>JAKEPQ010001015.1:21287500-22487500 GCA_024500445.1 Entomyzon cyanotis | reverse complement strand
TTGAAAGTATTTTTGTGCATAGATGACAACCTTATTGCCCTATGGCTCTCCTGTGAATACATTTTGGCTCGTGGCTGTTTTCCATTCCTGAGGCTCAAGTGTCTTTTCTTCAGGCCTGAGTACATTATTTTGTTCCAAAAATAGGTTGATGAAAAGAGGGGAAAAATGTCATTAGAAGTTTAACTGCTTTTCAAATGTTGAAGAAATGAATTTAATTTGGCAAGAATCCTGATTAATATGCATCACAAGCTGTAGCACGAAGGAATTACCTGTTGTTATATAAAAGTAACTATTAGTGACCCTTCTGAATAGGAAATGAAGAATCAGGCAAAAATGACCTCTAATAAAATTTTGCCTGTATCTCTGCAAAGGAGTTTATTCCTGGAGGAAGCACTCTCTGCACCCTACCAGCAGAAACTGAACAGTTATCTGTTCATTGCTTTCCATAGGTGGCAAAAACCACTCAAATTCCTCTGGCTGGTTTCTCTCTTTTACGTGGTTATTTCAACTATTTAGTCTCTTTTGCCCAGAGGTGCTGCTGTGATGGTTTCTAAGTCACTGCTGAGATTATGGGAGCTAAAATATAAGAAAATGTCTATCTAACATCCACCCAAAAAACAATAAAAGTTGTTTAGGTAATACATCTCCTTGGCTTTTGAGTCATACCTTTTCTATCCCCATTCTGTTTCTTCATGAGCAGTAGCTCTTACCCTCTGAGCTGACTCTTCTAAACAGAAACCCACTTAAAAGCTGACTGGTTTTTCCTTTCATTATGCTCAGGTGCCAAAACAGTGAAAATACTGTTTTGTTTGTAAATGATCACATTGTTTTCTCATTCATAGAAACCATAGAATCACCCAGAGCAAACACAGACTATGAGCATGCTTTAGATGTATAATTAATAGTATACTCAGGAGAATAAGGACTGCAGCTGTTGCTAGTTTTCAAGTAAGAGATACCTGGTTGGTTGACTATTGATGGAAAGCTAAGAGAAATAAAATAGGTGATTGGCTTCTTTCTAATTCTGTTCACTTGATCAAGTAAATCATTTGTCTTGTCTGAGCTATAAGGAATCCTGATTTCAATCAGCACCTGGTAAAAAATTACTGGAGTTTTTTTCTGTATTTCTTTGGGGGACAAAGGTGAGCATTTTCTGAAAGACAGAGTAAGAATGCGTGAATGAGCAAGAGAAAGTGAGCTCTAGGCACCAGAATGGGGGTTGGTCATTACTTTTTTTAACTCATCCCTCTCTTTAACTATCTCCTAAAATCATATTTAATCCTCTTTTTTTTTTTTTTTTAAAAGCCCGAAGCTTTGAATAGATGTTATGTGTAGAGTAATTTTTGGCAGAACTTGGGTTAAGGTAACTCATCTCCTTTTACAAAATGTGGGACTTTGAAAATGGCTGAAACGGGCAGGAATTTAAATAAGATTTTTATAAAGCATGCCTTTAACAATGTTAATAGAAAACATTTGTGGTTTATATAATGCTCTTGAAGATCCAGTTTGTGGGAGCCTTCTATAAAAGGTCCGGAGGTTACTCAGAAATGACGTATTGGTTTTCAGACCTGTTTGCATTTTATAAAGTTTTTTCTGAAGTGCCAAATGACATTGAAAGTTCAGCTGACTTGAATGCTCAGTTTCAAAGAGATGGAAAATAATACTGGTTTGATTTGATTCAATATTGTCTGGATTCATTGAATTACATATATTATCTTGGCATAATATCTGTAATTGTAGCCAAATAGTCTGTCAAGAGAAAATAGCTGTTTACAAATGTTTCCTTAAAATTGCTTCATGGCTTTTAAGCATTTTCTCAGGACTAAATAAATAGTAAGTGTTAAGACAGAGCTAAAGGTTTAAAGCATCGTTAGAAGGTTATTCATGCTTTTGTAGACAATAATTTCTGCCAACATTAAATTTAAACTGACCTCTTTTTGACACTTCCTCTCCAGCCATCAGCAGTCTTTAATAGCTGGATACATTGGACTGGATGTTCCCATTATGGGGTTTATATTTTACTGGTTGTACAGTGTAATGACTAGTCAGAATTAGTTGCCTTATTATAGTATTTCAGCTTTGAATTTATTTCTGGTTCATAATTAGCCAACTGAAAAAAATATTGCAGACAACATCTGCCAACTGCAGCATCCCAAAATAAACAAGGACACAAATTTAACATGCTTGCCTTCATTGCCCGTCCTTACTGATGGAAAGAAACTGTGATTCTCATCCTTTTTCTATGGTTCATTCAGAATGGGTAGTTTTACCCTAAAATTAATGTTTATACACACACAGTCAGAAACCAGTCTGTATCTTCTAATGTTCATACCTGGGTTTTACAGCTGTTTCAGTAATTACATGCAGGTATTCCAACCTGTTTGATTGCCAGGGCAGGAAAGTTGTGTTTAGGTGTTCAGTCCAGGATGTCTATGTATAAAACTATGTAATTGTTTCAATCCAGTGATGCTTAGTGACTATTATGTCGATTCTGTATGCTTTCCTGGGAGTTAGATTATCCAGGGCTGTGTATTTATGCACTGAACCTTTAATGTTATTTATTTGGGTTCTGCTGCAATTTGCTTACACGGCATTTTGGAGCTAATAATGTAAGGAGACAGTTTGTGGTTTGGAGATCGATAGAGGAGACAGTGAGTAGGAGATGATGATTAACAGCTCCTGAAAGCTGACACGTGGTTTGGCTCTCCTTTGCTAAGGTGTGAAGTAGGATTAGGCAGCAGCTCTTTGTGAGCAGTGCCTGGATGTCCTTGCTGTGCACCGGGAATATTTATTAATGAGACCCTTCAGCTTGAAGTAGACAGAGCTTATGAGCTCCCAGAGCTTTTTCTTGCTCTGACTTTGAAAGAGAGGCAGGGGGTAGCTTGTGTGAGTTGACAAAATGTCAGAGAGAAATGCTACCATGATACTGCCAAAGGCACGTCTGCTAATGTAGATGACAATTACGTCCAAAGCACCTACAGCTTACAAGACAGATGCCATTTGTTCTTTCAAACATAAATCAAAGTAATACCAATTTCTGAGTGTGTTACATTTGGGGGTTTTTAAGAGAAAATTGATGCAAGTGTGAAAATCAGGTCTATTGATCGACTGAAATGTTCAGGCTATAGTAGGTGGGATGTATGAATGAATAGATATACATATTAAATAAACTACTTTTTATTTTGATCACATGGTTTCTTTCCTCTTCACATAAATACTGGGTGAGGCATGTGGGTCTCAGTCACAGAGGTGTCTGCTGAATTACCTGCAGAGGTTTTATGTGCTTGAAGAGAACCATGCAGCAGAACTGCTGCAATTTTCAGGTTTGTGCGTAATTTGTCTTGTGTGTAACAAAGGTACAGGACGTAGAAAGGCCCCACATCAAGTGACAGAAAAGGTTAGATATGTTGTTTTAACGAAATTTATCCGCCTCTTTGTGACTGAACAGACTTCTGACTCCTAGAATTATACGTTGGGCCACTGCCAAAATTTCTGTGGATTTTGGCGAGGCCAGAGCTTGCACACTGACCAGCACTGCCATCTCTCAGAGCAGCTCTTGCCTGTTTGTGCTGGTTGCTTGGTTGTGTAAACTAAAACCAAATCTGTTTTTGAAATGGGAAAATATAAGTGTCCATCCACATCAGCCTTAGCTTTGGGTCCTCAATCAACTAATTTCACCCGTATGTCCATCAGATTTGCAGAGATTAAACAGCAATTCTAAACCATCATTCCTTAATGCAAGGAAATTCTTTCTTCAAGATTTTTTTCCCCCTCTGTGCATGTGTTCCTCCCAGAGTCATGTTACTAAGTAGACTGATACTCTGAAATTACTAAGCTATTGTGAAAGAGCTTTGAGCAAGTTTTTAGCTGAAAATGCAGTGTTAGAGCTTCACTGACTGCTATAATTGATCTGCTTTTAGGAGAATTGGATCCTGTGCATTAAATAGCATAGCCTTTGATGCAGAATTATCAGTATGGAAATTGAAGCTTGCATGCTTTTTATGCCTTTTGTGTGTCAGTAAAAAATACATAACATTAGTTACATATTAAAAAAAGCAGAGACCTTGTTTAAAAGCACACTTTTAGCACTGGGCATGTCTGTGAAATTCAGCAATGCAGAAAATCGGGTGCAGGCTGTTGTGCTTTATTGTGAATGCTGACAGTTGTCTCTGTACTCTGGAACATGGGAAAGGGCAGCTCGACTTTTTCCAGAATCATGTTAGCCGCTGATGATTACCATGTCTTGCAAACATCTGCGTGTGTTGGCTGTGTTGTACTTCTCAGAATGAGCACCAGCTTTCTGTTAGAGATTTTCTGGTCTTTGGTACACGTTGAAGTTCGTTTCTCTTCTTTCGTGTCTTACTGGAGCAGCATTCTGCACTACTCGCCCCACCTCTGTGGAAAAACAGTCCATTGTTTCAGTCCTCCTGGGAAGGACTTGCTTTTTCCTAACCACTCTTTTCTCTCAGCCCCCATCCTTTCCTCTTTCCATCCCCCACTGCTTTTGAGAAGGGAGCACAGCCTTTCACTGGAGGGTTTATGGTGTAAGAATCGCTGCCCCTTTACTGTTTGCAGAGTGACATGTTGTTTGTGTCACCACACATCTGTGATACTCATTGGAAATATTTCAGGTTTTACGTTCTCGAGCCTATCACGATCCACCTACTGCAATAATTCCCTTGCAGTTTCTCACGTGTGAGTCATGGCTTGTGACAAGCAGATACACAGGCAGTGGATCATTTTCCATTTACCTCCTCACAGGTTATTAATAGCTGCAGTGGTAACCATACTAAAAAGTTATTATTTGCCAGCAGTTACCCCACAGTGGTATTAGAGGTTTCCACTGTTTCCCTTGACTCAGAATACACAGTATCTGTGGTAACGATGTGGTAATGTTTGGCGAGTGTGGACTTTTTTAATTGCTTCAACTGGAGGCCTGGAACGATGTTAGCTCATCAGATTGCATATGTAAAAATGAAGCTTGGCCACAGATGAGTTCAGGAAAAATGATTTTTCAGGAAAAACTAGCATTATTTTCTTCAGAATTATGAAAATATTCCTGTCCTTTGATTTTAATCCAATGTTTATCTCCTCCTGAAGACTTTTTTTAAGAAAGGTTTTTCTGGTAGTTGATGTCTTTGACTATGTGGTGGACCGAGAGTGTGAGTAACAAGGTGTATCTGCTGGTCTAGACTGGGTCAGCATCTCTCTGGGTTTACCTTTCGAAAGGTTGTTAACCTGATTTGAGTGTTTATCTGGTTTGGGTTTTTTCCCACAGAGTCACTTGCAGCAGCACAGTGAGCTTAGCACGGGGTCTTGCATTACCCTTGGTGCTCCCCTGAGCCTGCACAGAACAGCAAACAGTCCATTTTGTGTTCCCTGCATCCTTGGGATGGGCTTGATACTGATATAGTATCAGGAGTACTGTGAGAATTGTCAAGGGGATTTGGGTTTTTGTGTCAGAGTACTGAGCTTTATGTGTTTTTAAAGATTTACAACAGACAATGGATGAGCCTCAGGTAAAGTACAAGTTCATTAATTGCTTGCTTATGCTCAATAATCCAAGAATTTACAGGTGATGTTGGTTGGATTGGTAGCATATTTAATTATTGCTGAAGTTGGAATTCATTCCTATAAACAGAGGAATGGTATTGGCATCTATTTGTTTCACATGCTATTACCACATGCTTTACACAGCTTACCCCTTTCCCAGCTCTGTTTATTAGTAAGGCAGATAATTGCTTCAAGCAGTCTTCAGTAGAGAGGAACCTAAACATACTTTTTCCATACTCTGTTTTTCTTTTTTTTTTTAACTGCTTTAGTTTCCGTTAGGAGATGATGTTTCCTGATGTGTTTTATTAGAAAAATAGCAGCATCTACAGGCTGAATAGACTAATCCCAAATCAAGAATCCTATTGTACAGGAGATTCTCAGGCATATTTTTTGGATTCTCCACTCTTCCACTTTTTGCAGACGCTAGCTGTTTTTATTTCCAGCTGCATTAAGGTTGCTGCAAATGTGTTTTGTGTATTCCTGATACCACTTTTCTGTATGAGTAATTACTGGCAGGGGAGAAGGTCTATGGAGTATCATTTCAGTTACTGGAAATGCTGGAATCCTCAAACTGTTCAGATATAGCCAAATATCCTCCAAATCTCTAAGACAGTAATAAAACTTCCAATTTCATCTACTTGCAAAATATGATGCTTATGTATCATTAAACCTTAAATAGTTTGTTTCTTTCATTCCTTTCTGCTGTTGCAGCTTCATCTCTCCTTCTCTTTGCCCTCCTCCCAATCCCCTGCCACTATTTTCAGGATATAAAAAATGAGCCCAGCATCAGACTTTTCCAAGCTGACTCAGATCCCTGAGTTTAGCAGTCGTTTGCAAGGCTCTGCTCCAGAGATGTTGTGAGCAGTGCCACAGCCATGTGTCCTGGATGTTGCTATGGGACTGATATTGAAAAATGAAAAACATCAGAGGGCAGAGGAGCTTGGGAAAAACTGTAGTAGAGCATAAATACTTTTTAAAATAGATTTTTATCAAAACATAAACTTCAGCATAAATTCAACTCTACACCTCATTCATCACTTGATATGTAATCTGAAATATTCCTGGTTTTGGGATTTATTTTGTCAACCTTTTTCTGAACTGCAGGATTTTGGAGGGCAGGAAATAAGGTCTTGGCTCTCTATGTTCTCACTAAACATTGGTGGGATATAGGAAGGGTTTCCCTTTACTGCCTGTGTGCCATGCCAGTTATTGGAAGTACTGTACAACATGCATTAAGTGTTGTAATGAAGTATATTACAGTATATATTTTCCCATAAATTCATTTATTTGTAGAATGGCTACCACTTAAGAGTTGGAGAACTGTTTCAATATACATTCAAGTAAGTAGTATCTCTCCCTAACTCTATTTCATACCATTAAAAACAAATAATACCTTAAAATAAGCATCTCTGAAAAGCCTGCCATATATATTGAGACTTCTGCAAAACTGTCATTTTGTTTGCATGGACAGTCATTGTTGCCCTTGCAGTCTAACAATAAAAATAAATGCTCTTCATGATTATAACATAATTCCAGAAGCAGGGACCTGGGCAACCTTCTATCTGGCTTCTCCTCATCAGCAGCCCTTCATTGCGCTGCTCAGAAAGGAGCCAGCCTGACCTGATGGATTCTGGCATGACACACACAGTAAGGACATCTATTAAGTGAAAAGAAGAGCAGGCATGATAAATAAAAGGAAGAGGAGCGTTTTCAAAATGCTTCAGAGGCTTTGGAATTTGTGAGCAATGGCACGTTTGCGTTGCCTGGAAGTTGCTATGGGTACTGACGTTTAAAAGCCAAACACAGAGGGCAGACCTTAGGGACATAAGTCCCATTTAAAATCCTATAAGAATTAGTGTTCTTTTAAATCTGCTTGGATTCTTTTGAAAAATCATCCTTCAAAAGGATTCTTTGTCTAAGTGCTCTACAGGTTCATCCTGTCAGGAGCACCATTGTGATTTAACCAGTTCTGCCTTCACTTATCCAAAAAGCATTCCTTCCAACAGGCCTGAAAGCTCCCTGGCTTCCTCTATCAACCCTTTGCTTTGCTGCTCTTGTTGCATGTATCAGAGAATTAAATGAACCATATGCTCAGCAGCTCTGTGACTCCTTTCCTCCCCGTTGTTCACACCCTGTCTGTGAGGCCCATGTCTTTGTGAGGTGGTTGTTTTGTTTTGGTGTGCCTGAAACACCCATCTCACTGGTGGATGAGCTTTGTTGGAGCAGGTAGCAGTTAAGCCACAATGGTGCACTCTGCATGCCCACAGCATTGCAAATATTTAATAAACCTGTTAATAATACATTTTTAACCACAGAGGCTGTGGAGATTCATCAGGATTTATGCTACCTGTGGTACTGACAAAGTCAGCTGGCATTACACACTGAGACACACACATAAGCATGCACTCGATGTTCAAATGTATACATAATTGCTGATTTATAATAGCAGTGTTGTACATTAGGATAGAACATTTTCAAAGGATTATTCTCCTCCTTGAAGGGATAAATTCTCTTGGCTTTCAGTCTTGTGCTTTTCTGTATTCTGGTACATGTAATCATCCAGTAGCATACTCTTTTTCATGTCTTCTTGTTTGGATAGAAGTGGACAGCGCAGAATTCATTAAAACTGAACAGCCAAAATGCTGATAGAGTACAATGTGCCTATGACTCAAGTGGTAAAGGTTTTTTCCTCTAAGGTCTGGTATATTGTGTACATGCAGAACTGTATATATGTATATAGAGGAGTTTTGGTGTCTGATTTCCATCTTTCTTGGCAAACTGTCTAGGACAAGGATCATCTTCTAAAAGATACAGAAATACCATCACAGAAAACAAATTTCACTTAGCTTTGTGAATTTATGCATAAGATATATGCCCCATGATTTTTTACAAGCAAAATGATTTTATTCTGCTACTCCCTCTATGCTGACTGGAAGCATGCTGGGCCTGCCAGGGCTGCTTTACACCCAGACTGAAGAGATTTGTTGTTCAGAGTGAGTTTCCCTGGCCTCTTGCTGAAGGTCCATTGCCGCCTCTTCACTGGGTGAGCAGAGGAGCTCAGTTGAGTAGGTACACATTGCTTGGAAACTGTTCAAGGATCTGCCATCAGGATGCCCTGTCTTGATCTACAAATGAAATGGCCTCACAGGGCCTCTTTTCAAAGTAACACAGGAGGAAAGTGTGGAGCATTCGGATTGCATAACTAAATACTGAGAAACGGGAATTTCAAAAAGGGAGATTGAATGCAGCCCTCTTGTGGTGTTCACTTTGGAACAAGAGAACAAATGTGTTTTGCCAGTTTGGTATTTTCTTTGCTTAGAATGACAGACTTCTAACAATGTATTTCATGCTTTTTTACTTCAAATGACAGTAAAAAAAAAAGTCAGAATGGAGAGCTTTTTGTGGCAGGGCTTTGAAGTTGATCTGCTGTGTGAGAATCTATGAAAAAATAAAGCAAATTCCATAATCTGTAACGTTCTCTGGAAGAGCCCAACAGGTATGAACCTGAGGAAATGAACAATTTCTTCCTAGGAGAAAGGTGGAATTCGGGACTCTCTGGTTATAACTCCAGAAATGTTGCCTACATTTTCAAATATTCTATAGTAACTCTTTTACAGCTGTTATTTCAGCACTGTTTTCTCAAAATATTTTGCTATCCAGAAACACATTCCTGAGATATTTTCATTATTTTAGTAGAAGAGTTGTGGCAAATACAAAAGGATGGAAGTAGTGGAGATAGGTGAAAGGAATTAGAGGCTTGAAGATTTATACTTTGACAGCAGCACACACATCCACATCTTGTAAATACAATAATGGGGTTTATGTCCCTGAGTAAGCCAGACTACACTTTAGGAAGCAGTGGTCTCTCAAAGGGATACTTGCACAAAGTTACATAATAGGTATCTAGCACTCAGATTTTGTTCTCTTAAAAAACAAAAAGCACAAAACCCCCCAAAACAATCAAAGAAATAAAAGACCACACAAAAGTTTTTCTGATTTTCAAGTGATGTTTCTTTGGCTTTCATTACTACATTTTACTTCTGCTTTATGGAGCAGAAATGTCATGCTGTTTTTTCCCTCCCTGGAATTTGCTATGTATACCTGATGTGGAAAAAAATCAAGAGCTATCTTGAAAAGGAGCACCAGCGGAGTTTTAATCCCAGAAATATGACACTTCACAAAAATCAATCTCTGAAAAATATTAAGCACACTAAGAAAACCAATTATAAACAAATAGGAACAAGAGCAGTATGCTGGTCAGGCTTTTGTCAAAAAATAAACAAAGACTGTTGAGACCTGCATGTAAAATATATTTTGTCTGCTACTTAGCACCCACTGTAGCTAAAATGGAAAATTCTGTAGAGCCGAATGATAGCATTAAGTGAATTGGCATTTGCAATTAGTTTTCCAGTGGTTTGGCAGTATTAATAATGCAGCAGAAGGACAGGATATCCTTCAACTAAGTCAGTATGAAAAAAGGTTTTCATTAGCATTACAATGAACTCTGAGAACCAGGTATTCTTACTCACTGGAAATAAGGTTTAAGGAAACAAATTTTGTGTTTGAAAATGTTGGGTGAATTTTGGAGCATATCTAAATATGACTATTATCAAAAACTGGTTTTAGAATAGCGTAAGGATAAAGTGTCTTTCTCAGGCTGTTATTATAATTCATGAGATATTATTTTCAGCAGTGTTTATTATACAAAAGAATGTTCAGAACCAGATAAATACACTAGGGAGCCTGGTTAAATAGGAATAAACCAAAGGAGTTACTTAAAGTTACAAGAGAAACAAAATGCTGACATAGATGAGATAAATTATTCTTTCTGTTGTTTTTCCAGAATAGTCTACTTTGGTCAAAACCAAAGAGCAGGAACTAATATATTTGCATATTTGTGGTTCAAATTTGCATGAAGATCACAAATGTTCTGATTTATCAACCAAGGTAAAATGAGATTGAAGCAATCCAGTGCAGAGGAGAAGATTCTTATCAGCAGAACCTTGGCACTCAAAGAGATTAATTGGAAGCCATCAGGTGCAAGTTGCTGATGAGATAGATAAGGAAGCAGAGTGCCTTTTTGTAACTGTTGTCACCACAGGGCACTTGTGTTTGTCACAATGGTCAAATTAGTCCAGCCTTCATAACAGAGTTATGACCTTCTGGCAGCCTACAGCAGCTTTGGAATTTGGTGCCTGTGCCAGCCTACCCCATCCTGAACTGCATACTTAGATTTTAGCCTGATGGCCAAATACCTCTTTATCAGCCAGTAAGATCTTTCAGGTGAATTACAATGCAAGTTATTACATAATAGCTCAGGATTATCCAGTTTCTCAGACTTTTCCACATACTTGTTTAGAACACTAGCAGGATTTTTATGAAGCTTCTCTTCCTACACTTCCCTGCTCTAAACACTCCAAAAACACTTCCATGTAATCCTTCTAAGTCATTGTGGGTCTGTCCTCTGCATGTCCTGATGCCCCTGCCTCATATAGGACTGAAGACTGTCCCAAATGGCTTCACCACCTCTGCACAAGATAGTTCATTGTTCAGTGTTCCTTCTCTCTTACACAACCTGTCTTTCTCTGTCTTCACCAGAGTGCAGAGGGAAGAAACTCTCAGGTTCAAAAGAATTAAGAAATCTTAAGCCTTCCTGATTTTGTCTGTTGGACATTTCTTCTTTCTCCTCTCTGTGCCCTCACCTCCATATTCTTGCTCTGGAACTGACTACAGTGCAATTAATTGCTGGTAGTTTCTGTGTGTTATGCTCAGTTTGTTCTCTTGAAAGAAGCCATAATTTGGATAGGCCCCTCTCTCAAGCATGGAAAACATGATGCTTTGCTAATTTTCCTCAACAAAGTCACTCCTGCTCAGGTGTTTGTCAGAAGGACCCTTCTGTAGCCTCTGTGAGACTTCTGCTCTGCTTACCTCCATCCAAGGCAGCCCTGGTTGTGCTGATGCCTGGAAGTTGCCCAGTACAATGATGTTTTAATCCAGTGTATGATGGATTGGATTTCTTGCCACACAACAGACATTTGTGATAGTAAAACTTCCAACTCACCACTGCTGAGATATATTTGGTTCTTTTTTTGTTCAGTATAAATAGCGCACCCCATAGATGACATTTTGAGTGAAATTCAATTAGCTCTCTTTTATAAACAGTCGTGAACAATAGAGTCCCCAAACTTGTGTTTTAGATGACAACCAGCCAGCTGGTCACTCTCAAAGGAATTTGCTTCGAGTGGATGACGTGCTTGAATTATTTTATCTACCGGATTAGAAGGCAGATCCATGTTGAGAAAAGCTCCTAGAGGATGCATGAGTACAACTCAGTGAGGGACAGGAAGGTCTGTACCAGAACCTCAATGGTGCCCTGGGCAGAAGGCAGAGACCTGGGGGAAGGTGTCCAGCTGTAGCTTTTCCAAGAATTTTTGACTGGGCTTGAAAATAATTGCCTGAAACACCAAGTCTGGAAAGGAAAAGAGATTAAGCCTCTGCTAGCAAACAAACAGCAGGTAGTCACCTTGTTAAGTGTAGGTGAAATTTGGTCCAAAGTGTGTAGCCCAGGAGAAGCAGATGTCAGTGGAACCTAATCCCCTAACAGCAAACTGCTTTAAGGATCTTAAGAGGGAGGGAAGTGGCAATGTTGTTTTTGTCAAGCCTGTGCCCTAGCTACTGCAATACCTCAGTATTGCTCAGTCTTAGTGTACTGTGAAAATAAAAACATTTTAGTGGTTTGGGTTGTTGGTTTTTTTTTAATGTAACAGTTCTGTCTTATCTAGTCATGAGGTAGAAATTCCTTTGCAGAAATTTCAGTGGCTTTTAGTGCAAGATTGCGTTGAGATAATTTTAGGTGTCTGTTTTGGACACCAGATCTTTGCAGAATCCCTCACTTGGTGAAGTTAGAAAATTTCATATTGACTGTACTAGAAAGGTGGTTGCATGTGTACTTGCATGTGACTTGCAGAAAAAAAAAAAATTTCCATATATGGCAATTTTTAAAATCCCAGTGTTTCTGACAGGTACTGATGTGTTTATTTTAAATTTCAGCAAGGCTTCCTCTGTGTATCTGTTTTGTATGTCAGTATGTTGGGATAGGTAAGATGACTTTGAGAAAAGGCAGTATAAAGGAGGGGAGAGCTTAGATGTGTGTTTGAACTCAGCTGAGTGAAACTGAAATGCGCATCCCCTTTAAATATAAAACATCAGAAAAAAAGAATCAAAACACAGAAGAGGTGAAGATGAGTGGGAAATTGCTACTCATCTGTTGAATGGAAACTTGATGTTAAGTAAGATCTTCTTATGTTTCACCGTTTGAAACACAGTAAGAGTTCCAGGAACTAATTACCTAGCACTGGATGATGACATGGAAATATATTAAATATACATAGATAGCTAACCATGAATACTTGATGCATGCAAAAGAAGAGTCTAGTTAATTTTTATGTAAATTTAGCAACATTGAAAGTGGCAGTATAATAAGCAACAACATTATTTTGCATTTGAATAGAACAAAGCAGCAAATTCACACTTGAAATAGCCTTTCTTCTTAAACTGTCTTTTCCTGGGTAGATATTTTAATGTCTGCTTTATTCACAGTAAAAATGTGCTCTTTATCGGTATCATCTTGTCCAGAAACAATCAGACAATTTAGGCATTTAAAAGCTAATTTAATTCTTTGGTGGGTTTTACGTCTGTGTCATCTCTCTTAATGATTAAAGGGCCTCACATTGAATCAGTGGGATAAGAAGGCATAGTTAATGAAGATTATGTAAGGATTAGCTTATTTCCAAACTTTGTGGAAGTAATGAGAAGGGGTGCTCCCTCTGAAGAGAGTTTCTGTTGTGTAGACTGGTCTGGCAGAGGTGGAGATGCTCAAAGGGCAGGCTCAGCTGCACCACACTGCTTCCTTGGGGAGCAGCTCCAGCACGAATTCAGCTCAAGCCTGTTATCTGAAAGATAGAAAACCCACTTGTGGTGACTGAGTGGACAATCAAAACTGAGGAGCATTGATGAAGAGGAAAAAGTTGGTCTTTGAGGGTCAGGGAGGTGGGTATTAAAGCCATTATTAAATACATTGTAATTAATATGTACTGGTAAACAAACTTCAAACCCTGTGAAAGAACAGCTGCCTTTGGCACATTTCAATGGTAAGCATATGGCCATTCAAGTTTGCAGCACAAATCCCAAGACATTTAGATCAGTGCCTGTCAAATAGTTTGTCATGACAGAGAGTTCAGCTTGAAGCTGCAAATTCAGTGCTATTCCTTTTTTCTAATCTAATGTTGAATTAGATTAGTGGAGCCACCACTCAGCTTCCTGTAAGACAGGAGTCCTTAATCAGCAGTAACTAAACTGCCAGAGGCATGCAGGGCACAGTGTTTTACCTCTGTGTTATACAGTCCTGTGTGTTACAAAGGTTTGAACAACTTTGGAAGGGCTGAGGACAAGTGTTTATATTAGGGATAATTAACAAAAATTAGAAGCATCATCTGAGTTCATATTTTAATG
The DNA here is from genome assembly GCA_024500445.1 of Entomyzon cyanotis. Taxonomy (NCBI): domain Eukaryota; kingdom Metazoa; phylum Chordata; class Aves; order Passeriformes; family Meliphagidae; genus Entomyzon; species Entomyzon cyanotis. The sequence goes on along the minus strand of JAKEPQ010001015.1, from coordinate 22,473,436 downwards.
GCCAAAATAAAAATAGGCTCTAGTTGCAAACAGTTTACATGTGCAAAGTTTATGGATGAGACTTTAGTAATTGAGCTGAAAAATCAAAAAGACAATATTCTAATTTTTTTTCCTTAGCTTGTTTCCAAATCTACAACTTTCACATGGAGTTAACGTCTAAAATAAATGAATAATTTTGTTTATAAATGTGTGAGAAACAGAATCAGAAAAATCATAGTGAAATAGCTTTATAGTTGCTAATGAGCACTGGATTTATACGTGGAACGTGCTAAGGCTTGGTCATTGACATTATAAAATTTGAGTCTTCCTTCACAGATCAGGCTTGGGCTTTGAATTTAAAAGCTAATACAAAACTGAATATTTGAAGGTCTAATGTATTCTTTAAGGTAGAGGCCAGATTTCTTTATCACATTTCTGCATCCAATACCATTGCAGGATTATTTTATTCCATAAGTTGTAGAACTGGTAATTTTAATTGGATGAAACCAACAGTGAAAGTAAAATTAAAAAGAGAGAGAAAGAGACAAAAAAATTACAGCGTTTGGAAAATTTGACTCTCAGAAGTTGACAAACATCACAAAGCTATTTGTGGAATCTTAATTTGGCTTTCTTACATGTATATCTGAGATGATTTGGTCTTTAGCTAAATGATTGCATGCCATTCTCTCCACACACACGTCCTCTGCCTCATTGAGCACTCACTGAAGGAGCAACTTTTAAATATTTTGTTTTCCCTTCATCTTCAGTGTGTGCCCCTAGGGCTTATATGCTGCATTATTCAAACTCTTCACTGAAAACAGATTTTCTATATAAGCATTTCTGCTGCTTGCTGCTCCAGTGCTAAAGTGCTTCTTGATTTTGAAAGAATTTGTTTTCACAATGCCTGGATTTCTCATGCGTGTGGGAAATGGAAGTGTGCAGCAAGACCAAGGCCAGGTCTACTCCTGGTTTTAAGGTCAGGTCTGCTCCTGAGCCCACCTCTGGGCCTGTTTTCCAGTCATGGTGCTTTCTGTGCCCTTTGAAGACAAGGGTGCTCAGCAGCACTGCAAAACTGACCCCAGAAACTTCCAGTCATCCCATCCAGAAGAAGAGAAGTTCAAGTCTGTTTATGAAAAAGGCAGAAATAGCATACAGTTCTCTTGGGCTTTTATTTAGCATGAAGATTGGTTTGAGAGTCAGCTGCCTGAAGTTGAACTTGTCTTACTTGCTCTCTTCCCCCTTCTGTTTTGTTTGTTGCAGACCTTTCTGGTCCTGCAGCAGATGAGGCAAAGCTCCTGCATTCAGTTGTTAGACAGCCCTGATTCACTGCAGGTCCAGGTCCTGGGGCAAAGTAGTATATCATCACAGAACTAAAGATAATATCTATTATATAGGCAGCGGCAACCCTAGATTTGGCATTTCCCTGGATCTGAGTAATGAACTTCACAACCTAATGTTCTTTACTGCTGATGTTTTCAAACAGTAAATCAGCAGCCGATCATGCAACAGATATTGCCACCATCCCTCCACAGGCTGGGTCTTTGTTTTGGTTGCCAAATTCCCTTCCAGAGTTGTTAAATAGTTGTCCCCTTTGCATTTGAATCAGATGGCTTCCTTCCCCCTGCTGCCTGGGTGGTCACACACAGGAGCCACAAGGGGATGGGGATGCAGCATGGTCCTTTATTCAGAGGGAATGGTGCATGAATTGAGGACTAGAAGTTGAGAGTACTCAGTAAGGACAGATTCTTTTTAAATTTCAGCTGTAAACTCTAGAAAATGTTTGCTGAGCGTGTGCAAAATTAAGATTCTTCAAAGGCTCATAGTTGTTGGCCAAATTTGGGATGTTTTCTTCAAAGTTGGCAAAAGGCGTATTACTGACACAAATACCATCTCCTGCCAAACTTCAAGTCCCAGTTCCAAGGCTTGGGGATGTTATTCCTTTCCAAAGAGCAAACCATCTGAAATTCTTTGTGACTTTTTAAGTAACAAAAACATTTTTTCCACAGCCTCAGTCTTTGATATAGCTGAATTGCTTTAGCTGAGATTGTGGTGCTCCTTCTTCCCTTCAAAAAAAAAAAAAAAAAAAAAAATCTGAGTCTGAAAGAGCCTGGAAATTTAAACCACTTCAGTCTGAGTGGTTTAAACTTGTTGTTGCACATAGCAATTACAGTAGGTTCTTGTAATGAAAGAGTTGGGAAATTGTAATGTGGAGGTACTAAGCCTGCCTTACAGTAAAAGAAATTGGCTGTTGTTGTCTGAGTTGCTTCATACTAGCATAAAACTGATGTTCAGGAACTTTATTTTTAGATTAAATAGCCCAATCTGGACTGGACAATCTGTCCTACTTCAATTTTTGCTTGGTCAAGAGGACATGTGCTATGTTGGCATTGCCACTGTGCAGACTGGGTCCAGCCATCTAAGGCTGGTTTGTTAGGATATCTTGCAATAGGAAGCGTCTTTTTGTGACAAGAATGTGAAGAATTTTGTTGCTAATAGCATCTTGCCCTTTATGGGTAAAGTTATTTTGCTGCCTTCCAAGTTGAAAGCAGCTCTCACCGATTTCTGAGATCTGCTGCTTTTCTGCCTGTCTTATTCTTGCAAGTCTGAGTCTTCAGCTGAGGTGAATTAGTTCAACTCTTTTGAAATACCTACAGATTTGTCACTGAACATCCAGTCAAGTATTTGCACTTCTTTTAGCTAGAATGTGTGGATTTGCACTTGGAAGCTCAGATTTTTATTTCCCAGCTAAACTTTAGTAAAGATAAACCAGGAAGCCGTTTGTAAGTTGCTTTGGTTCTCAACAAGTTACACAACCAGGGTGGAGGGGATGGGGGGATTATTAGTCCACCCAAAAGCTTTGTAACCAACTGTGTAGTTTTATGTGCATGTAAACCAGCAACTGCCACTGGGGAAAAATACAGGAAAAGGATTGTTTTACAACAGGAGAATTTTTGTTACATGATTCACCATCTGGCCTGCAAATCCTGATGTCATAGCAGTGGTTGTAGGGGGAAAGAGCAAACCTGCAATACCACAGCCAGAAAGCAAGGGAGGTGGATGAAGCTGTTTCATTTGGATGACGGTGCATAATGCCACCTCAAGTGCTGCAGCTTCATCTAAAGCAGCAGGGCAATCAGACCAGTTGGCAAAAGAAAATGATTGATTCTTACATAAATGAATAGGTGTATTGACTGGGTTTGATACATCTGAACAGACCATGGGGTATTGAACTATTTTACTTTCATGGAGGGTGGGCACCTGAAGAGTCCAGATCTGTGCAAAACCTCCTTTTTGCACTTATGTGTTCGCTGGACTACAGAATAAATTGGTTGACCTGGCATATTTGCCATTTTGTGGGATACTCTTCTTTTTTTTCTCCAGTTGACAGTCATCTCCTGAAATTTAGTATGTGCTGTTTCCTCTTGTATATGAGCAGAGGTTGCTGAGAATTCAATGCTTTATTTGTATTGATCGAGGAAAAAAACATGAATTCATTAGAAGTCAGCTTGATATTAGGTGTTGACATTGCTGTTTTTAAATTGCTTGTGTCTTGCTGATACAGATGAATCAAAAACATAACCCACAGTTGTTAACAAGTGTAAATGCCTTCTAATACTCTCTGGTCAGTCTGTTACTATCTCAAGCTCTTCGAGCCCTATGTTGGGTTCCAAAACAGTTGGGAATCACAGACACATAGAAAGGGTTGAGTTGGAAGGGACCTTAATGACCCTCTAGTTCCATCCCCCTCCCATGGCAGGGACACTCTTCACTAGACCAGCTTGCTCAGAGCCCATCCAACCTGGCAAAGCAATTCATTATAAATATTTAACAAGGAACAGTTAAACATTCTTCTTTTCTAAGGTATCTTTTAGATAGTGGGATTTTTTTGATTTTTTTTTTTTAAAGGCTTAACAAAAACACTGTACTTGGTACAAAATTCAGTAAAATACTGGTAGTCTCCATTTCCAGATTAGTCTCTCTTTGAAGAGGAATGTGTTAGAAATACCAAGAGCTAAAAGATATTTACCAGAATTTATGGAGCTTCATCACTTGTTTTTGTTTAATTATGCTCCTTTTTATACAAATACTACAGATATTGTTTGATTTAATTCCTGTTTTGCTTTTTAAACAATAGGAGTCATTACAAAAGAAACGAAATGTTCCACTAAATGGGGTTATTAGCCTGTATTTAAAGCTACTTATCTTGAAATTAATAAAACAGCAGTGGCTTGTGTGTTGTAATGACCATAATAAAGAAATGGTTTTGATAAGATCATGACATGGCCTGCTGTACTTCATAGGAGACAGGATCATTCTAAAATGAGCAAATATCCTCCTCACTCCAGACAGACAAACAAAAACCCTCGACTAACTTTTTATACTTTAATGAGATTTTTTGGTAGCCTTACCAACAGTTGCAATTTTAGTGGTTTTACAAGAGATTGCATAATTTAAATTTAACATGTGAGTACTTCAAAAGCAGCTGTAAAAGCTGAACCTCTGGATGCAGCCAACTTCAGGGTAACAATGAGAACAAACCTATCTGCAAATGGCCTTAGGAGCAAGTGCCTTTCTTCTTGACTGTCCTTACAGTTTAACTCAGCCTGGAGTATTTTCAGGAGATTGTTTTGGAGATTTGAAGAGTAATTACAAGTATCTGTAACACAAAACCTGTCACCTGTGGTGACTGTTGTTCTGGCAGTGTAAGAAATCAGTTCATTTTGTGCTGACCACTGTAGCTTCTCTGAGAACATCTGATGAATTGAAGCTCCTAAGGAAATACGCAGTCAGCTGTAATAAGTAAATATAAAAACAAATGTGTTTTTTGAAAGACACCAAAATACAGGCTAAGTAATCCTTGTAAAACAGTGATAACCTTTTTTCCCCTCCGAATTTCCAAGAATAAGAGAGGCTTTCTTGTTTTTCTTTCTTGGCTGGAGCTTGAAATTCAAAGCCTCAGCCATGGCAGGGTTTCCTTAAAACAGTGTCTTTAAAGGTCCATTAATCAATCAGTGGTTTTGATATAGTTTCTTACATGAAGATTTGTTTGGGAACCTGACTTTTTGCCAGTTTCAGTTCTGTTTAGCCTCCTGTCCTCTTTTCTTGCTCTTGTTTTCCTGAAAAGGGAACATAAAAGTGTTGGTTGAGTTAAAGCTTCCATTTGGTGGTTTCTTGAATTAGCCCTTGCTTCCCTTGCCCTCCCACTCCACCCAGCATTTTCTTCATGACTCACGCTAATTTGTAGGTAGTAAAAGTACTGGAATCTACATATTGTCCCTTTGCCACTACTGACTTTCCTCCAGGAATTATTTAAATCTGTAATGGAGCATATCTGTGAGGCCCTCTGCAAACTGTGCCCGAGTCTCCACCTCTTAGTAACTCATGTAGAGTCTGGCTTGTTTAGTGCACATTGCTCTGAGATTTTTTTTTTTACGTAGCGATAATTTGTTCCTTCATTCCACTGTAATTTTAAATGCTGAAACGAAGAACTCACAGAAAAAAAAAAAGGCAGAATATCAGAATTGTGGTTGAGAGGGTGGCGTTTGAGAAGGCATTGCAGAGCAATGGCAAAGATCTTTTAAAGAAAAAAAGCCAAACTAGTATCCAAACTCCTTCAGCAGCTGCTTTGGGGAGAGATACAAGAAACAAAGAAATTGTGGAATAACCAGCCTATCTAAGAATCACCTAAAGATGTAAATGCTCTGAGTCTGCCACCTAGATCATTGCTGGTTTATTACAGAGAGGAGCATGGATTTGTACATGCTATAAATCCGTGTCTAGCAAAATTTACTTTTGTGACCTGTGGCAGTGAGGTTGTGGGCAGACAGGCTGGAGTGGCACATTCTGCAGCTCTGTGGTGTCATGTACCAAGTAGGTGAGGAAATGGCTTAGCCTAAGGATTGAGATTTTCAGTAAAACAGCTGTAAACATCTATCAGGGGCTAGCAAAACTATCCATGAGATTCTGATTCTTCAGCTATGGGAGTCTTGTGAAATGTTGTTTCTCCTATCACTAATTACAACCCTGTAGCAAAAACGACATCTCTGGCCTTCTTGTGTGTGTCTGTACTTTTTTTGCCCTATTGTTTTGTAACCTTAAATGGGACTTAAGTTTTCATGTATTGTCTGTTTTTATTCAGTCTTAATTCCGTTGAGTTTAGCTTTTTTGGAGGGTTCCAGTTATTGATGCATTGAAGAATATCATGGACAGGGGTTACCAAAAAAGGGTGTGACTTGGGAGTGGAGTAAATTTAGCACATCCACATTTTATTAAATTTATGACTCATAAAATGCTCAATATTTCACAGAATAGCCAACTGACCCTCATTTTGCTTGTGCTGATGGATGTCCTGAAGTTTTGCCAAATAGTTTTGGAATTATATCCTCCAGAAAATGTTACTGCCTATTAAAAGCTTGAATGTGACCTTTTCTCCTTTCTCTTCTCTCTGACCTCTTTCTCTGGATGGATCCCATATTGAAATTCTTTTTTTCCTCTGTCCATTTGGCAGAAGGATTCCACCTCCTGCACACCCTCTGTCGTGTTTAAGAAGATGTAAAAATGGACATTTTTGCATTCAGCACCATGTTCAGAGTGACATCTGTCTTTGTATATTATCTTTGTTTCTGCATCTGCACAATCTGATACTTTTAGACAGGATATTTGTAATAAGCTTCAGCTCTTCAATGAAAAACTGCTTAATTGTTAAGAGGGTTTTTTTTTTGTTTAATCTTGTTATGAAATGTTCCTTTTTGTTTTCTGTGTGGTTTTTTCCATACAGCTGTTGATATTGTAAACTGCACGTTTGCAGGGACACATGTGTCTGAAGCATATGATGCTGTCGGCTTCTTAGTAGTTTTTCCTGTTTATGGACTGGAGAACATTTCAGATGGAGAAGAGCAGCTGGGGGGAGAGCAATGTCAGCATACCCTACTGGGATTCTGATCACACTAAATTCTGTTAATAAAATTCAGGGTCTATATATCAACACAGAATAACTTGGAAATGTTATATAAACATTTTCCAGTGAGGACTAAGGGTCTGTGAGATGCAACTTAAAAGGTATTATCTTTCTTTAAATCTTTTCAATTCAGAACTGTAAAAAAGCCAAGGTTTTCCTAGCTTCACTGGCAGATTTTAAAACCCAAAGATTTAGGAGTCTTTTTTTGGTAAATGTTAGAAGTAATACTTTTAATCATGTGCTAAGTCAAATCTATGAAAATAACCTTTAGTGCTGGTTTTAAAAATTATAGCACTAAAGATAGGTGGGCTTACAGCAAACTGTAGGTCAGGGTATGCAGATGTAGTTTCCAAAATGCCTGGGGGTGCACTCACCTGACCTGTGTCCTGTCACAGCAGCTGCATGTGCAAACAAAGAGTGACTTGGGGTCTGTGTTCCTCCTTTTAAAACCGTGTGTCCGAGAAAATCAAATAATGTATTTGAGGGGAGGATAACACATTATATAATGCTCTGCTTCTCTTACTCACTCACTGCCTCAGCAATTGCATTTGGCCACTTCATGGCTTCCTCTGCCTGCACGGAATGTGGTTTGTGGATTGCAGGAAATAAGGAGAAATGAAAGATAGAGCTGGCCTGGGGAAAATTAATAAGCACACGCAGAGGGGTTGTAAACTGTTCAAGGCACTGGTGGCTGTGCATATGAATAAACAGGTATAAGAGGTGAAAGGGAGTTCTTGAAATTTTAGATCCTAATCTAGCAATTTCATTTGTGGTCAAGGGACTGCAGAAATACACAGGGCAAGTTATGCACATTGTGATTTCAGGACTGTTAGTGCTTTAGGTTTCTGAAAATAAAAATAAGGCAATTTATATGAAACCCAAACAGCATTCTTTATGTAATTCATCTTCTGCAGGCATCTTCTTTCTTTCAAACATGTTGAAACACCATATGTTTTTATTAGTTACCCTGTCAACTAAAAAAACCAGGCCTGATTTCTGTTTTATTGTGTTTTTCCTCCAAATGTATTTTGCACATTTTATTAAATGCTGTCAGTAGTCACTTTCTGTCCATTTTGAATAATTTTTCACTGTAAAACCACAGGAATAAAAACCTTCAATGTGTTTTTTAAGACATGTAGATAAACAGATACAGCTGCATGTATACATATATATATGTAGTTTTTCCAGGTCACTTTTAGTAGTAAGTTTTAAAAATCCTAGTTGCATTCCTTTTAAGGTTAATTTAGTAGGTTTTGGTATATGAAAATATATTTCCAGATGATAAAGTAGGTTATAATTGCCTTTGCTTTCCTCTCAAAACCAAAATTGGTCATCTTTTTGTGTAGTAATGGTATTGGGGTCTTTTTCACATACAGAATATCCAGTGCTATAATAAGGAATGCAGATTGTGACCTTACCAACTGCAATGCAATCATCCTCAATTCAGAATGGCTGCATTATTTTTTCCAAATAGCCCCTTTCTGGTTTTGAGTGGAATATAAAAATAACTTTCCTGAAACCTTGGTTGATCTCTTCTCCGAATGTATGAGGTTAACATTTAATTGCAATTCTGTGCATGAAATAAGAAGTGAACATGTCATGCAGTTGTGTGATCTTGTTTCCACTTGAGGAATGGAAAAATACAAACTTGAGTTCTCTTTGAGTGAGGCATCCTTAAGCTGTTGAGTACTTCAGTAAAGCAACAGAAGAAAGTGGATCTATTACACTTAGAAGCTAATTTTCAGAAGCAGGCAGTGAAACATCATAGAAACCATTTAAAAACCTGAACCAAGCTTTTCAGCAACCAGTCTGAGTAATTTTAAAGATAAATTATGTGTTCTGTCCTAGTAAGAGCCTCCCTGGAACCCACAGGATTGTTTTGAAATTCCTCCATAAAACTGAAAGTTGTTGTAATGAATTGCATTATAATAATGTTCTGCAGGTTCCAACCAGGACCCAAAGGTTTGATTTGTATCTGTCAAGCACAGAGAATACATGATAAACAGACAAAAAGATACAGATCCTCCCTGGAAGAAAATTATTTCCGTGCAGAACTTTGGTCATTTTGCACGTGGTGGGAGCATTCCCAAAAAGCAGCATGAAGCATCTCTGAACTTTAACACTTTGGAGATCATTTTTTGGTGGGTGGGAGAGCAGGGACTGAGGTAATTAATGTGCAGTGGTGCCAGTAATGTGCCTGCCGTGCAGGGCTTGGCAGATTACCTATACAGGGGTGAGTCATGTCCTTTGTAATAAAGAATCCTAGATGCAAGTTAGGATGGAAATTCTAGATGAGTTTCATAAAGGCAGAAAATATAATTAGACAGGTTTAAGCATGCATGCTTCTCGCACGCATTGTGTGTGGAGAAAATACTTGTGTCTCCTAAAGCATTGTAAATTCCAAGTATTAAGCTCACAGACTACAACCTGGTTTTGAGAAAATGCATTAACCAACATTTTATGACTGCTTTTTCATAGCTGTAGCAAAAGTCATGGTAGAGAATGCCTCAGTCTAGTTCAGGCTTGTCTTTTCCACTCCCCTTTGATGGCAAATCTCTTTTTCTTTGTCTGAACCAGGATTTTTTTTGTAGACATTTACTCAGAGTTTTACTACTGAATAGGTGCATGCCTCACATGGTTTCTTATAAACAACCCTAGGTGGGATTTGGTTACTGTTTCTGTCTTTGCAGTTAATTCTTTGGTCAAGCACCTTGCCGCTTGGAAAGCAGTATAAAGAAAGCAAGACCGAAGTAATAGCAGGAATACCCAAAGCAGGGGTTGTTTTTTTCTCTCTCTCTCTCTTTTTTTTTTTTACATGGTTACTCATTTTCAACAGTGCTTTCTGTAGCAGAAGTAATTATGTTGCATTAAATGTTAGCACTGTTTGATCTGTCAGTTTACAAGTGTACGTATTAAGCCTTCAGTAGGAATTCTTATGTTGAAGCTGAAAAGCACTGAAAGACAGAAATGCACTGTTTACTAAGACAATATCAGCTCAATATGTCAAAGAGGGAGCTTTAAGCATCTTGCAGTGTAATAGGGCATGTATGTGTCTTGTCAGTTCCCCATCAGTTAAGATCAAGAGCTGGGTGACTGATGGGAGGCAGGAAACATCTTGTAAAAATTGCTGTATGGAAACACAGACCCTCAGTTTGGAAAAGAAAGGAAACAACCCCCAAACCTCAAATTATAAATTGAAGTCAGTTCTGCCTTTTTTCTGCTGGTGGTGGAGGATAAAAAAAACCAACAAAACTAAAGAACTATTCCACTTGTTTTCCTGTTTGGGCTTTTGTTTTGCTTTTAAGATGGAATCTGTAAGATTCCAATATCCAGGAGTTTCGGGCTAATCATCTGGAGGCAGTGGCATAGCCCAAACTTCGTTCTGCTCTTCCCTTGAGGCACTGCTCTGTTTTGAGTATCTCCTATTGGCAATGGGAACCTTTTTGTCAGTGTGAAGGTGTCAGAGCTGAGCACTGACTGATGGCACAGGGTGGTGTTTAATAAGGATTTCTTCCTCCCTGAAAGTTTTTAACTTCAGGAATATGCGGAAACTTTTGCTGTTCTAGATAAATGAATGCATAAGGATACTGGGGGAAGGACTAAAAAGTGCTAGACCCCACAGTTTTATGACAACTTGAGTGCATCATTGCTGTTTTCTTCTCACCTAGTTTGGGGATGTTTGTGATAAAGCACATGAGGCAGGTACCTGTTCTGTGTATGAGAAGCACAGCCTCTTTTGTGTTTTGACAGTGGTGAAGAAATTTGATTCTGAGCAGGACTGACATGCAGAGCTGGTGGGCAGAGTGTGTTTGTCTGCAGGGATGGAGTGAGTGCCTACACCTCTGGAGGGAGGAGGGAGGGTGTGCCCCTCACTTCTGCTGGAGTTTGGAGCACAGAGGTCCTCTTGGGCCCTTCACCATTTCAGAAAAGGAACAGCTGTGGTTCCATGCCTTTGTTTTTTCCATCTGTTGCTAGCCAGGAATTTGTGAACATCCTTCTCGGATGTGGATCTTGCTGAGGTTATTCAAGTCTTTGTCACCTCCCAGGCTGAAATACTGCAATCCATACTTGGAGCAAATGTTCCTAAGTCTCCAGAGCATTTAGCTGGTGTGTACAAAGCAGTGGCATGCTTCCCAAGAGGGTTTAATCAGCATGGGCTTGATTTTTTCAGATAGCTTTGAGCCCTGTAGCTCTGTGATGAATTTGCTGAAAGCTGCAGGTGTGTTGTATCTCTGAAAATCAGGTCTTGGGAACACACTGAGCTCATGTCTGTTACTCTGCTCTGGCTACCTAACTTGTTCCAGATGCTGTTCTAGGCAATAGCAACTAATAGAGGAAAATGCTACTCTAGGCAGTGGGAGAATAATGAAGAAAAAATGTTCCAGCCCTTGGCCCAGAATTCATATGAATTGCAGGAGGACGCTGTGTTCTGTGTAATCTTGTTTTTACATCTTACCAACACAACAGATGTCAGCTGCAGGTTGGGTCTTCTGCTGTGAGAAGACAAGCCTGGACCCACATCTTGGATGGGTGGGGGAAACAGTACTTACCCTCTTTGGTGGATGAAATAAGGGGTTTTTAATAAGAAAACATACTGTGCCTGTAGTATCCAGTCCAGGCTGATGAACTCTTCTGACTCCACGGGCTAGCAGTGGGAATAGCTGTGTCCCACTTCCACCCATAGTCAGGGGTTCAGATTCCTCAGCAGCCCCAGTACAGCTCTTTGGCATGCCTAACTTCTGCTGACTCCACATGTTGAAAGGACTCAGTGCAGAATCAGGGGAAGCAAAGGGAGCATCCAGTGTGGGGCAGGAGACAGCAAGATAGTTCCTTTCAGAGGGGGAATATTACTGGATTGGTTTTGCTGTATCACCTGCATCCCAAGAATAAAAGTTGCTTGTAACCTCCTTTTGGAGGGAAAAGTGTTTGCTGTCAGACTGAACAGGCTACACTTGTGGTTTGGTAGCACACTGAACATTCATGTTCTTACCTAGCACTCTGTCCAGGACAGTTGTCTCAACAATTAAAGTAGTGCAAACACTGGATTAGAAGATCCATATTCAAGGTATTCCCAGGGGGCAGAGAACAGTCCTGAGCTCAGATGTGTTTATTTGCCTGTGAGAACATGGGTCATTGTGCTGATGATGCACAAGCATCTCCAATATGTGTCTGTCAGCTGTTTGTCCTGCTCCCAGCAGCCACATTCCCTGCATATGAGTTCCTATTACAGGGCATGGAGCATGTTCCATTAAGTCCTTCCAAACAAGCTCTCTGTGCCCCAAACCTAGTAAGATCACAGAATCATAGAATGGTTTGAGTTGGAGGGGACCTTAAAGGTTGTCTAGTTCCAGCCCCCTGCCAGGGACAGGGACAACTTCCACTAGACCAGGTTACTCCAGGCCCCATCCACCCTGGCCTTGAACACTCCCAGGGATGGAGCATCCACAGCTTCTCTGAGCAACCTGGGCCAGTGCCTCACCACCCTCACAGTGAAAAATTCCTTCCTAGTACCTAACTTAAACCTACCCTTTTTCAGTTTAAAAAATTATTCCTTGTTCTGTCACTACATGACCTTATAAAAAGCCCCTCACAGGCTTTCTTGTAGATGTCAAGATCTCAAACAGGAAGAAATTTCTGGAAATCTCCACCTTCACAGACAGGAAGATTGTTTGGCTGTGCTTTGTGGGGGTCAGGGGTAGTTTAGGCATGATATGACAGTTACATTATCAGTGGGGCCATTTTTCTGGAGTCCTTAAATGTAATCCATGTGCAACAGTCCTTGTTCCCATGGGGAAGAGAAAAAGACGAAGAAAAAAGAAGGGAAAGAAAAAAGGAATGTAAATATACATATTGTATCCAGAGCTGCATCTTGCCTGGAAAGCTGATGTCTATAAAAGGCTTACAGGCTGTCTGCTAAAAGTAGTAAATATTAGTGGCCACATCTTGCAGAGAAACAAGGGGCTTTCCTGTGAAGTTTTTAGATCTCAAAAAGAGCAAGCAGCTGTTGATGGGCTACCTTTATTCTTGCTATGAACCTGAAACTATGCATGTTATAATGGGCAGAATAGAGCATATCTGAATAAATTCCCTCATAGCTCTTCTTTACCTCAAGATTACAGAGAAGAGCTGAGTTGGAGGGCCAGTCAATTTATTTTGTGTGTTTCTCTAGCCCTGCTCCTGATGTCTACTGCTGATCAATTATAACAGCAGTAGCAGATTGCATGTCAGAACATCTTTGAAAGTGAGAAATTAGAACTGTTGAAGACTATTTCACAGATGTGTCAACCCAGGAATTAAGTGAGAATTAGACCTAAATAATATGTGTAGTCTTAAGAACTGAGCCTGGCTTTGGGTTAGGTTTTTTATTTCTTTTTTGATATGGTATCAAGGGGTTAAAAGTGAAACAGTTAAAACTATGTACAGGATTTCACCGAAATTTTGAGGGTATGTCCCCAGAATGATGGTTGTCTTGTTCTCTAAGTAGAAATACAGTATTTAAGGTAAAATCAGTATCAATTCATTCCTCTAATAAAAACTAATGAAAAATATTTACCCATGTCTTTTCAGTATGTATAGTGAAGGCAGAAAATGAAACACAGCACTCTCAGTGGCATTTAAGAACATGGAATTTATGATGTGCTGCAGTTCCTTGTTTATTGTGTTTATTGTGTTTCACAATATATGGTGGTCTCACATTTCCATCACTGTGCCTTAATGCCTGACATGCCTCTGGTGCCAAAACATCTCACTGTGGGTTATCCACAGGCTATGCTAGATTTACAATTTCCTATTTCACCTTCGTAAGCAGAATGTTTTCTGTGCCTGGATAGATAAACAAGCACATCTTGCAGTAAAAATTTTATATGGGAATTCCTGGAGCAACCAGCACAAAAGCTGTGGCATGCTATACAATTAATGATAAGACTTGGGCTTTGCATTTATGTTGAATTGTGAAAGGAAGACTGAAATCCCTTTTCTTAACATAAAATATTTAAAATCAAGCATTTGTTATGCCTAGATTTGATAAGGCTACTTACCAGCCTAGACATGTTTGCACACAGCAGTATCTTCTCATTTAAATTCAATCACAGTCACAAAACAAGCCTGGCTTAGACTAGCTGAAGATATAAACTTCATTTTCATCTCATTAGGCCACCTGGAAGCAACAATCAGTGAGTAGTCCTGACGTCAATGGTCTCTCTACTTCATTAAAATGTTAATTTCACAGCTTTAATTCCCTTTGTAAAAACGTGCTGCTGCAGGACACTATATGCAGATTTATTCTGAAGCAGACAAATCTGCATGCCATATTCCTTTTTAGTGCCTTAGGTTCCTTTGGATTTTTATTTTTAGCCATCCCTATTTTTATAAACTGCTGTGAAAAGATGATCACCATAACAACCAAAAAGTAAATATTTTCTTAAAACAGCCCTTTGAGAATGTACACTTAAGAGTCAGGAATTCAGGGCATCATGCATTTACTGCTATTTTGTTCTGCTGTTCCCTTTTTCAGTATTTAAAAATGAGACAGGTAGTGTTACTGGCTAACATTTTCAGACAGTGGACCATGAAGGGAAAGCAATGTGTGATAAATCAAAAGCAGCTACGTAGGTGAGCTGTAGCATCAACATTTTCAGTTGAGGTCCTGCTTATGTCAGGACACAATGATTGTCTTCTCAGTTTTGGAATCCTTCCTTGATAATATGCACTTCCTCAGCATTTAGTCAGCTTCATCTTGCTTTAGGGGATCCATTTCTGGTTGTGTACTTCAAAATTGTACGTCATAGTTCGAGTTCAACTATTGGCAGTAGGAGTGTCTCTTCAGTGCAGGAAAACAAGGGAAGGTAATTGTTCCTCTGGTCTTTTCCCCTTTTATTGCATGCAGTTCTTTTTAAGAGTACAAGCACTCCTGTATTTCTCAAAGTGCTGTGTGAATGATAATTGTGTGTGAGTGTGCCTGTGGCATCTCTAGATGGATGAGCTGCTCACTGCTGTTGCAGATGGTAAATCCAAAGCTCAGGGTCTGGGCTCCTCAGGACCAATCGCTGGTGGAGCTGCTTGGCTCAGGAGTGCTGTGCTCAGCCGGAGGGCTCTGATGGCACACTTGGGTCTGGGCTGGTGACAATACTCATAAACATGATCCTCCTGCTCTCCCTGGGCAGATCTGGCACTTTAGGCACTGTACAAATCCCACTGAGGTCCTGCTGGCACGTGGTGCCAAGGCCTTTCTGTGAAGGACCTTGGACAATGTATGGAGTTGACCTGGCTGGAGAGGAGAAAGACCACCAAGTTCTAACACAGCAAATAAGGTTTCCTTCCTAAGCACTGACATATCCAAAGTTTTGCCTCTGGGAGTCTCAGTTGGATTTCTTTGCAGCTGGCCCCAGGAGAGTGCTTCTGGTAAGCAGCTAGGAACAGGTAGTTAATTTGGCCTTCTGCCTGCCCTGAGGCTGCCAGGAGAGCAGTGGAGATGTAGCTTTATCAGTCTACTACCGTGTATATCTCTGCTACTTCTCTGAAGATGTATAGCACAGGGAGCAATACAGAAATGTGCCCTGTAATTGTAACTGAGAATTAGCCAAAATAGCTTAAAAGGTGTGAAAAGAGTAAAGTTAGACAGCCTTCCAGACTTCCATAAGTTTCCTATTTCAGATTAAATAAGATAATTTACCAATGAGTCTAAAAACATGTTGGTACCTAATTTTTCACTCTTAGTGTCGAGGGAGAAGTTTTTTGAAAGTCAGTGAAGACAGATGGAGAGTAGCCAATTCATTTCCATCTTGGGGCTCTTGCCTACAATGTTATTTCATCACAGGCGGTGCCATAACTCACTGTGCTAGTCCATTTAAAATGCCAAAGTGTGCCAGGGTTTTACTCTATGGATAGAATTATTCATTCATGTCTGCAGTTGGTAAGTGGAGTGATACTGTGACGACTTCTCAGATCACAGACTGATCTAGAAAAATATTCCATTTGTAACCTGAGATGTTAGCTGTTATTGCAGCAGCATATTCACTCTTCTAACACTGTGTTTTGATTTGTCTTACGAAATGTCTTAAAAGCTAATCAAAGAATTTGTCACTTTGGCATGCAGACCACTTAAACATGAGGTGTTGCTGCAGGTGTTTGGACAGTTGTCACCAGATGGTCAAATGAATTTTGTTGTAGCCTGGACATTTGAAAGACCATTTCTACAATAGAGCAACACGTTAAAGTTGCTGTCATCACTTAATGAACTCATGACTGTGGGTTGACATGGCTTTGGGAGCATAAAAATAAGAGGTTTTACTGTTTGGTTTGCATTTCTTTTGTCTCAGTCACTAAGTATCTGTAGTTCCAGAGATATTCTTGCTATAATTGCTTATTGTTTGGTGTGTTTATTTGGTTTAGTGCTTTTGGAAGCAGGGCAAATGGAAGAGTTGGTGGGAGGTAATTTGTGTCACCAGTGCTTAGGCAGCAAATATACTGAGTGGTGGACTGTAGGTTTCAGCATTCCGTGCATTCCATGTTTCAAAAGTATATCAAAGCTACTGAATTTCTCCTTGGCTTTTGTTTGCCCAAAGAGAGAAAGGTTTTGACCAGAATTACTTCTTAGAACTAAAATACCCTTGCTCAGCCAAGCTACATTGGATTTTTCATCACCCCATTGTCTATTTTTGGAAGACTAAATGGCAGTTCATCATTCAGCAGCTCTTGAAAAGCCTTAACTGTTCCTCAGAAGAGGGATTGTGCTCTTCAGATAAACTTCAGCTCTCTCACTACCTTTGTTGACCTGCCGTGTGACCCAATGGCAACTTCTTTGTTCCCGTTTTTAGGACAGGCTTTTCCCTTCCCACTGGAATGGAACATGGGAGACATCTATTTGCTTCTGGCTGGTGAAGCCATTTTGCTGTACCATGGCAAAGCCTTCCTGCAGGCAGTTGAGAGTTTCACATCAGCCCTGGGCTGGGTCTCTTCCTTGGCTCTCATTCCTCCAGAGCAGAGGTGTTGGTGTGTTTGGTGGTGTTCAGGAGAGCTCTTGTCCTTTCCCTCCTGCCTGAAGCCCACAGTTGTTTGTGTCTGTAGGCCAAATATGAGTGGGAATAGCAGTCTTACCCTGAAGGCTGTGCAGATGGTGTGTAGCCTGTCCATGGGCATTCAGGCAGAATTTAGCAAGGCTAAATGTTGTTTGCAGTGAACAGGGTTATGTTGGACAGGGAAAATGTTTCTGAACTCAAATGTGTTAGGGATAGCAAAGTGTATTTGTGGAAAACATAGCTCAAAAGGATTTTCTGTTGTGACACATAGCTTCTCCCCTTAATTAAGCATTGTCCTCTCCATGCACTGTGTGAAATTTAGGGGGCTACATTTTTCCTTGAGTTAAAATATTTAAGGAAAACAATTGTGTACTTACAACAATGGACTTTTTAAATTGCAGGCCATTTGTTTCTGTAATTCCTATGAAATAAATTCAACTGCCTAAGTTGATTCTATTCATTGTGGTTTAGTTATGTACATACTCATATTTGTGTTAAAAAGCAATGTTAAAAACATTAGTGATGAGTGCTTTCAGAGCTTTCTAGCATGCAGTGCCAATGGAGTTAAATGTCCCACTGGAGTTCAGAGATGGAAGTTTGTAGCAGATGTTTTCAGGAAACCAATTTTAGACTTCTGTTCAAAGATGCCTGTACAAGAAGGATTTACAACATGTCTCATCTGGGACTTCAGCTGCCAGCGTGGGGTTGCCTTTTGGGTTGTATAAAAACCAGCAGACCACTGCTGTACACATCTTCAATATGAAGGTACAAAGTGTAGAGGATGACCCTAAACCTGGCTGTCTTTGCCTTGAGCAGAGAAGCACGTTGGCTCAGTGTTGGGCCATCACATACTGGGGGTAAATAGTCTCTCTCAGCCTTGTTCTTGTGACACTGAGACCAGATATGAAGATGAACCACTGGTCTGTATCGGACTCTTTTGCTGTCCTTGCAAAAGGAATTCAGTTTTTACATCTCTGGCTGGCAGACTGACAGCATCACACATGTGGAAGTACAAGATGGGTGCCCAAAATTCATCTTCCATCTGGGCACAGGAGTGACTGTCCAGGCACTCACAGTAGTCTTTTTTCATTTTCATTCAAGGGATTGACTTCAGTATAATTTTTCTGAGCATCTCTATGAACAGCAGTAGTTGGAAAAAAAACATTAGCAAATCATTTTATCACTAGAGACAGATCTTTTTGTTGCTGTGCATTTAAAATTGCTGCAGTCTTTGATGTGTCTGTAAGGCCGTGGTACTGTGTTTTCACACATCCCATGGTATGTAGCATCCCTTTCTCTTTTCTGTGGCATTGTCATGACAGCTTCTGTTGGTACAGCCATTCTCACATCACCAGTTAAACATAACTGAGCTGGAGCTGAGGGAATTGGTCAGTGGTTCCAGCAGTCACTGTCAGAGGAAACTCATCTGCTCCTGGACCTCCCCATGTCTATTTTCTGCAGGGTACTGCGGGTAGAGGAGCACCTCCTTCAGTTTTCCTAGCATTTTACCAGGGAAAAGACCAAATATAATTCACTCTGACACTCTAGAAATTTGATACAGGATAAACAGTGCATGTTCTTTACCTTGGCTTAAATGAATGAAGGGTTAGCAACTAGCCCAGTATCCTGTGGGGACCACCATGCCAGTGCCATCAGGATGCCATCAGCAGGATGTTTGGTTTTACAGTAAGAATGGGTTGAACAGCTTTTTATTTTTTATTCAGGGAAAAAATAGGAGACATTCAGTTATGTGTCATGGGTACATACCTGTAGGGCCATCCCTTCTTAAAGATGGGCATCCTGATCAAGAGCAGTCAGTCCTGCTGTCAGTTCCTGCAGGTGGGAAGGACTGGAGGGGTCTGCACTGGTTGTCCTCTCTCCTTCCATAGCAGCTGGGAGGGTGCATGTGTTAGGTGGGGTTTCTCTGCATGAGGAGGATCCAAAGGCCAGCAGACCCTTCAACTTCATGGCTCCTTTCCCTCAGCAGAGCTCCACCAAGTAGCTGCAGTAGGGTTTGGGTCTGATCCTGTGTCATTAGGGAGGAAAGAAACGATACAATCATTATCCTTTTTAGAAAGTTTAATCACAGCCTGCGGAAGGATGGCAGTGTTTTATCTGACAAATATGTCACTGTCTTTCATCAGTTGATTATAATCATCTTGGAAGTTCCAGTGTGTCTGTTTTTCCCTCTTCTTTTTTACTATTGTGTTTTGTTTAACTTTCCCTAATGAGCCCAGTGAAAAGTAATTGTTCTAAATAAATCATGTGCGCTACAAAGCAGTATATCACAATTAGGTTTCCATTATACTTTAATTAGGCATTCCATTATTAAATTGATGTCTTTGGCTTCTTCCAGGTCTCAGACTAATCCTGAAACAAATTCCTCTTTGTGGATAAATATTAGTCAGTCATAATTAAAGAGTATTCATTGGCGTTGCGGCTTTTCATTAAATCCCTTTCTGATTAAGATGGCTCCCCCAAGTACTGGGCTGATTAAATTTAATAACATTTGTTCACTTGTGTGTATCATGGTCTGGTGGAAACTGTTTTAGCACCAGGGGATTGGGAATAAGTTCATATCTTGATGCAGGCAGCCATGGGTCTAAATGCCTGTTTTGCACAGTGCTGTGCACTCTTGTTTCAGGGGGCTCTATGGTTTGTGTGGCCAGTTGGTGGTGGAAAAAAACCATGGAAATTGAATTAGCAGTGTTGGAGTTGATTTTCAAAGGGCTAAGTTACATCTTGAGGGTTACAATAAAGAAGGGAAGATTAAAGTATGTTAGAGGCTCTGTTTCCTTGACTCTTTCATGACTAGGGCTTTGCTGCTGAATTGAAACATGAGTGCTTTTCTACCCCAAACCATTTTCTCTTCTTGAGATGTATAGATCAGCTCATTTCTATGTAAATATACTTCAGCTGAAAATTCAGATAATAAAACAGATGCTCCTGACAGAAGTTCTAACAGCAGAGAATTAAATGTTTTGAGAGTAAAATCCTTGTCCTGGGTTTAAAAATCAAGGTGAAGCTAAAGTTGGATATGGCTTAAGTGTATATGTCCATTGGAGAGAGGTTATAAGCATCACTATTTTCTGTGTGCTGAAATTATGCCTTCTTGTGGGACTGCTGGTGCTGTTCTGCATTCCTCCTGCTTTGTACACAGAAATGAAAACAAACCACTGTGACCAAGAATGGCAATAGCACAAATCGGTGAGGCGTGCAAGAGATCGGCTCAGGACATCTGCAGAAACACTCCATCCAAATATTTGAGGTGGCAGCTAGCAGGTGTTTTTTTCAATATCCAGTTCATACTCTATTTTTGGTGCATTTTCATCTACTGTTTTGGTTTGGGATGGGCTGTATCTGTAATATCAAATATCTCAAAATGCATTTTCAGTGTCGTGTATCCCAAATGTAATGGTACTGGGTATATAATCTAGCAAGTTTGTTGTATTGCATGTAATCAGAGCTGCCCTCCAATTCCAGATTGTTCTTCCTGGGGTTGCTGAAGGCCCGAGAATGATGCCTGGGACAGTCTGGAGGGGCAGGGTGGGAGGCGGTGTCAGGTCAGTGCACAGCTGAAGAGTTCTCTCTAGCGGCTGGTTTTGGGTAGTGAGGACAGAAAAAGAGCACTGCTTTAAGGAAAGGGTGCTCGTCTGTAGCTGCTGAGAAAAGGGAGAAATGTAAAGTGAGAAAAGGAAGTTGACCTTTATATCTGAATTGTAAAAAAGAGTGGTTGTAATGTACTAGAAGCCAAGAATAAAACATCTTTTCTCTTATAGCCATCACTTATTTTCTTATTACTGCTGTTGCAATACAGCAGTGGATGGTGTTATGCTATTCATAGCACGTCCTTCCAGTGGCCTGAAGTGAGGGCTGATGGACAGTGAGAATCCATGGCATTTCCGAGGAGATGGGGTGCACTTTGAGCTGTTGATTACTGAGCGAGAACTGCCTCAACTGCTTCCTACTGAGTATCTGTGGTGAATTAATTTCCTCTACTCACAGTGACTCACACTAGGTTTGTAGTGACTTTACCAAAGGCAAGGCTCAAAATAAGTTGCATGTTCAGCCTGCAGATTTGGCTAATGTTTATTTAAGGCAATGTGAAAGTGATTAAAAATGATGAGAAAATTCCTACCTTACATCCCAACAAATCCTAGAAGTATAGAAAAGAGACAGAAGCATTTGAAAGGAGTATGAGCAATGGTTTTGGAAGAGTTGAGGGAAATAAATCACATCTAATAAAAAGACCAGGGAGATTGTGAAGAGTAACTTCTTCAATACTTGTATTTTAATTGAGATCCTGAAAGTCTACATATGTTGTTGTGCTATAACATGGCAGTTCATGCATACTGCTACTGCTTAGATCTTTAAAAATGTACCACTTTCCTTCTCCAAAAATTCCAGGGTTTAAGCCAGCTCCATTGTTTACCTAGCAGTAACATCCTGCAATGTTGAGCATCACTGGTATGACAGTTGTGTATGTAAACTCTTCCAGAGTGTTTTGCTTTACCATTAACTCAGTGAGGCCAGTCAGCAGTGGCAGTGGAAATTGCAGATACAACAGCTGGATTCTGGTAGAACTGGATTACCTCGAATACGGATGTGTTTTCTGTTGTAGAGATTGATGCTTAATGTCATCTGCATTGGAGAGAGATTGCTCATTCAAGCAGACAGCAAAGAAATGTACAGGGGTGGATTACTTCTTTCTCAGATTCCCAGGGATTTGAAATACCCAACAAGTAACAGAAGAATTAGGTGGATAGTCTGTTATATTTAAGATAAGAGTAAGTTCTGTATGTTTCTGTGTGATTTATTTTAAGGGTACTTGGTGTCTTACTTTTGCTTAATTGTAATGATACTTAGCTTTCCAGAAATACTTGGATGACTTGTTTAGCATTCTTTTTAAAAATAAAAGTAAATCAACCATTTCCTAATTTAGGTACATTTGCCTGTCTAGCAAGACATCTTATCATGACAAGGTGGAGAACATACAATGCTTTCTGAAAGGATTTCACTGAAGTGTAGTAAATTACCTTCATTTCAGGCATAATTGTGATTCTTGTCTGAGCTGGTTGGCTGTTTGCCAGGAAATTCATGTTTGAGCTCAGTGAAGTTGGAAAGTTGCATACCAGTGTGTCAGTGTCTCTCTGTTATATGAAACATGATTTTTCTGTATGAAAAACTAGTGGTGTCCCATAAGCCTAGAAAGAGCATCTTTTCTACCTAACATAAAATAGCTATGAAAACCAAATTCCATATGTGTATGTAGAGCAGACTTGTAGCATGGGAGGCTGTGAGAGAGCAGACAGGCAGGCAAAGGAATAAACATGGCATTTTTGTTATCTGGATTTGATAAATATAGTTTGGGAATGATAGAGTAAAGAGTGGTGAGTCAGTTTTGCCTGGTCATCTCTAGTGACTGAAAATAACTTGTTATTCCAACCCTTTTATCCCTTCATTCCCTTCTCTCCGCATATTTTTGTGTTTTATTTTTAGCTCCTCCAGCTTTTGCTTTGCAATTTGTAAAATAACCCTTCAGAGCCGGGGAAGGAAGACCTAGGAGCAACAGCTCCTGGGCAGTCTTGTGGATGAAGCCACTGGATTGTCCCCTGTTGCCATGTCTGTGTTCCCCCTTTCCCATGCACATCCTTCCCTCATCTGCGCAGAGATTCCTCTTTTAAACAAGCAGCCTCAGTTCCTGAAGTCACTAATGGGTTTGTGCTGACAGTGGTACCCAGGAGCCACATGAGATGTTTCAGACCAGCTGGCTGTGACTTTGACAGCAGCAGGGTCAGAGGCCCTGTGTCTGGAGAGGTGGCAAGGCAGAGTTTTATCTGTGAAACCTTACTGGAGGTTGTAAGCTGTCCTGAAGCGCATGAAATTCACCACCACAACCCATACTTGTATTTATCCTGTAAAACACAGCTGTGTAAACAATGCCTGCAATAATTATGAGCTAAATCTTCTGTGTTTGGCTTCAGTTCCCATGCCCAGGATTTTTGTATGATTTAGTCCACAAAATAAGGATCAGTTTAGCACTTGATACATCTTAACTTGTAGATCAGGATAAGATACTTCTTGATCTACTCTGAAGTTTCCCACAGTACTGACTTCTCATAGCATACCTGGACTACTCCATATTAAACCATCTGACTTGGTTTGGAGAGAAGGAAGGGAGCTGGCAGGCTTAAGCACAGTCGTCCTTATTAATTGACTTATGGAGAGAGCAAGGGGAGAGATTGGTTCAAGCAATAAATGTGAATCATGAAATCATAGAATGGTTTGGATTGGAAAGGACCTTAAAGATCATTTGGTTCCAAGCGCTCTGCCATGGGCAGGGACACCTTCCACTAGATCAGGTTGCTCCAAGCCACATCCAACCTGGTTTTGAACACTTCAGGTGATGGGACATCCACAACTTCTTTGGGCAACGTGTTCAGTGTCTCACCACCCTCCCAGTAAAGAATTTCTTCCTGATATGTAGGGTAACCCTACTCTCTTTCTCTTTAAAGCCATTCCTGTTTGTCCTGTCACTACATGCCTTGTGAAAAGTCCCTCAACAGTTTTTTTGTAGTCCCCTTTAGGTGTTGGAAGGTGCTCTAATGTCTTCCCAGAGCTTCTCTTCTCCAGGCTGAGCAGCCCCAGCTCTCTCATGTTGTTCTCACAGGAGAGGTGCTCCAGCCCTCTGAGCATCTTCATGGCCTCCTCTGGAGCTGCTCCAACAGGTCCATGTTCTTACGTTGGGGACCCCAGAGCTGGATGCAGCACTCCAGATGAGCTCTCACTAGAGCAGAGCAGAGGGAGAGAATCCCCTCCCTAGACCTGCTGGCCACACGGCTTTGGATGCAGCCCAGGATGCAGTTGGTAGAGCCAATTAGCAGACAGTCTAGGGTGAGAGAATCTCAGGCTCTGTCACAGTAAGAGTGGAAAAGTAAGAAGCAAGTAGGAGTGTTAATACTAGATGCCTGTGTATGGACTTAATGAGGCTATTGTGGAAAATTCTACTGGTTCCAGCACCCATGCTTTGAAAAGTATATTGACATATTAGAAGAGCTTCAGAGAGCTACTAAAGGGATTTGAACTTTTAAAACCATGTTTCATGTTGAGATTTCAGAAACTAAGAAGGTTTAGTTTGTTTAGGGGCAACTTAGAAGGCCGACAGATCATACCACCACTTCATCTGTGAGCAGACAGCTCTCTAATTTAGCCAAGTTACACAGTCAGGAAGTAGAAGTACAAAAATAATGTACACAGACACGTACACGCCCCCCTGGTTAATTAGGGGAATTGCTTATCTCATGGTAAAAGCTTTAGGGCAGTGCGAGTTGTCTGTCTCACCGCATCCCATGGCAAAACCGAAAGCATTCTGCATAAGCTCCTGTGTCATTTGGGAGATCAGATTAGATGATGATAACATTCTGTCTGGTCTTAAAATAATTAAATGAGGTATTTACAGAGATTTCAAAGTCAAAGCGGATCTCCCTCCCCACCGCCACTCTCTCAGCAGTTAGTGGTATTGTTTACACATTAATGAGATATACCATCAGGCTGCAAAGCGATGTGATTTAAATGTATTTAGCAAAAGAATTAAGCACATGTAGTGGTTGCTGATGGCTGAGAGGATGTTCTTATATCTCTTGATCTTTGTACTATGTAAGCTGGAGGTATCTGGGATCCCAGTAGTCCTCTACTCCTGTATGCAGCACCGAGAGCACATTTCCTTGCTGCTGGGGAGCAGAAAGCAGACAGGGCTGTCCTTTCCCCTGGCTCCCACCCTCAGGGACTAGAGGTGCAGTGTCCTTAACTCCTTCATGTCATAAGGTGGAAGGTCGTCTTCTCTCCTTGTATCACAATGCTAGTGGAAAATCAGATAGGTATGGAAAGAATTGGTATGCAGGATCACTCTTCTCTGTTAATCAAAGCCAGCATTATCATTCTGTCTTTTTTTGTTTGCTTATTTGATTGCTACACTTACCTAAAAAAGATTTCCAATAACTACTGAGTTGAAAGTGATTTAGATTAACCCCAGCTGACACCACTGCTTTAAAGAGGGCTGCCTGGAGTTTTAAATCCTTACAAGTGTGATACTTCCCAGGAGGGGCTGTAAATCCTTGAAGCTGCTCCCTCCTGATACTGTGTTCTCAAAGAAAAATCACTCAAATCTCGTGAACCAAGATAATAATATTTGCCAGTAGGCAGTTTTAGATGGCTTTTGTTTTAATTTCCAAAAGTGTATCTGTGTTTAAGGCTAACATACAATACTCAGACGTTGTATAACCTGACAAGTTTTCTTCTACATGTTTCCGTCTTTTCTTTGATTATCTTGCTGATCAGTTTATTTACAAAATTGCCAAGCCTCCTCCTCTTGGGTTTCTTAAGGAAATGTGTATAGGGTGAAGGATGTTAAGACATAGTTGAGCAAGTGACAGTCAGTGTTTTATGGAAGCCTGGAAAGGTATGAAATATCTGGAGCTGTGCAACGAAGGGACAAATATGTCACTTTGCAGCAGAAAGCAGTTATATTGAACAGGGAAGTGGAATGGACAAGGGCCTCACATATTGGTCCCACTTTTAACAGAGCAGCCTTATTTAAGGTGATCATGAATATTCTGTTGTGAGAGCATCTCCGTGTGCCTCTCCCCGTAGTGGCTCAGCAGCTCATCAGCTGCTGTTCTGTGATGTACCCTGGTTAAGAATAGCATCCTCTCTGCTGGATCAGAGCAGGGGAAGAGACAATATAATCCTTGTAAGATTTAAAGGAACGTCAGTGATAACGAAAGTAGGACAAATTATGGCTGCTGAGATCCTTGCTAGGGATGGAAATGGGTAATAGCCACCCCTGTTAATGCCAAGGAGACTTGGCTGCCCAATTCACCTTTGAGGCTGCTGAGAGTCTGAGCAGTTCATTGCATGGATTTGCCTTGGGGCCATCCTCGTTTTTACCTCACTAGTGGTCATTCTGGCTTCCAGAGCTCCTGTTCTGAGTCATTGTTTTGGCCCTGGAGTCCCTGTTTGTGCAGATCCCTTTGTCTCACAGTGAGCTTGCTCAGCATTGCTGGGTAGGAGTGAGGAAGTGTCCTTGTAGTTGGTGTGAGTCAGAACTGAGGAACAGGCTGTGCTTGAGCTCCCAAGCGATGCTTTAGCACAGGGAATGGGCCCATCCATCCAGGACCAGGGGCGGATCCATCCCACTTATCTGGGATTGTGCTGTAGGGCTGAGCTTCACCTCTGCCAGTTGTCTCCAACTGTAGCTGCACTGCAATATTCTCTTTGTCAATGTGTTTGAAGGAAGCTGAAAACATTTCATCCTGACTTTTACATTCAGGCTGGGATTTTGCCCCCTAGAATTAAAATACCATGCTGGCATGATATTATTGAAAATACAATTAAAAGTAATTTTCAGTTTACCTGTAACATCTTTATTTTGAACCTAGTAGGAGGCCCTGGGTTGTAAGGTTTAATAATAGGTGATGAGAGGAAAGGTTTGTCTGCAGCCATGCAAAGGAGCACAGAGGCAGAAAACCCCAAAAGTCAGATGGAGGAACAGAGCCCCTACCCCAGTTACAGAGGTACATCAGCCCACAGGCCAGGAGTCACAGCAAGAGGATCTTGTCCATCACCTTACAGACTGAGGCAGGGCTCTGGGCATCATTACAGCATGCCAAAGAGGACCATTTGGGGTTCGGACAAGGCTTATGATGGAATGTTTAGGAGAAGAACAGGCAGCTGTAAAAGAGAGGATCCAAAGCCCAGCTACTGGGTGGCCCTCAGTGTGTAAAGCCAGTTCCTGGTGGGGTTGGCAGTGCATGCAAGGAGTCTGTACCACCAGTGGAGAAGGACTGTGGCCCATTGTGTGCTCAAGTACCAGCACCTGGGAGAACCAAGGATGTGGGCCAGCTGCAGCATGGACTGGCTGCAGGCAGCTATGGAGGCATCCATAGCCTGTGTGCAATTCCCTCTGACAGGCCTTTATCCTAATCAGCCAGAGAGGGGAACAGCATGAGGCCATTCTGGTTGGTTGGACTGTTTTCTGTCCATGTTGGCCCTTGGCTGACTGGCTGTGCCCCTGTATACTGCACATGTATTTGTGCATGGGTGTGTTGGGAATGTGTGCTCAGGTTTGCTGGGGCTGGGGGTTGCACAAACTGAGCTGCACTAGGCTACCAGATGATTCAAGTTCTAGCACAGGTTAAAAATTCTGATGGAACAACTGATGTAGTGAAAGAAAACTTCTTCATTTTTATTGGAAGTGTTTTTGAAAAGACATTGTCTTTCTCTGGTGCTGGTATTTTGGTCCTGAGCCTGGTCGAGTTCTCCCTGTGTCACCTCTTACTACAGTGCCCAAAGCAACCAGCTGTGCATTGTAATCGCCTGAGGTAATGTCGTGTACCAACGGAGCTGAAATATAAATAACTTTGATTGGGGCACAGAAAAGTTTGGTAAGTTAAAGAATAGTGCTTTTGAGGCATTTTGTCATCCCAAAATGGAGACTGCCACATGGATTAATCATCCTCTTCATGTTGTGCAGTTTACAGCTGCTTAACAATAATTAGAAATAGACTTTATATTCACTTCTGAGCACTGCAGTAAGCTTTTCTTTTCTGAGGTGCTTTTATAAAGCACAGGACAGAATATTATCCATGGGTATGAATGATACATAGTTCTATTGCAGGAAGAAAGTCATGAGACTGTAAAGCTACTGAAACTGGTGTTTCTGTTTGTCCTGGGGAGCTGGGCTACCTGCCTGACATTCTAGCCTAAATGGCAGTTTCTTAGCTTAATTAGATTTCAGATGCAAATCTCTGAACATTATTTGATTTTCTTTGTCCTTCATTCCTTCCCCAATGGGACATGGATACACACAGGACTAAGATGATCCCTCAGATATCACTAAAAACATTGCAAGAAGTGTTTTGTCCTCCAACAGCATCTCTGAGCTACGAACAGATATGTTTGCTTAGTTCTTTTTTGACCCTCTAGAGAAGTAGAATGATATGGTTTCCCTTAGGGAATTTTTTTCTTAAAAGTAGCAGAAACAAGTATTTGAAGCAGATCTTTAAATTCAGGTGGAAAAAACCATCTTTTTGTCAGTGACTGCCCTCTGTCTTCACTTAGGATTACTTGATTTTCTGGTTGACTGGCACTTTGCTATTGATCTGAAACACTGTGCTGTTAGATATCTCCAGATGGCAGAGACAACAGCCTAACTTCACAGGGAAACAGACAGTAAAGATGCTCAAAGGATGCAGGTTCAGAGCTGCCTGATGAAACCTAGCCTAAGGGAATTTAGTCCCTTCTTATGAATGGTCTACCTTCGTCTGCTGTGGTGACTTTTCTTCTTTTTAGCAGATTGACTTGTAGCTTGCCTTGCCAGGGAATTAAAGCTTCAAGCTGCCATTTGTGTGGAATTCTTAAATATGTATGACCCAAGCAAGGGAGCCTCTTGCATATGAAGCCTGGTATTCTGGTCTTCCCTCTTTCTGATATTTCTTTCAGATATGCTAAATTTACCTTTGAAGTTTCATTTCTTCTTGTGTAAAATATACTTTCATAGATGAACCTTGCAGCTGGAATTAGGAGATACTGGTTCCAGCTGGACTCACAGAGCAAGCCATGTCATCAACCTTTGCGTCAATTTCCCCATGTGTAATATCAAAATAGTAACATCCACCTTCCTCTCTGCAGCTCTTTGAGCTTTGTTCTGGGTGACTAAGAAGCCATAATGTAGTCTAGACCTTCTACAGTCTGGTGGGAAGCTCTGCTGGAAGGTATCTTGTCTGGGGATGCTGTGAATCCATAGGGAAGGAGTAGTGGCTTTCCTGTTTCTGATCAGGAGTTGATGGGGAGAAATAGACCTTCTTGCTAAAGATATCAAACCAGCTGTGTGATTGCAGGGAGTCCTGCCAGTCGTGCTTGCACAGTCAGAAAATCTGCGTCTGAAGCAGATCTGATGATTTATTACCTGTGGTCTGTATGCCAGTTGCCCTTAAGTGTAAAGCCTTGATTTTTCAAGTAGTTCATGCAGTTGGCAGACTGATAGTTTAGCTGCCCAGACATGAATGACTGCAAGAGGTGCAAGAAACAAGGGTATCAGGAAGGCTGGACTTTCCCAGCCTCCCTCTTGGAGTAAAGTGTGTGGGGTTTATGTTCCACTAGACCTGGGAGCTATGGAGGATCAGAAGGAAGAAGATTGTAAGAGGTGGACATCTCTTGGAGGTATATGGAACAGCACTTCCCCTGGTTGGGCCAGGAACTAGGGGATGGATGTCTGTCCCGTAGGATGACTGTAATTCTGATGGTAGAAATACTTGGAATTGGGGAGCAAAAATGCAAGCTGTTCTCCAAACTAAAATGTTTTGTGCTAAGGTGCAACAGGCTGGCCATTATTTCCCTTTGTAAGGGCTTGGTTTCTAGGACATGTTCAATTTTGGCATCTCTTGGGAGGAGATCTGAAAGGTTTTACCTTTGCAGAACACAGGGATTCTCTGCTCAGTTCAGAGGTGATTCCAGAGCTAGACAAAAGATGGAATATAGAGTTTTGCTCTGATAGACCTCCAAGGAGCCATATAAATCTGCTTAAAAACCCAAGTAACCTGCCACAAAACTGTTGGAGAGAGATCATTTCAAGACAGCACAATTATAAAATACTCTGAAAGGCTGAATAGGGTTTTTCCCCCTCTTGTGATATTTGGAGTTGAACTTTAGATACATCATTTTGAACGTGGCCTTTTAAAGTAACTTTCTATTCTAGCCCTGTCATTTTTAGGGCTGTAAAGTAAAACCAAAATGCCAGGGAAGGGAAGCAAATAAAAATGAAGAGTGGGGCTAAAGAGTAGGTTTTGATCATCTTTGCAAGAAGTGGCATCATCTGTGAGAGCCAAAGTCTTCAATTGCTGCAACTGGAGACAGCTTTTAGTCTCCAATTCTATTTTGCCCTGAGCCAGCCAGCCAAATAAAAACAGCGACATAAATCACTTCTGGCAGAACTTAACAGTTATGCAACGTCCAGTGCACCACAAGCCTATTTTTAGATCAGTTTTACACTAGCAGAATTTACTTTATGAAATCTAAAAAGAATGTCTGTTCAGAGGCTGGGGGATAAAGACAGTATTTAGAAAGTGCAAAATGTAAAAACACTTAGTACAAGGATGCTCTAGCAAGCCCTGCTTTGGCAATACTAGTATCCTTTCAAGAGTGTTGGCTCAATCAGACATGCTAATGAAGAGTAGGGGGTTTCTTCATCAATCTCCACCTGAATTTCTAATCTTCAATTGCTGTTTAAAAGGTTATCTACACTCCATTTACCCAAACAGCTGAACATCAGACTCACAGCGCTCATTATCCAAGGCCAGATGTGCATTTTCCCTCCTTTAAACTTGACTTTATTCTCTTACTATTGTAATACTTCATTAGTTTGTACTGTGTATAATCTTATTTGCAAAGCTTTTTGTTCAGATTCAGAACAGGCAATGATTGGGTAAAGTTTGACCTTTTAGCTTTTAGATATTCTAGCAGAGGAAGCATAGTCTGCGTAGTTAATGCATCTCTGGGATTTCTGCCATAATTTGGACAGTTTTCAATCATGTCTTGAAGCAGATTAGCGTTCTGACTGCTGCATGATCTGTACTGATCTTTTTCTCCCCAAACTTTCTTCTAGGTGACAATCTCGATGCCATCCATGACATAACTGTGGCATACCCCCAAAACATTCCTCAGACAGAGAAGCACCTTTTGAATGGAAACTTCCCAAAGGAGATTCACTTCCACGTCCAGAGATACCCCATAGAGACAGTGCCCACTTCCAAGGAGGAGCTGCAGCTGTGGTGCCGGAAACGCTGGGAAGAGAAAGAGGAGAGACTCCGACACTTCTACGAAGGTGGAAAGAGCTTCAGTGGCACAGGACAAAGCATTGTCCCACCCTGCAAATCCGAGCTCAGGGTCCTGGCGGTTAAGTGCGCCTCGCTCCTCTACTGGACGGTGTTCCCGCTGGGAATGCTCGCCCTGCTGTACCTCTACAGCTTTGCACGGTGGTATTTTGCATCCATGATCGTCTTTTTCGTTGTGCAGCAAAAGCTGTTTGGTGGGCTGGAACTCATTGAACTCGCTTGTCATCAGTATTTTAAAAAGCAACAGAAATTTCACGACGTGAAAGTAAAAATCAATTAGTTCTGGGGTAGAGGAAGGGTGGTTTTGAGATGCCCTGCAAATTTTATGCACAGGGAACAATTTTTGCATGAGAATTGTCTTTTACTATTGCCATTGTTAGACATTTGCACATGATTCTGTGAAGAGAAAGAAAAATGTTAGTTACTGCTACATGTGAAAATGGTAGTTTTTAATCTCTGAATGTAATTTCAACATTGCTCTCTCAAGCAGCTAGCAACTGCATTCTGCTGTCATTAAGAAACAAATTGCTGGATTAGTGAACAATCATAAGGACATTAATAAATGTGACATGCACTGGAGTTTCATATAGAAACCCAAACAGTTCAGCTAAGAGAGACAGATGTATGAATTTCTTTATAGTCACATTGGCATGAAGTAAAGCACTGGATTTGGAAAACTGGTAAGTTTTGATGGTAGGTGAAAGTTGAAGGAGAAGTTGTTCTGTTTCTTTTTTCTATTTCAAATACTCAAACTTATTTTTTTAAGTAATATTTTTGCATAAGCTTTTCCAAACACTACTGAACCTACCACTATTCAACTATTCTGGCTTGGTCACTCAGGAGGTTTTTTTTAAGCCTTGCAGTCTTGTGTCATAGTACAGAAAACAGTGCTGGCTCTGCCTTCATTTAAGTCTTTGCTGATTATTTAATAGACCTGTGCAGCTAAGTTTTTATCTTTCACTGTTTCCTACTGTTTTAGTCTTCTCCCTGTTAGCTGTGGGAGACTTGTTCCTACTGTAGTATGCAGAGCTGCAGGATAGGGGAGCTGGTTTTTTATTGGTTTTTTGGTGGTTTTTTCTCATGGGCAAAAATAGCTGTTTGTCTCTGAGTAGCTGGAAAATGTTTTTCAAAAAGGTTTCCTTGTATCCTTGTAGACATTCTTTGATTGAAAACATTTTATTTAGTTTTCAGAGTAGGCAAGGTATCTTTTCCTTTTTCTTTAGTATTAATTTTGATTTTCACATTGCTTCCTTTGGTGTTTCATGTGTCCACATAGATAAGCAGGAAGACTGCTCGTTCCATGCACATCAGACAGACCTGTTGAAATGCACTGGTTGTGTCCTCAGTGGTACAAGAGATGGGTTTGGGTTTTAGACTTAGCACAGGGAAGAGCTGCATCTTCCCTTTGCATATTGCCTCTGTTTGCCTGATGACTTCATTACTTTTTCTGCCTCCTTCGCAGTTTTTGGGGGTTTCTTTTGGGGCTCCCACTATAATACTTTCCCTTATTTTCATGCCATTCGGAAACTCAGAAGGGTTAAAGTCAGACAAGGCACTTTCAAGTGTATTCCTTGTCATATATAATAAAAGTAATGTTTGTGCTCACATAGAAAAAGGCAAAAACATTGCCAGCACTTTGGAGACACTTCAGGTCTTCAGGTTAGATTGTTTTGCAACCTCAAAAATTTTAGACAACTTGATCAATCGAATTGCTGCAAAACCTTCCTGACTTACTAAATATTTGTTCTTTACTGCATGAGGGCTTGTTTGAGCTGGACCCAGAGGGCCTGGCTCCATTTGTTGAGCGGCACTGCGGTGAAATGTGAAAGTCCAGCGTGGAGAATGTATCTTGTACTGTGCTGCATATCTCAAGTGTTGGGTCGGCATGGTGGACACACCTGTTTGCTTCTAAATTACAACACTAAGCATGTTGTCTAATGTGTTTGTTTCAAAGACCATTTTTTGAGCGAATCACCAGCCTCTATTCAACTGTCCCTTGTGAGGTGACAAGTCTTTTTTAATCTATGCTTATAATAACTAATTGTTTATTATGCGGAAAGTACTTGAAGCCAGCTGGTTTAATCCAATTTTTTTAATCCCTTTTTTCTTAAAAATAAATAAAACTAGGTTTATATTTAGGGTTATGTTTCTTAATGATTTTTTTCATGTTTGTATTTGTGTACCTGACAACTGGTGTTTCATTGTCATGAGTAGAAGGAGGTAATTTCTGCGCCTTGAGGTCTTTTTTTAAAGCAGTTCTGTGATACCACAGGCATGGTTGCAGCTTAAACCTACATAGCCTGGTTTTTCTTCAGCTAATACCCTGCACATTCAGGTAACCCACTGCAAGGGAAAACCTAAAAACCTCATTTGTGGTTAATGCAGAGGAGACCTAAGAGGCTTCTTCCAGTCTGTCCTGAGCCATGGCTGTGTTTTCATACCAGAAGTAACCATAGCCAGCCTACTCCAATAGCCTTAACATCATCTTCAGGAATGACTTCAGAGGACAGGTTCCTTTTGTTGGTGACATAAAATACCAGCTATGCTTTTCTCAGTCGTTCAGAGAACTTTGTGGTGTCATCAAATGTGTCAGGAACATCAGTGTGAGTCTTGGTCATGGAGCAGTGCAGGATTTACATCTCTGTGTAATTAAAGTTGGGCTTTGAAAATGAAGTCAATGCAATCCATTGTTGACCCTTCCAAGGGGTTTTCTCCCAACTGGAGCCAAACATGTAACCTACTGTAATGTGGTAAAAACATCCTGCAAAATCTGTAATTCGTCATCCTCTCTTGTGTTTGGATCAAAGAGAAAGGATAATCTACTTGTCAGCTGGTAATGTCACATTTGCAATCCCCAACTCCATGATACAAAGTGGTAAGTGAAGAATCCTCTCCCAGGGAAGGGTGTTGGCTTTGTGTCTGATGTAAATGTTTAGATTATGTGCATCATTTTCCTGGTCAATTAGAAATGCAAGATGGAAAAAATGTTGAATAAAAACAAAAAGCTTTGTGGATAGAGAAGCTTCTTTGTTTAAAAAGTGATTAAGGAAGTGGGAGAAGATTTTTCTGTGAATGCTTTTTTATCCTCTGGTGAAAATGTAGCTTTTTACTCCAAAGGTTCTAATACACAGATTTCTTGGAGATTACTCTGTTCCTACACTGTCTCCCTTTTCAGAGATCACTGAGATGGCATTTAGGGACATAATTTAGTGGTGGACTTTGCAGTGCTGGGTTTACAACTGGACTCGGTGATCTTTTCTCCCCTAAATCATTCTGTGATTCTGTGCTGGGTAAATCACTTCGAAATTTTTTCAGTGCTGTTGGGTTCAAGGTGCTAGTACTCCAGGAATCACACGGCCCTCTTCCATGGGACATGGACTGGGACTTGTCTCACTCAGTAACAGGTTTGTCCCAGTTCACCTTCTCTTGTAGTCCCCAGCAGCTCTGAGCTCTGAGTCCCTCTGAGCTTTGTCTGCAGGACCTACAGGTCTTGTATATTGGTTTGAGGTCAAGGCCAGACTTTAAGGATGCTGCTCCCCTTTGCTCAATCTAATGTTTCCTCATCAGCATCAGGGGGTTTCTTTCTCTCTGCTCAGAACAGAAGGTTGAAATCCTGCCATCTGTGTGTGTCATCAGGCTCATCTGGGTAGCAGGATGTCAGACCAAGACATTTTTCTCTTGACTTCAAAGCTGCAAGGCCCAAAGCTGGTCTGTAAGGTGTTGTCTTGATCATAGGAAATGTAGTTCCCAGTTTTGTGCATTGCATCAATGGGTGTTGTTTAAAAAAGATCCGTGTTTTTATAACTTGATTTTATATGTGCACTGTGTGAAAGGAAACACCAGGATACTTCAAACCTACAGAAAGCCTTAGTTTTCAGATTTCACTGATAATATTATTAGAATGTTTTAACCATGTACCAGTTACTCTACAACAACAATAAAGTCCTGAAGCATTGCATGTGTTTAATTTTGCTGTTTTCTTTTTACTGCATCTGCAGGGAACAAACCTTGCCTTCAATCATATGGCTGGCTCAGGCAGACTGGTGTCCATTTCAATGCTCAACTCATGGCCTGTGCCTATTGGGGGAGGAGAACTCTCCATCTCTTAATTCCCCCAGCAAAGAATAGCCTTGCCATGATGGCCCTAGGGAAACACCCACATCTCCAGCAAGTATCCTGTATCAGAAAGAAGAAACAAGAGACCCTGGTGGCAGATTCTGCAGCTGAAGAGGATATATGCCATGTCAATCTATGCTCAGAGCATTCAAATCAGTCCCCCAAAGTCAAAATGAATGGCTTGTCACTCTGGAAAGGTGGTTGTCCCTTCCTCTTGATTTCCTCACAGCTCAAATCTGCAATGAAAAAATGTATTTCTCTGTCTTACCTGTCCTTACAAAAAATACTAGTAATGGAGGCCAAAGCTTTCATCCTCAAACTCCCCCTTTGCAGTTCAGGAACATGAATATAACAGGAACCTGGCACTAACATCACTGCTGGGTCTTGCCCTCTGCCCCCCTGCACTGTTTTTTTCCCTGCCTTCAAGGTTTTCTTCTCTTTGAACTGCTGTGTATCCAGTGAGCCACAGGAATGGATGTAGATAAACACTGAGCCCAAGGGGGAGGGAGATGTTAGGTATAACAGGGCAGAGGTGCTAGGAAAGGTGTTGGCTCCTGCCAATGCTGAGTACAGCTGTCGGGAGTGTGTCACCCTGCTTTAGAGGCTGAAGGAAAAAGTCTGTGTTGAAATACTTCTTTACTTAGTCATCTTTTGAGAAAGTGAGGAGAGAAAGAGCATCTTCCATGGGATGGTTCCCAGCATGACCAACAGACTGTCCCAGGAGGAGCCTCTCTCTGTTCTTACCTGACAGGCTCCCCACCGATGCTGGTATTGCTTGTGTGGCCCTGGAGATACGGTCTTGTCTCCTCTCTCTCTATGCTCAAGTGTCTCCCTTGATGTCCTGGGTCTACAGACATGGAAATGGTTCCTCCTGCTTCTTGTCCTGGCAGTTGTGCAAGACCCTGAGTTCTTTAAGGACAGAATAATCCCTCGCTGTCAGTAAGATTCTCACTGGCCAGGTGGGAAGCTACCCACCTTTCCAGGGAACCTTGCAAAATCACTTGTAACAGTGCTGCCTTATGCAATCCATTTTTTGCCTGGCAGCCAGGTGCTTCCTCACCTTCCTGACAAGGATCTGCCTCATCATCCCCCTCCCCACTGGCACAGTTAGTTTCCTTTCCCCATTATCCACTGAAATTATTCAAGTGGAGATGTTCTCCCTGCTGGTGGGTCCCCAGGTTTGCTTCCTACAGCTTTGCACTCCCTGCCGGTGCTGTTCAAAGAGCTCTCTGAACTCACTTCACTCAAGTGCCCTTTTTATAGCTACCAAAGCAAAGGTCCCCACTTTCCCAGGGCTTTCCTTGGTGCTTTGTGATGGGCATAAATCATCAGAGTCGGTGGGTTGGTCTCAAGGTCACAGCAGGGAAACCTTCTAGCACTTGTGGATCAGACAACCATGAGCGCTGGTGGACATGGGCAGGTCAGGATCTGAACTTGTGCTGCTTCTCACAGGCCTTAACACCAATCCCTGCAGCAGCAGAGGCAGCATTTAAAGGAAATGTTCTGAACAACCCCTTCAGGCAGCAAAAAAAACTTTTCTGATTCCGTTATTGCTCTATGCCTTACTTCTCCTCCCTCTCTTCCAGGAGTAAGAAACAAGAAGGTTTTGGGACACCCTCTGTTGCTTCAGTTGCTTAAAGCTGGTTGTCCTGCAGCTACTGTCCTATGTGGACTGGGCTGTGCCAGCCAGGTTCACAAGGCAGGACTTGGGGATTGCTTGGCACTGCAGGCTCCTTGCACTTGCCTGTCCCTGGAGAGACCCACGAGGAGAGGGACTGGATCCAGTTCCTCTGCATGAACAATGTGAGATCCTTATGGCCAACACAAGGACAAAGGGACATGGAGCATCATCCCACAGGATCCCAAAACTTCAGCCAGCAGCTGGGAAGCCAGAGAGGAGCTCTTGGGAAAGGTACAACTGCTTGGGAAAGAACCTGCTGACCAACAGTCCTCAGGTAGCCTTGGTGGTCTTATCAGAGATGCTGATCAGGTGCCAAGGGTAGGGCAGAGCATAGGCAACACTTACTGGAAGCCACAGATGTGTCTGGCGTCACGCTCTAACACTCACCTGTGGGTTTGATGCTTCATGTCCATCTAGGACAGGTATTTTTCTTGGCCCCTGAGGCCTCAGCTGGCAGTAAGTCCCCTCATCATGGGCAGTACAGCGCAGGATGCAGCTGACTGTGATAATTTTTTGTCTGGCACAGCTGGGAGCAGGGCTGATGTTTGGCTGTGATCTCTGCTCCTGCACCATGTAAGGATGCTTGCATGGTCTCAGAACGTGGGGTGCCTCAGCCTTCATGCCCAGCCTGGCTTTAAATTAAGATGTTGAAGCTCTAGGAATAGTCTGGTCTCCTCTATTCCCACACTGGGGTGGGTGACCAGGAGCAGGGCAGCTGGCTCAGGCCTCTGTGATCCATCAACTGGGCTCTTGCAGCAGGGCAAGGGCAAGCCTGATCCTGTGGTCACTCACTGGTCAAATGTCACACCCAGTGGACATGTCCAGCTTCTCACTACAGATGCTGTGCTCCTCCTGAGGTTTTGCTTTCTGCCTGCACTGGGGAAAGGGAAATTCTTTTCCAGGAGCCCCTGAGAGGCAGCACAAGGAGAGGTTTTATGCAAGATCACAGCAAGGTATTCAGGTCTGCCTCCTCACAATATGTGAAGGTTAAAGAAAGGCTCTCAGCTTTCCACTGCTAATGACAGAAAGTGCTTTGTGAGTGAGAGAGAGCATAATTAGGAATTAATGAGAAAGGAGCCTGTGGTTTTATTACCCGTTGGACATCAGTCCCGTGGATGAACAAGAGAGGTTGCATTAGCTGCTTCCTGCTGAGTCCTTCCAGCAGGAAAGTCCTTACCAGACTTTCTGCATCATTTAAGGACGGGAGGTAGAAGGAATTGCAGGTAAGGAATTGGGGTTTGGTGTGCTCTGCTGCAGGCTGGGACAGACCCCAGATCTGTGGCCCTGGACCTTGGGGCAAAGACCTTGGGCTCTACTGTTGGCTCTGCCACTGTCCAGTGGCTGTGTCACACACCTCCTGCATCCCAGGTGGTTCAGCAGGACTGGAGACATCTCCTCAACTGGTGCCCCATAGCAGCCACAGCATATCAGGAGAAGCACAGTCCAGGAGCAAAAGCACAGACATTTGTGAAGGTCAGAGCAGATTCCACCACTTTGGGATGAGCCTTCTGTCCTGCTTCAGCCTGAATCCAAAAGTGAGGGAAGCTGGAAGAGGTCAGATAAAGACAGGAATAAAACCAGGGAGGTTAAATACCTTATCTTGAATTAGCATCATCATTCCTAGCCATTGCATAAAAGCTATTAAAGTTATTACAGGACATGCTGGATGCTGGCACAGCAGGAACAACAAATATAGGTAGAGTGGTCCTTGTCATAAATATCACTCAAGCTGCCTTGACAGCCCTCTGCCATCACGACGCTGCTCACAGCCAGCCCAGCTGAGCAATGCCAAACTGATGGCAAGTGCTGGGTGCAGCTGATGGGAACAGCTCCTTCTCCCTCTAAATAACACAAGGCCTGCATTCTCAAGGAAAGAAAACTCCTGCTGTGGGGCAGGAATGGTTTCCCTGGGTCCTCTCCATGCAAGTGCCACAAAGAACCACAGGCCAGGGGTTAAAAAACACAGCACAAAACAAAAATATCATCCCACTTGTGCATGCATTTGTCAAGCCTATTAATAATGTGCTTCATCACTGTACTTTGAATGTTCTTTTTAATGATTACTCTGCATTTTGCCACTCAGCCACTGCAGTCACATCTAAGCCCTGAAGTTATCAGACATTCATCTTGTAAGATCACAGCCCAGCTCCACTGATGTCTCACTACTCGATACCAAGACGTCTTTATTACCAAGCCCATGGACTTTTGAAGTCTTCTGTACTGACACAGCACACAGGTGGGTGCTTTTGCTGCTCTGTTAACTAAGCCAGGTGCCTTTTCCAGAGGCAGACCATTGCACCCCTCGGTATAAAGTCCTTTGGTTACTCCTCATCTACCAAATGCTCTGACACATCCAGTTAGGAAACGAGCCCAGCTTTTAGCTTCATCTCTCCAAATCCTAATTCTCCCACTCTACCACACCTTCCTGAGCACGGGGGAGGATTAAAAAGGGGGGTCTTGCCCTGCGCACTGGCAGTGGTGGGCAGAGCAGAGAGGTTGCCCTGAACCTGGAGTACTTCCAGGACCATCGACCCTCGCTGAGTCACTCGTTAAGATGATGCAGCAGGAAGTCATTGAAAACAGAAGACAATGGAAATGAAATGAAGAGCGAGGCATCCATTCACACCCTTGGCAGAGGCATTTCAGTGCCCGCAGGGAGGAGGGGTGCTGCTTATTAGACAGGTTATGTAATTGAAGTGGTCTATATTTATCAGGAGTGCATGGTGTGCACACCTCGAGGGTCAGAAGCCCAGCAGTTTGGAGAACATTAGCTCCACTAATGAATCAGCAGGGAGAGGGACCTAAAAATATGACTGGGCTGCAGAAGGACATCGTCGGATGGCTCAGAGAGTCAAGGTCAGGAGGCCCCAATGTGCCTTTCCAGCTCCAGCAGGGGTGGTGATGCTGTGCTCAGATGCTCACTGCCTCACAAAAGGCAAGGTCCACCCTGTGCTAAACTCCTTTCAAACTTTGGCTGTGGGGTTGGATGTTGTGCCTAAAGGAGGAGGAAGACTATGGGAGTCTGATGGGACCTATCCTCCTTTTTAGGGCATAGAACCACTAAAAATGCTTGATTTCACTCAGGGTCAGGGTAGTCCTAGGCTGGTCCCAGACATGGAGGCTGGTTTGTGCTCCCTGTGCTGAGCCCTGCTATGGGTGCTGGTGGGACACAAGCTTTGTGCCTGCTCCTCAGTGCTGGGGACACTCAGGACAGTCTCCTCTGTGTCATGCTCAGTGCCAAGCCTTCAGGAGCAGCTGTGCCACCCCAGTGTCCCCCAGGTGTCATCACAGTGGGGAAGTGCAGCACATCAGCAGTGGCCCACAGTCACCCCACGTCAGACTGGAGACACCGAGGTGAGCAGGCAGCTGGAGGGGTGTTCCTGCTGCTTTGCATGGATAGAGATGGTTAATGAGAGTTATTTTTAGGGAACTGGAGTGGGTGGAAGGAAATAACAGATAGTCTTTATTTTCTTGGTTTCTGCTATTATAAGTGAATTTGTTTGCCTGTGGTGCTGGGGAGCTTAGCTCAGTGCCTTGGTTTACTCAGGGCAGTGCAGGCAAACAGTGGCCCTTGGCTCATGCTGTGTTTGTGCAGTGTCCACATTGTCATTTACCTTCTTAAAATCTTGAATACTGTGCCCTGGACCAGATTCTGCCTTCCTGTAGATGGGTTGGTGGACCTGCCTGCCCAGGGCAGAGAGCAGAGCCTGGACATTCAGCCTGTCCCCTGAGCCTGGCCATGGCTGTGCATTTGGGTCACATCGCCAACAAGGTTTGGCTCCTTAGCTTCACACAATTCAGCCAAGCTCTAAGCCCTGCCAACCACTTGGCAGACAATAAAACCAGAGGGGTAAATTGCCCAAAGCTGCTGTGTTTGTGACCCATGGCAGGCAGGCTGATGTCCCGTCAGTGGGGTTTGCAAAGCCATGCTACTGATTCAAGTGCTGCACTCCCAGGGGCTTGTCTGATCCACCTGGAGCTTCCATGCTTTTGTATGGTTTGGAAAAGCTTGGTCAGAAAGTGCTTTCTCGTTGCTATTCTCGTGTGTTTCTGCAGAACAGCTCTTCCCATGGAAGTCAGGGTGGAGGTTACCAACAGCAGCAGTGCAGCTTCCACACTGCTCCAGCTGCTCAAGCCTTGAGAGGAGGATCCTGCTGAGCTCAGAGGAGCAGCAGTGCCTTGGGGGCAGCACAGGAAGGGATCAGAGAGGAGAGATCAGGCAGGTGCAGGCACTGTGTCGGTGCTCCCTGTGGAGCTCTGCAGCCTTAGGCATGAGCTGGGATCCTGTTCCCCAAGCCTGGAGATGCTGATGGGGAGGACAGACCCCCAGAGAAGGAGCAGGAGGTCAACACCAGTGGTCACAGCTGTGCTGTGGGCCCAGGGCACTGGTAAGGCACTCGTCTGAGTTGGGCATAATCTCAGTCCTACCTTCAGTGTAAACCTTGGTGGGTTTAACATGAACCACAGGAGGATGTTCTCCCATCACACTCTTTCTTCTTCTTGTCTCTGGGGTCTCTGTGGTCACTGCAAAATCCACCCCTGCCACTGGTGCCACTGGATCAGTCCTTCTGGGCTCTCATTGGCCAAGCACCCGAGTGCCACCTTCTCTCTGCACCGGCAGTGTCACCAGCTGAGGCTCAGACACCAACCCACCACCTCTGACCAGCATCCCTGGCCTCTCTGGGATCAGGCTCTGTCCCACAGCAAACAAGTAAAAGGACTGATTCAAATATAACTGTGGGGCTGGTCTGCCCAGTGCATATTTTCTGGGAAGGTAATTTATTTGGAAAGTTGATCCTGTCAGAGATGTTCACATATATTCGTCTGCTCCTGTCAGTCCTCTCTGCAGATAGCTCAGCTGCCACAGCAGCTCCTCCTCCCCCAGCCCCACATCTCCTGGACAGGCTCACCAGGCACATCCTTCTGCTGCAGTGGCTGCCGAAATTGCTTTTTATTTTTAAACCTCAGGACACAAAAGCCCTACCTTTATCATTTGCCTGCAGTCCCAGCAGCTCCACATATCCTCATTAAATAACCACTGATCAAGTGAATCTGACAGACGCCAGAGGTGGGGGAGATCCAGGTGCCTGGTGTGCCCCCAGCTGATCCCAGCTCCCTGTGGCTGCAAAGTCCAGGGTGCAGGATGGGGAGAATGGCCACCAGGAGCCCAAAGGAATGGTGGGCTTGTGCCTTTCCACTGCACTGTGGGGGCAGGTGGCTGCAAGGACTGAGTTTATCCCAGCCCTGCCAGATTTCATACAGACAAACAATAATAATTGTTCTTTACAGGGGGTTATTGAGATGGAAAAGTGGCAAACTGGATTACGGCCTGTGCAATTTCATATTCCTCTTTGGAGACACAATTTAAATAATCCTTTTTCTGAATTTATTTTTAATCTCTGTAGCACAGACCCTGAGGGAGGATATCTCCAGAGCAGGAGAACTACCAGCCACTGGTCAGGTGAGTGTGAGGAGGTGTCCATGGGGCAATTGGGTTGCCAACCTGAGCCCCAAACCTGGCTGCTTCTCAAGAAGATTAGGAGGGAGGGATGGATCATGCAGAGATGCAGCTCTCTGTCCAAGGAAAACTCACTCTGATTTGTCCTTAAATGCCCAGATTTCCAGAAGTGTCTGGACTTGATGTGTGAAGCTTGTGTTTTGGTTCAAACTAGCTCCTAGCTGGTTTCTCCAGCCACCAGCCTTGCTACAGAGTCACCTAGGGGAAAGGCCATGTTGCATTTTGGAAGAGAACTTGCAAAGATTGGTAAATGCAAAGAGGGAATCCTGATGTGAAACATTCCAATGAACCCAGTGATGAGAACCTGCTTTTAGGCAAGAATCACACCTGAAAGGGGTGACAGGAGAAAACATGGTCGCTGCTGGTTGTTTTGGGCCAGGAGTCTGCTTTCTGGAACAGAAAGATCTGAGCCTGCAGCAAATTTACAGCTTGACAAGGATGCTCAGGAGTCCCTGCTGGGGTTCACTTTCACCCTGAGACAGGCACCAGCTGACACATAAATAAACTGGTTTTTCCCCCCAGCTTTCACAAAGGCTGATACTGGGCTCTGTAATTGCACAAAGTTTTAGTACTCCTGTCTCGACTAAATATCTTCAGGCATCACTAATTAAATTGAATTTACTGGGATGACAAGTGTCTCTCTCCTCTCAGCCACAGATGTTGTAACTGCTGCTCAGGCTCCAGCACAGCCTGTTTGGACCTGCTGCAGGACCCTCAGGCTTCCCTGGCTCAGGGGTAATGCCTGGGTGCCTCTCCCAGTGGGAAAACAGAAGAACAGACCAGGGAGCAGCCCAGCATGGGTTCTA
The DNA here is from genome assembly GCA_024500445.1 of Entomyzon cyanotis. Classification (NCBI taxonomy): domain Eukaryota; kingdom Metazoa; phylum Chordata; class Aves; order Passeriformes; family Meliphagidae; genus Entomyzon; species Entomyzon cyanotis. The sequence continues at coordinate 22,430,473 of JAKEPQ010001015.1, read as the reverse complement.
TTTCTGCAAATAACTCAGATGGCCACAGATCTGTCTGTAGATCCTTTGTCCTCCTCTCCGTGCCCGGTGGGGAGAGTTAATAATAGATGTTGGATGCTGCAGGAAGATGCAGAATTTAAATGAATTCCCCTTCCTTCTCAGTAATAAAAATGTTTCTCCCCTAAGAGTCCCTTGATTAATTGATCCAGGCAATTGACAAATCAAGGATGGGAACGCATAAAATCCAATAGAAAGGGATGAAAATAGCATTATGTACCATCTGATGCAGTCAGCGATGTCACGCAACGAAATGACGGCAGAAAAATGGGGCCTTGGGCTGGAGGAGCCTTCATTAAGATGTGGCAAGGGTATTATTAAGTAAAAGAACATTGATTTTGTTTGAAAGATTTGGCCATCCATATTAAATATAATCTCCGTAATGTAATCTTGGGAGTTGCTTTAAATATCAGCATCACTGGGCTACAGCTGCTTGCTGGGGCTGCTGCTCCAAAATGAGGGTGGAAACTTCATTCTCCATTGCCCATTGTGCCCTGTTAGCAGCTTGATGGGCTCTGCCCATCCAGGGGAACATCAGCATATGGGATTCCCACAGGGAATTGGGGTGTGCCAGAAAGGCCTGTGCATCTAAAGCGTATGTGACTGCAACAAAGCAAGTCATTTACCAAGGCAGAAGCAGCCAACACACAGGATATTTCAAAGCCAAAAGCTGCTTTAAACTCTGGGCTTTCATGTGAGACTTGAACACCTGGCCAAATGCTGGGCAGCAATTAACCCATGCAGCTCTCATCAGTGTCCTTGGAAGCTGAACCCCCTATCCTAAGTCCAATCTGACAAATTCTGCTAAAGGCTTTTTATTTTCCTTTCTCACAGATATCCAGATCCAGCGACAGCAATGCCCATGCAGGGCTGCCATGGGTGTGTGGGCTCACTGGAGAGAGGTGACACTTGCTGGTGTCCCCATAGCTCATCAGAGAAGTGGGTGCTTCAAGACTGGGGAGAAGCACCACGGAACTCAGAGCCCTATGGCACAGCTGATGTGAGGATCCTCCTCAGCCAGGTGGGTGCTTCCACAGAAAAATGGTGCATGGTACCACTGGGCCCAGCTGGGAGCATGAGCACAGTCCCAAAGAGCCATCTCACATCTCCCAAACCTCAGAGGAGTTGGGGAGAGCATTCCCTGGGGCACAGTGTAGGAAGGAGGTGAGGAGGAGGATCTCTGCTGGGGACACAGACCCAAAACCCAGCAATGGTTGGTCTGAATGCTCTTTGCTGGCTGCCAGGGGCATCTGCAGGCAGAAATCCAGCCCAGCACATGCAAAAGACTTTTGCTGTCAGAGACAGAGAAGATTCTATGACAGGAGTGACTATGGGCTCGAAAGTACCTGGGAAAGCATTAGCAGGAGCAAGGGAAGACTGGAGACATTGGATGCAGTTATTCTTGCATCGCCCAGGTCCAGTGGGCACAGAGAAGCCAGTGGTGTGAAGGGCAGGTGCCTGAGCACATGGGTTGCATAGCTCTGCTGAAGGAGCACAAGAAAAGGCATCAAAACAATTTCCTTGAGGACCAGAAGTGTCCAGACTCAGCTGAAGGCACCAAGCCACTTGACTGTAATGGAGTCAATTTTCTTCTTCAAAGTGCAGCATATAAACCTTTTTATAGCCATGCACCAGCAGAGCTATTTTTATTCCCTGCCAGCTGTTGAAAGCCATTTCTGTGGCTCCCTCTCTGTGCCCTTGCCCACTATCCCACAGTCACCATTTCATTGCCTGCTTGAGCACTTGGGACCTGAACGGTGAAGAAATAGAGAGCTACCACTCCACTCTGACACTGCTTTGGGGCCAGGAAGGAATCCTGTATGGGTGAGGGCTGGCAGGAGATGGGGAGGGGGGCAGTGCCAGCAGACACTATCTCCCTAATAGCTGTTCTCCTAATAGCCCCTTTTCAGGAAATGGGCTGAGCAAACTTTTGCTCTGATACAAAAATACAAAATACAGAAGCTTCTACCTGGCCTGATGTGGAAACCAAACAATCCTTCCTATAGGCCCATTGACTATTTCTCCATCTCTGTTGTGAAACAAGAAATGAGACAAAATCACTCTCAAGATCACTGTGGGTAAAACCCATGTTATCCTAACACAACTCTGAACTGTTAGGCTTGAAACAAGAGGGGCTTTCCCCCACATCTTTCCTCACAGTAACTGCGAAGCAGGAACAGCATTACCTTTCCCTGTGGAAAAGGGCAGGGGTACCACAGCTGTGACTTTATGGATCAAATGTGGAACTGGACATTTGGGCCACAGATGAGGCAAAAATCTTGCCTCCCTTTGCAATCGGGCCCAGCTTTCCAATGGAAATACAAGTACAACCTCCCACTGGAAAAAAAAAAAGAAAAGAAGAAGAAAAAATGGAAAGAAAATAGGTTTGTGTTGGGTGGGCGAGTCTGGTAATTTTGAAAAGCCACAGAGCACAAAGGTGAAAACATACATGAAAAGCAAAATACAGAAGCTTTTGTGTGATGCCAGCAATGTTCCTTCCCTTCGCTGAGGAAGGAGCTGCCCGGATGTGTGGTGCTACAATCTGCTCTTTCAAGCAGCTGAGTCAAATACCAGCTAAATGACAAAGAGTTGTACAGAGACATGAAGGACACATAATAACAATATTTTGTCATTCCTCCCCCAGATGGATGTGGAAAGCGGGAAGGAGAAAAAATAATTACATTAGGGTTCAGATAGGATTTTGATAGCAGTTACTAAATGAAATGTAAAGGTTATTTTCAAACTCAAACCCTGGGTGCTGCTCCAAGCATGAAGAGACTGGCAAATGATCTGATTTTTTCCATTTCCTTAATATTGGTCCTATGGATGTGTTTACCACATAGTCTGGCATTGCAAACTTAAATTTAAAAAAGGGAAAGGAAAAGAACAAGCATTTCTCTGGATACCCAGGCAAAACACATACTGACAGAGCAAGGGCTGGATTTGATATTTCATTGCCAGGACACCTTGCTCTGGGATGAGAGTAACAATGAGCAGGACTGGGATTCAGACTATATGAAACATGTTCTGTTTCTGCTCTCAGCACTTCAGCTCTTCAACCCTGAGTACAACCTGGAGCAGATACTTGGTATTCAGAGAAGGAAATGTGCCTGGTATTGTCCAAACCTGACTGAAAAGCCTCTGTGATGATTCCTGTTGACTTTGATGAGTTGGTCCCGGGCACAGGCAGCCAGAGCAGGCAGGCAGGAGGCTGGCAGGGTTTCTGGAGACACCCAGGCAGCCTTCACATCTGAATTCACAGGAAGCTCCTGCATTTCCCGTTTCTGGTTTTTAATCTGGCCAAGTTTACGTTGGATTCAACTGTGCCTAAACCTTGTCTGAGAAGAGGAAAGAAAAAGGCTTGTTGTTGTTCAAACCAGAAAAGTCAGTCCTGAAATCAATCCACCAGCCTGGTGAGGTGGTTGACATTGCAGAGAGGAACCATTAGACCAAATACCTCAGGGCTGCTCTTCTCCCTTGCATCCCAGTGTGCAGGGAGCACTTCCCACAGTGCTCAACACCAGCTGCCCTTTCTTCCATCTCATTGGGCTGCAGTCTTATTTTTGAACAGCTCCTCAGAGGGACTTATTTCAGATCCTCCTCTCCAGCTGTGTCTTCATCTAGGACTTCTCCCTCTCTGCCACTGTGTTTTATCTGTCAGGGCTGGTCCCTTACCAGCCGTGAGTAACTCACCTGACAGCTTGAGATCATCTGTCATTTAATCTGCCTGGTGGTCACAAACCAGTTGTGATCCCTGCAGAGTCTTTGGGGCCACAACTGGCTGTTGCACCTGCCTGGCAAGATTTTCCTCTCTGAAACCTTTCCATAATTTGCAGTGGTTGGGGCACTGGCAGCTGATGCTGGTTTTTGCATGTGAGCAGTGATTCCTGTGGCAGAAGGTGGGTGTGGAGCAGGGCAGTAAAGGTGACATCTTGATGGCCACACTGGTTGTTTTCCATAGTGGGGCAGAGGCTGTGCTCGGTACCATCACTTTCCATGTGCTGCAGTGTGGTTGTTGCTGTTGGTTCTTGCTTACCTGTGGGCTCAGTACTGAGGCCTGGTTAGCTATGTGCCTGCTTTCCAGTCAAAGCCTTCTTTTCCCATTTCTGAGGAGCTCAACACTGCAGGATCATACAATCATGGAATGGCTTGGGTTGGGAGTGACCTTAAAAGCCCTGAACTAAATCTGTACAGTGACACCAAGCTGAGGTGACCTACAGAAGCTCCAGCTTGCTCATCCTTCCTGGGTAAGTGGGGCATCCTGTGGCATTCCAGCTGTCTTTAACACTGTCACTATATTTTTTTTTGTGCTGTTCACCACGAGCATCATCCACAGTAGTAGTGATGCTGTTGCTGGGAGAGCTTGGGAAGCAGCAAGTGCTGTCAGTGACACACCAGCAGCTCCCTCTCTTCCCAGAGAGTATTTACCCTCCCTTACGAGCTTCCCCTGGCTGCTGCCATTCCCTGGCAGTGCTGAGGGTAGGAGGATGCTGCCACCTCACACAGAGTGGGTTGCCCATCTGTATGCTATCCGTGGCCGTCAGGGATATCCTCATGGCATCATCTGAGAAACGCCAGAGGAAAATGCTGAACCACGTAGTATTAAGAGGAAAAGGTTAAAGACCTCTCCCAGGCGCCCTGCGTGCTTTGCCCGAGTGAGAGGCTCTGACTGCAGCACCCTCCGCCCACCGCGCTGCCGAGCTCCGGCTCGATCCCACGTTTTTCTGTCCCGGAATGTGCGCAGGGAGGACTGGCTGCACTCCTCGGAACTGTGCACCGAATGATGATGAAGTGACATCGTCATGGCAACACGTGCCGATTTCCTGGTCGCCTAGCAACCGGATGCAGGCTGATGTAAGCTGTGCGCTGCCTTCCTCCGCTGGCTGCACTCCTCCGATGTGTCTGGCAGATTTGCCGGGGCTTTAGCTGGGCTTTCTCATCGGTTGGACGTGCCATGACATCAGAATGATAAGGGTGTTGTTCTGTGTGTGCACAGAGGGGGAGAGACCGAGCTTATCTCCTCTGAGAGCCCTCATCCCGGGCGCTGCCTTGCTCAGGGGCACTGATGTGCACAGTTTGTTTTTAGAGGCTCGATAGTACTTAGTCTTGTACTTACTGTAAGTGCTTTGTGTAATACAGACTCGAGGAGACACGAAGATGCCTTTAAGTGATTTTGTCTCAAGCTATCCTTCTTGATTTTTGCATTAGTCTTGTCAAAGGTACGATATTTTTGGGCATGAGGCAGCTGTAAACAGGTCTGATTTTTTCACAGCATGACAGCACATCAGTGCTGTCAGGGAGAGCTGCAGGCCTGATTTTTGTGCAGACCAGGTACCTGCAGAGCTGACTGACCCATTAGCTGTTTCATGGGTCATCTGCTGGACAGCAAGACTAAGTCCTTGCTCACAGTCACACTAAATCTCTGTACACAACGTGAAATGGCAAAAGCCTGCAACATCCTTCTTGCTTAAGGGTGTGTTTCTTTATATGGAACAGAAAAATGTCTTTACAGTGATGGGTGTGGCTTCAGTCTCTGCTGATGGCCAAATCAGGATCTACAGAAGCCAGAGCAAGTGTCTGCTAAATGAGTCTCAGCTCACTGACAGTGAGGACTCAGGTAAGATGCAAAAGGTATAAAACCCATAAAGCCCATAAAGAAGCTCCTGTTGAGTCAGTCTTCCTGCTTTGGAAAATCTGATCCTCAGCCTCGGGAAGCAAATTAGCACTTGATATGCAGTGGCCTTAATGGAAGAGGTTAATTCAATTAGCACAAAGTGCTTGGCTGTTTGGACAGCTCTGCTCTGCTCCAGGTCATGGGGAGGCTGCTCCTGTGAGCCACAGGCATGAAGCAACCAGAAAAACATACTTGGAGAAGGGTGTCCAAGGGCCTTACTCCAGTCAGGACATGTGCAAATTAGGCAGAGCAGGTCTTGTAGGAAAAGCAAAGCTCCTCAGGCTCCCCCATTGTCGTGGTGAGGGTGAGAAGGAATCCCAGGCTGACACAGGGAGCTTTGTCTCTGGCATCTCTTCTGAGGTCATGGAGGATTCTCAGTCATCTGGACCCCTGTGGTGAACATCAGCTGGAATATCATTTGGAATAAAGAGCAACAGTTCAAAGCAGGGGAAGCTGAATTAGAGCTGGGGAATTAACAATATTCAGCAAGTCCTTCCAGATCTACTGGGCTATCCATTTCTGCCAGCTTAGCCCTTTGTTTGTCCTCTGTGGATCAATGGAAGATGATGAAATACTTCTGGTGGTGCTTTGTATGGCCTAAGGGGAGAAGCAACCAGACACAGCCTGGAAGGGGCAAGGGACAGCAAGCCCTTAATGGCCCAGAATTTGCATTAGCAGGGTAACAGAGAGGGAAAGGGCAGTCCTGGGGGAGGCCAGGACCACTTCAGTCAGCCACTTGCCCTTGCTGAGATAAGGGCTTCCTGCTTATAGACTCGTGCCTGTGTCTTTTTGTGCTCTAAGGCATGAGAAGTGTGGGCACTCAGCAAATTATGCCATCCATGCCATCATTCATGAGCAGGCAGTGCCCTGAGCATTTTGGGAGAGGTGCAGGGACTAGGCATCTGTGGATTATACAGGGAAAAACGTACTCTGGCTCAGCCAGGAAATCCATGCATGTCTCAATAATTCCAAAATCTAAGGGCCAATCATGATGAATAAATAAGTAAGTAACATAATAAATAATAAATAAAAAACAGTGCTGTCAGGTTTCATCAATATGGCACTGTCAATTCTGCAACAAAGTGTTTTGAAAAAGCCAGAAGAGATTTGTTTCCCAGGTTTCTCATCATCAGGTCCAGGAGATGCAGATGCAGAAATCTGTAAGAAGATTGAGCTGAAGGCTTTTATCATCCCAAAGACAGATGGAATGGCTGTATACATCACTTCTCAAACATGCAGGGTGTTTTTTAGAGACAGCAGTCTCCAAACAGCTCTTCCACATGATCGATGGTAGTAAAAAGGAATCTGTCGCTGTTTGGCTTCAGGCTTTTCACTCAAAACCATGTTTCATACTGCGTTTGCTCACAGAAGGAAAAGAAAATTACTTCAACAAAGACTTTATTTATTTGCCAGTTAATTGTACAGAACCTGAAAAATGAGCATACCAAATTGGTGGTGCTTTTCCCCAGGTCACTCGGATGTGAGTTCTGAAGTTCTAATGCCAGACAGGCAGTCAGCCCCAGTGATCAAACAGTTAACTCTTGCCCTGAAGCAACCCCTTCTGGATTCTACTTTTTTGCTATTTTTCAAGGATTATCATCACACAGAAATCTCCTCCTGTGAAGCCTGTGTTTCTGGAGTGAAAATCAGAAGAGCCTTTCTAGATGCTTGCTTGTCAGGTGCTGTGGAAGCACCAAACTAAACAAAATTTCTGTTGTCCTTTAAGACATGTGCCTAGGAGAGGCTGGGACAGGCTTTTAAAAAGCCTCTTCAGTGTCATACACCTGGGTAGCACAGCTCTTCCTTCTCTCATCCCTTACCCTCTCTTTCCAATAACTCATAAACGGAGAGTCTCCTTTTTTCTCTCTTTTTTCTTTTTTTTTTAAATTTTGTTCTCTCTTTCTTTTGGATATTAAAACCACTGCATTTATTATTTCTCTCCCATCCTGGCCTGTCCCAGGTGGTCCAGTAATTTCTTTGAAGGATGCACCTGGGGCATTACCTCCAGCTTCACTCACATGCTGCCCCAGGCCCAAGGCTGTCTGGCTCAGGTAGGGATACTTGGATTGCTCACACAGCAGCATTTTCTCCCCAGTGCAATATTTTTGGCTGAAAAATGACTTTTCAACAAGCCCTGGCAGTGGGAGGTCTCTCCCTGCACCTTTCCCTGTTCCATGCAGCCTTGGTCACCAGTAGGTGTCCAACATGAGGCCACCAGGAAGGGTTTGGGTCCTGCACCATGGTGTTTGGGGAATGTTTGTGGTAAGAACTGGGATGAAGGTTGGTTTTACCAGAGCCACCACGAGGAAGAGCTTATTCTCTGTGCTAAGGTAGTGCAGGCATTGCACCAGCAAGGACCGGAAACATCAATGGGTTTGCAAACTGGATTGATGCCAGCTTTGACAAGTATTGGACAAGTTCTTGCAGGCTACAAGTACAAAAACTCAGTGTGAAGCTTGGAGAATTTTAGTATTTTTAATATTCTGCAAACACAAGAGACTCCTTAGGTGGGCAAACACCACCTCATCCTCAGGCTTCTTACCAGGCACAAAACCTGCCCTGGAGGGTGAATCACAAAAGTGCTGGAAACAGCAAGGAGGTAAGAAAGCTTGATTTGTTAAAAACCCCTCTTCAGCTGGCTGTTGTGTTTGGGTGAATGGTTTATTATCCCCTGCCTCATGCCTTGCTTCCCAGCCCATTCACAGAAAATCTGGGAGCAGCACCAGTCTGCCTCCCTCCCAGGAGTGCAAATAACAGAGCTGGCAGACAATATTTGTGGGGGTTTTTTAAGGGAAGGGAATTGTTCCTTTTATTTTTTGTTTATGAAAGACTGAGAAAAGTCTCTCTGTTTGCAGATTGATCTGTTTGCTTCAGTTTTGTCCCATTTGATTGATTTCCTGGGAATCAGACACAACGAGCTTTGTGGGAGAGACCTCTTCTTTGCTCTCAGCATCATGCTTGTTCAAGCAAAGAGGGAATGCAAAGCTGGGATAACAGCAGGCAGAGGCTGCTCTTACCTCTGCACTGCCAGGCCATCAGCCCTCACTGTGTGCTGCACATGGCATTGCCCATGGGGTGACTGCAGCTCCTTGGTTCTGCTTCTTCCTACTTCCCTCTTGGGAGTAGCACATCCTAGGGACAGCTCTGCAGATGTTGTCTGACTCCTGCACACAGTGGCTGAGCTGAGGGGTGGGATTAAGGATATCTGTGCCTCTTTCCAGCTGTCTCACAGTTTGGGTTTGAAGAAGACATTTGAATTCTTCATTTTTATTTCTTTCTTTTTGCTCATAAATACAACGTGGGGGTTATTCTGACACTTGGAAGAGAGGCATTTCCATTGCTATTGCTGTTATTACTGATATTGGCATTTCTCCCTGAACACCTCCAGGGATGGGACATCCACAGCTTCTGTGGACAACCTGTGCAACGAGGAGCAAACCAAGGCCAAGCAGCAGTGAAGCCACTGAAGCAGAGCAGATTCTCAGGAGCTGCAGCCTCCAGGTGAAACACAGCTGGGGCTGGGGAAACAGGAGAGGATGGAAACAGCTAAAGGCACTTGGCAGCCTTTTGACTCCCAGCAGAAATGTTCTGTAATGTTCATAGTGAAAGAGAAAGAAATTTTGCGGCAATAGGGAAGTAAGAAAATGGTCTGGTGTGCTGCTGAGCAGTGAGTATATCAGCAGGAATGGCTGCCTCTGCCTCTGCCTTTCTGGACAGGTTTTGCTGAACTGGTTCTTAAGGACGCCCTGGGATAGGTGTTGGCAAGATCTCCAGGCATCCCTTGCTGTTGGAAAAACCTTTCCAACATTCAACCCAACCATTTCTCCCTTCTGTAGCCCACCCAGCCCTGGTTCAATCCATTTTTCCTCTCAGGTCATTTTGTGAACACCTGTGATGGTTGTCACTGTGGTTGCTGGCAGCTTCCCCTGGTCACCCCTCTGTCCTCTCAAGCCAGGGGTCACTCTGAGGTGGCTTTGTGGCAGCTCTCAAGGCTGGACCACGCTGGAGGGGAGAAGACAAAGCGAGAAGAAGAAATAAAAGCCAAAAAACAAGGGTGAGGACAAGTGGTAGCAATTTGCCTCCCAAGTTGCTCATTCCAAGCATGCTTGAGCGCTGCCTTTGCATAACGTGTCGGGCTATATTTGTCTGTGAGACAGAAAGGGAGAGAGAGAGAAAATATTTTTCCATTGAGGTCATTCTTGCTCACTTTTTCCTCTAAGAAAATCAATGTCCTCTCCAGTCCTTTCCATTCCCTCTCCCTCCACCCTGTGGATTCATAGCCCTGCCCCTCCTGAGCAGTGGTGTGCTGGATTCCTCTTGCTAATGATGGTTGGGGCCTTTGGCTCTCTAAATCTCACACCTCCTTGGAATTTCTTCTGGCTCTTCCCCTGGCAAGCATCTTCTCCCCCTCCCCTGTTTCAAATCTCCCTGTTCCTCTGCCTTCCCTCCCCTCCAAACTGGAATGGGGAATGTGAAGCCCTTTCCAGGGGCTGCTTCCCAAGGGTTCCAGACCAGCTGCAGAGGAGAAGCCATGGTGGGAATGATGGGTGATGGTGTCCCTGGAGGGGTTCTGACCCCCCAAGGCAGGTGCTGCTCTAGGCTGGGGGGCTGCCTGCAGGAGCTGGGGTGGCTTGGAGGTGATCTCAGAAGGTGCATTTCCCAAGGGGGATCATCAGCTTGTCTGAAGGCCACCAGAAAGCCAAGAGCAGTTTCTTGATCTGAAATAGAAACTTGAAATGCATGTATTCCAAGCAGATCCTGGTTCCTGATCCTGGGATATGCCCTCCTCTCTCGCTCAGGGAGATGTTCTGCTCAAGGAATGCAAGTTTTTCTCTTGCAATGTCCTTGAAACATCTAACATCTTTTTAGCATAGCCAGGGGATCTTTTCCTGTGAGAGGCAAAAATGATCACAAAATTGTGATTAAACTTGATTTCCTTTTTGGCTTTAAATTAACCTGACAGCTGGAGGAATTCATATCACCCAAGGAAAACTATATGATAATACTGACATTTCTCATTCCCTAGGTACTAAACTTCAAAAATGCAGAGCTGCAGCTGTGCAATTCAAAAAGAGATGCAGCACATTTCCATGCCACTGTTAGCTCAGTGTTACTTCTAGCTTCTCTGGAGCAAAGAGATGCCACTGCTTCCCTCAGCAGAGCCTTGGGGATCCAGAGGCAGAGGATAAGCAGCAGCAGGGAAGTGTTCAGGCTGGGGTCCCTCCTTGCTGCTTCCTCTGGGCAGTGGAGACACCTCTGGCCTGGGACTGGCACAGTTTGGCACCTCAGAGAGCACAGTGGGCAATTTTCTTTAGAATTTTAAAGTTTGGGTTTGGAAACAGATGCCAAATAGGAAAGTAGTCCCAGTCTAGCATACACCAGAGTTAATGTGACAGTGTGGTGCTAATTGCTCTGCCTTGCCAAACTCCCAAGAGGTGCCCAGAGCTGAAGCCCAGCCCTGACTGTCCTTCCTGGCACTCACATGCAGCTCCTCCCTCCCACTTTCACTGCAGCCTGCTGTGCCCCTTCCTGCAGAGACAAGGAGCTGGGCTTTGACCTCCTGATTCAGTGCCAGAAGAGTGGGCTCAGTGTTTGGTTACTAATGCCTGCTGTCTAAAATCCTGGGGAGTTGGGCACTGTGCTTCCATTGAGATGTCTTCCCCAAAGCTGTCATCCCAGCTTTCATGTGTTCAAAGTCTCTGCTGTTTATTACCTATTTCCCTTAACCTCTCTGCTGTAGTGCTGCATTTCCAGGGAAGATCAATAAAGGAGTTAAGCTAACTGGGTCTCAGGGCATCTCTAACAGCAGCTCTTCCACTGCCTTGCTCTTTGGAGGATTTTCATTATGCTGTTCAAAAACACTCCAGCGTGTTTCAGGGCAAAGGTTCTTAGACCCTCTTCACTGACTGACTTTTTTTCTGTGCTTCTTTTTCCCCCTAAACAAAATTTATGATCCAATTCAAGTGTTGGAGGGCTGCTTACTGTAATGCTTCTAACAAAATTTAGGCTGAGATCCCCTTCTCATCTAGTCCCTCTGGTTTTCCTGGAAAAACAAAACAAAACAGAAACCCACAAAAACATCTGTGAAGCCAAACATTATACACCAGCAGCCAAAGCCCCATCCCTGCAGGTTATTGTTCTTGCAGGCAAGTTCACATCAAGCTTTCTGGTGTGTTTGCTCTTGGCCTGATGGGGCTGCAGATAGAGAGGGAGAGCAGGAGCAGATCTCTTCAGGGTGGAAGAAACAATCCCTGTGGGAGGCACAGAGCGGGGGGACAGGCAGAGCACTGCACTGATCTTTGCTCAACATCATCACAATCCAAGGAAAACTGCGCGGTCAAGGGCTGTGTGCTCTTGTGCAAAATATCTTTGGGGTTACTCCGGGAATAGACGAGAGACCTCCCAGGAAAAAGAACCCCTGAGGAGCTCTCCTGGGTTGCCTTCCCTGCCTGAAGCACTGCTACTCTGGGAGCAGGATGCCCACCAGCCTGGAGCACCAGCTCAGCTCACACAGCCGAGCATCCCTGGGCTCTGCCTGCAGGCCACAGGCAGGAGGCTGTCGGACATTGGGGCAGGAAAAGGGACAGAATTCCCAGGCCACAGCTGGACCTCACAGCTGCCAGACCTCCCTGCTGCCAGCCACGGAGCCAAATGGCTGTATCCTTTCTGGAACAGCAAGCTCCTGGTGGCTCCTGGCAGTGTGACAGTGGCTCTGCTGGGATGGAGCAGGACAGCAGGTCACAGCCAGCACCAGGCCTTGCCTGACCTCTTGTCCTGCTGATTTACCTCACCCTGTGAGGTAGGTGTGAACAAATAGTGGGGAAAGCTCGTTGCTCAGCCTTTTTTGAAGCAGAACAGATGAGTCTGGCACACAGCAGCTCCACATAATCACTTGGGATGGGAGCCACTGTCATGTGGAGGCAAAGCTTGGGAAGGTGCTTTCTCCCTGTCCCCTGCCACAGCCCAAGGCACAGCATAAGCAAAGGTCAGATTGGTTCTGCTTTCTGGCTTGTCAGTAACCAAGGGACTTTTCTTCATTTAGCTGCACAAGGTGAGGAAGAGCTTATTCTGCCAGCATAACTTCACCCAGCACAGATGATCAGAAACATGTAGGGCTATTCATTTCTTACAGTTATTAACTAACAAGCAGCAGATTTTTCCATCTAAATAGTCCTGTTCATTGGCCAGTCAGAAAAAAAGAGGCTCCAGACAATCTTGCAAATGATCTCACATCAGCACACGTTCCGTTTCCCTTGCAATGTCACTCTCACCACTGCACATCCACATGCCTTTTAAAAACTTTCAGGGATGGTGAACCCACCACTTCCCTGGGCAGTCTGTTCCAATGCTTGGCAAACCTATCCACAGAACCTTTTTCCTAATATCCATCCAAAACCTCCCTTGGTGCAACTTGAGGCCATTCCCCTTCATTCTATCAGATTTCCTAACTTTTATAACACTGGAAATTTGACTGCAGACAGGAACACTGAGCCCTCTTGTCCAAACCAGAGTAGCCAGCAAGCTAAAGAGCCTGAATATCAAGTCCAGTCAGGAAGAGCAGAAAATGTTGCTTGGCTGATGCCAAGAAGCCAGTCAATGGACCTGAGCAGTTGTTGATCATCATTTCATATTATCTGGTTGTTAACATCAGGGCATCAGCACTCCCAGGGTTTAGTACCAAGATCCTGCTACTCCTCCTCTCTTGGCTTTAAAGGTGCTGCTGCCACTCTCCCCACCATGCTGCCCTAAATCTAACCCTGCCAGAAAATGGCTACAAATTAGGGCTGTTCCCATGTTGCCAATTAAGCCTAATTAAAATGGGAAAAGGACTGTTTTTCTTCAAAGAGAAATTAGGTTTTGAGAAAGGCACTAACTTGGATGTTGACGGTCTGATTCCTCTTTTTCTCCTCTCCTCCTCCTCATCACTCAGATCCAGATCCATTAACCAGAGCTTTTGGTAGGAAAGCCACGCTGAACTCAGGGTTTGCTTCCTCCAGCCTTGCTCTGCACTTGGACAGCCAAGGACAACAGAGGCTCCCCAGCTGCTGGGCTGCACCCTGGGATACTCTGGGTCTCTGCTCCCAGGTAAAAAGCAACAGGACAAGGATAGTAGGAATAATTTCTTCACCAAAAGAATTGCCAAGCACTGGAACAGGCTGCCTGGAGAAATGGTTGAGTCACCATGCCTGGAGGTATTTGAAGACATGCTCAGATGTGGCACTCAGGGACATGGTTTAGTGGTGCTTGGCAGTGCTGGGTTAATGGCTGGACTCAAAGGTCTTTTTCAACCTAAATGATTCTATAATTCTGTGGATTCAAAAATCCCAACAGCACGGACTCACCCTGCCTTTCTCTACTGGCTCCAGTTCAGTGCAAACAGGCATGAGGACACAGTGCAATGCTGCCATCCCATGCCTTTGGAAATCCCAACCTGGGAATCCCACCTTCTCCCCTTCAAAACCCACTTAAAGGTCAAGATATTTTTTTTTTAAATAAATACATTTTCTGATCTTCTAGCCTCAGATCTCATGTAATGTAGCTGGGCCACAAGCTCAAGTTTTGTCCTGGAAAAGGATTTCTGAAATTGAAAGCTGAGCTGCTCACAGCATCCCCTAAACTTGATTCCTGGGCCAAGACCACTGAAGTGCTGGATCAGGCCAGCTGAAAGTACAACCTCCTGACTCCAACAGCAGACCCTGGGAAGGGTTTAATGTCTGGAATGAATTTCCTCATGAACAGGAGAGGATGCTTTGTGCATGGTACCCCCTGATCGATTCCTCTCTGTGAAGCTGCCCAATTCCTTTTCAAAGCTCTGCAAGCTGGCAGCCCCAGCAGCTCACAGAGATGAGCTCGACCATTGCAGGCTGTGTAAAGCAGTACCTCATCTGGCCTCTTTGAACACACCAGCAAGTGGTTTGTCTGCTGCTCCAGGTTCATGTGTTTCAGAACAATGAATGGTCTTTTTTATGCACCTGCCCTTTACCATCATTGTAAGCAGCTCTTCTCCATCCTAAAATATCCTAATCTATTCAATATTCCTCAACCAGAAGCTGCTCAGAAGACTTTGATTACCTTCAGTGCCTTTCTCTGTGCATTTTCCTGCTCTCGTGTGGGTGGAAGGAGGTGGGTGCAGCACCTTCAGGGCAACCCTGCGGTACCAGCTGAGCGCCTCTGTGTTTGTCAGGAAAACAGCCTTTTTTGCAACAGGAGTTTAACAGCTCCAAAGCAAGCTGTGAGCGTGACATCCCCAGTCTGATGGGCAAGGAGCTGCGTGTCCCTTGGTCACTCGGCTGAAGGCGTTTGCGGGTTTGGAGAGCCAAGAGTCACTCCGGTGTCTGCAGTTCAATCCTGCCATCTGCAGCTCCCGCCTGGAACTGCGGCAGGATTGAACTGCCCCATTGAAATTACCTTCTCAGGTGAAGGTTCTGGGTTAAACATGCCCGGAGGTGAGGAGAAACAGGGCTTGGAGAGGGATGAATATACTGTAAATGAGATAAAGCTTTTTATCGAGTGATTAAGTAGTTAAAACACACGCCCCTGGCTAATTAAAATGAGATTAGCCTCTAGGGGAGTGTCTGCTTGTCAGCAGTACAGGGGATTAAAAACTGTGTTGTTTCCCAGAAGTTCTTATACAATTTATCCATTTCAAGGGGGGAAAATGTGTTTGTTCAAATGCTTTGCCCAGGAAACTCTGATTTGCCAAAGCTTTGTACGCCTTCAATGCTTTTTTCATAAAATCATAGAATGGTTTGGGTTGGAAGGGACCTTGAAGATCAATTCCTCTGCCAGCATGGGGTGGCTCCCTCTGAGCCACCCCATGCTGGATCCCACCTTAATTCCAGGAGCTGTCAAAATCCCCATTCCCATCTCACCACTTCAGATCCCTGCACTGGAGGAGAACATTGTGCTCCATCCATCTGAACTCCTGTATTATACATGACACGGCACATCCCCCGGATTAATGAAGGCTTCATTAAATCAGAACATATCTTGTCAAAAAGAGAGAAACAATCTGTTCCTGACCTAAAAATTTCTACCTCTGACTTTATACCACTGGGTACACTTGAGTCTCAGGCCTTTCTAAAGGCTCTTCCATTGTTCAGTCAAAAGCAAAAGGGAGTTTTGGAAATCCTGTCCCCTTTTTTATTGACTCACTGTGGAGTTAGAGAAGGAAATAATTCTTCCATGCCTTGGTTGATTGAACAAAATTAATTCATCCATGAAGTGTCTTGAAAGCCATGAATATCTGCATAAAGGCCTAATGCCAGTTATTTTTTTGTTAATGTTATGTTAGAAGTACATCATTCTATTCAAATAATCAAAGGCTCTCACTTAGTATGTCATGCAAAATTGCCTTCTCAGTAGCAGCAGTCTGTTCATTAGAGAAATGATTTTTTTTTAATGTGTGACTCATGGATCCCTCTAATGTAGGTCAGTGGGAATGTATGTCAATCCACCACCAGCCTGGCAGCACAGAGGGCACATCCCAGAGGCACAGCCTGGATGGCTCAGTGATGATACCACAGCTTCCTGAGCCTTTCAGCAGCTTTGCAAGCAGCCTCTGGCCCTTGCCTTCCTCAATTTGGTGCTTCCAGCTCGACAGAGCAAAGCTGTTTGCTCAGCCTGCTGCCTCTGGGATGTGACTGCTGTCCAACAGCATGACCCTCTCCCAACCTCAAGGATGAGGTGAGTGATAAGACCTTCAAGAGAATTTGCACAAGGGTAAAACCCCAGAAATTATTTTAACAAATGTGGTTTACTGGGAAAAGGCTTCTTCTATCCCCTATTCTGAATTTGGCTTTAAACCCAACCCTCTAAGGAGTGCCTGCAAAGCTGTGCCTTCACATCTCAGCAGCAGAGCTGAGTGATTACAGATGTCTGCCTTTCCTAGGACTTGTTCACATTAAGTGAACATTAAGTAGGAGAGCTGGATCCATCGCCTGCTCAAAGAGCTGAGCCAAAAGTGCTGTTTCCCAGCATCTGTGAGCATGAAGTTGTCAGGTGAGCTGCTGTTGGTGCCTGCAGGGACACAGGGTTTGTTAGCCCTCTGTGAGGTTATCTCTGTCAGTGCCAGGAGCAGCAGCAGAGCCTGCAGGAAACATACTTTCCCATGGATGTGCTGACCCAGGTTGCCATTCAGGAGTATGCTGAGATCTCCTAGTTTGCCTGGTGTGACTTTCCCAGGCCCCCAGGATTTTGTTCCAGGGCAGTAGAACACAGAAACCTGCCCAGAGCATCTCTGCAGTCACCTCTGGCAGCAGTGCTTGCTGGAGGGGTTGGTGCTCACACCAGAAAACCTCTGCAGAGGCACAGAAAGTGCTGCCTTTGCTTCCCTGTGCTCAGGCACATCCATGCCCAGCTTCAGACTCACTGCTCCTCTTCCTTTATCCCAGCCAGGCCACAGGGTCTCCTCCTGCCCCATCAGGTTCAGGCTGTTTCTGATGCCTCCTTTCAGGAGGAAGGAATGATGTCAACCCTTCCTTGATGTCAACTTCCCTCCCAAATGAGGAGTTTGAAATGCTGAGTGTTACAAAGACGACTCAAAAGCCCAGAATTCCCCTCTGCTGCCTTTAATGAGAATTCTGCCTGGCAAGCAGGGCCCAGAAGAAAATATCCAGGTTCACCACAGTGCATTGGTCTCCCTCTGGCTTCCTACTATCAGCCTGGTGTGGAAGGCTTTGGCCAAGGAACTTCCATGGTAATCAATGACATCTGGGAGCCATGGGTCAGGCATTAAATTGATCTTCTAAATTTGATTAAACATTGTGCTGGCCATTACTGATTACTCTAAAATCTTGAAACTGTACATTTTTTCTAATGGGGGGAAAAATCCCTTGGTTTTGTCTGATATAATGATGAAAGGGGAAGCTTTTATGCCGGTGTCTCAGAGTAAAAAGCAAATCAGAGAAATAAAAATCTGGCACCCACTGCCACAATTTTCTTTTAACCATTCCTCTTGCAACCCAGTAAAATTCAGATAGCCTCAATTCCATTTCACATCTCCTATCACCTCTGAATTCTAGAGCACGTGGAATGCTGGTTCAAGAAAAACCCAAAACCACAACCAAAACCAAAAACTGAAACAACTAGACACATTAAAATTTCTACAGGTTAATGACTGTGTTTAGGTCTTGCAATTCATGCACACCTTTGGTAAGCAAAGCACCTTCCTGCTCCTTGGATGGAGATGTAACTCGTGTCCCTCAGAGATAAGGAGAAAGGGTTTTGGGCCACAAAAACTGAGGATGATGGAGAATGTTCACCCCACAGCTGTGCCTCCCACCTTGTCTCAGCATTTCTCCCTGCGTGGAGCTGGGAACCATCATTACAGCCCAGCACCTCAACATCATGCAGACAAAACAAGTAAAGAGGAGTGGAGGGTGGATATAAAACACAGGATGGGCAAGAGTCATTCCTCCCACTTTTCACTGCAATATGCCTGCACATTTTTTATTGTGAGAAAGCTCTACTCCACTAAGCTGCTTTTTCCCTGATTTCAGGCTAAAAGATCATTTGCAATCTGCTCTGCTGACTCAAAATGCCTATGGGATATCACCCTAGAGAATACACATTCTATTGAATACCAAGTACCTTTCATATAGGCAATACTATTCCTTCTCTCTCTCCGTGGTAGGTATTTCAGCTCAAACCCTGGGAAGGCTTCAGGAGATGCATTCATCATCTGGCTGAATAATTCAGCGTATGGAGATGATATATTTCCTCCCCTTTTCTTGAATGCATTGCTTTTAAATGCATAATACTGTTTGCACAATAATCTTTCATCTTGCACCACCAGCCTCCATACAGAGGTATTTCTGTGGCAGCTTTGCCTTTGATGCTGGATGGCATCAAACCTTAATGGATGGCATGTAAAGCAAGGAAATAATATTTCCTCAAGTGGAAAGCTGTATGTATTATTTCATCAGCACCAGCCTTACCTGGACCAGTTGTTCTCTCAGGGAAGGGATATGGGCTGGCTCTCCTAGACCTTTGGTATCCCAGAAAAAACCTAAAAATTTCCTCGAGGTGCTACAGCAAAGATCCTTCCCGTGGTGGTTTAGGGAAGGAGGGGCAAGGGAAGCATTTAAGCCTTGCAGTGTTTCAGCCCTTCCCAGTAGGGCTTTGTGAGGAACAGGTTTGTGCCTGCCAAGTGCTGGGAGCAGTGAGATGGGAGCTCAGGCCAGGGAGCCTCTAGATGTCACTGCCAGGCAGCAGAAGTTGACCTCAGTGCCACAGCGGGCTGGGGACACCTGGCCCAGGCATGCAGGGGGGCAGTGGGAAACCTGTTCTGAAGAGGCTGCTGGGCTTTGGGACTGCCTGGGCATCTCCCTCCCCAGGGCTGAAAATGTGCAGCTCTTGCAGGGTGCAGGTGCAAGGAGTGTGGCCAGGAATTGCAAGTTAAGGCATTTCACCTAAGGAATTCCCAGATAAGGGCAAAATGTTTCAGCTGCAGCCCTGCAGCACAGAGATCCCAAAGACAGGTGCTAAGGCTGAGCACAAGAATGCCAAATAGAGCTGGCACCCCCACCAGAGAAATGATCCCAGCATTTGTCTGTGCTCCTGCTGAGCCACCTGAACATGGGGATGGGGCTCTCCTGACAGAATTTCTATCTGCCTCCTACTCAGAGAAGGACAAGAACCTCTTTTGAGAAAGGGTCACCATCTGGCTGAGGGCAGCAGCAAGAGCTGAGGCACCTCTCCAGGCTGGTATTCCTCCACTGGAACAACAGTCCCTCACTGCTGCACCCTTGCAGAGATGCCTGGGGCTCTGCAGCCCATGCTCAGGGTATTTGCTGTGGCTGCTCCCTGGTTTGAGAAATGCATTGCATTAAGAAACAAAAATAAAAATCATTAGCACACACCATAAAGTGCATGGACCAGTGGGCTGCTCACAGCCAGGGTCTGACCCAGCCTTTCCTTCTCCAGCCATGCATGTGGTTATGGAATAATGACCCTTTTAAAACAGTTTTTTTCCTTGAAAAATGTTACAGTTACTCTGTATAAATTGCAGCAGCAGTTTCTCTGTGACACATGTGAGGCACAGCAGAAGGTGGAGAAGGAGGTTCAGTTACTCCAAAACTGGCCATGGGCACCCCCAGTCTCCCATCCCACAACAGCAGGATGTTCACTGAGGCATTCATGGGCATCAAACCACACATTACTCACCCAAGGTGTCTGGGAAAGCCTTGATCCAGGCTGCATGTTCAGGAAACATCTTCATTGAGCAGGCTCTGTAGGTAAGATGTGTGAGAACTTCCTCCTCTGTCCATCCTGGGATGATTCAGGCACAGCCTTTGCCAGGCAGATGTAACACATGGGGCCTTTGGGTCTCAGGAGAAGGGCAGTAAACAGCAGAGCTTCAAGATTACACCAGAGATTATGCCTGCAGGGTCAGCTGTCACCATTTCTGCACCAAAGTCCTTCTAATGCTAATGGCTGGCTTAGATTCTACCTAATTTCATCAGCTCTATATCCCATCTCCTGGGCTAGAGAGCTCAGCATCACTAATCTCATCTGCTTCAGCCTGCTTCTTACCCTCTCCAGGGCTTTAGCCTCATGGAGATTTAAAAATAGAGCATTTGTTTGAGGTCCTTCTCTTCAATTTCTAACAGCACATTCTCTTAGGGCTTTTTCAGACTTGTGTCCCTGAGGACTAGGAACTGATTTTAATAAAAAAAATTAGTGAGGCTATTATCATAATTGGATGAATCTCAGAGCCTTCACAAGTGCTAGAAACCTCATGGGGACCACAATAACATTTCAGAGCTGGCAAACACAGATGATGTGCCCAGAGATTTTAACAGGGGAACCATCCCCAAAAAGTTGGCCTTTACAGCCTAATCACAGAAAGATGAGATCTAGAAGTTTTCTCTCTTTATCTAACACCCCACTGATCTCAGCTGCCTTTGTTTTCAGTGTTCACCCTGTATTTTTGAAATGTATTAAACTTCTTGTTGCTTTTGGAAATAATAGTCACTGCTGTATTCTGGCCAAATCATCATTGCTTTCCTCCCTTATTGACCCTTTTACTTTTTTTTTCTTCAGGCTACCAAACACCCTTGACTTTGCTTGTGGGATGGTTAATCAACAAGTCTGTCACAATGATGGATTCCTCCTGAATTGTTGCTTAATTAGCTCAGTTGGAGGTATAAATCAAGTGGAATACCAATTCTCCCAGTGCCACAGACAGGCAGCCATGCTCGGCATGACAGCAGTGAGTTATTACTGTGCCCTGGTGCAGGATCAGCCTGCAGGCTCCAGCCTAAAACGCCCAGAGGGGTCTGGGTTGGTCTCTGAGAGTGAAAAGCCCCAGAGCCACACACTGAAGGGCTGGGGTGGAGCTGAAGGTGGCTCTGCAGGGCTCTGTGCCTGGGACACTCAGCAGAGCATCACCCCCAGCAGCTGCTCACAGGGAGACACCTCATGGATGGGAGGTGTTTCTCACCTGGGGTGCTGGGTGTCTGTGCCTGCTTTTTGATGAGCAGGAGGCATTGCAGGCTGTGGCCAGGCTGAGTGGTGAGACAAGGATCTTTGTCTCCTGGCAGGCAGAATTGCCAATTACACATCGCAACAAAAGGAGAAGTAATACAGAGGCTGCAAATTAAGGTTTTTAAGATTGATCTTAATGGCTTGGTATTTTTATAGATGAGAGTTTCACACAACGGGAACGTGTTTAAGCCAGGTGACTTGAACTGAATTTTGCAGCTTTAACAGAGGTGACTTCTCTGTATCCACAAAGAGATTGTTCCCAGCAGGTCTGAGCCCTCTTGAGCACCCCTGAACTGTGTGGTGGAAATCATCCAGAAGTACTTCAGGGTTTTTAATTACCCTTTTTTGAATTCCCAGGCTAAGCTAAATAAACCTTTTTCTGAAATGGTTCTACTAATAAACCTTTTTAGCAAAGCATATTTGTTTTTCCATGCCCCCCTTTTCATCTTCTCTCTTTGCCAACATTTTCAGAAGGCTTAATTAATGATTAACCATTTCAGGTGGAATGTGTAAGTCCCACTTTGGAGAAGGAATCCGTTTGTTCAAAAATTACTGGAAAATATTAAAATAGCCTACTTTTACTGATTTCCCTTTCTCCTCATTTTCAGTGGAAGAGTGGGTTCAGTGACCCCTCTTGCCTAGGACTGACCTATGTGAGCAATGCTCTCCAGGCTGAGGAATGAGGCAGTGACACAGACTGACCTCATGACAACAAAGATCCAGGTCTCACCTTCACCTTGTGATGTAGTTGTTGCTCCAGTGTGCAACATCTCACTGCCAAATGGGTGAATTTATTGCTGGCGTGTGGATGCCTCGATGGAAACTTGTGCAGAGGGTCTGGGTGAGGCATGGTGTGAATTATATTGCCATGGCAACCCTGGATTTCTTTCATCCATTGACATTTGCATCCTTCTTTTTTGGCATTTTCACAAATAGAGTCTTCAAAGATTTTTTTCAATAGCTGAGTGGAATAGATCACTAAATTCGCTGTTATCACCATGATAAAAAAGTATGAAAATGAAGTTCATGTGTGGGTACAGAAAGGTTGCAGTTATTTTGCAGGTTTCTGTTAAATTTTTGAACAGGAATTATGTCTGAAGCAGCCCTACATTTTTAAAGACATCAGGACAGAGGAAGAGAATGCAGTTCAGATAAACCTGTCTATTCCCAGACAATCCTAATATAGATTCTGGAAGTCAGAAAAGAGCTCTGAACAATCTGTTCTATATCTCTAATATGCCACCCCATTGCTGTAGCAAATAAAATGGAATCCTTACAGTTGATGAACTCAAAAACACTCCAGACTTTTTTTCCTAATTTATTAATAAAAAGCATAAAGAAAATCAAAACACTTTGAGTGTTATTTATGAATTATGCCTAATTTCTTCATTCATTTTCTGGCACTTACAAATGGCACACAAGAAAATTAAGAAATAATTCAAATAGAACTATGTCTTAACTGGTCTTGTAACCTACATAACACACACTCCTTTCACACAAAAGGCATGGGTCTATTTTTTGTTTATCAGTGGAGTTAATGGAGCTGCTCCTGACTTCTGTACTATTTACAGGAAGATGAGAGGAGGTTACAATCAGCACTTCCAGGTTGCCCAGACCATTAAGTACTACCAGCTTGTCCATGGAGTGCCTTCACTAGCCATTCTCTCTCCAAGGCACCTCCAGCTTGCCTGGAAAAGACTCTTCATCCCAACATCTGAGTAGCTGGCTTCATTCCTTCACAGTGATTTTTCAAGAACTTCATGGATGGTTTTTGTATGGGATGGCCTTGGGCACTGTTCTACAGAGGAGGAAGAAAAGTCACCTGAAACAGAGGTAAAGAGATTCACTCAAAACACAGACAGCTTCAGGTCAGCCTTCAGGAATCATTAATGGGAATATTTTTGCCAAGAGAATTTTCTCAGTGAATGCCAAGTGTGTTTTCCCACATCAACCACAGTTTGCTAGGCTCTAGTTTAAACAGTTCTAGTCCTCTGAGGTTCTCCTGTGCCATGACTGCCCAGGCTCCAGCTGCAAGTGTCTGCTAAATTGCTGGAGTGAACTGCTTACAAACACCCTACAGGCAGGATTTCATTCCAAACCGGTAACTCAAAATTATGATTAATTATATATTCCCAGAAGTTAGGATCAGTTTATGAATGATTCATGGAGAAAAAAAAAAGATGACTAAATAGACTATGAATATAATTTGCAAGCAATAATTTAAGCAACTTCATCTCCAAAGGCGAGGTCCTTCTCATGTTTACCTAATGATAGTCTGCAGTGCAAGTGCTGAGTGCAATGTTGTGGATATTTGTTGAATGTATGTTGATGTTTCCACACATCAACACATCAAAATGCAGGTTTGCTCTGTCCAGAAAGGACAAAGGGCAGACTTTCAAACAAACAACTTTTTGCAAGCAGAGCTCAGGGAGATGAAGGCATCCCAGTGCTGATGCCCAGATGGACACACTGGATGTAACCAGGAGCCAAGAGAGAGGAGCAGCAGGGCACAAATGTCCTGGAGTCAAGGTGAAAGACACAGAGCCATCCCTGCCTTGGGTCTGAATTTACCATGATGTGTCCCTGGGGGAATGTAATTTAATCCCTGCTTGTACATTTCCCCTTCCAGCTTCTCAGCAAAGCTGGCATCCAATACCAACTGCCTTCAGAAACAGGCTGTGAGACACCAGAGATGCTGTTCATGTGTATTTATTATTGCAATTCCTGTCTGTAGGAAGGCTTATCTGGACGCAGTTCATGGATTTCAAAGAATGTCACAAGTTTGGGTTTTTTACTCTGTTTTTGAACAGGGCTGATAAGGAAAGTGTGTGACTTTGCCCAAGGATGCTCCATAAATTCCAGGGGTCAGCTGCCCCTCCACTGCACATTTTCTCTAAGGATTGGGTTTCCTCCCTGTTTTCTCCTCACTGACAAATGTCTGGGAGCAGCACTAACACTTTAACGCTGCATCTGGAACAGCTGCATCCCAGAGGGTTAGCAGAAGCATGATGGCTGAGATGGTTCAAGGATGTAAAAACGGCACAAGTTTTTCAGGAAAAGGTAGAGTCTTTCACAAGAACCAAGAAGCAAAATTGGAAAGTCCAGAGGGCAGAAGACCCTCTCTAGGGCTGACATGAAGGGAGCAAACATCAAATGAAGCACAAAGTAGGGACTGCTGTTCAAATGCAAACCAAATCACATAATTCAGTTAAAAATGTGAAACCAGACTGACCAAGAAACCTAAGTGACTTCATATCTCCACCCTCTGACTGTACATTTGCTGCTGTGTAAGATATGCAGAGCTAATTGCACCCCCTCAGAAGAAGACAAAAAAAGAAGTTCTGCTCACTCCTCTATTATCTCAGGTGGGGGCAAATTTCTAGCTGAGCCATTGGTAGTCTGCTTAACTGGTAAAGTCATCAGCAATTCCCCAGAAAAAATAGCCCAAAGTCCAGTTCCCTTTGCAGCCCCTCATGCTGCAGCTCCCTTCTCTTCCTCTCTTTCTCTCAAAATCCCACATAGCCCCAGGGTGAGCTTCCTGCAAGGCCCCCACTCACACTGGCTGTGGCCACTGTAAGTGCCTCACCCTCTCTTGACAGCACTGAGATTTCTTACCATGAGCTCTGGCATCTCTTTAGGTGTACATGACAAGAGTCAGCCACTGGAAAAAGGAGAGAAAAGGTGCATTTAGATAGTGACAGCACACCAAGTATTCAGATGTGTCTCAGGACATTCACAGATAATCCAGTGACTGTACAGCATGGGATAGTTAAGGGATTTTGGAACTGCCTCTTTCCCTGATTACAATTCAGACCCAGAAACACTTTCCATATGTTGTTTTCCACGATAAATTATTGCAGCAGCTGCAGCAGGAGCAATTGGTGGGAAAGGATGGCACCTGCCTGATTGCAAGTGGAAAGGATAGCCCAGATTCTGGAAACCTGGCTGTCCTACAGACTGCCCTATAAAAAGGGTTCATGTCCTCTGCTTGCAAACTGTGCTCTGCCCTTGGTGCAAAACAGATTTACTGAACTGTGAGGCTCTGCACTAACCACAGACTGTACACAGGAGCTGGCAAGATTGTGAAAGGCTTTTTAGAAAATCTTTTTAAACACTGGGTTGTCAAATAACAGTCCCCAGACTGATAAAATGCAGTACTCAGGCATATCACTATGGAGCACAGCAGGATTTTTGCTTCAGACTAGCTGATAAAAAGCTTGATGTATCCCCATTCAGCCAGCTATCCTTCAGGCTGTGCTTTTAAGACAAACAGCAGCAGCAAACATTTGTCTGCTGTTTCTTTCTTAAAACCAAGATGGTTTGCAATTCTGAATTAACAGATGGGGCAGTAAGGAATGAGGGCACGGAAACTTTCTTTTTTTTTGGTCGCCTCCTCAAAGTCACTTTGAGCAATGTTTCCAGCAATAACAGGCTGGTGTCCTTCAGAAAAGACTTTGTGCTTTGGCCATGGATGGCCACCTCTGAGCTTTGCCTGAGTGGGGTCAGGGAACCCCAGGGAAATACCTCCCACACAGGATGTACCTCCAGCCAGGAGCGAAACCTCATCACCCATCATCCTTAACTTCACCCTCCTGCTAACATGTGGTCCCACTTTGGAGCTGGAGAGAAGCAAGGAGCGTTCTTACCTCCATTGCTGTCATCGAAATCTGTGATCCGCCCTCTGCTAAGTTTTGGAATGCATCTAGGGGCAGAACAAAGAAAACCTTATTTCATGAGGAGGAAGCAAGAATGCACAGCAGACACAAGGCTGTGGCAGCCGAGGAGCAGAGCTGCAATCCCTGTGCTGGGATGCTCTGCTTGGCTCAGGTGTCCTGCCTGGCCACATCTCATTTCTGTGCTGGGTACCCCCTCTGCCTTGGCCCCAGGATCACAGCCTGGGAAGACATCCCAATTTCGGGGCCAGAATTTGGCAGAAGTGTAGGGAAAGGCAGTCCTCGATGTGGCTGCTTTCATCTCCTCTCATAATTTGTTTCAATTGTTTTCCTGCCTGAAGACTGACAGGAGGACGGTGAACTAATGAAACACATCTTCCCACTGGGAAACTTTCTGTTGGTCCTTTTCCATCCTCCCTGGCAGTGAGTGATCACAGTGTGCCCTAAAGAAAGTGTTTCTCTTGAAGTCATTAGTATGCCTTGCAAGCTTTTTGCAGGGAATATAAATGCAGATGCTGCTGTTATTCAGCTAGAGTTTGAAATTAACATTGCTGAAAGTTTTTTTTTGACAGAGCACTTTGCCATCAGAAAATTTAAATCCATTCAAATATTGTTATTCTATGTGCATATTTATATTGCAATATGTCTAGGAGAAGTCTTCAAACTCAAGTGTTTGGATGAACTCAAAACACAGTATTTTGAGGGTTTTTATTTATTTCAAAATTACTTTTCTCCTAGAAATGCACTGTTATAAACAGTAATAAAAAGTTGAAACAAATTTAAGTCTGTCTATCCTGAAATGACACATTTCTCTGGGAGCCTGAAGTTTCCCACCCTGAATGGAAAATGTTTTGAAGCCTGCCCAGCCTTAGCAAAAAGGCTGCTGGGAGAGGGCAGGAGCAGGGCACAAGGGCTCTTAGGAAACCTCCAGAGCTCCTGTATGGCCCAGAGCAGAGAGGGAAGGTGACACAATGGAGCACATCCAGCCTACAGCGCTCTGGAGAAAGGCACAGAACAGGGAAATCCTCGTGTTGTGCCCACTCCCTTGACAAGGCTGTGTTTGCAGGGCTGGGCTTGCACCCAGCAGTCTTTTTAGGAAAAAATGGCAGCGCTAAAATTACCTCCTCTGGGCAGAGGTAAGTGCCTCTTTACTGCTTCATTAACTCCAGTTAAATAGAATTTGCAAAGAAGCTGCTGCTTTTGGTTTGGGTCTCATCTCTGGCTATCTTGAAAGGATGAGTAATGATTTAATGGGACAGATTTTATCTTCCCTGCTGCATTCACATCACCATAAAGGTTGACTGCCTTTTATTCCCACTTGGCACCCTTATCCTCTCCTGTAACAAACTTATTCACAATGATCTGAAAAGTTTGAGAAATGTATTCCACATTAAACCCTCTGTAAAGTGATAACTGAAAGAGTTGGGAGCATTTTAAGATTGTCATTACAGACAGCAATGAAACTTTTAGAGACTCCTTTCCACATGGATGCAAAGGATTTGTCTTTACATTGGCACTTCCAATGTAAGAGCATCTTTTTTAAATGAAAAAAAAATACTGTGGCACTAATTTAGGCATAAGAACTTTCATCTACAGCAAGTGACATGTATAATGACAAAAAATGGGTATTTACAAGCTATCTTTTTTTTTTTTTTTTTTAATGAAAGCATTAAAATCAGGACACGCTCTGCCTTTCAGAGCTGCTTCTGCTGTACTCCCTTGAAATGGGATTTTCAGCAGTGTCATCCAAGCAGATCTGCTGACCACTATTGGCCCATTAAACATCAGTGCTAAAAACACATGGGAGAAAATGAACGCTCGCTCCATGCACTGTTGAAACCCAGCTCATTCCAAAGACAAAATAAATTGCTGCAGTGATGTTCTAGCACAGGGGTCGCAATTGCTGATTTTGTTTAACTACCAATATCTCCAGTCAAAATGCTTATTACTAGAGTAGCAAAAATTACGATTTTGTAGCACAGAATTTCCTTTCCATTTAAGCAAAGGCTTATTCATAGCCACTCCCTCCCTGAATGTGCTAGACAATAGCTGGAGACAACACAGGTTTACCCACCTTCTTACTGAAAAACTGAGACAACTTTACTGAACCCTGTACTGCTCTCTACCAGCCAGATGCTCCACTGGGCAGGAGATAAATCTGGCTGCTGCCCAACCAGGCTGCCTTGCCTGGACTTGGGGCAGGTTTGCTACATCCGAGCTGTGCTGTGAGACACGTATCCCTATGCCTTGTGTGGTGTCCCTTGTGTCCTGCTGCTGCTGCCAGGCTGGCTTTGCAGGCTGCCCCATGCCCCACCCCCCCCATCCCTGGCACTCACGGCTCATGGTGTCGAGGCGCAGCATGCAGCACACGAAGTCGGAGAAGCCAAGCCTGCCGGCAGCATCGCCGTAGCGCAGAGTCAGCAGGTGCAGCAGCTGGGCGCTGGTGGCCAGACCTGGGGAGGAACCAGGGACACACTGTGAGGGATGGAACAGCTCTGGGAGCCTCCTGCACACAGCCAACAAGCCGGGGACACACTCAGCACCCTGCCCTGTCATGCATTCCTGGACAGCAGCACACCTTTCCCCACCTTTGTGCCTAAGATTTGGGGTAGGGTAATGGAAAACCAAAGTCGTCTTACTCACTGACTCCCATTGTGGCTTAAGGCAGCAAGCAGCAAACACTGAGCTAACTAATCTACTGTTATCTTGCTTTGCCTTTTTAGCTTTTCTTTTCCATGAGAAAGGGTGTTTTTCTTTGGCTCATAACTGTGAAAGTCTGAGCGTAGCATTTACAATACCGCTGGCTCTTTCTGCTAAAGAGGCAGATGCTGCATGCTCATGCTATTATGCAGCATAGCATGCCTGGGATTCTTAATTTTTACATTTTCTCTTCTATTAGAAAATGGTGAAGGGTGCATTTCTTTTTTATTAGCTGATTATTCAGTATTTGTGTCACAGACTGTTTGGATGGAAATTGGTATTCAATTGAATGAACAAAAATTGCTTTTTAGAATGATTCTTTTATTAGTTAAATAAAACTACCCTAAATGTGCTGGCTATATAAGAGGAATGATTTAAATATATTTTGCACTAAAAGCTGATTTGCGAAACAAAAGGGAAATTTTCTGCAGAGAGCTGGACTGATAGCTTTGGTTTAATGCCTTCTCTGAGACTTCAGAAAACTCTCATTTGCTCACTCCAGGTTTTAGTAGCTCAGCTGGATGTGAAGTAACTTTCCTGCTTTTTCAACCAGCTCTAAACTTTTCAGTTTTAAATGAACTCATCATGGAACTAAATTAGTTGAAAAAGCAGAAATAAAAGAAACGACTTCTCTACACCTGTGTGGGGAGAGATAGAGCTGAGGAAAGTGGTTTAGTAGCACCATTGACAAACTCTGGTTGCATGAGCCTAGTTGGAGGTCTCCAGCAGGAAGCAGGTACACAATGCTGAATAATTAAAGAATGGAAGTACATTTGGGCTTAAGATACATTTCAAATTAAGGTAAACCTGATTTTATATTCTTTTCATAGGAGATGAAGACAAGTAATTAAAAAATAAATCTAATTAATGAAATGTCTTCTTTGATTCTGGTTTTAAACTGCTGTAGCAGTGAGCAATTAATTATATTTTCAACGTTTTGAAGACAGTGGGAATTCAATCAAGCTCTCTGTGGAGAGGAGATTCCAGCAAACATTGCTTATGGGATGCTACAATGATGTCTTACACTAGTAAAACAGCAACAATTTGGCCTGGTCAGTCTGGGATATTCGTGCTCTGAAATCTGCTCACCTGGCAACATCTCTCAATTAACCTCATCAACAAGACTGAAGGGTCAGTCCTCTCTGTTCCCAAGATCGTTCAGCTGATTTGTAAGACTACTCCCCAAACCTCTTATCTGCTGGATTCCTCCCTCTGGTTTTAGCCAAGCTTTAAAATACAGACTTGATGTTTCCCTATTTATAACAATTATTTTGAATAATTTGCTGTTGCCAAAGAGGAGTTTGTAAATACATCAGGCCAGTGCTGCTGCATTTCAGGGCAGCACTGCTGTTAATGCAGCTGGCCTGTTTACTCTGATCCATTACTATTATTGGAAGCATTAGGAAAACGGTGAAAATGAAGCACACACTGCAGCGTTTCGTTGGGGAAAGCACTGAACACTTCAGGGAAGAGCTGGCTGGGAGCCATATTTAGATACATTAATACCATTCCCAGAGGTAGCACCAAGCTCCCAAATGCCTTCTGGCGTTCCTGCATAAAAGCCAGGACAGGGATCATCCCATTGCCAAGCCAGATTCAAACGCAGCTGTCTGGCTCAGAGGGCAGCAAGAATGAGCTCGTAATTTTCTTCCCCACTCAGAACTACTTGTAGCCAAACATGTATTGAATTTACCATTTAACAGTGTCTTTTTATCCCTTCAAATAGCTGCACTGTTTTGGCTGGCAGGACTTTTCCATGTACAATTTTCCTCCCACTTTTACACTTGAGCATCTTTCTCACAGAATGGCCCTGGCAACTTCTCCTTTGACATTTGGCACATCAGTGCTGCACTCCTCAGACAGATGCTGATGCTCTGCCCAGCTCTCAGCAGCAAAAAAATTACACATGCATCTCCCCCAGCTGATGGCTTCCAGGGATAGCAATCCTGCACCAGCTTCCTGCTGGGACAGCACCCTTCCAAGCTCCAGGGAGCCAAATGGGAGCTTCTCTAGTGTACAGTTTAAAGGGGATCACTGGGCTAGAGATGTACTTCATGCACAAAGTCTCTGTTGAGACGACCCAGTTAAAATGCTTCACTCGTGCACTCACTGAGAGCTTCAGCACTCAGTAGCCAACAGAGGTCAGTACAAACTAAAAAAATGCCTACCAGTGTGGCTTTCCCTTCTACACTTAGCCACTGCCCTGGAGAGAAACTGCAGGAATGGGGGCAAGGGCAAGGATCTACTCTTCCTTGCTCCCTTCCTCTACTGGATGTTTCATCCATGACCTTGGAGCCAGTGCTGCACTTCTCTACATCTCTCTGCTGGCTCCCTCTGAGCAGAGCTGGCACCCCTGTGAAATCCAAGCCACTTTCTCCCAAAAGCTCTTTGTTCTTTCCTCTTTCTTTTTTCCTCCTTTCCCTCAGTGCCACAGGGACAGGAAAAGGAGCTGCTTGGCACTATGGGCGTACCTGCTGCCTGTATTGCATTCTTCAGTTCAACAGCATCAAGAAATCCAGAATGGTTTCTGTCTTCCCTGCTGAAGATGTCCTAAAATACAGTGCAAAGGCAGATTTCAAGCCCTTATCAGCATTCCCCACATTTGGTATTACAACTCATTATGTATATTCTCCTCCCTTAATAGTGAGATGGGGTGGCCACGACAAGGGGGACCCATTTTCAGAAGGCTCCAGCAGAATGGTGCTGTGTAAGAAGTCCCACAGTTTGGGGTGGGCAGAAGCCTTTTTGCTTTCCTAACACACCACAAGCCATATTTGAGGTGCTGTCAGTGGGAAGAGCACCATACCTAGATGGGCAACTAGACTAGGTGGTCTCAGAGCATCTCGAGAGGGCTGGAACAAATTGGAGAGCACCCAAACCCGAGTCTTGAGGAAATCCTCCTGCCATGCACCAAGACTGAGGGAGAAAGCCCTGACACAGAGAAGCTGCCATGCATGCCCTGATAAATTTAGGTGGGACACTAAATACCCTGCTCACTGCTTCCAGACCTAGTGCTTACCCCAGAGCAGAGACATTTCTCCCAGACAAGTTTTCACCAGATCCTATACATTTCCACTAGAAACTGCAGCAATGGGAAAATGACATTTTTCAGATGACTCTGTTCAAGTAGTCATTTCAGCTTAGAAAGAAGTGCCAGTGGTGGCACAGACACAGAGATTTCCATCAAATTCTGAGCCTAATTGGCCTTCCTACCTTTCCCCACATTCCCCTCAATGTTCTCTGTGCTGGAAAAGCCTCGGCTGCTCATTTGGAGCACTTTACACACACCGCTGCCTGCCTTGCGTGACAGGAGGGAACTCTGACCCGCTAAGCAGCAACCTCTGCATCGCTTCCCCCGCAGTGCCTTGATAGCACAGAGCATCTGCTCCCTGCTGCTGGAAAGCCCCAGGGTACAGAATCCACAATATCCACAGTATCCACAGCCAGGAGAGAGCAACCCCCCATACCATGTACTTAGTGAAACTTCGCCAGAGGCTCCCGAACTCCTGCAGGTTGAGTCTTCCGTTCGAGTTGAGCTGTGCATTTAGTTAAGAATCGAGCGCTTAATGAGAGCTAAACCTGGCTGCCTTTGTTCCCGAGGATGCTGCCTCCACAGAACTGAACTCGTAAGATGCAGCCTCTTCTCTCTGTTACTTCATGTTGAGAAAGCCGAGAGTTTTTCTGCTCTCAATTGTGCTTAAGTTCACCTTCTCTGTCACATTGTAGAGCTGCTCATGCCTGTGCTCACAAACAACAAAAGGTTTCTATTTATACAGTGCCTTTAAGCACGAGGGAAGCTGCAGTGACATTTAGCCCTGGAGCACGGGCACCCCTGGGAATGAACATGGCCCCTTGGCCTTGCCTTTGCACAGGGCATCACAGGATCTGCTCTTGCTGGATCCTCCAGGAGAACAGCTCTGAGGAGCCAGGAGCACGGGGAGATGATCCTGATGCCTTCTGTCAGAAGGCAGCAGCATCCTTGGAGCCACACATCCCCCAGGAATGCATGAAGGGCTGTGTCAGGGGATGTGCTCCCCTCCATACTCCATCCAGGAGTCCTGGGCAGACATTCAGCACCCACCCTAGCGCAGGATGGTGAAAACTCCCTGAGAGAAGAACTCATCACCAGTGAAATACAGGCACACAAGTGCCACTGTCATGGGACCTGAGTGAAAAAAGCTGATCCTGGCTTTGCAGGCCAGGATAGGTCACGCTGTACATGGGTTATTTGCAGGCCAGAGAATTAAAAATCCATCCTGAATTATAGCAGAGCAGAGGCTTTGTCAGCTCTTTGTACGTGCCATACATTCACAGTGCCCACTTATCCCAGGACAGGCTTTGCAAAGGGGGAAAAGTATCTTTTGCTCGCTAGATCCTGAAAGCTGGAAAGAGAGGGGGAATTCTGGTCATTTTTATTCATTCTCTGGCAGGTTTTAAAGGTCTTAAAATGTCTCAAAGTTATTTCAAGGCATGGAGGAAAAGAGACAATGAGCAAGCGAGGGGGGAAAGACACACAAGGGAGAATGTATGATTTCATCAAGGAACCCTCTTGTTCTACAATGGCCAGAAATGTATTTCTTGTGTTGTCTTGTTAACAGCAAAGAGACTGAGTGATTCAGCTAAATAGGAAACATGCACTGGAATGGCTTGCCAGGCAAGTGCCTGGCATTCAGCAGTGACAGTGTTTCTGCCCCTGTCACCTGGCAGCCTACTCAAGTGCCACCCCAGGCCAGCGTGGTGCAGCCACCACAGAGCAGCTGAGCTGTGCCAAAGCCCTGTCCTGCCTCAGCTCTGATTGAGACCCCAAGGGTGAAGCTTAGCCAAGCCCCAGAGAGGGCAAAATGAGAGCA
Organism: Entomyzon cyanotis; assembly: GCA_024500445.1. Lineage (NCBI taxonomy): Eukaryota > Metazoa > Chordata > Aves > Passeriformes > Meliphagidae > Entomyzon > Entomyzon cyanotis. The sequence continues at coordinate 22,397,051 of JAKEPQ010001015.1, read as the reverse complement.
AAGAGTCAGCTGGCAGCAGAAGGTTGATCCTCACCTTTCAGCAGACTCACCAGAGCCAGGGCATGCACACCAAAGCCCTGCACAGACTATGGGACAGTTATTTATTGGGGACTGGGGCTAATATTTACTTGCAGGTTCTCACACTGGGATGCTCTGCTCAGCCATAACTCAAGGCAAGGATGGGCAGCACCAGGGAAGTTTATTGCTCCTGCTGAAAGGATACATCCATCAGAGCTAAAATGCCTCTGCATGAATCAAAGCTGAATCTCCCTCCCAGGCTGGTCATTTCATCTGCAAGGATTGACAAAACAGGAGGAATTAGTGAGAGCAAGGGCTATGACAGGCGTCAGGACATCGCTGTGAGGGAAGGAGGACAGTAGGCTGGAGGCTCACACAGCTGAAAAGCCCCAGCTCTGATTCAGGTTCTCAAACAGCAGCAAGGGCTCTGTGCCAAGCTGAGGGAATCTGCACATCCCAGACATCTCTCCTGCTCCCTTCCCCAAGGACAGGTGCCCTGTTTGGGCTCATAGGTAGCTACTCTGCGCAGTCCCTGTCCACCTCCCTGCCCAGGATGGAAACTCTTCCCTCTTGAAATAAGGAGAAGGGAAACGACAGTGCCAAGAAAGGCCACTTAGGCTGCATTAGCAAGTCCTGAGAGCTCTTTGAGCCTTGTGCATGGCTGACTTGGCTCCAGCCCTCCAGCTGTGCCCCTCTCAGGCTCTGATCCCACAGTGCAGTAAGCCACAATGGGGATTTCTTAAGGACCATCAGGAGGACAGCACTAAATCCACTAATTTACTCTAGTCTAAGGATAGGGAAGTACCAAAGCCATTAGTTGGGCTGTAAAAGCTTTACCTTGCGAGATCACTTCATTAAGGAGTTGCTGCAGCTGTGAGGCATCAATAGTTGAGCCCTAATGCAAAATAAAACACAAAGTGAGGTCTGCGAGCATAAAGTTTTCTCCTGTGTCACTTTTGTCCAAAACTTCTTTTCTCAGACACTGTGGCAACCAAGGAGAACCTCTCCTTCAATATCAAAGGAGCAGCAGCATCCCCTGGGAAGCTTAACCAAGCCCTCCATGCTGCTGGGCCACTCCTGGTCCTTCCTTCCAAGAGTCTGCAGGGGAGTTCCAGGCACTGCCATTGCCGAGGGGTTTGTTCAGCAGGGATGTGACTCCACCAGCTTCAGCCAGTGCTGCTGTCTGCTCCCCTCAGAGCTTCCCATCAGCGATCCTGGCTGCCTCCCTCCCGAGCCACCCCCGGGGCACCCAGGGCTGCAGCCCCTGCTCATTTTCACCTTCACGCATTGATATAGCTATTAACTGCGAGAGGGCCATTGTGCAGAGACTTTTGACAGTGATTTTTTCCTCTTGACTAAGTCAAGGAGTTCTTTATAACAGTTTATTAAACCATTAAAAGCATCTCCTGTGAACACGGAGCCTGGCTCTGAAAGAGCAGGAATCAATTACTCAAACGCTGACTGATGTCTGGTTTCCAAGTGCTGAGAAGGCAAATGGAAAATGATGCTGATGAGAGGGGGGGGACTACCCAAGGCTTTCTAATTGCTTTCAGCAAATAAACAAACCAAAGCCAAAAAAAAAAAAAAAAGGAAAGTACACATGCCAGCCCATCACCAGTACAACCATAAATCTCCAATATTCCACTGATATATGGCACTAGACAATCTATCCCAGCTGAATGTCCCATTTTTCTGGGGGTTTTGGCAGGTCAATCAATACCGTTTTCAGGGTATCCACTTGAGGATGGAGCTACATTTCAGAAAAAAAAATTCTAAATGGATTTGTATCAACATCATAGATCAGTTTTCCTCTTTGCAAGTCTGCATGTGTTTTTTTTAATTTTTTTTTCAACAAGATGTTTTAGATGGGGTACCTGCTTAGCGTATCTTAGGAAAAGAGTCTTATAGGATCTGTCCTGGCTCTGTCTTCGTACATCCTGCATCAAACACAAAGTGCAGACATAAATAATTCAGTTACAAAACAACTGCAGGCAAAAGTCTGCCGATCCAAACAGCACTTTGGAGGGGAAGGGAATGCACAGCACAGGCTGCAGTTTTCACACCCCCAAAATAAAGTGGACTAGGAGGGAGGAACAGTATTACAATGAAGGAAGAAGCATAGTCTGGATGTTAGCATTTAGTACAACTAGGAAGAAATAGTTCAGGGCCTAAGGAAGATGACAGAACACACCCAGGGTGGAATTTAGCAAGTCAATACATGAGTATAGAGGTAGAAAGCCTGATCCTTATTGGTGGATTCGGGCTGGGACAACTGGCTCAGGGCATGTGAAGATTAATGTGAACCAAGAAAACAGAGTATGAGTTGACTTTCTCTTGTACCTTCTCAACCCCAAGGCAGGCTAGACTATACCTGAGCAATTGCAATTCAATGGTTAAGTGATTTTTTCCAACCTTCTAGTGTAAAGATCCAGCAGGCACTAAGGGGAATTATCCTTAACATTATCATGTTTTCCAAAAAAATCTAACCCTAAGATGATGCCTTCATCTCTGTGTGAGATATTTCATACCAAAGAAGCCCAAAAGCCTGAACAAGAGCAGAATCTCTGTGTACCACAATTCATCAAAGTCAAAGCATTGGCTAAGGACAACAGCCAAGTAAACTGACAGCTTGTCAGTGAAGGAGATAATAAGCCACCATTTACACTACCCCTCTAATGGGACTTAATTGTGGTCTGGGAAATAAATCACAAGGAAAGGACTCTGTTTTCTGTTCTCCTGAAGCACTTTCACACCTCTGGCTTCAAAGACCTGCACTGCTGTAAGTCACAGCCTCTTAGTGGCAGGGTTTTGCTGGTGGGACCAGCATGGACTGCACCAGCCCTGGCAATGTGCACAGCTCACAGCAAGGAAGTCAAACAACCCATGGTAGCTGGGCTGGACAGGCTAAAATGTGGGTTGAACTAGAGAGGCAGGCAGTGTCAAAGTGTAGTTTGCTTTATGTCTCTGTCTCTGGAGATACCCTGATGAAAATCAGAAGAAATCTGCTTTGAGTCTCACCCCTATGGACTCCTGTGCTTTATAGGGTACAAGCACTTCAATGAAGTTATTCCCATGGGGAAGGCATGTCCAACCCCACTCACAGGAATTAGGTTTCCCTCTCTCTCCCCCATAGATATATACCCATTTTACAGACATTGAAAGAATTTAGAAGCTTTTAAGTGCTTTCTCCCCTGCTATATTTTGCTGGTCAAAGTGCTAAAGATGGTGAGGTGAAAAGGACAGATGGACAGGCTCACAAAGGGACTGTATAAGACCTGCTTCCTTAAAAATCAGGCTCTGAAGAAGACCTATGAGAAGAGGAGAGAAGAAGTAGGGCTTTGCTGTTGCTCCCATCTCTCCAGAGGGGTGTCCTGCCCTCCCAGCACAGTTGCAGGGTGCGAGGGCTGAACTCTGGGACAGGTAGCGGTGGTAAAGGCAGAAAAGAGCAGATGAAGAGGAGTCATTAGAGGTGACCAAATGGTCAGCTCTATGGGAACCATTCACCACCACCAGAACCTACACCGGTTTGCAGACTCTTACCATCGGCAGTGCTGGGCTGGTCGGGGGGTTTGAGCTCCTAGAAAAGAGTTACAAGAATAAAACTGGGAGAAGAGAGGCCTTTCCAGAGCCTTGATCTGCAGCTGTGACAGAAGGCAGGCACCACTAGCAGTGCTCACCCAGCCATGGCCCCAAAGGATGCTCAGCACCCACATGGCCCAGCCTGACCCAGTTCAGAGCAGCCTGTGGCACCAGTCCTGGGTCTCTGTGCTGGTCTGAGCCTCTGGCTGCTCTGGGGACACTGCCTTTCCCACCAGCACCAGAGGAAGGGTAGCTTGTCTCACCCTGAGCATGCCAGGACCAACCTCACCACACAGAACACAGGGCTGCCCTGCCTTGAGCCACAGAGATCTTTCACCTTTTCTCCCTCTGCCCAGCTTAACAGTCAGGAATTAAAATAGCATCTGGGCTATTCAAAGGCAGCATCTTCTAAATGTCTGCAGACTGCCTGATACTGAGCCAGGGTCACTCTTCCTAAGACACACTTAGCAGCCACATTCAGACCTTGAGTTTTGCTTTTGGTAGAGAAATTAGACAAGCCAGGTTCTATTTTTTATAACATCTGTACCATTATATGGGTGAGTGCTGCAAAGACCCACTGGAAGGTCATCTCCACACTTGGCCTGGCTCAGGAAGGTCTATGAGAGCCAGAGGCTCTCCTGGAAAGTGCTCTTCCAGGGCTGAGCTGTCTCACACATGATTCATCATGCTGAAGGCAGTCCAGCCCGCAGTTTGGAATCCTTGTGTTTGCTTTCCATAACTCAGGAGTTGCCTCAGTTGGTTCTTGGCTATTTTTGCCAGGGGCCAAAGCCTAGAAAGCAATCTCATTATTAAGATATGGCCCAGTGAGGTAAAAGCTGCAATCACATCCACTGTAAAGCTTTCTGAAGGGAAGCCACTGCACAGCTGATGCCTGCAGGTCTCTTGGGGAGGCTGAATGCTGGGGCTTGCTCACCAGAAGTAAACCACACCCAGATATTCACATGGAAATGTGAATGTGTGTGTTGTAATAGCTGCCTTTGCAGGAACTCAAGATACCGTTTTTCCACTAAACTTATCTTCAGGGCTCATGCCTACAGGGAGCCCTGCCAGCCTGTCTGTGAGGTGGCTGAGTGAAAGGATCAAGGCCTTTCACTGCTCTTGGCTTCTCCAGGTCCTGCTCCGAGCAGAATGGGATGTGATCCATCTGGCATCCAGCCAGCAGAACATAAGAAACTACCGAACAGCTGTTAGGAATTAAGGAAAACAAGCTCCCAGTCCTCCTTTCAGCAAAGAGAAATGTCCCCACAATCAGGGGTGGAGGACATATCTCACAATTATTGCTCCCTCGTCTGGCTCTTTGTACCAAAGCTGAGAGCTGCAGATGAGCTCCTGCCCTGCTCTGCTGTGGGCACCCTGTGATGCACACCTGATACCCCCCAACACGGTGCAAATGGCCATTATCTTGACATTATCTTGACATTATCTTGACATTAAATAGTTCATTTCGGGCACATTGTGAGTCTGGGGCCCTTAAGGAGCGCATGTCATCTTACTCATGGTAGTCTTGATTCTTTATGAAAATTCTCAAGAGGAATTCGAATTCTTGGTCCTCTGTTGAAGCAGGAACAACAGTGTAGGTTCCTGGGCTCAAGATAAAGTAGCTGGTCACATCTCGAGTCCGGATAAAAACTTGTTTCAGAACTCTGGAGTTCTCCTGAAAGAAAAAATACAGCTGGTTATCTTCCTTTCCTGTTAAGAACCAAAGTACATCAGAAAGCACACCCACAGCAGCCTCACATTCCCACACCTCCCTAAATACACACTGCATCTATCATGCCTTGACCTCCCCAGTGGCCTGGAAAGCCCATCCAGGGGACAGACAGACTTTTTACAAGGACATATCAAAGTTGCTCAAAGGTGGAGGAACTGAAAGAAGGCAAAATGAATGGAAGTAGATTTGAAGAAAACTTCAATTAACATTAAGCAGACTGGAGTTCGTGAAGGAATCAAGGATGAATACTGTTACTAAAAATTCCCTGAGATCTTCTGTGACTCAAAGGGGTCAGAGAGCCCTCTAAGCATGTCACCCAGATGACAGTGCTTCAAGAATCACAATCCAAACCAGCAAGTGTCACAAGAAAACTGAGTATTCTGATCTTTCATCTGTTGTTCCAGTATTTTTTGCTGAGATGAAACAAATATAATGCAAGAGCTATTACTATGATGACATGTAAAGATAGCATAATAAAAAACCCTTCCTTAACATATTCCCCAAAATATATCAGCGTGTATAAATTCCATTTAGAATGGTTATACAGCGTGGCAGAGTTATTTATGAGCCATGCCTTTGGGAGACAATAACATAAAACTGCTATTTTGGAAGAAAAAAAAAAAAATAGGATGACTACTGTTACAGACGGCTGGGAGGTACACAGACTGCCAAGTATTATGGGTCAGATCTTGAGCAGATAGAAATGGGCAGTGCTGCAAAGAAATAAATGGTGTAATACTTTTTTTTTCACTTTTGAGCCTTATCCCACATTCCTTCTGGTAAAAAGCAGAAGCAGATTAATATCTCAATGGAATCACAACCAGTGTGAGATAAGAATCAGCCTCTATACATTTCTCAGCTCTATCACACAACATTAAACTTCCCTCACAGCCATGTATTAGTGTTCCACGTCCATATTTAATCAAAGGCTTCCTAGAGCTATCAGATACGTCCATTCTGGTTTGCATCCTTGCCTGCACTGCATTCTCCTCTCATCCTGCCAAAGGATAATACTCCTTTGACTTCACAGCAACAACTTGATGCATCTCAAAAGGTACTGAACAATGGATGATGCTGCTAATGAATCATGGCAGGAAAAGCAGATCAGGGAGGAAGAGTGAGGCCACATGAATCTTGACAACTGCACTCTCCTTGTGCAAAGAAACCCCTTGTAAACTTTTACTCAAAGATGCTCTGACTGCTCTCAGGCACTGAGAACTAAACTGAGGGAATGGCACTCACACCTACTCTAGTTTTAGCTCCTGGACTTGGCTTTTGCTGCTACCCAGTGGATGTGATTTGTGAAAGAGCATACAGGGACCTCCGTGTCTGGTGACTTTTGGGGATGCTGGAAGGAGCAATTCCCCATTTATCAGGAGCAGCAGCTTTCTCTGAGAGGCACAGCTGGCCCCATGGAGTCCTGCAGGCTTGATACCTGCACAGGGCAGAGGATATCCTCACATAGGGACAGTGAGTTCCACTTGCTGGAGGGATGCTCTTTTAATGACATCTTTTATTTCTCAGACAGGGGGGCTGTTTTATGAGCTACAAAGCCATGCTCTTCCTTTATGAGGGACTGTTAAACTCATGGCATCAATTATTTAAAGTCTGGGACTAAGGCAAACCTCTCCAGTAATGAGAAGAATGTAAAATTAGGGTTATAGCAGTCCCTGCTTCCCTTTTAGTCTTTGGGTTAAGAACAATGGTCTCCTACACTCATCAGCCAACAACAAAAATACTTTAGGAAAGGTATCCATCCACCCACACTAGCAACTGTGCTTTCAGTAAGCCTGGCAGTGCTCTGAGAACAGCTTGAAAAGGCACTTCTCTGGACAATCACCAGGAAAAAAACCCAGAGAAATCGTAGTGGAGGTCCCAGGTATCTGGGTGGATTTCCTCTACGCTGGTCCTGAGCATAGGCTGCCATGTATTTTGTAAATATTTTTACACAGCTTTTCAGATAGAAAACAGGTGGTTGGGTAAGACAGGCCCACTTTGGGGAAGGAGAGACCATCTGCTTCCCTGCTATACCTGTAGTGCTGCTCAAGGGCTGTGGCTGGTGCTGGCTGTCATGCCTTGTGCCCAGCCAGCACGACATGTCACCACTACTGCTGGGTACAGAGGATGTTGCCCTGGCACATCTTCTAACCCAGGGACTCCCTGAGTTTCCCAGGGCTATTTTGGGGTGTTACAGAGCTAAAAGTGCAACCTTTGTTCCTTAAGACATGAATAAAAGAAACTAAGCCTGCTTAACTCTGCTTTTACTGTAAGTTTCTACAATAGAAGGCGTACAGAAATTAATGCCACACACTGACTTTTTTACAGACCAAAGAGCAATCCAGTCTTTCACTTCCACACGCAGGTATAATAAACCACGCAGAGGACAACAGTGCCTACATTATATCTGATTGTGCTTACCGTGGTGATGAAAAAGCCAACCTTCAGGTTTTTTTCATCCTGCGTATGCTCAGCGTGTTTTTGCATGAGTGAAATTGCTACATTACAGGTTTTTGGGTCGTGATCTAGCACTTTGAAAAAATACTGAGGGTTTGTTGAAACTGCACCTGCTGAGAAAGTGTTAATAGGTTAACAGTGGCACATAGATGTTCCAGCAGCAGCCTATTGTGTAAGATCTTGCTTGTGTGGACCCAGAGGAACAGGTAGTCACTGCTCTAGGATCCTTTCAATACAACAGGGCACTGTAGTCACATTAGCACTAGAAGCTGAGGCATCTGGAGTTGAACTAATTGCACATTTATCATTTTAGAAATCTCTGGCAAAGTCACAGAAGTCATGTGGATTTCTCAACCCCCCCCTACATCTGCTTCACCTACATGGCACACTTGCCCAGCAGCAGAAAAGCAGTGACTCTTAATCAGGCACCTGCCCCAGTGGCTGAGCTGAAAAGCACTGTGGCTTCGAGATGACAAACACACAGAAAAGGAAAAAATGGCACAAAGTTATCCTCTCCTTCCTTCCTGTTAATGTAAAGCACCAGAGGGAAACAGCTGCTTCTGGGCCAAGGCTTTGGTTAACAGGAAGCATTCCTGATTAAAATAAAAAGCAGTGAAATGCCCAAACTGGGAGAAGAGGACAGAGATGGCAGCAGACTAGACTTTAAGCCAGATCCCCACGTTGGGTGGCCTTGAAAGCTGCAAATTAGAATGATTGTACTTGGACAGGAACTTTACCAAAGGGCTGTTGGGAAACACAGTTCCAATGAAAATGGCTCTTTCCACACACTTTCAGCTCAGCCCCTGCATCTCCTTGCTCTGTCCCAGTGACCTTGGTGTGCAGCAGCACTGGCATTGCTTTGTTATCACACCTGGTGATCAGGTTAGGAGCAGAAACCTGAAATCTATAGCCAAAACCTGTTTGCTGCTGGGTCAAGGATTGCCATTTGAGAATTAAAGAAGCCTCTTCACTGATAACATGCTACCATCCTAGATTAAAAACACAGAACCCAAATAGTGATGCAGCTGGGAAAAAAAACAAAAAGTGAGATAAATTAAGATAAAAATATTTTACAAAATACTACTACTGATTGGATTCTTACAATGCCAGAAGAGTTCTTGCACAGGCAGTAAAACTAACGGTCTTATCAGCTCAAAGACCTTTTCACCTTAAAAAATAGAGCTTTATAGCATTCTTTTTTCATTTCATATCCATCTAATTTCAGAGTACTTTTTGCTCTGTAAAATCAACTACCTATTTGCCAGACCAGACTTTCTGATGAGGTCCCCAGTAACACCTACTGCAAGTGGCTGAAAAAAGATACACAAGCTCATTTTGACTTAAAGAGTCCAAGGTTCCTAAATCACACATCTCCCATTTTAACTCAGCAGCCAGTGCTGTTGCTTTGTTTCTGCCTGTTTAGCTGATAAGTGCAGTAATGGGAAAAGGCAGGCATTAACAACTGGCAATCAATACTTCTGCAATTCGGTGCTCAGAGTGAATGTTTCACTGTAAGCATCAGTGGAGAGCAGGAGATGACTGGGTGACTGCAGCGAGCATCCTTTACCTGCGGAATAGTGGTTCCTTCTTGTGGGAAGGCCTGGGCTCCACAGGTTCATGTAGCTGTTCAGAGACCATGTTGTGCACTGCTCATCTCCAAAGTCCAGAAACGTTGGGGTGTTGTTACATATATACAGCCAGGAAAACTGCTCCTGGAAGCTTTCACAGGACATCCTGCAGAGAAGGAGGAAAATCTCATTGTTGAGCTCAAGACAGAAGAGCATTGCCAGCAGGTTGAGGGAGGTGATCCTGGCCTCTACTCAGCCCTGGGGAGGCACATCTGGAGTGCTGTGTCCAGTTCTGGGCTCCTCAGGACAAGAGAGGCATGGAGCTGCTGGAGCAGGTCCAGTGGAGGGCATGAAGGATGATTCAGGTACTGGATCATCTCTCCTACAAGGAAAGGCTGAGGGAGCTGGGCCTGCTCAGCCTTGAGAAGAGACAACTGAGAGGGGACCTCATCAATGTCTGTCAGTATCTGAAGGGAGGGTGTGAAGAGCATGGTCCAGGCTCTGCCCAGGGATGCCAAGCAATTGGACAGGAGGGAGTGGGCAGAAGCTGATGCACAGCAAGTTCCAAGGAAGAATGTCTTGACCGTGCAACTGACCACACACTGGAACAGATTGCTCAGAGAGGGTGTGGAGTCTCTCTCACTGGAAGTATTCAAAACCCATCCAGACACCATCCTGGGCCCTGTGCTCTGGGACGACCCTGCTTGAGCAGGGAGGTTGGGCCAGATGACCACTGTGGTCCCTTCTAACCTGACCCATGCTGTGATTCTGTGAAGACCCCAGTCAGGTATCCACATTCACCCCATGTCCTGAAAAGGGGATTGCTGAGAGCACTGCAGGTGCCTGCAGCTGTGCTGACTGATAACTCACAGAAGAGGTCACCTTTCAATGCATTTTGGGCTGCCCTAAGTGCCCCTAAAGCCCCAAGTAAAACACAGGGCTTGTTCAGGAGTATCTTGTGGCACCCTGCTACCTTCAGCTCACCTCTGCCACTGTCCCTAGCCTTTGTCCCTCCACGGTGTTCTGTCCCACACTCATGCTTCACTCAAGCCTCAAGTGTGTATTTCAGACCCAGCTGCTGTTGCCCTGCTTTCCTCAGAGCCTCACAGGGCAAGTGTGCACTTTCTGAATAATCAGTTTTTCTAAGGGACAGCCCACACGTGGCTAAGCTGTACCTGAGAGTAATCAGAGGCAGTGAAAGCCACAAGCACCTGCAGAGCAGTCAAGTGCACAAGCTCAGTGACCTGCTTAGCCAGCTGTCCCCTTTAAGCATCTGTCAGTCCAAGGTTCAAGCCAGGCACTTTATGAGGAAAGGCAGTGTGACAAAATGACCAGGTCTTAGGGGGCTGGATTTTTACTTCTCTCACTTTTCTTTTCTTTTTTTTTTTTGTCACTGTTACTTAATATCTTGGCCAACTCCATTTTATCAAGTCTTGTTTCCTCTGAAACCACGGGGTCAGGACAACCTCCAATTTGCTGTTTGCACACAACTAACACAGGGTGCCCTGAGCCATCACCAAGAGCAAAGAATTGCCAAAATTACTCTTTTTCATAATGAAGGCGAACACAAAACCCATTAGACAAAGGATCAATAGCGAAATACCAGAATTCTCCATCATCCTTATTTCTGAGGAGGGCTTCTCTGTATTTAGGCTCAACACGGTCCCACTGAGGAGAGCTGCAAAAAGGAACAGATCAACAAGATGTGAGGCACAATTTTTCATCTTTGGCCCATTCCTCTAGCCAGCCCGTCAAGTCATGAGTGATCAGGAGGGGTGAACAAACTGCACATTGTAAACAGGATTAGATACCTTCATAGCCAAGGCCAGTTAGGAGAGTTCTGTGTCTTTGCTGAGCCTGAGCTGCCTCCCCTGGGGTGAGAGTCCTGCCCTCCAAGCCCTGCTCACCTGTCCCCATGCTGGAGAGGTGAGTGAGGCACCAAGGCAGAGCCCTCTGAAGCACTGATATTACACTGACACACAGCACATTACCCACTCAAATGTGTTGTTTCCAAGCAGCATGTTTATAATTAAGTGATAATTGTACTTTCTGCAGAGTTTAAGATAAATAAACAGCACGTGAATCAATATTTTATTGATCTGTGCAGCTTACCTGTGAACGTGCTACTGACATTTCAATTACAGCTAGGATTGCAGTTCACCCTTCCAAAAAGGTGGGAGGATGCTGTCTGAGCAGAGAGCTGTTATCCCAGCCTCAGACATGTCTGCACAACCCTCCAACCCTTCCAGATGCAATGCTCTAGCCTGACTTTTCTTAGCAGAGTACTACCTGTGTGTGGTCCTAGCAACAGGGAGGGCTGGGATGCTGTCAAATAACCTAAGAGTGACACAAGAACATCTCTCTAATCATGAAAACACTGATGCAATTCTAAAAGGAAAACCAATATCTATTTATTTACAAAACACTGTTGCAGTCTATATCGTTCCTTTGCTTAGGAAAGAGATGTTAGATTGTCCATGCAGGCAGCAAAGTCCTTGCATGCCCAAAGCTGCAGGGAGGATCCAAAAGATTATTTCAAGCCATTCCCTGGCACTTCGCTTTTGCAATAACCAAGCACCCGGTTTTGTCCCTCTCTGTTCAATACTGCCATGGACTTGTCTAACCATGCTCTTCCCAGATTTAGACTCACGGGAGGAGAATAAAGAGGAGGAAGGTGGATGTGTGACTGCTGCAGGAGAATTCAATAGCAGCAGCCCATCAGCACCTAGGGATGTGGTCAGAGCTTGTTCCAGGAAATAAGAACTCTTTCATCCATGACTTATGTAGAATTATGCAGTGGGTAAAATGCATACAGGTAGACAAGAAGTCATAACTGAGCATAGCAAGGCTGCACTTGTTTTCCCGGGATTGGATTTCTATGGGCAGTTGCTACACAGATGGAAATAATGCTTATAATGAACCAATTTGGGAATATCTGTTTTGTTAAAATGGGTGTGAGGCAGAGGTTCTTATAAAAGATTGATTCTCTATGACATTAAAACTTTAACACCATACTCGTCACTCCAGGGGCCCTTCCACTCTCCATGGCCCCATGGATTCCAGATCCTGATGATATGTTTCCAGCCATTCTTGTATGGGATCTGTAAAGATGAAAGAAAAATAAACTCAGTCACAGCTTTTCACAACTGTGATATTCATTGAAGAGTAGGGTAATGAAATGGATCTTCCTCTACACCTTAGAGAGTAGGTTTAACCTCTGATCTCATCTGACTGCAGCAAAAAATCAGTGCCTTCTGCTACACTGCAAAGGAATGATGTGTGAGAGAAAACTGCACCCATTTTGCTTTCCTGAGGATAGTGAATAGCTGACACAGAGAGAAGCAGCAGCACTCCTGTCACACTGCATGAATTCAACAGCCTTGGGAAATTCCAGTGCCTAATTCTGCACATCTGATGCTGTGAGTCAGCAAAGGCAGAGACTTTGAGGAACGAGGTCACCAGACTGCCTGGAGTGAAAGCCAACAGTCAGCACAGAGAGATGGAGATAAACAGAATCTGTGGGTTTGTATCTACAGCGCTGTGGATTGCAACAGCTGGGGTTTCTGGTGCTTTCCTCCTTCTGCTGCCACTGATTCAAGTCAGAGGCAATTAACTTTTGCCAGTGAAGCCAAAATGGTGGAAGTGGAAAGGAGAAGCAAACCTTTGTTTTCTGGCTCTTCTCATGCACACAGGCAGTGTTGGAAACAATACCATGGCAGTCTCTTCCCAGGCAAAGTCCCAGCCTCTAGTCATTTTCCCACAGGACAACCCCTGGGATGCCTTGGCCCTTCTTTAAGTGGGGCAAAGACTGTTTCTCCTCTCTGCACACACCACAAGCAGCAGGAGGCTGGAGCAACCTGCTTCTTCTCCAACAGAACTGGAGACCTTTCTTCCCCTGCCCTGCACAGAGACAGCTGGGGCCTTCTCAAGAACTTGGCATCCCCCACCTATCCATTCTGTAGCCCCTTGGCTACAAGCAAGTGTCCTCCAAGAAGCAGCACACTGACTATGATGATGGCACCAAGCATGCCATGGCATAAGGGGACATGAACCACAGCCAAGCTCAATACAGAAAACCAACAAAGAGAGAGGGATAAGGGAGAAAACAGCTTAGGGAAAACAACATCCCCTTTCCAAAGTACTTTAGGTTCCAAGATTCAAATGTGTTGTAGCTATCTTGCTTGACAGCATAGCTATTGTTTGGTTTCCTTCTCCACTGTTAACTTTCCCTGTGTGCATTACAGCTTACTGGGCTAAGCCATGTTCTGACTTCTGGCTGTAAAAAATCCTTAATTTCCTTTGATCCATGTGATAAATTGGTTCTCAGATCATCAATATTAATATCTAGCCAGGAGCAGTTCTGCATGAGTACAACAGCTTTAAAAGATGGAGAAATGCTGTTCTTGAACCAGCGATTTACTTTTCACACAGTGACTTTTGGCAGCTTGTGATTGAGCTGAACAAATGTAGATTTGCATCATATGACAAATCCCACAATTTCAGCCAGTGCTTCTACTTCCATTCGAAACAGAAAAGCACATTTTTTAAGAGTCAGCATGGAATGAAAATCTCCAGAAATGTTGCATTTGCTGCTGAGGTGTCCCAAAACAAAAGTCAATTTAAGTTGCATTTTCTATTAGAAAACATCACGGATTCAGATATCCTCCCTCTTCTTGCAGAGCCAGAATCCTTCCACCTCTTGGAATTTGAACTATTGTGCTTTTAACAACCCCTCCTCAGTGTGAAGCTAATTCAGATCACTCTGACTGGAGCAGCACTGCAACTGCCCTGCAGTGGATCATCACAAGGTCTCCAGGCAGGAACAAGTCCCTGATCTTACCTTCACAGCTCCTGTGACGGTGTAGGCATGACCCTGTATAATCCCATTCCTCAGCTCTGTGTTCCTCCCTGCCTGTAGAAGGGAGAAAGCACAGCTTTTAGCTCTCTGCCACACTGCAAAGACGTAGCCACCAACTCCCAGAACTGTCATTTGCCACGGCACTAACCCAAGCCTTGGGTTTGACTACAGCAGGATCTCGGATACTGAGATATTCACTCCTGAGGAATGTGGCTGTTGTTCCCACTGCAGCCATAAGTGAGCCAGGAAACATAATAAAGCTCCAGACCTACACTTCTTTGCAAGTGCTTCCATGGTCCAGAGCTGCTGCAGCTGCAGAATGACATGGACTGGGTGACTTGCAGTCAGACTGGGAGCCTGCAGAATTTGCCTGACACTCACAGCCCAGTGCCAGCCACCCAGGCTGAGGGAATAGTCCTTGGCTTGTCTGCAGCAACCAAACTTCCCATCCTGAGGAAGCAAGCACCACAGGAGCAGGGTCAGACACCCTGCAGTCACCCTTCACATGCTGTAAGGGAAGCCTTGCAGACATTTTATCAAAGATACTTGCTGAATATCACAAAGCCTCTTGCAGCTTCTCAGCATTAATACCATAGCTAGCAAGCCACAATGCGATAATAGCATCCCCCCATAGAAGAGAGGTGCATTTTGGCCTTGCTAGAGTTGATCACAAAGCTACGAGGCCAAAATCTGGCCTGCTACACCAATTTACTGCAGTGGAATTAGCCAGGAGAAAAGCCACAGCCCCCCTCTGACAGACCAACCCATCCACATCTGCCCAAATGCCTTTAAATTCCTTACTAAATAACCTTATCTACTTTGTGCTGCCAAGATCCCTTCGGGCAACCATAAACTGTAACTATTTCACAGAGTGATTATAGACTTCCTTTTCCCCTCCAGAGAGCAACCTTTGTGCAAACACAGTAAACCCAGGCAGGTGTGTGACTTGCCCTGTGACTCACCTGGCCAGGGGTGCTGCACCCCATGAGACACCGGGATTTGTCAGCTGCTTTCAGGATCTCCTCCAGGTCAGGAGGTGGATCCTTCAATGAAAACTGCACTTGGACTCCACCTGTGAGGTCTACTAGGGCATCTGAAAGGTAGCCTCCATTCAAGTTCTGGTAGGAGCCCCGCAACCTAGGGAAAAATTAAAAAGGATTTTCAAAAAAGAGAGAGAGAGAGAAGTTAATTAGTCCTTACATTGTGTTTTCATAAACAATGCACAGAGCTCGCTTCCAAAATGAACATGTGCATCGAGGTGGTGAGCATGGGGAGCCTGGGGTGTGCAGGAATCGTGGCCAGGTAATGAAAGGAAACGTGATGGAAATACTTGGCCAGGCACAACACATGCCTTGTGGAAGGAATGAGACAAAGGGGGAGCTTTTTCTATGAATTCATCCCCATCTGAGGCAGCTGTCCAGAGTCATTTGCAGGCAGTGGAAAATAATAAGGTGCATCTCATGCCAACACAGGCATTTTAGGGAGATGAGCTGCATCTCATCTTGAAGCATCCAGTTTCCTTTTTCTGAACAGGAAGGGAGCCAAGGGTGACTAGTTCAAATGGATGTTTCAGATCAAATGGAGCTGAACTTTTATTTTCTACACCATATTTAGACATGACTGTTCACAAAACCAGCCAGTATTCCTTTTGCAAATGAGAGAAAGAAAAAGAGAGGTGAAGGTATTTACCCACACTTCCAGGGCAAGGCAGAAACGAGTTCTCAGCACTGTTCCCAGTTCACTCTGCTAGAGCACAATAATAGGATAATAATTTAATATTGCTAACACCGTCCTTGTTGTTTTTATCGTGTGGTTTTTATTGAGAAAGCAAATAAGCTGGAACATGCCGTACTTAGAGCAGGTAGAGCATGCTGTTAAACCCCACCATACACACTGTATTTAATGAATGTAATCAAATGAAGTCTGCAGCTAATTGTATTTTGAAGAGTTGTCCTTGTCCTACACTGATGAAAAGAATTTGTCTTGGGCACTGGGGAATAACTTCTCAAATGGGAATCGCATAAACAGCATTGCTTGCAACTTTAATTTAATAGAGGTTTGGTATGCATTGTAATTAAAATCTTATGCAGCAAATTGATACTGAATCCTGAGTCAACTTTTCTGAGATATCTCAGGGCAAAAAGCATCCTGTTCCTGAGTTGCTCTCATGCTGCTTTAACATTTGCTTATTCCTGACCAAATCTGCCAAAATTATTATCTCTTTCCTTCATCTCCTTTTCACTGCATTGCAAATGTTACACCAGCTTCAGGTACCAAGGTCCAGCCCTTCATATTACCCCTAACACAGGACTTTTCCTTCAGCATATTTGATAATGGGAAATTGGCAAATGCTAAGGGACCACACTCTGATCCCTTCACTCCCCAGACGATTTTTTAAAATTATCATCTCTTTATTAGGCATTATTTATCCTACATACTCTGGGGACCTCAGCTAAGAGTCTGCTCTGTGAAGTGAGAGCTGATCAGAGAGTCCTAGGAGAGCATGTGTTGTGCCTGGGCATGTTCTTCAGTCATGCTTCCCCTCATTGCCTGCTCCAAATATCCACATGATCTCTGATTAGTGACTGTAAACAGAGGTAATCCGTGCTTGGACTCTGCAGTTTTAAACACAGGACAGCATGGAAAGAAAAACAGAGGCCAAGAAGTTTGCCTAAAATAAGGAGGAGATCCCAGGCCCTTTTGTGTCCCCAACCATTGCCCTGCTCATTTTGCTTCTCAGGCATTGACACCCCAGAGCTGGACTGGCTACATTTAGGGCTGGCTACATTTAGGTCTAACCCAAGACCAACATCTCCAGTTCCCTGCATAAGCACAGACCCACGAGGCAGCTGTCAGCCTGAGCTCCTCCCTGTGTGCTTTGCACAAGGCAGGGGTGAAACCACCCATAAAAAGCATTCAGCACGGGGTGGAAGAACAGACCATGGATATTTACTTGGCATAGGCTTTTTCCAGCAAGGATGGCCAGAATTCATTTGAAGTTCGGGGGTGTACAGACAGGTATCTTCCATTTAGGAATGGCAGTCGGTCATCTATCACTACATCCACCCATTCTCCATATTGCCAGAACTGGAAATAAATAAAATAAATAAATATATATATTTTAAAAAGTGAGAAAGAGAGAGACAGAGAAAATAAAATAATGAGCCTCTTTTAAGAGCTAATGTCCATGCCTAGAAAAAGCCTCCTGAACTAGCACAGGAATTAATCTAAAGTATGGATATGTGCAAGTTCTCTCCTACACTGCTTCAGGCTAATGGTCCACATTGTTAAACAAGCTACCACTTGGCTGGATTTCCCAGTGGCAGGGCAAGTCCTTTGGGAGTATAGCTAGTCCTGCAATCAGTGGGAGAAAAGATTCAGCATGGGGAATATGCTAATATTCTTGGGCGATAGCAAGAATTCAAGAAGGTAAAGAACAATCACACATGTGGATCCATGAGCCTCACTCCTCAGCCACACTTGGATTTTCCCCCACAGCACAGCCCTTGGCCAGAGAGCCTCTGTCAAGATCCAGCCTCTAGATTTTCTTTCCTCTGTGTTTCAATTAAGATTCCGAGGTGCTGTCATGGACGGAGACAGTGTAGCGACTAAAGACTCTTTTGAGGTGTTATCCATCTCCTTGATGGATGAGAAGGACACAGGCAGTCTCTCCAGCATGTGGACAGAGCAGGTGTTTCTCCATCTGATCCAGCTGATGAAACTTTTCAAGGGAAAAGACAGGAATAGAGATCTGTGGGGATGAACTAAAGGAGCCATTTCCAGAGTCATTAGCAGATTAATGTAGCTTAGCATGATTCAAAATCATAAGAGGCCAAGCTCTTATTTGCAGTAATGCTAAGGACTCCAGTGGAAGTATGCCAGCAATAGATTTAGTCTAGCACGGTTTTATTTCAACAGCTTCGGTCAATGAAAAACCCCAAAATGAGCTGTTCTGCTAGAAAAGCACAAGACCAGATCTGCCCAGCAGCAAAGCAGCTTACAGACTGCTCAGCTGAAAGCAGCTTTGATCCCACTTACGTTCTGCCTCACCCAAGCCTCTCCCTTCCTCCATTAGTGGTGGCAGGGCTGGAATCTCTAACTCGAGCTCCAGGAGTGATCTGGGGCTTCTGCTCGATTTTGGCATGAGGGGGTTTGAGGAAGAGCCTCCCACTGGCTGTCCTCTGCCCGAAGGAGAGACAGGGAAAAGGACTGCCCAAAAGAAACTGTCCCTTCAGTCACCCAAGGAGCCCTTCTGTCACCAGCCAACACCTAGGAGCAGGTCTGTATGGAGAAAAGGTGTGATATCCAGCCACAGCTCCCCGCAGTGCTCCATGTGCAAACACAACAGATAAATGAGGAGAACATATGGAACTCACTGTGGGGATTAATTCAGTCCAAACCCTCTGAGAGACATTTTTCCAAAAGTCAAATTCCTTGGCCATGTTTGGAAGGGAGCTCAAGCTTGGAGACCAACTGAATGCAGCACTGTGTTTTTCTTCAGCTGGATAAAGAGAGCTGCTTTGTCCTGACTGTCCAAGACTTTTGGATAGTGGTCTTGTCTGAGCTCACAAGGATGGGAAAAGCCACAGTGGGAATGAGAAACCTCATGAAAAGTCCTAGAGTGCTCTGGAAGTGCAAGAGTGGTACAGGAGAAGCCGTTCTCCTGCTTTCAGAGAGGGTCCATGCCTTCACTTTTTTGCTTGAGTCTGGCTTCATGAAATGTCTTTATACCCCTTTATGGGATTCAAGTACTGCAGCTGTGAATGTGGTAGTAAATAAAATGAAGAATCACTATTTAGGCAGGATGCAAAGAGGGAAGTTCTTCGCTTCCACATTTACTATAAGCCATTTAAATCAGGACTACATTCCTGGGCTTAAGAAGACGAAAAATAAACAGACAGTTCCAAGATGACAACAACACATCTAGGGTTCTGATGGTCAGAGGGGGAATGCTATGTGGTTATTTTGCTTCCTTTTTTCCTTCCTGGACAGAAGTCTTAGAAAAATCCAGTTCTGGAACTGAGTAAGGAGAAAATCGCATGTCTATCAACTGTCAACTAACACCAACCTTTTGTATGGTGTTACAAAGCACTTTTTAGACATTCCCTGAAACTGAGGTCTTGACCACTTATGGCCTTTAAAGATTTCATCTGTTCCTTCCTGAGAGCAGGGACATTAACACTCAGGGCAGATCCCTCCAGTTGTGAGTTGATGCACAGTGCAATAACCCCCTGTAGTCCTTGGAGAATACTTCTGGTTTTCTCCCAGCTGAGCTGCTGCTCCTCACTGTCACAAGGAGTGACACACTCTGCCTCACAGGCACCACGGTTTCTGTGGCAGAGAAAGTGATTCTGATGCAAACATGGGACTAACTTAATTCCTGGGGAAATAATATCATGGTAATTATTCCCTAGATAAAAACATCACCCATCTTAACTACAGCTGATGAAGTGCTTAACACCCTTGACTCATGCAGCTGAGCAGCTCGTGCTGAACAGGAACACCGGAACAGCCCTTTGTATTCCTGAGAGGCAACATGCTCCAGTTGAAAAAAGGTGGAAAAAAAGTCATAAGCTAAAATTTTTACATTAGCATATGATATGCCTTGTTTGCGATTCTTCACTGAACTGAGGACTGGTGGCATAGCCTGTGGATGGCAGTAAAATATCTTTGATGGAATAATTGAAAGGCATTGCAGAGAAGCATTTCCATTCAGAGGAGCTTTCTCAGGGGTTTATTGCTCAAGGAAAGCCAGAAACAGTTGCATTGATTTGCAGATGAGATGACAGAGAAAACATTTTCAAATACTGTGAGGTATTTATACTGCTTAAGATTTAAGGATTGCACCTAACTAATCTTTTCAAAGCTCCCATGAAAGACAATCTAGCTTGCATCCTTTTAATGTGTTTTAAGCAGACTGGTGTCCCTTCAGCTGGTTTATCTCATGCAGTGTAGCTCTGTATGCTGGAAATGGGCCAAGATAGAAACACCTGGTATTCCAGGGAGCAAAGGAACAGAGCAAAATTTAGACTGTCCACAAGATAATCCTCCTGGTGCTGCTCCAAAAGAGTTCCAGGAGGTCAAAGAAGTCTCACTGCCAGAGCTCTTTGTTTGGTGCTGAACTGCATGAAACAAAAGAGATTTGTGAAATAAGGAGGATGAGGAATGGCTGAGTTTATACTGATTCTCTCAACATCCAGTTTAGCTTCTGGAGCTTAATGGTACTGCAAGCTCTTCTAATCCCACAAGATATTTGTTTGACTCAGATACAAAGCAAGCAGGGTTTGCCAGTTGCTACCCAAGCCACTCTCCTGGGAGATTCACGGAATTTCAGGAGTTGGTAGAAAGTGAGATTTACTAAAAAGCCTTGTTCCTCTCTCTGAAACAAATCTCTTTTTGAAATATCAAAAGCCTGTTCCTCTGATCTGTCTCCAAGGATTTGTAATTTCCAGCCATTTTGACAAGCTAAAAGGGCAAGGTGAAGTGGGGAAACAGAAAATGAGCCCAAATAGATGGTGCAGGTGAGATGACAGCCACAACAGACTGCCCAAATTAAAGCAGCCACCAGAATGCCATCTAAAATAGATATGTGCACAAATCTACCTGAACAGCTGCTACCTCTACCTTTGGAGTCGTAACTTTCAGAAAAGAGCATCGAGTTCCCTGAAGTGCAATTGCACCGCCTGGAGCGCAATGAATCATTAAAAAATTCAGGATTTTCTGCAAAATTCTGAACTGAGAGTCAGCATTGAAGAACATTGAAGAAACAAAGCATTCAAGGATGTTGAGATGTGGGGTTGCAATGTGGACCCCACGCAATCCAACCAGCCAAGCTCAAGTGGTACCAATACCAGAGGGAATACGTACCCGGAAATGAAAAATCCCAGCATAATCGTCCTGGAATCCTTGGTCCTTTGGTAAAACGTTTTCCAAAAATTGTTTTCGCAGTGTCAGGGAGCCCAGGGCAGCCAGCATCCAGCAGTCACCTCAGGGGAGGGAAGAGTCCAATGCATTCAGTCAGTTCCTCACTGCTGTGGATCACAGCTGACTCTTTAGGGAGTGGGCTGCAATATCTAAGACATCCAAGAACCACTTTGCCAAAAGTAACAGATATTCTTCTGTCCCCTTTTCCTCCTCCAAAATGCTGAAGCACTATCCAGTATTCAGCAGCAATGTCCACTGGGAACCCTGATGTCACCCACCCATCCTTTTCTACTTTCAGGCTGCTTCCATCTTTTGCAGTCATGTTGGACTTGCAGTCAACAACACCTTTAGGAATCCTTCAAACTTCTCAGTGGAGCAGGAAATGGGAAGACATTTCTTTCTCCACGGGAACAGAGCTGCTCTCAAAGACAAACATGGTCCAGGAGTACAAGATGGAACTGGCACAGTGTGCAGATACATACTCTGATACCAGGTAAGTATCAGAGGAGTTGAACAGAAATATCCACAGGAAAGAAAACACGGACAGTCAAATGAAGACATTAGGATGTCTTCAGAAAATTCAGTCCTACACATGTTGGAGCTGTTTCTGCTTACCTACTTACACTCAGCTGTGTTTGACCCTTGCACTTGAAGCATCTGTCTGATCTCAGCTGGACCTCCATTTCTATGCTTGGCCTCATACAGATAGAAGACAGATGCCAGACATAAATAACAAAGATTTGAGCTGCTGCATTTGGGAATCGTGTTAAATACCTGCAACATGTTGTGTGTGGATTTGTGCCAGTCTGGATTGACCTGCACTGATTGTTTACTGCAGCTACCTTGGTCCACATCTTCCCACCAGAACATGGCAAAGCAGTCACGGGTTATTGCTCTGTGCACATCTCTTCCAAAACAAGAACGTAAACTTACCTATTTCTCCTTGCATGATATCGAATCTGCTAACACCATCCATGATCAAATGAGGATTTCTCCAAAGCTCCTGGAGGAAAGAAAATGCAAAGAACAGTGTGACTACCCAGCCTTTGTCAGCAGTATGGTCCTGCCCCTTGAAGACCTTGCCTACTTCTTCCACATCTGAAGACTGTTTTTCTTGAGCCCTGATGTTTTGCTGCCAGACACCAGCAAAACCAGAGGAGATACTCAGGCATCTCTTCTTTAATCTGCTCAGATATTCCCTGGGATGTATTCCAAGGGGTGGGTGCTCCCTGAGTTTTTATTTGTGTTTCTCTAATTCTACCAACACTTTTCAGAGACGGCTCTGAGCCTGGCTGTGAAATCACCAGTTTCCTGGGGCACAGCAGGGCAGAGACACACAGGTCTCCAAGCAAACTGGAACAGGGTCTATACGTCAGCTCAGCAGTAGGTCTGGGAGCATTTTACACTCAGAGCCTTTTGTGTTTCCATTCAGGTCTAATACAGGTCAGCCTAGGCTGCTTTTCTTCACTCTGGTGAGGAAGATATAGAAAGAGAGCTTAATCTCTGTCTGCAAAATCCCATAGGCCTGGCTGACATTTTTGATTCAGGGAGAATTTTCCTTGAGAGTCTTGCTTGGGCAGTGAAGGGGGAAGCACTTCAGAGCTTGGCTTTGCACACAGAAATGTGAACCATTCTCCCAGCTGTGCCTGCTATTGGCCTGGGATATCAGAGTGCTCAGGAAGGAATGGCCTCAGCATCCCCCTTGAGTAAGCCCTGGCACACTCCAAGGAGGTGAGGCTGTTTTTAAAGAGAAATCAGTCTGAAATAGCCAAGTCATCACACACATAAAAAAGGGAAGAGATAAAAGGAAGGAAAAATAGCATCCTGGTAAAAATAATACAGCAGCTCTTCCTTGAACAGGCCCTGGCATTCCTTCTCCCCAGCTGATCTGACATGCTGCACAAAAATAAGACCAACTCACAATGTGACTCATGACTTGCATGGCTGCGTGAGCTCAGCATTAGCGAATGCTGTCAGCTTTCTGAAATGGCTTCACGGTGATCAAACCCCGCTAAAAAAGTTTCCCTGTCAGGAAAAGATGCAATGCAACGTCACTGCTCCAGGCTGGTGGGCAGATCATGCTCCCACAGGACTGCTGACGTGGGGGAAAGCAGCCTCGGCTGGCAAATTCCTTGAGAGATGCTTTCATACAGCAATCCACACCTATCCCAGGACTCTGGGGATTTGCAACAAGAAATTTACCCACGGCATGGGAGCAGGGCTGAGATGTGTGGTCACCAGCAGCAGTGGTTGCTCATAGTATAGGGAAGCAGCAGCACTGAGCCCTTTGCCTTTCCTCTCCACATCCATCCCATGTTTATCTTCTCCCTGCCTCTATTTCCCAGAGCAGTTTCTGCCCCTCATATAGGTGAACTCAAAACTTCCACAAGCAGGAAAGATTAACCTGCCTGAGAAGGCCCTGAACTTGCCTATAGTCATCCTAGAAAACCAAGAGCATGAAGGAGCAAGTATTTTTGTTTCTCCCATCATTTCTGAGGCTGATGAAGTCTCAGTTGCCAGAAGCAGGGTGGCTGGACTACAGTGCAGATCTGCCACAGGGGTAACCAACATCCAGAAGCATAAACCTCAAACTAATGGGAAAGCAGCTGCATCTTTATGGGATCCCGGAGGAGAGGGCTGATGCTCTGCTCCGTGCCAGGATGATAAAGCTCCTAAGTGCTCTGTGGATCCTTTTGGGGAGACTGGCTGAAAAGTCAGCCCATTCAATGCTTCACCAAATATTCTATTGCCCACCGAGGTGTCTGACTCCCCAGCGAGCGAACGGGGATGAGCTGAGTCATGTATCACATTCCTTGCTGAGAGAAACCAGCAATTTAGTCTAAACCCAGAAAAGACATGATCTGAAGTCATGCCCAGCCAGCACACCCTGACTGTGCACACAGACATCTCTGTGGCTGTCAGAGGGAGCTCTCCAACACTGTATTCCCCACCACCCACAGCTCACCCAGCTCTGCTTCCAGGAGAGTGCACTCCACATGGACTCTGGGCAATAACTGAGACACAATACAGAGAGTGCTGCTTCCCCAAGCCAGGGAAAGGGCTGCTCAGCAGCTGTCTGAACACACAGAGGGCTTCTGAAAGAGCACAGAGAGGACAGAATTGTGATGGGTGCAGCACTCTGGAAATCTGGACCTTTTCAACCGGGAGGAAAGGAAGTCTCCAATTAGCTCCTCTTCCTTCAAAGGCAAGAATACAGCAGTCATAAAACACCACATTTTCTATTATTGCAAAGCACAGCTAAACACATAGTTGCTACTACACAAAATGTACAAGCCTCACTATTTCCTACTGCCTGAATTGCACAGCAAAGACAGAAACCACAGCTTTAACTGTAAGTCTGTCCAGAAGCAGTGCCCTGTTTCACTGAAAAATGGAAAATGCTTTGTGGCATTTTCCACAAGACTTTTTAGTTTTAGCTGGAGGGGGAACGAAGAGGGAGCTCAGGGAAGCACGTGGTCTCTTCTCAGAGTATCTGTGAGCCCAGCAGTGAAGGCAACCATATGGGCTGCAAGTCAAGCACTCTGCCTGAACTCATCCCCCCAGGACAAAGCTCTCATCACTCACTTTCCCTGGCCCACTGAAGACTTCATTATATATTCAAAAGAAAAGAGAAGTTCAAGTTCAAGCCAGTTCATCCTCTAGAGCATGGTCTTACCACAGAAGTACTGTTCATCTAAAGGGCAAGATGGAGAATTAATCTGAGAGGTGGAGGGAAAGAATCCTGTATGTGCATTTATCTCTAAATTTCTTTTTACAATTCCTTGAAAATTCGAAGGAAGAACAAGTCCCCAGAAGGAGCTGGAGGTGAGTAGTGTAGATATAGACCACATGCAGACATGCAAAGGCCAGAATCAAACAGTTCTGTGAAAAACTGGAAGCCTGAGGCGGGATTTCCCAGGCAGTGTAAGTCAGTCTGGCTGCAGGCTGCTGTGGTTGGGTGCTGGCCACTTTCCCACACATTTCCCCACTGGCCCACCACAATCCTGAGGGCAGGCATAAGGCTGCTGAGGTTTAAGAGGCAGGAGCTGACTCTTTGCAGAGCCACCTCCTGGTTAGTTCACCTTAACCCTAAAGTAAAATCCCAGACCTGCTTCTGTTCCTGCCACAGGTCCACTTCTTCCCCTGCAGCTACGCTTGTGTTTCTCCCCCAGCTACAGCTCCACCATCCTGGCATGTCCTGCCATCCTGAGTCGTGGTGCTCCCTGCTCAACACACACTAATTATGACAAATAAAAAGGTTGCTATTGATTGAAAGCCAAACTGTTCTCAGCTGGACAAATGTTAATTCAGCAGCACTGCTGTGCCTGTAATAGTGTTGCTCTGGATTAAGAGGCAAACATGATACTGCAGCTGCCTGGGCTGAAGGCACTGCCCAGCAGTGTGCTGAGGAAGGGTCACTCACACCACTGCCATACATCCCAGAACCATGGGAAACCTCCATGGAAATAAGACAGCTGGAATAATGAGGGAGGGAGGGCAGAACAAAGGACAAAGCTGGTGGAGGGTCTGGGGTACAAGTCTTATGAGAAGTGGATGAGGGAGCTGAGTTCTTTGAGCCTGAAGAAAAGGAGGTTCAGAAGGGTGACTCTGCATCTGCCTGAAAGGAGGTGGTAGCCAGGTAGGGGTCAGTCTCCTCTCCCAGGTAAAAAGTGACAGAGCAAGAGGATATGGCCTCAAGTTGTGCCAAGGCGGGCTTATGTTGGATATCAGGAAAAATTCCTTCACTGAAAGGATTGCCAAGCATTGGAACAGGCTGCCCATGGAGGTGGTAGAGTCACCTCCCTGGAGGTATTTGAAAGACGTGTAGATGTGGCACTTGGGCACACAGTGGTTTGGCAGTGCTGGGTTAATGCTTGGACTCAATGATCTTAAAGGTCTTTTCCAACTCACACAATACAAGCTGTGCTGGGCCATACCAAAGATTTGACTTGCAATGACTTGTCTCTGACAGATTGGAGAGGGAGATGATAACTGAGCAAGCCAAAATTAATAGGAAAAATCAGACTACTCTCAAGGGGTTTGCTCACATTGACAGAACTCAATTCCCTGCTTTACAGCAGAATAGCTCAATTCCTAATTGCCTGATTGCAATACAAATGCATTGATTGCTTATAAAAGCCATGCTCTGCTCCAGGTCTCTCTTGCAATGGAAGAATGAGTTCACCAGGATCCACACAGGTGGGGAACCCACAAATGTAAGAGCAAAGTCCTGCTGGAGGATGGACTGATGTCAACAACCAGACAAAAACAGAAACCAGCTCGCATTTTACCTGAAACCTGTTTGCTTGGCGTGGTTCAGTGCAAAACAAAACAGCAATTGCAAACAAAGGAGGCAAACACAAAGGAGGTGAGCGAGGGAGTCAGTCCTGTGTACCCGGAGCCTTTGAGAGGCAGTTTCCTTAGAGGCCTTGGAACCTCCCCCTTGGACCACACAAGCTGAAAGTGCCAAGTGTTGCCAACTTCTCTCTGCCCATCACAGCCACATAATGCTGCCAGCTGACCCCCCAGCTGAGAAACAGGGCAGCACAGGAGTCAGCAGCGCTGCTTTCCCTTCCACCCAGGATGCACCAACTCCCCCTCGCAATCAGCCCTTCCCAAAGATCAATGGAGTCGGGAAATGCTGCTCAAATAAACCTTTTCCACCTTCCAGGAAGACAGATGTAATAGATGGTGATGCACTGCAGCTCCCTCGGCCCACGGAGATGAACTCCGAGTGGAGGTCAGGAGCAATCAGCTGAGCAGGCAGGGCTGAGACAATGGCAGCCTGGGGATGCTGCTCCCGGTCAATTACGCTGATTGCACACGCACACTCGGAAAGAACAAGCGGGATTGATTTTGATTTTCATCACGGAGAAACACTGAACAGGATCCAAGAGCCTCCTGCCCCTGGGAAGCACTGAAGCTGTGAACTCCACCACAAACAGCTGGTGTGCAGCTTTGGCTCATGCCAGAAATGGCCCCAAAGTGACAGACCTGCAAGGCACCACTATCCCTCACTGCCATACATTTCCTATAACTTTCCTCATTAAAACAGCTCTTGTGACAATGTGCACTTCTTTTTCCTTTTTTTATTTTTTGGCAGGTTTTTCTTCATTTTCCCCTTCTTCTATTAGAGATAAGCTTTTAGTTTAACTTCAAACTGTTGTCTAAATTCTTGCCTGAATGAAATCTGGTTTTTAGTCCCCTCCAGCTACAGACCAAGGTTGATGCAGTAGGAAATCCAGCTCAGCTTATCCATCTAGAAAGATGCTAACTTCAAAATAATTTTTAAGGGTCCACTTTTGTAAAGTCAGTTGCAGGGTTTGAAATTTCTTAATGCTGATGCTAATTCTTGGAAATTTCTGGGAAATAAATAACAGGCCAAGGAACAAATAATCACCAAAATCTGCATGGAATCACAATAGGTACTCTGCTCCTAAAAGATGGTTACAATTTCTTTGGGAAGGGACAGAGGAAGGGAATTAAAAACAGGAGCAAGCCCTTTTGCAAAATGACTGATTCAAATGATGGATCACTTTTCCCAGCAAACAAGCAATGGCTCAATGTGTATCATTTTCTCCAACGTTTTTCAGGTGCTAAGTGCAGTAGCACAGGGCTCTGCTATGAGAACAGGGTGTATCCCTTGCCTGAGTTCACACTGCCTCTTTCTGCACCTTCCATCCAAGGAATTCTTTCAGACACCACCTTTCTCATCCCCAGACGCCTGAGACAAACACCCAGGGAGTCATGTCCTGCTGCTATGAGCAGACTGATGATGCAGACAAAGCCCACATCAGCTCTTTCCAGCAGTCCCTTCACCACACACCTCCCTGCAGGTCACATCAGAGGCACTCAGGGATTCCTCTCATGCTGATCCTCAAAACCCCACTGGCCACCTTGCAGCTTTTCCATCTCTTCCAGGTGCCCACACACATAACTGTCCATGACAATCAGACTTTATCATGCCAGCTCTTGCTCAGCATCCCTTCACTCCATAAGAGAGCTACAGGGTCCCCAGGAGACCAAGGGTGAGCAGTAGACTGTAACCTCGAAGACCCTTCAGAAAAGTCTTCAGCAGCTTCACCCTGTGTCCATTTTAGCCTTTTTTAAATGCATAAGCGCTGAAGATCACAGACTATCCTTCACATTTATAATAGGCACCACACTGAGCACAATAGTGGGCTATCCCTGGTGCAGAGATGGTAATCTCTCTCCCCTCATGCATGTCATATATGAAAATGTAACCAATGTTAGCAAAAGGAAAGCGTTCCACATTTAGCATCACCACAATTCACATCATCTGGACCATCCTCCCTCAATTTCTTTTTGCATCTGCACAGTATTATGCACTGTGATCAGAACAGAGAGAAATCTTTAGCCTGAACATTAATTGAATAAAAATGCATATTCCGCAACAGTTAATCATTTCATGGCTTCCTCAGTTCCAATCAATAGCTTGTGTGAAGGAAAAGCAGCAAACGATGAAAAAGAATTGTTCTGAACATTTTAAAAGGAGCATCTCAGTTTTTTAAATCTGACAGAATTCTTCACGGAGAATTTCCCTTTGACTGATCTTTAGAAAAGCCTAGCTACAGAAAATACTTTATTCAGACTAAAATAGAACGTCTCTTCCATTTCTCAAAACTGTTGGTGAGACAAAAGAATAGGTAATTGTGAGGTTCTGCTGTATTTGGTACCTTCAGCCCCACCTCTAGTAATGCCTGAAGTACCACATGCAAAATCTGTGTCACAAATTGCATGTTTCAATGGGCACAGACTGAGGGCCTGGGGGCACAAACACAGCCTGAAGCAGTCCCCATCTGATGGGAAACTACTGCAGAGTTGGGAAAAATGACATTTCAAACATTGCCTTGGTGCTCCTGATCCACCCTCCCCCCCCTTTTCAGGCACATCCCTGTTAACTAAGATCAGTTTACAAGTCAAAAAGTTGTTTCTGACTGTCGCTGCTGGCATCAAGCTGTTTTCTCTCTACTTTATACATTACCCCCAGATATGAAGACTCCAAACTCTGAGCATAATTGGCAATTCTCTTGACAATGTACAAGGTAAAATAGAAGCAGCATGTTGCTCAACTGCTCAGTTAGATCTGGAACAAAGACAGCAGTTATAATTGCTATCTGCCACTTAAATAACCAGATACTGCATGACAGTAAATGGAGGCTAAGAGATTATTAGGACCAAGATGCCACTCACAGGTACATTTCCAAATTTATTTTAATGTCAGAGGGAGCTAATGGTGGAGGCTGAGAAAAATACAGACATAGGTTAAATTGGCCATGCTTTGTCAGCAGGATAAAGCTGCACTCAGTCTCTGGGAGATGTATTCAGGTAGGAAACAGACTACTGTAGGGAAATTATAGGTATCTCTTGGCTGAGTAGTTTAGGTAGCCTAAACATCTGGGATCACAGATCCCTAGAGTTACATTGCAATGACCTAAGGACAAAGAGGGTACTAATATGAAAGGTGCCCAACTGGAAAACTTCAGGTTTGGGACACCACTGCTCCTGATACTTCCCTCTTCCTCCTGGGGGACCAACTCCCAGAGGCAATTGGATGCAGCACTGACCTTTCAGGACTTATGAAATGCAAGCACAGCTTTAATTACTCCCTGACCCTTCGCTCAAAACATCTGCAGCTTTATAAATGAAAAGCAACCACTGTGATTTAGCAACTATTTCTGCCCCTGCTTCATTCTGTCAGGAAAGTGAGGCCACACTTTGATGTCACCATGACACAGCACGGCTGTTGTGGGGATGTTGGAGAATTTCTGGTTGGTCTCCTCAGGCAGCTGATGCCATTGCCCTTTATTTTGCATCTTATCTGCTAGGGTGAAGCCTGCATGGTTGGGGAACATCTACAGGTGAAAATTTTGGTCAAACTAAGGAAAAAAAAATTAAAATGGGGCCTTCTTCAGCACTGGAATATTGAGTTTCTGTTCCAGATGACCCAGCTAAGTTGGCAGTCTCAACTTTTGTCCCTTGTCATAGAAGAGCAGCTGGTGATGCTGCTTTAGCCTCTATAAAAGAGCAAAAGACTTTTCAATGTTCACATCACAAACCCTGAGCCATGAGCATATGGTTTAATTTTTTGAAGGGGAGCTCTAGCAAAGCCAAGGCTTTTGATCCTTCTCCTTCCTGAAAAAAACCCTCTGGAAAATTGTCAGCTGCTGAAGAAAGAGTTTTCATAAGGGAAGTGCTGGGATGGAAAGGATATATGCAAATTTTTGAAACCAATTCCACAAAAACTTCTATTCATAAGCTTAGTATTCATGGATTCAGCAAAATAGAAGGGAATTCTCCAATACCTGCCTCACCTGACAAACTTCAAGCACTCGCAGCAGCAGATTCTGCTTTTAGCAAGGTACATCAGTCCCTTTGCACATGAAATAACTATCAGGATATTAGAGTAGGATAGATGTTCATCCCACAGAGCAGTGCCTCAAAATCAGTGGTATTTGGGTTTCTAAGTCACTTTGTATGCTTTTGAAGTCCTACACCTCTCTGCTGCAAAAGCACCAGGGTGGTTGTACTTAACAGAACTCTATCATAACATTTTATTCCAGTTTATTCATCTTTAAAATGCCCCTGGAGAGTCCTTTCTGATATCTGTGTTTGTCTTTTGTGAGTCTAATGCTTAGTTATCATATTTTTTTCTCTTTTGGACCAGAAATAGTGGCAACTAACTCCTCTCCTTTGCATTTTTAGTTACTTTGCTACTACAACCAGCTTTCAAGAGAGAGGCTAATCCGGGAGCTGCACCAGCAGCAAATGGCACAGAGCAGTGCTATACAGAGCAGCTGGACCATGGGAAGATTTCCTAAATTAGGTCCTGGGATAAAAGAGCTGAGCATGTGATTCCACCTCCCATTCTGAACTTCCATATGCCAGATGATAACTGCCTATTAAATTGAGACTGGGAATCAGCACACAAATGTACTTCATCTCCTGCCTTGTCCCAGTTATTTTAAAATAGGTATTGCTGAGTCAGTCACTCGGATTACAGAAATCAGAGATCTTCCACAGAATTGAACGAGTTTTCAGGTTTGCACAAAGTCCTCTAGAAGCAGATCAAAGTGGGAACAGTAGCTCTAGCCCAGTTCACAGGTGGAAACAAACTCCTACAAAAATGTACCTAGTGAAATCATTCATGTTGCAGAGGTTATCTTCCCTCCCACTGTGCTTCCAGTGCTCCCCTTGAGGGCTGCTTTCCTGCTTAACACAGAGCTCCTACCCAAGGTGAAGGCCTTTACCACTGGCCATCAGTGCTGCCATCCAGCAGCAGAGCCACAAAACACCCCAGCTGGGGAACTCACAGTTGGCCTCTTCCACTGTATTTCCCAGAGCTTCTCCTCCGGGAGCAGGTTGGGACCGATGGAGCTGATGTGAGCAGGGAAGGTGTCATCCTCAAAGAGCAGCCCTTGGCTCAGGCACAAGGCTCGCAGGTCACTGAAATCCTGGCTGTTAAATTTCTTCAGGTTCTGGAGGTTTCCTGCTGCTCCTGAGGTTTGCCAGCCCTGCTCCGGCCTCGGAGCGGAGCTGGGGGCTAGCATCATGCCCTGTCCCTGTGAGGGGGAAAATGGGGCTGCCATGAGTTCCCCAGGCAAGGCTGGGCATTAGGAGAGTGTGGGATAACACCTCCCCCTCCCACCAGCAGGATTGTGGAGCGGCAGCTCGCAAAACTGAGGGCAGCCACAGTGACAAAATCCTTATTAGCTGGGAATGCATGGGGAAAGAGCAGTCGTCAAATCCCAACTGGTTTATCTTAAACCAGTGCTGTCACTGCTACAAATTCAATTTGGAGTCTTCCCTGAGGACAGAGAGCAAAGCTGTTAGTGAGCTGCTGTGTGAGCACTGAGGTGCAGCTGCAGTGAGAGAGCACAGGGCATGGAACAGGAGCTGCAGGGGAGTGGGAGGATGAGCAGGGAGGATGCCCAGAGCTACCCAGGACTCTTCTGGTCAGATATCACTGTGCCCAGGGCACAGGGTTTCAAATTGGTATTTAAACTGGGCTGTCATGGCATGGCATGTACAGGTGTTCCAGTCTGAAGCATGGCCAAACCCCTCTCTGTTAATGTGTCTAATGGAAAGGGGCACTTCATTTAGGAAAAATGAACATTTCATACAGGCAGTGAAACTCTGGAGTGAGCAGACCTGCTAATACACCTGCTGGCACAGCTAGGGATGGATGCAGGAGCCAAAATCTCCTGTTGAGGGGTTTGTCCTTTTACAGGAATCAAAAAAGCACAGCAGGATTCCTGCCATCAAGGATCTACTCTTGCTCCAAAGGGAGGTTGTGCATCTTCCATGGAGACTCTGGACTGTGGGATAGGAGAGCTTAGGATAGGAGTGGGAAAAGTGCACAACAGAGAAGATAAATTGCACATTTGGAGGGGCCAATGGCACTGGAGCTTAAAGAAAGCAATTTGTTCTGTCCAACCAGAGCACAAGTTCTCAGGAGTGCTCCTCAGAGCCACATGGATGTACAGAGAGGCAGACAGACACACACCTGTGCACTACTTCCTGGGAATCTTTCTTCAGCTGATGAGTCCTGTTTCGGGTTTCAGGGTTCAGAGAAGTAGCAGGAAGGTTGTGCAGCCTGCCTTGCCTCCTGGTTCCTTCTGCTCCTATTGTCACACAAAAATACATGCTGCTGGATAAAAACATGACTCAGGGTCCACACCAGTTTTCACCCTTCATGCACATTTGCCCTCACAAAATCAAAGTATTAGCTGTCCTGAGCTATATTTCCCTTTTTGCCTCTCTCCTTATGAAGACTGAAGCCCCTCTATTAGTAGACTTTAAAAGGCAAGAATCATAGTGATCACCTCCTCTAGCATCTTGCATTACGGATGGCACCACACTTGATCCAGTGATTCCTGACCCTAGCTCCTGGCTTCCACTTCAGATGTACCTTCTCTTAAATTAACACTGGAAAATCCACCACATGCCCTGGGCAAGCCTCACCTAGGGTTAATTAACTTTGCTGGGCTAATTTCTAACCTGAAGTCGCCTACTTTCACTTTCAAGCAGCCAGATGCCATAGCTCTCTTAGTTTGCTGCTTGGTTGATTTTGTTTGCTTGTTTGGGGGGGATTTTGGTTAATTTTTAGCAGATGACAGCTCTTTTCTACCAAGCTGACTTATCTGTCAATCTGAGATGCTCCTGGTGCTGCACAGATAGAGCAGATGGCTCCAGTAAGAGCAAAGCCTCAGGTTTGTATTGCGAATTCTTCCCACATGTCAAAAACACCACTCAGCCACAATGAAGGTGTGATACAGACCCCATTCCCCTCCCTACACCCTTTTTATTTAGTCTCATCACCTTTCCTGGTGCTTCAAGTCACTTAGCCTCCTGGCATGGTAACAACAGCCTAAACAAATAAGTGGTTTTGCATCTCATTGTTTTAATTAAAAGCCCCACAAAAAAAATCAGAAACCACCCTCGGCCAACAAGAAGAGAGAGCATTCCCCTTGGGTTTGCATTTTTTAATACAATGGAAATAAATCTCATGTAATGTACCATAACACGACAAGGGAATGGCTTCTTAACAAATACTCATTTGAAACTGTGCCCAGGCTCCATGCATGCTAAGATCTATTTCTTGAAACAGTGTTCCAGCAAAACTGATTACTAATTCCAAAACTCAAATTAAAATTAACAGAGCTTGAAGGCTGGGTCTGACACACGTTCCCTCTCTTCTGACAGAGAACAAGAGTTTTTAGCATGTGTGTGTGTGTGTGTTTAATTACGTTGTTTAACATACCGGGATTAAATTAGCAACCAGACTGAGGAAAATAACACACTTAACTACTTTTGTCTTGCAGGAATATCTTCATCAGCACAGACATGTGAGTTCTGCAGCCACCCATGCCCCTCTGCAGGCAGGCTATGGGGTCAGGACCTGGCTAGCAGCGTCCTGGCTGCTCCAACACGCTCTGATGGCCACCTCCTTTGGAGCAGCATCCTGAATCCTGGCCACAGCTTTCCCCTGGGGCTCTCATGGCTCCATCAGCAACAGCAAAGACCACAAAGGTTGTTAAAGCTGAATATTGCCTGCTTGGTTGGGGAGCTTCTTATTGTGACTGACCTCGTGAGCCAGAATGACTTTGGTGGGACAGAGTTATAATGGAATATCAGATATGGAATGGATATCAGAGATGTTGCCCTTGGACTGCTCCCTGCCACAACATGCCAGGAGACAGAGAGGGATTTCCAACGCTCACAAGAGCTGGTTCAGACATATTGTCAAACTCTAAAGGAAAACAAAGACACTGCCTCTCATCTAAGGAAAGAAATTATTGTTCAGAGCGGGGTAAACATTCAGGAGGGGCTAAACAAACATTTACTTAGTCCTGGGATCTCCTTCAACACATTTACTTATCTGAAATTGAGAAAGGAATCACACCCAGCTTTGCATCTGCTGCTCTTTTTTGGTTCCTCTTCCTTCTGGGCAGAGGGACATCCTTGTCCCTGAGAAAGGGGCAAACAGCAAAGAATGAGGGGGAGAAGGTAAGCAGTGGAAAACTACAGGGAGAAGGACAAAGAGATCGAGTGAGGCAGTTGGAAGGGATGGGAAGGAAAGGGGAGTCTCTGAGGATAGCAAGGCAATAATTAATGGGGAAGAAACTAATGGGGAAACCCCAAGCACCCACCATTCTCTGCACTGAACAGCTTGGAAGGCAGCAGGGAAGGTGTGTCCTGTCTCCCTCCAGCTCTCATTCAGCAAAGATGTCAAGCCACTACTGTAATCAGGTACTCAATGGTGGCAAATGCTACTGACAGCTAATTACACTTTGCATAAAGATTTATGTCAGAGTACAGACATCATTTCCTTCAACGGCTTTGGTATTTTTCACTGAGTAGAAAGTAGAAAAAGGCAATTAGAAACCATGTGCACTTCATAGCTGAACCTTCTCCTCTCCACTGATTTTCTCAAAACATTTCCATTACATGTTGGCTCAGCTGAGTTTCTGTACTTTAGACAGAGCAACTAATTTTCTCAAATACAACAAAGAGTACCAGAAAAGCCAAAAAGCCAGCAGCCCTTCTTCCCCTGTTTCCTCTCCAAACTCTCCAAACTATTAAGCTACATTTCATCTCCCCATAATACTCAATATATGCCACAATACCACCAGCACTCTTCCCTCTAAGATCCTGTCATTCATGTACTTGAAGCATTGTAAAAACTTCAGGGACTCAATTCCAGAATTATCTTACAATGAAGGAAAAGTGTGAGTTTATTACCTCTCCTTGCATTCAGAGAAAAAAAAAACAAATGAGAGAGCCAGCAGCTTCCTGCAGTGACAGCAAGCTGAGGAGGCAGTGCAAGGAACTTTCTTTGGGCATCCCAAACCACAGATGGACAACAGCTCCTTGTACATACCATGTGTGAAAGCCTTGAGTACCACAGAAAATCAAAACCAAAGTCAGGCACTCTGGCAACCCTCCAGGAGATTATTCTCCCAGTGGCATCGTGCACGACCTTCTGCTCCAAACAGCCTGTGAAGTACTCCCTTCTGGCTATTTATTAAGTCAATTTTCCTCTCATTTTGCATACACAGCATAGGACAGTTCCAGATACCTTTTTTCTACCTCATTTAACAGCAGCCTACAGTAACTATAGCATCCTCCTTGTCTTAGAATCTGTACTCCCACTTGATCCAATTACTTCTGACAACTTACCGTTTTACAAAGGAGGCTCCTTCTAGGATGGCGAATCCGTCTTTTCTTTCCCTCCAGGTAACATTAAGGATAGGGACTCGAATTTACTCTGTCTCTCCAAGACAAATCCCTCTCAATGTGTCTGTGGTGCTTTTCCAGCCCTATTACTTGTATTTCACCTGCTTCATCTCGCGCTAAAGAAAACAGCAAAGGGATGTTTTACCTGCAGTGCCTCCGGCGTAACTCCAGCCAGCACCAACAGAGGCTGGCACTAGCCCTGCTCTCCTTTATAGGGAAGCTTTTGCCACGCCTTAAGTAAACATAACCAAGTTGAAGTTCAACAACCAATCTGGCCTGGGTGTAATGGTTTCATACAGATATGCACACACACACTTCTATTAGCCACACACAATGAGTTGTCTATCGACCTAGATCTGTGGACACTTTCCTGTGGCCAGCTGTGGCTTCAGCTGCAGTTCTTATAAGAAAACAGGTTTATTTGCACCTCCCATCTGTTTTCCTCCTCAAACCACCAGGAAATGCAGTAATCATTCTGGATCCAGGCACAGCCTGGCAGGACTCACCACAAGACAAGTTATCAGAGGTGCATGTCATTCTTTCTGCAGCAGTAAGAGCAGCAGATATTTTTAGGCCAATGCCTGTTAGCATTTACACTGGGCTCTTACTTAATTTCCACATCAGTTCACTTGGGCAGCTCATTTCCTCCAGGACTGCTTGAGGATGTAGGACTTATCCTTATGTTTAGGAGGGGACTGCCCTTCGTTATCCTAAAGCTCAAAGCCAAAGAATTGAAGACTATCTAGCAAAAAAATGGGAATATTTATTTTTGTGAGACCAAATTGAGATAGCCGAAAGAGGCCCAAAATTCAAGGAATGTGGGCAGCACGTTCTCAGGGACACATTCCCTGGCAGCAATCCTAAGTGTGTTCCTACAGCCTGCAAACATGTGCTTGAATAAAAGTTCTGGTGCACAACCACCTGAACAAGAGACAATGGTGCAACCTTGAAATAAAACAAACCAACAGCAGCCTGGGCTGCAGCACAGACAGTGGGCCAGGGCAGGGGACCCTTCCCCTGTGCACAGTACTTCTGAGATGATACCTGCAGCTCTATACCCAGTTTGGGGCTGCCCAGTGTAAGAGGAGCACTGAAATCACAGCAAACCCAGCAGAAATCCTCCAGGATGGTCAGGAGACTGAAGCACATGGTGTGAGAGAAGAGACAGAGAGCTTGTCTGCTCAGCCAGGAGGGAGACCTGACTGCAGTCTCCCACTATCCAAAAAGCAGTTACAGAGAAGGTGTAGACAGGCTGTTCTTGGTGCACAGCAGATGCAGAGAGGCAACACGCACAAGGAGCAGTAAGGAAAATCACACGTGATTGGAGACAAAAAAGATCTTTGGAGTGGCTCAGCCCAGAGAGCCTGGAGCATCTCTACCCTTGGAGATATTCATTGGACAAGGACATAAGCAACATCACCTAACTCAGAGTTCAACCTGCTTTGAGCTGGAGGGGAACTCAAAGACCTGAGAAATCACCCTCTCTTTTTCAAGCTACCGCAGCTTGTTCATGAAATGAAAAGTTACTCTGCAGTGAATGTTCATGAAGTTTGCCTTAGGGATTAACAGGAAAACTTACCAATCCATAGTTCTTTACTTATCCAAAGTCATCACACAATCACCTGGGCTCAGGAATGTCCTCAGAACAAGACTTTCTGTTTGGACTGCAGTCTCAGTGAGCTGGGATGCTAACAGTTCACATAGCAGCTGCTTCCTAGGAGCTATGGGAGATGAGAACATAAAAGTGCTCATGAAAAAGACAGTTCATCTTCTTCATCAATGTTTACTATAGTTCTGTGGGTCTAAAAGCTGTGTACTTCACTCTGCCTGATCGTATTTAAGGGCTTTCATTTCCTCATGAGATCCCAACATTTAGCAAACTCTAATAGGATATGCATCCATGTAAATTAGAGCAAAATCTGCCTCAGAGGGCAAAACAGGTGCAGTTTTCCTTTAAGAGCTGTTTTCCATAACCACTACATAAATAAAAGCTGATTGCACCAGAAGCAGGGAGCAAAGATTTCCTTCATTGCAGGAAAGGAGCTGTGAGGTGATAAATGCCATCGCTGCTGGCTCATCTGACAGCACGAGCGCTGTTAATCGCCTCCTCTCTGGGGAAACGGCAGGTAGATTCCCCTCCAGGTATGGTGATTCATTGTCTGGAACTGATATCTCTGCTTAAATGGTGGATTAACATGATTTAAGAAATATTCATTGCAAAGTTGATTAGAAAGCCCCATCACCAACCTGGCAGGAGATTTCAGTTACTGCAGCATGAGCCCATTTTGAGATTGTCAGCTTTTCTGCAGAAGGCTGTATTGATGTGTCCATTTTCACAGTGGCTCCAGAGAAGGAAGCCCAGAAGGCTTAGGGATTTATGTGCAGTAATGAGCCTTTGGATTATTTGCTATCCTAAGTGTCTGTGGAAACCTGCAAGAAAAAAAAAAATTAAAAAAAGAAAAAAAAGCATTTGAATAAAAAGCATGGGGCTGCAGCATGGGGAGAGCAGAGGTGTTTTCTGCCAGTGATACCCTGTGAGATTGTGGAAAGTGTCAACATTCTCCGTGCCTTGAGGTTTTGCAGAGCAGGGACATTAATCCATCCAAGGGTAGATGTGCAGGTTAATCTACTCAAGAGCAAAAGATGCTGAAGGATCACTGAAAAATCAAAACTGCTTCTACACTCTAAGTTACCACCTCAGGGCTGGCAAAGCACAAATAAAGGAGGCCCCCTTTGCTTCCTCTCCCAGTGGGCACTGGCACCAGAGGGCAAATACCAAGAAGTGCTGTTGAACCCAGGTTTTCTGTGAAGCCAGCATGGCTTGTGAAGTCTCAGCTGGCAGCACAGATTTTTGGCATCACTTATTTTTGGAATTTAGTGAATCTTTATTCCTCTCTACCCCGGGATAAAAATACACAAAAAATTGCACAACACAGGGATTCTTTTAAAATATATTTTAAACTAAACACACATATCTCCTCTTTGCCTGGCTTTCCTGAGGGTAGACTGTTTTTCTGCAAGGCTGTCATGGTTTAACTGCAGCTGGCAGCACACAGCTGCTCACTCACTCCCCCACCACTGGGATCAGGAAAAGAATCAAGAGAGTGAAATTGAGACAACTCATGGATTGAGGACAAGACACTTCAATAGGTAAAGCCAAAGTTGCATGCACGTGGAAGGCAAAACAAGGAATTAATTCCCTGTTTCCCATGGGCAGGCAGGTGTTCAGCCATCTCCTGGAAAGAAGGGCTCCATCACACGTAACAGCCACTGGGGAAACACAAACTCCAAACATCCCTCCCCTCCTCCTTCTTCCCCCAGCTCTATGTGCTGAGCAGGACACCCTGTGGTGTGGAATGTCCCTTTGGTCAGTGGTCAGCTGTCCTGGCTGTGTCCCCTGCCAGCTCCTTGTGCTTCCCCACCCTGCTCACTGCTGGTGTGGGGTGAGGAGCAAAAGAGGCCGTGACTGGGTGCAAACACTGCTGAACAGTAACTAAAACATCTTTCCATTAGCAACACTCTTTTCCTCACAAATCCAAAACTCAGCTCCATACCAGCTACTGCAAAGAAAATTAACTGTACCCCAGTTAAAAGCAGCGCAGTAGCGAGCAGCACGTCTGAAGCAGCAAGATTTGTATCATCTTTCAAGGCTGTCTGGGAAGGAACTGTGTAATTTTGCCCAAGTACTAGTGGAAGACTTGGCCTTAAGAAGAGAACTCTTCTCACTCCACCCACAGAGTTTCTGCACTGAAGTATTAGGACTGTTATCTTTTGCAACATTCCAGACATATGCCTTAATTTCTTACTTCTGCTGCTCTTACCCCTGTGAAGATCACACTCTTTTTAGCAGAAAGACTCCTAATTTACACCATGGTAAATAGAAGAAACAGGCTGGGAAATTTTCCAGGGTGGTGAACACAAATAGGTTTTGTGTAAAAGAGGAATCATCCTTCAATCATTGTCACATTTGCTGCAGTGATTGGGCATCCCACTGTTTTTGCATTATGGGACTAATGTAAGAATACTATCAATCCATTTCATTTCCTCATTCATAATTTTGTATGTAGGTCAAGTGTTACCATTTATTTGCTTCCCTTACACAAGATGCAGGGGAGCTATGATTAATATCAGTCATAAACAAGCTCCTTTGCTCTGTGTTTATGCACTCCTATTTCTGGCAGGACCTGCCCTTCTAAAGCATAAACTTTTATGACTGCAAAAACTATCAGGCAAATAACAAAGTCCTACTTCAGCATCTGTTTTTACCCAATCCTCACCCACGAGCTGCTCCTCAGTGCAAATTCACCACGAGCTGCAGCACTTTTGCCATATTCACATATGAATCATTTTGCTCGTAAATGAAGTACAACTGTTGCCAGAGTGAAATGTGGCAGCTGCTTAACAGTACATAATGAATCCACAGAGCTAGATCCTACTGCCTTTTGGGGGGAGGGGGATTTGGTGTGAAAAATATATCTCTCCAGAGCCCTATTTTCAGAAGAAATATCCACTGACTTCAGAGCCACAGTGGGAATTCTTCAAGAATAAAAATAAAAATAGAAAAAAATAGGCAGCCTGCTACTCACACCCATATTAGCACTGGAATTTCCCAGTGGAATATTTTTCCTTCAGAAAAATGCAATTCTGTCAAACATGAAAGCCACTAACAATGAATTTTCACCATGAGAAAGACACAATACATTTCAATAACGCCATTGGGCTCCATTCTGATTCTGCAATAGTTGCATATTTTGCTTATGAAAAACCCATCACTTCAGGATCATCTCTGCATTATCCAAAAGGTTTAACATTGAAATGTAAAAAAAGATTTCAAGCAATGTAAAAAAGATTTCAAGTGCTATTGCAATAGCTCTCTGCATTCAGTCTGACATTATATTTCAGAATGTGATTTCCCAGGAAATTTTGGACTTTGTTTTTCATTTGAATGAGGAACAGAATATGATAGCACTTTGAATACTGAAGCTCTACAAAACCTCTACAAAAGTTTGGCCTCTCAGCAGCCAGCAGTGAAACTCTCCTTGAGAGTAAGCCCATCCTACTAGCAAGAGTAATATCAAAGGGTTTTTTAAGCAGAGCCATCACGACATTGTCCTTGCAAGTCTCATGGACATCCTTCCATCTGCTCATAGTACTGCTGTTTTGCTTTATGAAACCTTGATAGCGACTGCTTGGAAAGGTAAGTGAAGGAGCACTTTTACCCCTCTCTCCTTGGTGTCCCTCATCTACCTCTTCATAAGCAGCTTTTGGGTTCCCTTTGTGGAGGGCAGACCAAAAAGAATCTCTTGTTTTCTTCAGCATATTAGCCCTTATTTGGCATTTCTGCCTCCAGCCTCGTTAAAGCCCTGTGGCTATGAGAAAATTTATTTCACGCTTTTTTTGTTTTGTTTTTGTCTCGTTGTGAACAGATTGCGACAGTCTCACATTTGTTTGTTTTCCAGAAACACTCCTGCCATCCTCTAATGGAGAGTCCTTGGCCTGCGGATCATTCCGACAGCTTACTACAAACATTTGCGGCTCACAGTCCTCAGTCTTTGCTGACTCCTGACATTGCACAGCACAGCTTCTCCTTCCATGACATCTTGCAGTTTGTAAGATGCCAACAAGGGTGTCCTGATGGTATTCCAGTCTATGGTATAACCTGCTGCCCACCTTTCCTCCTTACTCCCAAGAGACATCCAACACCTTGAGAATCTAAGGGCTGCAACTTGAGACAAGCCAGACAGCTCCTCTGGGATTCCATGTCCTTCAGCACACACCCAAAACCTGAAAATGGGGCTGTTACCCAAATCACAGCAGAGGGATCTGAAGTTAAATTATGGCAAACCCTAACTCTGTCACGGTGGAATAAAGACCATGAGTTGGCTGGAAGTCATAGACGTGACATGCTGGGCTTGTCCTCTTAGAAGTGCTTGTGGAGCAGTAAAAGTGTGCTGGATGCTGACAGTGTTGGCCATTCTTTGAATATATTGGTTCCATGAAATAGGAATAATGGGATAGAACTCCTTCTATTAATTAATCTCTCAGACTAACAACCCCATCACCAAATGCCTGGAAATTTAAAAGATTTTAAAAAACAGCAGTCAGATGTTTTTGAAGACTCTGCCTTCATCTTCCCTTGATCCAACAGAGGTGACCTCACCTGAAGCAGTAACACCCAAGCATGCACACCTGCAAGGTACCTGAGCAGTTTAAAAAGAAGGGCTGTCTTGAAAGAGGATGGTGCCTAAACCAGGTGCATTTCCTCTGAAAAAAGCAGTCCACACTTGGTACCCCCCTCACCAGAGACCCATTTGGTTTCTCTCTAAGGATTATTTTGGCCAAGAGAAGAATCTTATCGCAGCTTTCATGACAGTATCAGTACTTGCCAATATCACAGGGTTGGAGAGTTAAAAAACCCCAAACAACCTAAAAAGATTACCAGCCTGAGTTTTCTCACTCTGATGACTTTGTAGCCAGATGCATCTGAGCTTGCTCATCTGACCGACAAGGAAAAAGCAAAGCACTGCCCATAAAGAAGGCTCTTCAGCTTAGTCTTGAGGCTATATTCAGCTCAAACCAAAGGAGAATATGACCTCTTATTTGAAAGGGTGGCAAATGCATGGAGAAAAGCTCCAGACAGAAGTGGTGTCCTCCAGTAATTGAGGCAGTTTTGCTGCTGAGACCTGCTGTCGAGAGGAGGGGAAAAAAACCAACAAGATCTTGTACAGAAAAGAGCTTAGGAGTTTAGCAGGGTGAACTTTTAATAACTGTACAGAGCTGGAATGAGAGAGTATTTGTTCCTTTGCAGCATGGCTCTGGTGGGTGCTCTAGGACACATGAAAGACCCAATCCCATCCGAGCTGCAAGAGAAGCAAAGATCAAGTGGTGAAGTTTCAGAGAGCAAGTGGAAAATCTGAGGCACAGAGCCCAGCAGTGCCCTCTCTCCCTGGGGCAGCACAGCATCAGGACTCAGCCTGGCTTCGAACATACAAATCCCTGATGGAGATCCCAAATTCTGCTTCCCAAGAGCTGTGAGCTGCATGGACAAACAGACCAGCTGTGTAACCTCTGTCCCCACACCGTGCTAGCAGCAGGCTCCCTTTTCCTGCTTCAGAGCAGCTCCAGCCCTGAGCTCTTTTGTCAGGATGAAAGGCTCCTCTCAGAGCTGCACGGTGTGCTTTGATAACACAGGTCTGCTCTCTTTGCTCTGCTCTATCAGTACATGGAAAAAATGAGGATTGCTACTCTATCTGAGGTATTAATTAAATAGCTTAAATGGCTAGATAAGGCACTTAGCTAGGGCTCAGAGCCATGTATGCAGAGTGAGATGCCACTGCAGAGAACAGCATATGGTCCCTAGTGAATGTTTCTGTCACTTTCCATTGACATTTCAACTAATGTTCTTCACTGATTATCTAGATTCTACAATGTATTAAGGAAGCACACCAGACACTGCCTTTAACTTGTCCAGCCAAACTGCACTGTATTTCTAAATGCTTCCTTCTTCTTGGGGGGAGGAAGAGAAAAACTAAACTCTCTGATTCGGTGGTCAAACACAGGAGGCTATGGGTAACAGTCACAGGATAGGAATAGGGCCAAAATATGTAAATAGAAGGGCAGAGTCTCAGGTAATTTACTGAGGGTCACTTCTGTGAAAATAATTCCATCCAGTAAAAATAAGTAAAACACAAGGTAATGCCTGAAAGGGAGGAGGGACACTAGGAGTGGACAAGGCTCAGCAAGACCACCTTAGGGTGAGACAGGCCTGGAGAGGATTGCTTCCCATGGAGGTGAGAGGAACTGGCATAATACCATGCTGGGAAGCACCCAGGAGAGTCTAAAAATAGACTGGAAAACAACATGATAGTGCCTTGATTCCAGGTGCATTTTTAATTTTAACTTTTTCTGAAACAGAACATGTTCATTTTAAATTTGGCCAGTTTATTAGAAAATCCCAGACCAAATCACTAATCTCACTAGATCAACACTAATATAAGAGAGGGTTTAAGATGGAGCAAGAGCTGAATGAGAAGCTGTCACATTCCCCCCTCAGCCCACCTGATGAGAAAAATCTTGTCCCTCTCCCAGACATCTGATTTCTTCCAGGTACTCTGATGCTGGTGAGCCACAGGGAGATGGAAAAGGAGGCTGAGAATAGAGCAGAGCTGAGTGAAGCAGCTGTCCTGACTCACTAATGGAAAAGGCAACAAGAATCCAGCAGCTCCCAGGAACTAATCAGGGACCTTGACTCTGCCACAGTGAACCATCAAAAGTTTGTTCTCCAGAGCAAAAAGATGAGACACTTTGAACTTAAAAACAATCAGTGCTGAGACCTCCATGTACTATCATATTTTTTTTACTAATATGGGATAAGACTTCAGGGCAAAACTGAATC
Organism: Entomyzon cyanotis; assembly: GCA_024500445.1. NCBI lineage: Eukaryota > Metazoa > Chordata > Aves > Passeriformes > Meliphagidae > Entomyzon > Entomyzon cyanotis. The sequence continues at coordinate 22,352,763 of JAKEPQ010001015.1, read as the reverse complement.
AAGCCCCTTGTTTACTGCATCCAGGAGAAAACTCTGTATAAGCAAGCGGGTGATGTGCTGAAATGAAGACTAAGCTTTTTCTCTCCTGCAGTCTGAATTTCAATTACTGTGCTTGTTGCAGCGTACTGAGACCAGGCCTCAGTAGCCATTAGCTGGAGAATCAAACTATAATGTGCTTGACCCAATATATGCCCCAGTGAGTGACAGAGAATGGTATTGAGGAGGAAATACCACGGGCTGTGATGGATCGGATTCCTAGAACAAAGAATTACCTTCCTCTTCTCCTCTCCCTTTATATCCTCCTGCCAAAGCACTGGGGATGGTCCTATTAACTGTGGGCTACACAGAGCATTGCAGCATCCTAGGAGGAAATCACAAAGATGGGTTTTGCACTAAATAACTGGACTGTCAGAGGGAGAGAGGGAAGAGAGATCACGGCATTGCTGGGAGACAAAAACTGAAAAATAGCCCATCCTGCAGCTTCTTTGGGGCCACAGATTTATTATGTGTGTACAGTGCTTCACACACTAAGACTTTGATCTTTTGACTGGATCTTCACAGACCTCTGTAAGCCAAACAGTAAGAACAAACATTTATTCCGTGTCAGGATGAGGAATGATTAAAATCATTTTACTGTGTTTCAAGTCTTGGGTATATAAAAACACAAGGAAGTTTCAGAATAGTTAATCTTTAATTTTTTTTTTAATGGACTTCATAAATCTCTGGGCATTTTGTTAATGAGCACGGTTATGAGCTGTGGAAAAGCCAAGCGATTATAATAAAAATTATGTTTATGAACATTTCTATGCCTTTGTTCTCCTTGTGTTACCTGGCCAGCAACACAGGCCGCAGAGCCCAGTGTGGATACAGAGCCACTTTTTTAACTCCCCCTCCTTTCAAGTACAACCCCTCACCTTTTTTGCCCCAACTCTGGTGGCAGTTCAGAGGCAGGTTAGACCTTGTCATCTCAACAGGGAGCCAGAAGAGAAAAGCGAAAATTTTACTGGTGAAACATTACCAGAGAGAGACAATCTAAAGTGAAATCAGAAACCATTTAGTTGGAAAATTAATTCCTATTCATAATTCAAGAGTCCATCTCAGAAGCTGACCTGAAAGTCTTGTTTCTCTAAGCAGGGATTAGCTCAAGGCTTGGGATTCTGAATAAAGCCATGCACAAGTACCTGCTGGCTCCAGGATCTAACCCAAAAGCCTCTGATTTTGCCAGAATAATCCAGTAACTTCACTGTACCCTGGAGTACATTGTCTGGGACAAGGCAGTAGCACCCTGGACTCAGTGGCCACGTTATGAACCATCCACAAACACTGAAGTTTCATCCTACTGCTAAATACCACAAGAGATGCCAATGGCCTGAGTCTGGCCCTGAGGCCGAGAGCCATATGCCCATACCACAAACTTATTTCCTGCCCTAAAGAAGGCATCTGACCCAGGCTGGCAGGGGATGGGCATCTGCAAACTGCCATCTGGTCAATAAATAATAGTGCTTCTTTGCTAGCCAATAAAAGCAACTTTTTGGAGTTACTTTCAGAACTGAAGAAAAGCCCATAGGCCTGAACATTGCCTTTTCCTTTCATCTGCACCCAGACTAATAGCTTTAACACAAGATGATACCTCACACCTGCCATTTATTAAAATTAGTGTCAAAAGCGCTTGAAAAGTAAATATTTGCAATGACCAGGTCTACTGACTCTACCTGCTGACTATCACCCGGGGTTGGGTTCCTCATGGGCAGCAAGCTGGGTGTCACCAAAACACAGGAACAAAATCTGTTGACTGGTGCTGCTGTCATTGTCTGAGGTAGGAGTGTTAGAGATTTGAGTCACACATGCATCTGTTTATCCTCCATTGAGTAAACCACTCACAAACACCCTCCACCAGCAGGGAGGGCAGGGCCACAGGCTGTTCTGCCCCAAACTCACACCCCAGCACCTTTGGTTTCACAGAAACTTACACCAGGTATAAACTTCAGCCTTGCACATAACCAGGCATCTCCCACTGGTTTTTCTCTCTCTTCCCCTGGTGACCCAGAGAACTTATGACCAGGAGGTGACTGGGTGGTGGCAGTCAGAGAGTGCCTTTCAGAATGGCAGGGTAGTTCAGGAAGGCTGTGTACATCCTTGTTTGAGGTCACTGGGCTGGTATTCAATGGAAATGGCTTATAATGTCCCTGTTGTTTTCCTGAGAAATTATCTTTCCTCTTTTTCAAAGGCTTTGTTTTATTCTTTTTTTTTTTTCTTCCAGGTTCCTGCTCAATTCACATTACTTTTCTACAATTGCTCTCTAAATAATCTTACTGGCAATAACATATTCAAAAATAGTATTCTGCGCAAAGATTTCAGTCGCAGAAAATAGATTTCACATTGTGTAGCACCGAGTCACTGAAAATAGACAGCTCCTATCATTTGGGTGAAAACACATGGAATTTTCACATCAACAGAGTAGTGCAGTGCCCAGCCTGTAGCTAATGAAATGCAGAAAGCTTGGCTAGGAACAGTCCTTATTAGAGAAGGCATTCATACCAAAACAAATCACCCCTTTTACCTGTGTCTTTTTCTGGTAAAATGGAAGAAATAATAAAACAGATGCTGATAACTTTGCTCAGGGTTTTTCCACAAGATTCTCAGACGTGGCACGGATATGTACAGATCAAAAAGTGATCCTGTCAAAAGAAGCTGGGGGAAAGTTCACTGCTATCATTTGTCAATAAGCAGCCCACAGCTGCTCCTTCCCAACTCTGAATAATATTCTTAAGGCATAGGCCGACTACTGAGGATTTTAATGGCTTATTATTTTTAGTAGTACAAAACATTTTAAGGTCACACTCATTTTAGTCACAAAATAGAAACACATCAAGTACCTCAATGCATTCAGACCAGCTAATCAACACATCAGCACAGCCAGGATTTTGAATCTCAAACACCTTACTTCGAGGTGCTCGCAGACTGAAAAATTCATAAATCAGGAATGACTAATAGCTGCATTCAGGAAATAATTTCAGACAGTGAAGGCATTTGAGAAGCCCTCAATCTGTCAATAGGAAGATCAGAAATTATAAGAAGAGGTGACTTTGGCTATCCTTCTCTGGCAAATATATTACTCATAGGAAGCCCCAGTTGTTTGTCCCTCAATAAACCATCCCTGAGGAGTTGGGCAAGTCTGTGTCCAGCTCAGGGAATGCTCTTGGCAGTAATAGCAGTTGCCCTGCAGGAACCCTCAGGAAAGTCTGCAGAAGTTATCATATTTATTTTAAAAAAAAAAAAAAATCTCTGTCACTGCTTCCCGAGTGTCAGCTCAACCCTTCAGGAAAACAAACATCTGCCCCTGCAGTGCCTGGCTGCTGTCTCCACTGAGCTGCACATGGGGCTGTAACAAAGCATTGTGAGGGGTTAAAATTAAGTTTGCTCTGAGATGGACTTTGGGCAGACCTGCAGGGTGACCCCAGACCCTCTGTCCCACTCCTGGCCACACAGAAAGGCTCCCATTTGGGCATCCCCCCCAGTCCTTCCCTACATCAGGCTGGGAGAAGGTGCTGCAGGCACTGGGGCAAAAAAGCTCTTCCCTTCCCTGTCTCCCCTGCTCCCCCAAATCACTCAGAGGAGAGAAGCCCAAAACCCAGATATCTCCAGCTCTTTTCTTTGGCCCTCTAGAAGGGAAAAGGAAGACCAGGACACTCCTGCCACTGCCACAGGACTGTTCAACACCTGGGAATCCTCCTCATGGCTCCCCTGCCATCCAGGGCTGTGCTCCCTACAGCCCCTGGCAGCTGCTAAGCACTGTGTCCCATCCTAGGGACAGAAAGCAGCTTTTTGTCTTCTCACCCATGTCTGGCTCATGCAGGAGAGACCACACCTGAGCTAGAACACATTTAAATCCTATTCACACACACAGCACAGATGTCCATCCATGATGCTCCCAGGAATCCTGTCCTTTCACAGGGGAAGAACACAGGAGAGCCAAAACGTGCAAGCAAAGGACAGCCACAGAACAGCCAGCAATGCTGGATGGGAACACCTTATGCCATGTTGAAGCACATGCCAGATCAACTCACTTTTCCCCCTCCTGCAGAGCTCTAATTAAAATGAAAAGAAGCTGCCAGTCATGGCTGGCCCCAGCCAGCTATGCTGTTCAATGCTGGGCATGGACTTAGCTGTCAGATACTCTCTAATCAGCCGAGCTGTTTTTCAGGAAATTTTTTTTTTTTTCCTTTTTTGGGGTTGTTTTGTTCAGAGCTTTGCTCTGCTGGCAGAATTCTGATTCTGCCAGGCTCCTGGGCAAATCACTCACACCACAGTCAGGGCACGCCACAGACAGAGAGTTTTCACTGGAGTTCAATGTAATTGCTAGCATTTATCACTTTAATAGCCTAATGAAGGTGAGATGTAATTAGAAAGGGTGTCAATTGGAATATGGAGTTTGTTTTACAATTACCTATACAGTGGGTAACCACTGGCACAGAGCAGTGCCGTTTATAAAGCTGATAATTCGTGGCATAAATGTTCATCACTGGGTGACTTAAAGTGACCTAAAGCCACGTTCTGTAATTGCTGCCTTTCTTCCTAAGCACTTGAAACAAACACAGAAATGCTGAACCCCTCCCAAGGCAGCTTTTCCAGCCAATGAAGATGGTTTATGTCCATGAAACAGAGCCCATATAACTGTCACCTCACCATCATTCCCACTTGCAGAGTGATCAGCACTGATTTTGCTTGAGTGAGTTTTGTCTGTGTAAGCAAGCTCAAATGAATGCAACAATCATAAGAACTCCCAGCAGGGCCATTTCCATTGGAAAAAAAAAAAAAAAAAGAAAAGAGGGAAGTGGGAAAAAAAAAAAGCTCCAGAAGCACACAAAAAAAGCTTTCTCATCCTACACACAAATGGGGGGGGGGAAAAAAGAAAAAGGTAAACTAAAATTCCTTGAGAATTAAAAGCAATTTAAGAAGTTATATTTCTCTCTGTTTTACTCAAAGTAAGTGTTTGGGTAAAGTGAGTTTTATGCATTTGGCAGGGTGGCTGACCCTTACTTAAGGCAGAAGAACACTGCTCCTGGATAACAATCCCCTGCTGCTAAATAGATACCCGGGCTTGTTGCTTGATGGATATTGTGCAGTAATGATGGCTGATGATGCTGTTAGCAGATAGCTTAATGCTGAATGGGAGACCTGAGAGTCACACAGGCAGAAGCCTCCTGAGCCCAACCACCACAGTACAGAGTATTACTCTCCTCAAAGAGCTAATCTTGTTTCTGAATAAGAAAGCGCAGTTTTAATTTGCGTAATCTCTTGAGGGCTGCTCAGATTACTGGAAGAGTGATTACTTCGGGGAAACAAGCCCTTCCCTCTCTGCAGAACTGAAACACCGACTTTGGCTCTTGTCTAATGTTGTGAGTGCATCCCTAGTCCCAGCAGCTTTCTCCAGGTGTTACAGCTGTAGGATTAACAAATAACCTGCTGCACTGCCATCCTTCTGACATTATCTCAAATGGATTTTAATTCAGTCCAGAAGACTGACAAGAAGCAATGTTGAAAATTTTACCCTAGAAAGTCAGAAACAGTGATGATGTGGCTTGCAGCTGTAACAATTTGCACCCAGTCCTGCTGTAAGATGAAAGCAGAGGGTCTCATGCCCGCCTTTGAGATGCTTCCATCTGGTTCATCCTGACAGATTCCCTGAGGTCTTACAACCCCCCAAGTGGCTCTGCACATGCAGCAAGGGGTTGGGTGGAGGTAGATTCCTAAAGCACTCCCAGATGACACTCCTGTCATTAGTCCACCATTTAACATTTTCACCAGATGGTAGGAAGCACTCAAATCCTCCAGAAGCATCATCCTAAAAGTTATTAACTGAACCCCTTTCCGTATTAGGTGATGAGTTACAGAGCTGTGGAAAAGCATGGTCACACTCTTAACTAAGCACCAGTCCTGATACCCACTCCCAGCCTGGTCTTCATTCCCTGAACAACATGCCTATCACTTCCAGGTGGCACTTATTGTCATGATGGCCTATAAAGTTTATGAAGCTCCTTAAAATTCAGGTTGAGACCTGATTTCAGATTTCCTGCACTTTGTGTAGCCATCTGAAGCTACAGAAAAAGGACATTAAAAAAAAACCCGAAAAAAACCAACAAAACAAAACAAAAAAAAACCCCCCACAACAAAAAACCCAAAACATTTCAGACAGGCACCATTTCCATTTTGCAGTCACTTTTCAGGGTTTTAGGTGCCTTCACAAAGAGGGAATAGCTCAGATATTGCCTTTCCTGTGTTGAGGTGAGCTTTTTGATATTATATGGACACCACGTAGATCAGCACAGGGTGCCCCAACAGGTGGGGTCCTGATAGAATCTGGAGGCCATATGATGACAGTGATGGCTGAGAGAAAGCGATGCTGCTAATTGCAGCAATTAGACAGTAATGACATAATTAATGCAAAAATTATGCATGGCTCGAATCCAAGCTATTGCAGTGCAGGAGGTATTCATCACACCTAGATGAAAATCATTCCTGTTGAGATGGTATCATATCTGCTTTTATGACTTGATCAGGGATAATGGTTATGGGGAATTCAGGGAACAGTGACAGCAGTAGAATTAGTTGATAGGAATGGCAATGAAACACAAAAGGACTTTATATTTGAATGGACAAGTTGAGCACCGAAGGTGAAGAGAACTGAGAAAGTCTTGCTACAACAAGACCCTCCAGATCCATGGCCCAGTCCAGAAGGTATTAGGCCTCACAGAGCAAGATACAAAGACTGGCTGCAGTTGCAAATAACATTCAAATGGACACTTAGAATGTCCCTTTCCAAGTGCAAGACAAGAATGAGGAACGGAAAAGTCAACTGGGTCATCTTTCTTTCTACAAAGCAACTTTTGGTGAAGAGCAGGTTTAAAGATCAGCATTAACTCTGCATAATCCACATCCTGCATTTCCAGTCTAGTATGTTCACAAATCCCTAACCTGAGAAATCAAAGACATTAATTGAAATTGACATGAAATTTTAAGAAATTTCTGTAATATTGCTTAAACCTCAGAAATCAGGTATTCCCAGATAGCTGATAAAAATAGGTGAAACTTAAAATTAGTCTGATTTATTTGCTCAGTGCCTGACTCAGCTCTCTGTTCATTCTGCAGTTTGGCTTTTAAATTTTGAATATCCACTTTGTCATATTTCAAGGTATCTCCCAACAGGGCCATTAGGAGGACATAGTAAAAACATGGCTGAAAAGGCCTCATAAATTGCAAAGAAAAGATTTTTTGGTGATGTTCAAAGCCAATTGTGGCAGCCCACAGTTATAGACAGTCACATCACTCAGATGGCTGTGCCCAGGAACTCTTTCCCACATTTAGACCAAAAGACTGTTGCTGTCATTGCTGTTTGATTGTGCAGCAAGAGCAGAGCTGCAAAATGTAGGAGCTGCTTGGCCATGCTACAGGTTGAGAGCATTGTATGTTTGTTGGTCCAGAAACACTCTGGATTTACAAAGTTGAACTGAAAACATGGCCAGCCACAAGCCATTCCCACAAATCCAGCTTGAAATATTACTACATTGAGTGGTAGTTTACTTGAACTGTATTATTTATGCTTCCATACTGGGTACCTTAATGTGGTGATAAATAAAAGCAAAATGTTGCTGTGTATTACCAGACATTTTACGGATTGATCTTCCTATGGCAAGAGGCATTGGGTTCCAGGAAAAGGGAAGGACTGAGCAATCTCTGAGCTCAAAGTACACAGTGCATGTTAGAAAGCACAGTTGCTTATGGAGAGTTTTGCACCCTGGCCCATGAGCATTCACTTTTAACCAATCCTTCTGTGCTGAAGCCAGAATTCTTTCTCTGATTTCTTTCTCTTCTTCCTTCACTGGAGTGAAGTCACCAGGGAGTTTTGAGAGTCAAAATTAGCATATGGTGCACAGCTTTGTCCTCCAGTAGCTTCAAACACTTCGGTTTATTAGTCTGTAGCTAAACATAGAAAGCCCTGAGGTCCAGTAAAGCAGGCCATGTATTTGTGTTCAGGCAACACAATATATTGGCCATTTGGCTTTATGAACATACCTTGTTTGGTGTCTAAGGAGGAGTGATGGTTTTCCATTTAGACTGTGGAGTCTACTGCTTAATAATAAATACACTCCTGACATTGTTAAATGATAGCCTGCTTCTAATAAACCCCATGCTGATCCCTGTGTTGGTTAGAGTGGGTAATTCATCTTCCTGGGCTGCTAAAACTTTAGCTGAGATTATAGAGACGACATGAATCAGACACGATCAGCGTGTCCCCTGCTGGTTTGCTCATTTTCTCCCCATAACAAAATACTGGCTAGTTTTCTCTTCACATTGCAGATCTTGTTATTAGTTGATTTCATTATTAATCGCTCCTAAGGCCTGGAAGGCCTTTTTGAGGTACCTCCATAAGGGATCCACATGGTCTACAGCAAAACACTGCTGTACTTTCATGCTCACACTTCTCCCAGGCTACTTGATATCAAGTTGTAATCCCTTTGTGTTACTGAGTAGAGCCTGCAGCCACACTCTGAATACACAAGAATGAACTGAGAGCTCCAATTTTTTCCTTGATTTGCTACCAGAAAAAAAGAGGGGAAAAAAACCGAGGAAGAATGGAAAAAAAATCTTATTATCCTCAAATCTAATTACAGCCTCAATAGCTCCTGAGGATTTGGCTTCATGAAGTGGTTCATAAAACCTTCCTTGCCGTTATGCCCACTAACACCCTTTGGTCCTGTGCACTGATAAGGGGTTATTTGAGTAATTTGAAATTAGCTGATAACATGCCAACAAGTGCAGGATGCAGCAGGCAGCCAGGTGTCCTAGAAAGAGCATTCTCCAGGGAGCTCCTTGGGACTGCCTGCACAGACCTGCATTTTCCCTTGGTCCCAGCAAAGGTAACTGGGGCTGGCCTCAGCCCCCCGGGAGCAGGAAGGGAAGCTGCAGCACAAGAGGGCACAGGATAGAGCAAGTGGAGCTCTTAACTCTCCATTGCCTCACATTAAGGCAGCTCAGGGCTGACCTTTTAAATCCCAGACTGGACAGCACGCAGCCCCTTCCTGCCCAACCACCCACAGCTGCTACTACCATTATTTGCCAAAAAATGTTGAAGTCAGGTTAAGGAGTGTCCTTTTTCTTTCCCCAGTCCAGTTACTTCTTACAAAATCCACTTGAGGCACCACAAATTTTTCCTTTCCCTTCTGGAGGCTTGTGTTCTCAGGCACCTTTTGACAAGCACCATTAATTACTGTGATCCATGGACATGGCACCTTTCACTTCCACAGCTGCATACAGCCAAACCAACAGAAGATTTGCTTTCTGCCATCAAAAGCAACAAGTGCAGCTGTGAATGTCTGCTGTTCCCTGCAGAACAACCAGTGTCTGCCCCAGGCCTGGTCAGCCACAGCCTTTTTCCCTGTTGTCTCATGGACAACCTGAGTTGGCATCTCTTGCCAGGAATCCACCTACTCCTGTTTGGGGAAACCACTCAGTGTTCCTGAGCCACCCTGACACTTGTGCCAAGGGAAAATGGCAATGCAGGACCCACAAAACATACCCAGTCATAGAAACGGAGCTGACAACCTTGTGCTTAGGTGACAGAGGGGATGGCTCCAGCCCAGAGCTGGACTGCAAATTCACCTATATCTTCAATACTACAGTAGTATCCCAAGCCCTCATACCTCTTAGATATCCTACAAATTAGATGCTAGTACACATCAGGAAAACCTATTACAAAGGACCAAGAGACTGGGAGAAGGGAGGGAGGAAAAGCATGGTGGGTTTGTTATGTTTATTTTCCTCACTGCTTTTCCCTTTAAAGCATACTTTCTGTTTTGCCCTTTCTCTAGGTTGGCTGCCACTATCTAAACAAACAGGCACCGAGGACCAGACTGGAAGGACAGAATCAGACAGAGGACACAAGATACTGAATCTACCCAGAAAGAAAATAAAGCCACATAGGTGACCCTCCAGAGCCACCACTTACCAGACAGCAGTGGAGGTGGAACCTGAGCGATCAGCTTCAGATCCATGGGAGAAGTTTAGCATCTTATTTACAAGGCCAGAGCTCAAAGCAGATAAAGCTGCCTCACTTGCCCTGGTTATATGCTCAGTGTTACACCTCCAGGCCTCCCTAGTCTCTGTAATATGATTGGGAAATATGATACACCTGTCCTGAATTAGAGGCGATGGGTTTATCTCATTTCAGAGCCAACTCACGGATGGGTAGAGATCAGATCAGCTGTAAGAAATTCTTTTTATTGTGCGACTTGTTACTCGCGGTAGGGTGAAAATATCTTCAGAGGTGATCTCGCGCACTCTGAGGGATATCTTCTTATCTCTAATGTAGTTTATACAAACCAAATTGGTTTTTGCTTCAAACAGCTTCCCGTAGAAGAAAATCAATTTCAAGATGCAACGACTGCGATGCTTCAAGCTGAGGATCCATTGCAAACACCAAGTGTCTGGCAATGCAAAGCTGCAGAGACAGGACAAGCAGCGCCTGTTATCAACACGTGTGCCGTGTCCAAATCAAGGTTTCACATCCAGGGCACTGAATAATCCATTGCCACGCTAACAACAGTTCCATTAATGGAAGTGAAAGTACACTGTGACCAGATAAGCAAATTTCTTTTAACCCCTACAGTGTCCTGGGGCAGCCATTTCAAGCACTGGACCAGCTATCAGCCCAAATAAAACCCCCCTGAAAGTGAAGGATGCTGATCTGAGATTTCACCCAGGCTCTCTGCACTGCAGGTGTTTTCAGGCTCAAATAATTTAAATTGTCCTTGGTTACTCCCTAGCATCACAACTCTACAACTTCCTGCCCATCTTGTGAACCCACCCACCTTGCCCTCCATCCTCTCCAGTGTCAGGCAGTGCTTCCTACCACTGCCAAACCTCCAGAAAACCTCCTTTTCACTTTGCCTTGTGCACAGCCCTCCCCAGATCAACTTCCCAAGGATCAGTAAGGCGGTGACAGCAGCCTCAGGATGAGGATTAGGTGTGTTTTCTCCCAACACCGCGTTCTTTTGCTTCTTGTGAGATGATTATTGCTGCACATGTCCTTCTTGTCAGTGTCCTTGAGCAGCTGGAGTCTGGTAAAATTTGTATTAGCCATCTAAATTGTGTGGGCTTAGGTCAAGAGGGTCAGAGCTAATGTTAGTAATACCCTTGGATCTGGTTGTGACTACATGTAAACTTTGAATCTGACTCTGCATTTAGAGAAAACAATCATCTCTGCTACACAGCATAGGCTGGATGTCCGTGGGGATGATCCAGGAACTGTCAGCAGGATCAGAATTCACGAAAACTGCTCAAAATGCTTCTAACACTGATTCTTGTGAAAACATTTCAAATGCAAGAACACCATTCCAGCACCAGGATGCCGATCTCCAATGGAATAGGCTCAGACTATTCCAAAGCTGTAAGAGGCAGGGCTTGTATCTGTCTGCTGCAGGGACACAAACAGGCATGGAATCATCAGGTGTCTCCATGGCCAGAGTCAGCTGGGATCACACAGTGCATGTTTTAACACTGACACAAGCACAGCTGCTCTGAAGGGCCACAGGAGCACTGCAGAGGCTTTGTGCCCTTTCAGAAAACCGCGGACTGGGGGGGACTTTGTTCAGGTGCTGTGTTACAAACCTGTCCCCATGGGCTAGCTCTAAGTCACTGGGACTCTTAAAAATAACCCTAAACACATTTCTCCTGACTTGCAGAATCACAACCCTTTCACCCTGGAACAGTCCTAATTTCGCAATATCTTTATTTTATTACATATATCAGGTTACATACAAGCTTTCAGTGCTCCTTCTCCTTTTTTCCTCCTTGGTTGGTTGGGTGATTGGTTGGTTTTACAACTGAATTTAACCCTCTGCAGTAGCAATACCTTGTCTGGATACTTCTTTCACATAAGTCACAGGAAATTGAGAGGCATCACTCATTGTGATGGACAGATGATAGATAATTATTAGACAAGTGCTCATGCAAAACCCAACCTTGAAACCCAGTCATGATTTCTTTTGTACATCACACACAACCAGTCTGGATTTCTTTAGTGCCCAAGCAGTATCAGAGAAAACAAAACAGCCCCCAACACCACAAAAGGAACATTCTTACCTGTAAATTTATGTGTTGCTTTTTGTCAGCTCTGAGTTAAAACGCAGCTCCAGTCAAAACTTAATTAGACTAAGTTGAAGAGACAGTAGCTTGCAACAGGTTTTTATTCTTACAGGGTTCTGAAGGCACTTCCAGTGAGAAACAGAACAGTGGACATTGGGAAAACATCCATTAATCTGGAAAAATGCCACTGGATTTTAGCACGTAAGTCTCAACATAAGCTGGACACCCATATCAGGCTGCCTTGAACTCTTCAGCCATCTGCAGCAGCTGCACATCAAAACTGGTGCTGGACTGATCACTCAGAATCAATTTAGCCAGAACATTAATGAGCAGCAGAAATTTCTTCTACTGCTTGTGTGAAACCTGCTTGACTTTGCATCCTTTACCCCTTCTAAAAACAATGCTAGCTTTTCACTGAAGCTTTTAAGATCTGAAATGTGAGCAGTGCAGATCCTTTTGCAGAGCTGTGATCAGAGCCTGAGCCACGAGCAACACCAGCCTGTTACTTACTCACTCACTCACTCACTCACTCACTCAAACTCCCTCCCTTCTTGCCCAACTGGACAGGAAAAAGAATCCAAAGGGCAAAAGTGAGAAAAACATGTGATTCAAGATAAAGACAATCTAGTAAGTGATTAAGTGAAAGAAAACAAACCCCAAAACCCCCAACTGATGCAAAGGCAGTCAGTCACTGCTTGCAGGCTGATGCCCAGCCAGGTCTCTAAGCAACACCTTCTGTTGCAAAACTGCCCCCAGTTTTACTGCTGTGTCACATTGCATAGTATGAGATGTGTCTTTGGTCAGCTTGGGGGAGCTGTCCCAGCTGTGTCCCCTCCTAGTCCTCTCCCCCCAGCCCCAGCCTACTCAGAGTGAGAGATGGAGGCCTGGACACTGTGCAGGCACAGCAATAACTAAAACATTATTGTGTGTTATCAACACTGTTTTGGTCACCAGTCTAAACCACAGGACCTTACAGGCTCTTACGAAGAAAATTTACTCCATCTGAACCAGACCCTATACAGGCAGATAAAAAGGGTCCAAGGAGACTGCCAGCTCAGTACTGCTGGCATTGCATGCAACAAAAAATAATCCTGGGCCTTCTCTCTGTTCAAAATCTTCAGTCTTCACTGAAAGTTTGGGAAATTGTGGCAGGGAAATGAAGTAAGCTATCCCAAGCCACTCCTAGAAGCAGAAGGGATTAGCACTCAGGGTTGTGCTTGTCTTGAACCATCACTAGTTCTCCAGGCTTCATCCACCAGCCCCATTTTACTATTGCACTGCTGGATAATCAAAGATCTTTGAATTCAATTTCCACCTCTTCACCACTAAATCACTACCTGAGATTCCAAGCACTGGTGATTTGTGTTGTTACCTTATGGTACTGCACTGGAACAGAGAGAAGGTGAGCACAAAACATCCAGAAATCCCATCAGCGGCAACATAAGGACTGCAAGACTTCTCCAGCCCAACCAAAACCAGATAGATTTATTCTCATTGGAACATGGATCTCCTTCACAAGGGAGGGGAAATGCTTTTTTGATTTTGTTGGTGTTTTTTGGGGTTTGGGGTGGGTTTTTTTGGATAGCTTTAGTTGTCCCTTTAAAAGCCAGCAGAAGTTCTAGCCTTCAGTTTCCTGCTCTGAATCTAATTTTCCCGAGGCACAAGAAATGGCTTACCTGGAGATCATAAAGGCTGTCACAAAGCTCAACAGCCGGGATTAGAATCATATTTTCTACTTTATCTCATGTTCTTTCAAGGCAGTGCAAAATGTTACCAAAAAGCATTACCACCAAATGACGTTGGGGCTTAAGCAGCATTGGCATGGGAGCCCATCTAGATATCCATCAGTCACACTGTACCTGTTCACAGCACGATAATCATTTGTCCAGGCAAAGAAAAAATACAAAGCAAAAAAGGTTCATCTGTTTTCAGTGTATTTTAATAAAGGAAACAAACCTGAAGGTACGAGTTGGATTTCAACAGCAGTTAACCTTTTCCCTGACACGACGCGAGGTCTCTCTGCAGGGGTGTTAAGCAGATTTGCTAAATGCCATATTGGGGCTAACTCTGGAGGCTGCCAGACCATTGCCAGCTTTATATAAAGCTCCCTAGGAGTCAGGCTGATACTCTCAGGCTTCTCTGAAAACACTGCTGTTCCATAGGGATAATCTCATTTCCTGGACCATGAAATAAGTTGTAGCCTATGGGTTACAGCTGATGGCTGTGTGAGACACAATCACCACTTTGACAAGGGCTGCTGTTCCCAGGTCTGTGAGGTACTTGGTAGCTTTTGGGCCTGCAAGAGACTTAGCTAAACTTAGTTGCTACTCTCTGGTAGAGCACACAATGCCTGATGTCCCCCTCTCCACTGCCTGCCTTCCACTGCCCCCAGACATGTTCACAGTGATCACTCAGCACGTGTTTTGGAATAGGAGGGCTTTGCTGTAGCATTTGTGTTTCCCAAAAGGCAAGAGAGCTGAAAAGCTGGTCAGACAACTCCTTCCTAGAACACATCTCTGCAGGTCCCATGGGTCCATGTGCTCAAGCACACAAACGTATGTAGTGAGGTAGCTGTTTCTGCTAAGGCAAAGAGCACTTTAGAGAGCTTTGGCTGTCAACAGAACAGAAATTTTCAGCTTTGGTGGGAAACAGTAAAGCTGGATAGGTCTGAGGTCCTGCTCAGAGTGTACCTGCCAGGTGCTGAACTCCCAAACTTATGCCAAGTTGCTCAGCAATTTGAATTTTCAGAATCGAATTGCCAGCTGCTGGGCAGTCCCAGGCTGTGGGCACAGCACAGGTGTGAACGTGTTAAGCTTCAAGCTCTTGGGAGCTGCTTTCCCTTGTAAACACTCGACAGGGAATTACTACCCTTTGCCTGTCATCCCATTGTGAAAAGTAGATGTGCTATTTCCGCGCCCAATTAAAAAAGAAGCCCAAGGTCACTGCCCTCCTCTGTGGAATGGGTCCATTCCGTTTTAAGTGCTCCCCTCTGTTTCCTGCCGGAGTGGTGGCATGGAAACAAAGCCACCTCCCGCCATAAAATGACAGCTTGCTCCAGCCCTTTCCTAACAGAAGCCCTTGAGGCTGGCACCAAGGGAGCTTGATGAGGATAGTAATCACTGCAGCACATGAAAAGCATTTTGCACTGCGACCTTTTGTACGTAAGCAGCTGTACTGGTTCTGCCTCTAAAGCCGGGGAGATTTACACGTATGGCTTTCTCCCAGCACTGAGAGAGGAGAAACTGAGGCAGTAAAATCCTGAAAGCCAGCAATTTATTCAAGAAGGGATGCTGAGAGCACTTGAGGGCTTAAAGCTTATGGTATTTTACCTGTAGTTTGCAGCAGAGGAAACAAAGGATAGGATTTTCACTAAATCCTAGCATTTTTAGAGACCCAAACTATTTGGGTTTTTTTCAAGTCACATTGATAGTCCTGCAAAAGTTCTCTTCGAGTCATTTCTACTGCCTGTTACCTGTGGCTGTAGTGGCAGCTGCCCTGAAAAACAGGATGGAAAGGACCTTCCAGTCTTCTATTCCTAAGACCCCTTCTGAGATCACCTGTCCTATTCTCCTTGGGCAGTCACCTCACTCCCACACAGTGACAGCACCTGACGTGACCTCTGCAGAAGGACTTCTCTCCAAAAGCTGAAGAAATCATTTCTGCCTGGTCTGCCTATGTTAAGTGACTTTGAGAGAGAGGTCCTTTGTGACCCAGGCTTCCCTGTTCACAGGTGTGAATGGGGAATCCCAAACCTTTTCTTCAGTACTTCACATCTTGGGCTACAAGGTAAAAGGGAAGCAAGCCCAGGTAATATCCCTTTTCCCTTCTCAGAGCAGTCTCTAATTTTAATTAAAAATTAAACCTTCACCATTCCTTCAGTAGCAGCATATTACGGAGTCCCTTCATCTGTAGTTTGGAAACTGGGAAATAGAAATATGACACAATTACCTTCAATTACCAAAAATATTACTTTTATGGAAGAAAAGTGAAAATTTGATTTAGTCCAGATATGAAGCAGAGCAGTGAGAGAGACACACAGCAAAAATTTAGGGGAGTCTTCAGTGACCCATGGCCTTCAGAGAGGAGAAATAATCATGTTACTGCCTTTCCTCCCAGCTCGACAGAAGTTTATATCCTTTAATCTCACACACTGAATCCTCTGTTTGCTTGGGCTTTGGAGATTCAACAAGCACCATGTGCAGTTAGTACAGAGCAGGATTCCCCCATCAGTTGCTGTCTGGATCCTGGCCACTTCCATCGACGACAGCTCTGCCTCTGTAGACACAACACGGACGTGGATCAGCTACAAATTCAAATGTGCAACATGGCTCCACCCATGCTGTCCGCAGAAGGCAGAAACATCCACAGCAACAGAAAGTGCAGTGACAATTCAGTGTGCTCCACTTGATCCCCAGTGATGTTTCACAGCATCCCTCGGCACATCCCACCTTGTGCACCCGCCTCAACCCCCCAAAAGCTATTGAGATGCTTGCTTTGCTCAGCCCAAGTCTCCTCTAGGTATTAAAGGCTCTTCTGCCTGCGTTTTCAGGGAGATTAATCAATGCTGTGCACACTGAAGTTCTGTACAGCCCATTGCAGGAGCCCCAGTATCCCTCTAAAACATTTCAAGCTTGTTTTTCTGCCATCCTTTCTTGACCATCACCAGGCCAATACCAGCTGCATGTCTGGCGGTCAACATCCGTTGTTAAACCTGGAGTGCCGTGTCCCAGTTTTATTGGAATGATTCTTCTCCTGTCCCACAGCACCCAAGGAGCCCCAGTGGTTTGGATCTGAGCTCCATCTGGTGCATCTCGGCCGCGTGTAGCCATGTCTCAGTGCCCATCCTGCCGTGAACATCCTCCAGCAGGTCAAGACATCACCATGTCCCAGCGCTGGCTCATGGCTGTGCTCTCACAGGGGTTGATGACAAGCTCTTTGATGTTTTCATTCGTGTCCCCAATGGTCTCAGTGTCCAAGCAGAAGCGGGAAGCTATGTGTTCAAGGTGTGACCCGACTTTGCCCCAGCGCTGAGGAGAGACACGCGAGAGGAGGAACAGGTGAACAAGTGTCTCCCCATGATGCTTTTACTCCACTGTTCCAGCATCAAGAGGACAGCTGTCATCAAGCCCTTGAGGCCTGATGCTGGGAAGTAGCAGGTCCCCAAACCCACACCAAGCAGAGCATGTGCTGAGTATCCTTCCCATCAGAAGCACTCATTTAACTCGGCCTCTGCCTGGCTTCAGGAAGATAATATATTACTAACAGCTTTTTCCCCAGGTCACTGGTTCAAATGCCAGCTCAGTGATTAACTGCAGGGAAATGTTAGCATCTGCTGCCTGACTGGCAGCCCATGTTAGCTAAATTGCCAGTTTGGGTTTGACTTCTCCACTGAAGTATCCAGATCGCCACCCTCACTAATAGACATCCTTATCAACACACTCATTTAAGAGGCAAAGGGCTGAACAGGCCAGAGAGTGTGCTTCTGTGTGTTCCCAAACAGACTGTGCTTCCCAGAGGAAGTCAGAGCACAGGCCATTTAATGTGCAGTAATATTGTGATGAAAGAAAGGGAACTTCAAAGAGAACGGGGGATCAGTGAAAGGGGCTCACCTGCTTGTTGTCACCTTCTTTACAAGGTGACAGCAGCACCTGGGAGCCAGGGAAGAGAGTGTACACAGACAAACACAGCTGCTGCTGGCGGATGTGGTGGTTGTATGTGTATGTCCATTCCTGCAAAGAGGAAGAAAAAGAAAGGTGGTGAGAGATCAGTGTTGATTCTTGCTGTTCTTTTACCTGGAAAACAAACACTTTGGCTTGGATCCTGCCCCTTGCAAAATCAAGCACAAACCTCACTGACTTCAAGAGGCACCAGGAGAGGTCACTAGGATGTTTCAAGCCTTCCCAAAATTGAAGTTGTCATTGGGGGATTGCAGGTACCAAAGAAAATGTCTACAAAAGTTGCTGGAAGAACACGATTCATGAGACAAAAGATTTTATAGCCAGAACTGGGTTGTGGCTGGAGAACAAAAGGATGGGGAAAAAGCAAAAGAGAGGCAGGCATACTACTAACCACACAATGTGCAATCCCCTGTTTTCAGGGAAGAGCAGCAGAAATGCTTTGCAGCTGGCAGTGTGAGACAAGAGGTGATACACAGCAAATGTTTGCAACTCCTGGGATTCTGTTCCCAAGTATCGCAAAAATAAGGGGTAAAGCTCTGCTTTCTATCAAGGCAGTGGGACCAAATTTCAAAGGTTTGCTGTACTGGTTTGCTCTGACCATTGCTACTCCTGTTCCACTGGGCTGTCTTGGAGCCTTTTTTCTCATGCTGCTTTTCATGTTCCCCTGCTCTTTATCAGCTTCTCAGCTCCACAAAAAAACTTTAGAGGAGCAGAGACTCTTTGTCTTGTGTGATGCTTACCAAACAACAGGAGATCTCTGGGATTACCATCTTTTTCACCACTGGATGTTTTACTTGGGAGAAAAAGAAGAGTAGCTGATAGTTTCACAAGGATTTCCAAATGTGCTGGACAAAGCATCATGGATGTACAGACACACTGCTTAGCCCAAGAGTGTTTCACAGAAATTTACTCCAACATGCATTGCAGCTGAACATTTTCTATCATTTACCTGTGCTCGTATTACCCAGGAGCACCTCCTGAGAGGATCCCAGGCAAGATATGTCTCCCTGTTATTCGTGTGTGTGCACAGGCAGCCAAGAGCTGGTTTGGCTGATGGGAAAGCACAAACCATGCTTTCACACAACCCTGGAGAGGGACTCCTGGAACAAGTGTTTTGCTTGTAACTTTGCATGAGCATCAACTTTAAAATTAGAAAGAGTGGGGCTGGAAGGGTTTTCTGAGGGCCCCCAGCCAGGGTGCAAAGCAGGATCAACTCGTGCTGTGTAAATGGCTCTGAGCAGCAGCAGTGGGAGGAAATGAGAAGGTTTCTGAGCCATGGCAGGTGAAGAGGGCTGCAGGACCAACAGCAGGCTGACTTCACCGTCAGAGGGCAATAACCCTGCTGGAGTCAGCAAGGCCAGGGAGCAAGAGGGCTTCCACAAGAGCCCCCAGGAGCCAAGGCAGATGATTTGACAGAGTACAGGCTATGAAAACTCAAAACCTGCTGTGAAAGTAAAGGTGCAAAGAGAAAGCAGAACAGTTAAGAGCTCAGCTATGGAGGAGTCAGAGCTCTGTGAGAAGTGAGCAGCAGTATTGGCAGTGGAAAGGAAGGCAGTGCTCAAACATATGTCTGCTAGGCTGGGGCTGGAAAAATGGGGCTCCTGGGAGACTTCAACCCTTTCTGAGTGCTGGAGGGGAATGTGAAGAATGGCTGCCCTGCTCTCAGAGCTGGGATGCCTGCAGCTCCCCTGACTTTGAATGGTGCAGGTTTTGGGCTGCATTAGCATGAGTTATTAGAGCAGGGAAACGCTTCCAGTCCTTTGGCATTTGTCACCGTCAGCAGCTCTAACTCCTCTCCTCAACTTCAAAACAGACAGCTACAGGCATTTAACTCCTGGGAATATAAATCCCCACTTTCATTCAGGTTCTTAGCCACCTGGAAGGGAAAACACGCTTTTGCACAGCAGACCCAGCTCCACAAGGACTTCACACTGTGATCCTCATACTCTGCTTCTTAGCCCACTATTCCCCAGCAGCTCATGGAAATCAAACCTGGCTTTCTGAACAGCCTGCCCACAGGCTTCTCAGCCTGAGCTGCCCAGGATCTGGGCACACAACAAACACTCATTTTTGAAGCCCTAATCCGCACCCAAAGGGCCTTCTGGCAATTACTTTTCTTTGTCATATGGAGCAGAGTTTACCTGATCCTACAGTGAACGCATTCCAGACATCCCAACCATGCACACTGTCAGCTGCTGTGTAAACCACCAGCCTGGGAAATCAGGTGCCAAATTAGTCCAGCATCTGTGAAGAACCAAACCCTACAGGGCAAGCTCCAACATCTGTTCTTGGCGCCCACGCTGCTACAAGCTGCTCTGAAAACCTGCTTTACGTTTTTAACCAATTGTTTGTCATTTTAGTTCAGGACAGGGCTGAAGCTGCACCCACGAGGCTCCCCAGCAGCAGCCAGTTAATCCTGTAATTTGTGTATCTGCTGGATTCTCCAACTAACTCAGGCCATGGGTCTGTTTTGGTTTTTTTGACATCTTAACCTTCTTGCTTCACTGAGGTTATCTCATAGAAGATTGCTCCTCCCAGAGGTTCTCCATGCTTTTTTTTCCTCAAGACAGGACCATCCTCTCATCCAGCACTGGATCATGGGATAGGAAGGGTGGTGGTAACCATCTTCCCTAAGCTGTTGCTCATCATAAGAAGTGGGGACTCCAGAGCTGGATGTGTGCATCAGTTCCACAGCTGACACTGGATCCCACCCTCCTGCCCCCAGGCTGTCCTTCCACTGTCTTTATCTCAGCTGACAGACTTTCACACAGCTCATCTATCTCAGCAGAATGGCTTTTTATGGAAGCCAGTCCTGTTGAAAATGTTTTATCCAGCTCTAATCATGTCTTCTTCCCTTTCAGCCCTAGATTTTCAGCCAAAGAAAATTATGCAGAAAATGAAGAAATCTGGGGGGGAGGAGGAGGGAAGTCGGTTGAACACCACAGAATCCATGAAGGGCTTTGAATTAAAATACACACATCCATGGCCTCGCAAATTTTTATCTTACCCCCTCTCTTCCCTTATTTGGATCAGTATGGATTAAAATTTCTGCTTTTTTGCTTGATTTTCCTTTTCCCATGGGGAGCTACTTTTTCTCCTAAACCCTGGCACACCTGGCACTGACGTGGCCAGCACAGCAGTGACAGCAGCAGAGCTTTGCACCACGGAGGTTGTGGCAGATGGGGTTGATATTCCTAAGGAGCCCTGCAAGGAGCTAGCATGGATTCAGGGCTGCAGACTGGCCTGAGGAGATGCCATCAGGGTTTAGAGCTGATCCCACAAACAAGAAAAGACAGATTTATGAGGTAAAACTGAGATCAAGAAGTCCTTTTTCTTTTCAAAGACAAAGAAGGAGTGTTAAGGGAGCAAGGAGGAAGAGGGTGGACTTGGAGAAGAGAGCTGCCAGCTGCACACCACAACCAGCAACCCCCTTCCTCTATCCTCAGGTAACACTGACCCCCTCATCTGAGGCTTCTGACAATTTCTCAAGGCTTTAGCATCATCTGAGGCGGCACCTGTCACTGTTACTCAGCATTACTGTGAACTGAGGAAATGATTTTCACAAGTGACCTTTGGCTTGGCATAGCCTGGCTGGCAGATGGAGGAAGGAGCCCCTCAGCCCAGGAAGGAGCAGCTCCATGGCAGCCCAGAGTTTCGTGACAGTGAGGCCTCTGCTGCTGAGTGAGAGGTCAGCCATGCCCTAAAGCTGGGGTAGCAGCTCAAGAAAAGTGTTTCTGAAGAAGGAGGAACAATCTAATTATCCAATTATCATCTTCAAATCACAGGGAAGGATTCCCAAGACACGCGACTGCACGAAGTCACCTAAGGATACCAAAGTGCTCCACTCATCAAGGACCCTGGGATGCAACTGGCACTTCCACACATCCCAGGAGAGGGGCAGGGTTGGGGTTAGGGTTAGCAGAGTACACCAGGTGCCCAGGACACCCTGGGTGCAGAGGTGACACTGCTGCCACTCTTCTCTGCTCACTCAGCCTGGCTCACACAGCTCCAGCCAGCCAGCAGCTGGGGCAGGTCAAGCCCAAGGAGGAGAAGAATGAAGGCTTTAGAGGGAGGAAGGTCAGAAGAGAATGTTTATGGTTGAGATGTCTCAGGAGGGACACTCAGTTTGGATAGTGCTAAAGGCTCTCCAAAAAAAGTGCAGATCTAGTCAGCACACAGAGGACCTCAAGCCAACTGGAATGAGCATCAAAACCATACCAGGCAGATTATCATGCTGCATTTCCTTCCCAAGAACAGTCAAGGATGTGCCACTCAAATGCAATGGCAGCCACTCAGCTGTAAATCCCAGATATTTTGGGGTGCAGGCCCGGGAAATGGATGCTGAGCCTACCCCATTTCCCTGCTTGTCTAAAAAATGCCTGAACTTTACATTCTTGCAGCAACTGCTTACACATGTGTTACATTCGGGTCAAAGCATCTTCAGATTTTTTATCTGAAGTATGTCAGGTTTCCTGAAGCTGCTAATGACTTAAATAAATCCCAGAGTCAGATGTCTTTTCCAAACTCTATGAACTAATATCAACTGACACTGGGTTTGAAAAAAAAAAAATCCCAGCTACTCACATCTTCATTAGATAGATAAGGACAAAATTATGATCAATTATTTTCCCTCAGATGCATTTCTCTCGTGAAAAACTAAATAAATCTGTTCATTTAGCAAATGAGACGCAACAAGGCGTGGAGTGCAGAGGCTCCAGTGGGCAGGAGCTCAGGCAGAGCCTGGAGGTGGGCATTGCACAAACATCTCTGCCAGGCACTAACTCAAGAGCCACCTGAGAGCCACCTGGGGGTTCTCAGCCACCTCAAGATCCCTCTGAGAGCTGCCTCAGGGGACAGAGCCTGCCCTGACCGCTGCCAAATCTTCTGGAGAGGAGAGGGGCAAGTGGATCCCCAGGATGAAAAGACAGAGCTTTTCTACACAAAGATGAGGGGTCTTCTTGTGCCTCAGTGTCCCTTTTGGTTGCAGGACCAACACCAGACACCATCAGGGAGGTTTTCTGACATCTGCTAAGGGTGCAAATCTGATTTTGCCACAGAGTACTTCTCTCAATTCAACCAAACTATGGATGTAGCCAGAGGTCTCACAACACCCTTTCCCTACACTACAAGTAGAAAAACTACAATAAAGAGCAACTGATTGCCATCTGACATTGCCTGTGCCTCTCTCCTCTCCCATGATAGCTCAGGTCTTCTCACACCCAGTCCCAGGACTTCATGATGTAATACTGGTAAAGGGCTGGGGGAGCCTAGCAGGGAGAAAGCTACAGAAAGGCAATCAAAGCAACCAAATTACTGCTACTATAATAGTGATAATAAAGAATTTTGACAGCCAGGGTATTTCCATGGTACTTACTGAATGCCAGGAAAGCACAGCTTTGATTTAGCTAAGCCTATTTTTCAAATAATGAAGCTTAGGGTAAACAAGATGTGACTTCAGTACGTTAAAAGTGAAGATTATTGCTCTATTCTGGTATATCAAATGCAAAATGAAATAGCATTCAGGACTGCTGCATAATCAATCCTGCACAGCCTGGCGACTGTAACACCCGTGTCATCCGTAAGTCCAGGTGGTCTTGTAGCAACTGTGTCATTAAAATACAAGTTTCTATTCACAATAAAAGTTCAAATACCCTGCTTTGATCTGAACTATTCTCCATGGGTACATGTAATAGAGAACTATCCTAGAAAGCCAGACAAAGATAAAAGGAAAAGGCTTTTCTCTATTCCTGCTGTGTACTGAGTGCAGCTATTCTGCAGTCTGTTTGTAGAGCATTTTTCTGTTCCCTTGCAGACTTAGTCCTGGATGTGCACAAGAAATGGAGTTGCCATCCAGTGGGAAGTGTTGACCTATTGCAAACTGCTGCAGAATCAGAAGGGGAAGATGAAAAGTTTGTGGCGTGAAAAATTCCAAAAATTTACTGCACAGAAATGTCAAAACAAAATGTGTTTGGTGGGAATGAAACAATCCAACTTGTTGGCATGACATTTCTCATTTTAAAATACCACATCAAATTGGTATTTCAGAAAGACCAATACCAACACTAACTTGCAGCAGCATTTTTCATTCTGATTTCCCCAGGTTTTGGTTTTTTTAAAAACATCCAATTCAGTGAAAGTCGCTGTTGTCATTAGAATACTTTTCTTCTGCAGCGCTAGCCCTGAAAAACATGATGACCTGCTCTCATCAGCTTGCCTCCCTCGCTGTTTGTGTGAAAAGTCCATGCAGCAGTGGAAGAAAGAAAAGTAATTCTGGAACCTGGAAACCAGTGAAACCGTCAGAAGTGTAACTGTGTGGCACTTGCAATTATATTAACTACATTTTCTGAACTGACTAATATTCAAGTAGTCATTGTTGATTTTACCATGCTGTGAAACAGATATTAATTTCCTGCCTAGAGACAGGCATTCAACTGCATTTGAAAGAGATGCACATAATACAGTGTTTTGTTTGCACACACAAATCAGGAACATTTCAAGCAGTCTCCACAGGCTGGGCCTTTTATATTCACACCTACCTGGTTTGAATATGTAACCATGAGGGTTAAGGATGTACAGCTGAGTGGAAGCAAGCACACCACTTCCTACTGAATTATTTCATGGCACCCACGGAGAAGTGAGGGATTGTTATCTTCCCTGTTTTACAGATGGGAACACTGACAGAACTTACTGACGTGCCCAAAATCACAAAGGGAGTCAGAAGCAAAGGTGGGTTTTGAAGCCATGTGTATCTTCAGGGTCTTGGTCCAGAAATTCTGCTGCAAGGCACATGTGCCTGCTCTTGGCTCTAACATCTCCTAGGCTATGCTTTTGAGAACATCAATTCATACAGCTTTTTCTAGGCTCAGTGAGATTGAAAAAACCGAGATCATCCTCATTAAATTCTCGCTAGTTTAATGGGCAATCCAATCCTGAGAGAATGCAGACTATGAAGTTATAAATGCCACTGCGACTCAGTCCATTTTGAAAGAAAAAAGGCTGAGAGATAAGAGGAAGTTAAAATTCTCTTTGCCTTTGATCTGTGCAGATGAGCAGCACGTGGTGTTCCCGGGCAGTGGGAAGTGCTCAGCACAGTCTCAGACGGAGATGAGCAGGACACACTGTCCTGTGGCTCCTACTCCAGCCCCTGATGCTGCCCAGGCCTCCACCAAGGTGACGTGGAGTCACCAGGATTTAACTACATGCTGCCTAAGGAAAGACATTGGCAGAATGGGAAAATCCTCCAACAGAGCTTTAGCAACCTTAAGATATCATCTTGGAGCTGCCCCCAAGGCTTCTTCCTGTCTGGAATCACAGGGATAACACAATACATCTTACCTGTGCCTTTGGTACTGTGCCCTTGCTGCTGTTACAAGGATTTAAGCTCAGGATGGGGAGCTCTTGGTCTTCAGACTTGTGTGACTCCAGGCAGCTCTGTCTTTGCCTGATTATCCCAGTCTGATAGAGCGATTCCTCGGGAATCCTGTGGGAACAGCATGAAAACAACATCCATACTGCCCCGTGCACAGGGAGGCTCAGTGGGGTAAGGCTGCACCATTTCACCTTCAGAAAATGAGGGGTGGCAAGATCTATTAGCACACTGGAGCCCTGAGAGCAGCACATGGACAGGGATGCTGCAGAAGCAGCGCTCAGAGATGGATGGCTGACCTTTGTAAGAGGGAAAAATAAATAACAGTGCACAAGGCAAACAGAGGAGCCAGGAATAGGCTGTGAGCAGGCTGAAGGTCAGCCTTCAGCTTACAGGAGGGGAACTTTATAACAAACTGTCACAGAGCCTGGCATTGCCTGTGAATGCTGCTGTGCAATGCCACACGTGGCAAAAAAAGCACAAGAAAACGGCTATAAATTATCATTTTCACCCAGTGATTCTTCACTCAGCTGTTGCACCAGGCATCTCCAGACTTTCATCACCTTTCTGAGGATGGCTCCTGATTTGGACCAGGAAAAGGAATTCAATGGTTTTTGGAGTAATTCTGGTAAGTAAAAGATACCTGTGCAAAAGCAACCGCGGAGGGGATATTTAGCACAGTGCTGGGCTAGAAGCAAGGCAGAGCCATTGGAATGCAAGTCATAAAGTCCTAGAGTGGATGGTTTAACAACAGGGAAGCCTGGAGTGCCACAGAACAGTGTGAAAGGACTGGAAATTAGGCGCTTATGTAGTAAGCAAGAGTCATTAAATACCTAAACACCCCCGCAGAGGCTATGGTGGATCTTCTGCCTTGGGATACTTTTGTAAGGAAAACTCTCTTATTTCCCTGTACAACCTCTTCCACAGCATGGGCAGGAGGATATCTAATGAATTCCCCAGAGCAAACAGGAATAACTGGTGCTTTGTCCCTCACCAGCCCTGCAGCAAAGAGCTTAGAGGAAGCAGATATCACAGAATATCCTGAGTTGGAAGGGACCCCCAGGGATCTCCAAAGCCCAACTCCTGGCCCTGCAGTACGTCACACTGCGAGCAAGCTGTACTTAAAGCCGGCACAAAATTCACTATGCCCTTCTGTGAAGCCCAAGGGAGGGGTGCCTATGTCTCTGGGGCAGAGGAAAGCTCTGTGGGGCAGGAGGGAGGGATGGAGCATCCCACTGGACTGCTAAAGACAGGTGGAGATGGCACATCCATACCGAAGCTCGGGATAAACGTTTTCCAGGTACCACTTGAAGCTGTGGCATTTCAGCTTCTTCCGCAGCTCCACTCTGCTCTGGACACTGTGGGAAGAAAACATCATAGAGATACAATGGAAATGGTGAAGGTGAGACCCAGCATGTGAAAAAGGAGGCTGAGAGAAACCCAACAAAAATGTACAGACAGCAAACACAAGAGCATCAGCAGCTCCGTTTTCTCACTGCATGAGCCTGAGCTGTTGTTTTGATCTCTGTCTCTCTGGAGGTCTCAACTGGTAAAATGGCATGATGACACATTGTCATTTTAACAAGGAGTCTGGAGTTGAAAAGGTTCATGGAAGAGCACAGTCAGTTAAAAAGGATTAGTAAAAAATGTATCCTGTCTTCTATATGCAATAACCCTTACTTTAATATATTACCATGGTAGGAAATTAATACATGCTATATGCTGTTCTAAGTTACTCTTGGTTTACAGGACCACAGGAGGCCTTGATTTGCAAGAGCATCTAAACATGCTTGTAAGCCAGCAGAAGCTAATCACACAGTGAAATAATTTTTTCTTTCATTAATCAAAAATTTCTGCTGAAGGATCATGCTGTACAGCGACATTTTCAAATCTCCAGCTGCTCCCTAGGCCAGCCTCTACCTGTGGAGCTGTTACGAGCTGGTTTCTATGGAGCAGTCAGAAGCCTCCAGTACCTTCTTTTCACATAGGTCAACTTTTCTATACCCTACTACACTAAGCAGGACAGAGCTGCTACTTCATTCTGTGCTGATGGATGGGAGCAGGATATTAACACAGTGGAAACAGGTGAGCCACCAGGACTTCAACTCATTTATCCTGGAGATTGAAGAGTAGTCACAAGGAATTTGGGTTTGGATTTGGAACCCCCTGGGGTCCAAAGGAAACTTTCTAAGGCAAAGAGGAGCATGTGAAAATGAGAAATACAACACCAACATTTACAGTCCTCCTGACAGGGGGGCATTTCTGACTGATCACAGAACGAACGGCAAACGCCCTGCACACAAAGCACTTGCTGCTTTCTAATAAAGCAGCAGGGGACATCACTGTGAGCACCATGGCAGCAGGCAGGGCACAGGCAGGGCACAGGCAGGGCACAGGCAGGGCACAGGCAGCAGCAGAAGACCCTTACTTTCCAAAAGGCCTCCCCTGGGCTGCAGGACGAGCGGCGTAGTAGTACTGCTTGAACTCATCCATCCACACCTCTGCCGTGCGCTTGGTGTTCCTAGGGAGGCAACAGAACACACGTGAAATCAAGGAGGTCACTTGCAAGGTGACATCTTCCAAAGTGCACCAACTGATCCATCCTGCCCTCTTCCCACCCTCAGCTTGATCTTCAGCTTCACCCAAACCAGCCCATCCCTCACTACTAGAGAAGGCACTCCTTCTTGCCCATTATCCCAGGGACCAAACATGTCAGGCCACATAAAGCTTAGATGAAGAACTCACCATTCCACAGTCAGCTGGATGCTTTGCATCCACCAGACTCAGAACTGAAGGCTCTCTTAAGCATCATCTCCAAGGCAGGAGTGCCTGGGGTTTTATTTAGTGGCTGAGATGGAGCTCTGAAATGTTTGCCAAAGATTCACAAATACTTCCTTTGTTTCAACCCTGAAAGGACTCTCCTGCTTTGCACTCCTGGATTTCACTGAGGCAAACCTCAGTATTCAAAACTTAAAGAGAAGTCACTCCACCACGGTGTTGTAGCATGAATGTCAGTCTCCCACATCAGCCAGGTGTCTGCAGAAGGTTTCTGAACCTCAGCAAGTTTTCTGTTGACTTCAGATGGTTCTAACTCTTCTTGCAGATGGATTTATTGCTCCATGCCTATCTGCCTATCTCTGCCCACACCAGGGGAGTCCTCCCATCTCCTGCTCCAAGGCAGGCCAGTGCTTCCAAGCCATTGCTGCCACACCACTAAGCTGCAGGTGCCACAGGCAGGCTCTGGATGCAGCCAAGTCCCAGGTGGCCAGAAAAGGAGACAATCTGCACATGAAGCCAGCACTACACTGGAGCCTGAGCTGTCTCTCACGCTGAAGTAGGGGCTCTGTGGAAAAACAATCAGTACCTCGCAGAAAGGTGAGATATTTTTTGCTAACATGTCTATTTACACAGAAGTGCTATAGTGCATCAGGTTGCCAGAAGCTGCTTCTCCTCTCAGTCTATGCACTACAACATTAAGGCTGATAGATCCCCTAAGGTTAATAACATCCCAGCTCCTGATGCATACAGGTATGTTTCTCCAGACTGCTTTTCAGTTCCTTGCTGATTCATGGGCTTTTTCCTCTCTCTCTGAGGCAGCAGTCTAAGTGCTCTTGCTCAACAGATGACTAAATCAGTGTCCACATCTGTACCTAACCTTCCCCAAAGCGCAGGGCTCCTTTGTTTGGCTTCCTGATCTCGTGTGAGTTTACAAGAAACACAGGGATAAATGCCAAGGCTCATGCCCAGGCATGACACAGACATCCCCAAAGTCCCCAGAGGCCTGTGCCTGACAAGGAGTCAGAAGAGCTGTGCCCATTCAAGCTCCCCTTGCTCCTCCTGCAGGTGATGCAATGCAGGCACCTTTTCACTCAGCTTTGCAGAGACTCTAACAGTGGAGATTTTGCCACATCCCAGACTCCTCTAAAGTAGTCTTACTTTACTACTAAAAGCAAGAGCCCTCCTAGGGATTCTCAAATTTGTGCTCTCCTCCTTGATGCCAGCAGTGCCCTGTGCCCTTCATCACTGTCCCCCTCCTGTTCCCCACATGTGTGGCTGGAAATCACACATTAGGTGTTAGTGAGAGGTGCAATTTGCACTCCCCCAGTTCCTTATCTCAAACAAAGGCTGAGGAAGCTGCAGAGAGCCTGGGTCAGCAGTAACCCCATGGCAGACGCCTGGGTCTTCACAAATGCTGCTGGCTCTTTCTAGCAGTGGGAAGCCCACACTAAAAGGAAAGCCTGGTGTGAAAGCACTCAACCGCAGGTTAGCTCAGAAACAACCCTGTATTTACTGTAAGCGCCCCCAGTGCTTTTCTCTGTCATTCACTTAAGCAACAATGTTCTGCCTCACACTCTGAAAATGAAGGAAATCCTTCCTGACCTCACTAGCTGCTCTCATCATCTTTCCCATGCCTATTCTCACTTCTGGATTTCCTCCTTCTTTGTCTGATGTTTCCAGGATCTTAGCCCATTTCAGGCAACCGTTTCAGTACCTGATTCAGTCTGTGTTCCGGTGTGTGAGGAGAGGTCCCTTTCAGCTGGTGTGCCCTGGCAGTCCCTTCAGTGTCCATGCCACCCAGGAGCAGGAGAGAGCACCAGCCTGGAGACAGAGCCACCCACTGCAGCAAGCTGTGTGGCTCCTGTCCCGGAGAGGCACTGGGAACCAAACTTTCTGGTTCAGCTGAGCCACACTGAGCCCTCAGCCAAGGTCACTGGCTAGTGACAGATGTTGCTGGCAGCCTGATTTCAGGTCATTATAAATGTGTTCTGATGACCTCGAGGTCTAAACTATTTGATGTTATGGTAGCCAGCACTCAGGGATGTGCTGGGGCCATCCCTCCATTTCTGTGCTGATGAAAGCTACCATATAAATGTCCTATTTCTGTCATATCCTTGACACTGGAGAAATCCTATGGGACAGTTGTACTGACTTACATTTTCTTCAGCTCAAGAAATTCCTGCCCAAGGATATTTCAAAGTTTTCCAAACAAACTTTCCTGCCTGTCTTCTCTGTTCCTCCCCCTCCCTTCTGTTTCACAGAAAAACAAAGCAAGTACAAACCACTTACTTAATGTATGTATTGGCATTTCCCTCCGGAAAGACGTACGGATGTTTCTTCCGAAAGACATGCCCAACACGGCTGCAGGGGATGATTTCCAGGCTCCCTCCACACATCCACACACGGAAAGAGATTTCTGTAAGAGAAGCAGCTTCAGCATTTCGTCTTTCTGTCCTAGAGCAGTCTGAATCCTGGTGTTAGCTCTTACTTCATCCTCTGCAACATTAAACTGGGGTAAATCAATTACTAGATGGGCTTTCCTGGGCACAACGGCCTTAAAAGTGCATTTCAAAGCTTCTTGCAAGCTGTTTGAAGTCAGTGCACTTGAAACCTGCCTCTAGCACAGCAGGTACTATCACAATGGTGAGTGTGAGACAGTAAGCAGGTCCCTTTTCATACATCGCAGAATCATCTTGCCAGTTCTGTGCCTCCCTTATTACTTCTGCACTGCCTGTTTCAGAGTCACTTCCCTCCACAGGGCTGTCAAGTTCCACAGGAGAGACTATGAATTCTCTTCATTAATGACTACAACTGTCATTATCTTTATGAATCCACCATTGATTCTGCAAAGTGAACAGAGAGCTGTGCATCCATCACCTGTCCCAAACTGGACAAGAGTTTGCCCTGCCCAGGTCCTCTGGGCCTTGAGTGCCAGTGCTGCAGTCACATAAGACACTCACATTCCCACAAGCAAAGGTCAGCAGTGGGAGGGATTATCCCAAAAATCTGGAAAAGGTGTCAGTATGGGAAATGTCTCCCAGTAGCTCCAAACTACTCGATGGCTGCCCACAGGGCCCTACTCAAGGAAAATGAGCCTGTGGCACAACTGACACCAGAAGTTATAAAGCTCTTGGCACGGAGCTGGATGAGGTGGGATGGGTAAGCAGAATGGCTGATCTAATGGGTCCATCTGGTCCCAATGCTTATGAAGCTATGAATCTGCAGCTCTATTGTCAGACAGTCATGCTCAGACTGAACTAATGTGGAAAAGAAATGAAATTAAAATGAAAAGGCTTCTGCAGTTCTTTGAATCCTGTTTTATCATTTGTTGACAGTATAGAGCTATATGATTATATCTACTTCAAAACTAGTAATTCCTTTTCACACACATACACACACACACACAATTTAACTACAGAATTAAGACAGGTAAACACCCCCTGTCTTTGCCAGCTTGTGCCCCCAGCTGTCCCCCCCTCATATATGCCAGCACAAGGATGACTTGTCCCCACATCAGATGCTGGCAAGACAAGCACCTGTGGCAGGAAGGCCAGTTGGGTAGTGTGGACAGGATTCCTCCTCCTCCTCCAAGGGCAGGCACTGCTGGCTCACAAAGCTTCCAACTTTGTACAACTCACAGCTTCAGGGAGCAAAGGTGAATGGGAGCCTGGACCTCCAAAGCCCTCTCAGCAGACATGGCTCAGCCGTGAGTTACTGCAGAGGTGCAAGCCACATTCATGTTGCTCCCATCCTGCTCCCGCTTGCTACCAAGCTGATGGAAATGGGAGGCTGACACAGCTGCAAAACTGCTTGCCTCGATGCCTGGGTCCAAAATTCAAGGCTTGATCCCATCCCCAACAGCTGGCCCTGGCAGCAGGGACAAGCAATGGCAGGGGTGGCAAAGCACAGCAGGGAGCAGTATTCCTTTCCAGAAATTCCCTCCCCTTCCCTTCACTGCCGTGTTTACACGCAAGAGCTGCCAACAGCAGCTGGAGCCTCCCCACTTTCCCCAGTGCTGGGTATTAACAGGCCAATAAAACGTGCCCTTGTGCCATGTCCTGGTGCTAAATTGGGAGCAACCTTAATCACAGCTGCAGGGAAATGAGATTATGGCAGCATGGCCACTCTAAGCTGCTGCTCTCAGCTCCCCTCGCACGTGGCTGCTGCTGTCACTTGTCTGTGTGTCACAGCACTGGCCACTCTGCTGGCACTGCTGTGTCAGTCACAAGAGGACACAAGGGGACAACCAGCTGAGCAGCTGTGGAGCACAGTGTGGCTGCTGCAACCTGCCTTCCCCTCCTCTGGTCCTTCTGCTCAGGCTGGGAGGAGAGCAGCTCCCTGATGTGCTAGAAGGGAAAGACTTGCACCATTCAGTCCTTGCCTGATCTTTTTAAAGCCCAGTGAAGAGGTGATCTCTGGGTATTGTGAACTGGAATGAGAACACAGTGCACAGGAGATGGTGACAAGTCTGAGCTCTCTGCTTCAGACTAGTTGCACCCTGTAGACCCTGCTCCAGGCCCAGCAGAAACAATTAAAGCACAAGTTTCCACAGATAGGGATAACCCATGGAGCCATCCATGGCAGGTGACAAACGAGGTCTCCAGACAGGCAGCCAAGAGCCAAGTGCCACAAGAGAAGGTAAACTGAGGCACCAACTAAAGCACGGTTCAGGGTCAGCTCAGAGGAGCCATGGGAGCAGGACCTTAGAGCATCCTTCACTTGACCCTCAAGAGATGTTGTCAGTGCAAGTGGCCCCTCCAAATGACCCCCAGGAGGGGTGTGAGCAGTACACACTGGGGTGTGCTGGACTTGCCCTTCACTCAGCAAAATACCTTTAGCACTTCTTGCTGGCCTTCAAGTCCTTCCTGCCATTACTCATCTAGGGGGAATTCAGTAAATTTAAGAAGCAAAACACCTACAATGTCCCCCTTCAATGCCAAACATACTCACTTCCGTTCTGCCTGAAGCCTCCAGCCCCCTCTAGCTGCCCAGTCAATAACATTAAAGGCAGCAGTGCTGCTCCTCAGGACCAGAGTCCTGCATCCTCCCCGGACTAAACTACCAGGAAAAGCCTGGTTCATTGCAAGTGCCCAAAACGAGCAGGTCAGCTCCTGCTGTCCATTCCCTGCCCAGAGCTGAGCAGGTCAGCAGGGTCCCAGCTGCCCTTGCCTGAGTGCAGGAGAGATGGGACACACACTGCCCTCAACTGCTGCACCTGCAGGAGGTGGAGCTGTGAGCTGGGCACACTTCTGCTCCCAGGGCAATGGGCAAGAGGGATCTGCCCTGCTGCCATGCAGAGCTGCACTTTTTTTCTGCAATGTTAACCTTGATTTTGCTTTCCTTTGTCACATGAGGCCCTGCTACACCTTGCAGCACCTTCTGTTCCCAGCCAGTATACATTTGGTCAGGATCTCCTGGGGCATAGCAGCAGCAAGGGAAACCTCTCCTCTGTAGGATGGGCTTCTAGGTGGGCATAAGGAGCACAACACCTGCTGTTACAGGGCATGAGACAAGCTGCCAGGATGGAGCTTCCCCCAAGAGCAGGCTGTCCTGTCACTGTTCATCTCCCAGGAGCAGCTCATGCTGGCTGCTGTCAGAGATGAATGAGAACAACAGACAGACAGCAGGTCAGGCACAGCATGGCAGTCCCTCTCCCCCTCTTCTCCTGTCAAGTTCCCTTCTTGAATGCTTAGTTTGGGCTACTGATCCCACAGGGGAGGTGGGAGGGCTGCCACTCCCTTCCCAGGTTTCCTCATAGCCACCCCACTCAGATACTTTGGGTCAGTGTGGCAGCAAGATACCTGCCCACAGAGAGAAAGCCTGAAGTGGTGAGATTCCTACTGCATAACAAGCTATAAATAAATAAAATATATCTAGAGGGACAAGGCATGTGAAGGCAACAACAGTGCCAGGCAGCGGATGGATTACTGCAAGGCGGCAGCATCTGCTCCCTTGGATGACTGACAGCATTGCTGTATGGGCTAAGACATGAGAGCCTTCCTTCCTGGCTAGCCCCACTCCCCAGAGGTGCAAGCTATTAAAGCCAGGTTCTGGTCTGTCTGCCTGACACTGAGTGCCTCCCCCTTCTTTCATGGGTAAACTGTGTTGTTCTGATCCACGGCATCACTGTGGCTTCAAAGGGAGAACAGCCCAGCCCGACGCAGCTCTGCGTGACAAGGGGAACAAGGGACAGGCTGGTACCTCTCCCATGTGCCCTCTCAAGTCTGCTTGCAAAGGATTTCTTCATGTCCATCTTGTCTCGTGATGAGGGGCAGAGGTGACTGAATTTAGGTCAGCTCAGCCTTTTTTTTTGGTGCAGGGAAAGTGACAATATCACAGAGAGCCTGGCAGCACTCAGCCACCCAGGGATACAGGAATGGATAAGCAGCCATGCTACTCTGCCACCTGTTTGGTGCATGCAGATGGAGCTTCTGTTTCAGGTACTCTGCAAACTCTATGAGGCACTAATACCTCAGTTCATAGCTTGGACATGTTGTCATTAATGGAATAAGACATATTCTTTGCTTTAATTAGGAGCAAATAAGATCAGGAAGGAATAGGAGGGTGCATGTAGTGTTCTCTCATCTCTTGGTAACACCAAAGCTGAAAACTGCGTGGTTTAAGGTATTTACCTACAGAAAATCAAAGCCCCATGGAAGGCAGGCAGTCCCAAGTACTAACAATTGCTCATTTCCCATCATGCATGGCTGTTGGATCCCTCACTCTCCTAAGACCACAACCTATGAATGTCAGTGAGGAAAACCATCCAGAACATTCAAAGCAAAGGTCAAAATCTTGTATCCATCTGGCATGACTCAGAAAGAGAAGCCAACACAGCAAGGCACAGGAGGATGAAGAACAACTCACCGAAGTTCTCCCCTCCCCAGATGTCCATGGCACTGTCATACTTCCCCAGGTGGTTGAACCAGGCCTTGTCGATCACAAACAGCCCCCCAGCGATGATGGGTGTCCTGCAGAATGGGTAAAGAAAAGAGGACATGCTCTCAAGGACTGCTGCAGCACCTGGATACACAGCAGCAGCCCCTCCCTTTGCCTCCCATCACCGGGACATTACCTATGTATCCTCCTTCTCACCAAAAAAAGGAAAAAACACCTCAAAATGGATCTGAGCCTTTCTTTCAGCTGCCTTGGTGTTTTGCTGTCAATCATAAATTGCCTGGCACTTAATGACTGGCTAATGCACCCATCAGCACAACTCCTACAAGCCCAAAGTTCACAGCCCTGATTGTAGGCTTCAGCATCAAAAATGCACTTAGCACTCGGGGGTTATTCACTCAGACGGGCTTTTTGCCTGGAGCCAGCCTATTAAGAGCACCATTCCACCTGGGAGAGGAAGGCAGAGCCAATTCAGAAGGGCTTTTTAAAAGCCATCACTAGCTGTGCGATCTTTATTTCAAACCGGGGTTATTTTTCTTTCTTTGGATTAGCTAAGAAAACTGCACAGAGAAGGTCCGTGGAGGAGGGGAGGGCAGACCCAGAAGACAGCTTGAGGAGACTCGCTGTTTGCTGGCACAAGTCCCATCTCCATTCAGCTGGAGGCAGTGTGGAGCCTCAGCACAGGCTTGGGAGGAGCTGGGGTGGCTGCTGTGCCCAGGCTAATCTCCACTGTGCCCTACACTGCACAACGATCAGGAATGCACAGCCAGCCTTTGGGCAGGCAGTGAGAACTTGTGTTAACAGCAGCATCCTAAGGAGAAGCAGTGCTTTTCTCCCCTGGGAGCCTCCTGAGGCCTGGAGCTTCCCCCAACACTTGGTCTCCTCCACACCTCATATCCAGCTGGGCTGCAGACACCAGCACCAAGCTCGCTGCCAGCAGAGATTTCCAGCAGAATGAAGGGCTCCCTCCATCCCACAGATTCAGGACAGATGGCATCTCTCCTGGTCAGCTTTGCTCCCTCTCCTGCACACCCCCCATGTCTGAGGAGTCTTCAGTGAGGCCCAGAAGAGCAGCACTGACCTGGGAAGGCTGGACTAGACACCATGTTGTATCATGTGGGCTGAGGACACTGCCATGTTTTGAAGGGGTAGCTGAGCTGAGAGCACTGGGCTATTTCCCTAACCATAATCCTTAGCACTACCAAACCCCAAACACCATAAATACAGCCCTTCTATCTCTGTGGCATTCTGAGGCTGCAGTGTTGGAAGGTGAAGCTGTACTGCAAATCCCAAGCTAGCCAGGAGCTTGCTAGAGGTATTAGAAGCTCAGAGATGTCCTGGAAGAAACAGCACACTGCCACAGTGCATGGGGATACACTTGAGGTCACGTGAGATGCCTGTCCTGCCCCATGTTAGTCTGGTGCCTCCTTCCCCCTCCTGACTTACTTAATGGGCTCGGTGGGATCAAGTCGTTTGGCTTTCTGCTCCGGGGAAAGCTGCTCCCATTTGAAATGCAGACTCCAGTCAAAACCTAAAACCAGAGTAGAGAAGTGCCATGGGCAAATTAGAAATTGATACGGATTAGGAGGCAATGCAGGCTGCAGAAGCTGTGTTTGATGGAGCATTTTCCCCACTTTCAAATGACTTAAGCCACAGAGATGCAGCTCTTGGGAGAAGAGTCCAATGCCTAACATATTTGAGTACTACATATGAACAAGAAACAACACATTGCATTACCATTGCAAAGTCAAGTGCTCCAAAGGCAGGAAAAGCCAGAATTAAAGCTGCTGCTGAAACCTCACTTAGTCCCCCTGTGCACAGAGAAACACGCTCTGATGGATACCGTGTGCTACAAATAGCACAGGCATACTAATCAGCGCTACACTCTTATCCTCCAGTTGTTGCCTAGACATCCCCCATCCCCTCCTGTCGCTTCCAGTGCTGCCCAGGGTGGCTCTGACGTGACCCTTCTTTCCTGCTTGACTGCCTTATCCACTGCAGCAAGCACATTCCTCACGCCACACTTACCTGCGCAGGGAGCAGCCAGCGGGGAGCACTGAGCAGAGCTAATGGGCTTTTTTGTGAGGCAGCAGGAGACAGGCATGGTGCAAAGCCAGCATCTCCTCAGGCCACTGCAAATTCCCACCATGGAATGGATGCCCATGGGACGTGCACATGCTTGAACTCACCTCCCCTGAGGTCCGAAGAAGCTGCCACATAGGCAAAGGTGTCCAGGTTGATGATGTCAATAACAGGGCTGACCACGCGGGTGGGATCCTGCAAAGCAGAAGCGAAAAGACACATGACTTCAGACAACACCACTCAAATTGGGCAAGGGACTCCAAACTCCTGGAGACACCAACTGGCTGGAAATGTTGGTGTCATTCAGGTTTGCCAGGGACAAGCACCCATCACTGCCTCCTCCTCCTCAGGCTGTGCCTGTACTTGGCACACAGCGGGGCTGGATGCAAAGCTCCTTCTGCTTTTTGCAAATTCACCAAAATATTCCCCTTTCACCTCCC
The DNA here is from genome assembly GCA_024500445.1 of Entomyzon cyanotis. Taxonomy (NCBI): domain Eukaryota; kingdom Metazoa; phylum Chordata; class Aves; order Passeriformes; family Meliphagidae; genus Entomyzon; species Entomyzon cyanotis. The sequence goes on along the minus strand of JAKEPQ010001015.1, from coordinate 22,315,378 downwards.
TTAAATTCTTTTAACCGGATTTGAGAAGTCAAGTGACAAACAGGCAATTGAAATGACAGGGGAAAAACACAGCCAAATAGCTTAAATATAGGCATTTTTTAAAATGCACCAACTACAACAATACAGTTAGTTTTGCCAAAGGTGTGAAAGGGTTAAAAAAAAAAGACCTGATTTATTCAAAATAGTTGGTGGTGATTTAATTAACATCTTGTTATGGGCAAAGAGATTATACAAACAGTTATGAACAAAAATATCTACAGGAGGAAGAAACTCTGACAGCTTTGACTGGTCTCTTATCTCCCTTTTTCTTTTCAAAAATCCCAAACTCCAATTATAGCTCAAACTTCAAGGTTTTACCCTCGCCAGATCAAATTGTTTTTCACAGCTATACAAAGGAAAGCATCTGAGCACACGCGGGCTTGCTCTCTCGCCGGGGAAAGACTTTGTTTTAGAAATTAGTCCTGACAAAGAAGTATTCAAATGCAGCTGTAGGAAGAAGCAACCAAAGGCCATGAGCTGGGTGCTGGACTAGAGCTGATTTTCCAATTGAGCATGACAAACACTTGGTATTTCCATAACAGGGTCAAGCCAGGGGTCTCACCATCACTTTCTGTGAGTCAAACATCTCACAGAAAGGGCAAGGTCTGCTGTGCCTCTGTACTGCGTGGGCAAACACAAGTCATGTTCAAGCACCACGAGCATTTCAAACCACCCCAAATCCACAGTGCCCCCCAAGCTGCCACAGCTCAGTGTAGCCAAGCATCCTTTAACTGCCTGAGGCTAGGGGAGAGGTTTTAAGCAAAGCATCTGCTTTGTGTGCTGAACACTGCAGGGAAAGGATTGCATCCACTCATTTAAAACCTGCCCCTCAAGCATCTTACTGGTGAGCACTTCTAGCTAGTTGACACTCACCCCCAGTTTCAATTCCACTGCTACTCACTGCACGGCACAACTTCTTTTAAGAAAACCCCCCTCACATCTGGGCTGAGTGCATTACTGCAAAATGCTAACCTTGAGCAGTGCTGTCTTCTCCCTGCCTCACTTTCCCTGCCACATCCTGGGAACATTTATATTTACTCAGCTTTCATGAAGGTCTCTCCGACCCTCAAAAGAAAAGCACAGCATGCTCAAGAGCACAGCGCTGTTGCTATGATTTATTTTGGGCTGAGGACCAGATCTTATTATAGGCAGCTTCATCTTTCTGCTTTTTTTGATACCCACCCATGCCAGGGCATGTTAATATTAACAACACCCAAACCTTCAATCCTCTTTCACAAACCTGACAATTCATTTCTGCAATACACTTCTCAAACACACCAATGTATGGATCTAAATCAACAGGGAAAAAACTCTGAAAATGGTCCTGAAGGTAACAGATACATTTCAGCCTTGGAGAAGGACCTTGGCTGCAGCTTGGCTTGCAGACTCTGTGTCCTGACCTTGTAATGGTCAACAAAAAGGGCCACAATTGCTCCTCTGGCCCCACAGCAGGATTAGGCAAAGATCAGACAGGCTGCCTCTCATTTGCCTCCTCCTTCCCAGGAAAGCACCAGACTGGGGGGTATTTGGGCTGGGAGTCACCATTCACTGGTTCATCCCAGTGCTGTTTGCAAATCCAGTTTTGGGGCGAGCTTGTTGAGTCACATGGTAAAAATACCTCGGGATGGATAATGACATTTTTAGAAAAGTTACTCAGTTGAAGTGTATCATTAATGGCTTTAGAGATATTTGTTCCATAAGGAAAAAATAAGAGCCCAGGCCCACGCACTCTCTACCACGCGTTTGCAAACACGCTGTTGCAAGACACTGACCATCACTGCTGCTCCCTGAGACAGGCACCTCCCAGGGGGTTATCCAGGGCTGAGATCCCCCAGACCCTCTCTCTTTCCCCCACACTCCACCACTTGCTCTTCCTGCTTGTTTCCAAATCCATATGCTGGGTATGTGCTGCCCACGCCCACCAGTGAGCATCAGCCTCGGGGGAAAGCCATCAGCTGCTGGGAAAGCTCGAGGTAGAGCTTGAGGGGCACCTCCACACGGGTGCATGGTGGCACACATGGCACTTCCCACCATGGAAAGCTTCAGGAATAGCTGCTGTGGCTGAGGAAATGCGAGAAGTGATGCGCGGGGTGGCTGGGCTGTGGTGCAAAAGTGATGGGTGTGCTTTGAGGCACTCAGCGCTCATTGGCTCGGAACTCAAACCACATTAGCTCAAAACAGACTGTTCCTGGGAGCAACAGAGCGAGAAAATGCTCTTCCCAGGCAGCTGATCCTCATGGAGCAGTTGGACAGGGAGCCCATCTCTTGAGCACAGCCTGAAGGTGGCAGCAGTAACATTTCATACACTTCACTGATCAATACTTTAACCCTGCTGGCAAGGATGGGTACAGTGGGCTGGGGAGGAGACTGAGGACTCTGCCTGTATCCCACAGCTTCTGTGAGCAGTTAAAAAGCAGGCAAGCGGGACCCCTCTGGTTTTGCAGGTCCCTCAACACTCTTTGTAGTACATTTCCCTTGCTGCCTGAGGCTGCAAGATCCTGGGCAAGGTCAGGGCAGTGTGAGCAGCAGCGCAAGCTTACAGACTGCCTTACTTCCAGCTGGGGAAAGATTCAATCCAGAAGAGTTCACAGAGGTGATGTGTGCATTAGATGCTGCATTCAGACCACGAGGCACTGACAGTTCCATGGTGATGTTGCACATGGCGTTCACAGTCACCTACCGCATGGGTGCCAAACATGGGGCACCACCCCAGAGCTCTGTGGAAAACCAGATCTGCCAGCCCCCTTCCTGCTGCCTTCACTGCCCTTCTCCTGACAAAACACATCAGAAGCTCTGCCTGGGAAAGAGGCAATTGTTCTGGATACTCCTCACTGAAGTAGAGCAGGGCTTTGTCAGCCAGCAAGGAATGCCTGCCTTAAAGAAAGCTGAAAGGAACAAGTGATGCTGTGAAGTTTAGCAGTGAATCCCACCCTGGACAGGCCAGCTGAGGCTCCAGTGGGATATCACAGCCTGTGCTCTCATAACTCTACCAGAGCCACGATCAATGACATGAACAGAGCATTTTCATTGCATTTCCATCTCTCAGCCGCTCCGTGGCCCAGCCTGCAAACCGAGGTTGGGACCTCTCCAGCTCTGGCTGTGCTATGAGAGCCGGCAGCACCGACTGCCCTGCCCCATGGGGAGGGAGCTGACCTGGTGCTGTGTCCCCCTTTCTCCACCCCATCGCTGACACACAGAGGGGATGCACAGCCCAGACATCACAGCTATCACATCGGGAGGTGTGGAAAGCAGGATGCCTTGCATGATGAGCCACATGAACACCAGTCAGGCAGTTTCTCCATGACCCATGACCTCGGCCTCCCCTTGCTCCTCAGCTGCCCTTATGTCAATGCAACTCAGTAGTTTTAAAATTGCTGAGTAATTAACACTAGCAATCAGGAGCCAGAGGTGCAGTAAGGGTGAAAGAGCGAGGCACAGTGAAGGGAAAGGATGGTGCATCTGCACTGGAGCTGAAAGCTTCAATCTGCACCCTGGTGCCAGCAGGTCACAGGCACAGAGCTCCCCTGACTCGAGTGACAGTGTGCCAGCAGCCTCTGTGTGCATGTCTGGCAAGAGAGCTGCCGCCAGAGAGAGGCGAATGTCATTGTCTGCCCCGAAATCAGCAGAATTTAAATCCTATTAAATCAATTTATTAGCACTTAATTTGCATGAAATTAAATTCGGCCCCTATTCAAGGAGCCGTCACTCCCTTAAATCATCATCACTGAGCATTTCACATGAGCCTAATTAAAATCTCTGCTGGAGCACTGCCCACGTATTCCCCTATCACCACTCAACCTGTGCTTGCCCGTTAGAGCCCCACTGCCCCAGGAGATACCTTGTCCCTTCCACCCACATGCTCCCCCAGTCACACAGACACCCCACCTGCCTGCTGGGTGGAGGAAGAGCAGAAAAGGCCACTTTGTACCCCAAAAGGCCTCTCTGTAGCCCTTCCTTGGGTGCAGCTGGTTATGGTTGGATGGTCATGCCCACTGAGAGGAAGAGGAGGGGGACATGGGTGATGCATCCCCTGAGGGTGCCCATGGTCTCTCAGGAGCACTCACCTCTTTGATCCTCTGCAGCAGAGGGAGCAGCCAGTCCTTATTCACCTCACAGTGACTGTCCAGAAAGGTCAGGACACCTGCTTTTGCCACGTCTGCCCCTCGGATTCGGGATCGGATCAGACCTGTGCAGGACACACCACGTCAGCTGCTGCCCACATGGCTGGGAAACAACCCCAGGCTCCCCAGCAGGGTCTCCTGCACTCGTGCATCTCCTGGGTTTTGACCTGCCTAAATCCCATTCAGATAAAACATGGCCCAGGCTCATTGTCTCCTTCCCAGTGCTGCAAGGTATGCCAACCATTTCCTAAGATTCCCAAAGCAAATAAATAGCTCCACCAAGGTTACTGATTTATGGCATTTATGCCGATAAGTAGTTTGCACAATTAGTTCTGCTGTCACCTTCTGGGACAAAACATGATTCAACATGCTTTCATAACCCTCTGCAGGCAACAAATCTAACACAGATCAAAGGCAGTAAGGAGTGGGCCAGGGAAGTTGAGGGTGGAAACACCTTGTGCCAGAATGAAGCTTTTCTCAGACTACTAATTTTTCCTGCTGTCACCCCTTCTGTGCCCCAGTGACCCCCAGATCTCTCTTCCACCCTGGGAGCACTGCTGATCTGCAGCTCCATGGGAACACCAAAGAAAGAGGGTTGGCTTTTTAAGGTGCTTGGATCATCAGGATGGTGAACTTGGAGTCATTTGGAGATGGGATTGGATTGCTGCACGTGTTTGTGACAATGAAAAATGAAGGAAGAGGGAGGTCATGGAAAGTACACATGGATTCCACACTAGACTCTTTGGCAAGATCACTGCCCTTAAAGATGCCCTGTTCCTACTTATGCAGGAGTTCACCAGCTTTCCAACACTCCTCTTGCCTGCAGTGTATGCTCAAGGGAACCATGGCATAAGAAAGGAGAGATGGTCTGTTGGCAAACAAGAGGAGACACAGGTGACTTAAGCGGAGCAGAACTTCTTCATGGAGCAGAAACAGTGGCAATACAATTGGACATAGGGGCAGATAAAGAGAGACAGGATTTCTGGGAGCAACCATGCATCAGTTCCGTGCAAGTGGTCACTGACTTTCATATTAAAATTCCCTAGAGGAAAGGGGTCAAGGAACACCCTCTGAGCAGAAGAGAAGAAGGGTGAACAAAGCCTGACCATCCGGCATTTGCCAAGGTCTCCTCCTGCAATGCAGACTGTCCCTGAATCTCTCTCTGTGACTCCTAAGATCTTATGGAATCTAAGATATTAAGAAGTATATTCTTCTTCACTCACCCCTGCCCTTCCCAAATCCTGGCAGCCCCTGAGGGATACAGTTTAAATGATGTATTAAGCAAGGTAAGGTTGAGTTCCCACATTCTGACTGATTTATAGAGCACCAATAACTGCAAATCTATCCATTGCTGGAGATGAGCACACATGTACCCCCGAAACACAGGGGAGAAAGATGAGAAGGAGGTGCAGGTCTGTGGAGACCTCCCTCAATCTCCTGTCAAAGCAGGAATGTCTCTTACATCCGTGGGGCCTGATGCCACCCTGTCACCAGACCTACAGAGCTGAAACCCTCTGCAGAAAGAATCCACTGAGAAAAAAAACACCTCCACTCCTCAGTCTCCTCAACCCAACACTGGCCTGGACTCACACCTTGCATCTGCAGCATGAAAAAATTTCTTTGTTTTTTGTACTCCTAATAATGCAAAGCAGGATTTGAAACACACATTCAGGCTATGGGGAATGGGAAGATGTCTCAAAAGGTTGCCAGAAGCAGCCCAGCAGGACATACATTCATCCTCCATATAGCCCCATTTTAATCTCTCAAATATAATTAATTATTGAAAAAAAAAATCCCACAGAAGCAGCAGGAGCAGATCTTCCCTCTCTCATTAGAGCAAACATCTTTACAAATAAGACCCGGGGCTTTGTTTTGCCTGTTCTAATTTTCTGGCTAATAAGCTACAGCTGAGCCTCACTGGATATCTTAATAGTCCCATCTTTTTCAGCAAGAGAGGGGAGATCCATTCCAAATCCCAGCCCTTTATCACATTTCCTCTTATCAGGGCCCACCCTGTTCCCAGGAATCACTGACCTCTCTTGTCAACCACTCCCTGCAGGTTCCCCTTGGCTCCATCACTCTCACACCTCCCAAAATCTGTGTTTCCCCCGTGGGTTGTGGGCAGGCAGCTCTTACCTTCTCGCCGTCCATTCCTCAAGCACTTCACCTTGGGGAGCTGGCCCAGCAAGCGGCAGTCATCAGCTTGGGAAACACAAAGGGAGGACACCAACGTCACCCTCAGCCCTCACAGTGGCTCTGGTACCAGAAATGGAGACTCCTAGGAGAGACTGGGAGCAGGGAGAGGACCTTGTCCTGGACTGGCTGATGGCTTGTTAGGGCAATTGCATTGCTGGGTCACAACAGCCTTACCACCCAGCTCATGCAGCATAAATTGGGACTGGCAGAGCAGCAGTTTTCATAAAACTAGTGTAAATTCAGCAGATTTACACTGAGAGCAGCTGAATTATGCTCTAAAATCAGCATAGAAAAGTTGTGGTTCAGGTCAGAATCTAAATTTCTGCACATTAATGCAAATGACTATTTTTGGTAGCTGCAAAGCAACGCACAAGCTGTTGATGCGTGTCTGCCTGGCAGGGCAGGAGCTTCCTGTGGTGGCCTGGAGCCTTCAGTGAGGAGAAAGGGATGCTCAGAGAGAGCCCTGTAGAGCACCTGGGGGCTCCTCATGCCCCAGGCAACACCTCCATGGGGCAGAAAGGCCTGACAGCCACCTACACCTGAGCTAGGGAGGTCCTGCAATCCCACACATAGTCCCAGGGTCCCTCCTCACCTGGATTTCTCCCAGCCAAGTGGACAATGTCAGGTGTACCCATCACAGCCCCTCCACCTCTATGCACCCACACTGTGACCTCCACAACCCCTTCAAGGCTCTCACCCCTCTGCCTCCTCTTCCTGGGCACTATCAACAGAGAGGTGTGTGCTCCATCCCCTCTGCCCAACCACTGCAACCACTAACCCTCTGAGCGCTTTCAGCCCCTCCAGAAATCTCTACCAGCAAGAGATCACTGTGCCCACACCCCTAACAATTCAGGGACAGAGCTGGAACAGGGCAGCAGAAGTGGCAGGGCTTGGCTACGAACTCACAATGAAAATCTGCTGGGGATAGTGGGAACTCACGTGCTGAAGAACTGCATCCCAGTGAATAACAAGTCAGCAGGCAGAGAGAGGTGAGAAACGAGACACAACTGGGCATGAGATAGAAGCACTAATTGCTTGGGGTGGGTTGCAGGGAAAAAACTGACCATGTGTGTGTAGTGTATTATGCAAATGCATGTATTTTATGTAAATGCATGCAGAGCAGATGCCAGCAGGCTCAGACTATCACAGGAAAGAAGATGTCAGATAGCTGAGAAGCACTGAGTAGCTGAGGGGCTGCTCTAAGTTACACAGGAAACAGGCTCCCCTCTGGTGCCCTGGGATGAGTTAAAACCCAGCCCTGTTCTGTCTGCCTGGCTCCCAGCACTGGGCACGCTGTGACAGGGGAGCTGTGTTACTACAAACCTGCTTCCTTCCAGGAAGGCAAGCTCTTTGCCTATTTAGCCAAATAGCTGGCATTTACTTCCTCCACCCTCCAAAAATGCTGCTCTGCTGCTCTCCAGGGCAGCTCGAGTCCCTGCAGCTGCTCCTCTTCCCTGTCACAGCCGTTCTGCCTGTTCCCAGACTTGCCCAGCCTGCCCACCCCGTGTGCTGGAGCTGCTCCAGGGCTCACCATAATCACAGCAGCTCCTTCCCCCAGCTCCACTCCTTCCCCTAGCTTCAGCAACTTCCCAGGGAGGTGTCAATGCCAAGAAGTGGGTCTTGTGTGAAATCTGTCCCTAATGCTCTCTGAGGCAGTGCCTATTTATAACATCCAAGAGCAAAGCCGAGATCCATTTTTTAAAGAAACCTATCTGGCTTTGTTTTCACGTTTCCAAGCAAACAGCTTTATTTTGCAGCTCCTTGAAACACAAGTGCCGCAGACCACTCAGCCAGTTTATCATCCTTTTTATGCCTGAGACAGTATTTTTGAGCACCTCCTCTGAGCACCTGGATCTTCAGCTCTCCCATCGCACCAGGCAAGATCTTTAGCTGCGGTGGTTCCCTGGGAGCCCCTGGGGCTTCAGCTACCTTCTACTGGATATTGATTTCCTTTGAGTCAGGCTATTAACTGGGAGGGAACAGCAGGAGGATGTGGGCTGTCTGTGTGGTGTACAACGCTATCTGTGGTGCACCTCAGAAATGGGAAACCCATGGAGGGAATCCTCTTTCCATGGGTGAAAAAATAAATCAAGAGTTGCTGACAACCAACTTGAATGCATGTGGAACATATCCATAAGGTCAAGAGGGTCAGACTGTCGTTGTCCCATGCAATTCCAGTGGTGCCAACCCAGAATTGCTCCTGGCTGCAGCTGAAAGCCAGATCAAACACACTATGGCCACGGTGGGATACAGCTGTGTAAGGATTGGATTCACGTCTACTGGGCATAAAAACAATTTGCCATGCACTTTTCTTGCATTATTTTCATGAGAAGGGGTTGGATCATTTGGAATTTGAATTCCACACTTGGTGCCACAAACCCGGCACAGCAGGCTTTGCTCTTCACAGCTACAGAGCTTTAAATTTCCTTCCACTCCAGCAAACTCTCCCCCACCTCACCACAAATCCCAGTCTCTCACAGGCTTTTTGGCCCTTTGCTTTTAACAGGGAAAGGGTCACTTACGATCATCACTGAAGTCATCCACGAGTATGATTTCATGGACAAGGTGCACTGGGGTGCGGTTCAGCACGCTAAGGAATGAAGAGAGAAAATCCATGACAGCGCTTGACCAACTTAACAACCCAGCAAATGGAGTGGAAAAGCCGAGGAACTGACCCCCCTGCCAAAGCACAGAAGAACAGGCTTGGATTTCCAGAAAGTATATACTAGATAAGACCCAGAAACCACTCCCCACCACCCCCAAGTAACCTACAGTGCCTGACTATCACCTCCCTGTAGCCTGATCTAAGAGCCAAGCTGTCTGTACTCCTAGGAAATAGCAGAGATTCACCCTTTTCACCTTTGTGAGCAAAAGCAGAGCTCCATGTAAAGCCAGGAAAAATTGACTTATTTTTTTTCCAAATTGCACCAAGATTCCTAACTGGGCTTACAGCAAAGCTGCCATCACCTCTCCACCTCCTCTGGGGCTAATGATATGGTGTCCAGCGACAGCAGGGCCAACACAGAGAAAATTAGCCAGCTCAAACCCATCTTTACACAGCTCACAGCTGTGGCAGGACAACTCCTGTTTTTATCCAGGAGCTGATTGTGTTTCGGAGGCTGCCGAGAGGATAAGAGCAGGGTTGGAGCCCACCTAGGTAATGAAAGGGAGAGGCTGGAGGATGTGGTTCACAGCTCCCTCCGTGTGGAGAGACACTGTGAAACATGGCACAAAGCTACAATCCTCCCTTAATTATGCCACCAAGGGTTATTATTGTTATTATTAAAACGTCTAGACCTGTTCTTTCCCTTTCTCTCACAGTGCAGAGGTCGTGGATTTGTTGCACTGGCTCCAGCAATTTCATCTCCAAATAAACACCAGTGCAAAAGTCACCCTGACACATAAGATGTGGAGTTGCAGTTGCTGTTACACATGCTTAAAATCCCGCCCCAGCAAAGGGTCAAAGCTGTCTGCTTGAAGCAGAAGCCCCAGGGCATCCCAGAAGTCTCCTAAGTGCTCCAGTTGAGCTTTGATAATGCCAGTCAGGTTGTACAGGTTTTTACAGCATTTAAACTTCTTCGCTTCATCCTGAGTACGGTTCCTTTTCCACACAGGATTTAAAATCCCCCCAAATTTCAGATCCTCAGACCTCCCACTGGCACAGGAGGGCAGTCACCCAACTAGCTAACAATCTTGTAGCCCCTGATACTGCCAGATCCTTATTTATAAGGTTTTCCCAGTCTCTCCGGCTCCCAAAACTCTGGCAAAAAGAAACGTGGAAGTCTGGAAAAACCACATCCCTGGCCCAGACCCCAGGGAAGAGAGCTACAAAGAGCAGAAGCCCCAGGGGACTTGGGAGCCACACAACCAGCTAGCAAAAAATGCAGTCCACCCCACTCAGGGGATTCCCCTTTCCCAGGTGCCTGCTGCCTGCACTGGTGTACTCCCACCCCTCCAGCTGCTGGAACTACAGTCCTGCAGAGGGAAATAGTTGAACTGGTTTTTTTTGGAAGGCATACAGAACACCCCAAGGCAGGTGCATGAAACAGAATCATAGAATGGTTTGGGTTGGGACCTTAAAGATCATCCAGTTCTAATCCAACTGCCATGAGAATGGACATCTTCCACTACCCTAGGGTGCTCAATGCCCCCTCAAACTTGGCCTTGAACACTTCAAGTAAATGGGTATCTACAACTTCTCTGGCCAATTCACAGTAAAAAATTTTTTCCATACATAATGAATCTGTTCTCCATGTTGGTTTTTCTTTTCCCTGAGCAGAAATCCTCAAAAAGGGGGTTTTCTATCAAACCAGAATGGGTAAGCCTGGCACCTCCCTCGTAGAGCTCCTCAAAAATCACTTCCAAGAATTACTTTCCCAGGAAACATGATCCCTGCCACTTCCAGTTTCAGGATCCTGACAAAAGCCATTCTTTTCCCCCACTTCAGATGCCTTTCATGTTAAGGTTGGGACGAAGAAAAAGCCACTGTCCCCTAGGGAACAGACTGGAGCTGCTGTGGCCACCCTGACACTTCGTGTCGTACCAAGCAGAGTTAGACAACACCACCTCGACAACACCCGCAGCCTGTATCAACTACTGGGAAAAAGTGCCTAAATGCCCCTCCTCCTGCTGGGGCACACAGAACAATTTAGATGTGCTGTTTCCACCTGTCAAGTGTTTTTTAATTATTGTTATTAATAGGCTTGTTATTTTTTAGAAATCCCCGATCGCGAGAGCTGAGTTCAGCAAATTACCGTAGCCGAGCATCAGCAGACAGAGACAGGAGAGCAATATCACGCTCAGTGGAATATTTAACAAGTGTTGATTGCCTGGAAAACTAACTCTGTGAAACCTGCAGGAAAGAAGCAGGCTGGTAAAAAAGCCAGCAAAATAAATAAATAACCCACAGAGAGCGGGAGAGGAGGAGGCAGTGGGCAACTTGGAACAGTCAAGGCCTGCCTTTGTCTGCTCTCCCCTGGAGATTTGGCTGCCAGAAATGCAGTGCAGGGCTTAACTCTATGGGAAGGAGGCTGCAAAGGGGCTGATTTGGCTTTTGCTGGTACCAGCCAGAACAACTCAGCCAAAACCATGGCACTGGGCTATGTAGGCTCAGTCTTGGGCTCTAGGCAGTACTCAGTCCCTTAGAAGAACTCCTGCCAGGGCACCACTGATGGAAGAAAATGGACCATTTCCAAGGCGCTGGGCTGAGGAGAGGTGCAGCCCAGTGTTTGCTCAGAGGAGGCTCCAAATGTTCCCAGGCTAAGCAGTTTGCTGCCAACTCTGTGCCTGGGCTTGCCACCCCACAAATCAGGGACGGTGACCCCTGAATGCCAACAGTGGCCATCTGTGGGACTGACTAGAGCAAGGGAGAGAAGGCCAGCATGCTGACCCACGATGGAAAAACATCTCCAAGGGCTCCTTGGCTCCATAAACCACCACCCTTCCATGGGGTTAATGACAGACACCATTGTGGGTGACAGAGCATCCCCTCACCTGCATCCTCACAGCCCTCTCCCATTAAATCCCTGGTGGGACTCACTCACCACACCCCACTTTTCCAAAACCTGAGTGAACAACTCACTGTTGTGAGGGTGGTCCAAAGGCTAGCTCTATGGGACCTGATCTCCACTGATTTCATGCACTTTGTGCTCATTACTGCCCCTGCAAGTGGGGGCACAGACCCCAGCAAGCCCCAAAACTGCTGCTAAGCCAAGGGCGACTTCATGCAGGCACAGAGAGATCCCCAGCAAAGCCAAATTCACATCTCCAATCCATTTTCTGCCTGTGCTATCTGAACCACACGATAAAGCACACATGATGCTGGAAACATGGAATATAAGCACCCCTCCTGCAGTGCTCCTCAGGGAGGATGGGAAAAAAAGGCATCAAATCCTCCACGTTTTCAACATTATGGTTTTTGGGTTGGTTTTTTTTTTCAGATAGACCATAAAAGCACTTTCAAAAATTCAAAGCCGGCTTTTCTATTACTTGTGCCTCTGCTCAGCTTTGATTTTTTTTTAATACTTTCTTTTCTTTATGTCTGTGCATGGCTTTTTTTCCTCCTTTTATATGGGTAAAATCAGAAGACAATATAATAGTGCTTTGAAGTCCCTCTGTTATTATAGATTTTTCCCTGAAATCAAACATAGGTAGACATATACTGCAGTGATGGGCATATTTTAACAAATCAAAACAGTTTTTAAGTTCTGCTGAGCTAGAGATCACAACATTTTCTCCCTTAAATTGCCCAAAGACCTGTTAGCATCAAAATGAAAGCTCATGCCTCCAGTCCAGAAGTGCTTACTCTTACTCCACCTAGTAAGAACAGGTTTGCTGCTGGATTATCTTGAAAAGACAATTCTGAAATTTTCCTTGTTTCAATGGATTTACCTTATGCCAATGTGGCCATGGAGAATTTCACCTTCAATTTTCACTGTAAGGTCCCTTTTCCATCCTCCTGAACATTTTTTGGGAGCCTTTTCTGTCTACCCAGAAGTAAACACTGGATCCAGCAATTTCATTTCCAAATAAATACCAGGGCAAAAGTCACCCTGATCATGTGAGACATAGAAAATGTTTGTGGGAAGGAATTTAGACCTTCTGACCAAAAGTCAGTGTGGTTTTGGTCATCACCAACTTGCTTTAGAGAGATGACTGTGGACACCCATCCTTGGGAACTCCTGAACTTGTTAATTTCTCTCCATGGCAACATATTGGGACTCACTGGGGGGAAAAGAAAACACCTTTGGAAGAATAATAAAGTATGAAAAGGGCCAAGGGTCACAATTATCGAAATCAGACTGAGAGTGTGGAGAGAAAATACCCACCAAAATGAACTGCTTCAACAACCCCAAATGGCTAATTATGTAGGAAGAAAGACATCACACCAAGAATAACCATAATGAGCTTTGATTACACTGCGGCTTTCGCATTTTATTCTTTCAAATACCCACCAAGCTCTTTGAAATTCAAGAGTTCTCTTATGTTAACATCAAAAGGTAAAAGCGCGCGGAGGGCTGTGTACTCAGTCACCACAAGAGATGATTAGCAAATTAAGAGGGAAAAAAAAAGTCCAGGGTTTAAGGAAAAAGCAGAAAAAAAAAGAAATGAAAAATAGTCAGCACAAAGTGCTAATTATACAGTTTCTGTGCAACACCTGGCTTGTTTTTGCTTCTTTAATCAGGCTCATTTCAGTTATGGCACAGACTCTGTATGGTGCCGACGCTGCCTAAGCAAGGAGGCTTTGTCACCTCCCTGTCTCAGATGTGTCTGGATGCAGACAAGGCAGTGGCACAAGGGGAAGGTGCAAGGTGCTGTCTGCCCAGGACATCACTTCTCTCACCTATGAGCACTGAAAAATGAAAGGCAGGATATTCACTCTGCTAATTAACGATCTAAATGTTTGATGTGGTATTCACAGCACTTGCATCAGGACTCCTGCCAAAGGATGTGTTTTGGTTTGTCAGCAAGAGGTAAATAATTAAAGTTTTCTTTTTCCTGCCCTGAGCTCCCCAGCTGCAAGTTTGAAGAATAAATAAATAAAAACCACTCAGCAGAGTAAACGGGACTGTCTCACCCTCTGCCCAGCAGGTCATCCACATGACAGGATTAGGATTCCCTTGTTAAATCCAGGCTACTAGAGCATGGAAAGACAGGAAAGAATAAATTGTTGTTTTGGTGAGTTTTTATTTTTTATTTTAAATGCCTCTGCGTTGCTTATTTTCTCCCTTGCTCCTGCCTTCCCACCTTGGGTTTACTCACATGGTCCCATCTCATGTACCATCAGAGACTCTCATCATGTTTAAGGCACTGAGCCCTGGAGCTTGAAATACGTTAAACTGAACCACACAGGGATAAGGAACATGTTGAAAAGTGAATGGTTGAAACAACCCAATGATACTTTCTTCACACTCTGCACAGCAAAAAAAAAAAACCCCAAAAAAAACCCCCAAAAAAATAAACATCTCAAGAGCTACTTTGCTATTCACTATCTCCTCCTTTCTGGCCTCTTCTCCCCTTTTCTATTTCCCTTTCTCATGATCCCATTCCCTACTCCCTGGACAGCTGTACATATTCACAAGCACAGCAGTTGCACACACATTTACAAATGCTGACTTCACTATTTGCAGAGATTTGGGCATTCGATAAATTTACTTTTTCCTTTTTTTTTTCTGCCTGCTTTACTTCCAGCTGGCAAATGATCAGAGAAAAGATCATGAAACTTTTAAATGAATTCATTATTCAACACAGTCCACCAGCTTTTCTCAGTAACTCTGACAACGCAAAATGTCCATAAACAAACCATCCCAAAAGCTTCCAACGTGACCTGGGTAAGGGGTGCCGTGGAGGCCACATGTTGCTGCTTCCTGCCAAGAGCCTGAAACACACTGAGCCTGAAACACAGCTCAGCCTCAGCAGAGCTGTGGGGAGCACTGAGGCTCTCAAGCACCCAGGAAAACTGCAGGAATAGCAAAATCTCCCCTGCTCATCAGATCCGTGGTCCCTTCTGCAAGAGGAGATTCCCTCTGCTGCTGCCTCTGCCACTCCTCTGTGTTTCCATGGGGTCCTGTAAGAAGTGCCCCCTTTGTAGGGACAGTGCCCCATCACCCACAGCTTTGGACAAGCCAGGCAATGTCTCTTTCCCCTGGTTCTTGCTCCTGCCATGGCATTTAACTGAGAACATTGATTCTGCAATGAGGCTGAAAAATCCAACACACTGGAACACGGGAAAGCAGGTTTGCCATTCAAAATCTTCCACCAGCTACAGAGAGATCAGCCCTCTGCTCCTCAGTCTGTCCACCTGTCACCTGGGTTACACCACTGTGGAGATGTACTGGGGAGAACAGGGTAGAAGAGGTGCCCAATTTACCCACCACAATGCTCAAAGCAGCTGGCCACAGACTGCCCCAAAAGGCACAAAGCTATGTGAGGAGGACAGAGTTTGTTTTGAATGGCCAAGGAAAATGATCCATGTTGTTACAGCCACTGTGGGATGGAGTCATCTGGAAGATCTAATTAAAATGAGTATTTGGCGAGCAAGAAGGAAAAAGCCCCAAGCAGTCAGAAGGCAAAGCAAATTAACCTACAGAGGCTAAAGAGGCAGATGAGCTCTCAGCTGGGTCCAAAAAGAGGCAGGGAGGTGGCAATATGTGCACAGCCACATCTGGAGAGGAGCAAAGCAGGAACCATGTCATCAGCACAACTTGCCACCAAGGATTAGTGTCCCTGGGCTTGGCTGCATCAAAGCAAGACATTGTGCACTGCAACCAGGAGGAAAACTGGGAACCCTGGTGCCCAAAGGCCAAACCATGGGGACCAGAAAAAGGGGGGTCAGCTCAGGAGAGTTCAGGATCTCAGCCCAGGGAGGGGCAGAGGAGATGGGGACCCAAGACTGTAAGCTCAGTTCCTCACTGCCTGGGCTTGCCTCTGTGGTGCAGCTCAGTGAGCTGCTTTGTGGGACTCTGGCACTGCTGGGAGATGAACCTACAGGAAAGAGGGCTCAGAAGGGTCCCCAGCTGGGGAAAAACCTCCCCACAGATAAAACGTGAGTGCTGGGATTGCCAGGACCCGTAAGGGATGAGGAGCAATTCCAAATATAAATAAGAAACTTCAAAGAACAATAATCCAGAGGAAGAAGTAAAAATTCAATGTACCTGTATTTCTAACCTTGCCATCACTGCAATGAACTGTTCTCTAATGAAGCCAGATATGGGTCTAACATTTCTCATACAACAACATCACTCATGATCACACCTGGCAGGACAGTCAGGTGCTGAGTTATGGGGAGAAATGAGATTAAAATCAATCCCTCCACTCCACATGTTATAAGAACCCTGTATCTGAGGGGCTAGAGGACTGCACTTGCCACCTCTGTTACAACTGGTTCTGGAGAATGGCAAACTTATGCCAGGTACTGTAAAGATGAAAGAGAAGGTCCAGGAGCAGGGAGGTGGTACACAGCACCAAGCATCAGTGTCACCCAAAATCCACATACCCTAGAGAGAGAAAGCAGTGACAGATTACTGAGTGTGAAGGAAGGAGACAGGATTGGACATGAAACCATAAAGCAGAGCAGGAATTCAATTTCAGGACTGTCAAACTCACTTGTGGCCCTGGATACGCTCACCTGAGGAAGGATGCTGAGAGAAAAGCTCAGCAAGGACATGACAGTGAAAAGGGCACAGCTGAAGCCTCCCTCCAAGCAGCAACCCCAGTCTGACCAGCACCAGTGATGGCAAGGGGTCCCTGGGGATGCCAGGGTTTAAAAGACAGGACTTACAGCAGGGCACAGACCTTCACAATGTGCACATGAGTTGCAGCTGCAAAACACCACTGGCACAGAGCACAGCACACCCGAGCTTGCTACAGAGGAACCCACCAGCCCAGACCTGGACACACCCCACCACATCTTCCCACAAGGAAACCTGCAGATTCAAGGCACACATTGGGATTAAACACTGACTTCAAAAACCTGCAGTGAAAATGAAGCCTTCAGTCTATCCACGACAGCAAAACAGAGCCAAGAATAAACCGGCAAATGAAGGAATGGCCACATGCCCAGAGTGCTCCACCGTGTCCCTGCAGGAGCACAGAAACCAGCCTTGGAAATCTGGTCTGCATGTGTGTCATTAGGGCTTCTCAATTAGCAAGCCTTTCTGGCACTCGATGGGGCACTGGAGAGGCTCATCCAGCAGCACTGGAGCAGATATGCATAGAATGACAGCTGTCCCTAGAGGACTGGGACAAAATACAGCTGAGCACTCACACCCAGCTGGATATAAAAGCTCTTAGCCCAGACTCTGTCTAATCTGCTGACATTCCCTCCAGAGTTTCCCATGCTAGAGCCCGCTAAGGGAGCACAGCTCCTCACTTTCCTGAGCATCCCACTGTAAAACCTACTTCTCAGGGCCCAACCTTCACACTGATTTCTCCTGGTCATCATTCAAGACAGAGCTGGCAGGTCTGGTCCTGTTGCTGTGGTGAGTGCAAACAGATTCTGCCTTTATTTGTGGTGACCACTGACCCTCTTTGAAGAGATCCCCAGGAGCTCTTACCTCCGAATTGTCCTCAGCAGGGTGGACCTGGCCTCGTTGTGGAAGGTGATGACCACGCTGGTGGGCGGCAGGTCCTGGCTGTAGTGCAAAGTCGTACACCTGGGGAGGGACAAAGCAGAAAGGGCTGTTCAGGTGCTGGAATTGAAAGTGGGAGATCACTTCATTAATGCAGACAGCAGAGGCCATCAGTAAATGGTCCTCTAGCCACTATTACAAATAAAGAAGTAAGAGTTTTTCTGTGTGAATCCTTTCTGAAGGAGTCTAGAAACGGCCAAGGAAGTCACCAAGGCTTAAAATAGCAAGGAATTCTACTGTCATTAATGGGAAGGGATGAGAACAGAGGCACCCAGCTGGCAGCCCTTTCCTCTAACCAGTGCTTCCCAACTACCCACCAGTGCTCCTCTCAGCCCCCTGGCTCGTGGCACCAGCAGAGGTAAGAGCATCCCTGCAGCTCCAGCTCCAAGCCTCCTCACTCCCAGCCTCCTGAGGCAGCAATTCCCACCAGTCAGTTGCAAGGTAAGCCAAGCCCTGTTTCTAAATTAATTGTTTCCTTATTAATTCTGCCTTAATTGCATAACTAGACTACAGGGAAGATTGGGATTTAAAACTTTCCAAGCCAGCCTTGCAGAAGGCAAAAAGCCACAGCTGCAACCACTGCCCCTGCTCCTCCTTCCCAGGAGGAAATGTCACAGACTCTGTAATTACTTTGACCTTTAGCTGATTAAATTTGTGGCTTTTATGGGCTGACACCAATATAGTCCTAGCCCAGAAAATTCAGATATCTCTTACATCCATGCTGCCCTTCCCAGGTCCCTGTCAGGCCCATAAGGTGGTCTTAAGATGACACAACAGTAGCTCTCCATCACAGCCATCATGTCCCTTCCCATCCACATGCCACTTGTCTGCTCTTGTGTCACACCCAGGTGCTACCACTACCATCCTCAAACGGAGCAGGGAAGAGGACTGAGCAACCACTCTTCCAGCAAACCATCAGTTTGCTCCCCCAAAGTTCTGGGCCACAGTATCTGCAAGGTGAAGTAAAAACAGATGGAAAAATTAAGTTGAGAATGGAAAGAAGAAAGCATGTAAGAGCAGCCAGATTTTGCTGGTTTATGCTATTAAGACTGGCATGTTGCACCTCTGATATGCCAAAATGTTACAGATATTATTTTTGATGAGGTTTTCCATATTTTAATTTCGCAACTGCATTTCTGGTTATTTACAAAGTGAACTAAATTAAAGGAAACAAGAGTGCACAACAGTAGAAACAATTGCCAAGATAAGAAAAAAAAAGGTATCTTAGATAGGACAAAATATTTGCAAGCTCATGTTAAATTAGTTGCTGCTTTCTCTCATTGTTTCACTCAAAACCCTTTCCAAATCCTGCTTCAACTTGACCAAAATCAGGTTTTTCCTTACTCCCCTGTTCTTTCAGCACAGTCATCAACACCAGGAATTCACCTTCGAGCCAATTCTAATTCTGGGTCCATCCCCAAAGGACGCCAAAGTCGCACAGCTATTCCATATGCAGGAGAAAGTTCAGCAACATTGCCCTGTGCGACAACACCCTCATCCATCAAAATTCAGCTTCTCAGGGATGCTGAAAACAGAGTTTCTGAATTATGAAACAGCACCAGGTCGTGCCCTGAGCTGCTTCTCCGGGTCCCTGCAGCCCCTTGCACCACCCAGTATCCAGCTTCAGCCAAGCCTTCCCAAACTGGTGTGATGAGAAAGAAGCTGCTGCTCAGTTTTTCCACACTCGGGCTCAGCTCCCATTTGCTCTGCAGAGCTGCAGGGACAGACTATGGCAACTGCTCCCCTGTGCTATTTATACACCTCTCCCAGATGCGTGTCCTTCCACCCACTTCCAGCAGGGCTCTGTGGAGCAAACACGGGAAGCTATTTCTGGAAAAGAATGGGAGAGAGTGGAAAATACAAAGTCATCAATACTTTACTTATGCTATTACAACAGCCAAGGAGCTGGTAAATAAAGCAGCAGCTGGGTGTGTCTGTGCCTCCCACGGGTGGCAGTGGATGCTGCAGGCTGGCTGAGGCTCCTCATGCGCAACAATTTGCTTTTAAAACTCCAGATGCCGGTGCACCAGATTGGCCCAAGCAGGCAAGGTGCCTGTGGGAAACGCTGGAATGTCACACACTGTACCTCCAGAGCTGCACCTCACCCCTGGCTCCTGTCTAGGGAGGCTTGTCACATCCCAAGGACAGGAATGGTGCTGCTGTTGACCCCCAGCCTCACTCTGCCAGCATGATAGCACAGCTGGGACTTGTCTCTCCAAAAGTAGCCTGAGAAGTGCTAGGCAGAGCTGCTGCATCTTCCAGGCTCCTCCTCCTGGGTCCCTTGTGGCCCTGACTCTGCCCTTGCCCAGGATTTTACCCCTTTTTTCAGGAGCCCTCCCAAAGTTTCCTCCAGTTGGTCCCTTTTTTTTTCCTTCCCCCCACCAGTGTAAATGCAGCTAAACATCCTGGGCCCCCAGAAGGCAGATTTCAGTTTAAGTTGTTGACTACAAGTGTCTTTTTTGGCACTTACTTGGGTAATAAAAACCACAGCTTGGAAAAGCATTAAATCCAGCATGTCCAGAATTATTTTGTGTGACAATTACATCTGGGGTAATTTCAATTTAATACCTCACTGCAAGTGAAAATTGCAGCATGCAGCCCTAAAATTGCTGTAATAATGAAAATAAACCCACTAAAAGCTGCCTGTGCTACCTCAGGCTGTCACTGGATAAATGGTTTGTACTGCTGATGGTATTTCATAGGTCACCCAACTGCCAACCAAAGAAAAAAAACCAGAACCAAAAACAACACCCAGAACATTTCCAGGAAACCAATGGAAGTTTGAGGAGTTTTTTTAGATTGTTCATAAAAAAAAAAAAGAAAGAAAAAAAAGAAAAAAAACAGTAGTTACTGCACTGCCTGTATTTGCAGTGTGTTGAAACTCACTGGCTAAAGCCATTTAAAGTTTGATGCTTTGAAACCTTGCAGCAGGAGTGGGGAGCAATCCTAGCATAGCAAGTGCTAGTAGGAATGCTGCCAGGCTGCTCTGCAGGCCTCTGGGGGGCTGAAAGAAGACAGAAGCCAGGCTGACCTGCCCTAAAAACCCCAGGAAGAACATCCAGATGGAGAACAATTCTTACTTCCTCATGCTAGAAGTCAAGCTTCATTTGATCAGAAGAGTCACTTTTTTGTTTAAAGGTTTTTTCCCATTCAAAATTGAAATAATTTCAGAATCAGAAAGTTCTGAAACTTTCTACAAACACCAAACACCTTAGAAATCAGCTCTGGAAAACCCCAGCCTGGATTGGTTGCCCATCATACTTCCTTCAGGGAGGAAAATGAAAATTACTGCCCCAGGGAGAAAGGAAGCCACTACCCACCACAGGCAAATAAAGAGCTTTCAGTGGAAAGGAAAAGACAGAGCCCCAGCTGTCCTGGCCAGTAGCAATCATCCCCAGGCTCTGCACACCTGTAGGGATGGACAGCAGGACATGCAGTACCTTGGTCACACCTCTCAGGACAGACAACAGTGGCACATACAGTGGTGGAGAACCATTGTGCCTAAAGCCTGCCTTTGAGCTGAAGCAAAATTCATAGAATCATAAAAATATGGAGCGATTTGGGTTGGAACAGACCTTAGAGATCATCTAGTTCCAACCCCCTGCCTTGGGGAGGGACACCTTGCACTAGACCAGGTTGCTCTAAATCCCATCCAACACTTGAACACCTCCAGGGATGTGGCATTCCACAGCTTCTCTGGGCAACTCGTTCCATCGACTTCACAGTAAAGAATTTCTTCCCAACAACTAACCTAGGAGACTTCCATGAAACTATTCTAACAATAGGAACCTTGGGCATGGTATGATACAGAGCTATAAAGCACTGTATGTGCCCACTTGTATGGAAGTGAACAAGTTCATAGAGCTTACTGCAGGACTGGACTGTGTGCCACCTCACCTGACCTCTGGGCAACACAGTCTCTGGCATTTTTCCCAGTTATTTCTGCATTTCTCACTTATCCATGCATTAAGTCCAGTGACTTGTGCCTGACTGCAGAGTACCTATCAAAAAATCATTACTTGATGACCTCCAGAGATGAAAAATCCAAGAAGTGCTGTTCACATTACAGTCAAGGCATCAGTTTCACACAAGAGTATAAATGGGATACAACAATTCAGTATTTGCTTGACCAGAGCACAGAAGAGGGATCAGTAATTTTCTTCATGGCATTCACTTCCCACCAACACCCTCAGTTCTTCTCGGCTCTCCCCAAGCCACCATTCCTGCATGTTGCCCCAAAATATTTTTTCACTCAGCTCTGAGACACCTTCAGACTGCTCCTTTGCCTTCCCAAGTTATGCCAGCAACTCCAGCTCCTTTTCTGGGTACGCTTTGCCTCTCCTCTGTCAGGAAGAGGCTACCAAATTGAGGACTGACCACAGTCTGTGCATCTCCAGCACCACCACAGCACCATGGCACCCAGGGTACAGCTGTGAGCAGTGAGACAACTCCTGGCACATCCTGCACGTGGGGTCTGCTTCAGGACAAAAACCTCCTGAGGAAGCTCTGGGATTCCCTCTGAGGTTGCCTCTAAGCTCCACCAGGACACACCACGATCTGAGCGTGAACATCGCTGCTCAGAGCACAGATGGGACCTTCGTAGCACAACAGGAAAAGCAGTGGCTAACAGAAGTTAGACCTCCTGTGCCTAACCTGGTCCTGCAGGTGACCTCAGGCTGGCCATGGCTGTGGGCAGGTTGGTGCTACTGAAGCCCCAAAAGGCATAAAGAGCAAAGAGAGGCTGGAAACACAGCTGGAAGGCACAAAAGTCCAGAAAGCAGCCGTGCCAAAAGGAAAGAGGAAAGGACGTGGAGTCAGATGTCAGCTGGCAGTGCCACATGATTGCAGGGAATGCCAGCTCAAGTTTGGCTTGCCAAAGTGAAAAAATACCCTTGAGAAAGGTCGGTAGGATTTCTCCGTGCTGGACTGGCATGTGCCTCAGGTTTACATTCCCCAAAAGGGACAGAAAAATCCCTGGGGTGGTGTGCAAGAGAGGCTGCTGGGGCTGGGAGAAACAGGAGTGATACAAAGAGAGGGATCCTTCTCTTGAGCAGATGACTTCAGGGTGTACAAGGGTTTGAGCAAGGGTAAGGAGGCACATCTGCAACAAATACTCAGCAGTGGTTAGCATCAGAGCTAACAAGGAGTTATTTAGCAGGCTTGAACTAGATGTAATTTGATAAAACTGTAAGGAAGACCATCAGGAACAATCTGCCTGGGCAGTAAAACAGCTCTGGCTGTAGATTAGACTCCCAGAGGAATTCACCCAAGCCTGCACCTCTCCCTTCCCCACAAAAATACTAGAAACTGCACAAAAGAGGAGAACCCTCCCAGAGCCAGGAGATGACACAGCCTCTTCCCTTCACTCTCTGAGTTCCTTGGAAGTCGATGTGCTGCCATGGGTGTGATGGACACAGCCTGGAGAGGAGCAGCTCCCAGCCTTGCCAGGGGACCACCACACCCACTGCCACCAGCACAGGGCCCTGCAAACTGGTGCAACTCATCCATGGGCTGAGCTGGGATCAGCCTTCTGGGGTTGACCAGGAAGGACATTTTCCCACACAGCTTCTGGAGCATTAGCTAGTGTGCAATTAATATTTCCTCTAACTCACTGCCACTTTCGGTCTCTTTCTTTCTTTTCCCTGCAAGATAGATATCTAAAAAATTAATCAAATTACTAAATTTGAAGAAAATGGGAAATGCAAAGAGGCAAAAATAACCTTCTGTGCACATGACGTGCTGCTGCCTGTGAACCTCAAAACTGATGAGAAGATGCATTTATAATTTATTAAAAATTTGCTGGATTTTTGTCTTCAGAAAAGGGGAGGGGGGAAAAAAGAGAATCTTGTAAGAAGGAAGGAAAGAATAACACGGCTGCCTTTAAAAACAAGTTAAACCAGATTGTGTGTCTTGATTTTCAAAGCAGATCATGAATAATTCAGACTTCTAGGGCCCTCCACACAGACTCAGGGTCTGTCTTGCTTCTTGACTCCCTCCACCCTTCCTTCCTCAGAACTGAGGCAACAAGAAAAATGGAGCCAACAAAAGTGAAAAGAAGAAAACAAAACCAGTATAATTCAGTAGAATTTTAAACTGATGCCAGTTTTACTGGAATACCAGAGCCGATGGCAAAGGTTTTCACTTCATGAAAGTAAAAGCAAAACCTGGGACCTTGCACCTTCATGGAAAGCCACCAATCCATCACTGAAGATCTTTAAAAACCAGGACAACCTGAAATTACGTTTCAGAAGGTCAGAACCCAGGACGTAAACATTCCTTAGGGAGGATGCTTTCTGACCAAAGCTTCCTGGCACCACATGGCAAATCAAAGCAGAGAAAGTTCTCATCCTCACAACACTCAAAACCACTTCCAACATGTAGGGATCTGCAATATTTACAGCAGAAATCCACCCAAAAGACCCCAAAACAAATTGCCCTTTTGCTGCAGCTGATGGAGTAGGACTTTAAGGTGCCAGGCAGCTGAAAAAAAAACAAACAAGGGTTTGATGGAGGGAACTGTCTCATGGCCTTAATTATCAACAGGAGCGAGCCTAAGAGATCTAGTTCCATTATTTACTAATACTTGACTTTCATTTCAGCCTACATAAACATATTAGGTCAATAGAAATAGTGAGAAAAGCACAAGAGTTAAACAAACAACTTCATTCTGTCAGAATTACTTGAAGCAAGTTATCAAAGTAATCGATGGCACATAATAACTATAAGACAAGTGGTCAATATGTTACAGCAGTCAAAAGAAGAGGATGGCTCTAACAGAAGGGTGATCAATGGCACCCTGGGAATGCTGAGGCACTTAGTGATGAAGGGATGGCCACCAGGAAATCATCACTGAGTCCTGGTGTGGCTCAGGTGGCTGCACCCTGTGAAGGGCACTGAGAGAGATAAGGTTTTTTCTTCCATACAAAAAGCCAGGATCTTCTCAGTCCACTGCAGGGAAGGAGGCACATGGAGTTTTAAAAGGACATCCTGTGCCCCCATGGATTGGCTGATGTTGGCACAGCCACCCCAAGGGCCATGGCTGGATGTGTGGTCAATCCTGGTCTGCCAAGGACCCCCATCCTCCCTCCTTTGGGAAGAAGCCTCTCCCTGGTGCAGTGACTGCCTCCCACCAGTGGTTCCTGCACCCGCCAACACACACTGCAGCATCACTTCCACTCCAGCACATCGTTTGTTCCCGAGGAGCCCAATGTCTACTTTTCATCTGATACTCAAAATCACTTCCTTTTAAATACAGCTTGTCATTTTTCAGATGACTAAAGTGTCAAAAACATTTGAGATCTAAATGAAATTTTTCCCTTTTCAGGATGAGAAAAACAGATCACTTTGGCTTTAAGTTTTCCTGTCTTTTTACTTTTAGATTCACCAACAGCTTTGCTTTTGATTTATCCTGAAATTGGTATCTCCTGGCTTTTCTTTCTCTTAAATAACCACAGAACTGAAACACTGTTATTCACTCAGCTCTACTGAGCTCTGTCTACCCATGTAACCCCCAGATTCAAGCTCCACAGATGTGGCACTGACAACACAGACATAGCCCAGGTGTAGGGAGAGGAGTGGATCCCACCACCCACTCTGTCTCTGTTCCCAGCTTCAGGCTCTTAAACAAAAGCAGCAGTGCCTGTACCCAGGCACTGCTCACCTTGAAATGGAGCAGTTTGTCCTCAGGGCACAGTGACTGGCAGGTCACTGTCTTTTATTAAATTCCCAGCTCTCCCTCCTCTGTGTCCCCCATCATTGCTCCACAGACAGATATCTGGGGAACGAGCTTTTATCTCTGGGTGAATATGTCACAAAAGTGGAGCTAATTAACTGGGGCTCTGTTTTTGAAAAAAGGTTAATATTTTATCACATGTCTTCTGTCTTGAGGAATAATTAGCCCTGGCAGTAGTAG
This sequence comes from Entomyzon cyanotis, assembly GCA_024500445.1. Classification (NCBI taxonomy): domain Eukaryota; kingdom Metazoa; phylum Chordata; class Aves; order Passeriformes; family Meliphagidae; genus Entomyzon; species Entomyzon cyanotis. Next base: position 22,289,981 of record JAKEPQ010001015.1, on the reverse strand, counting down.
CTCTGCCATTTCCCAAGGGACCGAGGGAGAGACTGGAGGCTGGAGAGACACGTGGTAACGATGGATAGACAGCAGCTCAACTCGGGGCTAACAGTGCATCTCACCAGTGGTTACTCCTCAACACAAACCAGCCTGCCATGGAATATTAACAGAGGCCAAACCCTGCTCCAAAGGCTGAACACATTCTTCTTGTCCATTCCATGCCCTCTGGTGCAGGGATGCTTTAAACCAAGGCACTGTGGCTCAGCCAAGAGTTTTTAGAGTGCTGACACCAGAGTGCCAATCCCAAACCCTTCTTCCCAGGCACTCTCTTCCCTTGTTGTTCCAGCACCCCAGTCTGCACAACAAAAGGAAAATCTTGAAGAATCTCCTAACTCTTCTATCCCAAAATCAAACCTGTTTGCATGGGGGAACGAAGGAAATTCTCATAGGGACTGCACAGAAGAAGGTTCCCCCAGTGCTTGCACAGAAATCCTCAGTACAGTACACAGCATCTCTCCACAGGGCTGGGATGTAAGCAGGGTAAATGGAGGGACTGAAAAAGGATGAGGGAAGGGTCATTTCAGATCGGCCCAGAACTGTTTTGTGCATGCATTTTTCTTGGCAAAATGCAGTGGACGGGTGAGTGGGAAATTTCCAAAATGAAATCAAAACTGTCTCATAGGGAAACAGAGCCAAAATGACTTAGGGGAAAGAAATACATCACTTGGAGAGGGGGAAAAATATTCTCAGCTTTTTTCTGTCTGAAATTGCGATTTTTGGCAAGGAACACAAAATAAAGGTGTTCTTCAGGGAAGGGACAGCTGGGATGGAAGCTGTGCCTGCTCCCATGTGAACTCCTCAGATTTTCCTTGGGAGAATGCCTGTCCCATGCAGATGCTCTTCCAACCCAACAAGGCACTGAGGGGCTGGGAGAAGGGACAACTTGGATAAACAAAACACAGCAGTAAGAAATTTAGTACTATACCATAATGTTTGCTGGAATAGTCCAGTCATCCCCACTGCCAGCAGCCAGATTCCAAGACACTGAGTCCCTACAAGCTCCCCAGCTCCCACAATGCCAATCCCCTTTGGCCTGCAGACATCCTTAGCCAAGAATACAGCTCAGGAATAGTTTCTGCTCACTGTGCAGACAAGTGCCATAACTCACACTCCTTGCACAGCCCTTTCAGATGGAAGTAGCTTTGCCCTCCAGAAAAAAATGATTAACACAACCACTTAACTGACACATCCTCCTGCATCCCAAACACCCGTCTATACACTTCCATCAGCTCCTCAGACAGTCTAGCTCACTCCTCAGCTGCTTCTCAAGACTTGCCCTCATCCTTCTCATTCAAGACAAAGAAAAGGAGAGGGGAGGAACAGCATTGAAAATCCACCACTACAGAATAAGCACCATCATATCTGCCACATCCCTACAGCAGCACAATCAATCCTGCTCCTGGAGAAACACCATCCCCAAAAACTCTCAGCAACTTTTCTTAGTGCTCAAACCCACAATAATCCCATTTCATACACACCCTTCTCATCTAATCTTTCTTCCCCTACCACATTCAAAAAAACCCCAAACCCAGAAAGCTCCAAAAGAGGACATTACATAGAAAGGCACTTGAAAGCAATGAGCCCACTGTCACTGTGAGTGACTGGACAAGACACAGGCAACATGAGCACTGCAAGGAGAGCAACTCAAGCAACTCAAAGCTTGTTACACAAACTCAGGCAGCTGGGGGAAAAGAAGTACAAATTCCATGTACTGCAACCAAGGTTTTTAAATTACATCAGCTTTTACAAAATGCTGGGGCAAGCCTGAGAGGCAGGAGTCCCAGTGGGCTCATTGCTTTCTGCATTGAGACAAACCTGGGCTGATTACAGAGCTGACCCAGCTTCGAGCAGGAGGCTGGATCAGAGACCTCCTGTGGTCTCTTCCAGCCCAAATTATTCTATGATTTTATGAAGTGCCAGTTTCTGATTAATAGCTGTCTTGCTTTCCTTGCTTAGCTGCCAAGAATTGCCAATCTCAATACTCCTTGTTCTCTGTGTTACCTGAAAACAATCTCTCTGTGTTTTGATCACACAACTGTTCCTCAAACCTCCTTGGAGTTTCCAAGTCCAAATTCACCCAGAAAGCCAAGCGCAAAATGTCACTGTGTGAGGTGAGCACTCCAGATGGACTGAATCTACACTGTGCAGAACTGAACTCTTTTGAGTGAAAGACTTTGATTTTAGCTCATTTGTACTCATATGTGGGTCAGCTTTAGCCAACAGACAAAAAATGGTGTTGTCTCAGGATCTGTGGGCAACAAACTGGCCATCACCACCATGAGAGGCTGGCACAGCTGCCTGACAGGGGCTGGGAGGCCAAAATCAGTGGTGTGTGGTCGTCTGGGGATGCAGAGCACACCTTTACTCAAAATACACCTCACCTTTAATTCTCTGGCCAGACAGAACCTTCCCAGTTTGCATCCTCCAAATCACATTTGGGCTTCACGCTTCAGTTCATTCCAAGGCCTCAGCAACACAGAGGTCCAAACTGTGAGTGACAGCAGGGATAAACTCCAGCACAAAGCTACAGATAATGGGGTTTGATAAGGGGAGTTCCATACTGGGTCTGCTGCTCTGTTAGCAGACAGCAAACTTTCCCAGCTAGGAGAACTGGCTGTGCTAGTAACCAGCCCGTTTAGGGTGGACCTGAATTCCTAGAGGGCTGCAGAGCTTGGAAATGGAATAACTACTATGAGAAGAGGTAAGAACAACAATTCCCTAAAAAATAAAATAAATCCCAGCACCCCATGACAATACCCTCCTACACAGACCATGGGGCTGGTCAGTGGCTGGTGACAGTGTGTGGAGAGTGAGCTGGCTGCCCAAAGCTGCCTCTCTCTCTGACTTCCAGCTGCACAACTGCATCAATAGAAGCTACAGAACAAACTAAGATACTTCCCTTCACATCAGCAAGCTGCTCTATTTCTACCATTGGCAAAGAGTTACCAGGTTGCACAGAAGAATCACGAGCAATTCTCTCTCTGCCCAGCCTGTGAAAGTTTCCAACTTAGGGCACAAAAGCCATCGACCAACTGCAGAAATAAAACCATGGCTAAGTTCTAGTTTATCCCAAAGACATAAGCCAGCCCTTACTCTACTTGAAGGATTGTTCTCATATCTTCATCCCAAGAGATCTCAGCCTAAGGAGGCGATGGAAAAACATGGTGCTGAGAGCTAACCTCTTGGGGTCTGGTGTCCAAGAGACAAAAGCAATCATGCTGCTTCCTAATGGAGATACTTTAGTCTCAAATGTGTTTTCCACCATTGATTCATGTACCTGCTCACCTGCACGGTCATGCTCTGCTCTTGCTGTTACTAGAAATAAGGAGACCAGGACCAAAGGCATCCCAGATCTTCTCTTCCCCAGATATTTCAACCCCAGAGTGCTTTTCAGGGAGAAGATCCAAGGACAGCCCTAACACATACAGGACTTTGCCCAAATGTGATAAACCTTATTTTGCAATGAAATGACAAATATCCCGGCCCTGCCCAGAAAACAGAGTAACAGCTGGAATAACAGATAAGGGACAAAAAACCTCTTCAGGATATTGCTGGCAGCCACCCAGCAGCTAATAATGAGCCCCAAAACCAAGAAGGAACTGCACCCCCTTACACCCAGCCACCCCAAGCTCACACAAGGTGCTGCCACTCAGAAGAGTGATGCCCTCAGGGCATCAAGCAGATGGGGGAGCACCCACATAAGAGGGTATAGGACAGTGCAAAGCCAGCAGCACAGACACCTGGCCACATGAGGCCACCTCCTCCAGCTTGAACCAATTCCAGACCCAGAGATGTGGCAGCATTTGAGAACTCCCTCTCCCCATCCTCCTCACCTGGCTCCCTCCTTCACCTGACCTCATGGGCAGGGATCCACCCACCTGCACTGCACTCAAGGCTGCTCTGCTCAGACCTGCTCCAAGCAGATGCACCCAGCAGCATCAGGTACAGGGAGACCACCAGCACATTCACCTCTGCCCACCCCACCTCTTGCCCTGGTCTACCTCACAGCACACCCCAAGTCAGCAACTCATGGGACACTGCTTGAATAAGCACATTGTAAAAATAAAAACCCCTCGGTACTCAGTCTGCATTACGCAGGAAACTGGATTAGCCCAGCTACAGTCCAGAGGCCAAAGTGAGAAATGTGTGGACTCAGCAAAGTGAAAGCCAACAGCAGACCTGGAAAACCGCTAGGATTGGTTCTGATCTCAACTGTGCAAGGTCCATCTGGGTACCATCCCTGTAAACATTCCCTCAAATTCCAAGTGGCTTTGGCCACATGCCAGGGTCCTACCTGCTTCTGTAGGTCTAATGCTCACATACCACCAAGGACAGCAGAGCAGAGTTCCCCCTCTGTCCTGCCTGGGCTGTTCCACATTTGTTCTCCAATCATTAAGTTTCTCCTCTTGAGTCTCTCAAGAAACCAGAAAAGAAAGGTAAGATGCTTAAATCCCTATGTGGGGTTAAAAATGCATTTGTAGCTACTGAGACCTAGTGTTCACCTCAAGAACAACCTCAAAGTGGTTTTGGTTTAGAGAGAAAGGAAGCTGAATGAAGACAAGGCAATGTGTGAAGCCCAAGGATACCATAAACATGCTAAACCAATGCTGTCAAAACCTACTTTTCTCCCTTTCAACTCCTCATCCAATACCCAAGGTATTCCAACACTCTCAGTCCACTTGACTGCTTGCCACTTCTGGGATGCAATCATCAACTCAGCCAAAACCAGAGCCACTTCCCAGCCTGCATGGACACAGCTGCCCTCGTCATCTGCACGGGGATGCCAACATGCACTCCCATGTTCCAACCATGTCCAAGTGGGACACAAGGAAGGGCAGAGAGCCACACTCAGCCCCAGGTGCCTGTGTACACAGGTACCACACCCTGCAGAGACGACCCTCAGGACCACCAGTTCTTACCAATCATCCCCACACACAGCACAGCCAGGTATTTTTGCCTATCTGACCACAGCTGCTCCACCGCAACGCGGAATGTGCAAGCTCTGCACCCTCGGGATGCAAGCTGAAATTATTGGGTCAAAACAGCACTGCAGTGTGTAATGGTCCTGCTTGATGGCTGAAATCCTGACATTTCTGGGCCTTGAGAATACAAGACAGCTGCTCTCTGCTTCAGGGGAACATCACAGGTATCACCTACATCTTCCCATCCCTCCACGAACAGTCCGTATGAGAAGCAACCAGTCCTAAGCAGCTTTCCTACCCAAGGGACACTCTCCAGCTGGCATAGCACAGGGATCTAAGAGAAAAAACCTGGAGGAAATGTTGGAGCATTTGTTGCTCCCCTCAAGGAGAACAGGATACATTATAAGAGCAGAGCTTTTCTAGGGGGCACAAGTTGGCATGACCCAGCTTCTGGGCTGCCAGGATGCTCTCACCTCCAGCACACAATGCGACACCTGGTTTTCATACCTGCAGCATCCCTGCCAGCCTCGTGTTTCAATCACAACTTGATCTTAGCAGTTGCTTTCTGTCTCTCAGACACAAACACATCCCCTAAGCAGCTGCAAAATTAAACGTTAGCTGGGTAGGCAGGACCTCTTGTAAAGCACTTGGGACTCAGGGAAGGAGTGAACTTCAAAAATGCAGAGTCTTATGCTAGAAATTGAGAGGACTCTATCCTTGGCCTTCTTGCTTTATCAGCTCTTGAGACAGCACTACTAAACACATATTGGCGCTGAGGAAGGAAAAAGCAAGACAAATACAGGAAAACAGGCACTGGGAAATGCCTGAAGCTGGCTGATGTGATTTGCAATAGCTAGAGAAGTCTGCTGGAGACTCTCACCTCTCCTCAAGCCTCTCACCTCCTCTCCTTGTCCCTGATTTCCCCTCTCCACTTTGCCGCCCCCAGCCACTGCAAATTCCTGCTCAGGCCGGTGCCTGGCAGCCACAACAGCATCTGCACATCCATCAAACCCAACGGAGCATGGGGAGGAGGAGGTCAGCCCAAGCAGCATATGGAGCACTGGCGTGGTGAATACCAGCCTCCCCAGGAGCCGTCTGCTGCAGATGGAAAAAGCCCAGGAGCCATCACGACAAAATCTTCTGGCTGGGGGCGACGCATCCTCCCTGTCGGCTTTCCAAGTCGCTGAGCAATACTGGAAAGCTGAGCTCCTCTCCCCACCATGCTCACGCCTGGCACTGACTCATTCGCTGCCGTTTCGGTCCCGCAGTTTGCCGGTGGGAGTTGTAGGAGGTGGGATGTGGGGATGAGGTAATCCCAAGTCCATGTGGCTACCACGGTGGAGGTGGACTAGCCACCCACTGCAGCAGCACGAGCTAGCTGTGCATGGTGTGGATGTGCCACTGAGGTCCAGGTCCAGTCTGCTGATGCAATCATGGGGATTTTTTAACCTTGACTTTCGGTGACCATGGGATATCCCACCACAGACCATGCAAGGTCCTCTCCTGGAGAAAGGCAGCCCTTTACATGGTCCAAGGGCTTAGTCAATGTGCAGCCAGGAATGGAGTTAACAGCAGCAAAACACAAGAAGGTCACCAGGAGCAATGATCCAGCTGTGAGATCTCCCAGCCCAAGTGACACAAGATAGTCCACAGAATGCACGACAGCTCCCTGGCTGAAATCACCCACAAACCAAGCAGAAGTTCATAGCCCTGCACTAGCCAGAGGCAGACAAAGAAAGCCACCACGGTTTCTCCTGCTCTGATTCCTTGCAACACTGCAATTCCTCTCCATATGATACTATTCCACTGGCTGCAATTTAAAAACAAAATCAATCCAGCAAACATTGCTAAGCAACTGGCTGTCAGTGCCACATCCCATCCCATTGAAAGTATTTGCCCTCTCCATGACCTTCTGGCAAGGAGCTTGCAGCTCAACCCTCGCCAGATTTCCTATATTCAGCTATTGTTGGCAAGTCCAGATGCTTGGCTGGATTAGCAGAGAAAACTCCAGGAAACCTTCTGTAACCATCCTAATGGCAAACAGAGAAGCCGTAAGGAGCAGCATTCCCACATCCCAGTCCCTAGGAGCTGGATTACAATGCGTGGGTCTCTGGGTATTACCACGGTCTGTAGGTCCGTGCATCTCAGTGCTGCCACACGTCATGTGGAGGCAATAAAGGATGGAGAGCCTGGAAACCTGGTCACAGAGAGAGCAAGCTGCTTTGGGCAACAACATCTGGCTGAGAGGTTGGAGGAGAACCTGCTTGTCAATGGGGACAAGCTGAGCTGAAAGTGACAGGTGGGACTCTCTCCAAAGCCTCCTAAGCCCTCGTGCAAGCTGGGCAGGAGCCTCTTGGCACTGCAGTACCCCTTAGTGTGGGGTCCATGACAGGATGTACCTCACCCCAAAGCCAGCTGGAGTCAAATCAAGGTCCAGCTCTTTGGGTTCACTCTCAAGCAAAGAAGCCTGAACAGCTTAATCCAGGTTTTCCATCGAAACCAAGCCTCTAAATACAGCCCCCAGTAGGACATGCAGCATGAACACTGTGGGTGTCCTTCCTTCCACACAACTCTGCCTGTCCCTTCACAGGAGGGGTATCTAGTCAACCCCATGCTGGGCTGTATGCTCTTGCACAGCCATCAGCAATTTCTCCCTGCTCTGGGAGCAGGCTGTGTTTACCCATGCTTTCCCACACAGTTCTGCTGGGAAATTCAAGACCAGCTTCTAGGTTGCATGGCAGGGCTTGAGCATCACCTGCAGCAGCTCCCAGGACACCTGTGCCCTAAGTAAGGATTATCTTTCCAGAGAGGGCTCAGCTCTGCACTTTCCTCTCTCCCTCAACCACCAATCCCAGCTCCTTCTCCCTCCTCCATCCTCCCCATCAATGCCTGCCTCCCCCAGATCTCCCGGCAGCCCCAGTTCCTCCGTGGCCACTCTAATGCTCAGCTAATGGTGCATCATCCACAGTGTTCTTCAGGCATATTCCATAAATCAGAATCCAATTACCGGGTTAAGGAAATTGGAAACAAATTAAATTAGCCCCAGCCCCTCCCACGTGCTGTGCCCTCACTTCCTCCTTAATGAGAACTTTTCTTTCACAGGAGCACTCAGTGCCACATCCACCCGCCCAGGAACAAGGTGGCTGCCACCGTGCCGCGGGGGTACGGCAAGGGGCAGCCGAGTCAATCTTCCCTTTTAATAGGGCAGATGGTTAATATCCCTGGCATTAATTCTCTCCAGGAACAGCACATTCGCGCTCTGCTCAGCTATAACAGGCGTCCATCAGGGCTGACAGCTCCTCTCTGGAGAAAGGAGCATCTGGTCCTTACGACAAAAAGAAGCTAAATAAATAAATAAGCACGTTGCTTGCTACAGGGCTGGGGAACTGGTGTTGTTTCAGCATTTCAGCCTAAGAGCTGCATTTGAACTGGAAGAGGAAATTTAGAGTTGGGTCAGATGCCAGGAGTGGAGTCACTCTGATCTGGGGGCAAGGTGCAGCATGGGCAGCCATGGCTGGGTCCAGCACAGAGCACGACTTCCCCCAAATGGCTCCCAGGACAAGGCAGGAGAGACAGCTGCTGCCAGCAAGTTGGGATGTAATGCCAGGCACAGCACCACGGGAAGAGCTTGCACTGGCTGTGGGCTGGTGACCAACAGCAGGGACCAGGCACACGCTGTGTCCTCAGAGGACAAGGAGGAACACTGCACTGAGGGCACCTTGGGAGCTTTTCTGTCACCACTGGGACATCCTTGCATCACGCCATCCAGCAAATTAACAATTAACCCCACTGACCTCCAACATGAAGGGCAGCTCTTCTCTGGTGAGTTTGGAAAGACAACCATAGGGAGACACAGATGAGACCTCAGCAAGCAAGGGTGCACCAAAACTCCCACCCCACCCTTCTCACACTGACAAGGGAGTGCAGCTCGGTCTACAAGGCAACTGTTGCTGCAATCCTCCCTGCCTCTCCCAAAAGGTACTTTGGGCACCAAAGGATATTTCTGATCTCAGTGGTGCTGGAGCAGCTAGTAATCCAACAAGTTCTCACTCTTCTCTCCTCCTCACTCAGCAATTATCCCTTAGTCCCCAGTCCTCTCCCTGCAGAGCAAAATCAACAGTAATTTTATTCCCCTGGCATCACCTCGTTGCATCATCTGAACAGCAAGAGTTCCCAGCATCAGTGAAGACTTTGCCCATCACAGAGACTTGCTCTTGCACACCCATTACTTTCCTGAAAGTAAAATAAAGGCTCTTCCTTTCTTTCCCTGTGGTCCAGGAATAATTTATACAGTTTTGATTAATAGGTTTAAGGCTTCCAGACAAGAAATCCATCAAATCCAAGATTCCAAGAAATCAAGCAAAGGGAAAGACTCAATCCAAAACACAACCCAGGCGGACCCAATGCCAAAACCACAGCCCTGAAGGGTAATGGGACTATGTCATGAAGTTTTGTGAGGAAGATGAGGAGGAAGCAGGGGAGGCAGAACCTGTGATGGCGGGTGTCGCGGACAGCACGGTCACTGGGGATCCTCTCGCTCTCCCGCTGGTTAAAGGCATGGAGCCGGTAGGGATCCTCGCCGCCCTTCCACCTCCGGGCACTCAGGTATCTCCGCTCTTCAAACTGATCCCACAGGTCGTCCCAGTCCATGTCCGATTCCTGCGCGCACAAAGTCAGCGCCGTTAGAGAGAGCAGAGACTGCAGGATACCTGACCCACTCCACAGGTCCTCCCCAGCCCTGCCACAGGTCAGCCAGCCCTGCAACATGGGCAAGCATTGCAAGAGCAGGATAACAAGGAGTCTTGTAAGATCTTTGGGGTTTATTTTTTGTCCCTGGGTCCTGAAACACCACGTCAAAGAGATCCTGCCAATTCAAATTACTGTGACTAATTCGAAATTGAATTCAGGTCTTTGGTGGATCCCCCACCACAAATGACACAGTTTTGAGAAACATAAAAGCACAAATGTTTTGTAAGGGTTTTAACTTCTCTCCAGCCAAACAACAAAGGTATTTTACATCACATGACCCATTGCCCCCATAACCCTATACTCTTTCATGCAGGAAAGGAGGAATCCCACATTTCCACAGCCACTTCCTAGCCCCAGGGCCAGCTTCAGCAACAGGACCCTGGAAGAAGGGGGCCATCATGCTCCCAGTCAAATTTCAGCCCACCTTTGCCACCACAAGTCTCCCACTGAGGACTTCAGCCCTACTGCAGGAAGAAGAGCAGGGAAGCACATGCCTATCCAGTCCCCCCACTCCGGAAGGATGGAGGAGCTGCATTTCGGGCTACCGAGCAGCTCCAACAACCTTCGGGGGTTTAAGCATCTCTTGGTGGCTCAGTGCTGTCAGGGTTTAAGCATCCCTCATTACAGGTGCTGTCAGGGGCTTTCAGCATCCTTTGGCAGTGTCTGAGGCAACCAGCACAAAACAGCGCCGATAAGATCTCATCGCTACAGCAGCACAACCTCTTTGATCTCAGCCTACCTGTAACACCGAGAGATGCAAACATTTACAGACATCTCAGCCCTAAAGAAAATTGTGATCTTATCCAATAATTGATCTTTTCTTCTGCTTTTCCTTTTTTCCCCCTCCTCAGTTCACACCATCTCAAAGCCGATTTTGCCTGCTAATAGCGCAAAATGAAGCTTTTGAAAAGGGCGATTTTTATCCCATAATTGATTTTACTTGCATCTGGCGGTGCATTTTCTGTAGTCACAGGATGGGGAGGAGGGAGCACTGGCTCCTGCCAGTGAACCGTCACAGGACCAAGCCAGGCAACTCCAGCCACAGGATGCCCCACAACACCTGGGTGACATGAGCACTCCCAAAGAGCCAACAAATTCCAGGGATGCAGGGGCTTCCTGCATTATACAAATACAGGGTCATATTCATCCTCCCCTGGTGTGGCCCCATGGCCTTCTCAGGACCTCCTCCAGCACTTACCCCAGTGTAAGAAGATCAGAAGAAATCCCTGAGCCACCAGGCATATTGAGAGAAAGTTATTCAGGACTGGAAAAAAGTTATTCAAGGCTGAGAGAAAGTTATGAAACCAGTAAGGTCCCTGCAGGAGTTTTACGAGGAGGACGCACATAAGCCGCCCGCGGACTTGCGGGAGGGCCGACGTGCACAGGGTGATAAATGCTGTTTATGCTTTTTTTTTCCAAGGCATCTTGCAAAACATGATTTAGCACCGCAGTAAAAGATCAGGGAAAAGTGAGGAGATTGCATCACGGAGCCACCGACAGCCTGATGTTTGTAAGATTTCACGATGACCCCAGGAGGCCTGGCGCTGCTAAAACAACCGCCGGCGATGCAGTCCCTAAATTTTAATGCTGTGAAGAAAAATAAAAGTTGGTTTTATCAAACTTAATAAGAAGAGAAATGGCTTTCAAAAGTGGCCACACAGCACTTAAGGCTGCAGGATGTGTGTGTGTATATATAAATATATATATATATATATATGTTGCTTTGGTTTTTTCAACGTCAGTTAAACCCAATAGCCTTGGATCAGCTAGAAGAGTGTAGCTGGGCAAGAATTCAATGGCTCAGGTGGGAGAGCTGGTGGATTCCCTCAAGAAAGCTGGAGCTTCTGCACCTGCTGCAAGTGCAGCGAGGCTCTGGCCAGGCAGCAGAAGCAGGGGTTTGGCACATGGCAGGGTGCTTCAGGGTCTGGGATGGCATTTTCCCAGCATCCATCTAAGCCTGCTAATGCCCTGTTATCAGGGGTGGGGTCCCAGCAGCAAATGGATACATGGACAAATACTGTCCCTTATCCCATGGTATTTGCCTCTCATCCTGCTCTGGACATACCTTGCATCCAAGGGTTGCATTCCTGGTTCACTCCACAGTGACTAATTAACACTCCTGTGAAATCTCCACCTGAAAGACACAACCCATCTTGATTCACCCAGATTCTCCTTTTGGGGCTGAGGAAAGCTATCAGTGGGATGGATACTAAATATTGGGTAATTAAATACACACCTCAGATCAAGAGCAACTAGATGCCAGAGATTAAAGAGTTACTTTAATCCCTATCTGGCCACAAAACAAGACCAGGGATTGGGTTCACTTTCTGAGCCAGAAGAGGATACTGGGTGTTGGTCATTTGCTTTTCATCCACATCAGCCATCCAAATCACCTGGGTATTCTTTCCATCCCAAGCCTCCCTAAAAGGGCAACTGAATTTGGAGCAGGATGCTCAGACACACATGCACACCAACCTCTGCAAAAACCTACCTGCACAAAGCAGAGAAAGAAAGCATGGAAAGCTCCCAGCTGGGCAAGCAGGGGGAGGCAGGAGACCTCACCTATCTGCACACAGGGAGTTGCCTGTTTCTCACCTGCACCTGATCCAAGACAGAGAATGAGAGTTACAGCATCAGGAGAAATCTCCTTTGCTCACCCAGGGACAGCACATTGGTTACAGGTTACCAGATAAGGTCTTCATTACAATATTTCTGCTATGTATTATCACCTCTTCCTCACACCAGAATTCTGTCTTGGGAGTTATTTAACTGATGTGCAGAAATCTAAATTTAATTTATTATAATCTAACTCACTTTAGAGGCCAAATTACCCTGCACTAGAAAAGGATCAAGTCAATATTCCACTTGCCTTTCTATTTATCTTCTACAGGGCTCATCTCTCCAAGTTTCCTATTCATTTTCTCTCACGTACTAGTAATAAATTTTCATTTTTTTTCTTCGAATTAGGTAATTTCTCTTTCAACACTGCAGTTTAATGACTGGTATTAATTATAGGAAACACAGTCAACGCTTAAAACAGTTCCAGAGACTCAATGAGTCTGAAGGAAAGAGAAGAAAAATATATCCAAGGGCTGGCTCTCTGCTCTTGGCAAACAAGTGTTCCAATACCACACTGGGGGGGTTCCCTGGGTATGTGGTCAACAAGGAGGACACCCACAAAAAGACACAGACAAAACTCTTTATGGAGAGAAGCTTCCATCTCACACCAGCACCCAGCCACGAGCAGGCTCACCGTCGCTTTCTCTGCTATTTCAGGAAAGCACTCCCCAAAAAATGACCCACTAGAGGTACCTCATCCAAAACCACCCATCACCCTCGTTGGCTTAGGGCACACAGCCCAGAGCAAGCACAGAGGCAGCTTTTCACTGTAACTGTACATTAAAGATTAAAAGCCTCTCAGTGCAAAGATGTAATTCGTCATCTGCCTCTTAAATCACAGCTCAGAAACAAAACAAAACAAAAAAAAAGAAAGAAAGAAGGGGAAAAAATAATATTTAAGAAAAAAAGGAGCGGTGCTGCAGGGGGAAAATGGGTCATTAGCAGTAAAACTACAATTTTCTGGCAACTGCTAATGCTTTGTTTATGTGGATTTCTGCGAATATGACATTTTAATGGCATAATAATTGTGTGATTACAGTACAGCAGGGATCGCTGGAGCGGGAAGGAGGAACAAGCAGCTCAGCTGGCTGCTGCTGCAGGCCTCTGGTGTCCCCACAGGATGCTCTGCTCCGGCAGGCACATCAGCCCCCAGCAGTCCCCCTGGCACGGGAGGCCAGGCCAGGCTGGACACTGGGCAGGGAACAGGCACGCTGTGGCAGCACTTTGGCCAGCCAGAGGCAGCCCAGCAGGGAAAGGGCATTTCAGGTGAAAAGCCTGGCCCAAGAGGAGCCAGCAGTGAGTGGGGACGGGCAGGTCACACCGGTCCCCATGGCCAGCCTCCAGCTGCCCAGCGAGACAAGGAGTGGGTGGTGCGAGCCAAAGGCAGATTCTGACTCACTTTCTTCTTTCGTGGCACTGTTTTAAAATAGAGGACTTAAGCCTTTGCTAAAATAAAAGCCATTTTCCTTTTGGAGCTGCTGAGTTCTGCCTTTAGACCAGAGTGAATCGGACCAGTGCCATGAGCATCCCTTCAGGAGGCAGCAAATCAAGCCAGCCTGGAGGCCTGGCAGAGCTGACAGTTTTCCAGGGAACCCATTTGGAAAGGGGTTTTGCCTATCTATGCAGGTGCAATGATGACCCCAAAGGAGTTGGCAGCAGCCAAATGTGCCTCTACCTCGATTCCCCTCACACCCAGCTTTCCCCAGAAAAATCTCATCCCTACATAATCCCTGACCAAGCACGTCCCACTGAGCCATTCCCTGGGACTCAGGCATTAAAAAATAGGAGGAGAGGGGGAAATAAAAAATTACATCAGCCTAGCAAAAGCTCCAGTAAACATGTGAAAGCTCTGGAAACTCAGATGCCATGCAGCATGCTGCTGCCGGTCACACTCTGTCACTCCTCTGCCAGCAAGGACATCTTTGTGCTCAGCAGGCTCGGGGGCACTGGAGGCAGAGGGCAATCTTTCAGCAGGAATTGCGACCAGGCATTATACAAATGAGATTTAGAAGTCTCACTGAAGCGCGGGGCCCCTGCAAACAGGAGGTTCAATTATAGAGCTGCTGCTGGCCCAGGCGCTAATGCCATCTGAAAGGATTATAATCCTTCAAACAGGATAGGGCTCATCCCTCCTCGTCCCCCTGAGCCAGCATGTGCACTTAAGAGGGTCAGCAGCACCAGAGCAAAAAGAAGTGGGACAGTATCACACTGCCTTTGTCCTCATCCTTGAATAACCCAGATGGAGCACTGAGGTACAAGCTCCTTCAGTCAAATTTTGGTGTAGTTTTCTCTACCCCAGAGCCCAGTGCCTTGGCTTAGCCCTGGGCGAGCAGTGCTGTGCATCCCGACGGCCTCAGCTGCAGGATACAAGGGGGAGAGACAGAGCACCACGGCCACAGTCCTTGCCCCATCCAAAGAGGATGTGGTGGTGCCAAAAGCAGGCTGTGGATCTCAGGAGAACAGGCTTTGTACTCATCCTGCATCACATCCTCCACTACATCAGGTACTGTTCAGCACCAAACCGGTATGGACCCTGGAAGTCACCTCCTTCCTCTTACCCTCCTTCCTCAAACTAAACAATCCCTAAGCTAATCAAGCACTTAAATACAAACTTAAGCGACTCCAGGCATTTGTGGGAGCCCATAGAGATCCCTGTTTAAATGCTTGAAGTTAAGTACTTGCTTAAGTGCTTCACTGGCTCAGTGCCCCTGCTTTGTGCTGACACAAACCACACACTGGGAATGGAGGTAGCTCTGGGCCCTGGCCATGACCTGCCCTAATTAGTTTTCTGACCCATGGAGATTTTAGCTCCAGTTCATTTATTTGAGGGCTGTGAAACTCCTCTTCCTCCTTCACTGGTACCTGGACACAACATTCCTCTGCGCCTTTGGGACCACTCCTCTGGGACCCCATGGGGACACACAGCAGATCCAGGATCCCACTCTGCTCCAAGAAGGACCAGCACCACCCCCTGCTCGGAGGTGATTTTTTTTTGACTCTGAAGGAAAACCTTCAGATTCGAGTCTGTTCTGACCCCACTTTGTGGGATGAAAGAACAAAACAAAAGAAAAATCAAATAAAATATTAATACAGATACCTAATTAATTGCTAGAGAAGTGCAAAGCCTGTCCTGCAGCTGGGGTCCCTGGAGAAGCTTTGAGCATTCACCATTAAGCTTCTCATTGCCACTGACCCTTCCCTGCTCACTCACATCCACAGGCATTCTGCTCCATCTTCAAAGGATGGAGCATCGCCTCCTCCTCTGCTGGCTCAGCAGGGAACACGAATCCCCGAGGATCTTTCAGCAAGTCTCCCACTTTTTCACTTGGCCCTGAAGCCAAGACCACACTATCCCCACCTTTTCTGCCCTTGCTGCTCACCACCCCTCCAACATCCACGACTGTGTGGGCAGAGCCTGGATCTCTCCTATGGTGCACACACACATTTATGCAAGCAAGGCACCTACTACAGCAGGCAACAGGAATGACAAAGGCTGGAAAGGGTCCACAGAAGAAGATGTGACCTTCAAGAACTGGAAAAAAGACTAGACCCTCACAAAGCACAGCTGCAGCTTCAGCCTGGATGGAAGCATCCCCCTGGAGGCCTTGGAGAAGGCTCTTCAGCATCTTCCTCTTATCGTCCCCACACTTAACTGGCATCAGCTCAGCTTGTTGGCCACTGATTCAGTGCAAGCAGCTGACCCAGGGATAAGGAATCTGGGCCACCATTAAGTCAATCACAGCTAGAACCAGAAATTTGTGTATCTTCTTGTCTGCATCTGTGGTAAACAATATACACGGTCTGAAACACCCTCCAGAGACTTAAATCTGCTGAAGTCTCCAGCCAAATATAACAGGATGAAAAGCCACTGGAGAATTACTGATGCTTTTTTCAGTAAGGGCACCAAAGCTTTAATTTTAAAATGGATGGCCAGGGCAGGCACCAAAATGGGGAATTTATTCACAAATCAGGAGCAGGGGACTCCGAGCTGCACAGAGGGAAAGATGACAGATTCATCGCTTTGATGAAAAGCCAAATTTTGTTTCAAGGGCTTCCCTCAGGAGAAAACAAGTCAGCTCAGAGTTCACACCACACTTATCAGCAAGCAACTGCTGCACTGGCCAGCGGTGCAGGTTAAAATATATCCACATCTCCCACAGTCAGCTTGGGCCAGAGCTCCATGTCCAGAGGTGTACTGACAATGCTCCTATCCACTGCTTGTAGCATCAGGCCACCATCCTGCCTCTGCAGAGGGACAGGCAATGCATGCTAGCAGCCAGCATCACACATCCCAGACAGACCCAAGGAATTCCCATGGCGACCCTCACCATCTCCAACATATTGAAGAAACTCCTGCCTCTCCCTGATGATGGAAAGGAATGCAGGATTCAGGCCACTGACCTCTAGAAACAACATCCAGCAACAAAATTCCTTGCATTTTCACCTAGAAAGTTGCTTTTTCATCTTGGACCCCCAAAATCAGGTGTGTACATAGGAGTCTCACTGCACAAAGAACACAGACTTTAACTCTTTAAAATTATAAATTAGCCCATAGGATAGCCTGACACATGGAGACAAATCCTGTATAATTAAAAAGGAAAGGAAGCCGATTATATCCTCCTGGAGAATATTGCTGCCTGCTTCTGTTTTATTTATACGTTACAGTGTATAATGAGCTGAATATTTAGGAGGTCAGCACAAACCAAGCTGCTGACTGGACAAAAGGGGAGACCCAGCTCTGTCTGTGCTGGGAGTCAAGCAGGATGGAGAGGATTTTTGGTCATTTCCTCCTCCCCCTGCCTGCAGTTCTCCTGGGATGCTGCAGGACTGCTCTGTTCAACTGCTTGTGCTTGGGCTGCATCAGTCTTCCCAAGTCTCTGTCAAAAAATAGTCTTCTGGGTTTTCCCACAGCCCCCAGGAAAGGATGAGCAATGCAGTCCAAGTCCACTGGCACTTGTGAACACTTCTAATAGGTTTACAAATGGTAACTCTGGATGGAAAACCAGACCAAATACGTTTTAAGAGTCTGTAATAGCCTCTGCTTCCACTGAGATATTTTTTTTCAATTTTTCAAGAGTTGAGCACCAATTCCCAACCCAACTCCCCTGAGCTGATGGAAACAGTGCTCCACCTATGCCAATCCCATCAGCAGCAGGATACCCACAGCTCCACATGGCTCTCTCCATCATTCTCCACCTGCTAACTCCCAAAAGTGCCTTTGCTCCCTTCCACAGGGGATCCCTTCGGCAGCCCTCTCTGGGCTCACCAGGGTGCTGGGAGGTGCCAAAGAGCATCTTTGGGGCCATGGTGCTGCATTAACCACTGGTGCACCACGGGTAGCCCCTCTGCAGCCCACTGGCACCACTGAGTGCCATCCTCTGCTGGCTGCATGGCCAGTGCATGGCTGAGTGCAAGAGCTGCTTCCCAAAGGCCATCAGCAATTACAAAGGGCACTAACTGGGAAAGACATGAAGGCAACATCTTGTGTGTCTCCCTGCCACACCAGCCAGGCTCAGCTTATTCCCAGGATCACTGGAGGTCAAATATACTGAGAAGAACCCAGAGCCGTGGAGGGTAAATAAAGAGGCAAAAGGGAGTTTTCTACATGGACAGACGGTGTTTTGTTTTCCTTCTGTGCCTTTCAGGACAGACATGAGCTGCTTCCCACCCATGAAGGTCAAACCAGCCTTCCCAGGCTTCAGCAGGAGCAGCAGATGATTTAGTACTTAGGAGCCCATAGCTGTACTCAGTCTCCAGCTGAGCTTTGCTCCTCCTCCTGCATAAAAGCCAAAACTCATACCAAACCACAGAGCTTGAGCATCTCAGAGGTCAGAGAAGGTCTTCCCCTTCCCTGTGGAGCTGTGGATCCCACATGCCAGAGGATAGCCCAGGATGGGGGGCATCAGGGGAAAGGGAAGAGCAAAGTGGAACAGGGAAGGAAGAATAAAGGAGCCAGCCAGCCAGATCCCTGCTCTGAACGTCCTGCTTTGAACCCAGCCCTTTAAAAATCAGGAGATTAATCCGAACCACTCCTCCCAAGAAGGAAGGGATCGTGCTGTTAATATAGTCAGCATCCTCGACCCAACATGGCCTTTTCACAGCAGCAAAGCCAGGGGTAATCCATCTGGTAATTGCTTCCATGAGGATCTTTACACAGCTTTAGCAACTAATGCTACTATCCTTCCCCGAGCAGCCACCCTTCCCAGCCAGGCAGCAACGAGGGTTGACAATAACAGCAGCATATTAATGTGAAGTGTCTCCCAGGGAGGGAAAGGTTATAAAAAACCACATACATTAGAAAAACAGATATTAAAAGAAAATAAAATAATTACAAACACACAGGGCAGTTCCATGCATGGCTTTAGCTGCCTTCAGGAAGCCATAAACTCACCTTTTTCCCCTCTCTCCATTAGCCAACTGCTTTGGGGAGCAGGGATGTACCAAGACAGCACCAAGGCACAACCTGCTCCAAGGAAGGAGCTCAGCAAGGACAAGAAATACTGTGAGTCAAAACTCCCCACTAGTGCACTTGATTTCTGCTTCTGGAAAAGCCCTGGACTCCCTCCAGCCATGCCTCAGCTTCCCTGCTCCTACAATTAACTCCCAAGACTCCTGCTGGGTGGGAGCATTACCTGTGCTGAGCAGCTCCAGTACACGGGCTTCTTTTCCCTTTTCCCACCTCTCAATCTTAGCTGAGTGGGATGAGCAGAGGAAAACCCTTACTGGTGACTAACCAAAATGCCCCAAGCCCTCTCAGAGAGCCTTCCTTCCACTGTGCAGTGATGTCCTGCAGCCCAGTCCAGTCCAAACCACACCAAGCAGCTATCCTGGTAGCAGTGGAGAAACTCCACTGGTCAGAGAGCAATTTCCTCAACAGATTCAAAAGCATCTCCAGGAAACATGAGCTGCCCTAGCCCACATGATGCAGGAGGGGGCAGGATGCAGGGACAGGTTCTCTGCAGCTGGCAGGGGCAGCACAGGCTGTGGGGTACCAACCCATGGGGAAAACTCTCAGTGCTCAGCTGGAGGTCTGGACATGTCAATGCCTACCTGTCAGACACCATTCCCCCGTCAAAAAGCACTGGTGACCCATGTCCTCATCTCAACACACACATTTTGCAGAGGCAGGTGTTTCTGTAGGCCAGAGCTGGTTCTCAACACACAGGCGCAGGGAGATGAAGCTCAGGTCACAGCAACGATGCTCCAGGGTGTGTGTACTCCTCAGATGCACCAGCCCATCCTCCCCTCAACTCCCCTCAAAGAAAAATTAGATATAAAACATTTGTGACAGCAAGAATGGATATAAACCTTTGATCCTTAGGTACCTGCTGCTGGAGTGTCTGCAAGATCCTGAGCCTGGGCACACCATGACTGACAGCACCGGAGACACAGCAGCATAATTTAGAGCATTTGTGTCAGGCCAGCCTTCCCCTATCTCAGCTCAGTAATAGAAATAAAAAAATCAGTGCTGGCTAGTGAGAAATGAGTAGCAAAGTATGGCAAGTTTGAAAATAATCAGGCCTGTTGGGGAAGGACTGTGAGTCCTGGCCAGCCACAAGCACAGGTGCTGTGGGAGCCTCAAGGAAGTGCTGTGCCTTGGCATGATGTGGGCTTGGCTGGGGACAGGGGAAAACAGAAGCAGGACATGGCTGGTGTGGCCTGGCCAGGCAGATCTCCAGGCTCTGGCCATCCTCCAGCAGCACAGCCCTGTTGCTCACATGGGAAAACCCTGGGCAGAGCCACGTCTGGGCACAAGAGCAACACAGACATCATAAACCAAACCCATGCTAAGTCTCCTGATGCAGCAAACTCAAAATATCCCCCAAGATCATGGGGATCTGGATGGAAACCAGCAACCAGAACTGAGCTTTGTTGTTATTATCATTAAAAAAAAAAAAAATCCGCATTTGGCACTGATTGTCTCTCACACATACAAACATACATTTCACTGCAATAAGGAAAAGAGCATTTTTTGAGTCCTTATTCATGAAAACATAGTATGGAAGTCTTGATGGGCAGCTCCTGTTTGGGCTTGGCAGATGTCTGATGCAGGAAGAGGTTTTCTCCACCCAGGCAGTGCAGCTCATGGCATGCTCCTGCTCAGCTCCACAATTCCACATACTGGAGGCAGCAAGCCTTGCCACCTATCTCAATGTCTCAAACTCCCAAACCTCATCCCTGTCCATGCAGACATAAGGCACTCCTGCAGATGACATTTTGTCACAAGATGCTTGTGGGCAAGCAGAGCAAGCATGATGCAAGCCAGCAGCAAAGCTCAAATCCATGCAGAAATTAGCTGCCCTAAATCTGCTGGCTCTTGAAGCTTTGGTAGCTTTGGGCTTGGAGGTGGCAGTAGCCATGGGCACAGCACAGCCTCACAGCACGGCTGGGGGGCAAGACAACATGTGCTCCCCTCGCTGGCCTAGGCAGCACTGAGGTGTCACCACACAAGGCTTGTCCACCCAACTACCCGAAAGAAGTTGATAGGCAACACCTCCAGAACCTCTGAACCCAAAGAGTCAGCACTGGAACAGCCCCATGTTTGCTTCCCAGAGAGCATCTCATGCTGGATGCACGTTAGCTCCAGAGGAACTGTGCAGTTTGTCCTGAAGGCAAAGTTCCCTGACCTCAGAAAGCCGTGGGAGGAGAGGGGAAGGTCCTACATGACACAAAGAGTGGAGAGCAGAGGCTGGACCCACTTTTAGGCAGCCACGTCGCCCAGCTGGGCCACATCCCGCCCCACATGCCTTCGATCCCTCTTGCTCCAGCAGCAACATGCTCCCCTTGCCCACAGAGCTGCATTAAGGATTAGGTGGGATCAGACATGGGATAATACAAATGAGGTCGTGTTTGCTGCTGCTGGCAGTAGCTGCAAGGCAATGAGGAGCCAGTCTTTCCAGCCACAGGGAAACGAGATATTGTCAAACTCTGGCCAGGCAGGCAAGGAAAGGAGGGATATGGCTGAGACCAGGCCAACACAGCTTTTGTGCCCACAGGGTTTGGATATACAGTGCCTGATGGGCCACAGCTACAGGGGAAGGGAGTCTCCTTGCTGAGGAGCCATGTCTCCAGCTGGGCTTCCTGGTGGAAACCAGGGCAGTGGAAACTGCAAAGGAGGCTCATGCTACCGGAGGGAAGTGTCTCACACCACCCCTGCCTGGCCTGTGTAACCAGAGATGAAAGACAACCTTCTGCTGTCTGGATGGTCCCAAAAGCACAAGACAAGCCCAAACTGGTGATGCTGCTTCCCTTAATGTTAGGTGTCCGCTGGCTTGTTCTCTCTCATAGATCTTTTTCTATCCTTACCCTCTCCTACACACCCCAGCAGCTCTTCTCTTCCAGCTCCAGGAAAGCCTCTATACCCCCTCACTCCCCCAACCCCTGGCACCAATCAGTGTGCCTTCAAAAGTAAGGGAGAACATGCCTGTGGATGCATTCAGGCCTTAAGAGGCATGCTGGAGCAAGCAAAAGCCACACCACCTCAGAGAAGAGCAGAAACCATGGGGATAGAGAAGATGTGCCAAGGACCTTTCCTGAAGACACAGCAGCCAGTGCAGAGGTCCCATCAGCTGTGTATGAGGCACTGAGCATCTCAACCATCAGTGGTCCTGATGGCTGTAAAAAACCCCACCCGACTGCTTTTATATTTGATTTACTGTCGTAAAGGCACCTACAGAGCACAAGCTCCAGCTGAGCACTTTCATATTCTTTATACCCTCACTAGAGCCCAGAGGAGCAAAAACTCTCTCGACATGTGAAGAGCTCTGGACACAGCAGCACGAGCTCCCAGCTCTGAGCTGGATGAGCTGCCCTGGCTCCTGCACAGCCCCAGGAAAGGTAGGGACACAGAGCCCCAGCAGCAAACTGCCACTGCCCCAGCAAGGCTGCACACAGATGGTGACAGGACTGGTCCCTCCGCAGCCAGCAGCATATGCTGCTGCTGCTGCTGCCCACATCAACGCAGATGCCTGGAGAGATGCACCAGAAATAACCGGTTACACAAGCCAAGACTTTTCATCTATGCAGTCAAAGAGAGTTTTAATCCCGAACTACTGGGTACAGCTAAGCATCTGAATGCATCCCCCTTTTCTTTGCAGAAAAAGGAACATCTCAAGGGCAACAGAATGGACCTAAAAAAAGTGCTGAGACAAAAAAGGGCCAGCGGGAGGTACTGGTGGCTACAGACACAGCCAGGCTGTTGAACATCTGTATGGCAGAGAGTTTCTGCTCCTGGTCTGCCAGCGACCTTTATGTCTGCTTTAACACGGGGCAATAATGCTCACTTAAGAGTCTCATGCTGAATTAATCATTGCAAAGTGCTCCATGGTTCAGCCAGGAGAGATAGGAAGGCAGTGCTAAGCACAGTCATAGCTGTACTCAGCAAGACTAATGGTCTGTGCTGTGCTCTGGCCTCGAGAAGCACTGCCTACAGCTCCTGAGCAGGATGCACAGCAGCCCCAGCAGGGATGCAGCCTCCTCCCTGTCCAAAATGGGCACCAGAAACATCTGGCACAGGCAGGGAGTTTGTCCCAGCCAGCTGGACCCGGCTGTACCATCCAGCTCTAAAACTGCTGAGCTGAGGAACACGGTGTTCAGAGGAGGAGGTGAAAAGGAAGATTTTCATATTTGACACCTGCCCACACCTTTTTCCCTATGCATCTTGTCCAGTCACTGCTGAAGCAAGGCAGGCTTTCAGCACCCAGAAAATGTTGTTCCAGGGGGCTCCACAAGCAGCTTGCATCCAAGCGCACTGAACCTGCCCCTATCAGCCTTCTTTGACGATCCAGATTTTGTCCAGAAAGCAACAGGAGCTATTTCCTACCCACCATTTGTCTGCCATTAATGACTTTCCAGATCCCCAGCACAACCCCCCTCCTCCATCCCAGGCTAAGCAGCCCAAGGCTTCTTGCAGAGAAGCCATCACCTTGTGTCCCTCCTCTGCATCATTTCCACCTCTCCATGATGGCAAGGGAGCAAAAAGCAGGAAAGCCTTATTATTCTAAAATATGAATCCAGGCTGCTAAAAGGGATCTTGGTACACCAGGACAAGATGGTTTTCCCCTCCACAGGGCATTTGGCAGGGCCTCTGCTATTTCACATGTCACAGCTGAGCTCCAGCAGGCTCGCTGTGGCTAATCCCTCACTCCTGCCCAGCTCCAGTAATGCCAAACAGGAATGGGCAGCCAGCACTACGGGAGCAGAGCTCAGCTGCCAGCACCAGGCTAAGCCCACCAGCCCTTTATTTCCCGAGGCACGAGTGGTGAAGGAGAGGAATAAAATTAAAATTCTTCTTTGTGTTTTGAGTTAACATTTTATCCGTACTCGAAGCAACAGGGAAAACACATGGGAAATGTGAAGCAAGTAACCAGTCCATCTCAGTAGTGGGAGAAGCCAGAAGAAACACTAGGGTATCTAGGGCAAATTCTGAGAGGCTCATTTTAAAATGTTCCCTCCGCCAACACAGATAAATATTTGAGGGGAAAAAAAAAAAAAAGAAAATTCAGTTGACTCACAGAGAGCAAGCATGTTAAATATAGAAAATAAATAATTAAAGGGCAAAAGAAATGGGATTTTAGCCCTTCTTTGAACATAACTTTCATTACAGCCTTACACAGGGAGCTACCACCAAGCCGCTTTTCACCATCAGAGTGGGTGAAGGAAGCAGCAAAGTGAGCTTTTGCCATGCTCCCAGGCTTCCCGCTAGAAACAGAGCAGTGAGGGGAGTGCAGGATGTGCTGCTCTGTGCCCCCAGGGCACAGCACAGCTTCACCCAGGCCTCCCCATCCTTTCTCCATGCCCTGATGGGGCAGCTAAAGTGTGGAACAGTGACTGCTTTGCCCACAGAGACCCTGAAATTCCCCATGGGATTTAAACCCACTGGGAATGTGTTGTAAGCTGTTAGCACAGATGCTGGGCTATGCCAGAGCTGTATGTAGCAGCTCTTTGGGTACAGTCCAATTCAAGCTCAAAAAAATAAAATAAAATTTAAAAATCCAGCTCCAGCTCATCTCAGAAGCCTTGGGACAAGACAAAATTTAGTCTACAGATGTTACAGCCAAATCCTATTATTGCCAGGAGCCCAGCCCTGAAATTTAAAGGTGCCCTGGCACAAACCCACACCAAACACGGCTCCCGGCATCTGCTGCGCTCAGAAATTACACACGTCAAAAAGGGGCAAGCTCAAAGCATCTGCAGCACTTTGGGGAGCTCAGAGCTGGTGAAACCACGAGTTTCACCAGCCCCAGGCAGAGCAGCAGAGCCCCACACTCACTCCACTGGGGGAAGACCAAGGCTGCCCAGGGATGAAAGAGCCATGTGCTCTTCCAACCTTAGAAACCATTCCCACCACTGAGGCAGAAAAACACTCGTGGCAAGGCTGTGCTGGCCATGGGCAGGGGAACAGTAGGGATTGCTTCCACAGCCTGCAAGATACAGTGGACAAAGGATGTGAGCAGCAGCCTAACAGCCAGGGAGGACAAGCTCAGGGTCAGGTCTTTTATCAACATCCCTCTCTTCTGATCCTCAAAAAGGTTCTTTTCTCTTTCCGAAGTGACATCCTCCAAGTCTCCACTGCAACAACAGCATCAACGCAGGGGTGACCTGGTCAGCCCACAGAGGTAAAACAGGAGAAACAACTCTGAAACACAATTTTGTGTCTGTGATCAGGTGGCTGGAAACCAGCAGCATCAACTCCCTAAATAGCACATGGCATCTGAGGCTGCACTGCTGATCTTGGCAACAACCCCTTCCCTCTCAGCTATAGAAAACCTATATATAGGAAAATATACATATGGATATAGACATATATGACTTTCACATTACTTTGCTGTTTCTAAACCATCCGGATAAGACATCACAGATCTGCTTTCCCCAAGCAGGAGACTGGCATGCCCATGGCTAAGCAATGTCCCCCAACCTGCTGTGCAAGTCTCAAAGTGTCAGCCTGCTGCTTTTCCTGCCTCACTTCAATGTGTCTGACTCAGTTTTGGTTTTAATTGTGAAGTTCCCACCTTTTGCAAACCAAATGCAGCTGGAATTGAAATCAAAATGTAAAACCACCCACCAAAACAAAAATCAAAGCACCACACTGCCAAAAATCGAGTGGGATGCACAAAGTAGGGAGCTTAAACAGGGAGGGGGGAAATGGAAATTACACTAATAGCATGTTTTCATTTGTAATAATCTGAGAGCTTGGTAATGACGCTGGAAGGTGAGCTACCCTTGGCCCGAAGAGAGGTGGCTGTTTATGAAACCATCTGGCTGTCAGCAGCTCAAACATCATGTGAAGGAAGAGTGTAAAATGGGCAGCTAGAGCTGGGCTGTCAGCAGCCCTCTGGGCTGGGAGAGGATGCTTTGCCCTCTACCTGACAGAAGGGGAGGAGAAAAAAAAATCTAGAAATTGCCTGCATTATGGGGAAGAGTAGTAGTCTGTGGTTCATGGGTTTGGAGTTGTTTTTCATTGTATCTACGTTGTTTATTTAGGAGGAGCTTTATAAATCATTCTTTTCTCAAAAGCCAGCACCAAGGAACAGCTCCAGGAGAGTATTCCTCTGCTTTTAAGAAAGCATTGCACAGAAATGATCAGATCTATTCAATGGTCTGCTGAAACACTGTAATGTCAGCCTCTTACATTATTGTGGCTCCTAGTGATTTTACTAAGCAAAGAGCTGGAAGAGATCGACTTGGCATTGCTGGCCTCTGCCATTACATTCTGCTCAGACACAAGCAGTGTAGCTGAACAGCAACAGGTAGGATGATATTTAATGCCCACCTCTATATCTTGTCATTGTCTGGTTTGAAATAGAGTCCTCATGCCATTTACTGGCAGTGAAACTAATAGGATTCTGTAAAAATCAATCCATAAATGCACAGACGCTAAAATGAATGGTTTCCTTTCTGTTCCATTTACGGGAGGGCTCTTTTATGGATATCTATATGCCAGCGTAAAAATTGCAGGAACAACTTTCTAAGTCTTCATTAAATTCAAGGGGACTTTTGTAGAGAAGATTGCTTTAAAAGAAACTGCTATTTCCCATGGCAGCTCGTTATTACCCACAAACCCAAAAGAGCTACGCTGGCTTGGGAGAGCTGCCCCAGCTGCACCACATTCCTGATGGGCTCACAGGAGCTGCGGGAGGAAAACCAAGGTCAGGTTAGGATGGGACACCAACCCCCCTGCCCAACACAGGTGCTATTGAACTGAAGTGCCACCTTCACCCACATCCTGAGCACTGCCCAGCAATGCCAAACCCTCTGCCAGGGTCTTCCCTGCCAGCACGGGGACTGCTGCCAGCTGAAGGTTTTCAGAGAGGAGAAATAAATTCATAAACTAAACCTGAGTACTTTTGAGCTGGTCAGAGTTAATGCTTCTTGATAGCATGTTTAATTAACGTGAAGGAAACAAAGAGATGTATTACTTCCTCGCCCTACCCACCACGTTAAATGGCAGGGGGGTGGGTTTGGGGGATTTAGCAGCTGTTTTTTTCTGGAAGAAGCACAAAAACTGCATGATCTGTTTGTCACTCCTGAAGACAGCAGTTATCAGAGCAGTCTGCAAACAGAGAGATTACTCAGGTTTCTGCCTCCACATATTTCTTCCATGACCACTTTCCTGGAAACCTCACAGTAATTCCCATCCCAGAAGCCAGCTAGGGATGCTGAGCAAACCCCTGCACTGCTCTTCATTCCCTCCTCACCTTCCAGGGGTGGAAGTTCCAGGGTTAGGTCCCACTTTGAGGTCCCCAGCTCCGCTGCTGCAGGCAGGGATGCTTCCACACAGCTTCCCCTGGCATGTGCCCTCCTGACTCAGCACCACTCAGACAAAAAGGCTCTGCCAGCTCCAAGGGCTGAGAAAACATGGGTGGATAAGAGCGAGGTCAGGCATGCACAGTCCACAAAACCACAACTCCAGTGCCTCCTGATCCATAAGCTTCCTAGCTAATGGAGGAAGAGATGGAGACCCCATGGACTGGCTTCACCACTGCTGGCCAGTAACACTGACACCCTTGGTTAGTCCACTGGAATTGTCTCTGGGAAAAGCCAAAAGCCAGAAAGCTACTGGCACATCACCAGATCCTCTACCAGGGATAATTTTCCATGGGGCTTACAACTATCTCAAACATAAATTGGGATAAAGGGAAAAATGTACATCCAAGCCCTTTGTACTTCTGCAACAATCCATCTTGTCTCTGTCAACTTAACATCTGCAGAAAGATGTAGCTCTGCTGGAGGAAAAATAGCTCCTAAGTGCTCCTGGTCATGACAGATCCAGAGGCACACAGCAGAAGTTCACCACATCCTCCTGGCCAATGGCCAGGCTCACAGGATTTAATTTCATCTTACCCTCTTTCACCTCCTCCTTCAGCCACTTCAGAGGCTTTTCTTCATCTCTCCTTCCTCATATTTCACTTCCACGGGCACGAGACAACAGCCCTGTTTCTTCTCCGCACCCAACCTCAGAAAACAAATCATTCCCAAACCATCCCAGATACCTTGCCTCCAACACAGGGCAGGAAGATGCAGACCTCTCTGCACTGGCAGCTACACACAACTTCCCTGGGAGTGATGCTTTTCCCCATTTTTTTGACCTCAAGACACCATTGTGAGTCACAAGACATTTTTTCCCCTCCATCCCTTTTTCCTCCTCTTACAAAAGCAGTGGCTGAGGGTGGTCATGAAGACATCAAATTCCCCTCTGCCAGCCATCAAGCACTTCACACCACAAAAGCCTGGCAGCAGTGAGGTCCACAAGGAAATCACTCTATCTCCCTGCAGATAACTTCCCATCATCCATCTTAATTTCTTCCAACTCAGGACCCATCCCAGTGAGATGCCCAAAACTCAGCAGCAAACCCAAGGCAGGGGCACATTCCTGAACTAGCAGCTGGTGTTACAACTTCATCAGTGCTACAAACTCTCCACTTCCCCCCTCAATTTCTGCTTTTCCCCCCAATCCAGACAGACAATTCTCCAATGATTTTAGCGGAATTTAGCTCATTTTTAGTTAATTTGGTGAAGATTTTGCTAAAGTTAGCTAAGTAGCTAATTTTACAAAGCATCTCCCATTAAATCTTCCCGTGCCTCAAAGTCCTTGTCTATAAAAAGAGACTCATTATCACTGATTTGTCTCTAAATGACGGAGACTTTAAATCACTGCCACACAACATCTGGTTTGTGGCCCACGGGAAGCCACCAGGCTCTGTTCAGCTGGATAACAACCCACTGCTGGAGATGCCACTGACTCAGCTCCAAACTCCCTTCTACATCCCCAAAGCGCAGACCAGGGCTGAGGGACACAGCATGGGCAGCTCAGGGACCCACAAACAGCCGAAATCAGTAGAAGGCTTAAGCCTTGGGGGCTCTCAGCCTTTCACCAGCTGGAAAGCACTTTAAAACCAAAAAAAAAGGAAACCCAGCTAAGGCAGAAAGCAAATGAAGGGGCTGCAACCTTAAGAGCTGCAGAGACATTCAAACAATAGTATCTCAAACCTTCCCTGCAGCTGTAGCCAGCAGGACTATAAATTGGGCTGTGATTTAGCTCCATTTGGTGCCCTCTCTCCAGCCCTGCGGCGCGGCCCACGCAGCGGATACCAGCTTCCATCCTCATCCCCACTATCCATTAGCTGCTGTCAGCAAGCCTGGGGGAAGGCAGGGTGCCAGCACAGCTCTGCATGCATGGGAACCCCCTTTTTCCTCCCCCAGCAGGTCTGCTTGCAGCACCTCAGGCCGTCACTGGAACCGTGCTACTGTGCTGAGGGGCCTTGCTCAAAGCAGATATTTCATCTCGTAGCCCATTCATTGTTGAGCACACTATTTTCTTCCCCAATTTTTCCTTTTGTTTCTCCCCCCTATTTTTCCCTCTGCTCCCCCTTGGTTCATTACATCCATCATTTATATCCACAGCACCAGCCAGCTGATTTACTGCCTCGATCAATGCAGCTCCAGCATGAAAAAGGAGACACGGCGAGCTCAACATGCAACAGGGACCCGGCTGAGGGAGCCGGCAAGGACAAGAGGGAGGGACAGGGAACCAAACCATCCCACAAACCAACAGCACAACTTTCTGTGCTCCCTCTCAGTGCAGCAAGCTTGCAAGGAGAGGGCAGTGCCAGGGCAGAAGGACAGAGCCTGCCAGGCACTCCTGGACAACAGGAGATTTGAGGCCAAACCTCTAGGAACGAAGGAGACTTGGGCAAGAATGCTTTCCCCCCTAACCAGGCCGCGGAGCAACCTGCTCCATCAGGATCGACGTGGAGCACTTCTGCTAAGCACCTCGTTTGCTCTCCCTCTCGTAATGAACAGCGTGACAAGCTTAGAAATCAATGGAGGCTCGGCGAGCCCCGAGCGCAGCTCCAGCCGGCGCCCAGCCAGGCGTCCCCAGCACCTGCTCTGCCTAACTCGAAGCGACGGCGAGCGATTACCCGACAGCTCCGCTAATGGCCACGCTGTCAGGCCTGCTCACCCGCACCCTGCCGGGGCAGCCCGGGGAAACAAGGCATTTGGGGAGGTGCCAGCCTTCTCCCCGGCTGTACCTGTGTGGAAAAGTGGGGCTGCTGCAGTGCCGCTGGGAACCGGCCTTGGGGCAATCCCCAGCATTTCCCTGCAGCCAAGGACGCTCGGCTCAGCACCTCTCCCAAACTACCTCCCAAGTGTCAAGGCCCCTCAGCACACAAGCTACATCCGAGCCCTTATGGCCACATGGACACTGCACGTTTTTGGGCCGAATAGGAAGCGTGGGGACACCTCCAAGACAAGGCACCTGCTTGTGATGCCTGTGGCTGAGCAGGAAGGCACACAAGGAAGAGAGAACACAGCCCTGGGGGACAGAGAGGGATGCAGAGCAGACCAACGAGTGGAACAGGGTGCCAAGAATCTGCTTTTGGCTCCTTTCCCTAAAATACCTGGCATACTGAAGACTGTCTGAGGCAGCTGAGGCTGCACATGACCAATGAGGCTTTGTTGGAGAAATAGCTGCATCCCGATGCCAGACAAGGAAACACGGGAGCTGAGGCAGTGGCACAGCTTTTATGATGGGGAACAAACACTCTCCAAACCCAACACCTACTGGGAGCAGCTCCCCTGAGCACCTAGAAGAGGTTAGGATGCAACAGGGCTCTCTCATAACAAACAGCTCCTAGCTTCAGTTCCAAAAGCCTCCCCACAGCACCATCACAGCCCCCTGCCACTCCCTGCTCTGCTGCACCACCAAGTACATACCAGTATATATGCACATACATATTACTCAGTTTGATGCTTTTCCCCTCTCTGCCTGAAAAGAGGATGAGGAGAAGCATGCAAAGCACTGCTGCATCATGCATGGGCTGCCCTGAGCCCTCCAGCTCCTTCCCCTCACAGTACCCCTGCCCTGTTCTATTAACCCCTCTGCAAGGAGCTCACTTCCCATCTCGTTTCATGGCTCCAAACTGCTCTGCTATGGTTTGCTTAAAAAAAATGTTGTTAAGAGACAGGAAAGAAAAAAAAAAAGTGGACAAACAGGAGGGATTTAACTCTGCCTTTGCACCTCCTGGCTGGAGGGGCTTCACAGGCTTCTCACTGCGGCATTGGTGATTTAATCATCAGTGCGATGCTACTGCAAACAGCAGCAGACAGCAGAGCCGGCAGGAGTAATGCTCCCTCCAACAGCGTGAATATTGAGGGCATTTAACAGCCCTTGTAATCACTCTGTGGCTCCTTGCAAGAACACAGCCAGGCAGCACGAGGGAAGGCACTGAACCATGCTGCTGGGTTATCAAACTTCCCTGTGCTCCTTACGGCGCTGAAATCAGCCCTGCTTACAGAAAAACAAGCGCTGGCTTCCCCATATGTTCTCTCTAAGCCAAATCCCACACGGCAAAAGCCCTTAAGCACACACTGGCATGAACTGGGTGGCTTGAGAGCCTCCTTCAGTGAAAGCCAGTCTCTCGTGGAGTTTGGGTCCCTGTAACACAGAGCAAACATTAAGAGCTTGAGCAAATTTATCTCCTGTACCTGTCTGATGCACTGGGAAAGGATTACTGGGGGAGAAGAAGAAATCTTGAGCATGGCATGAGTTTAGCTGCGCCTCAGGACTAGATATATATTGTACTTTTTAGGTCAGGCATTAGTTTGTTCTCAAAGGAGAAATGTCCCCAGCTTTTACACTTTGAAAGTTTTTACTCTTTCATTGGATTAGTATAATTCTGAAAAGTTCCCCATGATTTTGAGGCAGAAATGGCCAGTTATCTATGGCGTCCTACTGTAACAAAACACCTGTGAAACACATCCAGTCCCGTCCAACAGGCTTGAAACACAGCTTCTGGAAATAAGGGAAAAAAGTAGAAATTCATCTGCTTTATCTCTCAGATGCAGTAATAGCCGCTGGTTCTGCCTGAAGATGGGGAGAACATCTTAAGACCCAAGTCTGCCTTCAGACAGAGAAACACTGGCTTGCCCAAAGCCACATCCACAGCTGGTGCCAATGCCCAAACTGAGATCAATACCAGGAGATCAACATCAAAAATTAGTTGATCCCAGTTGATATTTGCTTAGAGAAACTCAGAAATGTTAGGCTGTTTTGGCTGGACTAATATCTGCATTGCCAGGAGCTCCCACCTCCCAGGTTATCTCAGTGCAGCCTGTGCACCAGAGGGAAGGGAATTAGCTCCCTGGCCTTTCATTCACACCTTTAATTATTCAGCTTATATTGATATAAAATTAATTGAAGCAGAATAAGCTCTTCTCCTAAATACAGGTGCCCACACGCAGGAATCACTGAGATTAAAAGGTGCAAATTACTCTATTTAATGAGCTAATTTCCAGCTATGGCATGGGCAAATCCCCGTGCTGGCCCTGCACCTGCTGCACACTAGCTCTGTCCCAGTGCTACAGCTGCTGTCCCAGCCCAATGCTCTGGGCAAAAAGAAGATGTGCAAAGCTCTGGCAACACAGCACAGATGTTCTTCCCTTCTGTAAATGAAACTTCTCTTTCATTCACAGAGTCAGGATTTGGCCATGATGATGGCAGCAGGAGCTGAGCTCCCAAGGATGCAATAAGGCACCAAGAGCAAAGAAATCCCATTTTGCAGAATGTCCCTTGTGCCTGTTGGAGAAGGATGACTGCCCTCCACCTCCTCAGCAGCTGGTGCCCTCAAGTATCAACACATTCTTCCTCCTGTTCCTCACATGCTAGCAGAGCTTCTGCCTGCAAAGGCCAAATTGGAACTGACTTTCCTTCGCTGACATTGCCTTCAGAAGGGAAGGCATCCTCACCTTGCTGAATCCCGCAGTGCCTCAGGTGAAGAACATCTGAACGACCTTCCCTGGCACTCAGATGCCTGCTGGAGCTCACTCTCACCTTGCAAACTAGATTGTGTTTATATTTTATGTGTGATTTTGGAAATGCTGTGTTTCTGGAGTACACAGGTGCATGCAGGAGAGCCCTGCTGCAGAGACACATCCATACCTGTGTGCAGTAACATAGATCATGTCACCAGGCAACGTAATATTTTTCTTATCATTTGATTCCCTTTCTTGCCACTTGCAAGTCTAATTTCAAATTTCAGGTATTTCACCTAGTGACCTCTGTTTTGAGATGCCATTTCTTCTCCAAGCTCTGGGGCCAGGACTTCAGACTGGGCAGATGACAGTCTCTAATGGGCTCAGATAATTCACTTTCCCCCTGAGAATGCCACTGAACCAGGCAGAGTGAGAAGCCTTTGCAAAGCCTAATTTTGCACAAACGCCTGACACTTCCCAAGACCACAGCAGATGAAGTCTCAGCAGCTTTCAGGCTCTTTGCAAGCTCAATCTTCTCACTGTTTCTAGTGCTCCTGACCAAACCCTTCCCACATCACCTCTGCAAGGGGTCTCCTCCACCCAAAAATCAGCTCCTCTCACATCATGGCCAGGAGACATAGCTTTCAGCACACTGCTGGGCTGAAGGCAGATCCCCACAGGCTGCACAGGGGTTGGCCTTTATTCTCTGAAGAGACTCAAGCCAGAGATCTTCCTGCAGGACAGGAGGGCTCTTCCCAAAGTGTTTGGCAGTATCACCAGGAGCAAACCATATGCAGCCTACCATCGTACATGGTTTAACTCTGAGCTCTATACGGATATTCATGCATTTGGATCCCAGTGGCAGCAGCAGATGGCTGGGTAATGCCTGTTTGAGTCTGTCTCTCTCCAAATTACACTGTATTATGGCGCCTGGAAAATGCAACGGGCATTGTGAATGCCACGACTCCTCCCTGCTTCTTCTGCATCCAGCTCTGTTCTTGTTGAAGGCAGAACCACGCTACACAACAGTCTCCCTCCCAGCGTAGCTCCCACACACCAGCTACAGAAGTCTCCCTGCTCCTTCCTGCTTTCCACCTCACTGGAAAAACCACCTGCCTACCCCAACCAGACCCTGAGTTTTGCATTTTGTCTGGGCAAGGTCAAAGTTTAAAGGGGATGCATCTCAAGCATCCCCCAAGGCAGACCCCAAAGGCTATCAAAGGATATTATTCCATCCTGAAGGACCCGGAATCAACACACTGGGTAAGGCAGGTTACCTTGACCCAGATGAAAAAACTTGTCTTAAATAAAAATTAAAAAAACCAAAAAAACCCAAACAAAAAAAAACCAAACAAAAACCCCCCAGTGTTTTATAAGAACTGAGCCAGCCATTGAAAGTGAGTCTGCTCACACCTGTAACTCCTCCCTCTCATCTTTTCTCCATCTCACCTAACAACAAGCAGCTAAAAATTCAACACACAAGCAAGAAAAGATGTGCACAAACTCCATCCAGCCCGGGGGGGGGCTGCAGCCAAGGCCTGCACCACTGAACATATTCATGTCTTACTTGCAAGCCGTGTGTCTCCATAACGGGTTATGAGGTGTGGCTGTAACTGGCGGATGCCGACGGTGGTCCTTGAGGAGGAAATGGTGTGTGTCTAAATGCAGGCAAAGCTATTTGGAAAGCCAGGACAAAGCAGCCTTTCTCTCCTGGCATGGGCCAAATTACATCCTTTGGACTTACTCCTTCAGTGGTTTCAAAAGAAAAAGAATCATCCGTCTCAATTTTCCTGGCTCTGTGAATAATGTTTGGAGAATGGAGGGTGATTTCATAGCTCATTTGTTTTTGCACTGCATGAACCCTGCTCTCCTCACATCACTTTCCAATCAGGTTTATTACTGGTGTTTCCACGGGAAAAACAATGAGGGAAAGGCTAGGACCCTCAGTCTGACTTGAGACTGAGGGGGAAAAAAAGGAAGTTTAAAATAAATAAATAAATAAATAAATAAAGGAGAATCTCTCTTTCCCTTGTCTTTCAGCCTGATCTGAAAATGAACCTGTTTTGCTTCTGAATCAATTCTCTTCTGGCACTGCACTTCCCGCAGTACTTATCGAGATGAGATGCAATCATTAGCTCACTTGCTCCTCCAAATAATATCACAAAGCTGGAGCTCAGGCTGCTTTGCAGTAAATCATCACTAATTTCTGCCTATGTGAGGCAAGGCAGGGTTTGGAGGGGGACACAAGCCCTGCCCCCACCCTCCCAGGGCCGCCAGCCATCTGCATACCTGCTCGCTGGGAACAGTCCAGCATGTCACCTTGTCCCCCATCGAGAAGTGACACTGGCACATCATCCCTTCCCCAAACCCCTGTCCAATGACCACCAAGGACCACCACACCTCCCACTCCCTCAGGCTTCAAGAAGAGTTCACCAAGGGGCTTCCAAAACTATTCACACTACTAATGCTGCCTCCATGAACAAAGGGGTGAAGTCCTGCTAAACCTGTCACCACTGATCATTTTCCAAAGGCTCATGTTAGTGATGAGAAACCCTCCTCCTGCTCCTCCCAGCAACTCTGTACCACTGGCACCCAGAACCCCAGCCAACCCCAGGACACCCAATGCCCATCCCACAGTGGGAGGCTTTCAAGGTACCCTAGAGACTGATCCAGTCTGACCCAGGGCTGCCCTACCCCCCTCAGCAGCAGCTATTTGGGAAAATCTATACCTAGGCACCCCCACTTCCCTGGCTCCTCTGGAAATACATATGAAGAGTAGAGCAATACTGATTTAGATGAGCAGAGGATGAGGCTCAAGATCTCCTCCCTGGCTCACTCTTCCTGTAACACCGATTCCTGCTGAGATTCTGGAACCAGAAAGAGTAAAGAGGGTGGGAAATCAATTTAATTGCAGCTTAGTAAGCAACTGCACTAAGTGTTGCTGGCAAAATCTGAACATTTTGCTGTGGGAGAAGGGGGGAGAAATGGCTTTTTCATTGCACGGGAAAGTGGATTGAGAGCAAGCTTCCCCCCCATCATCTGCTCCTCACCCCTTCCTTCTTTAAACAGGAGGAAACCAGCAAGAAACACACAGCTAACGCCAGCAATCTCCCGCTCCTGCTACTCCAATTAATAGTCAATCCACTGCACCCTTTGTCGTTAGGCTGCACGTAATTACTCCTTCATGCAAACGTCTTCCTTAAACAGATCCTACTTCTGCCTTCTCCGCAGATACATTCCCCTTAATTGGTTTTATTGCACCAAAGGCTGGCCTGCCCTCACAGATGAGATGCTCCCAGACAGAGTACGTTGCTTTTGCATTTCCACAACTTCTCCCAAGCTTGCTTTTCCCACTGGCAAAAGGATTACAGCACAGACAAACACGCCCAGAGGTACCAAACGGGCGTCCTGTGAGCTGTGCACACAGCATGCACACATCCACAGACCCAAGAAAAACACTGGGCACACAATAGCCCCATGTTCAGCTTCCCAGGGATTTGTCAGCCTGGGACAATAACACTGTGCCTGCATTTATGTAGGATCACAAGACAGTGTTATTTGCAAGGCTGCATCTCCTGGCACTGCCGTTTCCACCCAGAGCTCACCCAGCTCACACCTGTGGAGCCACAGCAGCTCAGCAGTGTGCTCTCCATGCTCTGCTCTGGTCTCTACACATACAACCAACCTCTCAGCTTCAGGAGGCACAGAAAAACTCTAGGCACAGTACCATAAAATGCTCCCTGGACCTGCCTTCCCCAGGCACAGCATTCCCATTTATAGCTCTCACCCTGCAGCCATTCCATGTGCAGAGTCTCCTGCCCGTGGGGAGGTACAGGTCATGCTGCAGAGCGAGGGACAAGAGATGTCTCAGCAGAGCAAGAAGAAGTAAACCCAGCCAAGACAGGCCCTGGGCCATAAGCCCATCAAAATAAATCAGGATGATGTTTTCTTATCAAGGGAAGGAAGAGCAAGGAGAAAACAGTGGGTTTTTGAGTAAACAACCCAATTCTGTGCATATCTGAGGTGGTGAAAGGATAAATAGGACAAAACATCTTCCTCAATCATGGAGACACTTCAACATATGTGCTGTGTCTCTGAAGCCTCAACATCCAGAGACAGAACTGATTTTGGAGACCTCCCTGATCGAAAGTAGGACTTGCTTCTATCAAGCCCATCCCTAAAGGACACCAAGGGCTCCAGGCTGTGAGCCAGAGCAGAGTCCTCCTAAAAATCCAGCAGCAAGGGCTGAGTCCTTCTCTGTCACCTGGAGGTGATGGTGCCACACCGTGTCACACCAGCTGGTGAGGGATGCTGAGGCCCGGAGCAATTCCACATGCAGAGTGCAGTTTACAAGAGAGACCACGACACTCCTGAGCCCAACTCATCCTCAGAGCATCACCACCTCCAACACTCCTTCAGAGTGAAGCAAATGGACTTTTCCAATTCTTTTTATCCTTCCAGAGCACAATAAAAAGTATTTTTCTTCTTCTGGTGCTCAACAGCTCTTGTCAACAAAACACATACCACCTGCACAGAAATTTATTTATATTCTTACCAGCAGAGAAGCAGAATCCTTGCATCCTCTCCTTCCTTCCCTGATACTTCTTTTAAAAGCACCAGGCTAAGAAAGGCACCTGTACATTCTGATGCTCACTGTTTTGCAAAGCAAACAGGTCTTGTTCAATCAATATTTATGCCCCCATCAGTCACAGCTGCAACACGGAGCTCTACCGGAATGTAACGGAGGCGAAATTCATTCATTGCAATTACCAGTGAAAAATTAAGAGGGTTTTCATTGACTGGTTACTGTTTCACAGGTATCTCAGGGAGCGCCGTGATGCGCAGTGGGCAGGTTAATTAAACGAGGCGCACCAGGCAGGCCGCTCACCATTTGTCCACAGCTGGTTTAGTCACTGAGGTGACTTCCTCGCCTCAGCCCTGCTCCCCCAGACCTGTTCTGTCTGATCCCACAGATGAGGGCAGCCTGGGCATGGTTTTCTGTTTTATCCAGCACTAAATACGTAAGCAGGAGAGAGGAATCGGACTCCACCCCACCTCCTGCACAAGCAAAGCTCTGTACATCCTCGAAAGCCTGGTTTTGCACCTAGAGATTTCAGAGTGGGATTTCATCAGCAAAGCATGACAAAAGTTTCCCCCTGTCTCACATCCTGGACCTATCCATGTCCCCAGACACATCCCAAGTCCCAGTCAATACAAGCTTCCTGGATATTAAACACTCTGCCTCATTTTTTTTGTTTTTTTAGTTCCCGGCAGCTTTGCCACTTCAATCCCTTAATTGTCAAGATCTGAATTTTTGCAGGATACACGGTTATTTTAATCTGTTAAGTGGCTCTGCTGCTGTAAAACTGACAGGAATTTAATATCTGGAGACTGTCAGCTGAGCTCCAGGTGCTGAGGCTTTCTAGATGGCGATGATGCAGAAGGAAGCACAGGCTGGTGCAAGGCACATAAGCACAAAGCTGGCA
Organism: Entomyzon cyanotis; assembly: GCA_024500445.1. Classification (NCBI taxonomy): domain Eukaryota; kingdom Metazoa; phylum Chordata; class Aves; order Passeriformes; family Meliphagidae; genus Entomyzon; species Entomyzon cyanotis. The sequence continues at coordinate 22,251,910 of JAKEPQ010001015.1, read as the reverse complement.
GGGTCCCTTTGCACTGAGGTCCAACCCTGCAGCGTGCTGGGCACCCTGGAACACCCAGACCAGGCAGTGAGGCTGCTGAGCTGCACCACATCTCCCAGGAGCCATTCTCCAGCTCCATTTGAGCACACTCAGAAAGGAGCTGATGCATTGCAAACACTAGTACAAGTCAAGTAGAACAGGTCACTTTTTTTAATAAAGGAAACTTTTCCTCTGTAGCTTTTCTCCTGCAGTCAAGCCCGTGACAGACCTGCTTTTCCTCCAGAGACTGTCAGCTGTGCCTCAGCCATTCATCAGAGGGAGCAAGCTAGCATGCAGGAGGGAATGAAGGAATAAAATCCCAAACCCAACAAAAACTATCTTCCTGACCCTCCTGCACACACTGAGGACAGGAGCCCAGAGCCCTGAAAACCCCTCCCTGCTGCAGGGCTCTGCAGTACAGCCACTATAATCTGACACAGGCACAGGAAATGAGATGACCAAGGGCTTGTCACCCACCTACTCATCTCCTGCTCCCTCATTAGCATCCCCCAGTGCCACACAGCCACAGCCTGGCTGTGGACACAGGAGCCAGCACACCAGCAAAGCATCCCTGCAGAGCCAGCTACAAGTACTCCTCACAATTAATTTGGGATTTTGCTTGTAATTAATCCCGTGTATCAGTTCCCCTCATTATTCCTCAATGTAATTAAGTTATTAGTTTATATGTCATCTCCCCCCCAAAGCAGAGCAGTGGGATGGATCAGAGGGAGGCAGGGGAGATGCCAGGAGGTAGCACAGGGCCATGAGCCCTGATTATTGGAGCCCATGCCAAGCCCCACCACTGCCTCCCTGGGTGACTTCAGCTGGGTCACTGGCAGCCTGTTTTTTCCAAGAGGATAAAACGATTCCAATTCTGCTGGAGTCCATGAGAGACAGAAGGATACAAAGTTCAATTAGCCTCTCCGGGTCCTGGTTTATCCAGCTGGAAAACTGCCGGGACAAGGAGACAGGCTGAAACTAATTAAAGACTGAAAAATGTTTTGAAATCCTCCACCAAAAGGCAGGGAAAGCAGGAGGCATCAACAAGTCCCAGCTGATCCATGACCCCAGCCAGCCCCGTGTCCTTGCACTCCCATCCATCAGGCTGGGCAGGCTGAGCCCCTGGCTGCTAAGCAGGCACCCAGCCGGGTAAAGCTCCCTGGCAGGAGCAGCAGGCACCCTGCTAGGGCTCCTCTTCCCAGCCAAGTCACAGCACTCCAGAAAGGGCAGCGAAAGGGCGAGTGTTACTTACGGCACTAATAGGGCTTGATCTGCCCTTTGGAAAAGAGAGAAAAAACAACCCCCAAACCCCAGCAACAGCAGTAAAAACAGCACCGGAGAGACTAGTGAAGCTGTCCCAGGAACAACTTCGTGGCCCTAAATACTGAGAGTTGTTTTCTCCCATACCCTACCAGCCCTGCAAGGTTGCTACACCTCACAGCCAGGAGGGTGTCCCACGCCCTAAAATCCAGCCTCAACTTGCTCCTGCCGCCCTGGCATGTCCCATGATCGGCTGCAGGCAGCAGGGAGGAGGAGGAGGGAAACGAGGTGACAGGGATTGACGAAATAAAGGCTGGCAAAAAGGGGAGCCCTCTAAGCCTGCCTGCCACTGGGCAGCAGCGAGAGATCCACAGAGATGGATTGCAAGGGAATACAGGGGAAAAAAAATTGCAAGGGGAGGTGAAGCCAAGTTAATTCCAACAGACTGCTGCGCCCACCTCTTAGGGCACAAGCAACTTGGGGAAGCTGAGCTACTGCTGCTGGATCTTCCGGGAAAGATCTTCCTAGATCTTTCCTTGACCAGGTCCACGAGGTGCCAAGCCAGCAGCGTGTTTTGGGCACAGGAAGAACTCAAAGTCTGCGTCAGACTCCTCACACCAAGGTCCTGCTCCTTGGAGACCCTGCCCACCCCAACACAGCATTGTCTGGCTGCAAGAAAAACATCACAAGCCTTCCTTTGGGAAGCTGAGGCCTGGATCTGACTCAGGATTGAGGATAGAGCAGGGGGTGGAGCGCAGCCCAAAGTAACAGTGATTGATGGGCATCCACGGAGCCAAGGGCAGCAGCTCCAGGAGCAGCAGCTCTGCTCTTGGCTCTTTGCAAGCCACCAACGCGCTCCAGCCAGCCGGGGAGCTCGGGCACCGCAGCCTCCCAGCCTCAGAGAGACACACAGGAGGCAGCATCATCAGCTGGAGCCTCACTTGAAAGGTCTAAAGGTTAAACCTACACGAGGCATGATACACGGTGTGCCCGGTGTCTGCAGAAATACAGCTCAAATGAGAGAGGAGGCAGGGAGGGAACAGGTTGCAAAATGCTGCCAGGAAAGTTTATGTGGATTGGCTCCGTTTCCCCCCCTGTTTGAGCTGCTGTTAGCAAGCCACCACCTCCTCTTGTTTCTCGAGGAATTTGGGAGGACAACCCCTAACTGCTCAAGTTTTCGTCAGTCAGTCTTGCTGGCCAGGGCAACAGGACACAGCACCAGGCTCCTCTCTGGACCACAGCATTCCTGGCTCTGGTACCCCAGTCAGTCCTGCAGCCCTTGAGAAGTGTTAACTGAAGTGACACCACATCCCCCTGCTCATAAGCAGCTTATAAGTCATACCACTCCAAAGCCGTTTCCAAAGGCAAAAAATGCAATGCATTAAAAAATAAAAAACAAACTGCACTCTATGGATCTCAAGGGGATGCAACTGTTTGGATGGAAAAATGAGAAGAAATGAAGGAGAGGCAATTTAAGCAGTCAAATTGCTGGAGTTACAGCAACTTGGCAGTGGCAGCTTCAAAACATGGGGACAGATCCCGTGTGGCAGAAGTTCACTTCACCTGCTGCGAGAGCCAAGACCAGCCTGTAACAGCATCAGCAACCTGCACCCCGAGGTGGGGGAGCTGTGAATGGGAGCAAGAAAGTCAAAATGAGCTGCAAAATGGCAGCAATTCAGCTGCAGCTGGTGCTAAGCGAGAAGCAAGGTTCATTTCAAGGAGATTAGAGTAGCCCCATCAAACAGGGGAGGTCTTCTTTTGCAGTTTTTACAAACACAGCTCCAACACCGAAGCATACTTCTGGCTAAGAAAGTACTTGTCTCCTAACTCTGCTTTCAGTGACTTATTTACTACCTTCCCCTGCTTAAATAAATAAATAAATGTATAGATAATTATTTCTTTTCGGGGCCCGAAGTCGCATAGATTCATTCCCTTCTTCTAGGATTGAAAGATTTATGAAAGCCTAAAAAACCCTCCTCAATCATTTTTATTTTAAAAAGCATGGAAAACCAATAATTCCTCGGGATGAAAAAATCAAAGTAAGCTTTATGAGTTCTGACTTTTTTTTTTCCCAATCAGGTCGTTAATTCAGTTGCTGAGGTGATGGACACATATATGAGACTCTCCAAAGATGTGGTGAACACGTAAAGCTGTCACACGTTGTGAGCCAAAAGCTGCTGGGTGTCACCAGTGCAAAAAAGGGGCTGAGGGCTCACATCCCTCCTCTGCCACAATAACCCTAATCTCGGTGTATTTTCAGGAGCTGGGCTCTAACCCGGATTAATTAATTTAAGATTTACAACAGCACAACTAAGCAGCATCTAATCCTCGTCCTTTGGAAAGTTAACCTGCGGCTAAGCCCCAGCCGCTCCCAGCCGGAGGAGAGGACAGGGGACCTGGCGAGGACACGGGACCTCGTTCAGCCGAAGCTGTTCGCAGCTCCCCTGCTTCGCGTTTGGGCAGTGAAACTCCTCTGATTCACTCACTCCCCGTGTGGAGCGAGATGCTCCTCGCATCTCCGCCGTGCTGTCCCTCGGGGGACTCAAACACGGCACGGAAAGGCGCGATGGCAAAGGCACACTCCTCCCAGCCCGGCTGGGCTCCCGGGACAGCAGCATCCCGCCCGTGGCTGCTCTTCCACCACAGCCAGCCGCGAAAAGCCCCAGCGCTTTATCCGGGCTCGCCCAGTCCGTGTGCCCCAACCACGGACCAGCAAAGTCTGCTCCCCTCTCGTTCCAGTCCGGACACGATCGAGCCCTTTCCTTCAGTGCAGAGCTGGGGGACACGGCGTGACCCACGGGGGAAAGGAGTCGCCGCACTCCCACCCGTGACACCAACCACGCGTTTCCTTTCCTTGGGGCTCACACCCGCTCCCCAGGGCCCGGAGGCAGGGATGCTTCAAGCCGGCGGCGGGGCAAAGGGCCGGGGCTGTCCCGACGGCCGCAGCCTCCGGTGAAGCGGGGCGGGGGGCGGCTGGGGCTGCTGCTGTCCGAGACCGAGCGCACGGAGGGGAGGGGGGCACCACGACCGGGGGGTCCGGAAAGGGTCCCAATGCCTCCCCGCACGGGTTCAGGTCCGGTACCAAACTTGAAGGGGAACGCGATGGGCTGGGGGGTCCCGAAAACCGCCGGGAACTTCTTCCCCGGGCAGCGGCGGCATCGCGCCCAAGTCCCGCCGGAGCAGCCCGGCCCCGCCGCCCCCCGCTCACCTCCGGCGTGTGTCCCTCGGGCTCCGCCGGCTCCAACTTCCTCCGCGCCCCGAAGAAGAAGAGCAGGAGGGCGGCGAGCCAGAGCACCCCCAGCAGAGACAGCGCCAGCCGCCGCGTCGGCCGCCTCATCGTCGGCGGGAGGCAAAAGTCCGGCGGAGGCTCCGGGAGGCGGTGGGGGAGAGCCGCGGGAGCCTCCGGGGGCAGCGGGAGCGCGGCTGGCGGCCGGGAGGGTCTCGCCCGCCCGCCTCGGAGCCGCCGATGCGAGTCCCGGGCTGTGCATGCTCTGCAGGGGAGGGGAGGGGAGGAGGAACGGGAGGAGGAGGCGCCGGGAGGAGGGGGGCTGGAGCCGGAGCCGCTCGCCGGGGAAAGGTGCAGCGCGCAGGCAGCCGGGCTGGTGCCCGGGGCTGTGCGGCTGCCTGCCCGCTCCGTGCCGCCGGGGACCAGCCCGGGGACGGGGACAGCGAGGGATGCGGGGGTGTCTGTGTGCAACCGGGGCCGCCCATCCTTGCTTCTGCCCTCCGTCCGTGAGTGAGCCCGGGCCGCTCGCACGGCAGGGATGCGCGGGGCTGGGCAGCGGCGCTGCGAGTTCGGCCCGGGTCGGTCCCTGTCCCTGTCCCTCCCGTCCCGCTCCCCGCCCGACGCCGGGGCGAGAGGAGGCCACCGTTCAACAACACACAGAGGAGGCTCAGACATGATGGGAAGATTAATTTAACCAATTGAAACAGCAGGGGGAATTCAGGTAGGTGGAATTTAATTACTGGATTTGGAAGAGAAGATGTGTGTCTCCAGAGCTGTCAAGAACACTTAAAAAATAAAATCATAATCATCAGCTGTTGGGGTTCCGGCAGCAGCTCGGTGTCGGGCCGTGGTTGTGCAGGGATGACCCGCAGCTGTCATCCTTGTCCCACGGGGTGATCTTGCTGGCTCCATACACAGCCCCAGCACAGCAGGCCTGTCCACACAGGGCAGCCAAAGTGGGAATTACAGACCTTGCTGAGGGGAAAAAAAAAAACTAACACAACTACAGAGTAGGACTCCAGAAAAGAGCTGTCTCACCCAGCTATCTCTGCTCACCTGCCTGACACTGCTCTTCCGATCTTGCCACTGACAAGTATTACATGAGCTGAGCAAACCTTTGCAGAAGACATTAGAGAATAAATTAAGTATTGGAGCAGCTGTGAGTCATTCATGTTAGTACAAAAACTATAGAACAAACCCATAAAAACAGGAATCCATGCATAAAGTAACATATGGAATGAAATAGAGATAAGATGTCAAACGCTGGAAAGTCCAGTGCACATGTTGTAAACAACCTCTCCTATGCATTTCCCACACACTCCTCCTGGCTTTATTATTTCCTGCAGTTGTTTTCTGTCACTTGCTAATTTATCATTTGCAATCTTCATCCTCTGTCCTCCTCTGATTTATTTCCAGGGCTCAATAAGCCCTTCTCCCTAACATAATCCATGCCTCTCAGGCCCAACATTCACAGAAAGATGCCCAGATAAAAATTTCATTAGCATCCACAAAAAGGGACATTTCTCTTTCTTTGTTTTAAAGCCGTGTGACTTTGAAACACCTTTACCAGAATGAGGAAATCCAGGTCTAGCAGGCAGTTAGCTAGAACTTTGTTTTACAGCCAAGCAGGAGCAGAACTAACCAGGTGGGAAGAGAGCAGAAAGCCCTCATGCCCTGGTGAGCCACCAAACTGATGTCACAGGGGAAGCCCACACCTGCCTGGATATGCAACCTGTTCCCATGGTGTGCATCATTTCTCATGCTAATTAATCTACCTCAGCCCCCTGGTCAGGGTTGCTGGACCATCACACTCCACCTCTGCCATGATCAGACATCTCTGCCCAACCTAGTTGGGATCTACAGGTGCTGCTCTCTCCCCAGACTGTTGCCTTATGCTTTCTCCTGAGAGCTAAGGTAAAACAACTGAGCAGCTTTCAACAGCTGAGGCACATCAGTGGCAGTTTTCACATGGTTTAGAGTTGTCTTCTTGCCTTATGCTCACCCCAGCTATTGGGATAAACTGGTTGCTACCTCTCACATACCTCCTTTGGATCAGGAATGGCTTTCTGACCAAAAAGATCACCTTGCTATAAGTGGAAAATAGCCACTGGTGTTTTTCTGCCTGGGACAAAGCGACCTTGGCTGCTGTTACATCGTGCTCCCCCAAGACATTTGCAGAGGGTGCTGAGTTTTTCCCACCAGACCTCCTTCTGTGCTAAGAGAATTTTTCCAGATAAAGGCACCTGGAGGGTGTTATCATTCAAAGCTGGATTAAAAACCTTGTCTTTTTTGTAGGTCAGGCTTCCAGGGGAAGCTATTACAAAATACAGAGGGGAAGTATAGAAAATATCAAGGAAATACATTACAAATTAGATTACAGGTAAGGTAATAAATAGGACATACCTGACAAAAATGCAATCAGATAATGCTTTCTTATTACCTTGAGAAACAACTCCCTCTGCTGAGGGAAAGCTTCACTGGCAGGGCTCGGTGCCGTGATGGATAACTCGCTGTGCCCAGCGGAGAATGGGCAAAGCTTGACACTTCCCCGGTGGCACTGCCACCACTCCAGCAAGGAGGGGACACTGTGCAAATCCCTGCTCTGTGCAGGTGGCCCGTGTGGAGGCAGGAGACTCGAGGAGCTCTAGCAATGCATCGTCTCCAAGGAAGTATATTCCTCCTGACAGTGTGCCTGTGTGCTGGGACAGATAATATATCAAGCAGATGATGGTAACAGCTATTTAAACAAGAATAAGGCAAGAATACAAATCTGGAGGTTCAGAGTTATGTGAAATCATAGATATTCAGAGACTGGTATAAAAATCCTACTCCAATTCCATTAAAAACACGGCAATAAAAAAAAATCTTCTTGTGTTATTGACCCATATCTTCTCCATTTTTCTAATTTTTCATCTGCCAATCTCAGCTGCTTCACAAGTGAAGTCCATAACATTACCTGTTTCCAACAGAGCAAAATCTACAGGCACTACAGCCAGAGACAGAAAAACAGTCTAGGAAATGGGTGGCTGGCATTTTTTGGCATAAGCATTGAAAAGCTGATGAAAGTGATTGTTTCAGGAAAGCAAAAATAGGACATGATTTCTGAGTGGGAGGGGAACTCTTCACAATCACAGCTTCAGGCAATGGCCTTTCAGGGTCCTGTAAGGAATGGGTGGAAGGGGAAGGTAGCTTTCCTTGCTCTTTCAAGGGCATTTGTAAAGCACGTTTCAAGGCAGTCTGATCTCACTTGGGCTACAAACCAGCTGGGCACTGCTTCAGTTCAGTTTTTACTAGGAATACACTTGGGTTTGAGTTCAGTTCACATCTGAGATTCCATCCACAGAATGTTTCTTTTCTGAAAGGATTACAAATACTTTGCAGTTTGTTCTGAGAAAGTTGAAAAGGGCTTAAATAGATACCGTCAAGAAGTGATCAGAGGAAAGGATCAAAATCTACCCCCAACTTAGGATGCTGAGGAGTCTCAACTGAACATGTGAGGTTACTGTAAGATGGAGGAGCCCCACTGAGCTCTGGATTGAAAGGGGCTTCTAGGACAGCTCCAGTGCCAGGGGAGGATCAGGCTCTGTCTTGGGGTAGCCCAGCCCTCACTGCTGTTCATGGCAGTGCACTATCCCCATGAAGAGGTGCTGCTTGCAGTAACAGATGTATCAGAAAGAGTGTGTTTGTTTGCAAAAAACTAAGAGAGCTGCATTTGAAAGGGTCAGTGTGGTAATACATGTGGTTACACAGGGTGCTGGATTTCAGTCAGTGGTCCCTCTGTGGTGTGCTCCAGGCTCAGGGAAAGCAGCTCATCAGAAGTTTCTCTCCCACCCCTGGCAGAGGGTGTGCTACACTTCCTGAATTTAACCATGCTGAGGACAGGGCCAGGAGAGGAGGGAGAGCACAACAAGCTGCTCCCAAATAGCTGTTTTGGCAAACGCTGAGCACTGGCATGTTTCAGCAGGAGCCCAGCTGTCCCTCGTCACCAGCAGCAGAGGTGCCAGCCTGGGTGCAGAGCCTCCAGGACAGCAAGCCAGCACCTGCCCTGGCCCAGCACCACCCCACAGCCTCAACCTGCTCCCAGGGATGACTCAGAACCATTTGATACTCCTCTATGGGTGGAGCCATGCTTCCAGGGTGAGCAGTCATGTCAGTGACTTCCAGGATTATATTTAACACTGGAGCAAAGTTCCCTTTTTGGATCTGTTAAAAAAGCCTCTGGGTCACTTGGTCAGTGGGAGGAGAGGAAGGGGAGAAGTCCTTTGCACAGGAGCAAGCAGACTGTTGCTTTGGCACAGGGGTCCCCCAGCTCTGCAGCACTTGACACCACTGTGCTGTGACCCCATGGCAAGCTGCTGCAGGGGTGCAAGTGTGTGCTGAGCTGGTGCTTCCTACCCACAGCTACCATCTCACACAGCCCTCAGCACTGTGAGGGCAGCAAGGGCTCTCTGCCACCTCAGGAAGTACCCTGCCATCTCAAAAACCAGCTTCCATGACAGCTGTTGAAGATAATGTGAACAGTATTTCACATTTTTGTGGCAGGTAAGATCTGCCTTTGTTTTTGTGCTGTAACAGAAGCCAAAAAAATCAAACCAGTGTTTATATGAAAAATGTTCTCTCTGTGTGCCCTTGGAGGAGACCAAAAATGTTAGAGACAGCTCTGGCCTAATACCAGGAGAATTATAAATTAAAGTATTAAAAAAAAAAACCAAAACCAAAAACTTTATAGTTGGCCATCCCCTCTCCCTTGCTGAGGTAACAGAACTGTAGCTTGACCTACATCTGCAGTTTAAATGGGAGGGTCAAACGTGAAGCTGTGAAGCACTCACCTTCTCCTCTCAGGTGATGATATCACTGTGCACCTCCTCACCAACTGCTGCACTCAGAAAGGGAAATGCAGGAGTTCCTGTAGATTTTTTGCCACTCTTAGTGTTGCAAGCAGATCTCTTCCAGTACCTCTAAAGATTTTTTTTTCCTTTTAATTAAACCGCAAGCATTATTCTCTAGCAAACTTTCCACGATGGCATCTCCAGTTAATTAAACGTTTAAGCTGTCAGGAAATGCTATGCATTAAAAAAAAATAAAATAAAGAGGAGAGCTACTTTAATAGCATTTGTTAATTGAAGCTCTCATCAAGTCAGCTGCAGGAACACAAGCTGCTTCCCAAGTCAATGGGCAAGAACACACATCCAGACATTTGCCTGCAGTTCCTACAAGTCAGACTCCCACCTCCAGGCTAGTTTGTGTGGCACTGATGGATGAGGCAGCACTGAGCTCCCTCACCAGTGGGATAAACGCAAAGACTTCTCTGTAGTAAGACTGGAGGAAGGCTGGGGGGAATTCTTGCTTACCACAAGGTATTTTCCACCTTTAGCAACTGCAATTAAATGGGCACCCACTTGCACTTGAGTTAATTCACATGCTCCCCAGTCCTTGTCTCCATTTGCTGGAGCACAGGTTTTTCTGGATCAAATGCAGCCTTTCCTCATAGCATTTCCAGGTGCCCAATGATGCCAACCCAAGCAGGGGTGGGAACAAGGGCAAAAGCAATGGGAGATTTGAAGGGAGACACATCAACTCCAGTGTGTAACTGAGGGACATTTTAGCAAAGAACAGCTCCCTTCTTGGACAGTTCTCTTCCACTGTAACCACCTTCAACACTGTTCACTGGTTGCTTTTGACCAGCCCTGCCTCTGTGTAGCTTATTGCTACAATAAAATCTTCTGGATCCTGTCTGTCCCCAGACGTCTCTGGCGGTTGTTAGTCTCTCCTGATGCTCCCATTTTCTGGAAAAAGCCTCTGGATAAGCGATGGCTGCTGATCCCACCGCCTGTTTTTTGCAGTATTTTGGCTGGGGGAAGCTGCCTCGCTCCAGGTCATTGCACCAGCAACCACAGGCAGCCACTGCAAATGGCCACAAAGGGGCATTTGAGACCAAAGGCTGCAGAGAGCTTTATGGGCCAAGTTGCAGCAAACAATCAATAAGCAGACAGAGCACAGGGCAGGTGAATCTTTACCAGCAGCACCTGAGTGTGCGAGGTTGTGGGCACCCTGCAGTTCTCAGCACAGCTCTGGTAAAACAGGTGCTCCCAGGGGACCCCAGTGCTGCTGTGACTTTACAGGGGAAGCAAGCAAAGCTGCTCACCTGCCTCCCAAGGAGATGTGTTCCTGTGTGAATTCACACACACACACGGAGCATATCCATCTCTAAAAGCAGGGAACCCTGACAGAATTCAGACCAAACCCTTTTGTTGCTTTGAATATGCTAAACCAGTCCCTTTTAGCCAGCTGCAGGACTGTGTCTCTCAGACACATTGAAGCCCACAATTGTGGTTTGGACAGGTGACACTCAACAAAATAAAGAATAAGCCATGTGATGCGTGAGAGAACATATTAGCTAAAATAAAGTTTTGTCCTTAAAGCACCTTTAATGCCTCTGTCCTTTTGTGTGCCGGTGTTAAGCAGACTTCAGAATTAAATCTCTATTTCTGGGATATGTAAGTGTGGCCCAATGCCAACTGGGATCTAGGCATCTATTAACACAGCTGGCAATATGTAATATTGCACCAGATGCTTTTTGGGAAAGGAAGCTTTTTATAGCTGGGTGGAAAGTTTTACCCTCATCTTCTTCCTATAAAATTTTTCATAGAAAAAATTCTTGACTGTTTATCTCTCCCTTGTCCAGAGGGATACAAATACTGAAGACAGTGAGCCACACATCACCTTACTCCTTAAGATTTTAATCCCATTATTTGGGTGAAGTGTTTAGGAATAGACATCTCTTCATACACAATCCAATCTTTAAGCATAAAGATAGTGATTTCTATTTGATCAGGCAACCTCCCTCTCTCAAAGAGGCTAACAACTAACCCCACAACTCCCTGAAAAATAGCTAAAAACAAGCAGTTACTCTGTACAAAAAGAGTGAGTAATGTCAAGGTCTGTGCTTGCTCCATGTTGATTTTTCCATAGGATCCACTGTGATCTTCTACACAAAAACACACACGGTGCCAGAAATCCTGCCTACCTAAAGGGAACAGTATTCTACCCTGAACGTGCTCGGGTGGATTAACATCTTTCCCATCACCCAATCATTGCTGTTGGTTAGACAGCAAAGCAGCAGCTTGATTCCCCCACTAGCAGGACAAAATTTCAAGGCTGCTGTTTAGAAAACAAAGTAATGTTTAATTGCACACATTTGTTTTGCTGCTATTGAGCAAGAACAAGTCAGAAGCCCAACAGCATTATTTTTCTTTCCCCGCATAGAACCTCATGAATGCATTCAAACCTGTTAGAGTTTGTTAGTCCCAGAGGGTCTTGTTGAACCAGAACGATCAATAGATGCAAACAGAGCAGGTAAAGAGGCAATCAGGGCCCTAGAAACTTGAAATATTTTCCATTAGGACACCTTAATAACTTCCCCTGAACAAGTATTTCAACAGCTGGTGCTACAAGCAAGGAGACATTCCAGGTAGGAGCAGCCCGCGTGAGACACGCGAGGGATGAAACGCATCTTGATGTTACCACCCAGAGCAAAATGTGCTCTGGACAGCAAGGTGTTCTCCAAATAACTTGGGTCATCCCACGCAGGAGAGGTATTTCCCAGGAACTTCTGCACATGGAAGATAATTGAAGGGAACAGCTCCAACATTTGGGGTTCTGATCTCCTCACAGTAATGAGCAGACAAGCAGGGGATGCATATGTATGAGAACATAATTAAGAGTGGTAAAACCTGGAAGATTTTCAAATTCTGTGGCAATTACCAACTTAAACACACGAAAAATTAAGATAGCTTTATACCCAAAGGAAAGTTATTATTCAAAGTGCCTTGCCTCATTATAGTTAGCTGGAGTTCAAACAGCAGGCTGGTGAGCAGGGGAGAGCTGCCTTCCATTAGCAGCAGGTGCTCTCCCTGGGAAGGAGGCTGGATGCTGGCATCCTTCTGCTCTTGGTGAGACATCTCCAACATTCCCAGAATGCTTCATGGGAACAAAAATAGAAAGCAGAGGGCACACATGACTGGCAGCTTGGGCTCCCCTGTTGCTCTCTGGGCCTCTGTGGTGAAGAGCGCTCATGGACAGAGAGCTACCCTGTGTAAATAGATTCACTAAATAAATGTGGTAATTATACTGAATATTATTCTCAGTAGAAATAGCAGCAGGGAAATGATTTGCATAAGAAATGTGGATTATTCATGTAAATGAATGTGTTATTTGTTTATAGAAAAGATTAAGTCTTGTCTAAAGACCTAGAACTCAGCTATACATAAAAGCAAACACTTAACCAGCCTTTCATGTCTCCACTGTGCTCTGCCCACCTTTATCAAATTCATCTTTGCAGTACTACCTATGTTTTTCTCATCAGTCCATTTTGCTAAAGCTCAAACGCCCCTCAGTGCAGGGAATAGTTAATCTTCTTTAGGGAGCCTGTTTGGGCTGCCACTGAAGAATCTTTAGTGGAATCCAAGCTTTTAATCTTTGTTTCAGCAAGCTGAGCCTAGTGCCAGGAGAAAAAGGAGTGGTTTCTAGGCTTGAAGAGCTGTACAAAAAGCCTGACTTGGGAGGATGACTCCTTTAATTTCCCTCCTCCACGTGCTGAATGCAAGGAGGGGCTCAGGTCCCTTGGAGTACTTTCACCCTGCTACCCGAGCAATGCAGAAGGGTTTGAACCCATTGCAACCACCTCCTGTTAATATCAGAACAGCCTCATGCCTCACCACAGCAATCCCAAGTCCAGGTCATTCACCAAAGGAAAAACACTGACTTAACACAAAGAGCAGAAAGGCATCCTCAGCTGACGCAGCAGGACCTTCACCCTGCCAGTCACCCCTGCAAAACAGCCAGCTCAGCTCCTGGACCCATCCTGGGAAGGGCACAAGCATCCAGCACAGCCTCTTAGGAAAGCAGTTTTACCAACAATCAGGAGATCTGTCTGGGCTTTGTTAAATAAAGGCAGCTCTTCATAGATTGCCAACCACATCCTGGGTTGGCATCAAAAAGCGTATGGCCAGCAGGTCCAGGGAGGGAATTCTCTCCCTCTACTTGTGAGACTCTGCTCTCATGAGACCCAGCCTGGAGTACTGAACCAGCTCTGAGACCCCCAACATAAGCAGGATGTGGATCTACTGGAGCAAGACTAGAGGAGGCCACAAAGATGATCAGAGGGCTGGAGCAACTCTCCCACAAAGACATGCTGAGAGAGCTGGAGTTGTTCACCCCAGAGAAGAGAAGGCTCCATGGAGACCTTAGAGCACCTTCCAGTACCTTAAAGGACCCCAAAAAAAGATGGACAGGGATTTTTTACATGAGCATGTAGTGATAGGACAAGAGGGAATGGCTTTAAACCGAATGAGAGTTAGATATAAGGAAGACATTTCTTCCAATGAAGATGGTAAACCATGGGACCACAGTGCCCATAGAGGAGGCAGATGATCTGTCCCTGGAAACATTCACAGCCAGACTGGACAAGGCTCTGAGTAATTTGGTCCAGTTGAAGATATCCCCGCTTACTGTCAGAGGGTTGGGCTGGATGACCTTTAAAAGTCCCTTCCAAACCAAGTTATTCTGTGATTCTATATGCCAAGTCACTGGGGAGAAACACTCTCAGCTGATCCTAAATTTCAGGCATATGCAACAGCATGGGCCACCTGTTTCCTCTGGGTATTTTAAATAATTTGAGAAAAGAAGAATGTCTGCCTTGCAGCAGGAAGGGCTTATTTGCTGTCGCAGTAAGCTCTCCAGTGACAACTGTGTCTAGCTCAAGTTCTGGCACCTTAATTCAGCAAGGTAATGTGGACTTCTCAGCTTCCTTCAGTTCCATCAGGTGGTCAGAACTGATAGAAGTTCTTTGATAGTCTTCAGATTTATTGCAACATTTTTCATAATTAATAGCGTAGTGTTGAGGAATGGCACCTCCACATGGCCTTTCCACAAAATTTCTCTTGCCATTTTGTATTTCCAAGTACTTGTAAACCATAAAAATAAAAAATAAATGGGAGTTCCTTCTACTAGACTCAGTAATTTATTCTTGCAGCATATGAATTATTTTCTGTTAATTCATCCCCTAAATTCTTTACGTGCTTAGCTATGTGTTTGTTTGATAGAGTATCCCTTTCTTTTTTGCATTTGATACAATTAAAGTTCGGCCAAACTCAGCGGTTTAAACTCTTGGAAACTTGTGCACATTGGAAAATATTGATCCAGACAAAGGAGGCTGTGAAGTGCCCAAGCATTGCTCCCACACTCTGCCCTGCACAAGTAGAAAAGCAAGCTGAAATGGAAATTAAGTTCTCAGTAATGTTCAACTCAGCTGTTCAAAAATAATGAGCCCTTCAGATCAAACTACTTTGGAGATACTCAGGGTTATTCCTCTTGTCCGCATTTGCCTGGTGAGTGTTGGGAGGCCACGAGTCAGAGTCCCTGAGGACAAGCGTGTTAACATCAGGCTGACATTTCCCCAGCTTCATTAAAAGGCAGATAGTGCAATGCTGGTAGAAGTTGTGCACAAGGGATGCATGCAGCATGGGTTTTACCTGGCTTTCAGAAAAGGCCTCTGAGACAAGCATGGCTCCAAGTTAAAATAAGACCTCCCGTGGCCTGTGCCACACCTCTCCTGAGTGCAGTCACACCTCAGTGCTGGGACACGTGGTCAAACATGAGCCAGTTCCTGCAGGACTTCAGACATCAGTTTGCAGAGCTGGAGCTAATGACAGCTGGAGTTAATGCTGGCCAGAGGATCAGGGGAACAACTCAGCCCTTCAGTGTTAGTCTTTTGGTATATGTGTACCTATGCTCCAAGAGTAAGAGACAGTTTTTAAGACTAGGGTTATGACCCTGCTGAGATCTGAGATTAAGGAGCAGCTAGAAGAGTGGCTGATCCTGAGATTGCTTTCTTTCTCCTTTTAAAAGGAAACACAGTAAATTATAAAAAAGACCCAGGTTGCAGAGAAGGGTCAACAAGAAATCTCATACCCAAAGATGTCCCTTGTACCCTTCAAAATATTCATTGCATCCAAAATGGGCCTGTTCCCATTGTCTGGAAGGGGCATGTTTCTGTGCTCCAAAGGTCTGCATCACCTATCCATTAATAGGGGGCTGTTCCTAAAGACTTACAGAGCAAGCATGGCCCCAGTTTCTGGGGCAGTATTCCAAGCTAACACTCTGGTTCTGAAGAGGGCAGTGGAAAGGGAGAGACTGTGGTAATGAGGCAATCACAGACATAATCCCACTCCTGCATCCTCTAGAAGCTCAGTGTTTAGCTGCAGGGACAGGAGTCCTCAGCAGCCTCAGCCAGCAGCCAGGCTGAAAGCACCCACTCAGGGTAGCTGAAGACCAAATTTCTCACTCTTGTGCTCCAGCTCTTCAGCAGTGCAGAGCTGCTTTCAAGCAATAAGTCATTTATGTCTAGCTGCAGCATATTTATGAGAAGGAAATCTTGCTTTTACCTGAGGAAAAAAAAGCTACTTTAGAGCAACTACCACTTTCATTTCACCTCACTTAATGAGCATCAGCTATAGACATCCTTCTTGTAGCCACACTTCCAGGAACATGAAGAACTCTGCATGGTTCTGCAGGGTGCTCAGCTCTTAACCCTTCCCTCCATATTTGATGTGTGCATGACCAGTGAGGGAAAAAAAAAAAGTCTTTTAAAATTGTAACACTTCACAGCAATCCACATTTTAGTTCTTTTGAATCTGAAAATGCAATTCCCACATTTGTATGTGGTTCATTGCAAATATTTCATCAAAATGGGCTGCAAGAGAAAACTGGATTTATAATTGCCTGCTCTCTTAATGGAGATTCCCTGTGCAAGACTATGAGAGAAAATTTTCCTTCTCAACAGCAGTAGCAAAGGCCATTTCTCACAAAACAGCTGAAAATTTGCACAAAAACCAAGTTTGTTTTCAACCTGACTCTTACTGTGTCAGGTTCTGTGAATTCTTACTGTGAATTTGAGTTCCAAGGACCAACAGGATGGTCCAGCTACAGCATTAATAGTGATAAAGAGGACATGTAATTCACCCAAGAATAATTTTCTAGGACACTTATGGCACTTAACACTTATTCAATAACAAAAAAGTAGCAGATAAGCCCAGGTAGAGAGCACTTCTGCCTGGTATCTGCAGCCACCACAATGCCAAGCATGTCCTTTGCAAGTGGCATCACTCTCTGGCACCGCCAGGCTGGGTAGAATTAGTCAGGATTTTGTAGGTTTTTTCCTTTATCTGTGGAATGTCAGCTTCCTACATTACATGGCTGATGTGAGCAAAACAAAGGTCTGCCTGCACTGGAAGGGAGCGCGATGGAGACATTCATTTCCCCAGAATAGGTAGTGTAACAAATCAATCCTGACTGCACTGATAAATTGAACTTCAAGCTTGGTGATACTGCTTTTCAGGTCTAATTCAGTGTAAGACACAGCAGGAAGGAAAGGCAAAGGCACTCGTTAGCATTTCATTCTGCAAGGAGCTGCTCCCTGAGCAGGGGAGGGAAAAAAAAAAGAAAAAAGATTTTTTGCATTCTTTTTCAGTACAGCATTGCAACAGTTTTTAGGGAAGGTGACATGGGGTTCACAGGAATGTGTGGGTGTGTGTGCAGATAGAGGGGTGCAGAAGAACTACCCAGAGATCACTGGCTTCTTGCCAAGCCTCAAACCTTGGGATGGGGTCATAACCTGAGCTTCTGGGTGCCAACAAGAATGCAGCATTGCTTGTGGGAAAAGTCCAGTTCCCAGCAGTAGGAGGATTACAGAGCAGCAGTGCTGTGGTATGCAAAGAGAAGAGGACCTCAGGAGGCTGAGGTCCAGGTGAAATCTTATCTCTCAACAGAGCCCCTGGCTGAACACAGATCACTCCCCCGGGGAACTGCAGAAGTACTTCTTAAGTAAACAACCAGAGTCCTGCTCCTGTGTCACATAGTAGCCATCACCCTGGGGACCTGGTCTTTCTCCCCTCAGCACCGTGGTATTGTAAATTATAACAAAGGGGAGTTTTGCCCTTCAATTTTCTGAATCTGGATGTAAATATCATACCTCTGTATCACACTCCAGCTTTTCACCCTCTTCCACATTGGAGCACAGGTTTGTATTCAACCAGAGTCTAGCAGGACTAACTTCAGGACAAAAGTCTCTGTAGTCCTCCGTGTTGGAGTAAAATGCTCAAAACATTGACCTGAAGAGCTCACATCACACTTGGATTTAGCAGTGGCTTTGACTCCATGTTTCCATATTTTCTCCTCACTCCCATCACTGCTCTGTGCAAAGGTCTGCACTAGTGGGACACTTTGCACCCACTCTGCTCAGTGGACAGTTTTCAGGCACCACCTGCCCCTGGAAACAAGCTTTTCCTTCCAAAAGCTTCAAAAGTTCTCTTTTTCATGCTGCCAGTCCAATGACAGCTTGCCCTTTAGAGGTCCATTTGTAGGTTTTAGAGTTAGGATTGCATGTACTGCTTAATAATAAAAACAAAGCAACATTATTCATTCTACACAGAGCATCTTGTGGTATGATCAAAGTCTGCTGGCACAGCTTGGACAGCTGTAAGAGTGCAGTAGCCACTCGCATGAATAGAGTATCTCCCAGTAAAGGACTGCAATATGCTTTCAGGTAAGGCAGAAGTCCTGATGGCCCCACTGTAAAACTGGTAAAAGAAGAGATGTGACCTCACAGAAAATTACACTGCAGTGTCTCAACAGCATTTAATTGATTACCCAGAAAGAAATACACAGATTGAATATTTCTACCTATCTCAAATCTGGGCCAGCTTGGTATCTCCAGGATGGTCATCCCTAGCTGCCCAAGGGCAAGAGCCCCATGATCCTGGGGGGATTTGCCTTGTGGTAACTTGTCTACAGAGGACAGCTCTTCCCCTTGTGCCTGAAACTGCCACTGAGTCTTCTCTGAAGCCACAACCTCTCCAGCTATGCTTGTCATGCCTGTAATTCTTAGCTCTTTCTGAATCCTGTTAGCCTTGAGAGTAGAGCCTGTCCTGTTGCCATCTAGACAGAAGCCCTGACCATGCAGAAGGCATGTGAGCAGTGAGGCTGACTGGCATCTGCTGTACCCCAACTGCACCCTATATGTGTGCACCAACTACATCCAGGAAACATGAAATATTTCCAGTTGTATGTATGTATTTGCAGCAATAAGCTCTAGCTGAAGACTTTGTTTGCAAAGGGTTGATTAGTTCCTTTCAATTTTGTCTCAGTCTTATTGTTACAGTGATACTTCACCATCCATCTCCTCTTCCCACTCCAGACATTATTTGCTATTCTTGCACCTGCCTTTTCCAAAAAGGACTTTTATTAGAAATACTAGTCTCAAGCCACAGTCCCACTTTTCTTTTATTTCTGCTAGAGCAATACCACCCACTGCAAAGCTCAGCATCCCTGTAAAGGCTGTGGTTACAAATGAATGCATCCTTCAGCAGCATTTTAGACCATTTTTTCACAATGCACATTGTAAATGAGGAGTAATATATCTTCAGAATTGCCCAGAAAACATTATTCTGTTAGCAATATAAAAGCTTCACAGTGTCCGAGTAGGTGCCCTTGCCAAAAACATTTTATTGTGAGCCAGCTAATTCAGTTTGAATTGTACATGGTTTGGTATAATCATTCCAGTAAAGCATTCTTTACAATTCTGTAACAGCAAGTCACATGGCTCACTAAAGTTTATGGCTGCAAATGCTTAGTGATTCATGGCATGGATGAATTCTGTTTCTTTCCTGGATCAAGTAATCAATAGCAAAATAATCTCCCTGCAATTACATTGCTCTGCATTAAAGAGGTGTGAAGTAAGTAAGTACAAAATCTGATAGAAAAAACAATGTGTACAACATTAAAATGAACTGCAATTTGAAACTGGGTGTCCTGCACCAGTTTTGTATACAGCCTGTGGCAGAGCTATGTCCAGCATGCTCCCAGCCTTAACTGACACTTGCCCAGCTGATTACACATTGTGCAACAAACCCAGTTGGGACCGACAGATTTCCATCCCATCCTGTCCAACAGAGCCTGCTGTGAACAGTCTGCACTCACACAGATCCCCCTGAACATCCCCACGGGTGCCAGGGGCCATCCTCTCCAGAGCACGCTGAGAAAATCAGGACCTACGCTCCCTCAACCAACCTTTTTGGTTCTTCCAGCGCTGCTCCTGCACACAGTAAATCAGTGTTTATAACATCCCCTGCTGAGCCGAGTGCAAATTAAATAAGGCTAATTTAGTTTGCACCATCACGTTCAGCTGCGAGTCACAAAAGGAAACAGAGGCGAGTGTTGAGAGGGGAGCTGCTGACAGAGCTTCCTCAGGTGCCTGGCGGGACACGGAGCCTCTTCTGGAGCCCAGTGGGACATGGAGTCCAGCAGGACACAGAGCCCTCACCTGCTCCAGGGGCCCTGGCTGTCCCTGCCTCCCCTAACCTGCTCTGCTTCACAGGCCTGAACCCTGTGGCTCCAGTGACACCACAGCAGGTCACTCACAAGAGATGACAGATATATCATCTGTAATAACCAAGTACCAACACTGCCATCTATTTATCTGGTTCTAACAGTTTTCTCATAAAAACAGGATGAAAATTATATTGCCTAGAAACAGACTGTTCTGGGGAATAAAGTGCATGCTGTTGTTTTTACTGTTTAATGCCTCCTGACTGGGAACACTTATATGCAATGGAGCTCCTCTATAAATATGCTTATGCTATTGCACAGGCCTCAGTGTAGTGGTAAGCACATCCCTGAGCTCAGTCTTTTCCCCATGTTTACTTGCTTATCCATAGTCCACCTCATTCCTGAATCTCACATGCACTCTGAAAAAATATTTATGAGATTAAGCACCTAAAGAGTCACAAAAAGCCAAAGGGAAGGCTGCCTATGCAGGCTTAATATAACTCCTTCCTATGAAGGCATTAGAGTATGGTCTTTCATTATATGTTCATTCCCATTGGAGCTCTGTTTCATTTAGCACCCAGACTCAGACTAGGCTGTGCACTGCAAAAGAGCCACAATTGAACTGTCTGCAGAAATGTAAAAAAATTTAAAAAATTAAGCATCAACCTGTAACAGGCACTTAGCATTGACATTTCCAGCCCAAATAAATGAATAGTAAGAAAATAGAAAAGGATCCTACAGAGAGCTGCATCAAGTAACTCTCTCATGGATTTTGCTGTGAATAGTCCCACTTATACCATGTTCTCTAATGCTGTTCACAGCCACACACCTGGGTTGCACTATTTAATTGGCTACAACCTACATTTTCCTGCATCTTTTAGAAGCACACACACCACACACCCTTCATATAAAAACTAACTGATAAATATCCAAATGTTTTACCAGACAGCTCCTATATCATGCTGCTTAGAACATTCATTCTCTACCAGTCATGGGAGACTTAAAAACAATATGGGATCACTTCACTTTTCACTGTACCATACTTTTCAATCTGCAGAAAAAATCCACTGTGTTTCTGAAATAAATAATCATCATACAACAAACATCTGGAGGCCCAGCTCATCACTTGGTCAAATCAATTTAGGGTCACATCAATAGGGCTATGTTAACTTATAAAAGCAAAAGAGATTGTTTGAATGCTTGCAAATCACCTTTTCAAGTCAAGGCTAGGGAAGAGTGTCCATTCATTCAGTGAGTCTCCATCCTTTCTTTTTCAGAAGCACAGAGACTCCATTCCTCTGCCATGGGCCTAGCAGAACTGGGATTCCCTCTATCAGGGGACAAGCTACTCAGGACAGGGGCACTTTATGTCCCAGACTCAAGAGCCCCATCACCAAGCGCAGCCTCTGGGCATTATCAAAATGTGTGCTTGTAACAGCAGCATAACATCAGCATGAAGTAGGTGACCACAACAACTCAGCCACCGTGCTCCAGGGTGTCACACTGTGCACTCGTGGTGGTTGGCATCCAATGGTCTCTCCTCAGAAGGGGTGTTTGAAGTGAAATAGGACTCAAATATGTTAATTAGCAAAACTTCAGTTCACCAAATCTGTGGTTATTAGGTTAAGTCTGCTTGAGGGAAAGACTTCTCATCTGAAGTAAAAAGTTGAAACAAGGCAGCCTTCCTCATCCTGTCACAGGTGTGATTGTCTACAGCATTGATTGTAGATTCCTCTACAGCACTGCTTCAGGAATAAAGTGTCATCATCATCCACTGTAAAATAATATGCAAAGAGGGTTGAAATAATCCATCCCTGTGACAGCTCTGCTATATTCACACCTGGACTGGACTATGGAGCACTGGAGATATTCTGCCTTCAGAAGGAATAGAAGCCATAATAAAGCAGGAGACTTCGAAGCCTGAACCTCCTCGTTGTTTGTAACCTGCCCTGTAAGTGGTGAGTTACAGATTCCTTTCCCAATGCTACAGAACAAAGCATGCAGTGCCACATGCAATAAAGGGGCCTGCATCTGACAGTCAGGGAATGGGCTTTACCTCAGATTCCCGGAGATATATCCCTTTGCCATCTTGTGTCAAGTTGCGAAAGGCCTCTGCAAAAGAAGTAAATGAGGAGAGTTAACTTGATAGCCAAGAGATCACCACAGCCAAGGCACTGTCTCAGGAAAAACCTCAAAGGCAGAGCTTGTAGGCTATTCACAAGTACATGTGACCTTCTCTCTTCTGTCACGGGAAGATCCCTGAGACTGGAACACAGGGAACAGCTGAATTAAGTCAGGCATGTTACTGTCTGCCCATCCATCTGTGAAACCCCAAAATGCTGGTGGTCCCAACCTTACCCACTACGATTTTGAGATATATGCAAAGTGTCTACATGACATAAACATGATCTGAGTATCAGCTGTCTCATCATCACAACTGCAATTCATCAAAGATATATTCCAAAGCTTTCTTCTTCCTGGAAAAGGTGTATTTCAAGGTTGTCCTCTTCATGGAAAACAAGTAGTCTTCATCTGTAATTTGCCTACCTCTTCCTACAGAAGGCTGGTGCAAACCTGCAGAGAGCTAAATCACTCTGACATGTACAGCTCAGATGTCTGTAGGAAGGGACCAGTGGGAAGGTAAAGAGAGCGAGCTTGACTTCCTCTGTATCTGTCCCTTGCTTTAAACTGATTACTCTTGGTTTATTCAGAAATCCAGTCCTGCTAATTTTGACTTTGCCACTGCCAGTGGGAGCAGCCCAGCTTGCCTGCCCAGACATGGAGCACCAGCCTCACCTCCCATGATCTCCACTCGAAGCATGAAGCAAACAAAGCTCTCAAAGCTGATCTGTAAGTCAGGGTCACCATATCTGATTGCCATCAAATTACAGACTTCACTGCTGAGTGAAATGCCTACATAAAATGGGGGGAGACAGAAGGAAAACAGAATGAGATGGCACAACTGAGTGGTCTTCATCCCTTCTCCAACAGCTTTGTTTTTCAACAGCTTTTGTTTTACCTGGTCTAAGATAATCAAATATTAGCCAGCCCAAATGAGACCTCTACATGATGATATCTCCTCCAAACTTAAAAGGGTTCAGGTCTGCTTCCCTATACTTACAGTCCTTCCAGAGTTGGAATAAAATACAAATAGGCCTCTTGTGCTCATGGGATATAAGAGTAATATCAGCAGCTGGGTTTAAAAGCAATATTCCCAGGAGGGTAGGAAAGGAAATGAAAATGAAAATCCAGAGCAAGCTCATACAGAAAGCATCAGTCCCAATGTCAAGCAGCAGCATTTGCAAGGAACAAAAGCATTTTCTATTCATGGCCTGGGATTTTAGTTTGCTTTAGCAGAGGTCTGTCTGGGTTTCTCACTGTGCTTTCAATGACTCAGATGAACTGGGCGAACATGCACCAAAAAGATGAATAGTATTTAAGGTGTAAACATGCAAAAGAAGCTACAAGACTGAGCTCCAGCCCCCACACAACACCCAGCAACAGAGCTTGGTCCAGCATTTGGATCCATATGTATCATCTTCCATTTCTAGATCAAGCCTCAGACACTGCATTAGCAAAGTCTGGCATCAGTATTGCCTCCATGCCAAATCTCACACCTCCAGATTTGGTCCCTGAGCTGTCGTCTTCAGCAGAGGTAACAATTTAAGAGGAGCTAGATCTGGCTGCCTGCATCCACACAACCCCACACAATCTTTTGAAATTTCAATTAGCAATGCACAGGAATTGATTGATAAATTGGGTCTGAAATAGGCAGATGCTTCTGTTTCAGACAACTCTCAGCGTGAGACCACACTGAGCAAAGAGTGAGCAGCCCATCCCATGGCAAAATAATTTTCAGATGTGTTTACCCAACTAAAGAAGGAAGAAGAGATGTCCAAGGCCATGCAACTATAATGTTTTCCACTTCTGCTGGACTCTACACACAATTACCAAGATGTTTCCCAGTCCTGTGCTTTTCTTCAGCTTTCATGAGCAAGCTGAGACTTGCCAAAATATGCTGTGGGCTCACCTGTCTCCTGGACAGCTTCATGCAGTTCCACAAGGTCAAGCTTTCCTGATCTGTTAGTGTCTCTTTTCTGGAAAACTTCCTGTGGGGTGAGGGAGTATTTTTAACCAAACCAAACCATCCAAAACCCAACTGATGACACCAAAGGGATTGTGAGCAGGGAAGTATTGAAAGGGGGAATAGAAATTATTGTCATACCAAATAGAAAAGCAGCCTTTTCCAGAGGACTCTGAATTCCTGGATACTCAGTGTGCCAGTGGCATTCAGCTTAGAGGGAGAATTAAGGTCAAAACATTTCAATTAAACATTAAAGAGCACCCATTATGTATATTAAAAAAAAAAAAAAAAGGGGAAAAAAAAACCCCAAAACAAACCAAAACCCCAAACAACCCAAAAACTTACAGCCCCTCTAACATCCATGCAATTATAATATAGGATAATGATTTCTTAGCCCACATGCCTATTTATAGACTTGATCCTCCTCCCACTAAAGTCAATGGAAACCTGGCTGCTGATTTCAGAAGCAGCAGGAATCAACCCTTTCCCAAACCAGCTCCATTCTGTCACAGCTGAACTGTTATTATGGAGGGTGAGAAGTTCAATAAGCAGGGCCATGTTCTGGTGGTAAAGAAATCACAGTAACACCCAGTCTGCCCTAAGAAATAATGCTCCAGTGAAGTATTATGTGAGTCAGAAGTATCACTCATGACAAGGATACATCCAGGAGTGCCAAGATACCCTGGCAGGAATCCAGACTGAAACTCAGGCGAAAATTCTGGAAATCTGGAGAGAGAACAAAAAGAAAAATTGTTTTGGGGGGTCATTGAACATCTCTCAGAAAAATGGACTCTCACAAAATTCCCCCTTATTGTGAGGGCTCAGGCCCCAAAGCCTTTGTGAAACTTTACACCCACTTGAGAAGATGTATCATTTATGATGATAAAAATATGAGGCAACAGGATGGATTCTACTAGCCTGAGAAAATCCAATATGAGCTCCCTGCAGGCATGTAATATAGAATGAAATATGGTACACTATCTCCAGCTATTAGAGAAAATGGAAGGAAAAGGACATCCAAAGCTCTAATCCCAAACAGAATTTACTGCATGACCTTGAGCAGTGTCACTTGACCTGAAGAGCTTTGGGGAACAGCACTGCAGATTAATTGAAACCCTTGTACTAAGCATCTCTCTCTCCCTCTCTTTCACAGACACACTGCCAGCTCTGTTAATATAATTAAAATTACAGGCACTGCTGAAAATGTGATGCTGCCTCAAAGGTTGGCATTCCTGGTTCGTATAGAAGTTACATGAAGAGACACAGAAATAGGTTCTAATCTCACTGCAAATCATGATTACAGTTGGTCTGTACCTTCCACTGAGTAAGGGACAGAATCATAACTCACCAATCCCTTAGAAAGTGAAGATGCTTTGATAATTTTAATATTGTAACAGCCCTGTTTAGTAAATATTAATCAAGGACTGCAAAGATTTTAAAATTATTGTCTTAAAATCAATAACTTATGAAAAATAAAGACTCCCTGTTCAATACAGTCTTCTCACAGAAAAGAGAGTGCCTGGTGGGTCAGTTCACAAAGACAGAAGAATTATCCTTGTCCACCTTTGTAGAAAAGAGAGTGATATCAAATTCAGTTTAAGTGGAAAAGGCATCACATCTGTCTTTTGATCACCTTCTTTGCTGCCTGTAATGGCTGGATGGAGTATTTTCTGTGTTGCATATTGATTGTTACCTGTAAAGAAAATCTGGGTTCATCATTATATCTGTAATTTCATTGTCATTGTTCAAAGAAAACAGCCACTGCAATGCCTCACTGCTGCCCAGGTATTGGTGTTCATAACTAAGGACCAAACTACGAGCCTGGGGAGTGCTCTGGGCTGTCCCCAGCAGAGTGGATGCCACTCATGAGAGGGACAAGCTCGGGGCTCACCTGGGTCTCACAACCATGGGTTACACTGCCCACCTGCACCTCATCCTGTCTCCCAAACACAGAGCCAGGAACAGCCCAATGCATGCACAACAGGGAGAAATAAATAGAAACAGCAGCATGGACCAGGCACATGAAAGTAAAGACAAGACCCTCCTCCACCACATAAATTCCCACACACCAGGGTTTCCACACCTTCTAATTTGGTGCTGCTGAGACTGCAGCAGTGGAACAGGGTGAAATGAGATACAGTTTCAGAATTAAAGCTGAGGTCAAGCTGGGTTTGGAGGTCAAATCAAGAATCTGCATCCATGCTTGTTCTCCCCCCCCATTCTTTCAGTTGTTAAAACTCAAACTAGATTAGCTCTGCTTATAAAATTTCTGCCATGTTGATTCACACCCCAGCAAATCCTTTTGCTCTGCAAATCTAACAGGGTATCAGAAGAGTCAGTTCAGTCAGATTGAAAACAGTTTCTCTTCCCAGAATTCCAGGAACAGATACAGGAGCTGAGGCTTTTCTCTGAGAGGACTTATTTTACAGAAACATTATTTCTTAGCACTTACTTCTCCAAGATATATTATTCAAGATCCTCTGGAGCTGAACAGCATTTATTTCAGGATTCTGTGATATGGAAGAGAATTTTAATTTTTTTTTTCTAAGTATTAAATCACTTTTCTCCCTCTTTTGTTTTCCCAGCATGTCCCATCTTCATTCTCCGCTTTTCTGGCCCCACTCCAGCCACTGTGAAAATCGATAGAAAAGACTCCCTTTGAATATGACAAGATTCTGGGCCTGCAAGAGCTGCAGTGTGCTCTGGGCTAAGTTCTCAGGGCTCCACACAGATCAATGCAGTAGTGCAGATTTCCACTGAGTGAGGATGCAGACCGTTAACCTTTCAGCCTTGGTGCCATCTGTCCCATCAAGCACACTGTGAAGAGAGCTGCTTCAAACATTTCCCTTTTATCACTTACCAAAAAAAAACCCACCAAAACCAAAAAACAAACAAAAAACCCCCACAAAAAACAAAAAAAGAACCACTCTGGAATACTTCTCCCCAAACTTTCCAAAAGCAGAGGCTCCCCCTCCCCCTTGTCATATTAAAGTTTACAGATTTTTTAGAAGCTGCAAGAGTCGTTTGTTTGGAGGATTTTTAAAATGTCACTCTTCAAAAATAAAAGCTTGCTTTCAGATCATTGAGACATGCCGGGGTAAAGCCTTCAGAAATGGCAGCACTGCCTCTGCCTCTGTGTGTACTTGGACATCCTGACAGCAAAGGACCAGCACCTCACAGTATGTGGCAATTTCTAGCACATAAAAGCCACACCATTCTCAAAACCAAAATCTTAAACAAGGGCAAAAAGTGGAAGCATTGCTTGTTTTTAGTAACAGTTTCCTTCAAAATATTCCTGTTAAAAGTGCAAATTTGTTTTTTGTGGAATTGTGTTTGCCAAATACACAGTATGATGCTAAATAAATGAAGTGACCTTTTCTGAAAGGTGAAACACTTGCATCCCTTACCACAGTTAGTGGAATTCCTGATGGTCAACTCCATCCCAAATCAGGTCAGAGACCACTAAAAAGAATCTTTCACAGTAAGGACCATATTTCACTAGGAAAATTAGGGGAAAGGAGATGATGGGACACCTTACACCTATTTCACCTCTCAAAGGAAGTTAGTTGCCATCCAATTGTGATGAAGTATGTGTAAGAGAAGGTTCAATATTTCAGGGGTATTCTTTAATAGGTAACTTCCCCAATGAATATAAGAATGCCTTAAAGGGCAGGACAGACCCACAGAGCCCCACCATTTGGTCCCCAATAGAGGCAATAGGAATTAATGTTTAGGGAGAGCACATGAGCCTGGCCAGCTTCTGCATCCATTCTGCTGTTTCCCTGTTGGTAAGGTGATCTTAGAGGGCAAATCCCTGCCCAGTCCTTCAGTATTTGTCTACAGACTTTCTGCCTGTCAGTTTGCTAATACCTTTTGAGCCTCTTGATACTGTCACATCCACATTAAGTTCCAGGCACTGACACCCTGTTGTGCAGAGAATTGTGGCTGCCTCAATGCCATCATATTGCTAAGTTTCACAGGCAAATTTGCTGCATGGAGTCATCACTGTACACACAGCCCACCCTCTTCTCCACAGCCCCTGTTCCCCAACACTTCCACACACCTCCCTTGAACATCCACATGCTTTTACTTTCACAGAGCTGCATAATAGCTCTGGAGAAGTTTACTCTGGCAGCTCATGCAAGCACTTACCTGTTCAAAATGCTTCGTGAAGAAATCCTCCCAAATCTTTCCTTCATACCTATCAACAATTTCCTTTAAGGTGTTAAAAAACAAATCAGAAATCATTTACTTGCAGAAGAAAGATATTGTCAACCAAGTTATTAAAGATGCTTTCCCAGAATTGCATTTAGTTCCCTGCCCTTTCCACCTTCTCCCCACTACTGCAATCAGTGTTACATCACTAACACAGCCCACTGCTAAGACACCTCCCCACATCACAGAAATGCTATTTCTTGGAGAGAAATACTCAGATAACATTTAGTGCAGAGAAACATTTCCCCCACCCCACCCCAGACTGTGCAAACCATGGGGCTCACTCTGTGCCAAGAGGAGAGAAGGGTCTCTCCTCCTTTATACAGCCCAACAGAGGAGAAGAAAGCAGGAAAGGCACTGTTTATGCCAGGTAACAGACTATGCTGTAAATTCCCTGGCACAAGCTGCAGATGTGCATGCACTGCCACTGAGACCAGTTATTTTGAAAATAACCTTTAGGCCATGGGAATAGTGTTGTTTAGGTCCCATATTGTCTTCAAAACTTTCAAGCTGTGAAAGGGACGGGGAGAAGTGCAAGAATGGACCATGAGTCTCCAAAAAGCCATGAACAGGAAAGACTGCAGAGCAAGTCAGATGGCGTCATTAAAAGATCTTTGCAAAAAGGCAACTAAACTGTCTAAAATTTTACCCGTCCCCCACATTTGACTGCATCTTTCCCCTTGGCCCAAAGGACTCTGTAAACCCAAGCTGTGCTTTCAAAAGTGCTGCAACAAAAACACTGACATTCTCACTCAGCCTCCCCGTCGGGCAGAGCAACAGTAAAAACCCAAGACTCAGAGCTGTAGACTGAGCCACAGAGCACCCACTCACCTTAGAGAGGGTGAAGCTCGTGTTCCCACCCATTTCCCTGCAGATGCAAAAATGCAGACGTGTTAAGGAGAGATCTCAGAGTTGTGTGTTTGTCTCACCACAGGTGGCATTCCCCTCCCCAGATGGGGCCCCAAGCTGCCCTTGCAGCGTGTGTTTTATTCTCTGGTGTTACAGCTGCAGTAAGGGAAGGCCATGTCCATACAGCATCCCAAAGGCTGCTGACATTTGAAGTATCCAAAGCACCATTTCCATACAAGCAACTGTCACAGCTTTGCTAGCAGGGACTCCTGGCAAACGAACAGAGCTAAAAAGCTAAAAAGCTCTTATCCTTCTCACAGTCTCAAACATGAGCATGCTGCAAGGATTGTGTGGGCCTAGCTCAGCCTTTTTTGAAAGGATAAGGCCAAAAACAGTGCTTCAACCACTGAAAATCCTAAGGCAGGAGAAACTCACAGCCAACCTCTCCAAGAGAGATTGTGCTGCTTTTTGCAGGGTTAAGTCTTCATGGTACTCCGTTAGACTAGAAAGACAAGACTATGCCAGGGCATTAGGTGCTGGCAGAGGGGCAGCAGCATCTCACCGAAGAATGTGCTTCCTGGAGAAGACCCTCAGGATGAACTCAGACTCTTGCTGAGGCTCCAGGGTGGATGGGACAATCACATAGACACAAGGCTCCAGATGGAAGTCATGAGTCACTTCCCGCTCGTCAAGGAAAACCTGGTGCTTGTTCACAGGCTGATGGCGGGTGAAGAAACCTGGAGGCAGCTTTCTGTTGCTCTCCTGGTACTGTGCAAGGAAGAAAGAGAAGAGAAACGTGTTCCTGCCCCAGCTGAACACACGGAGAAAAGGCATGTGGAGGACTCACAGGTATGGCACAGCCAGCCTCTCTTCACATCTCAGCCTGTTTTACAGCACAAGCAGGTAACAGAGCCCAAAGGACTCAGTCTCCTCCCAGGACATGGTGGTTCTCACTATGCAGCACCCTTGCCCAATACTAACATGAAAAATAACTGGGCTTCCTGCAACTTACAAAAAAAAAACAAACCCAAAACCAAAAAAACCAAAACAGAACAACACTACTTATAAGGAACAGCAGCAAGGACTGGGGAGGAGAAGCTGTTCCTGTCAAAGTGGCTTGTACAAAAGTCTTTGCCATACTGGCCAAAATGACTGCAGGCAGGAACTGCTCTAGAGACTGCCCTTCACGAGCCAGAGCACCCTTCATATCCCACAGGGACCAGGCACTTTGTCTCCAGCTTGTCCTTTGTGCTTGGAATTTTTCAGAGCACCTGTGAGCTGAGCATACTGCACAAGTAACCTAAACCCTAGCCCTAGACACTGACTTCATGTAGTGTCCTTGATCTGTCTGGCACTCCTTGCTCTGCAGGCCCTTTTCTGCCACAGGATGATGGATAAAGTGTTGATCCAGGCAACATGGAACTAATTTTAATGCCACTGAGTGCCCAGTACACAAGCCCAATAAATAATCCTGCTAGCTAAAACTACTGTCACCTTCTGATCTTGGCTGTTCCTCAAAACATTTAGCCATTTTACTCTGCAGCCTCATGGGGAGATGCTATTCCTCTTCCTTTGCCAGTATTTTTCTTACTAATAGAGCAATCTTTCTTATGAAGGGTTCAGGGTTACTCCTCCTCATGCCCCTTATGTTAAATTCAAAGTTTTTATATTCCAGTCAATACTCTGTTGACAGCAGTTCCAATACCTTAGATGCTCTCAGCTTGCCATCTCTCTGTATTGATCTTGGCAACCACTACAAACCTGAAATTAAAGTCCTGGCTACCACCATTCCCACTCAGGTGTGGCAGAGCACTGTGCTAGGGCCACACTCAGACCCCCTCTGCCAGAAAGTTGACCTCGCTTGTAGCCCTGATAGTGACCAAGATATTTCAGTCAGGAAGGAGTGGCATCTTACCTCATGGTTACCACACTGGGAACACCATAACTAGGAACACAATTGTGCTGCCCTAACCACATACCCCAAGTAGTTCTTTTCCAGCCCAAGTTCTCATTTAAGAGGTATATTTTCATTTGAGCAGGAACAGAGAGGAAGATATGCCCCTTAAAGACAAAAGAAGTTAAATCTTTCCCTGTTTTAAATAGCCCTCTGAGGCCAGAGCCAAAATCAAGACTTATATCAGGATTTAAGTTCCAGGGCTCCTTCTTAGATCCCAAAGGCTCTTGGATAAAGAAAATGGTAGAAATACAGCTGGCGTGAGGAAAGCACCTGTAGCATCAGCTCCAGAGCATTCCCAGCCAGCCAGGAACCTGAGCTCCCTAGCAGATCTCTGACTTGCATGGGGCACAGGTTCTTCTCCCACTTTATGCCAAGACTGGAAGGCAGCAGAAAGGCAGCTCTGACTCCCACAACACAGCCAAGAATTGGGGCACCATCCCACAACTGCAGCAAGGATGAAGTGCTCACCAGGTAATGGCTGACGCCACTTCTAATACCTTTGGAGACCCAGTCCAGAAGCTGAACAACTAATGTCCCCTTTTAAGGCCAATGAGATTTCCTGATATGGCTGCTTTTCAGAAGAGTCAGAGGATGGCCCTGCATTAGTAGTGCCTTGCTGTGGTGCCTCACTGAACTCAAATACTGTCACTTGCTGTCAGCCAAGGAACAAAGGCAAACACACCACATTCGGCATTGTTTTAACAGCTGCACCAGCCCAGCTCCCCCAGAAAACAGCCAGCAGTGGTGACAAGGGACTCACCTGTAGGCCCACCTGCAGGAAGAAAAGAAACACAGCATCTGTCAGCCAGGACGTCTCTGTCTCACAAAACACAGCCAAGTCATTCCTGGGAAGCAGAGCAGCTATATACATCTATATGGGGTTTTTATCTTCAGAAACCTCAGTCCCTCCACCCAAAAACCCTTCCCCACAGTCACCCCTCCATAACTGCGCAACCTCATGGCAGAAACAAGACCTGTGGCTCTGTTCAGGGGAGGGGAGTGGCTCTCAAGGCACTCAGATAAGCAGAGGATTGAAGGGAGGAAACTCTGACTCCTTCTAGTGATATCCACTTACCTCTGCATACACAGGGAGCTAGCAGTATGCACATAAGGGCAGCTGCCACATTCTACTAGGAACACTTCTCAGGCACAATTTTACTATAGTTGGAAATAACCTCTCTTCCTGCCCCAAAGTAAGTGGACTCCTGGAACCCTCTTCTAGCTATTGCACATACCCTCAGAGGCAGCAAAGTAAGGCCCAATGTGCTTTGAAGCTGAAGGTATGTCTCCCTGCTGTGCACGGTGACACACAGCATGCTGGAGAAGCAGCAAGGGGGGCACAGAGCTCGACAGAGCCCAGCCCTGATGTGTGAGGAGATTAGGCACAGGTAGGAGGAAAGAGCACAGATCACCCTGTGCACAACAAAACTCTTGGCCTGCAGAGCACCACAATCTACAGGGGTTGGAAGTTTTCCTATTTGGTGAGAGCAAGAAAACCAAAGCAATTCTTCACACCTTATAGAGTAAAAATCCAATGAAAAGGTGAGGAGCTCGGTTCCGGTGTTTGCTGCTGTGTTTCTGCATGAGGGATATAACCACACTGCACAAACTTGGGCTTTTCTTACTGTCTTCAACTGGTAACACATTCAGCCAGTACTGAGGGTTCATCCAAAAGTTCCCTAAGTAAAACAAGAAAAAATTTTGATGTCATTTTCTATCACAAAATTGATTGCCAGTTTCCCACGTGATGCCTAGCATTGGACTGAATAGGTCACAGATTGTCTGGATTGCCAGACCCCACAGGAGTTTGATTTTCAGGTGCAGTTCACAAGTTTAGCAGTGTAACTACTATCTAAGCAGAAAGACCCAGGAACATAGAGCTATATTTCTGTTTACATGCATCTAAGAGCTCATTTTGTTTATAAATGTATCACCATTCCTCTCTCACCTCTGGTGTATAGGCTAGCTGACTTCAGACTCCACCTGCTCTAGTTCCAGAAGAGCTGAGTCTCTGACTTTCTTATTCACTTTACTTAAAACACACTCCCTGGAGGTGCTGAGGATGCAAATTTTAACAGAAAAGTTTAATGCCCTAGAGCAGATCAGTGCTGGCAATTGATCCTGGGATCCCAAAGCTTATTTCATGCTATAATCAGCCCACTGCCCTATGTTTGCAAGCAGTGCACTTCTGTGATAGCAGAAGCCAGTCAAAGTCCTTCAGCTGCTTATTTCTGATGTTTGTGAGGAGGCTTAAGCAGGAAGCCAATGTTTCTGTTATCAATTTTATATTAAGAGGTTATAAGGAGCTGGTAACTGAGTCAGCAGAGCATCCAAAATCAGAGTAATCCAAAAGAGCACCCCTCACCATTACAGAATCCCAGACTTCCTCCTGCTGTACTTCCTTTAACCCATCTCCCACTCTTCAAGGAGTACATCCACTTTTTCCCATCTTCCTGGCTCATCAGGTCTGGAGTTAATTTACAGATCACCAGATCTACGAAATGAATCTTAAAATCTCGCAGAGACATCCTGGGAAAAGAGTGCCAAGAGACATGTTGTCAGCAGTTTAGGTTAGTCCATATGGCTCATAAAACGAAACGAAAAGGGAGCAGGGAACTTCGAAGCTGCACCATTCTGTGTTACATATGGTAATGCTCATATTTTATTAAGCAGTAAAGAAGAGAGCGTCTGCTTCAACAGCAGCATCTAGGAGTAGCAAATGCAAGACTAAAACTTCAGCAAAGGATAATAGAACAGAGAATAAAATAATCTTGCAAGTAAAGGCGATGCAGTGAAATTACAGGGGCGGCAACATTGCCACCTCGTGGCAAAAGCCATGGATAAACAGGCAAGCAAGAGCTTCCCAAAGCTATGTTAAAAAAAAAGAGGCAGGATGAAAGCTCCTGAAATCAGCAGCCCGAGGACACCTGGCAATGTCCTGCTTTTCCCTCACTCCTGCATCGAAGAACAGTGCATCCCATGTCAGCACAGCCACTGCTTCTCACAGCATCACGCTGAGAGGAGCGTGGGCTGCTGTAAAGCACATCACCTTTGCCTTGGCCTAAGTGGCAATGTGCTGCTTCACCTCCAGGTACAGCCCCAGGGCTACTGGCAGAGAGGGGAGAAGCAAGACTGTGCCATTACCAGAATTCTCCATCCTCCTTCTTTTTCCTCAGCAAAATCTTCTCCTTTGGGCTCAGCAGCTCCCACTTGTAAGAGCTAAGGGGAAAAACATCAGATGACTAACCAAATGTGGCCACCAATTCAAGGCAGAGGACACAGCTTTCCTCTATAAAAAAGAGGCCAAATCCCTATTTCTACATATCTCTGTGTCTATCCCCCACTATGTCTTCAGCCACAGGAGACTCTCCATGACCACCCTGGGTCCCTGCGATGTCGTTAAACGACTCCAGTTTTCTCCAGCAGAAGCCAGAAATTTTCCACTTTCATCAGCTAATCCCTTCATTTGATCACACAGCTCCCAAGTACTTAAAATATAAAATCTAGACCTGCTTTGTTGGTTAATTTTCTGTCAAAGGAGACATAATAGGAAGAGTGTTTGGCGTAATGAATGAATGACTAGGACAGCACAAGAGGCAGCTGGGAGTCATTTCAAAGGCAGGCCTGCAGTATGTTGCTCATTATGCTCTTCAACAGAACAGCTGGTGTGTTGTCATTATGTGACAGACACGCATCAGAGAAGTTACTGCTCTGCAGACAAGGTGAAAGTCATTCCCATTCCAAATGACCTCTGTACTCTTCCCTCCTTTCTAGGCCCTGAGCCTCAGCAAACAGCTTGTGCAGGGAATGAAGTGAACCTTGGAAGGAAGAAACATGCTCCATTTCAAAGAGGAACAGGACATAAGTTTACACTTGCCCATGGTCTAGAATGCAAACCACTGTCTCTCATGGGTCCCAATTAAAAGAAAAGAAACAAAATCAGGTAGATGCAAATATAGGGCCCATTTACCTCAGTAGTTGCTTCCTCTGATCTCATACCCCAACTGTTTTTCCCCAAGCAGCCAGGACAGAGGATTCCTTCATAGCTACCCAATTGCAAGACCTTGAGGCCTGGGGAAGATTTTTCCTGGGCCCCCCTGTGATAAATGACTGTGTCCTGAAACATGTGGGGTTTTTTTAGAGCCTCCTGCACAGCTATCTGTCCCTTTGCCTGCTCTCCAGATCACTGCAACATGGTCAGCACCTCATGTTTACATTATGTTTCCTCTGGCATTTAGTGAAAGGAAACACAGAACCAATTTGATTGAGGCTGCATGTGTGAAGTGAGCCCAGCTAGAGCAGCACTGTCTGTTGGAGACATATAAATCTATGGAGTCATTGCTTTGACACCAGAAGGTCTGTGCAAGCAACTGTTACCTTACTGCTGCCCTCAACGTTAATTCGTGCCTGAAGATGGCAGCATCTTTCCTCCAAGAAACCTTTCCTCCGCTCAGTGTCACACCTTTCCTTTTTTAAACTCACCTGTCACTCCAGTCTCCTTTCCACTCAATTTTTCCCCA
Source organism: Entomyzon cyanotis (assembly GCA_024500445.1). Taxonomy (NCBI): domain Eukaryota; kingdom Metazoa; phylum Chordata; class Aves; order Passeriformes; family Meliphagidae; genus Entomyzon; species Entomyzon cyanotis. The sequence continues at coordinate 22,216,397 of JAKEPQ010001015.1, read as the reverse complement.
TGGATTTCTCAGTCTCACTAGGTTTTCTGGTCCATATTGACAGGTCACCTGCAGAAAACAGTAACACTGTCCTTAAGGCCTCAGCAGTTCTCATCTGGTTTATATCATTGTATGATGTCAGATATTACAATGATTTTGTTAGTTCTCATAGATGCCAGCAAGTATGATGATAAAAATCTTTGAACATGCAACTCTGAATGCCAGCAACAAAGAGATTAAGGTGCTTCATCTTACATTCTAAACTCAAACCACAGCCATCACAGATTCCTAATCTAAAGGCCTGACTGTAGATTCCTCTTCCTTTCCAACATCTGCTCATTTTGTACTCATGTGAGAGCCAAGTCCTACCCCAGAGCAATGGCACAGCACAATGCAGCCCCCCATGGGTGCCCACAGATTAATGCCTCCTGAACTGGGATGCCACTGTGGGAGGAGAGGGAGCCAGGCCAATTAGGGGTTTTGTTGGCAGCACACAGCAGAACGGCTGACTTCACACTCTTTCCACATGCTTGGTCAGTTGCTTAATGCTGCCTGGCTCTTCGTCTCATCAGAGGAGCCAGACTGACAGACACGTTGCTAAAATACTCCACACCTAAACCCTTCCTGTGGGAGACACAGATGTGCCTCATCCAGCTCATCTCTTCTGCCCTTCCTAGTATCTCTTGCTAGAGGTACTGAACATGCTTTCACCAACATGTCCAAAGCCCCACAGAGTCTTCTGCCATCCTTGTCAACCTCTTGAGGCTGCACAAGACAATTGTCCACTAATTCAGGAGGAAAAAGCTCCTACTCTTTGGGACCTATTATTTCACATTCTTTACCTCTAGACAAATATCCTAAGGGGACTCCCAGTAATACTTCTGCAGATCAGTGGGGTCCCCTTGCACTCTCTGCACAGGAGCACAGTTCAGTTCCCTTACTCCACCCCCGACTCACATTTCTATCTGCAGTTTTTCGTATTTTGGCCCTTGCATTTTTAGTTCTCTATGGCCTCTCCACTGACTTCAGAGGAAGGCTTTCTACCCCAAGTAAAAATCACATCTCCAAGTTTCAGGACATCCTCCCAGCAGCCCCGAAGGCCACTCCTCTCATCCTTAACAGCTAAGACACATGTCTAGGTGATGGTCTCAGCAGAACCCTGTGAATCATTCCCACCCTTAAAGATATGCTGATCCATAACCATTGTCCTTTACATCAAGGCCTCCAAATTAAAATGGACACACTTAGAAAGTGAATCTTAACAAAGCACACAGTCTCTTTTAGCCTTAGACTAAGAAAAGAGTATTGGGGAGGAGATATTATAGTTGCTCTGATCAATGGCTGAACCTATGACTGCAACAAAAATTGCTGATATCCAAATTAACCTGGAACCAGGACATTTGGGCTGGTCTTACCTTTCTAATACCAGTTACTGTGTAGGCATGGCCAGCAACAAGCCCATTCTTCAAGACCTTTGTTGTCTGTATAAAAGAAAGAGAAACAGAAGGAGAATAAACCTTTTATTCTATCCCTACTCATCCAGCAGACTCATACCAATACCAGAGACCTGTACTTGTGTAAGCAATGACTTTCAAAGTGAAAGGAGAACTGAAAAAAATAAATAAATGGAATCTCCTAAAAGCAGATTTTGCAGCATGCTTGGAATTGGAAGGTTAAGATTGCGAATGTCCCTTCCTAAATTGTGGATCTCTGGCTAGAGACCTTCTCACTTCAAGGAAGTTCAGGAGGTTAGATTTTGATTTTCAGAAAAGTGGTGTTTCCCAACAGCTAAGATGGTAGCATAAAGCTTGGAAGCCAAGATTTGAATTTATGTTCTGAACTACACACCTCCCTACCTTAGCTATAACTTTATTCCATGCGTGTCTGTACCTCACTGCACCATCTGTAAAAATGGAAAATCTATTTAACAAAAATGGGAACATGCAGTAGGTCCCTATTTAATAGAATTTCTTTGATAGATAAGCCAGTTCCTAAGCATAACAACAGGGAGCTGAGAGCATCAGGGAATCAATCCATGAGCAAAGTTTAACATGAAGAATGTGACTTGTAAAGAAAGCCACATGAGGCACCTTTGATACTTTTTGCGTCACAATGACCAGCTGAGCAGCAGGAAACAGGACTGGAAAAGCTTTTAGCTGTAAAGCCATTTGATGTCACTCCAAGCCTCACCCCTAAGTGTGTCTGACAGCCCATGAGAGATCTGCTGTAGGTGGCCCTTGTCAGGATATCCCACAGATCAGGAGGAGCTTCTGCAAGCTTGATCTTTGTATTGACACCCCCTGTAAAATCCACCAAGGCTTCTGAAACTTGCCCAATCTGCAGATCTTCATAGGAGCCGTAGAGCCTAGCAAAAAAAAAAAAAGACATCAATATATTCTTTGGGTTTCAGTCACAGATGACAGGTTGAGAACAGCTTGCCAATGAAAACATTAAAAAAAAGTGTGCAAAAAGGAAGGCTGTAACTCATATTTAATTTTAGGGGAATTTTTATTTTAGAAAGAGGGTAATCTAAAAAATTGCCTCCAAGATTGGCCACAGTCTGAAAGGGACTCTTCACTCACTGTCATCCCTGACTGTGCTGTAACAAGAACATGCCCATCACAACTCTTTGATAACTCCGCCTTAGAGAATGTTGCTTGAATTGATCACCAGGCACTGTACTGTAGCTAAGATATAGTGCCTTGAGAGACACACTATCTTGAAAGCTCAGTCCCTAATCTGATTTTCATTATCATGGCAGTGCAACTTAGTCCAGTCTTTTCATTCTAACACCAAATGAAAATAACTGACCATTCTCACCCTTGTGTGATCTTTCTCTCAGTGTTAACTAGAGTATTTTTCCCTGTTCTGCAGAGATTATTTCAGCCAAATATTAACAAACTCCATCAGGTAGGCCTTGCTGCTTTCTTCTTTGTGCTGATACTACCACTAGAGTTTACCACTGTAGACAAAACACCCCAGAGAGAAGCCACTGTTCTCCCAGTGTGACTTGCTACATACCTCAGCTTTGGGGACCTAAGAGCAAAAATATCTGCCAAAACAAAGTGCAGTGCTTCAGGAGACCTTCAAAATGAAAATCCTTGGAGGTGTCTCACACTGATAACACATTAAAGGAGGCTTTGGAAATCATTCACATTTGAAAATCTCTATCTGTGGTGTTCCACTCCTCTGTGGTATTTACAAGGAAGGCATCAGCCTAAGCCAATACATGCAAACAATGATAACACTCAGAGGACAACCCCTCACAATAGGTCTGTTTTCACATCTAAACCCTTGGATTTAAACTCAAGGGCCTGGATTGATAACAGCTACTGCAATGGCAGCTTTTACTGTGTAATAATTGAAAGATGAGAGCCATCTACTATACTCCAAACGTAGCAAGGCCTAGGAGATGCATTTATAAACAAGAACAAACTGCGTAGGCACCAACCAACATATTTTAGAGAGACTATTTGCATAACTTGAAATGAGTCACTTACTTAGCATATGCCTTCTCCAGAAGGGCTCCCCAGAACACGTTCTTGTAGACCGAGGAAACAAAGAGCAGCTCCCCCGCCTCATTCACCGGCAGGCGATCATCAACCACCACGTCAACCCATTCCCCGAAGTGCCAGAACTGTCAGGGGAAAGGAATGAGCTGATGTTTCCCTGAGAAGGGACCTCCCCTTGAAACAACAGGGAAGGCAAGAGAGCCTAGCTGTGGGCACAGAACAAGGTGCTGTGGGTCAGTGGGATGTGCTGACTCACCCACAGAGCCAACTCCTCAGCCCCACCCGGCCAGAGGGAAAAACAAAGCATGTATCAGGTGTAAAAGGAGTAAGCAGGGAAATTAGCCACAGCTGGACTTCTGGGGAAGGAATTCCTAACCGCAGGGCAGCAGAGCTGTATCAAGAGGTGGGCAAAGGGATAGAAGATTGGAGCTGAAGTGCTCAGGTCCTGCTGACCATTGCTACTCTTTCAAGAGTTTAGTCTGGGTTAAAATATGGGTAGGACACAGCTGGAGAGAGCAGGCAAGCAGAGGTGTATCCTCAGAGTGGCCTGCAGTTGATTCACTGCCTGCACTACTCTGTGGGAGGAGTAATGGGCTCCTCTCCAGACTGGGATACCCTCTGGCCACTTGCCCCTGGCCAAGGGGAACCACAATACAAATTATCTAAGGGTGTGACACACAACAGAGCAGAGGATATCTGAGGATCTCCTTCAATCTGGGGCAGCAGCTGTACCCGGAAGTGGAAAATGCCAGCATATTTCCTCTCAAAGCTCTGGTTTTGTGGCACGACTGCAGCCAAGATGTCCTGGTGGAACGTCAGGGCTTCCAGGGCCGCCAGGAACCAGCAGTTCTCTGCGCCAAGACAAACGGACACATGCAGCTGGCTGAAAAGGGAGAGCTCTCAGCCAAGTTCAGCAACAAGATCCCTGTAGAAGAGCTGTTGTGTTGATGTCTTTACAATTATAACAAATCATACACAGAAAATTAGATGATCCAGACATGTGCTTTACTTAACCACACCATGATTGGTTTATAATTGTTTTCTCATGAACTTTTCATTTGGGTACTGTTTGGTTACATAAGAAATTTAGCAAGCAATAACTGTCAATGGAAACATTCTGGGGTTTACTAACATTGTGTGGCATTTTTTCTGTTCTCTATAAAGGCACACTATTTAAAAAAAATTCAATTTTTCTTTGAAAACATCAGCTTTTCAGAAAAGAAAATAACCTCTAGTGGATCTCACATGCAACACTCTACTTAGCAAACTTTGTTTTTAAAGACATAAAGAACTTAAAAACTAAGTTAGTCTCACTCTACCTGCTTTGCAGATTACAATATATCCTTTTACTTCAAGCAACACAGGCATAAAATTATTTTTCTAACTGCAAGGCTGAGAACACACTCACACTAAGCATTTAGGTACAAATATAGAGAACTTCCTTCTGTGGTCTCTGTTGAATTGTCAGGCAGCAACACCACAGACCAGTAAGAGCACAGGATCACTTCCTATTAGCACGAGCAGAAACAACACATAGTGGTGCTTTCAGCTTGTGGAGGCACCTCTCATGCCTCAAATCCCACCTTAAGGCTTGCCAGTTTATTTACTGAGCCTATGCCAGTAAATGACTGCTTCATCCACACCATGCCAAGTGAAGTGAGGAGATTGACACCTCCTATTTTCATGCCAAGTTTTATACATTCAAACTTCCATGCAAAATGTTATGTTGTATAAGAATACTTAGATACTTATACAAAGGATTTTCCTTACCCACCAAGCCTTGGCAGAGATCAAGTTGCTTTCTGTTAGCAGCATAAAATACAGGACTTTTGTGCAAAGCCTGGGAAGCACAAAAAGAAAAAAAAGTAGGAAGGAGAGAGTTAAGCTGGTAACATGAGCTTCAAAGTCAAAGCTTTTAAAATAATGAGAGTCCCTTTGTCCCAGCAGACATTGTTCTGGCTCATAAATCTAGTGTTATGTGCTCTGGCTTACCTGACACCAGCCTGGGCACACATTTGTGCTTGGTCTACACTGAATTTGGTCTCCAGCCTAAGTCACTGGTGATCAGATGCGTCACTATGGCTCTCCATGAACAACATTCTGAGAAGACAACCCTTCAAACCTGCCAGCCCTGCTCCTTCACACAAGTGTCAGCCAGAAGAGGCTACAAGAGCAGACTATAACTGCTCAAACTTTCACCCAACCTGGCTGACATCAACAGAGTTTGACTGACAATTGAGCTACAGACTGATGGGTGCTACAGACATTGCTGTTGCTGTGACAAGAGCAGGTCTGTGAATAACTGTTCAGAGAGAAATAATGGTGTGATTTTTTTTCCCCTTCACAAGTGCCTCTGGGGTTAAATTAATAACCTAAGTGTAAAAATTACATTTCACTCGAATGACCCAGAAATTGCTCAAGCTAAGTTTCACACTGTTGGCTTCCCCTGCAGGCAGTAGGAAAGAAACAGCAAACCCTCAGAAGGCAGTCACAGTAATCAAACACCAAGTCCTGCCCTTGGTGAGTTTGGGTGTTCAGTTTGCAGGCCATCAGTCACAGGTGCAGTAATCTATAAGCCTGCAGGGTGATGGCCGACTCTCAGCATCTCCTCTGCAGCACAGGCACTGAAGGATGCCCAGCACCCATTCTCAGAGAGTCTTTGCTCAGAGTTTGGCATCCAGAGCAAACAGCAGCCTTCTTCACGAGGCAGTTTTAGAATCATTGAATCACAGAATGTGCTGAGTTGGAAGGGACCCATCAGGATCGAGTCCAACTCCTGGACCTACACAGGACATCCCAAGGATCAAAGCAGAGCAGCAGAACAGTGGACTGAGAGACAGAGGAAGTTTCAAGTTCATTGCAATATCTGAGGGGTGGAGAGATACTTGAAGTGCTTTTTAGAGGCCAGGACTCAGGTTGACCTTTTTTTTTTGCAGAAACTCGATTCTTCTGAGAAATTGTTAAAAGCTGACAAAACATGACAGCTAGAAAATAACTTAGCTGGGAGATGCAATCTGCTATTACCTGGCAGAATTCCCTGCAGACAAGGGAATTCTGAAATTCTCACATAATTCTATACATCGGTTTCAGGAGGATCTGATTGTCAATACTCTGCTCAGTGGCTCAGTAAGAGAAGAACTGTCATTGCTAGTAACAGGCCTTATCTAGCTGTGCCAGGCCCCTGTCCTGGCCTCCCAGACTTGTTATCTCCCCATTTGTTATGAGAACGTGCTCTGTGACCAGCCCTTGCAACCGGGTATCTCTTGTGATGTTCAGTTTAAGCCTGGAATACCAGCAAAGGCCTTGGAAATGTGAGCCTTGTGGAAAACAAAGGCCCTAAAACTAAAACCAGCTCACAGACTGATGCTCAATCGCTGGCTGTGATAGAAGCTCAGCCTTGAGAGCTGGGAAAAGACTGCTCCAAGTACAATAGACTAAACAGTTAAGCAGGGGAAAAAAACTCACCCCAGCAAAAGGATAAGGCACCTGCCCTGTCTGGGAAAGTAGCAGCCCCCAGCATCACAACAGTATGGGGTTCATGGAAGAGAGGGGTCACAGCTAAAAACTGTCTAGAAACTCAGAAATCTTCTAAAAGGTCATAATCTTGACCTCTGGGGAGAAGGACCTCTTCTGTCACCACAGAATCATGATGAGATCACTATAGCTGTGGGCTCCAAGGAAACCAACTCTCCCTGCTCCCTTCAGCTCCTCTCCCTGCCTGCTCCAAGTGTTACTGGATATAAACTGAACATGGCTGGTTATGATTTTGGGCAACAAATGCTTCAAAGGCAATTATGGAACTCCATGTACCCCAGCTTCCAAAATGACACGTGATGCAATAAATGTAATCCCTGGAGACATTAAAGTACACCTAAATTAAAGTCTAAAAGTAGTCTGTTCAATGCTAAAACTATTTGCTGGCTATCATCTGTAATCATCCTCTTACACACAGTACTCACAGAAAGTCACTTACATGTGGTCTCTTCCACTGTAAATTTCGGGGCAGTTTCTTCAGCAGTGCTCCTGTTCCAATGGAGCTGATGTCAGCAGGGAAGGTGTCATCTGTGAACAAGCGTTTGCTCTTCAAGCATGACTCCAGCAAAGCCTGGTAGTCCTGCTGGATGGGAGTGGTATGTTTTTGAAAGATACTCCTGCCTAAAGGCACAGGTGACTTCTTTTTTTCAAGCACAGCAGAAAAGGCATGTTGATGCCTCCAACAACACCAGGATAATTTTTTTTCCACTGAGGTTTCTGTAGGGATCTCACACTGCACAGCTCTGCTGGAAACTCTAGGTTTTCTCAGATGAGGTGTGTCTTCTTCTTCAGAATTCCTGACAGTTAAATGAATATAAAAAGTAAATTGAATCCTGGCTTTTAAAATTTTCTTCTTTTAGTCAGCAGGGGTAGGTAGGAACCGTGGCATCCCCAGGAGAAGTGGGGGCTCACCCAATTCTAACTGAGCACCTATCACTGCATTTTCAAGGCTTTATATCACTGTAGATTGGAGTGAAGTCAAAATGAGTGACCCCACTGACTTTTACTAGAGCTTTGAAGCCATACACATGGTTATTCTATGTTTCTCTCTGGACTGTTTCAGGCTCTCCAGGATATTTTCATAACATGTCGCAACATGAATGACAGTCTTTATTCATTCAAGTCATAACACATTCTGGCATGAAGTTATTTCCCCTCCCCAAAAAAGAGAAAAATAGCAAGATAAACAAAAGGCTAACAGAAAAATGGAACACATTAGGTTTTACAGAGCCACAACTCACACCCCTATGATAGTTATTTTGCTCTTTTTGCCTCATTTTGAAGAATGATATGATCTTCCCCAAGAGTTCACATTCCATCTTGCTGAGTACCACAGATTCACACATGAAATCGCATGCTGAGGTATTTTTTTCCTTGTAATATTTGAGACAGATGTTTCTCATCCCCCCACTAAAAACACCAAAGAGTGATGTCCTAGCCCTTTTTTAATATTAGCAGCTATGTTAAACATTTGCACCACTCCTTGCTGCAAGTGGTGGACTCCTGGGAGAAATCGTGGCTAAAATCTCAGCAGGTAAATCACTCCCATCAGTGCCAACAAAGTGATCACAATCAGTTAGTACAGTGTTGACTGAAAAAATTAACCAGGATGTAAAGCTTAAGAAATGGTTCACATGCCATAATGATACAGTATTTGGAAAGCTCCCCCACAGAGAAGGCTCTTTGAGACTCAAAATCTCTGCCCCAGGCACCCGAGGATGCTGGTCTCAGTTAGGAACCAGCTGATTGTTACTCCCATCGAAGCTGAAGGTCACCAGCAGTCCCTGAGACAAAACAAACAATCACAGATTGTACTGTTCAACCACACAGAGACCTCATTTGTTATAAACCCGCTCTACAAGTGATCCACAAAGCTTGACTCTCAAGGGCAACCAAGAGAAAATCTTCAAAAGATAACCCTGGAAATGAAAATTCAATTTTCTATTGTACAGTAGACATTTCAGAGCTGAAAAGAATTTAAGTGCCTAACAACTTGCTTACTTTTTCTCCAGATGAAAAATACTGTCTCTCCCTCCAAACCTTCCCTTTTTACAGCCATTGGCCTTCACAGCTGCAACAACGTGAGCAACCAACAGAGAAAGATTTAAGAGAAAAACAAAGGAAGAAAAGAGCCTGGAGACCAGCTGCACTTTATATAGGTAGACAAAACATGTATGAAGAAGGATTTCTCATTTTGTGGCTCCCCGGGAAAAGACATGGAGAGCAATTGGCACACTTTGAGCTACACTGAAGAAGAAATATCTGAGACTTGATTTTTGGGTGTACAGAGTATTCACAGTGCCTGATAAAATTACTTTAACCTTTCACCAGTTCTCAACTCACTCAGGCATTCATTTGAAAAATAATTGAACTTTATATACAGGTCTTGTATATAAGCCAGAGATAGAATTAAAAACACCAAAACAATGCTTTCAAAAACAAAGGTTTAAATTACCTGTATATGTAGCCTTATTTTGAAGACATTCAGCCAGCACCCCATACTATACCAGTGTGTGTTGATTCAAAGATGCTACTTTTGTATGTTTTGAAAACCTCCCAGCTGAACCTGCCTGTGTGTTGTTTTAAACTCTTTTCCAATATACCTGGAAAACTTCAATCAAAAGACGCAATGAAGCATTTTATGTGTCATGAACAGTCACTTCTTAGACAGCAAGTATCCCACCTTGTGTTTAACCTTCTGCCTGCTGTCTGGCCACAGTCCTGTGTAGAAGCAGGCACAGATGTATATGACCAGCCAAGATATTCCTGGAAATCACCAAGGTACTCCACTCAGCAATGGTACTGAGCCAGACTGAATCAGTCCTCCACCACAGGCGGAGCAGTGTGTGCATGTCTCTTCCAGCAATTAAAATTTCTAAGGAAAAGCAGCCAAGTGTAGCAGCCAGAGGTTAAAAGCTTTAGAGGGAAGCCATGAGCCAGCAGGTTAAATGGATTTGATTCTCTATTCTTTGCACATTCCCCTAGTTAGCATGTTTACCATCTGATCTAAGTTCTTCCACTGCATTAGCATCCTATGATCTCTCCTGAGCTTTCTCAATGTCTTAAATGCCTCATCCGTAAGTCTTAAAATGAGAAGCTGAAGAATCCACGGAAAATCTTTCACTTTTTGTAAAAGTAACTGGACCATGAATTAATTCTCTGAGAGCCTCTTACTCCCTCTACAAGAGGATTTACCTCAGGCAACACTTGGACAGTGGGCAATTTGAGGGCTAAACCTGGGGGTGACAGAGCTCAGCCCAGCTCTTCTGATTTAACAAAGACAATCCAAATCTGGGCTGAGAAGCTGCTCCTGATTGTGTGGAACAGAGCAGTAAATGTTTGCATGCAAAATAATAAATTTTAGGGTGAGCAGAACAAACGATGCAGAGCCATCTTTTACAACCATTCATGTAATACAGCAGAACATTAGCTACAGAAATTAGTAGTCGTTACTCAAAACAATAGTGCGGGTGTATTAGGCTTTGTTAATCTTTATTAGTCTCTAAACAAACAGTATAAAAACAGCACTTGCAGGTACAATCTCAAGTCTTTGATCACACATAGTGCTGTATTGCAGAAAAAACCCTCAAGGCTGACTGCTGCTCTTCCTGTGGGCTTTTAAGGCAAATAGACATATCCTGAAAAGAAGCACTGAACTATGTTTTCTCACAAAATGAATGAATACAGAGACAGGTATATAGATGACCTTTCCCTGAATTTCCTGTGCTTAGATTATTAGCCCAAAAGGCGATGAACACCTTCTAGTGATGAGATTTTCAAGGTCAAGCAGTGAACCTGTTCCCACTGATCTTAACAAAAAGCCTGTGTCAAAAATGCCTGGATGGCTTTCAGAACTTCAAGCAATAAGTCTCTGACCAAAGATTCACTTTTAAAGACTCTGGCTGGGATTTAAAAACAGATATCCTTTGCTGGGGAAATTGTCCAAACTACATCAAGATCAGTGGAAATACAAAAATCCCATTTAGTCAAGATCTGTGCTTTAGCACTTCAGGTTACAACAACCCATTCATAGGCATCCCAATCATTAGATATTCTGACTCCTCTCAACTCACGCTAATGACAGATTAAATTTTTGATTTCTGCAAAATATTTAGTGATCAAGTATCAGCCAAACCAACTAAACAGCAAAAGTGAGAGAACAAGGGTGCACAAAATCTCAGTTAGCTAAAACACCAGCCTGTGTTGCCAACCACTTGGCAGGCAGAAGCGCTGGAGCTGTGACATGCAGGGCAGCTGATGTGCCTCATCTTGCTGCTTTACATCGCACCCATCCTTCCCACGTTTGCTGATACAAACTTTTTGGCTTTCCCTTCAACACCTCCAGAGAACGGTACAGCAGCAGCTGCTGCATTGTGTAACTAATACTCCCATCTGATCCCAGAGGACAGCTTCATCTTAACACCATGCCATGGTGACAGAGTTATACTCCCTTCAAACCCCTGGAAAATCCTAATTCTATGCCAGCCAGAGATAACTGCTAAATGCCAGCACCAAATCCCTCTACATAGCATTGGCATTTGGTGTCCTACCTTCTCCAGATGTGTCCTCACAGCAAAGGATAATTGACAGTGATACCTGCTGCTCATAAATAGTGCATTTGTTATCTCTCCCTATGTGTGTATTTATGGGCTTGTATATATATGTCCTGCATACGTAACCCCAAGAGCCTGTCCTAACCTATCAAACACTGTGGCAGAAGCTGGAGGCGGGGAAAAAAAGCATATTGAGCAATGACAGAAAATTTTCTGGAGATCTCAATGCAAAATATTCCACAGAAGACATGAAAGAACAGGTTAGCCCATCACGCAGGCTACTGTTTGACTCACCCTTCGCTTCAGTGGACACCAGTTTCCTTGTTTGGTTTGTCACTTGATTATTCAAAGCACAAAACTCCACATCTCTCCATAAATCACTGACAATGTAGAACAGGAAGATGCATTCAACTGTGTCTTAATACAATTTAACAGTATTTGTGCTTTCAGGTAAGAAGAAGTTCAGAGAGGAAATACTCTTAAAACCCTCATATTTTCTCAGAACAGAGGGGGACATGACACTTTGTCAGTCAGCTCATCATAACAATTTCTACAAAGAAAATCTGTGTAAGTTTGATGGAGGTGTATGTCCTATGACAGAGACAGACAAAACCATTCAAGAGTTATAAACCAAGCTTCTGCACTGCAAGGATAGTGAAGGGCTCAGAGGATTTTTTTTTCCAGCACTATTACAGACATCCCATCAGTCAGGTTTCCTGTGTGCAATACAAGCAATTTTCTTTGCCAAGCAGATCTAAGGAGGAAGCTCTCTGGAAGAGAGATGCTTCCTACTCACTGGATGTACATTATCCAGCCCCACATTCTGCATTTCCAGGTACCAGCACCTCATTCCACCTCAGCCAATGAGGGGTTAAGAGCAGTGTGGGGAGGATAGGGAAAAGGATAGTGTGTTTGTGTACCAAGAGACCTGAAAAGTGGTAGGAGAAAGGTAATGGGAGGTATTTCACAGGAATATGAATGAGCAGGGAGGGCAGGAAAGGAAGGTAGCAGCTTTCTGAGTTGCAAAGGCAAAGCAATGAGTGAAGAAAGGAATAGACTATGCTGGAGACGATTGTATGTCTCCACAGAGGCCATATGGGACTAGCAGGCAGTTGAGAATTTTGATCCAGCTGAACCAGAGGAAACTCTCCTTCCCTATCAAATTAGCATATTTGGTTTCATTCTGGGGGCCTGCTGCGCCTTCCTCTTCCTTCTTTTTTTTTCCCACAGCCCTGGTTATTCCCGTTGAACCCATCACCACCTGAACTTTTGACACTGTCTACTCAGGTTTCATACTTGGTAATGGGCAAACAGTGGCAATAACTGCACTGGCAGGAAGTTAGCTTTACTGAACTACACTGCTCCCACAAGCTTCTTGAAACTATTGAAGTGTTACGGTGTGAGTCACCACCTCTTTTCAAATTCGGTGCCTTGCAATATCTCCATCCTCAGCTGATCTTTTGTAGGAAGTAAACCTGTCCAACCTAAGGCAGCAGATAAGCAAACACACTTGTCACCATTTCACAAGTTTCAGTTATACAACATTGTTTCACCCCCAAAAACCAGGTTTCATTTTGTGTGCAAATACTAAGGGACTTAGTCCAGCCTCACTGACTTTCAGCAAAGTGGAAGTGAATCTTTTCCTGCAAGCCTCTCTCTCCTGGTCAAGGCAAGCATCCAGCTAAGTGATTTCCCCTGTTACCAACAGCAGGGACGTGACTGAGAAACTACAGAACTAAAAGTTTAATTCATCATATCTTCAAAGACAAATTCTCTAGTAGAGGACCATAGCAGACCCCCACCAGTATCAGACAGAGGTATGTTGTGAGCACCGCAGTGGAGTGGCTTCTGTGCAGGGCAGTCAAGAGAGAGCTTTTACATTTAAAAAATGTAAATCATTAAAAAACCCCAACTGCACTAAAGATTGCACCATAAGACCAATGTATCCAACAGAAAAACATCCATTAAAACACCCCCGTGTAAGAAATAAAAAAGGAATAAACAATGATAACAGATTAAAACTTAAAAGTTTGATTCTGGCAGGAAAAAAAAACCTAACTGTACTGTAAACTTCCTTTCCTAATTTTACTTCCCTTTGTTTTTAGCAAGCTGTGTATGTCAAGGTAAAGATAGTTCTTGACGAAGTCAATCTCAAATAGCTAGGAAAACAGACTGAAAAATGAATAAAATTGTGAGTGTAAAAAGACTGTCAAGTTTCGTTGTGATCTGCCCTGGTGGTAATGAACCCACAGGAAAGGAACTCTTTTCAGTCAAGGCAAAGAAACTGGTTTTGTCTTTCTTTTTTGGCCATTTGGCCATCGGGTATGCATATTTAAGATTTACGCAATTCAGTGATTCATATCCTCACCTTGTAAATGGGGAACAGTCATGCTTCTGCCATACCTGTGGCAGTCAGCTCCCACAGCCTGCAAGACAGAAAGCTTACTTTGCTCCCCATTCATTGCATTCAGGAAGGGCACCAAGGTGGCCTGGGAAGATTTACAATCAAAGGCTTCCTGGCCTGACCTTTACTCAGCTCTGAGGATAACACAGGCAAGCACCAAAGAGACTCCATATATAGCTGTAGAAATGCCAGAGTGCCATCAGAGGAGCACAGCCCTTAAATGGCAGAACTATCTAGAACATGAAAAGGAGTTTTTTCCTACAAAATGAGTAATTCGTGCCAAAACATGTTGAATTCTATGGGGCCTTTCATTTTCAGGAGTTTTCACTGGAAAGGAATCATCAAATTCTTAAAGCCAAAAGCCTCTATTTATAAAATGAAAGAAATGAGGGAAATTAGTCTTAAGGAGGTTTCAAAACATCAGTCCCACTTTCAGCTCTAGGCATTGGCAGGAAAGCAGGGAAGTCTGATCTTCAGGAAATACAGCCAGCCTGCTGTGTTCTTCCAGAAAAAGAAAACTGTTCCCTGGAGATATTGCTTGCACCTCATGGGTCAGACCATGCCAGGGTGGCTGGGATCACACCATGGGAACAAGGAAAGTGTCTTCACCTGCAGTAGAAGGCATAGAAATGGACCTGGATCATTGTTCGGGCACACAGGGCCACACAGTCTCCACGTGCCACCCTTCCTGTGAAAAAAAAAAGGTTTTAACTAAGAGCTGCCTCTGCTCATGCAAGGTCTGGGCTCCTCCCTGCTGTAAATGGCTGGGAAAGGGCAGGAACTGCCACACGGCGGGACTGCTTCCAAAACTGCCTCTTGCCACATTTTTCGGACCCGTGGGATGGACTAAAGTGAAAAAGCCTTTAGGAGATATTTTAGGAAAAAACCCTGCTTTATCCCAGTATGCAGTGGAGATGAGGAGAGCCTGGCAGCAGGGCTGAGGGCCGGTCCCAAGGACATGCCGATCTAAGGCTACTCCTGGAAAACCTGTGCGGCTGTCCTGTCATCCCTCATCGCCAGAGGAATGAAGGACTGGGAACAGCAGATAACTTGCTTGTCTCGTGTGTTTTGATGGAGAACTCCTCCAGGCACAGCCAGAGCCAGGAGTCCCCACGAAATGAGCAGCAGCAGTGCAGCTGGATCATTGGGCTGGGGAAGGAATAGTCCAAGAGACAGCTGAGAGGGGACCTCATCAATGTGTGTAAATATCTGAAGTAGGGGTGTTAAGGGGATGGATCCAAGCTCTTCCTGACAGTGCCCAGCAATAGGACAAGAGCAATGGGCACAAAATGATGCACAGGAAATTCCACCTGAGTAATAACAACTTCTCTACTGCACTGACAAACACATATGGAGCAGGTTCCCCAAAACGGCAGTGGAGTGTCCCTCACTGGAGACATTCCAGCACCAGCTGGAAATCCTGTGCCGTGTGCTCTGGGATGACCCTGCTTGAGCACGAGGTTGGACCAGATGACCCACTGTGGTCCATTCCAGCCTGACCCGTTCTGTGATGGGCTGGGGACTCAGCTGGGGCTGGCAGTGCTCAGACACAGCCGGCTCCCTCTCAGATTTGCACTCGCAGGGTTCGTTTCTCCAGTGGATTCCTCAGGTCTATTTCGAGCCGAGGCGAGAAAGGCAGTAAGATGGCGGCGGGGCCGAAAGTCCCCCAACGGCCCCCAGGGGGCGCGGTGCGACCCGGCCCTGCCTCTGGCCAACATGGCGGCGCCCGCTGCGGCTTCACCCGCCGGGGAGAACAGGCGGCGCCTGCCAGGAACGGCCGACTTCCGGCGCCCGCCCCTTTCCTGGAGGGCCGGCCCTCCACGCCATGCCCACGCCGGGAGCCGGCGGCGTGAGGGGAGGCGGCGCCCGCCGGTGCCGCTGGGCCGGGGCTGCGCGGACGAGCCGCTCCTTCAGCGTCCCGCGGGGACCGCTTTCTGGCTGAAATCGCCGGCGCAGGTGGCGTGAGGGCGGGTGGCCCTCGCGAGTGGGCGCCGGAGCGGAGCGAGGCCCGCCCGGCCTGAGGGGGATGCGCGGGTAGCCCGCGCCCGCAGCCAGCCCAGCCCAGCCCCAGTGGTCCCGCGGAGCTGGCGTCAGGCGGCCACAAGATGTTCAGCTGGCTGGGCACCGACGACCGTCGGAGGAAGGACCCGGAGGTGTTCCAGACGGTCAGCGACGGCCTCAAGAAGCTCTACAAGACCAAGCTGCTGCCGCTGGAAGAACACTACAAGTTCCACGAGTTCCACTCGCCCGCCTTGGAGGATGCCGACTTCGACAACAAGCCCATGGTGCTCCTCGTGGGGCAGTACTCCACTGGGAAGACCACCTTCATCAGGTAAAACCCAGCTGCCTGCCGTCCCCTCTCCCAGGCATGCCTGCACCCTCGACGCCCGGGGCTGGGGTGGGGCAGAACGTGGCTCTGCTACCTGTGCTATGCCTTAAAACCCCTTTCGTTAGCCCCTTCGTGTCCCCTCAACAGCTTCTCATTGAAAAGTCTCCTCCACTCAAAGGCAGAGCATTCCTTCGCAAGGACAGGGTGGTGTAAGATGTCCCATGAAACACCGACGTGGCAAGAAGTAGCCCAGGGCAGGGCTGAGGAGTGCAGGCAGGGCAGGAGTGTGGAGATGTGAGTCACTGGGGCCCTCCGGGCCGTTCAAAGGGCAAAGGCTTTGGGAAGCCCCGCGCGGGGCATTCCTGTGCCTGCGATGCGCAGGTTGACCCTTAGACTAGCCATTCTTTTAGATTTGATGTAGCTTGTGGGTGGTGAGTGAGGCAGCTTCACAGTGGGTGCTTCAGTTTGCAGTGGTCCCTGTTTCACGATTGTGACTGTCTTTCTCTGCACTGTCCCAGAGACAACGCTCAGAACCCGCTTCGAGAAGCGTGTGTGTGCCTGTGCACAGAGAGACCTGCCCCTCTTCAGGGCTGCAGAAGGAAAGCCCTGGTTTAACTGTGTCCTGCTCAGCCGGGATGCTGGGAGCAGCGAGTTCCTTTCGAACCGTAAAGAAAGAGCAGCTGCCAGCAGCTCTTTCATTTCGATGATGTGAAACTGTCGCAGAGAGGGTTAAACTTTTCCGGCTGGACGTGGTTGCAGGGATCTCTGTTCAGCCATGCTGCTAGTTCAACTTGCAGCAGCCTTTCCTCTGGGATCATAGCTGAAGCTGCGCTGTCCGTGTTTCCTATGTGATTCATACGCTACGCGTTAAATTCCAGCCTTTTTCTGGTGTGGCTGTGTTGAAATCTGTGGAATTACCCCAGTGTAAATCTGGACGCGAGCCACAGGCAGCCAGCCCTTTGTTCTACCAGTATTTCTTGGTGAAGGAGGGAACTGCAGAGAGTAGAGAGAGGTGAATCTAAAGGAGTGCCTCTAAAGGAGTGACCTTGAGACATGCAGGGGCTTTTTTTTTTTTTTTTTTTTAATGTGCTGTAATATTCCTGCTGCTAAATTTCCTGGTCAGGAGCCAAGAACAGAATGAATTTCTGCTACCTTGGCATGTACCTGGCAAACAAAGTTTAAGAGTTAAAAGGCTTTTTTCATATGAGGAGATCAGGTGGATGGTGAAGGGGTGCAAAAGACCCAAAGATGCATTTTACACATGTTTGCAAAGTGAGTTACTCTTCTGAAAAATACAGAGGATAGCACAACTGCCTGGTTCCACCCCAGATCTTTGTTCTGTGACTTGGTACCAAACCTGTTTGAAAAGCTTTTTCTGTCCTCTGGGTTACAGATACTCAGAGCCTGAACATGAGGAGGTTGCTGAATTCCTGATAAGGCTGTCTAACTAAAACATCTCTTCCTAATTCTTTTCTCTGGATTCTCTGGATTGCCAGCATCAGTGTTTCCCTGCAGTCTCACCTGCATGTTGTTAGCGGAGACTTCTGCCTTTGCCCTATCTGTTCAGTGAACTAATTTTTCTGTAAGCCTCAGCCCCTTTTGCAAGAAGTTCGGGTGCCTAAAGCATGTTCCAGGACAAAAGGGTCTTTGCTCATGTGGGATGGCAGCAAAAACCTCTGTGCTGTCAGCAAGTGGATCTGAACCTCTCTGACACCTACTTTTCACTCGTGCTTGTGTCCTCTTCTCCCAGCCTTCTCTGGACACAGGGCTGGGATGAGCCTACACAGAGACTATGGCCAAGCAGAAGTGACCAGGAGCTTTGGGAGCTTCTGCTTCATGGGAGTGCCAAATGGACCTGAACAGGCCTTCCAAAAAGGCAGAGTCTTCTGTTTAAAATAGTGCCTAAGAAGGTGAAAGTTAAGAACTCTCATAGAGCCCCGGGGCCTCCATAGCAGGAGAAGTGTGAGAGAGTGTGTTATTCCAGTGTGTTCCCAGTCAAAGGCCAGAAAGCCTCGTGTTGTTCACGATAGGCTTCCCAGCATGAGCTTGCAGGCACTGGTCATTAAAGAGCTGGGATAAGCACCAGATTAGCATCCAGAGTTATTGTGGGAAGGCAAGTGGGAGCAAAAGCCGAGAGCAGGGAGGAGTTAAAGGGGGCTGGGGGAGGAAGTGGGAGGGTTGACAACCATTCTGTCTTAGCAGTAGAGTGAAGCAAGAAAGAGCCTCCGGACACTCCTTCCATAATCTTGTCAGGATGGGGGATAATTAGTGTTATCCTTATGTATCAATTCCACTCTTAAATTGCATCCTGCTTCTACTGCCATGCAATTTAGGGAGATGACTTAATGCCACTAAATAATCATGGGGAATGAACTCAGTCCCAGTTTACCTGGATCCCAGCACACCTTAAAAAAACCAACCAAAAAAAACAAAACCAAAACCAACCCAAAAAAAAAAACCCCAAAAAACCTTAGTCACCTACCTAAGGAATGTCTGTCTCTTCCCTTGTTTTGGGGAATCTGAGGTGAAATAAGGAAGAAATGCAAGGCTCTGAAGCCCCTAAGCTGCAGCATCTTGCAGTGAGGCTGCTCTCTCGTCAGGAGCTGGTAGCAGAAAAAAGGCAGTCAAGGTCAGCAGTGAGAAACATTCCTAGAGGCTGAGCCAGGGGAGAGGGAGGTGAGTTGTGTGGGTCAAAGCCAGTGAAATGAGACCAAAGCATGGCTTGTTTTCAGTGGAACAAGGCAGTTCCCTCTTCTGCTTATAGGGACACAGAACTGAGCCTTTCTCTGCTATGTGAAAGGTGTAGCATTGCTAACTGCAGCTTTTCCATTCCTGCTGTATCATCTCTTTGTGCTCACGCCTATTTCTCTCCTCAGCATACATTTGGTTGATGCTTTTCCACAGGGTTGGGGGCTGAAAGTGTGCTGGTTAGGGCAAGGCAACACCTCTACCTGGCAATATCTGACAGCCACAGCAGGCTCTCACTGGAGCCTGCCTTTATAATGTTATTGCTTTTTATGTTTCCTGTAAGAGGGTGGGAATACAGGACAGAGCATTACTCTCCTAATTAACTTAGATTCCTTGGTCATCTCTAAAAATAATCCTGGCTCGAGTCCAGCCATCCTGCTAATAAAATAAACAAGCCTGCCAGAGACCTACCAACTGTCAACATAGCTTGCTTTTCTGGTGTAGCCACCCCTTCCTCCTACAGCTAATCATTTACACATCCTGGCCTCTCCACGCTGTTTGTCACAGGCTACATGCAGAGCTCTGGTGTGACCTCCCCGTGTGGCCCTGAACCTTTCATCTCTGCCTGCATCAGGCAGTTGTCACCATTTCCTTCTGCTCTGCCCTTCTTCCCTTTCCCGCTCGGCATCACCTCTGCTGCCACACTCAGCAGCATCCTGCAGGGCTCCTGCATGACTCATCACGGGCAAGCAGCCCCTTCCCCCACATCCTGCGGCAGTCCTGCCCAGGGAGCCCGGCAGCTCTTGGCCATCTCCAAACCACCTGGGAAAGGGGACCCCGAGCTGGGCTGGCACTAACACAGCTTTCCTGCCCCTGTCCCATACCAGGAACAGGCCTGAAATGGGCAAACAGCATCATACTTCCAGCCACATACCAACTACAGACACTTCTCTAAAAAACAGATCAGTCATAAAGAACCTATTCCCCTCCTGCCTGGAGTACTCTGCAGACTTCCCTAACCTGGCTGGACGTCACACCCCCAGGCCTTTGAAGGTGTTCAGCAGCTCAGCTTAAGGCATGCAGCACTGGCAGGGGAAATTTCTTGGTGGTTGGTGTTTTCCACAGCTATTGTTTGCTCTTCTCTCCCAGAAATCCCCATAAATGTGACAATTGCATGTGTTCTCTAGCTTGCCTCTGGTAGCCAGGGCAGCCTGTGTCACTGCTGAGCCAGAAGTGCCTTCCCCCCATCAGGCAGTGTCAATACAACCCCTTGTATTTGTCCTTTGCACAATGAGATTCTTGTGCTGCTGACACCCTGCTGCACAATGTACCCAAATCTCCAGAGAGGCCTCACTTAAAATAGATGCTGTGATAGTGGGCAGTACAAATCTTCATCTCTCTGGTTTTATACCACTTGTTGCACATTAAGTCAATAACATTAGCTACTTCTGTATGAGAGTGCTTTTGTTGGGATTTTTTGTTTTGTATTTTTTTTAAGTCTTATTCAAGAAATAAACACAGAAATGCTTTGAAACATTAGCTGAGTGAAGCTGTGATAAAATTCTTTCAAGCAGGCTGTCTGGAGGAGTGTTGCTATTACACACAGGCCTTTTGGGTAGACCTTCTGGGAAGCTTTGTCTGTAAATAACAAACAACCCCCCCCAAACCAAGTATTTTTTAGTACTGCTCAAAACTTGTCATATTACATGTACATCTCAAAAAAAGAAAAATGTAAATGTAAAAAATATAAAAAAGAAAGAAAATGGGATTGTTACAGCAAGGCTGCAACCTGACATTGGGAGTAAGAGGCCTTTCTCAAAAGCACTTCACTTGTTGCATTTGACAATTGTTAACACTGCCTATATCTTTTCTCTCTAGTATTTGCAAGGGAAGAATGCAAAGATTTATTTTTATGAATTCAGTGAATTCCCATCTGTACAAAGCCAATGGCTTGACAGCAGTGTCCATCAGGGGCTAATGTTTGAATTGCCATCTAGGAGGCACAAGATGAGTTTCCAGAGTCTGACCTAGTGGCTTCTAACCTAGCAAATAGTTGTGTCAGTGTAAAGAGCTTTCCAGGGAATTGAGCCAAGAACATTCATATGATAGTCTACAGAGCCCTTGGTGGGAGAGAAGTAGCCTCTCCTTGTTCTCACATGCTTCAAGCTAGAGAGGAGGTACTGTAGCTGCCAGGAAGGTGTATTGTGGTCACCAGCCAGAGAGGTGACACACACCAGCACCACCTGCAGTCTGCTTTTCTTGAGTAATGACTTTTATAGGAAAGTTTGAGAAACCCCCACATGGGGGGATAGATAGGATGTATCCACCCTAGTATAGGTCAGAGAGGTGCTCTCTTCCTGGATTAGTTCAGGTCTTTTGGGAGCTGCTCAACAGCTGCTGTTACATCTCAGAGTTCCTGCAATTAAGAAGAGTCACTTCTGGTGGCCTTCTGGTGAGCATGGGATGTGGAAATCACTTTAGACAAAAGGTACAGAACAATACATGATAATATGCCAGTAAAGGAGGTGTGTTCAGCTCCTGAGGGAGTTATGGACATCATTTCTGGAGATACTCTTGTTGTATTGTGAGTGTGTACCAAGTCAGATAAGTAGCAGTGATTTGTCCTGGGTATACATTTACTTGTTTCACCTCTAGATCCTGTTGATTTGGCTTTGCCCATTAGGAGCTGAAGACACGTTTGCTGACGTGATGTCAATTAATAGCCTGCGCAATTTTTTTGTTGTTGTTGCACCTTAAACACTGGATAGTGTTTACCTCTGTTAAAATGACAGTGAAAGCAGGAACCCTTAAAAAGTCATCACAAGCCTTCATGCCAATGGTCCTATAGTCCCTCACACAGGGACTTCCCTCACCAAGGCTCACCTGAGCAAACCAATGCTGGTGCTTAGACATAATCAGGCTGAACCAGGAAAATAATCTCCAGTCCTTCTCCTACTTCCTTTTCCACATCCCCATAATCTACTTTTAACATCACAGGAATTCTATTTTCATCCTTCTACCTATGAAAGATTAGGTCAAAGCAATGGAAGAGGGAGTGCCAGCTCCCCTCTGGCAACAAGCAACACAGTATTATACTAACCTCCATAATCTGGTAGTCATTTTATTCTTCATGAAACTAGGCAGAGTTTATCATTTGTCACTTACCTGTGACACCATCCCATACTGACAGCTAGACCACATCTAGTTACCTTTGCAAGCCACATAGACATAATGGTCTTAGTTTTCAGCACAGCATCAGCAGGTGGTTTTGTGCACCCACACACAGAAGCACAGACCTGGCCTCAGTGGTGGCATTTGGTGTCTCCCTGAGCCAAAGGGAACTGTCCCATGCACATACCATTGGCCCACCCCAGATTTGGCAGGGTAAGTCAGGATGTGCTGCCATGGTCCTATTCAAAGTCCTACTGCCCCATGGGTAACTATCTTTCCCTGAAATTTGCCAAGCTGTACCTTCAGGAAATTATAAGGGATGTTGTACTTACTGTGCTATCTGCCTTGATATAGAGCTTGGAATATACTCGCCCACCCACGTGTGTAGTGCTCAATATGCTTGAGCAGTTTGCAGTACAGACCTGTAGCTGCATTTCAGAAGCACACAAGGACAGAGACTTGAGACTTCAATCAAGTGCAGGGGAAGTTGGCATTTAAGCAACTGACTGGGGCTGGGGCTAAGCACATTAGTTGGATGAGTCTGCTGAAACGAGCAGCAGTGAAGTAATTGATATTGGCACCGAGAGCCAGTAGGGTTTCAGGATTAACTCTGTAATTGCAGTGAACTGTTGTTTTTACTTTGCTGTGCTAAGTCTGTTCCAAATGTCTTGAGGATTGAAGTACACAAAATGATGCAACATGATGAGAATCTCTTCCCAGAAGCTATAACCATCTCAATTTCTCAATCCACCTTAAGTGAGCTTTTAATGTTGAGATCTTAAGTAGAAAAGCTACTAAGACATTATCAAACAATTCAGCGACAGTGCTAAAAATAGTCTTGGAAGGATCCACACTCTTGAGCTTCATAATTACACTGCAATCTTCAGTACAACTCATTTAGGACTTAGGCAGCTCATGTCTCATATCCACACCCTCTTTTTTCATCTACAGGTACCTGCTGGAGCAGGATTTCCCAGGGATGAGGATTGGACCAGAGCCTACAACTGACTCCTTTATTGCAGTTATGCAAGGAGATGTGGAAGGAATCGTTCCTGGAAACGCACTGGTGGTAGATCCCAAAAAACCATTCAGGAAACTCAACGCCTTTGGCAATGCCTTTTTGAACAGGTCAGTACTCAAGAACTCACTTGTTGGATAGTAGTTAGAACCTAAGATGCAGCATAGCAAGTCACGTAAAGGGACAAGGCACTACACTTCTTTTCCTCCCATCCACATGGCTGATGCAAAGCCAATCCAGTCCTGCAAGATGCACATAAGTAATTTACTGAAGGGCTGATAATTTCAAGTGGGACAAACCTTCATTTTGCTTGAACAAACAAAACAAAAATGACGTCACAGCCTAAGCTCATCCTGCAGGAGACTAGAGGTAAAGATGATCTTTACACTTGCTCTCCCCTGCTTCAGTATTTCTAGCTTCTTCCATTTTCAATCAAAACCAGGCTCTCTGCATTCCCATGCCTTATCCATACAACCTCAGGTGCAAATTGATGACCACTCTAATGTGTTCCCTGTAAAAAAATGCAGCGGCGTGTTTGGACAGTGGCTCTGTGACATGAGGAGTCTAACCTTTCCATCCCCTAAACCCAGCCCAACCACACAAAGTTTTGGATTTAGACCTTGCAGGAAGCCAGCAGCACACACCCATATCCTAGATGAGCACAAACTGTGCTGCAGAAGGCAACAAACTGACTACACCCATCATCGACGCCTTCCCTGCTAACACAGTGTGGGAGACACTGGAAACATGGCAGCTGCTCAGCCAAACAGCCAGGAAAGCTGGGCTGGGCTCTGGCTCCTGTTCTGTCTTCCAAGCTTAGAGAATGACTGTCCAGAGGGTGCAGCATCTCCTGCCAGCACTGACCACAGGAGTGCTGGAGTGAGGCAGGGCAGGGACCTGCAGAGAAGCATGGGGAGAAGGTTGCTGGCAGGAGAGGGACCTAGCTGGAGTCACTGCTGTGTGCAGAACCTCACAGTGCCTCAGGGTGACTCTGGAAGCAGTATCTGATCACTGCATAGGACCATTATTCAAATACATCAACATGGTCCTGCACCAGAGAGACTTTGAGAAGTTTTTGATGTTTCATAGGGCCCAGAGTATCTGCACCTGACCAATAGTTAGGTCAGGTGACTGCCCACTCCCTACACCAGGGCAGAAAGGTGATTTGTCCTAAGAAAATAACTGGCCTCTTGCCTGGAGTGCAGAGATTGTAGATGAAGAAGACATAATTCAGAGGAGCTCAGCTGATAGCCAAGAACAGCCACAGCTGGCAGACAGTTCACTGCAGAGCAGGAACATTAGGCCAGGCATGGGGGCAAAAAAAGCAAACACTGCTGAACTAGCCTGATGGATGTGTCCTGAATGCAATTTGCCCCTGATACAGCAAGGGATCTCTGCATGCATTAACCCAGTTCCCTGTATCATGCTGTGCTCTTGTTATGCTGCTTCTACTCTTCCTTCTCCTGAGGAAGGAGTCAAGCCTGTGCCTGTGAGGACAGCAGGGCAGAGGGACACAGCAGTGATTCAGCTGCAGCATAAGTACAGTCCTTCTAGCAATGCAGGGAGTAGCAGTGCAGGGAGTAGCCACAGCAGCTAATGACATCTTTTTGTTGCTGACATGAACAAAGAGGGGGTAAAGTTACAGAGGAGACATGCTAAGGGGACTATCTCAGGAGTGTGAACATCACAGTGCTGAAAATGCAGATGCTAATGCCTAGCTAATTAGGAAATTAAACACATGCAAGAGTTGACTGAGAGGGCCAGAAGTTTAGCAGATGTAAGTCCTGGTGTACCCACTGGACCAGATCAATCCAGCCACACTTAATTCTGCAGTGGGCCTGGCTTCTTGGCTAGAGACAAGCAGAGCTATCTCTGCCTTGCATGTATCTTGCTGCTGCTAGGTATATGCCAAGGCCCTGACCTCAGCTAGGAGGCTGTGAGCAAGAAATTTGCAGAAGGGAGCTAATCTCCAGGAGCCACACCTCTAAGCTGAGATAAGAGTGTCTGTGGTTAAGTCAGCTTTGCCCATGGATGGTCAAATGTAGCACTTGATGGTGGGCATTAGTGGAGAAGAGCAGAGCAGCATGAGGCAATAGCATTCACACAGACCAAGCTGGTCTTGGCTGAGAGGTGGCAGCCCACAGCATTGTATCCTGTAGGGTGTAGAGCCTGCTGGTCCAGGAGTAAGCATCCACCCTTAGCTGGGGCTCCCTCCCCAGCAGAAACTGGAATCTACTGCTCTCCAGGAAGCAAGGGAAGACAGGAACAGTCAGGATTTTGCTGGGACACAAGTGAATTGTGCTGCTCAGAGCCTGTATCCTCCCTCCCTTCATTCCTTGGAGATGGAGCACCTGCCCATACCTGGGAGATAGGGCTGCCCAGGGCTGAAAGGAGGATAGCAGGTCTGCAGAATCCTGTCTCTTGTCTGCTCTCCTTGCCCCAGGTTGTTCCTGGGCATTGAGAGAAGGGCTTGTTTTCCTTTCTCCAACTCTGCTAGCCAAACCCCACCTCTGGGAAGATTCCAGAGACATGCGAGGTTGCACCTAGTTATCAGGAAGACTTGTTTGGCACCAAGGGCCTGGAGCAAAATCAGGAATCTCACCCATTACTTTCATATCACATCGACTAGGTTACAAGAATTCCCCCACACCAAGGTCTGTTTTGGGAAGCTAAGGTGGAGTCAGTCCTGGTTTTGTGTTGTGAACAGCATGGATAACAGGTTCCTCCTTCAGTCCTATGCTCTGCCTGTAGAAGTAGTGAAACTCTAGTTTGGCACCACATTCTTCCCTTCATATGGCCCCAAACAGAATTAGGTCATGCTCCCTGAGGTCCTGCAGTTCTGCTGGGACAACAGGAAGGCAGCAGCCTTAACTTTGCCAACAGAGCCAGAATGCACTCGCTTATGCTGGCCTCTGACCTTGTGTCTGAAATCTCCTGTGGAGTACTTTTCCTAGAAAAACTGATGGAAAAATCCCCCTGCCCTATTTAATATTACAGCGCAAGGAATACTCAGGGCTGTAATGGGGGAGAGCAAACCTGGGTTGGCAGGACCAGGGAAAAACATGACCTCCTTAGCCTTTTGTTGTGTGCTGCTGTGCCTGGCACTCAACAGGATAATCAAGTCAGTCTCCCTGTTTGATATGAGGTATTACACATTCAGAAATGCTCCCTGTTGCCACCTGCCAAGCTGGGGATGTGGGAAGCTGTAATATGTGGTCTGAAATAGCTGACAACTTAGGGGAGGAGACACTCTTTAACTGATGAGGATTCACTCTTGTCAGAATCTTCTTGGAATCATACAAGTAGAAGAATTGGGGTGGGGTTGTAGCAATAGCCTGGAGGAATTCAGAGGTGCAGGGGCTTCAGCAGAACCACACACTCAGAGCACTGCAGAGTCCCATCTGCCTTGACTGCACTGAGTGGTTCCTGTGCCAAGCCCCATCCTTTGTGGTTCTGCCTCCTCCCACAGTAACATGTTTTTTGTGCCTGGATGTCACACCACCCTATTAGTATGCATATGTACACACACACACACTTAGAGCTGCCTGGAATGCCATCACAAAAAGGCTATCCATGAAATGCTACCAGGAGTTACAGAAGCAGATAGGCTTTTACTGTCCTTTGCTGTTACTAGCAACTGAAATAGATGAGCTGCAGCCCACAAAGCACAAGCGACTCTTCTTAGGCAGTGATTTGCATAGATACAGGATGGGGAACAACTAGCTAAAGAGCAATTACACATAAATGGAGCTGCAGAGGGGGGAGCAGCAAATCACAAACTGAATGTGAGTTAACAGTGTCATACTGCTGTTAAAAAAGCAAACATTTCACTGAGATGTATAAACAGGACTGTCACATGTAAGAGATAAGGAGCAATCCATCCACTCTGCTCACTGCTAGCAGGACCATGGCTGGAGTATGTCAGCTTGTGGCATCATGCCTGAAGAAATATGTGGAGCAGTTTGAGAGGACCCAGAGGAAGGCTGTGAGGGTCTTCAGGGATTTGAGCTGGAAAGGCAGCTAGAGAGAACTGGAAGAGATAGGAAAAAGAAAAAAACAACCACTGAACTGTTTTCTATAGAGGAGAGACTGAGGGGAGCAGGATGACAATAGTGTACATTGTGACAAAAGGGGAAAAATAAATAATTTTCCACATCTACTGTGTTTGTGACTGAGGGACATTATAGCATAGGAAATCTAGATTAGACATTTAAAAAAGTGGGTTTACTGTGAAGATTATTAAGTAATGGAGTAGGTTCCCAGCAAATGTTGATGGGTCTGCATTGTTACGGATTTAAAGAACATTTTAGACAAATAACCTGATAGATCCTGCCTTCAGGCAGGAGGATAGACTAAGCAACCTCTTGATATCTCATACTGCGTATGCTGTAGTACTTCAATGGTGCAATAATATCACACTGTCTGTTTAAGACAGATTTGAAAGAGAACAAAAGTCCTAGAGCATTAGTGATTTTTTTTTTTTAACCAAGTCATTTCAGTTCACTTGAGTTCAGGACTCTACAGGAGAATGCTTAAGCAAAGAAAAACAAATACCATTTCTTGTTAAAATCTAAACAGCACATAAATGAAAACCCAAATGTTTTCATAATTCACAATGTGGGGGCCCATATAAAAAACCTGTCTTAGGTCATGACTGAGACCCATGTTCCAGAGGCAGCAAAACAGAGAAAAGTGCTTAGTTCTAGTTTCTTTCTCATTTCTTTAAGTAGCAATAGCTCCAAGCTCCAACCAAAGACTTGAGAGATCAGAGTCTGGCTTGTCCCATGCTGCCTGTGATGTTCAGCACATCATAAGTATGTTGTTTCTTTTTTTTTTTTTTTTTTAACACATTTATTTTCCACACAGGTTCGTCTGTGCCCAGCTACCTAATCCTGTATTAGAAAGCATCAGTGTCATTGATACACCAGGAATCCTTTCTGGAGAAAAGCAGAGAATTAGCAGAGGTAAGTCCCAAGTTCAGTTCTCCTCTAAATGACAGTAATGAAAACCAAAGGAACTCTATGTGAGTTTCACTTCAAACTAGACAGGCTGTGGATAAAAGCAGTGGTAGAGGAGCCTCTCAGAGCTACAGCATGACTTTGCAAATGGAGACCAAAGGGACATTGTTAATCTCCTGCAGAGAATTTAAATGTTTTCAGGGAAGGCTGCTGACAAGGTCAGCAGTACCTGGGTCACAGTCCAGTATTTCCCCATGGCAGAGATTTCTATCAGAGTCAATTAATGCCCATCTGCTTTGCAGAAAAACTTGCTTTCAGTGGCTTATTGATGATCCATAGCCAAGGTTCCCATTGTAATTGACCTGGTTTCTTGCACTGTCCAGGCTTCCAAATCTAGTGCAGGACCAGATTGGGTTTAAGAGCCATTGGCACCCAAGTTCCTCATTGCAGTGGGGAATCTAGAAATCCTGTGGACACTAAATCATAAAATCCTATAGTAGTAGTTTGGGTTTTAAGAGACCGTAACAATCCTCTAGTTCCAAACCCTGCCACAGACAGCGGCACCTTTCACTAGACCAGGTTGCTCAAAGCCCCAGCCACCTGGCCTTGAACACTTCCAGGGATGGTTCATCCACAGCTTCTCTGGGCAATCTGTGCCAGTGTCTCAGCCCCCTCACAGTAAAGAATTTCTTCCCAATACCCAATATAAACCTACCCTTTTTCAGGTTAAAGCCATTTCCCTTTGTCCTGTCACTACAGACCCTTGTAAATGGAGCTGATGAATAGCATAGAGTCCCTTAGTGAACTTCTGAGGTCATGCTCAGACTCACCTTCTGAAGTGGGCAACATCTTTACTCTTTAAACCTGACATCTGTGGTCACTTGCTTGCTCTGTTAGGTGATGGTGGCATAGCTTGCATTTCTGGAAGGTTCCTTAGATCAAGCTGGGAGCTATGCATCATTTCATTGGAAGAAAGCCAAGAGTAGTCATCTCAGCATTCAGGTTTGAGAAGATCAGTTCTCATGCACACTGCCTATTAACAACACACAGGCTCTACCCCAAAGTGCTGAGGTCTTTCCCATATTTCCATGTTCTGTCCCATAAGATTTCAGATGACTCATGACTTTGCAAGTTTTATGACAGTTTTGCATTGAAATTTTTCTTGGAAACTTCCTTTTTTCTAATTGAGCAGCCACCTTGCACAGAGCCAGGTCTTGTTTGTTTTGCTGGGATTTTCCACCACAGGAGCCTTAGCTAGCAAAGAAGTGTCAATAAAGCACAGCTACAGTAAGTTTAAAACTCACATTAACCTTTCTCAGTGTGGGCCTCTGCACTGCTAGAGGATCAGAAATTCCAAGGTGCCCCAGCCTTCATCAGAAGGTTGAAAAATATGCTGTGCAAGCATTCCTCCCCTCAGCAGAGTGTTATGGGGATAAACAAAAAATTCTATTATGTGGTGTAAACATTTTCCAGTCAAAAAATGCCACTGAAAGCAGCCAGTTCTCCTGTGCAACTATTACAGTGAAGGAAACTTGCTTAGGAGGAAATATTTTTGTTATTTAAAAAAAACGAAAAGAAGAAAGTACAGATGAGTCAAAGTGGACCCATTTCAAGCCCCTTTTCCAAATCTCTGTAATGCAAATTCTAATGTATATTGCAAGATTTTCCTATTTTTCAGCTGTTTACAGGACTAAAAATACCCTCCTTCAAAATACACTGGCACTTCTTGCTGCTTCTTCAGCAAAAAAATTGTCTGTCAGCTTTCCAGTGGGCCTTGCTGTCCCATTCTAGAGCCTGTCAGTCTGACCTCAGTGCTAGCAGAGGTCATGGAGCTGATCATCAGCATGGATCAGGCCAGGCAGCACAAGTTTAGGAAAGGCAGGTCCTGCTTGACCAGCCTGATCTCCTCCTATGACAAGGTGACCCATTTCTTGCATGCAGGCAAGGCTGAGGGTATTGCCTGCCTAAACAATGATCTGGACACAGGATTGAGAGCAGCCCCAGCCAGTTTGCAGATGACACCAAGCTGGGCTGGACTTTTGGTCTGCTGAAGGGTAAGGAAGGCCTTGCAGAGGAATTCATGGAGTGGTCTGAATTGATGGCACAGATCAATGGGTGAGGCCAGTGCTGGGTTTACGGTTAGATTCAGTGATCTTAAAGATCTTTTCTAACCTAAACAATTCTATACTTCCTGCAGCTACTCTTAATAAATGCCAGCAATGCCAGACCATGCTGATGCACAGCTGTGCACTGTTAGGAAAGTCACTGGTTTATTTTAACCCAAGCCAATAATGCCTCTGCAAACATTTGGAAACAGCTGAGGAGGCTAAAGGGGAAGCCCAGTTCTGTACATTTTTGCATGCTATACCTGTTTGTAGAACTGGAAGCCTGTCTCAGCATGGGGAACGGATTCTTCCTGGACAACTTTCTGCCCCTAGTGCAATTAAGTGCACTTAGGCCAGAAAATTGGCACATTGACCCTGTGACTACACTGTGTGGTCATTCGACCCTTTCAGGAGGCAACTCCCAATGGAGTACAGCCATCTCCTGATCATCCTGCCATCCCAGGAATTTGCTCTGCTGTACCTCCAGCCAGACAAAGGGGCTGTTACAACCTGTCAACTGATCCAATCACAACAGTTAAAAGTACAGTGTAGGTGGGATCTCGCTTTGTCACCATTTACATCCAGGACAGACTGAAACTGGTCCTGTGGGCCAGGTCAGGTGACCTTGCAATAGCCACAGGACAAGATCTTCTGGTTTAGGTGAACATGGCTTTGTTGAGGCTGGGACAACTCCAGCAATTTCTGTCCACAGGGAGCAGGAAGAGTCTAAAGAGTGCTGCGTTTAGGAAGGGCTGCTGCCAGGCATTGGCTTGAGCTTATCTCAAGGTGTTTGAAAGGGAGTACTCCCCTCCCAGCTCCCATGGAAGAGGAATAGGAAAAAGTGGTGAGGCTGGCACCTTCGCCACCAAGCTTACAAGCCAGCTGACCTCATTAGCAAGTTGGTTTTGGAGGCAGATAGAGCAGTAACGTGGTTTCTAGGCAGAAAACAAGACAAGGCTAAAAACTGCTGACACAACAAAATTCTTCTGCTCTTTATATACCTTCCTGGCCTGCTCAGATTTCACTTGGGAATGAAGCAATACCTGAGGGAGTCTTACAGAGGTTTTCCAAGAGACTTTGAAGTTCCTTAACTGCTTGGACAGGAATGCTCTTTCTACCCCCATTTCTAGTAGTAGGTTCTAAGACTCTCAGACTGGGGTACCTGTGATGCAAGGTCAGGGATAGTGAAGCAGCATTCTGTCTTAAATTTAAGGGGGAAAGAAAAGATGTAAAAGATGTGGCAGGCTTTCCCAGCCTGCCCATCCCATGAGAACCAGCAGCATTTCTAAAAATAGGAAATTCCTCTCAGTGGGAACATCACAAGTCCGTCTCCTTCCCCATTAGACGTCAGGAGCATTAGCTAATCTATACAGTGTCAGCTTAGCAGAATACCATGCTGTCAAAGCTTAGCATTCCATGAGAGCCACCTTATACCCCTGAATTTCAAAGGAGTAGCTGTTCCTGTTATTGCATCCATTTTTCAAAGAGCAGGAGCAAAGGAACAGGGTTTAAAGGATTGATTCAGGAGCCAAGTCCAGGTTCTGAAGCTTTTTATTTGTCTGAACTGAGCTCTGAATTAAATTCACTGTCTTGTTGCTGTTAAAGATAACAGATCTGACAGTCGTTCCCCTTCACAGCCAGTGTGTGCACAAGCGCCATGTGCTGGTTTTAGTGCTAGCAGCCCTACAGCCAGCAGCAGGGCTTTGCAAATGGCTACCAGGCTTTGCTCTGAGGAATGCTGTACAATCCCAGGAAACAAAGCTCTGCGCTGGCTGTCTTCCAGGACTGCATGACCATAAAGAGCCCCCTTCCCCCACAGTTTCCCAGTAGCTTCTGCCCATGAAGTTTCCCAGTAGAAGAGCTCCAGGTTTAGGCCTATCAAGACATTGAGGGTGATGCAGTCTGTCATAGCTGAAGTCCACATCCCTTTGACATGCAGTGACATCACCAGCACTGACACAGCAGCTCGTGGTACAAAGTGTAGCCAGGGAGCTGTCTGGAATGATTTGACCTACTGAGCTCCTGACTCATGCACTGCTTTGTGCTGGGCACCCATGGTGTCACAGGTGTGGTAGCTAGACTCCCTAGGATATGCAGGTGTCATTTACACACTTTGTGGGAAATGTTTTCAGGATGTCCTGGCCCAGAGCTTCCTGCCCTTCCTTGCTTCTGTATTATCCTTGCCTGGAAGACAGCCATTTCTCTTCTGATCTTTTTTACAGACTGGGGTATGAATCTATGTCCACGTTTAAAGAACTAACGGTGGCATTGCCTTGTCCCTCACTCTGTCCTTTTCTTTTTTTTATTGTTTCCAGGGGAGCATGAGGCTGCAGAGATGCCCATAAGGGAGGTGTTTGTACCAAAGCAGCACAGTCTTGTCTGCTTTAACAATTTGATAATGATACAAATGCCATCCACTTGCAAAGCCCTGTTCTGGTGTCACATAATGAGCTCAGGCCAGCCTGCTGGGAGGGAAAATGAGGAGGGGATGACTGTACTGAAATAAATGAGGCCAGAGGGGAGGACCACAGATCAGGTCATGCAGTACAGCGGAGCCAGGGCAGGAGTGAGGACTTCCTCATAATTCATCACCTTGTGCAGTCTGCCCTGCTAATGGAGCCACCTGGCAACAGGAGCTCATGTGCTTCAGTGGCAGTGCCATCCCTGGGGGCTGAGCTTACACGCTCTGCTGCCCATCTGTCTCGACCTACATCTGCCCTGAGCTGAGCAGATCCAAGTCTGCCAAGTTCAGAGACACCTTGGCCAAGTTGTATTTGATCCTTGTTTTGGGGTAGTACTTTCTGCATGTATCCTGAACATTTACTTCATCTTCACCCTCTATGTGCCACCTTCTCCCTTTCCTGCATTAGCATTGACAACGAGGTCCTAGCCAGGAGGTAAGGACTGGCAGTGTCATTCCCCACTGGCTTTCTTTCCAGTAGACACTATTCCAGCATTTTTCCAGCTTTCCACCCAGTTCCATTCTGCTGGCTGCAGTGCAGCTTAAGCATCCCTTAACCAAGGGGAAAAAAAACATACCATCAGCCTCGCCCTTCTCCTGGGAAGGCAGAATTCCCAAATGACCAGCAGCTTCAGCACCAGAGACACTTAGTCACTCACCAGTGTGACAGCAAGAAGAAAAATGCTAATAGCAACAGTCTTGGGCAGTGCAGAGCTCTCAGCCTGGCTGTGTCTCAAATAGCCATGCTTGGAAGGGAAAGGCAAACACCAAGGGAATTGATGTTCTCCCACTTCATGCAATGCTGTTTAGGGTACAATGGCAACAAAAAATATTTTTTTCTGAGGAGTTTTGTCACATGTGCTAGCAACAGCATGATACAAACTAAAGGCATCCACACTGAAAGCCTCTAAAAGGGAGGCATTTCAAATATTTGCTATTATACTCCCCACTGGTGATGTTTGCTTATATTCTGTATTTCATTCTGCCTGGGAGGGTGAAAGTGCACTGGATAGTTTAGACTTTCCAGTTCACCTCCATTACAGCTGCTCTGCCAACCTTCCTGATTTTATCACACTCTCACTAAATACATACTGTTCCACTGAAATGCTCAGCTCTTACAGGCACACAGTTCTGCACTTCCTCTTAAAAGCAACACAAAAATGAGCAGAAAATCTGCACAGTTCTCATTTTTACTTCTACAAATACATGAAGCTATGAGCCTAACTTTTCTGACCTGAAAGCAGCATGCAAATAAGAGGTGAAAATTATATTTGGGTTTTGAGAAAACCAAACCATTATTTTCTTTGGTGTTGAAGGGAGGAGGACTGTCTCCATGATTTGGGTTGGAAATACTAATATATTTTGCAGTTCCAGAACTAGAAGAGGGAAAGAAAGTAAAACAAAAGAACAGATTAAATGGCTGCACAGATAGAAAGGGCTGTGCTTTTTTCTATTCCTATTAACATGCAGCCAGCACTTAATTTGAGTTACTAAACGAGTCTGATTTCCAGAACAGCTGTGCAGCTTGTCCATTTGTTGTGCACTGTGCACTCCAGAACTATTCTAAGTATCTATTGCAGTGAGTGAGGGATGACAGTCATGCCATCAGCATCTCATCCATTTGCATTATTTATGCCCACCATGCATCCTTTCAGCATCCCGAGTAACAATGGAGAAGGAATGTGTTTCCTGGTCACTGAGAGCTATCAGTTACTGGTGGCCATTTCAGGCTGGCTTTTCAATCATGATTTCTCCCGAAATTTGAAGTATGAGTACAGGAGAATTCAGTTTGTGTTTGGATGCTATGGTAAAAAACTTCCTTGGAATCCCAGCTACACATCAACGCTGCTATGCGCTGACTTCTCTGGAAAACTTGGCCTGTATTCAGGTGCCTTCTGAGGTCTCAAAATCTGGCTAGAAACTGTTCTCAGAATTGGCCCAAGTACCAGGTAATGCTCAGGCCTGTCTGTCACAAGTGGCAAAGATATAAACTTGTACATGGGACAAGTTCTGCTGTGTGTGCATAGGAGCTAAACAGGCTGTTACAGGGAAACTTAGCTCTGGACAATGCTCTCCTCAGTTTCACTCCACCTGATTTGAATGTGCCTAGTGAGGTTTTGTTCACTTTCCAGTGACATAAAGCAAGAGCCCTCTCAGGCCCCAGTCTCTTTCCCATCCTAAAGCCCTTGCAGTAAACAACATGAAAGCAAAGGCCACACAGTCTGCCACTCCAGGTACTGGTTCATGTAAATGTTAGCATTGTTGCTAGCTGAGAACAGAGATCTTCTGTGCTTTGAGTTCTTTTGCCTTTGCTTTGGAAACCTTAAAGTCTCCAACACGTATTTAATGTTTGCATTAGTTCTTGGTGCAGAGGAGGAGGAAATGTGGAGCACTGGCAGGAGGATGTAGCTCCCAGTGCTCTGAATCAGCAGCTGCAGGACAGATTATTTCTTTGAGTATAGGCACAGGCAGAAGTGAATGGCAAGCTGGGGCCTGCTCTAGAAATTAGGGCATGCGACATTCAAAGAAGTCTTTTCATCCCAAAGGACTTCTGTCTACTTCCCAACACACCCTCAGATATGCATTACAAGAATCTCTTTATATTCCCTTGGAAGGCAGCCACTTCCAGAGAGGAGTATGACAGCTTTTTACAAAGGTGTTTTAGGATGAGCTGCAGTGAGGTGTATCCAGTACCCATCCCTTGCTTGTCACCATCCTTTCGGTCCTCTCCTTGCTGGCTCCTCACCTTGAGAGAAATTTGTTCAAGTCACTGTTCTTCCACCCAGTCCCAGCTGTTTCCTCTCTCATACTCTTACCCAGCACCCTTCTCTCTCTAGGACACCGTTACCCTCTGGTTCTCATAACAGCCACCCAACCCAGCTTCCCACTCACTTTGTGTGTCCTCAAAGGGATGTGTCACTTCCCCCTCCCTCCCCTCATTTTCTTCTTCTGACCATAGTGTGACCTTCCTTCTCCTTTGCTTGCAGCCATCTGTCACGTTTGGGTAACACCTGCCCCTCCTGGCACATTCTCCCCCTCCAGTGTGGGCTGCCTGCTTATTTTGCAGTGACTTAAGTCTTCTTCCCTGGGCTTTGAAGGGCTTTCAGGCAGGACATCACTGTGACCACTTAGACTAAGCCTCAAAACCCTCCTAATTCAATTATAAAAATTTAAATTAAGTCATAGCTCCCTGGAATCAGCATTCATTTAATTTCATCTCCCAAGAGCTGTTAGCTCTCTAGGTAGTCAGTGTTCACTGTGTCAACTATCCCATCTTGTGATGTTGTCCTTGGACAATCAGAGCCAGTCTCCCACTTGACAAATAGGGACACTGCCATAAAACTCTGCCTTATAGAGTGGCACAGTCTGGTAAATCTTTCATCTCTGGATAACACCAGCTTTAGAAAGATGAGAAGGACGCTTCCAGTGACTAAAATTCAGCGGGAAAGAGGTGAATTTCTAAAAGCAGCAGCACAATTTACAGCAATAGTAACAGCAAGCTGTGAGAAATCTGGTGCAAAGCAGCAGCTTTGGGGTTTTCAGCACTTCTTGAGCTGACTGTTTCCATTCAACCCCACCTGAACTCCACTACCACAGGACCTGTGGTTATAGTTCCACAAGACAGGAAAACCAGTAGTATGCTTGCTACCAGTAAAAAATAATAGCACAAACAAAACAACCTAAACCAGCAACCAGTGTAGCTACGTGGTGAGAAATGCTGAACCAGTGCATGCCCACTCCTTGCTGGTTTAAATTGGCTTTAAAATATTACAGCCAAGCAGATTTTATGCTGGGTCAGGTATCACCCATCTTCCCACAGTCAGCATAAAGACTGTATCATGCTTGATCTGACTTGACAGAATATGATTGCATAATCCTGCCAGATCTTGGTGAAATGCATGGTGCCAGGTATTCCAGTGGTGCACAGACAAGTATTCATTAGGCCAGCCTGCCTTATGGAGTCTAGGTGGGAGGGTGTCTGCAAGAAGATCATTTGCTCTGTAGGCTGAACCCACTGACAGTCCTGCTGACTTGTCAGCTTTGCGTTAAGTCTGTTGAGTCCTTTTCACACTGTCAAAAGGAAACCTGTCCCGTGAAAAAACCATCTGATGGAATAAAATCGTTATCGTGTTCATCTTGTCGTAGTACTGTATGATTTGAATTCATTTTCTCTTCACGTTCACCTTATCTGGAGGTTGTGAAAGAAGCTGCATCAGTGATGTTAAAGAATGTTTAAATATGCAGCATATTTTTCAACAGGGATGCAACTACAGCAAACAGCCAGGAATTACTGAACAGAAAATTCTTCCCTTTACAGTTCTGTCTGAACATCCCTGTAATAATGGCTTTGCATTAATGCAGCTTTGGCAAGCAGATGGCTTCCCAACCGCCCTGTAAATTCACAATAAAACCGTGCTGTGTTCCATGGACAGCTTCACCCATCCCTGAAACACTGCCAAATCAGAGATAGTGACTGCCTGCTTTTGTGAGAGGCCTTAGCAACACCCTACAACACAGGGAGGCATAGAAAGACATTTGCAGGGGAATGAGCAAGGGAGACTACAAAAACTCCTAATTTGACTGTAGTTAAAGATCAGTTCTTGGTCTAAGCTCACACAGTAATAAACTGCCAGAAAAAAGAGGCAGGCCCAGTGCATCTGTGAAATTAAAAAGGGACAGGGAGGGAAGAAACCAAAGCAAGCCTGAAATGCTTAAATTAAGTTACAGAATGAGCATCATGTTTTCAGGTGTTGAACACCTCCAGCTCTGGCTGGAGCCAGGCAAAATGCCCTGAGTTCTCTATGAAGAGCCCTCCAAAAATGAAGGCTCCAAACTAAACATTAAAATATTAATCTAAGACCTTATTTTTAAACACATTTATTAATAGCTTGCTCTTAGTAATTTACACTGTCATCCTGCTATCCAAATGCTTTAGTAACAATCTACTCTATGACACACTAAAAGCAAGGCTAAAAAGTCAACCCCATGAATCACATCGGTTGCAATTCTCTAGGCACTGTGTGAGAAAACACCACCACAGTCAGTGACTCCAAGTAGAGAGCTGTAAACAGCTCTGTCCGACGTCATGCTGGGTGTTAAGGAGCAATACAACACTTGGGATAATTTTCCCCTCTTTCCCTCTATGGTGTTCTGTCACTTAGGAACAAAATACATACACTTATGCCTTGCTTTTCCTGCCAAGTACCTCCATCCAGGAGAATGCAGCTGGGATCAGTAGCACTGCACACACAAGATAAGGTTCTTGCTCAGCTGGGCACCGGCAGGAGAGGATCCCTAAGCACCAAAGCAAGTGGGACATACAAGGGGAGGCTGTGGCTGGGCTTTTGTCCCAGCCCGGGATGCAAATGAGTCCATGGTGATGTTTCAGAGCAATCAACAGCAAGTGTTACTCTCCAGGGCTTTGTTCTCTCTTTAATGGAGAGCTGCAGGACAGCTGTCGGGAGAGTATCTCTGAACAAGCAAAGAAGCCAGGAAAGAAAGTCTGCTAATCAATCTAGACATTTAATGAAGTCCACAGGGACATTCAAGACTCATTGCACGTTACTGTAGCAGCTGGGAATACACAAACAGTCTGAGCAAATATTAATTTCCTTTTCTTGCTGGGTAGAGCAACATTTGTTTTTGTTAATTGGAAAGAGAGGCTCACAAAATACATACCTTCTGAGTGGTACTGTGGATGCAGGCCTGATACAGGATAAAAATCAGGAGAGCTAAGCACCTAAAGATACTTTTGGACAAACCTTGACACCCAGGCAGATCAAAGAGCTAAGGTCAGTCTCCCCAGTCCTCAGTTAATACCAAAACTACAATTACACTCCTTTTCTATACTTTCTTTCTTTTAAATAATCAGTTCCCACTTTTACTGAATCACCAAAAGGTGAGTGTCAGGTGCAGACACTTCCCCCAACTCATCCCAGCCCCTGTTAACACAACAGAGAGCATAACATTGACTGTTCCTCTGTAGTCAGAGGGAAACCATCCACGTGATCTGTGACAGGACATCACTACAGCATTACAAGGTAGCCTAGAGAGCAGGACTGCTTTCCCCTTGATTCTCTTAAGAAAAAGACTGGACGAAGTAGTCATGGTACAATTCAAACATGTGCCAGCTTGACAAGAAAACATCCCAGTCCATGAGATTTGACAAGACTAAATGCACAAACATCTCCAAATAAAGTCACCCTGACTCATTGCTTCCATGATGAAAAAGCAAGCTGTGTAGCTCTGCGTATGAAGAATAAACTGTCCTGCCACACCAGATGACTTCCAGCACAGCCCCAGCAGAAGTGAACCTAAAGTCTGTGTGTCCTCTGTTTAGCAAAGTTTGAGGGGGCATGGGAGATCCCTGTTTGCACATTCATTGATTTGCTTGCAGAGGGACAGCTGACAGCCTGAACCCGGGCCAAGTGAAATGAGGTATCAGCATCGACTTTGTCCTGCTGCCACTGCCCCCAGCACAGGTTAGGAAGGAGTCAGCGCACTGATCTTTGCAGCAGATTTGCAATTAGAGCAGTGGAGTAGAGCTCCCTGCAGCCAGAGCACCTAAGGTTAAAACGCTGAGGTTAACACCCAAGGTTAAATAAGGCTGTTAATACATGAAAGCAAGCAGGACCAAGTTTATTTCAGTTTTAAAGGCTGACTTGTGACCGTGTTTGAGGTCAGACACATGGACTGAGCAAGATGCACTGCTCTCAATATAATACATTGCACGCTCAGCAGGTCTTTGTCAAAGTTAATACTAATTCTGAATTCTCTGAAGTTCTCGGCATTAAACGTAGCTGAGGAAAGAGCCAGGGCTCAGCATTGCTTGCTCTTGTTAGAGAAGACACTCATGTCCTAGTGAGCAGGACATTGGTGGGACAAACATCTGCCTTTCATTTATGATTTCTGTAGATCCCACAGAGGAGAGCAGGGCAAAGTGTCCACATCCAAGAGCACACACCACACACACCCACACTCTGCCACCCCCTTTTTCTGTAAGGAGCAAACTGTAATTGACCAAAGCAGAACACTGCAGTAATAATACTTGGAAATGGTATAAAAGTTCTCAGTGGCAAAAAGTTAATGCCAATTTATCCAGCTGAAAATTCACACAGGCTTTACTCCTGACATGAGCGCCAGGATTTCGCTCCAGTTTGCTTAGTCATATGGAAGAAAAGGCCAGTGTCAAAAACCAAGATCAGAGCTCAGCTATCCTCCCTTCTGTAGTTCCAGTCTGATGATTAGGATGCACTGGTTGCCCTCTGGGTTTTAGAGGGGACAGAAGGAAAAAAGGAAGAAAAAGAAAGGAGAGCAGGAGGAAAAAGCACTGAACTAATTATCATGCATTTATTCATGAAACCCAAGATTAAAATAGTATATGAAAGGATCTGAATGCAAATAGCATTTGCTCTGTCCTGATTTTCCATAACAAGGTGCAGCACTCTGGTGACTCAGATAACCCCAAATGTTGCATAGCATAGGAGAGAGAGCCTGACAGAGCAGGGGGAAGAACCAACCAGTCTCTCACCAAGACTTTAAAGGAGGTTGAAAAAACACCACAGAGCTAGAAAAGGTCATTTTGTTGCTGTCATTACTATTAATTTTAGGGACTTCCACATATGCTATTTATCATGCCCTGTACTGCTTAGAGGTGGATTCAGTCTGACACTGAATCCATTATCGTTAGTCCTGAGGCACATGAAATTTGAACCCACTGTTCCTGGCCTGAGTCTGACTCTGGTGTTCACAGGAATGCTGTCTGCTAAGCATCAAGCTCTTGGCTAAGTGAACACAAATCATGTGGCTTGTGCACAGGCAGCAGGTATGACAGGGTGGTTACTCTGGTAAGGAAGGTTATTTGCATCCTGGCTTTTGAATTGGATGGGGCAAAATTAGTCTTGCACAACTAAACAAGACCTGAGATTTATTAAGCAGTAGAGATAAGCATCTCTAACCAGTCTGGGTGCAAGTACTGCAATTACCCAGCTTTCTAGAGTCTTTGTAGGCTATGCTGATGACCAGTCATTCACAAACTAGACCTCTCTTGTTGCCACATACAAGACTTCTGCAGTAGGTGTTTGAATACAGCAGCTGCTCCATGCTATGCATTTGAATGAAGATCTG
Source organism: Entomyzon cyanotis (assembly GCA_024500445.1). Lineage (NCBI taxonomy): Eukaryota > Metazoa > Chordata > Aves > Passeriformes > Meliphagidae > Entomyzon > Entomyzon cyanotis. The sequence continues at coordinate 22,175,558 of JAKEPQ010001015.1, read as the reverse complement.
AAGCACAAGATCAGGACTTCTTTGGGTGATCTCTTAATGTGGAGAGGACAAGAGCTGTCCTTACCTGTGTGCCTTGTGGGCATTTCCACGTGAAAGACAGTGCGTCATCTCCTTATCAAGCTATCATGTCTACTGGGAAAGCTGCTTCCTTGCAAGCTTACCTTCAGCTAGGTACAGGTATAATTTGAGTGCAGCAAGTAGGCTTCTCTACTCCTGTGTTTGCTGCATCTCTGCTCTTCCTCCCCTCCTTGCAGGTTATGACTTTGCTGCTGTACTGGAGTGGTTTGCAGAGCGGGTTGACCGCATCATTCTCCTCTTTGATGCTCACAAGCTGGACATCTCTGATGAATTCTCTGAGGTCATCAAGGCCCTGAAGAACCACGAGGACAAGATGAGAGTTGTTCTCAACAAGGCCGACCAGATAGAGACTCAGCAGCTGATGAGGGTGTACGGTGCCCTCATGTGGTCCCTGGGAAAGATCGTCAACACTCCCGAGGTCATCAGAGTCTACATTGGCTCCTTCTGGTCCCATCCACTGCTCATCCCTGACAACCGCAAGCTGTTTGAGGCAGAGGAGCAGGACCTGTTCAGGGATATCCAGAGCCTGCCCCGCAATGCAGCCCTGAGGAAGCTGAATGATCTCATCAAGCGAGCACGGCTGGCCAAGGTAGGTGTTGGCATTGAGCCCCCAAGCATTTGGTTTGTGCTGTCTGCAGCATGCAGCCTATGGAGAAGTGGTTTTGCCCAGTTCAGCTTGCAGAGCTGGTGGATCCTACTCTTTTTTCATCCCATTTAACTCAGGGCCAGCATATGAGCCCTATGCTAATATGGGGACAAAACACCATCCTTGCTTGGTGAGTCAGTCATGGCAGGCCAGAGTGAGAAAGGCAACTCCAGGTGAAAGCAGGTAGCACTTGAAGGGATCTAGAAAGCAGTTGTTCTGTGGTAGCAACTTGAGAATAAGGATCAATTCAGTGTATCCGAATCTTACACCAAGAGAATTGATAAGTGCTAGGTCTTTTGCTTTAAACTTTCTTAGCCAAGAGAGATACCTGGCTTAGATGGATGAGGAGGTGGAGACTCACAGAAATTATAAATAAGCCTGCAGTATCCCTGGGTATTTGAAATGAGCTGAAAGAAGCCACTAAAATACAGGAAAGAACCCCATGTCAATTGAGAAAACATATCAAAAGATCCCTCAAAAGCTTTCAGCACAAGGGTCTTCATTTCCAAGAGAAAATGCTTGGATCACCATTAAAAAAAAAACCAAGCCAGAATGTTGCGTAAGTTAAGGACTGGTATTCGTACTAAAACATTAAACCTGTATGTTTGGACTGGGAAGAGACTGTTCCCTTGAAGGCCATGCTCAGTGGAAGGAAAAAAAACAACCCACCACTCCCTCCAGAAAGTGCATGAATGTTACTGTCTGTATGCTCAGGACTATACCTTGTTTTCACCTTGTCTCAGCACAGCCAGAGCATACAGCTGAGCGGCATTTAGCACTGGAATAACAATCCATAGGTCCAGCCAAGCTGAGGAGCTGAGCTTGCTCTTCAGGGTGGGACAAGATGGAGTTGAGTCTGAGGCACAGATTGCTGAGGAGAAGAAGAAAATGCTGAGAAGAATTTTCTGATGTGCTATTTAACATTTGCCTTCATTCTGTATAATTTAATTCCTTTCAGGTCCATGCCTACATCATCAGTTCCCTAAAGAAGGAAATGCCCTCAATGTTTGGGAAAGACAATAAAAAGAAAGAGCTTGTTAACAACTTGGGAGATATTTATGCCCGAATTGAACGGGAGCATCAGATCTCACCAGGAGACTTCCCTAATCTGAGAAAGATGCAGGTAAGCAGTGGCATCTTGGCAAACATCCAAGGGAAGAGCATTAGAGTAACTGCAGGGAATACAACAGAGCCATGCAGACATTGATTGTTGCCACCTGTGGGAAAAGCCTGCTGTAATGTTGAAATGTGCCTTAAAATATGTGCAGGCTATATTTGGGCATGAGCACTTCTTACACACAGAGCTCATCTGAAGCATTACAGCTTCACATTATTTCTCATATCTTTGCCTGAATAGCACTTCACAGCAAATGATTTCTTCTGTTTTTCTTTATTTTTAATTCCAGGCTCCATTTGCAGATTTTTCAGGCCTAAACATACTGTTAATTTATATTAAAAGGAAAGCAGTGTCCTGAAAGGCCACATATGCCACATTCCTCAAGAGCTGTATTTGTCTGCTACTTCACTCTTTGTTTTTAGAAAGAGAGAAAGGAAGGTGTGAAGATGTAAAGCCCGTTTTCCATTTTAAGCAGAGAAGCCAGGTTTCTGTTCTGCAGACCTGAGACCTCGCCCTGTATTCATGCAAGTCAAAAACTTCAAAGGACTTGGGATCAGAGCCTTGTATTGTAAATTCAAGCAATGCTGGACACTGCTGCAGTGCTGCGTGGCTTCAGTCCAGGCAGAAACCTGTTCTGAGTTCTAGCTGTTGAGGTTGCTACTAGTTACCCATGCAAAACAGCATTTCCCTATTTTTTCTTCTTTTTGAAAATAAATTTTCCCTAAGTTGTTAGGAATGAGATCTGTGGAGTGCATTCAATAGGAGATCTGCTTGTTTAAATAAGAGTTTTTAAAAAAACTGTATCAATCCAGTAGGAGTGAATAGTGTGGATTTAATGAATAGAGGTTGAAAGATAAAGCTGTAGGTCATTCTGTAGCTAGAAGAGAGTTCTCTGCAGGCCCTACTAAAAGCACTTTTGCTTTGCTGTGAAAAATACAGAATCTGAGCCATGCTGTAAAGACATGCTCACCTCTTACAGACATGCTACTGTCTTGATGGCACCTGAAAGATGCACTGCATGGCGATGAGTACGATGATCTTTTGCCAGGTGGCATCTCCTTCCCAGAGTGCAGAAGGGGGAGGGAATATAGAGCACTGGCTCTATATAGAGGATGTAGCAAGAGCCACACAACCAATTTGCCTTGAACAATTTGGTCATTTTCTGTAGGACTTAAGAGAGGACTTAAGAGCAAGGCCAGCCAAGGAGACCCCATGCCATGCTGAAGGGCAGGGCTGTCAGAGGAAGGAATGCCAAGCTCCCCACTCCTCTGCAGTAGCATGGTTTTTGAGCCAAGCAGCAGGGGCAGGCTTCCCACTGTACACCATTACTCCGCCATGTCGCTCACCTCTTGCTGTGTTGTCCCATTTTAAGGATCAGCTGCAAGCCCAGGATTTTAGCAAGTTCCAACCTCTGAAGAGCAAGCTGCTGGAGACCGTGGAAGACATGCTGGCCAACGACATCGCCCAGCTCATGGTGCTCGTCCGCCAGGAAGAGTCGCAGCGGCCAACCCAGATGGTGAAGGGAGGAGCCTTCGAGGGCACCCTGCACGGTCCCTTCGGCCACGGCTACGGAGAAGGCGCCGGAGAAGGGATCGATGACGCCGAGTGGGTGGTGGCCAGGGACAAGCCCATGTATGATGAGATCTTCTACACGCTCTCGCCCGTCGATGGTAAAATAACTGGTGCCAACGCCAAGAAGGAGATGGTAAGGTCTAAGCTGCCCAACACCGTGCTGGGCAAGATATGGAAACTGGCTGACATCGACAAAGATGGCATGCTGGATGATGAGGAGTTTGCCTTGGCGAATCATCTCATTAAAGTCAAGTTGGAGGGTCATGAGCTGCCAAATGAGCTCCCTTCCCATCTCCTCCCTCCATCCAAAAGGAAAATAACAGAGTGAAAGGAAGGTTACAGGGGAGAGGGAGAGGGAAGGGAAAAATAAAAGATCTAGAAAAACATGTTTACTTAAATTATACCTTTAGATGTGAGATCACATTTGGATTTATACCTACTTTGCTGTATGAAGAACAAAATCTAAAGCAGAACAAAAAAGTCCAATCCTTCATGATAATATGCAATTAATTCTTCCAGTGTACTGTCCCTGCTTTCTAATGTGTAGTCTGTACATATGAAGGTAAAGAAAGGATGTTGCAAACTAGGAGACTCTTAAGCAGGAGTAGAAGAAAACCTGAAGTGGGCTGCATTATTTGAGAGTGGAATAGGCACTAATAGAAATCTGCTAACTGCCAGTATCACTCCTGAGCTTTGGCTGCACCTTCTGCCTTTTAATGGGTCTTGAAAACTTCAGGAGACTATGATCTTGATAGCAAAGAGAAACCACAAGGTCTTCAAGCTATTGGCCAAAATAAAGAGCATTTCCTAATTAACATAAGCCCACTCTAAAATCCTAGATACTAAACCCCAGAGTTAAGAATTTTAGGAACCTTGATTCACCGTTAGATGCAAATTTTACAAACGTTCCCCTGTCCTGAAACCAAAACTTATAAATAAAATCTGAAAGAGCTCTGAACTGGGCAGCTGGAGTTCCTCATTGTTCACTGTGGGACAGGCACTCAGAGTTCCCAATCATTAGTACCTCCCATTCATCCCTGGGGGAGATCTGTTCTGCAGGCACAGCCAAGAGGACCAACCTCCAAGGAAGCAGAGGGAGGGAGCCCTAGGGGTGGACATCAGGTGGGGTGGAAGGGAGGAACAGCACCTCCAGGCTCACCCAACATTTCACAAGCAGTGGATAGTGTTTGCTCTTTGAACAAAGTGGTGGTGTCTGTGATTGCTGTGAAGTGCCGTGTTTGCTCTCATCGTGCACAGTGAAAGCTACAAGGCTCCATTCTCACTGTAAGATACAAACCCCACACTGCCAGATGGATCCACCACAAGGGCACAACACACATGGCACTGGGCAGAGCTTGCACTGCTCTGTGCCTCCACAAACCTAGCCAAGATGTCAGCCTTCACACACTCCTCACCACACACTAACATTTGATCCCCTTCAGAACTTCTACCCCGAGCCAAGAGACCTTCCCCACTTCCTTCATGCTCTCTGAAATTTTTGTTTTCAAGACCTGATTTTAGCAGAAATCCCTCAATTTCCTATTTCATTGCCTACACACATACGTGCGCGCACACTCTTCTGGTTTTTGTTGTTGTTTTGGAGCAGCGTGTTGTTCCAATCCTGTTGTCACTTTATATAAGCTGAGCTCCTACTGTGATGAAAAACCAAGATAAGTATAACTTATTTTATATCTCTTGTGTTCATATTATATAGAGAAATATATTCTGTGTATGTAGGATGTGCTTATTGCAGTACATTTATCACTTGTCTTAAAAATTAATGCATTAACCTTTTTTGTACCCTGGTCCTAAGACATTATTAAAAAAGAAAGGCCAGATCTGTCTATTTCTTTACATAGCAAAATGAAATGCAGCTGAAAAGAAAAAAAAAAAAAGCTATTTTTCAAGTGCAGCAGAGGGAGGAGATTATCCTTATGTACATTCCCAAATGTGCATGTACAGATCAGCCCAGCTGGACTTGGGTGTGCACTGCTGAATGACTGGTTGACATCTGCAACATCTTTCTCTTTCAGCAGTCTAATCACAACCTCCATACTTGCCAAAGCAAGAGGAATTGTACCCATTATTCACCTTGTTCAATGTAGGGCAGAGGTAACAACCAAATTTCAGTAGAAAAAGGAATATATTGAAGGAGTTTCTTCCTGCCAGTCACAGATGAGAATGCTGCAAATTTATCAATACCTGGAAAAGATGTAAAAACCCTCAGTCTCAAGTCTTACTAATTCTACTTCTGTCTTCATTGCCCTTTCTTTTCTGTACACATTCATGACAGTGAGAGGCAGCGAGTAAGACAGGCAGAGCAGTTAGGAAGCACTCGGAAAAAGGGTGTGAGCTGTAGTAGTTGGCAGAGTTTCCATTTAGCATCTGTACAGGATGAGAGAGGGGTAAGAGGAAATCATAGGGTGGAGAGCAAAAGCAATAAATGCAAATTGAGGGAAAAGTCAGCAAGCTGGATGTCATTCCAGTTCAGCTGCCCAGTAACCCCCAGTTTAACTGTCATCACAGCACACAGAATGTGTGATCCTGTGGGAATTGCATCCATCAGATTCCAGCTGAGGCTGAACAGAGGACCCTGAATCAGCCCTACCTCTGTGGGCACAACTGTCTGCTGGCCACTCATTCAGCACATTGCTTGTGCCAATCATGTCATGCTGGAATTTAACTCCTTAAGCAGAACATTACTGGTTGTCTTAAAGGGGATGGGAGAAAGTGAGGTCTATTAGTCTTTTCTTCCCTATGCACTCCAGAACGGCGCTCAGGTAACCAAAAGTTCATTGTAACAGTAATTAAGAGCTTTCGGGGCACATTTGGGCCTGATTGTGCAGACAAGTTCACGAACCAAACCACTGGCCTGTTGTTAAAACACAGGTAGTAGATAAGTTATCAGTGCCTGACTGCAGTTGTGCTTTAGACTAATCTCAAAGAAGGGCTCCCTGCTACACAGGAAACAGATTTCCTGTGTTGCTGCTAGCAGCAGTTACCCCACACCATACTGGGGTTTGCCAGCACATTCCACAGCTCCTGTCTGTTCCACACATGGTGCATAGGCTGCTGCTCTTACCCCTGTGCCAGCCTGTCCAGGATGCTCCAGCAGGATTCACCCAGAAGGGCCAGCAGGACAGCAGCACAGAGAGCTCTGCCGGCACAGGTCAAGTATGCGAGGCATCGCTTGCCTGGTGGGGGTTGGCATTCAACACTTGCTCAGGAACCACTCGGTGCTGTCAGCTTCCCCACTCGTGTTGGGGAGGGAGGAAAAAACACCACTGACAAACACACCCTTGCTTAATAGGATTGCACCGGGGTCTACCAGCAGGGCAGAAGACGAAGCAACCCTGGTAGAGAGAGCAGGACAGCTGCTAGGGAGGCTGTGTTTCCTGAGAGGCAGGCTGATGAATAGTCCTTGTAAGACAACTTTATCCAGCACATTTCACTTTTTCTAGGCTCTTCAGGAAATTTAAAAGCAAACAAACAAAAGCACTAAAACATGCACCAAAACCCCCAGATCAAACCTCAAACCCCCTGAGGTTGTCTCTACAAAAACACATGAAATCCTGTCTCTGTTACAGCCATGAGCTAGTACAAATATTTCTCCATCCCCTTCCCAGATAGCAGCTGCACAAGCACACACCCACACCCCCTTTTTTTTCTCTTTCCCTTCAGAGTTAGGACTCCCTGGGCAATCCCAGCCACCTGTATTGTTTCCCACATCTGTGGAAGGATGTGATTTCCCAAGCCCACCAGGACGCTGGGCACTGCATGCAGGCCTCCAGCCAGCGCATGTTCCTGCCAGTTCACAGAGCCACGCTCCAAAGGCACTTATCTGTGTCCAACAGTGCTTCCTTTTTCCAAGAACAGTTCTCAATTACCGAACAAGATTTCCCCAGGAGGTTATACAGAGGAACCGATTCATTTACTCCTGCCTGTGGTTGGGGGATTTTATCATGTGAACATCGCGCTATCACTTCTCTGATCCTCTCACGTCCTTCTCTACCCATCCTCACACAGAACAGCTTTCACAAGGTCAGAAGAACAAAAAGATCTTTTTTTTTTTTTTTCCTAAGTAGGAACTGCATTTGGTCTTCTCCCTGGGAAGGATCTAGAGCAGAAACATCTACATGCTACATGGGCTACTGTATGACTTTCTTGAAAATTAAATCTCTCTGTTGTGGAACATGACAGGCAGGTTAGATCAACAGTGCTATACAACCATTTATTTGAAGGGAAGGATAATAATTATGCTAAGTTCCCTGAATAAGGTGTGTAGCTTAGCAAAAGGCAATCACTTCTGGGAGCTGGAATTTAGCCAGCGTGCTGAAGTTCATAGGGATTTTTAATCAAACAGAAAATGTTAGAATCAGTTTTTCCATCACCTTAAGTTCCAACACAAACTTCATACAACAATGAAATCCGGATTTAAGCCTGGAAACTGTTCTTTTAACTTGCTCTCCTTATTATGCCTCAACGCTTTGTCCACAGGACAGCAGCCTCTGGTTAGTGAGCAAAAGTTACGGGTTGTCTGACCTTACAGAGAGGGACAGTGTTCCTACAAGCCCAGCTGGAACTGTGGACAAGCTTCTCTACACACCTCTTACATCACTGATCGTTTCCACCTCTGCTGTTGCTTATCTTGTGTTTCTTTTATTATAGAGAGAAGCTGTGGCTCCACATGCAGGTTTTGGTAAATCAGGGGACTATTTATGCCCTTCCTAGATGCAGAAGTCCTCAAGTCTTTTAAAGCCTGACAGATGGGTGGGAACACTCATGGAGAACAGCACTGAATTATTCCAGAGGAGCAGCTTGACTAGTAGCATCCAAGTTATTTTTGTGGAGCTTTCATAACATAGCATAGCATCTATTATTTTCTGGTCTTTCCCTTTCCTTCCTTGTGCTCATGAGCCTTCCCCTCCTCTTCCCAGTCTGTCCAAGGGTGGGGGGAAAAACAAGGCTTAGTTTGGAATCTCAACATGCTAAGAAGTTCAAGGCTAGTGCAGGCAAGTCACTCACTGTGTAGCTTTCCTTTGGGCACTGCTGATAAAGTAAATGAAGGCAGTATTTCAAGCAGGCCTTTGAAACAATTCCTCAGTGCCTGAAGGGAGAGAAATCCCTGCTGAGTACAGCACACGTCCTCCACGGTGTGCCCATTCCACCGAGCCCTTCGCTGTCAAACACTGCCCCAGTTGCTAGGTTTAAAATGGGCTCTTCTCCAGCTGCTTACGTGTCCTGTAAACAGCCATCAGCAAGGTCTCCATTAATGCCTTCAGAAGACGTGAACGTGGGAGATATTTATAGGCTTTGGATGAGATCTCTCTCCTTGCCTGGGCCATTGCGCAAACAGAGGGTGTGTGCGTGGAATTCCTCTCCTCACGCCACACAAGTTCACTGCAAGCAAATGCCAACTACTAACTCTCTCTGAACAGCTTTTACTCACCACCCTACACATTTATTAGCAGGATGAGGAGCACAGAAGCTCCTTATAAAGTGATGGCAGCACAGAGGCCAGGAGGAAGCACAGCTCCCAGGGAAAGCTCTCTGGCCATTTCTGACCTTCGACCATGAGTTTTCGAGACAGAGTTTCAGCAGCGTTTTTCCTAAAGACAGTGGAAAGGTATCAAAAAGAAGAGCTTTCTGCCTGTCTGCTTACCACAGTTAAGCCATTCACAAAACAGACTAGGAGGAATTCCCTGCATCCTACTGTCTTTAAAGTTTCCATGTCCCACAGCACAGGCATCTCCAGTCATATGAGAGCTACATAGCTGCAGTCCAAGCTGGAAGCTCACAGGTATGTTAAGTTTTCAGAAGCAGAATTGCTCCCCAGTTAGGATATAAATATCCAATCCCTCAGTAAAGAGTTCCTTCATATGCCCAGTTGGGAATTTCAATTTTTCTGCATGCACAAAAAGGTCATAAGCAGTTTAGTCTTCCATAACAACTAACTAGCATCCATCAACCCAGTTCTAGCATGGAACAAACCCGTGCAAACTAGAGAAATTGCACCATTTGCCACCAAGGGAGATTAGTTCTCTAATTAATATCATCTTTGATGACTCATCATGCCAAAGGGATAAAAACAAACCAATCATCATCTTCTCTGCCAAGAAATTACAGCTTGCAAACTAAACTATAAAAAAACCTGGTGGCTTTTTTCCCAGGTCCCACCAGCAGCCACCAACATACAATAGCAAAGCACACCTAAAGCCATTCTTCCTTCTCAGCTATGTAAGGCTTCACTCTTCCTTCTGAAATTAAGCAGCCTTGGAGGGAGAAAGGAGGTGATCTAGTGGTTGCCATTTAATGCTAGTCTAGAGCTTTATAGGCTGCTCAGGGGCAATAGAAAATCCAGCGACTGCAAGAACAATTAAGAAAGGAGTTTTACTGCCCAGAGACATCTCGTATGTATACAGGAGCAGAGATCTTTACAGAAGTCATGCAAGCAGTGAACATCAACCCCAAGTCTCACAGGAAGCATTAATCAAAAAACCCCTGTGGGTCAAGCACTGATGACACACTGGGACTTCTTCTTTAAGGCCTGTTTCAAACCTGTTTCAGCCCAAGGCAGGCAGTACATGGCATACCCAGCAACCAGCTCTCTCCATGTGTACTCTGCTTACCAGCTGTAACACAAACATGCCCCAAACATCCAGGCCCACAGCAAGCAAACCATAGTCCATGTATCTGACAGTCCCAAAGCTAGCTGTGGAACCATGTGACCTTTTGGTGATGGGTTTTTTTTTCCCCTTTAAACACTTTAGAGGAATGGAGACTGATGAGGCAGTGAGGTTTGGCAGCAATACTTTCCTTTAAGCTCTGCTGATTGAATTGCTCCAGCCCTTTCCCTGCAGTATTTTCCCAGCCTTTAAAAGCTATGTTCCCTGTATCTGCGAGGAGAGAGGACTCTGCCAAGCTTCAAGCACAGTGCTTTAGCAGAACAGCACAGCAGAGACCACATGCTGCCTATGAAGTGGCAAAGCTTAGGCTTGAACAGCTTTTTCCTCCCCCTCCATCCTCTACACAGCTGAGTCAAACCCCAGAAGTATCACATCATCTCAGGCTTGGTAGCATTTCAGTACAGACCCAGGGTCAGAGTTTCACATTGCTCTTGAGAACCTGGAAGGAGCAGCCTTGGGCTTTGGTTGTGGCTTTTCCCAGACATTCCACTTTTCAAGGCTGCTCTCTGTCCTTCCTCCCCCACAAGGGCTTTGGGGAACTGCAGATCTTCATCCAACCTGCACTGTGGGTGGGGGGAGGAAAAGTGCTTTTATGCTGACACCCCAAAAGCCTTCCTAGATGGGCAAGAGTGATGTTGCTTGTCCTGTAGCCCCTGGAAAAAGCCAGTCCATGTAAGGTCCCAGCAACACAGCAGAGGTGGCTTCCTAGCACAGCCCTCAACAGGAGCTGCCAAAGGCACCAAGAGAGTCCCAGGGGTTGAGAGGTGGGACTGGGAAACATGAGAAACCTGCTAGAGGTTGGCCAAGGTGCTGTGTCCACACAGCCAGGGCAGGCTGGTGCTACTAGAGCTGGTTGAAGCCAGGCCATGCCCCTCTAGAGGGCCTGTCCAACTCTCCTGAAGAAGCTGCTCTCCCACAGCAGGAAACATGGATGTCTCCTTCATAAGGGAGATGAATAAGCCCTGCAGAGCAATGGATGATAAACTGCTAACGTGACAAATGAGGACACGTTGTCCTTTCCCTCTGCTTCTCTCCCAGCCCTGGAGAGATCACTTCAGGTCACTCATACTTCTAACGATCTGCTTCCGATGGGTCGCCTCACTCATTTCACTCCATTTCACAGAAATAAAGGCAGCCTGGCTGCCTTTCACCACTTCCTTTCAGGAGGACAGAGGGGAACAAAAGCTGGCTCAGCCCTACTGAGAGCCGTGGGCCATCGCTACAGCCCAAGAGGCACATGCCAGCTCCAGCCCTTTCCCTTGTGCCCAGTGGGAATTACTCGGCCAGCTTCTCACTGCAGATGTGGATGGCAGAACTGTCATTTACATGGAAAGGCAGCCAAAGTTGGGACAATACAGGGCTGGTGGGCTCACCTTTGCCACCAGGAGACCCTCTGGGAAAAGAGGATGTTCAAACCATCCTCCCGCCATCTCCAGAGCTGGTCAGGAGCAGTCCATTTTTCCCCCTCTAGCTAAGAAAATGCCTTTCAAGGACTGTACCACCCTGGTTGGAGGTTTGCAATTCTGCCACCAAACATGTCAGTGAGCTTACAGCATTAATTATTCTGGAGGCACCTCAAGCCATCAGATGCAACTTCATCGCCTGCCCCAAAGCCCTTCACTGGAAGGACAAGGGATGCAAGCACCTCCTGGCCGTGCAAGAAGCTGCTGACTCCAGCAAGGGTGAGCAGCCAAGAGGCTGTTTCCAGAGAGACAGACTGCTGTTATCAGCTCCCCAGAGATGAGTGTGCAAAATACCTGGCATATCATGCTCCTTGGATCATTTGTATTCAATTGTATATCCAAGAGGGAAGGGGCGGGGGGAAAGAGGCTCTTGACTTTTGGCCAGGAACACGAGATAAAGTACAAGGAGAGGAAGAGTGATTTTTTACAGCCCCAACAAATAGCTATTTACTTCCTAATGAAGTGCTGGTGCAAACACTGAATGTAATCCAATGAGTAAAAAAGGCCACTGGTTACTGGGTTTCAGAGAAATGTTTTCCAAAGCCCTGTTAGAAAGATAAGTGCATATTAAAGGAGGAAAGTGGGTTCACACAGCAGTGCAGTCAGTATGCTCTACCTCTGTGTACCAACAATGCTTGGCCAAAGACTTCAAGCAATCATGGAACAACCTCATTTCCCAGAAGGGTGGGACACCCACACACTGAGCCTTTTTGGCCGAGAATGCTCTGGGTTTAAGACCATCATTTAAAAACTGGAGGGTAAAAAACCAGAAGAGGTGAATCTTTGTATTGAAAAGATGTGTTTCAGAGAGGAATGTCAGCCCAAAAGCCAACAGGCACAGCCAGGTTTCAAAGTGCACTCCCTGTCTGTGATGAGATGAAAGGATGGAGATGATTCACCTCCCTGATGTTGGTTTCACAGGGACTCCTCCAGCCACAAGGCAGCCCAAGACACACCAGGAAATGCATTGCTCCCCAAAAAAGCATCGATTCCCATACTCCCAAAGCCTGGTCACACCATGATATATTTCTAAATGCAAGGCCATGCAAATGAGCTCTGCATCACTGGCAGTGCACAATGACCTCACCCAGGACATATCCCAGCTCCTCTGCACAGCCCCGCTGCCAAAATGCCTTTAAGAATTTGGTCATGGGTTACACACTCAGAAATTATCTTTTCTTTCCATGGCCCAGAAGCCCAGATTTCCAGACAAAAGTTTAATGCTTATTTTTAAGCAAAAGAGATTTGCCAGCACAAACTAAGAGATAAACAAGCTCTTTAGTCAGCAGTCAGTGTGACAGACATGATAACCTGGCAGCAGCATTGCATTTCCTTCTCCCCATCATGCCTGCCCCATACAGCTTGGGGGACACAAAATAACTCTGGTGGAAAGATCCCTGTCGTGTTGGGGGACTACAGCAGTGACAGCAATCCCCAATGCACTAGAACAGACCAGGGCACAAAAAGGCAAAATAAAAAGAGACTCTGGGCCAGGAACGAGAACTGTTCAACACAACTATCTGGCAGGTTTGGGATACAAGCTCCTGATCTCTCTACATACAGTGCATACACATAGACACACACACAGAGTTTTCAGATACATCTTATTACATTGCAAAACACTGTTTTCTTTATTTTTAAATCCAAAGACACTTTGGAGGAACACTGGTTATAAAGACATTATTCTGGACATGAACAATTGCTCTGTGTTGGAGATGGGCACACGAAAACTGGGACATGAAAGAGAACCAGACAACCCCCTCTGACAGGTTTTAACAGCTTTTAGACAAATCTATATATGATTTACACAAAGATACCTGCACACATTTAGCATTCAAGCACACAGAACTCCATAAGGCAATAATTTAGAAATCCCCCAGCCAAGAAGTTACGTATTATCCCAAGTCCTTCGATTACTTCTGCTGAATAACAGTCACTGAACACTAAGCATGTGCATTTTTTGAAGACACAAGTTTGCTTTTTCCTGATCCAAATACAGAACAAAAACAGGATCATAATTTACCATAGAAGACAATGAAAATCTTATCATTGTAAATATATGTAGTGAGATAATACAAATCCTGTTCCTTGGTATTTCCCCTCCACCCTCTATTCCTACCACTACTCCTTCCAGCTTTAGGGCCTCTCCCCTGCTTGCATGGAAGATTGACGCCCATCTCAAAGCCATAAATTACTCACAAACAGCTACTGAAAGTAGCAATGACCGTAGGGTAACACTTCCACAAAGCAATAGAGCTTCCTGGCAAGCTGATAAGAGTTTCCTGTTTTGAGTCTTGGGTTGGGTTTTTTTCCCTCTGATAAAAATTTGACTCTCAAAACATCTCAGAAAGGAAGGACTGACAGATTTTTCTTCCCCCTCCTCCTCTATACATGTTGTGTTGCGAAATTTGTTTTTTTGTGAATGTGAAATGGGGACCAGGTTCAAGAAACTCAAGTGCACCAGCTGAGACAGCAGATGAGAGAAGCACGGGGAGTCCTTCCCTGCCTCGCGATGATGGTGTTCACATGCACCTCTGTTTTCACTGGCCCCACACACCTCTCTCTCTTTCAGAGATAAAAGAAAAATCATTGCACAGGCTTGATCCAATATCAAATATGGATACACAATATTCCCCAGGAGCACCACGGAACCACACAGCATTTTAACATTTAATCCCCAAAAAATCACCTCTCATTGAAAGGGGAACAACCAGCAAGTTTAGTTCACTTCAGAAAGTGAAACAAAAATAATTTTCACTGCTCCATTTGTCCTCTGGTATGTAGTCTTTACCCCTGGGGAGGACAAGGGCAGAGGCAGAGCCCCCCAGCTTCTTTGGCACAGGAGCAGCCTGGACAGTTGTTACAGAGATTGCAAAGGGGCAGAAGCAAGCAAGGTGATGCTTTGCAAGGTGATGTTTTGCAACACAAAACCATTTAAGCATAATCAAGATAATTTTATGTGGTGAAGTTCACACTAAATTGCACCTTGTAGAGGAAGAGCAGCAGCTCAGTGTTTTTTTCCAGATCAGACTGGGCACCATTTCACATCACTTCTCCTTTAAGCCAAATTTCACCACCTCATCTTATGGTAAATGGCAGAAGTGAGAAGAACTTACACAACAGAGCAGAGGTCACAGACTTGCATTACTTGGGGCTTTCAAACATTCACTTTCCACTGCAAGCCATGTGCATTTGTTCACACACAGGGTTGCCCAAAACAATGTCATTGCTTGCCCACACTAACTGGCAAGGCTGAGAGGAGCTCTCCACACATACCCACTTCAGTGGGCGAGAGGAAAAGCAAACAATGCTGCAACATAAAATTTCCAGACGTGCAGCTGTCCAGGCCAGCCACAAACAGGACCGGCAGCAGATGCTGCAACTCTGCCTTCTCCCAAACCCAAAAAGCCATCTCCTAAAAGTGACACAACAGCTGAGACAACCCAGGCAGCTCCCTCTAGCCCTAGATACTCAAGACTATCCAAAACCACCGCCAAACACTTTCTCTTCATTCACCCTCCCTCTCCTTCCCCAGTTTTCCTACCTGTTCTCCAGGGGCTGTTCCCTCTAGACAACCTGGCTCTCAGCAGCAACCCAACACTACCATTCTCCAGCCACCCTTTCAAACCTTGCCTGTAATTTCACTAAGTAGGAGGAGACCTGCTCAGGTGAAGGAAATTCTGCTCCCAAACTCCTGCACACCTGGCAAGCCAATGCCCTGCTAAGCATCTGCAGGGGTCTGGCTAGCTTAGGCTGCTCTGCTCAATATTTCTGGGATTTGCTCTCCTGATGGAGGTTGAAAATTCCCTCAAATACTTATTCCAAGGAAACAACCTTTCATGATATTGTTTTGCAGCCAAATGCTCAGAGTGATGCTTTGTTGCAGGAAAAAAAAACAGACAGGAGGTAGATTGAACCTATACGTACAGACACATACATATATATATACACACACACATATATGTGCATAGAAAATGTCAGTGTGGTCAGACAAGAGATCTGCACCTCATGGTTCATCTTACCCTGTGACTTTTCTGCATATAGTTTACTTGCTCTTTGGAAGCCAAGCAAAAAGCCTTTTGGTCCAAGGTCCAACGCAGAAAAGTCTGAAATTAGCTGCTTGACAGAAATGCTGACAAAGTGCCATCAGGGCCACCTTCACTGTGCTTGTGGGACTTGTCTCAGTGCCACCCTGCTCCACAGAGCTGGCGAGGCAGTTCAGAGGAAAGCCCTGAGCACGGCTTCAGCTGGCAAAGGCCTGAGATGTCGAAGAACAAAAGTGTGGCTGCAAATGGGCTGCATTTGTTGTACAAATCACAGTGGTAATGAAAACACACAGCCACAGCACTCTTTTGGCAGTCCCTTTTCAGTGTCGGACTGCAGGAAAGGAAGAGATTTGGGGATTGTGGCTTAGGGCTCATTTCTTTACTACAGATCCTAGAGAACTTTGTGAAGCATTGCTCAAATCCAGACCAGATGTGCCAGTTCACTCCCTGTGGGGTGCAGATCCAAAACTGGAAACTTGGGCAACATAGACCCTCATGATGCATCAGTACATCTTGTGGTACTGCCTGGATGCAGAAATTTTGGTCAGAGAGAGGCTTGACATAGGTCAGTGCAGCTTACAGGGCACTCAGGAACAGAAGAATTTCGCTCAGAAATATGTTAAGGAGCCACGTGAAGAAGAGGCAAGGGAAGCTCTTCCTACTTGCCCAGGGCACAGGCCTTGGCCAGAGCACTGATCCAAGGTGATTTATTTAAGCCACACTCACAGAGCTCACTGAGAGGAGAAAAACCCCACAGCACAGCAGGATCCTTCTTGCTCACCATCGGATTCTCAATCCAGGGAGCCATCAGGGGAGAAGCTCCAGGTTTAATTTTAGCCTGCACCCACAGAGCATATATTTCCCTTTTATTTTTATTCTGAAGTTCATGTAAAAATAGGATTTCCTGCTGCCCGATAAGGGATTCCTGTTTTTGCAGCAGGTCTGCCTTCTTGGGAAGCACCACAGTGCCTGTGGGGTTATGGATGGGCACTTCAAAGCCCAGCAGCCCAGCTGAGGGGGTCAGCTGGATAACATTGGGGATTTACATTGTTCCTGCTCGCCTTCAGGGAAAAATCTAAAGTGGCTGTGCCCCCCTCCTTCGATGAATCACCACCAAGTTTAGCATTCCGGAACTCTGCTTTGGAAAATCTCGTTTTGCCTGCATATTTTTAGTAGGGGGGGTTTGGGTTTGCATCCTTCCCAGGTAGATTTTTGTCAGTTTGCCTGGCTCCAGGGAGGCGTATCTGCTCTGGTCATCACCCTGGAGATAAATATAAGCATGGAATAGTCATTCCTCCCACCCTTCCCACTCCCCCATGACACAGCTCCCACATTCCACAGCACACGTGGGCCAAGGCTCCCCACCACAGTCCCTGGAGCTGCAGGGAGGAACAGGACCTGCCTCGAGGGGCTGCTCCCCACCTCTGCCTGGGCTTTGCAGGACACAGGAGTGTCACAATTTCAGGACAGGCTGTTTCAAGCCCAAATGTCAATAATTGTCAGTCTCCTGTAATGCAGAGGCATCACTCTGCTTAGCTGTGTCTGCCCTGGGGGTACTCAGACACCAAAAATTATTCCAAAGCCACCAGGGTCACTGGTGGCATCATTTATGAAAGGAAGAGCACTGGCAAGGGTTCTGCTGCCCACCAGCTCTTATTTTCTCATTGCCTGCTTTTCTCTGTGGCCAGAGAAAAAGTCCTCAAGTGCTAGAAGGAGATGTGCCAAGAGGAACATGAAAAGGAATTCGTGCATTTGCCTGGTGCTGAGCAGAAGTTTCCCTCAACCCCCAGCAAGCCGTTCCTCTTGGCAAGCGAGCAAAAGGGAGTGAGAGTTTTCCTTGAAAAGAGGAAAAGTGCATATTTTTTTCCTTTTAAGAATAAATCTGGATTCTCTCAGTGGGGCTGTGGATGTCGAAAATGTGGCTCTCAGGACTGGAAGCAGCTCTGGCTGCAGCCCATCCCCAGGACACCCTTTAATGTTGCAAGAAGCTGTCTGAGAGGCACAGGACGGAGAGGCTTCCCTCCTCCTCACATGGGTTTGGATCCAACAGGGCTGTTCCCAGGGACTTGACCTCACCATGTGAAAAGACTCAGAAAATCAGTCTGGGTAAGGACAGTGTAAAGAAACGTCCCTTTAGATAAGCCTGAGAAATACCACTGCAGCTATTGCCCAGAGCAGGGGGCAAGAGCTGTCTTCAGCCACTGCCACTGGGGAAACTCGAGCCTTCAGAATGGAAGGGTGTGTTCTGGGAATCTTCATGCTGACTCCCCCATGAAACAGGGAACGAACAACCCACAGGTCTGACCCTGATCATCATGGACATCTGAGCCCAGCTCCCAGGCTCATTGCCATGGAGCTGCAGCTCTTTGGCATGCACATGGAGTTTAGTTGGCTTTCTAAAAACAACTTGTCCTGGTACAAAAGTTGAAATATTTGACTTATATAAGACCAAGGGAATGGAAATGTTGAAGCACCAGAGAGCCACCACTGCATCACTTTTATCAATCAATTGAAAAGGGAAATGTCAGCCTTCTAACGAGACATTAACAGCTGTTTCTCTTGTGCTCTAGAGCCTGTGAGTTTCCAGCCCAGCACCCTATAGCACAGTGAGCAGAGGCAGCACTGTGCCTGCCAGGGACAGAGCTCTCTGAATTTATACCAGGGGTATTTATAGAGGCAGCTGGCACTGGCAGCTCTCCGGGGACACCAGCATGGTCTTCTGCAAAGGGGCTGCTGGAGACACAGTAAGAGAGTGGGAATGTGCTGGAGCAACACCAAACCACCAGCCAAGAGTCCAAAAAAAGCCTCAGGAGTACCCAAGAGCCAGGTCTCAGGGGCATTTCAGCTCCAGTTAAACCCCATGGGCTGGGGCACCACTCCCACATCAATGCCAGCACTCAGGAGCTGGTGAAAGTCATGTTCTAGAATCACAGAATCCTGTATGTTGAAAAAGACCTCTATGATCATCGAGTCCAACAATTAATCTACCATTGCCAAGGCCACCTCTAAGCCATGTCCCCAAGTGTCACATCTGCACAGCATGGATTCTACAGCACTTTCCCACCTGCTGTCCTGCCCTCCCTCAGAGGCTGAAGCAAGCAATGGATGCCTGTCTGAGGGTGTTTTTCTCGAGGGAGGCATATCTCCATCATTCATTTTTGCCTCCTTCATCTTCACCAGGAAAATAAGCTGAGGATGCTCAACCAGGGTGCATGCAACAAGCAGTTGGGGTCAGAAGCTCCCAGAGGCAAAAAAAAAAGGTCTCAGGTAAGAGTTAGCAATGGTGCATTGGAAATCTGTTTCCAAAGAGCTCCCAAAATGCAATTCGTTCCCCCACCCTGCATTCAGAGGAAATAGTTAAAATGAAGGCTCATGGAGTCAGAGGGTTGCTGGGGTGAAAGAGCTGTTCACCCCTCCTGGGTCTATCCTTCAGGCACAGAGGTCCCTGCTCCTCCATTTCATGCCTTTCCTGGCCTGCTAGCTCAGAGTTTTATTGTCTTAATTCAGCACTCGAGGCAGGTGGAGCACCAGAGCATGACTTTTAACAGCTGCTGCACTTTAAGCCCTGGACTAGGAAGCAGAGCTGAAATCCTTTGGGCTTTTTCAGACCAAAACTGCCTTGACTTCCAGATCTGCCTCTTCTTTAATTGTGGCTGTGTGTGAAGCAATGGTGGTTTGCTCATTTGCAATTTTTTTTCTTCTCAAGTGGTTTTTCAGTGTTTCCAGGCCTTTTCAATCACAACATCATGTTTTTATTCTGTGGAAATGTGGTGCTGCAGGTGACAAGAAGCTGCTTCCCTTGTCTCCAGCCTCTTTGGAAATATTTAAATCAAATTAACCTCAGCATGTGTGAGGAGACAACATCAGAGAGGAGAGGCTGGGGACTGGTTATTTCCACAGACTGAAAATAGATGCAGAAATGCCCAATTTACAGGCAAGATTTACTAATAGAAGTAAAATAATGGGAAGAGGAGGCAATTTTTGGCTGAATTTGACTACTTTGAATGAAGAAGGAAAGCCACTTCCCTTCTTACTTCTTCCCAAAATTCCAGAGGAAAAAAATAGGAAGAGAGGTTTCTCTTTTCTTCACTTTTAGGTAAAAATAACACAGAGGAAATTAAAAAAACCCAAAAAACAAAAACCAACTGACCAATTTTCACATCACGAAAGAGGGTGTTGGCCCCAGCTGGAGTTACAGACTGCAGTGGAGCTGCGATTTCCTGGCGCTTTCTCACAGCACCTACCCCAGGGTGAAGCCAGCAGAGCCACCCCAGGAGTTGCTAAGGCTCTGTAAGCCAAGAAAATTTCTCTTCCCTGACCTGTTGCAAGGCCACAGTGCCTCGAGTTCATGTGTTCTTCCCTCTGCCTGACCTTTCCCTATGGGACAAGCAGGTGGTGCTTTCTGCAAGTGAGCGATTAAAAAATAAAATAAAATAAAAAAAGAGAAGAACACTTTTTTGGGGTAGTTTTTGTGACTTGCCATGGTGGGCTACTCAGGTCCTGTGCAAATGGCTCAGGTATGAGTTTGGTTTGCAGGAGAGGGTTAGAATGGAGGAGATGAGGGCAGAGCATCCCTCAGCTCCATGCAGCTGGACAATGGCAGGAGGCTCCAAAACCCACAGACCTGGCCTCAGAATGAGGGGTCACTGTGTGTGGGGTATCCCAAATGAATCCTGTGCTCACTTGTGCTCAGACAAGGCTCGTGTTGAGGCAGGATGGGGCTGGAAATTGATCCTCACTGGCTCAGTCCTG
Organism: Entomyzon cyanotis; assembly: GCA_024500445.1. Lineage (NCBI taxonomy): Eukaryota > Metazoa > Chordata > Aves > Passeriformes > Meliphagidae > Entomyzon > Entomyzon cyanotis. The sequence continues at coordinate 22,155,198 of JAKEPQ010001015.1, read as the reverse complement.
GAGTTGCTCCCGGTCCTGTTTGCAGCTGCTGAATCCCATGGGCTGCAGGAAGGTGGGAGAGAGCCAGAACAGATGGGAACACGCAGGCATGGCCAGCTGGGTGTCCCTGGGTGTCTCTGGGGGTGTCAGGCACCTGATGCCCTGGTTAGGGATGGTGGGAGCTGAGCAGAGCCAGCGTAAAGCCCTGCAGCCAAACCCCAGTGCCTCCTGTCTTTCCCCCATGCAGTGCCATGCCAGGAGGGGCTGAGCTTCTGGGAAAAACACAGAAAAGCAGAATTTCAGTTTGTGGTTCACATCCCACAGGCTCCAAAAATAACTTGTTGGATGGGAAGTCTGATGAGGCTACCTCTCTGTGTCCACAGCCCCCATCCTGATGGGAGAGAAGGAGGCAGCAACATGGGGCTGGCGCTGGGGACCACACTCTGTCCTTCCTGTGCATCTGCCACCACCCTAATGCCACCAACAGAGCAAAACCAGGCCTTGTGCCCCTGCCATGCCCTCCCCATCAGGAACACAGTGCCCAGGCCATCCCACACATCCCACAAGTGGCATCAAGAGGCTTGTGGCAGCCACAGCAGAAGTCCATTTGTCTCACACCATCCCTCCCCAGGAGAAGTAGTAGATGTGTCATTTTCCTTTCACAGGACACGAGCAGCCTTATCCAAATATAAACAACCTGGGAGTATTTGCCGGCTTATTGTCTGCACAAAAAAGTAAAACAAACAGACCTCAAACCCTTTTCCCCCTGCCACTTCTGGTACAGAGTCAGGGCTGTAGACTCCGGAGTTCCCGCAAACATCACTCATCAGAAATAGCATCCTACTGAGCCAGTGTGGAGGTAGCCCAGCGAGCCATGCTGCCACCTCCTCCTCCACAAGTCACTGAAAACCAGTCAAGAGATCTCTGAATATTTCAAGAGTTGCTGGATGAATAATGGAAAAAACCAGCAACCATGGAAACGTGATAGCCTGCAGTGTCATGGGGCAGAGCTCCCTTGGGAGAGGCCAGAACAGTAAAAGATGTCTGGGTGTACCCTCAGACCACCTCAGCTTTTGGGAGCATCAGGAAAAGCATTCCCTAGGGCAAAAGCTGCCTGAGAATCCATCCCCCCACGTCCAGCAATGGACACACATAGAGCTTTCCTCACCTGAGCAGGCAGCAGCACAAAAAATGACACAAAAAGGGGAAAATGCTGCTGTAAAAAGAGCAAAAGTGCTTCTCCCCCAAAAAACAAGGCAGGCACAGGGTGTGAAGCCTGGGGGAGCCATTCTACAGTGAAAGAGTGGAGGCTCGGGAAAAGAGGACCCACAGGAGACACAAGCCCAAATCCCAAGAGATCCCCTCTTCCTTTGCCCATCTCCTCCCAACCCACACCTCCCCTTCCCATCAGGGACTGCAGCAGGGACATCAAAGTCTGGTTTGTGTGACTGATGTTTTACAACCAAGATTTTTTCCAACTACCCTGGTTTTAACCACCAGCAGCTCTTTTTCAGGAAATTTTGAGATGTTTCAGACCCCAGTCTCCTCTGTGCTGCCCGCAGCAATGCCACTGTGGCCACCCAAGAAAAATTCCTCCCATTTCTGAGAAGTTGGGGGCCAAGCAGAGGCTTTGCCTCCATGTTGGTGGGATGGAGAAGTAGCTCCTGAGGGCTTTTCCAGGATCCCTCTCTTACTTGGGTCCCAATGGGAGGAGCAGTCCAAAGAGCAGAGGTGTTTGCATGAAATAAAATTCACATTCGAAATAGATGTGAAAGAAAAGGTGAAGAACTAGATTTTCCAAATTACCACACATCCCTAGGCATTGCCTGGTTTGTCAGGGGGCACTTTGGGTTTCTCCCATGCGGCGCTAAAGAGAGAGGAAGGCCAGGAGGGGCTTGGGACACAAAACAAGACTGAGATGTGGTTGGAGAAACACTCAGTGGTAAAAGGTCCTGTTCTGTTCAGGTGGCACCACTAAGCTCCATGAGGAGATGCTGGGATGGAGGTGATGGCTGCTGGTCCCATGGGAAGTGATGGGATGGAGGCAATGGGATGGATGGCTGCTGGCCCCATGGCAGGTGATGGGATGGATGTGATTGCCACCAGACCCATGAGCATCCTTACCCTGCACACACAGATCCAGACACATGTTATTTTTTTCCATAGGATTCCCATCTGCTGCTGCAAAGAGATAATGGCTGTAACCCCCATATTTTTTAAAAAAATGAGTCTCATTGAGTCCCTTGGTCCCTTCCTCCCAGGAAAACGCCCTTATCCTTAATAAAGAAGGGAGAGAGGGATCCTCTGGATGGACACATGGCAGAGGCTGCATGGCTGCCTCATCTTCTCTCCACCACCATTAGGTGCTCCAGCTGATGTGGGCCTGGCTGAGACAATGCAAAGTTTACCAGTTTATGCAGTAATTAAGCAAAGCCTCTCAATAGAGCATCACTAATTAGATGAATCCTCCCTAAATTACCAGTAGTTCATGGCACCCTGTAAAATCCTTGTGTAATAGTCTTAGCAAACAATGACACTCAGCGCTGGCACTCAGCCACACAGCTCAACGGCAATTGCAAAGCACTTTGGATGTTCACGAGCCTTTTAAAAAAAAAAAAGAAATCTAAAATGTACATTTCCCCCAATGACTCTGCTCCAGGGTGTATTAAAAGCAGTACCTTGACTCAGCCTGCCACATAAACATCCTGCTGCCCCCGGACAGCCCGGTCCTGTCTTCCTCCCAGGATGAGGAGCTGAATAAGAAGTGACAATCACAGCTCCTGCCCGCGGGAAAACAGGAAGCACCAGAGTTGTACAACCACTCCAAACATTGTCCTACCTGCTCCACTCCTTGGGTGCAATGGGAACTTGCTTTTCTTTCCTTTCCACAGTGCATAACTATTTCTGGTCCAGTGCTGCTCTGTCCCAGGATGCTGCTGCGTGGAGCAGTCCCTGTGGCCTCTGGCTTTTCCCTGCCTGCCCAAGGCCAGCCTAGTGCTCCCTGTCCAATGCACAAGGACAAATGTCCTCCTAACAAACCCACTGCAAAACCTGGCAGCATTGAATGCAAGCACTGGAGGAGGTGGAGTTGTGCTCAGGGTGCTGGGCAGATTGGCTCACCCACATCTGGCAGGAGCTAGACTGACGAAAATCCCAAATCCCACCAGAAAGCAGCTGGGTTGGCCAAATTTCTGAAATGAGCATAAGACTGAATGTTCTCCGCAGGCACACAGAGAGGAGCTCTGGGAATCCAGAGATGCGATGGAGAAGAGGCCACTTGCAGAACCCCCAGTTTACCCACAAATACCCACTCCCACCCTTGACTTTCTGGGTTGATTTCAAGGAATCCTCCTCCACTCAGTGCACTGCATCCCCAGCCAGCAGCCTGCCAGTGCTGCTCTCAGGACCATCCTTCCCAGAGACCAAAGACTTTCCATGCTAAATGTTGCTATGGGAGTGGGGCAGCTTGTTCCTCCTCTATTTCTGCTGAGAGATGGGCCCAAATTTTCTTGCAAAACACAGATATCGTACACAAGTTTCCAAACAAAAAAAGGGATAAGAAGGTTTCCTCTCCACTCTTCCTTTGCTCGCGATGTGAAAACATCCCTCACCCAATGAGGCAGTGTTTGCCATCACTCTGCAAAGTTCACATTCCCACTGAGCAGGCATGAGGAGGAACAAGGGGGGAACCATCCCATCAGTGCCTGCAGGTCATGGTCACACAAGACAATACTTTGCAAAATTTGGAAGTGTGAGGAATGTGGGAAGGCTGAAGAGGAGGATGTTTATTAACATATAAGAATATCTCCAAAGGGTTTGCGTCCTGTGAGGAGAAAAAGGGAGTCCAAAGAGATGTTGTTCAAGATATTGGTGGGGAAAAATCTGGAAATCCTTATTCAGGCAATGCTACTGCTGGTGTAAAGAAAGAGAATGACTTTTTCTCACATTCACGGCAGTGAGGGCTTTCCTAAATTACGGGAAGCTTCATATGAATTCCCCAACTAATTCCCTTGTGCAATTGCATTAAATAGTAGGATGTGAATGCATTTCCATACCTGACTCAGCCTCTGTGCCCAAAAAAGCTCCTGTCTCCCCACATGTGTTTAGCAGGAAAATTTTCAGTCCAAGAACTGCAGTCTCAGCCTTGCTGGCTATTGCTAAGTGGTGAATGGGAAGCAAGCAGGGAAAGCCCAGTAGTGAGTTTCAGTAAGTGTCTACAGACACTCGAGAAAACTCTCCAGCACCAGAAAAAAAATTAAAAAGAAATCACAGGGTGGGCAAGAAAAAAAAAAATTTAAAATCACCATTTAAATGGCAGATACAAGTTAGAGGGAGGAGCTGTTCCCTGCTTCTCTCTTCCCCTACCTCCAACAGCAGTCTCAGGCATATCTGGGAGGTAGCTCTGCATCCAAAGGGCAATTCCAGCTGCTCAAGGCCCTGCTAGCTCCTGGCCTATTAGTGCTGCTGTCAATGAGGAAGAAGAGGGAGACCACCACAAGGGATCCACACAGACCTGGCCTTGGCACCCAGGGGGTGTTCACCCCCGAGTGAGGAGCTGAACCAGCTCTGACAATGCCCCACAGCAGCCCAGCAGCTGAAGCAGCCAAGGCAAAGCAGCTGCTCCCCAAAACCAGCCCTGGCAGCTCAGGGACAGTCTCCTCCTGTCTGCAGGTCACCAAGGCACAGCAGACACCATGCCCTCCTCTGATGAAACCCTGATGGAACTTGGTAAGTTCTGTTTCCGTGCAATGCAAAGCAAAGGGGTTTTTCCACTACTTTCTGCTCCTCAGACACAGACTGTCTCTTTGCTTTCCATTTATGACTGTAAAATTAAAATCAGCTGCATTTCTCCCTACCCACTGCAGCTGCACTTGGGCTGTGGTTGGGACAGTCCCTGCTGAAATGTATTTTAGTGCAGGAAGGCACGTGCTGCTGCCACCTGCTCAACCAAGAGAACTTGCAGAGCTCCTTCTGCCCTTATGTTTGTCAACCTCACTGCAGTCTCTTGATCAAAAGGAGCTCCTTGCACTGGAGCTGGGTGTGTTTTGCTGCAGCCCTGCAGGCTCTGCTGCTCAGGTGTGCGGCCAGGCTGCAGGTGATGCTGCCAGGAGCAGCAGGGAAGCACTGCTGAGCACCAGCTCATTCACCCTAAGACCTGTCAGGCTGGGAGAGGCGAGATTAGCCCTACAGCCCAAAGGAAAACGTGTGGCTCTGCTGTGAAAGGAAGCAAAGCGTGGCCATTCGCTCCTGCCCTCACACATCCCCTGGCTGTGCCAGGCTTCTCCAGGTTCGGGGACAGGTTGTAGGGACACGAGCAGCAGGGTCCAGCCGCAAGACCTGGAGGAAACATCTCCTCCTCGCTGCAGAAAGGGCTCAAAAGGCACAGAAGTGGCCAGGGCGGCTGTGAGGTTCATCCCCTAAAGCCGCAGAGGCAGAGCGCAGCTCAGGCCCATGGCCTCCAGCCGCGGTGGGCAGGCCTTCCTCGGGCACAGAGCACCCTCTGCTGGGAGAGCCACCGACAGTGCCCACAGCAGAGCAAATCCACCCGTGGCACAGCCCTCAGGAGCTCCTGCCAGGTGGGCTTCCATCCCACGGGGAGCTTCCCTGGGCAAAGGGAGGAGCAGCACATCTGTCAGTATAATGGGGCCTCTGCACTGCCCCGTGTCTCTGCAGCGGCTGCAGATTTTATACAGAAGAAGAACCACCAGCAGCAGTTCGGCATTTCCAGTCCCTGGTTTGTCACAGACCTGCCACATGGCACTGGCTGTGCCCTGTCACAGCTTCCAGCTTAAAAGACCCCCTGGCACCACAGAGGCAGGAGCCATGGCTCAGCACTTTCTCAGTTTTTTTTCCAGCCCCAGGACAGGCTGCTCCCCACAGCAGTGTTCCCCTCAGCAGTGCCTTGCTGAGTGCCAAAGCCAGCAGAGAATAGGGACTATCAGGGCACCAGGGACACCTTTCCCCACGTGGCTCTGCAGGACTCTGCACAGGACTGGGGGTGCAGGGCTTGTTCCTCACAGGGGGCACTGTGATCTGTCATGGAACAGACGTTGAATAAAAAGGCAGTTTCTGCCTCAAAATCTCACACTGTAAACGCAGGCAGGAGGCACCTGCTGTGCCTCAGGCCATTTCCCTGCCCCAGCCGAGCTGCTGCCCAAACAGTACTTTAACCCAGCTCTGGCTGGGTGTGTTTAAACAAACACAGGAGGTTCCCCAGCAGCCTCCCTTCGGGTCCCTACCTGCTCAGCAGCGCAGCGCTCAGCACCAGCACACCCCAGAAATGCGCTTCCTTCCCCGCCTCGTCCTCCTGGCTGCCCTGGCCGTCAGCGCCTTCCTGAGCTGGAGGCTCCTCCAGACCCACGGCCAAGGAGGTAAGGCCTGGGCACCACGGGGGCTCTGCATGGCCAGCAGCAGTTCTGTGCCATGGGGGAAGTGACCTGGAGCTTCTTCTGAAGGGTCTTGGTGGGCAAATGCCACCAGGGCAGAAAACACTGTTTGCACAGTGTTTATGGAGAAAGCCCTTGCTGTGGGGCCCTGCAGCTGTATATCCTTATGGGGTCATTGATCTCAGGTGTGGTGGGGAAAACAGGTGTCAGGCTGCTGGGGGTAACTCCAAAATCTTTGCTAGCATGGGTGAAATCCTGTTGGGAAGGCAGGAGGAAGCAGGGGTGTTGGTGATTATTGCGTTTCTTGCCTAAAAAATGCAGCCCTCCCCTCCAGTTCCAGTCATTCCACGGCAAAGTCATCACTAGATTTTGCAGACCTTGTCATTCTGGGGCTGGGTGAGCCAAAGAGCAGCTCAGGGTAGCTTCAGGCACCACTGTGTTTACTCCTGTGTTCCTGATGTCCTTTGCCTAAGTTTTACTGTGCTTCTCTGCTCTGTGCAAGGGCCTTCCCAAATATTTAACTTCTCAAGGACCCAGAACAAACCATCAAACTGTCTCCCCAGGGCTGCCAAATTCCTGCTCTGAGCAGATGAGGCAGATGTGCTGCTGCTAAAGAAAATAAACTAACAAGGCAGGCATTAATCTTCCACTTTCAAACCACTATGGCCTTTTCACATCAAAAATAAAACAAAAAGAAAAAAGCAAAGCTAGAATTGGAGAAATGAAACTGACTCTCATTGAGTCATTGTATTTGCTTTTGCCTTTTATATTTGCTTTGTTGTCATCTCACTTATATTTGCTTTTTATTTGCTTTTTATTTGTTTTTGCCTTTTTATCTACAAGAGAAAAAAATTACATATGGGAGTGATGTAAGAAGTGACGTTATTTGGATCCCTAAATCACCCCAAACTATTCAGACTAATCCCCTATTTTCACATATACTTGATAGCTGATGTTAACCTATTAACAGATGCAAAAGGGCTTGCAGGGCATAATGTATCTGTAGCTACAAACAAGTTTACTACTGCCTGGTCTCTCAAAATATTTTTGACTCTTTGGTAAACTCACCTCAGTTCTGTTCAGTTGAAAGCAAGGAGTTAAAAGTAAAAATCATGATTTAATAGAGAACAGGGCCTGTGGAGTAAATCTGTGGTTGAGATCAGTCCTCAGACATGGTGATTTGGGGAAAGAGGGATCTAGGTGTCCATAATCTCACATGTCCATGGGGACAGAAACACATTTCCCAGCAAAACCGAGCTCTTTGCCAGGCAGGGCTGGTCTCCCCTCTCCTACCCATCTTCTTTGTCCACGCTGTATCCGTTCTAAACGGGAATAACTGGAGAAGAGCCTGCTCCAGCACCCTGTGGGGGTCTGACCTGGGGCACTGTAGTCTTTCCTCACCCCCTTCTCCAAATGGTGTTTCCCAGGTGACCTGGCTCCCAAGGCAGAGGAGGGCTTCACTTTGACACTGGACACCTTCCTTCACGTCCAGCAGCTCAGGAAGAGGAGACTGAGAGCTTTCTGCAGCCGAGCAGGCAAAGTCACCCCACAGCCGAGCAGCCGGGATGAGAGAGCCGCCCTGCTCCCGAGTCTGAGGGTGAACACCAAGCTGGAGCTCCTGTACTGCCAGGTGCCATCCACAGGGGTGGAGGAATGGCAGCAGCTTTTGGAGAAGCTGGAGGAGGACAGTGTGACACTCCCAGTACTGCTCCCCTACCGCTGGCATCACGCTAGAGAGACGCGGCTGAGCAAGTTCAACCAGACGGAGATCAGGGCCATGCTGGGGTCTTACACCAAAGTGCTGTTTGTCAGGGACCCTTTCCACAGGCTGATTGCCACCTTCCTGCAAGGCATGGGCATCAGCCCATCCTTCAGCAGCTTCATCCAGGAGGTCCTAGACAGTGGAATGCTCAATAGCAGCAGGGCTTGGAAACCACTGGTCAGCCTCTGCCGGCCCTGCCTCATCCAGTATGACTACGTGGTGATGTTTGGCTTCCTCAGGCAGGAGCTGAGCCACCTGCTGCGCCGGGCTGGGCTGCTTGCAGGCAGCCTCCTCCCCGAGCTCAGTGACAGCCAAGTGCAGTGGACCTACAGGTGGCTGTCAGAGCAGATGTTCAGCGAGCTGTCTGCACAGCAGAAGAAGCAGCTGGCTCATTTTTACCGCTGGGACCTTGCTGCTTTCCCATTTTCTAGCAGTTTCCTGTCAGACCATCTCAGCACCACAAAGACCTGGGAGAAATAGCCCAGAGGGAGGAACTGTTTCAGGGAGCGTTAATCCAAAAGCAAGTGCTTCGAGATACTGACAGGCCTTTGCTTCCCAGCTGCTTGTGGTGAGGTTGTCCATGTCACAGTCCAAAAGACTCATCAGGGAGCTGAGACAGGCCACTGCCAGGGATGGGGGATTGAGGCTCTTCATGTGGTTGAACTGCGCTTTAAACACGACAAGAACAGGCACTAGGGAAGCTTGTGGCACTGGGGCTTGGAAAACTGCATGAACGGTGATGGGATGCATGGCTCTCAGCAAACCCAGCAGTTTGGGGTAGGGTGGGGGTTGGACCTGCTGCAAACCACAGCAGCATCACACATGCTCTGCCCACACTGACATTTCCTATTCAGGGCTCCCTGTTGGGCTAAGAGGTTTGGCAGCAGCTTCATGACAAATGTCCCCACACAGATACAAGAAGTGCTCCCAAAGGAGCATGTCACCTGGAGGCTGAAATGTGGCATGGGGTGGCACACCCTTCCGGGGAACCACTGGCAACGTTCCCAATTTTTTCATTCTCCGGGAAGGACAGGCCTGGCCCATCTTATCTGTTCTGTGTGAACTGTTCCTTTTTTTACAACCTTATCTCCTACATGTTCAGGCTCAAGTGGGCCCTGGGGATGGGACCTGACGCTTGCTCCATTCTCAGGTTTTGAGTTTGCCTCCCCTCCTTGCAGGGCTGACTCCAAAGGGCCAAGGCCAGATTTCAGCTTGGTACATGAGCCCTGAGACAAGGATGTGTCAGCGTGGAGCAGATACCAGCCACAGCATCAGACAGAGTGCCTTCCACCTTGTGTCAGCAACTGTTGGGCCCTATGGAGGTGGCTAGAAGCATCAGAATGCACCATTGTGCTGCTGTGGAAAACAGGATGTGGCTACTGCAAGCTCCTGCTGGCAGAGAAGCACGAGGACTGACTCTGCTTCCTTCTGGACTTGGCTGCCAGCGTGGCCAGACAGAGGCCCAGTCTCTCCAGCTGGCTCACAGCTTCATCCAGCTGGGCAGCCCGGAGCAACCACCCACCCTCTCCCAGCTCTGGTCACTGAGCTGATCTGACTCACAGCCTCTGGAGAAGGGTCCATCTTGGACAAATGCCAAGGATGAGCTGAAATTGTCTGGATTTCAAATCCTGACAGACTCTGACCATAGCGTACTTGTTTCCAGAGTATTTAGCAGCTTTATTTTGCAATGTTGTGACATTCACAGAGAATTCTGCATACATTCATGATACCAATTCAACAACACTCATTAAAGAATGATAGTGAAAACTTGATTAAAACTGACCTAAAACAATTACCAAAATCTTGGCCTCCCTCTCTCACAGAAGGCCATGCAATTAATAGCATTAAGACATCAGATCAGCTGGGCTCCTTTCAGACTCCCACAAACTCTCCAGCTGCAGTAATTACTATTTAAGTGCCGTTATTGTGCGCAGTACTTTACAGTCTAGCAAGATGGCATAGTTCCTCTTCTGAGGATAGAGTTCTGGATGAAGAAAAGCAGCAAATTTCCAATTATATGCCATTAAATTAGAGTCTTGCATCCATGTTCTATTTCACAAGGGACATTTTTCTCTTTGTGAGTAGCTTTCCCTCCAGTGACAGCGAGCAGAAACCCCACACAGTGAGATGTGTGAGGAGACAGGACAGTGCCTGGCAGGGGACAGTGCTGTGCCCTCAGGGTAGGACAGCTGCTCCCCAACAGCTTTGTAGTGCAGAGCACACCTCAAGTATCTTCTCTTCTCTAATCTTCTCTTCCTGCCAGCCCTCCCCAGTGGGTCCCAGTCCTTTACTAAGGTACCTGGTACTTATTTCCATGGGAAAGTGATGTATGAAATATTAAGACGTTGAGAGGTGACATGAAAACCTCAGCTTCATGTTCCTTAGAGTCCCACAGCACAGGCAGGTATTACAATGATCTCTCTGTAAATTGCTGTTAGCCTTCAAGCTTCCCTTTTTTCCTATGCCCTCAAAACCAGTTTATGTTATTACTTTGCACCCCTGATTTTATACCATTGCCCTCCCCAGGTGTTTGATATAATTTACATTCAATTCCAGTGCACCCCAAGAGGGAAGTGTTTCCTCCTTCCATCAGCTGGGCAAGGGTATCAAGAGGGGCCCCAAGCTGGGGTGGGCATGAGGGCAAGGCTGGTGCCTGGGAGAGTGGCTCACTGATGCAGCAGCAAAACTGGCTCCACAGGTCTGCCCTGAACAGCCTGCTCTGACCACTGCATGTACACAGAACTTGGCAAATGCACTTCCAATGAACTCACAAAGCAAACAGCAAAACAGAGACTTGATACATCTAATGTAAAACAATTTCACCTCACCAAGCAGTCACTGCAACTGCATGAGACACAAACCCATCCTGAAATGCAAACGATGATCCCAAAACCAGGGGGAGAAAGAGCACTTACTCATCCTGCTGGTGACATCCCAATATGTCTCAGGACCCTCACAGGCAGCAGGCCTGTCATGAACACTGGCAATTTTCCCATGGGATGACACTGGGAGCTCCTTGATATCCCACTCTGCCTGTGTCTCCCGAGCTCTGCATTAACACACATTACCTTTGTATTTCTTCTCATCCTGAATGAGGATGTCCAGCAATCTCATGAGGTGGATGTGCAGGAACAGAACTGATACCAGTCTACCTTACAGACTTTGTATTTTGCGTCCCTCCCTGGACACCCAGGAATGTGGATACACAGGCTCCAATAGCTGTTCTTGCACATAAATTACTACATTTTCTTCTCTAAGAGGTTTTTTACATGTTAGCAACTTTCAGGAGAAAAAAACAAAAACGTGTTCTTACCCAGTATCTCAGACCTTAAGAAACACCAATATCGTATCAATTAATAAAACAATTACATAGCAAGCCCAACAGGCACAAGATACTTTCTGCAACTCACATATATAAATTCCCTTCTTCTAGATGGTAGAACCATAATATTTCAAGTTGAGAAACATATCTACACTTTTCCAAGCAATATACCCTGGAGTGCTTAAAAAAAAGTTCACACTGAGCATACATTGTCCAGTCCTAAGATGAAGGCCAATTTTAAGAAGTTTGTACGTGAGCAAAATTTTATATAAGGAGTTACATCCTCTTGGACCATATTTTTTTCATGACCCTGGGAGTGCAAAAAGAGAAAAAGGACATTTTAATAAAGCTGTGGGCCAGAGAAACAGATAAAAGTTTGCAAATGATAAGCAGACACAGTACATGGCTGACACCATCTAGAGATAACGTGGTGCTCCAATGTTGAATCTGACAATGATAAAACCTGTCAGCAGGGATGCCCAGTACTAAATCCAAGATGAAAAATATATTCAGTCCTGTAAGATTCAAGCTATAAGATGACACCAGGTCATCACACAGTCAGCATATTTTTTAGACTAGCAGTCCCTGTAGCAAAACATACCCATTCTCTTACATTCAGCAAAACTAAGCTCTCCTGAAAAGAAGGCAAGGCCATGACAGCAAGGGGTTGACCCTAGAGGGCACCCAGAGCCAGCTAATCCCCAGCTGTGTCCAACCTCCTCATGCCCCTTGCTTAGGCTGGTATAAAGTGCCTTGGGAACATGGATGAGCAAATTTCTCTGTTCATCCAAGGTCTCTGATGTCCTTTTCTATTTAAAGGATGGGGAAAGATGTGGAGGTGTGGGATGGGAAAAGTCTGTGTCAAACAAAGTCGCATCTTGCTGGAAGTCCTCTTGGTACATTTAGTTTTTATCTTTAATCAGATAAGACAAGGAAGCACTTGAACTAAGATCTCATTAAAGTCCCAGTGCAGACAAAGCAAGAGTCCTTGAACTTGGGGTAAATCAGTCATTAGTCCCATTTGAGCCTTTTCCTCTGACACCCTTTTGTTACGCAGGTCAGACCACCTTCATTAGCCAACATCAAAAGTCCTGTTCATCTCCCTCCAGGATATCCCTGGCTTTGTGTCCAGAGAGGACACAGCGAGGTCCAGCCCTCAGCACCTTTTACACCTTCCCCCATCTCAGCTAGAGGACTCTGGGTCTGGGCTCATTTAAGTCCTTCTTGGTACAGCATCACAGAGTGATACATCTTTTTCCCACAGCAGGAAAAAGAAGAAACAACCACCCTGCTATTTCACATTGGCTGGTAATAAGCAGCAATTTTATATGAAACCTGTAAGATTTTTCAATTACACCTGGATAACATCACCTTCCACTTACTTTTCATTTGAATTTACATGACAGCTATAATCTGACAGCAATTCTCTCAGAGAAAACAATGATTGGACAATTAAATGTGAAAGCTCCATGAATCAGTGGGCGAGCCACTTGAACACAGATATATTTTTCTCCATTATAGTCCTACTGCTTTGTGGTTTCTCTGGTGTAAGTTCAGTTTCTGCAGAGCTTGCTCCTCAAACATTCCTCTTACACACGCACACACCATGGCTTAAAGGTCCCTGGCTCAGCAGAAGGGCACTGTAAAGAGAAATGAAAATTGAATTAGCAACAAATGAGAGTCCTGTCCGGGGTTCAGCATGTCTCACCATGCTGCTTTTGAGGTGGGTGACTTCGTACATGTGAAGATAAGAGTTCCTATCCCAGTTTTTCCAAACGCAGAAATGTCTGTTGGAGCCCTGTGACAACACTGTGACAGAGGAGGAGCCCATGAGGAGCCAGTGACAGGAATAACTCCTGCACTCCTTCACATCAAGTCCAGAGCCTCTAAGGAGACTCCTGTGGCCATAACATACAGGAGAAGGGAGTATTTGCAGGAACACTTTTCTCTCTCTCCCTTGCTGAGAGACACCAGTAAATCACAGCATGGTCTTCACCATATGCGATGATTCTCTGAGAGATGATAGTCAGGAGCATCAGGACAAGCAGTCAGTGCCTTTGTTCCACTGACAACACGTAGAGAATGGAAGGATGGACTGAACTTCAAAAACACTGCACAGCAGCCCTTCCTGCAGTGGGAGCCCTAGCAGTGCAGGGCTGGGGATTTGGCTTTTAGCTGGGTGGATCTTAAAGGATAACACCCATGGAACAAAACTCATCTAGTGAAGCAGGGACACAGCCTCCCCATCCTGCCCTAATCCCAGCCCTGGGCCACTGACTTCCAGGCACACTGCCCGTGGGGGGAGGCTGGCTGGGGAGCAGACTGTGAGAGCAGGGCTGTTACCATTTTGGTGAAGATGTCCACACAAGCATTGCGGATCCTCTCTGGGGTGGCAGGGCTGTCCAGCCTGAACGGCTCGGTCAGGCCAGAGTCCTTCCTTGCTGAGTAGATGGCATCTTTGATGGCATAAAACACTGAGGCAGACAGGAACAGGGGGGGCTCTCCCACAGCCTAGACAGAGCACAAGCAAGAGTGAGGCTTTGCCTTCCAGATGGGAACCTCAGTCTACCAGGTGTGCTCAGTGAGGAAACATGAAGGTAAAACACTACAGCATGCCAGGTGTGATCTGTGAGGAAAGGCTGGGCTAAAACAACCCCCAGTCAGTTTAAAGAAGAAAGAGTAGGAAAGCACAGTTTTCTGACAGCAACACCACTTCTATCTAATGGACAATCAGGGCAGCAATGTGCAGGTTATTTCAGTTCTTCCTGACTAGAAAGGATAGTACACACATTTCTGATAAGAAGCAGAAAAAACATCGTGACCTCAGAGAAAAGACAGCATAATGAGATGAACTGTTTAGACACACAGCATCATTCCTTTATCCCACTCAGCTTCACAGTGTTATAGAGCAGTAAGAGGCCCAGAGATCTCCCAGGTGTACCTTGGATGAGTAAACTGCCTTGCTATTGGGGCAATCACGGAGGAGAGACACATAGAATTCTGTTGGGATGTCTCCAAATGCCGGGATTTTGTACATGCCAGGCCCTCGAGTGTACAAGTTCCCTTCAGGAGAGTAGCGCAGCTCCTCCATGGTGAAGAGCCCAATACCCTGGACGAATGCTCCTTCTATCTACAAACACATCCAAACAAGGTTACATTCCTTTTGTTGTTGCTGTTCTTCCCCACACAAGGACAAACACTGATGACATCCAACACGGTTTTCAACCCTTCCCACCTCAGATCCCACTTTTTATCTCTAAACCATTGTCCCTTCTGCTGGGTACAATCTTTGCACTATTCCTGTGCTCTCATGTAAATGGGGCTGCATTTCCCTGGCAGGTGAAGTGATTTACAAATACATGTAAACAGATTTCCTGTAAATTCAGGACAGGAATTTTCTGATGAAGCAAACAAAACAAAATGAAACAAACAAAAAACAACCCAAAAAACCCAAACAAACAAAAAACAAAAACAAATAAACCAATACTAAAATATTGATTCCTTCCCAGGCAGACAGTAACATCAAATTAGCTGAACTTGCTGATAACTCAAAGGACAAGTAGACTAAAAGGACTAAAACTATTTTATGCTTTCTATTTCAGTGTAAATGCTTTCCTAAGTGCTGCATATTATCAGGTCACCAGCATAGATACCTGCAAAACACTCCCATATCCATCAGGTTCTAAAGACATCCCTGCATATTTTTCTACTACAAATTTTAGGGGGCAGAAATTACAAAATTGTGAGAGGAGGATGTGCTTGAACAACCCTGCATGAAGCAGCTCTGCTCTATGTGCCCACTCAGGTATCTGACAGCCAGACCAGCCTAAATATTTGGCACAAGCATTCAGTAACCCATCTCTGTGTCCTTCCTGCTCTCATGCCACATCCTTTCTCTCCTGTGCCCCCACATCTTCTGCAGCAATTCACAGAAGGAGGCAGGAATTCCAGACCTCTTTGATAGGCTCCATTTAGCTCAGCTCTCAACTCCAAAACCTAAAGTGACAGGCTACAAAGACAGAAAATCTCTTTCTCCCCTTGGCCACTTCAAAAAGAATCTCTTTCAGAAAAAATGTCACTTTCAAAGAAGTTTTATTTCAGCTGTAGCAGAGCTCTGCCACTCATGCTCTTCTATCATCCCACATCCTGCAGCAGTTTCACTGGAATTGCACCATATCAACATCTAGAGTTAGCCAGGGAGCTAAGATAGCTAGATAAGCATATGTCTAACAATTTGTCTCTTGGTCTATCAAACAACCCTGTGCTTATTACCTTTATCTGCTAAGAGATATTGTGATTATTACTGCACAAAATTTTGAAGTAATCTTGTGCCTGCCCAAGGACTTTGCAAGATAAGGGACTGGTCCAACTTCCTATTGAGAACTCCACACAGCAGCAGCTGGAGGACAGAATCTACCACCCTAACTCTTTGGTCACAGGACAATTTTCATTAAATTAAATAAACTTAATATTGACAGATAGGAGTACAAATATCAGGTGTGGGATTTAGCCTGAAAAATATTGGTGGAGAGGTGACTGGACAATACCATGTAGTCTTAATATGCAAACCAAAAAACCCCAAACCCTACAGAATATTTCCCTATGTAATTCTGCGGCAAGTTTAAAAGGTTGTGTTTGGAGAGGGGTAATAAATAAAAAGCCTGAAAGTAGTGTGATTGCTTTAGCATGATGGAAATAGCACCACTTTTTCACTTACCTGTCCTATATCTATGGCTGGGTTCAGACTGGTGCCAACATCCATAACAATGTCTGTGCGAATGTTCTAGAAAACAGGAATAAAGGATAAATCAGCACAGCTCACTGAAATGGGTACACCATGGTCTCATGTGAGGAGGGGTGTCCACACACTATCCCATGTTTGGACAGTGTTCAAAGATTTATCTCAGCTGAACTCCTCATACTGACTTCTAATCTGAGTTCACCACAAAAGTAAATCAAAGGAACACACCACAGTTTTCCCCAGAGGTCCAATGGACCCAATTAATATTAATCCCAAGCTGCTCATATCAGTGGTCTGTACCTGAGCATAACCAACTAGGACAGATTCTGATGACTTTTTTTTCCTTTCTTTTTTTCTTTCCAGAAGTCTTCAGTGTTATTTTTAATGATTAACTCAATTCCAGGATGTCTCTGTACTTTCATGCCACCACAGTGCTGTTATCTCTTACTCAAGCAAATCCAATAACTTTTGCAATCATTCATTAAGCCCCAAATCCCCACAGGGTAGATAATTATTGTTTTATTACACTTCACGGATTGCTGCACTGTGGAACAGAGGAGTTAAGAAATTTGCTGAAGGTCACACTGGACCAATGACAGAGCCAGGAATGGGCTGACACCCAGTATTTGTTCTAACTCCCTGTGAATGTTCCCTTCACCAAAACACAGGGAGCTGTTTCACTGCCGACCCCTCACCTTGTGGTCACCTGTCAGGCAATCTATCTCAACCTCAGAGCAAGCAACGCCATAGCTGAAGTAGGAGAATGGTTTTCCTTCATTCTTTTCAAAGTTGTAGCCGACGTCAGGAATTCTTGATACAAAGAAAAGCAAAACCATGTTTTATATCATAAAAAAATGAATATAACTACATTGCAACTTATCAAAATCCTTATGCATTTTTGTTTCATTCCTTCTGTCAAGCCCATGCAGAAATGAAAAGTGTAAACAACTGTAAATAGAAATCTGTTAAAACTGCTCTGTATTCCAAAACCTGATTGAAACTATCAAACTATTTTAGCCGTCTTTATCTTCTCACAAATCTCAGGGCTAGTGATGACTATTATAAACTCATTCTCACCAATCCATTAGCAAATCCTTTGCTTTTAGAGTGCAGTTGAACATTTCTTTAAGGCCATTAAATTTCAGAACATAGTCAAGTGGAAGCAGAAACTGTATTAATCTAAGAACTGATTTTAAGCACAGTTCGTGGTAAATTTTGTATCTGGCTACTTATACTTTATCTGAAAACTGGTTTATTAAAATACTGACAAGTCACTTGATTAAGAGAAAAAACACATTTCAGAGATGCAAAAGAAATGAACTCATAGTGTATTTTAGTCCTAAATAGGTTGTTCTCAACACTGTGTTTATTTATGAATGTCAACCCCTCTGCCTTAAAGATGATGGATGTCTGCTTTCCTCCAGCAGTAAAGCTGACTAAGAGAAGTGCCTTTTTTCAGAACTACACAAGGTCCAACAGGAGTCTGAAGTGGGAGAACAAATCTGGAAACACTGGTATCTGCTCATGTCACAAAAGACGGGATTTTCCTCAAGGACAACCCTTGTCCCCTCTTACCCTGTATGGTGGTTCTAGTGCAAAACTAGGTCACAAGGCTAGCACAGAGCAGAGCCCCAGGCAAAGCTCTGATTTCATTTATGACTCTTCAGACCAAGGTCAGCTGGAATGAAGTTAAATGTACTCCAGATTTACTTGTCCTCAGAGTTATGCTCCATCAGGAGTCAACTCTCCCCAGCCAGGAGACTTAACCTTAGCTTACCACTTGTAGGTAGGAAAGGGAATACAGCTTTAATTTAGAGCAGTGGCAGGGGGCTGGGGGCTGTAAATCCTCCCACAATTTCCCTGGATGCAATCCATCCAATCGATTAAGTGTCTCTGCAGTGTGAATTTTCACTCACCTATAAAACCCTGTGGCCGACAGGCTGACACAGCTCTCATAGGCTTTTTTAATCTGGCAGAGGGAACAAGAGGTGGAAAACAGTAACTGTACAACCAATTACTCCAAAATAACTGCACAAAAACATTTCCAGGAGGCCTCAAGTAGGTGTCCAGTGACAGACAGCTGTCACACTACCCAACACCAGCACTGCCAAGCACCATTTCAGCTGCTTTGCCAAGTAGCCCCGTCAGCAGCTACCAAGGGCAGAACTTGAACCGTTGGGCAGAGGATGAGAGCTGCTTTTGTTTGTTCATTCCTCAGTAACAGGTTAGACTTTTAGTCTCAGAGACAAAGGTTAAATTGACAGGTCTTCAGTGAGGCAAATTCTATTCTGACTTCCAAATCACAAAGTCAAAACTCCTCAGATGAAGAGGAGAGCTTGGATCTGAAGAAAGCCTTACAGCCCACCCATCTTCTCTCTTGGAGGGTACAGAGATATTGCAGCCAAGGAGCACTACAGGGGCTGAATGGCAGCTCAACAAGAATTGTCTATGCTACAGAATCTCTTCATTAAAAATCAGGTTTCCTTCTGCGCAAGATTGTAGCCTGACTAGAAAAATACATGTAACCCCTCAAGACTTTCGTTTGATAAAGTTTGTCATAGGCAGACCCCAAAATTTGGAGAAATCTCAGGATTAAAGTAGTAACTGATGTTATGGGGAGGACCTCTTCCAAGCTTTAATTACTTGGAAATCCATGCCAGGTTTGTGTTTCACTGTCTTTGCTCGAGTCTATGCTATCAAGATGCAGAAGGTCTGGAGGACACACATGGTGTGCCAGTGAAAACAATCTCTGACAATGTCCACTTGTCTCATGACAGATAGAAACAGCTTACCCAGTCTTCCCAGGATCCTTTGGGATTAGCCTGTTTGATTGGCTCCAGTCTTTTCAAGATAGTCTGACACGCATTCTAGAAACAAAGAGAGAGAGGATAAATATTTTAAGATTTGAATAGCCAGCTTATGGTATTAAGAGCCCTATAAGAGTTTCAAAGAACCTTCAATTTAAATCAATATTGCCTTCAGGACTTTGGCATATCATAAAAAGAAACAAAGTCCACTAACGGATGTCTTGCTGCATAGGAAGAAATGTTGACTGAAAAGGATTTTAAAGGAGATTGGCTGTGCTGATAGCAGAAAAGAATCCCAAATTCAGCACAGAACTTTCTGGACCATGACACAAAATATAAGAAGTCCACTCATTTATACATTAACTTTATCTGTGCCAAGTCCGTACAAAACAGCTCAGCATACCTTACAAGATGACCCTTTAACACTGAAAAAAAAAAATTCTTCCCAAAATTCAACCTACTCTGATAAGCCATGCAGAGAATAAAAACAGCCTGACAATTTTACTTTACAGGTTACACTTTCCCTTTTCTTTAAAACTGAGAATGGCCTGTAGTAAATTCCTCTTTTAAATGGATACCCAGCAAATATATGCATTGGTAACTCCACCATGGCAGATAGTCAAAGCCATGTCATTGCTACAGCAGAACATTTGCTCTAAGCATATCAACACTTACAGCTTGTGGAGCACAGCTCTCAAGCCATTTGCTATTAATACATGCAGCAAAATATATTTGTTATAGATAAGGCTGCATTAATTACATAGAAGTGGGCCACTTAAATGGATGCTTTGATCTGCTCATTTTGAGCAATCCCAAATACTCTATTTTTAGAACTACCAAAGGACTGAAGGAGAGTTTCGAACAACTTGGAGAAAATATTGTCATTTATAATGTAGTTATAACAGGTAAAGAGATTATGAGGCATCCTTAGACTGGAACTGCCTTTTGATGGTTGTTTTCCTTAAGCAACAGATAAATACAGGACAACTTTTCATGCTCTGGAGCCCTCTCTTGTAACCCACTCCTGTAAACAACTCAGCTTCCATACATGGACAGCCATTCCATTGATGTCCGCACTGACTGAAGCAGCTGTCGGGGAGGTATTTGGGACAGTGTTTGTGCTGGTCTCACTGATGTAAATTTTAGAGGTGGGAACTCCCAGGGACCTGCTGGCAACCTGTGGAGCAAAAGAAAACAACTGGTAAGCAGCACTTCTTATCCATAAGCATTGTCATTCATTGCTTGCACTGCCAGGACCCACCTGCAACCTCTGCCCTCTCCCACCGTAAACTTCATTTTTCCTGCAGACTGAGTTGTTTCAGTGACTGAGAACTAGCCAGAACATTGTCATGTTTGCATTTCGCAGGCTGAATGTGTGTGAGCACACAATTTTGCCACAATGACAGATTCACCTCACTATTGTGAGACTAAATGCTTCCCACAACAATTAAAATAATCAGATCAAAAGCCCTATGAATTCTCTTTTCATTTTCCTGCCAAAGGAATGTTGCTCCCTTAAGCCTTTTTAATTACAAAGGCACTAGCATATGCAGATATATATGTTTGCAATACAACTAATTTTTTTAAATAAAATGTATGTAAACAGTACCTTTATGGGGTGAAATGAAATTGCCAGGGAAGTTGAACTGTAAGCATAACCTGCATTATCTACATAATGAGATTTAAGATGATGAAGAATCTAATTCTCATACTCCACTGGGATAATACTGGAAATCTAGCACTGCTGCTGAAACAGTGAAGAGGAATTAGTCATGATTTGTTACCCTCTGCATACACACAGAGGAAGTGTCAAGCTGCCTGAGGCAATACTGTAGGGAGAGTGTAATTCTCCTGAAAAGATGTCTCATTCAGTGAAGCCCAAACTCATTATTACCTGAATCATTTTGGTGTGAAGTCCTTGACCCATCTCAGTCCCCCCATGTGTAAGTAACACAGAGCCATCTGTATACACATGGACCAGAGCTCCAGCCTACAACAGGGAACATTAATCATCATAAATTAACTACTGAAGTACTTAGCAGAACACAGGGAGAATTCATTCAGAACTAGACTGAGGTTGTTCTTTGGTGCAACTGAAGCCACTTGTTTACACTTGAGGTGAGTTTGGCTTAGTCTCACCAGCTCACTAGAAGCTCCAATGTGATAACAAACCCCAGCCAGCATTTTCAGCTCAGAAAGCAGGTGAAGTAACCCAATCCTGTCCCTGCGAAACACAGATGCACCCTTCACCTGAACTTGCCAACACCACTGACAGTCCATCAAATCAGCTCAAACACAGAAGCAGTGTTTCCACTATTAAGAAAGGCAGGAAAATTAACCTAACGCAATACCATGAAAATGTAGCTACATTGCGGTGTCTTTTGGACAATATAAACTGGTAGCTGTTGTGCTGCTCATTTTGGCTTGAAAAATGTGTTTTTTCTTAACTAATTTACTACTTCTTCAAGAAGCTCCAGTTTGGTACAAATGGAGGAGGGCCTGGGAGAGGCAGCATGAATGCAGCTTCTCTAGCAAAAAGGTGAATGACATTTACAGACCTGGTTCAGAAATGGGACAGTGAAACTGATGCCAAATTTGGTAGGAATGATGCACATCCCTCTCTTCTTCCAGCGGTTCTGCCTGCAAGGAAAGAACATCATTTGTATACTCATGAGGCTTTTATCAAAATTCAATACTGCTTCCCTCTGACTGCGTATCAAATAGAAATTAAATACCTGACTGTGATACAGACAAAGTTAATCACTAATTTGTATTAAGGAATGTCTTTCTTATTTGGTTTCAACAAGAAGAAATTCAAACTGAAGATGCTTCCCCCAAACATGATAGAAGCAGTTGTCTGGACTATTAACTATTCAGTTGTATATACAAGCCAACTGAAAAAGACTATAAGGCAGGAGAAAGCCTAAACAAATTGCCTTGATAATGAGTCATGTGAAAATGCTAGCTGGACTTAACAGACTCCCTCTTCTTTGCTACATTTCACTTACAAAATCACATCATGCTAGGTCTGATTCCAGCCTAATTTATGTTACCAGCTCACTGATAGAGGTTTCCCTCTGACAGTGAGCATGAAGGGATTTCAAGAGGGGACATTTTTGGAAGTCACTCTGCAAATACAAGGTGTGACTTCACATGACTTGAGTTGCTAAGAGAATTTCACAAGTTAGTAGGCAACAGGTGCACCTAGCAACAAGACAGCTCCAGAGCACCTACTTGTTGAAATCTTCAATCAGTTTTTTCCTGGCATGATAGCTGGAGCTGGACAAGCATTCATCCCAACATCTTCGTAGAGTAAATCCCTCCAGCTTTTGGTTAAAGTGAGTTGTGTCTCCTTCATGGTAGAGATTGAGCTTCCGCACCTTTCCAAAGAGACACAAAGGACATGCAAAGTTTAATGCTTCAGACAAGGATGGATGAGATCTAATCTGTGTTGCTTCCTAGTTTTACTCCTTTGCTCTTTCTACAGAGCAAAACAATTAACAAGCATATATCTGTTTATGGGAAAACAGAAACTAAGCCATTAAGGCTGGGAATTTTCAGAGACTGGGGATTAAGCACATTGTCAGTAAGATCAAGGTACCTAATGCCTTTGGACTGCCTTCCTTTTAGTATCTATCCTTAAAGCAGGTATTATAAAATTGAGGCTACCAAGGAATTTAACTAAACAGAAGATAATCCATGCTATAATCTATCTGTCACACAAGAAGCTGGAGATCCTGCTAGGAGCTCAGCAAAAATGAAGCAAAATTTCTCATGCTTAAAAATTGTACGTGGCTGTTGTCAGAGGTTGTTCAAAGGCAGCAGCACCCTGGAAGGGGTCAGTGGGTCTGTACCTCCTCAGGTGGCAGGCCACACTTCCGAGCCAGGTCGCTCATCCAGCACTCAGCAATCATCATTCCCTGGGGCCCTCCAAAGCCACGGAAGGCTGTGTTGGAAGGCAAGTTGGTCTTGCAAACAATGCCCACGCTGCTGACATTGGGGATGTTGTAGGAGTTATCCAAGTGTAACAGGGCTCTATCCATTACCTGGTGAAGAGAAGGAATGGAGATGGACACATTTTACATGAATTGGATGTCAGACTTCTCACTAGTGCCAAAAGCGGGCTGGAAGCTCTGAAGCTAATTTATGACAATCAGCACTTTCTCTTGCACCCTGCAGTGCTGCAGTCAACACAGCTGGATGAGCACTGAAGTGCAGCCAGAACTGCCTCCCACGTGCAATGGAGTGTCAAGTGGTGTCCTCCTGAAGGACAGGACAATAAGCACACTTCTCTGTTGACACTTATGGCTCTGGGACAGATTGAGCTTCAAAGTCCTTTTCTGGCCCTGGGCTCATGCTGAGTCAAACTGTTACTAAATGCCATTACCTGTCTGGAAGAAACAGTTTTCTTGTCAATATATTGAGTAATCTCTTACTGGAAAAGAAGTCATGCTGATATCAAGTGACTCAGCACTGGGCTATGGCAGTAAAGGGCAACCATATGAAATAAAGATTTTCAGTAACTACATCTGAACTGCAAGATTTGAGATCTTTCTCCACTTATTGTCCACATTGGGAAAGGGCCAGAGCTTCTTTCTGGCTTGTGTTTCCAAATTTCCCTTACAACAGCAGCAGCACAAGAAGGAGATTACACTCAACCCAACCTTATTTCACTGTGGAGCACTTTCCAGTCCCCTGATTCAGACACAGTCAGAAAGACAATTACATAGATGTCCTCTCAACCAGGCCCTCAGCTTATGAAAAGACACTTGCCTGTTGTTCTGTTCTGCCCAACACCAGCCACATTGCCAGCATCAAATGTGGCTCTGGTAGAGAGCTCTTGCAGTTCTTTCCTATTGAAATGGATTCATTTTTGCAGAAAATTGTCAAAGACTCAGTGGACTGGAGAAAGTGAGCTAGAATAAACGTGATTGACACTAGGCTATTGAGTTGGTCATTCACATTATAGGAGAGTTTTTTCTCATCAGTGCAAAACTTCCTGGAGACAAACTCAGAACTCAGGCCCATTTCTAGTCCTAACTGCTTGTGAACCCAGTGTTTGCTTTAGCCACTCCTTAACAAGCTTGTTAATTTAGGCACCCTGCCCTGATCAGCCTATTGACTGGGATGCTTCCTATTCCAAGGAACTATCTTTCCCCAGAGCTGGGGATTTATCTTGCATTGTGCAACAACTTTTCCATCACAGCCCTCTGTAATCCAAAGCAAGCATTCTCGACCCCTTTGCTCAATCCGAGTTATTACAGCATCCATAAGAATTATGTGGCACATGCCAAGGCAGGTCAGTTGGCTCAGAGAGCATTTGTAGAAGCTCCAAAACACCTTCAAAATCTGTTTTCAGTCCTGTCAAAGAGCTGCATGTGCAAGCAGTGGTATAGGCAACAGCTCTCTGAAGTCAGAGCAAAAGGTTGCACAGAGAAACACCTGCTTAATTAGCCATCAGGAAATTTTACTTACACCATGAGAGAGGTCCACAGAGTTGCCCCCATTGCTGTAGTATGACACCTCCAGACTCTTGACTTTCCCATTCTTCATGAAGCCAACCTGTCAAGAGAGTCTCCTCAGTAATCAGTTATCTACAAAATGTTCTGTTTCCTGCATCTTTCCAAAAACTGAACAGATCTCATACAGGCAGAGGGCTGACTGTCCTATGCTGCACTGGGGACAGATACAGGCAGCAGCTGAGGGAGTTCCCCAGTAAAGGGTCCATATGTTTATCATAATCTTGTTCCAGAGAACTCTTCTAAATGAAGTGCTGGCCAATTATTACAGCCATAATTTCCTTAACAGGTTTTTCCTTTCTAAAGCAGCAGCAGTTGGATGGGGATTGAAGCAGAAAGGAAGTTAACAAAGCACATTGCTGTGCAAAGTATGCTTTAAAGGAATGGGGGAGCCTCTAAGAGCAGTGTGATTGTCAACAGGGGCAAAGTCTTGGTTGCAAGGAAGAGAGAATAATTTATGCTGAGGTCACATGAAGGGAACCATCCAAGCCAAAATAACTTCTGCAGCACTTCAACAGAAAAAATGCTATAGCCCATCTGACCTGGCCCATCTGCAGCAGGGGAGATCAGCAGTGAAACCACCATAGCAGCAAGCTGTTCTCAATATCTTACTGCTCTCTGATGTGTCAGGGGACAAAACTGAGACCACATGCATTCTTCTCACATCTATGCATACCTTGTACCTCCCCAGGAAGGGGTGTCTGCCACCACTGACCAGCATGTCCTCATCTCGATCCAGCATGCACCTCACTGCACGGCCAGTTCTGTGAAAGGATACATTCTTTTAGGCAAAGCCTGAAATGCACAATACAGTTCCTGCAGAGCTAGACCCTATTCTTTGTCTTTCCAGAGCAGCAATGGAGAGTTAAGGGTAAACTGCTTGATTTATGTATCTTTCTCTTAAGAAAATGGCAAGATTGAGTAAAAAAAAAAAAAAAAACTCAGAAGCTGGGACCCATTTGTGAAAACTTTTCCAAAGACTCTTGTATTAAAAAGGAGGATAATTTCTTATAGAGACAGATGCTAATAACTGAGCAATCACTGTTTTCCATACTATTTCTTAAGGCACTCTTTTGGCTTTGAAAGAGAGGACGCCATAGGAATTATATAATAATGCAAAGTGAAGTACTAACTAGCCTTCAATTTGACCTTGTTTTTTATTTGCTTATTTATTATCCAAGGGGGAGAGTAGGAGCTGCTCCTTATTTTCTAACAATTTTGCCTTCTGAGTGCCTGTCTTCAGGTTGTACAAATATCTAGGGAACGTCACAGATGTTATTTTGTAACCTCGAGGATGTCAAACAGTGGTTTGGCTGGCAGAGATAAAGAGAAGAGTGCAAATGTATTACTGATTAATTAGAGAAAAGAGGTTGTTTGCTCAGAACAGAAAAAACTGAAGTCAGTTTTAAAAGAGTTTCATTTTGGCTGTTCTCTTCCAAAGGTATTTTATCAAACTGCTGCTGTGTTGCAAGATCCCTCTAGCAGTGCCAGCAAGGGCAGTGCTGGGCAGGGCAGGGTTACAGACAGGGCAGAAATGTCATCTCAGAGGCCATGTAACCCCAAAACCTGCACAGTTAAACATGAGCCAACATCAAAACTCCAGAAACAAGAAGCACATTTCCAGTCAACTCTTCACAAGTGGTTACAGCCTAGGTTCATTCCCTGAGCTTTTAGGGGGTTGAAAAATGTGGGTTCCAAGGCCTACCACCCTTCCTAGGGAAAAATCCAAAGATGGAGTTTGTGGAAGAGCAGACAAATAGTGGTGCGAGACTGGTGCAGTAGAGTTTTGAACAAGGAAGAGATTCTCATACCTCTAGTAAACAAAACAGTAAACATGGCAGGTGCTGGATTTTGAAATGCTTTGGGGTGAGGTAAGGGGGAGAGGCAAATAATTTGAGATACAAGAGTTTTCAGAGAGCACCAAAGAAATAAAGAGTGAGGAGGTTGTTCCCCCTTTCTATTAAAAGCTGACATTCCTGCATAAACTTAGCCCCTCTGGGCAGGTTCAATCCCTCCTTCCAGCTAAGAACCCATTAGACACCTCCTTTGGGAAATTCCAAGCTTGCTGTAAGTTGTACAGTAAGGAGGCATTAAGAGTATTGAAAGTGCTCCAGTGCAAATGGCACTTCAGAAAGAGGCAGCCTGGTACAGTCTGAAGGACAAAATCCCTGTTCCCCACACCAAACTTACTTGAAGGCTGCCACAGCCACTACAGATGTCAAAATAGTACTCCTAGTCTCTTTTCCTCCAAATCCTCCTCCCATTCTTTTCACTCGAACCACAACCCGATTTGAAGGCACTCCCAGTGCATTAGCAGCAAACTCCTAAAGAAAAACAAGACAGAAGAACATGTAGGGAGCTCAGCTGGTGTTAAGAACTAGATACCAACACATTGCCTTCCTGAAACCATTTCAACAGTGCAAATATTGCATTTGATGTAATTGGACTTGATGCAATTGGAGCCAAGAAGCCCAGCATTTGATCTCTGAGGGGAAAAGGCACAGTGCTGCAGCATGCAGGGCCAGATTCAGGCAAGGACTGATATGAGTTGAGGTTACCAAGACACAGGTCTCATTTAGCACAGGGTTGGGCATCCATACCACTCTCACTGCATTGAGAGATCTTTGGACAGTCTTGGTGAGCCAGTAAACAGGCTAAGGACACCTCATGGTGCCAGGAGCCTATCTCATGGAATGGGAGAGTTGGTGCACAGCCAGTGGTTACACCACTTCTCTTTCTGATGTGTCATTCAAGCATCATGTCTGCTGAGCAGCTGGGACTCTCTCCAGAAAGTGTCAAGCATGTAATTCCTCTTGACAAAGATGTGTTGCCAACAGAAACATTTCTGTCACCTGGAGTGAGATTCAGGTGGAGATTCCAGCAGGGTGGGTATGGGCTTTAAATCCCACACTCAACTCTAAGCTATGTGGTTTTTTTAACTGACGAATAACATAAGAGCAGCTGTGAAACCACCATTAATTTAGTCTGAAACTGAGAAATAAATGCCTTTTAGGCAGGTTAATGAGTCAGTACCTGTGTCTTCATTGGGTTTTGGGTCGACACAAAGAGTTCCATCTCACCATCTTCTCCCTTTGGCACAGCCAAAGTACAGTGAGTTTCCAGGTAGAAATGCTCCTGACCACCAAGGTACATCTCTCCTAGAAAATGGAAAGAAATTCCCCACAGAAAGGGCATCCCTGGTGTTATAACATGTCTCCCATCATGTTGTCTTCAATCTACTGCCTTTTGTATGTGTGTTAACTGACAACCCTTTGCTTTGCCCAGCACTGAACATCATTAGCTCTGAAACTGACAATTCTGGTTCAATGTTTAAAAAACAACAAAAAATAACCCCAAAACAAAACAACAATGCACAATAAAAAGATCCAGACATGCTTCCTTTCCACTTTCTAGGAATCTTCATTGCAAAACACAAGTGGCTGGCATTTCAAAAACAAGCTTGCGCACCATGCCATTGATCCAGCATCCCTTAAGATGCAGTATTTGGTGCCTTTCAAGACTGCCTCAATAACACCACTGAGATAAGGATAAAAATAAATCAAGTATAGTCTAGCTGAGTAGATAAAATACAAGGTTATGGACTTTGAAACAGGAGAACTAAAATAGAAACCCAAAATGCCTTAGGATGATCTAACTGGGAATCAACTCTCTATCCCTGCATGTGTCTCTTTACCAGGACGTCTTACCTGGCAGCGCTGAGGATACAATTTCTAGTCATTCTAAACACAAATAAATGTCAGAATCAACCTCCTTTCTCAGTCATGGCCCTGATCTGTTCATTGTGTCCCATTTTCCCAAGATACAGCCATGTACCAGATTAAAGGAAATTGGCTGTCTATAAGATTTAAACCAGACTATGCCCAGACAGGGGAAATCTCCTATATCGAAAAATTTCAGGGGAAAAAAATATATAACTTTGTAGAATATTTGCTAAAAAAAATGTATACTTTCATTGAAAAAGAGTGTTTTCTGTGGGCACAGCTGGGAGCATCCAGGTCCATTTGAAACAATAAAATCTTGCATAAGCTATTTGTATCTCAGACTGAAACTTTATATGAAATTAATTTACTTCTGCAAGAATTACTCTCAATATCATATGCATAAAAAGGAGGCTGATAGCGTGACTTCTTTTGTCACAAACTATCCTATTTTAAAAGAATTATTAATACTTATTCTCACCTTCCAAAATGTGATCAGATTCTTCAAATCCTTTCTTCACATCTCCCTTATTAATCCCCTTTATATCCTTAAAGAAGGATTGTTTCTCAATAGCTTCCTAGGAAACAGAATGACACAATGACATTTTTGTGCAAGTGGAATGAAATAAAAGCTTTCTCTGACTGAAGAAGAAATATCCAAGATAAAAAGCACAAGAACTTATCAGACACAAACTATGGTATTAGCCTAGAGACTTGACTAAAAGCAGTACAAAATAGCTCTTGGCAACACAGCAATTTCACAACGAACACCATAATTGGACAATCTTAAGGTACTCCTTGTGACTCATTTTACATTGTGGACCCAGGACCTCAAGGCCTGTAGTCACTATAACTTAAAATTTCTATTAACTCTTGTCTGTGGCCCAGAAAGTGGAAGAAAGGAAAATAAGAAAAAAATAGAGAAAAAGAAACAGAAAGAGAAAATTAAATCTCTCAGACAAGATAAGAAGTGCAGAAATAGTTCACTTCTGAGCTAATATACAGTCATCTTTCTAAGGGAAGTTTTACAAAGGCATTTTCCTTTTGTCAAAACTGAAGCTTTCCATAATGCAAAAACTCCCACAGAATGATCAAACAACAAAAACCAAAAAATCAGCACGTTTTTGGCTCCACTTTCATGTTCCCTGATTGAACAAACAACTAGAAGCCTCAGAAAAGGCAAAGTCCTCACATATTGTTTGTGACTCCACAGATCATACAAACAACTCAGAATCTCTGTCCTCAGATGACAGTACCAATGTCTGTACAGAGACAGTGCACAGACTCTTTGTATTTGCATTAATGCAATTCACATTACCAAATACATGGTATAAAATATTGACCATTAAAAACATATAATTAGAAACCTATGATTCTAATTTATCCACTAAGAATTGCTTCATACTTTTTTTTCTCATTTCTAGATATGAACGCTGTGTAGATAATATAATTTGCTTTTGCTGTCTCATAAGGAAATCTTGTCAACAAATTTTCTAGTTTAAAAATAAGCATGAAATGATCACACATTGTTGACATGAATTTCTTCAGCTTTGAGAAAAGCCCCTTAAAGACTGTGTCCATACAGTTCACAGTGGGGAGTGAACGCCTGAAAATTAATTTGATCAGCTTAGAAACCTGACAAGTGGTCTGCAGAAATCTCAGAGAAGCAGTGCAGTGACAGAGCTAGAAAAAACATATTCACACTTTACTATTGCTTGTTGTAAATGAAAGAATGAAGAGTGAATGGATGTCAATGAAGTCAGCAGGGTTATACCAGACAATATTAAAAGCAAGCCTCTGTGGATAAGAGTGTAACTCACACTAACCTTGTTCATTTAAACAAATTTGTGCTGAGCATAATAAATCTCCCTGAGCTTGGTTTATTTGTTTCAGCTTTAAATAGCACAGAACAAGTTAATGTACTGTAAATCATTAGGGCGTCAAAGATGTGCCTTCTTTATGTTTAAATACACAAATTATTCTTTCTATCCGTATCCTGTTGCACCCCCAAAACCAAACAAAACATGGGGTTAAGTAACCTCATGTGTGAGAACAAAACTAGACATCAGAGGTCCCAAGCCAACTGCAGATGCAGAACTGAGCCATCTTACCTGAATTGTGACAATAGGTTTAAGTTCTTCATATTTAATCTTCACAGCTCTAGCTGCTCTTCTGGAATGCTCTTGTGTGTCTGCCAGGACAGCACCGATGATATGACCAACACAGGTGACCTACAGGCAAGAGTAGGACTCACCATCATTTGGGGTGTGTGTATGCAGTAACAAGGGACTCATGATAATTCTTTACCTATTCCTTTTACAGAGTTTTTCATCTGTTTGTTCAGACCAGTCTAATTCCAGCCCAAGGAAAATAATCACAAGCAAATTTGGACAGCAACTGAGTGAGTGAGCCTGTCCCAGGGGGCTGCAGCTTAGAGAAGAATCATGGAGATAACACAGAGAGGGGCACAGGGCAAAGGGACTTGGGCCTTACTGAATTTGGCACCAAGATTTCTATTGACCCCAGTGCAGTTAGAATTATCTCTGTATAAGGTAGAGGACTTGACTGGACAAAATGAGAAATGCTATCTCCTGAGCAGCATGATTGAAAAAGCTATTTTTAACCACATACCACATCCTCAGCAAAGACAGTCTCATCATTAGCGATGCCAGTGATGTTGCTGCCAGGAACATCCTTGGCGGAGACAAAACACACAAACCCAGGAACACTCTGAGCCTCAGATGCATCCACAGAACTAAGGAAAGGAGAAGACATACTGTTATTTCTCATTTTTATTATGTGTCAGCAATTATGAGATTACAATAGAAATTCATGCCTGAGTCCCTAAAGTTTGGCAATGCCACGTGAATATCATGTGACACCAAGGCAGGAAGGATTACATCATAGACTAAAATCATTTGGATCTATACAATAATGTTAATCCTGACTGTGAGACTGATCACCAGACTGCTTCTCTGGACTATATCACACATCTTTCCCTAAGACATAGCTGAACTTGATCCAACTGCCATGTGTACTAAAGATCCTTTGATGACAAATTAGTGTTAGTGATGCTGTGCCTCCACTTTCTTCCTTCTCAGCTGCCATGATGCCGTGAAGGCAAGATTCCTCCCTGTCTTTTGCTAAACATGAAATTTTAGTGCAAACATGTATCATCTGCCATGGGTGAGTCAGGGAGAAATTGCTGAGGATCAATCACAAGGAAGGTTCAGGGTTTTTAAGAGGATGCAAAAGAAATTATGCTCAAAACACAAAAAGCTTCATGAAGGGCTTTCTTTGGTAATCAGCAGAAGAGGTATCTAACCAAAATGCTTGTCAGCTTGAATCATATATAGATTTAAAACTCGGTGACAAAATAACTAAAAAAGGGCAATATAATTTCATTTTTATACTGAGAACTTAGTAAAAACACATTACAAAATACTTTCAGGCTCCTTTTGCAATATTCTTTACACTGGCTTTTCCGAGAAACAGTTACTAATAGAAAAGCTGTGGCTTTGATTTTGCTGACTGAATGATTTATTGACTTCTGTAAATTGCTGCAATTTTTTCAGGAACTTGTTTAGATTCCTGAAACTTTGATGTAAGCTGTGCCTGAAAGCAGCTGTTAATGCATCCCAGTGAGCCACATACTTTTAAAGAAAGACAATAAATGTATGAATGAACTTTCTCACATGAATCCTTAGACACCATGAACTGAAGACAATGCTATTTTTCTTTGGAAAGTTGTCTTTCCCATATTTCTGCATTAGTCCCTCAGAAACAATCCCCTGACAGGTTTCCTTAGTTACAAATGCAGAGGCAGATGATGTCTATACATTTGGTGCTCAAAATCTGACTCAGATGAAGTGGAAGTTTTTGGAATCAGTATTTTGGCTGCTGAAATCATAGGTTGAGATACTTTTGTCCCCTGATTAAATATTCTACTACTTCCTCTACAGAATATTGCAAGGCCCCAGCCTGATATATGTATACACAACATAAATGCAAGAGACTGTGTACAGCAACTTCTAAAAAACACTGATGTTGGGGTCACAGGCATGAATGTGATGCTTTCTTTACCACCCCATCTGCCCTGGTAGTAGTAACAACACTTAAGTATCTGCACTGCACATTGCAACACCTGAAAATTAGCTATGATGACAGAGCAGTTTCTTTCATAACCTGGGAGTCAACTACTACATCTGTGCATCCATGACCACCATGCTGCATCCATGTGCTGCCCATGCCACAGTGGGAAACCTCTGGACAGGAAGCCTAACTAGGCAGGAAGTGTTGCCTAAGGAATGAACAGCACATTGCAAGCCTGTTGAGGATGACATGAGCCAGTGTAACACAGAGTGTCCCACATCAAAGCAGCTGAGGGCAGATGAGAGCCTGCAGAGCCACCACCATGTAAACAAAATTAGGGTATGTAGGGGCAGCCAGTCCTGCAATATGACATCACTAAAATGCCTATGAGAACGCAGATGGCATTATCTGCCAGGACTGGATTTTCTGAGTTGGCTATTCACTATTGTTATAAATTAAGTACAAGTCGTGCCCTGGATGGATAAAATGTTTTTTGAGACAGCTGCACTTCAAATACTGACCTGTTGCTACAGCCAAGCACAAACAGGGCTACATCTCATAGCTGAAGCCAACTCACAGATTACTTTTGTGCAGAGGGCTTGATCACAGCCAGTGCAGGCAAGCACCATGCAAGGCAAAACCCAGTGCACACTGCTGATTCACCAGCAGCAGTGCTGGTAGAGCTGCATCTTACAACCTAATTTTTCTGGGAGACAGAAAGAGAACCTTCAAGCTGCATGCCCTGGTTAGTTGTTAAAATGACATCTCAGCCATTGTGGTGCTCTCCTACCCTGCTCCTTTTTAATCCTGCATGCCTGAGTATAAGAGATGGGAAATGCAAAAAGTCTGCCTGGGCTGAGAGCTTTTGTGCTTCAGCAAACCCAGAGTTTGGTGTTAATTCCCTCATATTCCCAGTGACGCCGACTTGCAAGGCAGCTGTAACACACACACAGCTCGCCTCCATGCAACAATGTGCAAGGAACTGGAGTTCCCACCTAAGCAAAAACCTTTCCCTCACCCACACCCTGACAGGTTGGTGTTTCCTAAGCCACCAGGCACCAGATGCTTCCAACATCTGCAGCTCAGAAGCTACACTTACAGGATCTTAGCGTGGGCCTTGGTGCTGGTGACCAGCGTGAGGTAGAGCTCATTCTCATAGTGAGGGATGTCATCGCAGTACACAGCTTCTCCAGTGGCTTGTTTGGCTGCTGAAACATGCACCAGAGGTCGGCCCACCATATCTTCCACTGCCTGTCCCTTGGGCACTTCCTGCAGTAAAACACATGGCTGACTACTGCTGACTTAGGTGGCAGGGGATGGAAGCATTGATGGGAGAGAAAAAGGCACTGTGAGGCATTCTAGTGAATGGGGAGTGGGTTGGGGGCTCAGTCCTGTGGGAAAGGAAGGTAAACAAGATGCCACAAGATGGGGCCACACAGAGGGGAGCTGAAGGGAATGAAGTGAAAGGAGTTTGGGTTTTGAAATTGCTATGGAAGAGAAGGGTTTGATTTGACAGTTTGCATAGGAAGGTTCAAGTTCTGAAACTGGATTCTACTCTCAAAGCTAGAGAATGATCACTAACAGAGACAAGAAAGAAGATACAATCAGAATCTGAAGACAGAAAGATGCCAAGAAAGGCAGGCTATAGCTAGGGAAAGCAGAAGGGGAATTTCAGTTTGGATATGGAGCTGGCTACAGGAGGAAAAGTGTTTTCTATAAAGCTGTACATGTCAGCAACAGTCTTGGGCAATGATAGGAAAGAATAGTATCCTAAAGGGAGGAAAGGACTGAAACCCAAATACAAGCTTCACACATGGCATTATATAAGTTTTCGTGATGACCATACTCAGAGAGACAAGAAGAGAAGCAGCACAGTTAGAGCTACAGAAAAGCCTGGGCCTCTGCCATGCTGACACTGCTACTTACTTGGTAAAGTTGTGACTTACTTGGAAGAGCTGGGCATTTGCAATGGGATCTTTGTGAAACAGCTCTGTAGCACTGATGTAGTTTGAAGGGACAGGCTCACACACAGTTTTCTGCCAGAGACATATTAGAGAAAAATCACATTCCCTTCCAATTCCTTTCTCACATTCCCTAGTAGCCCAGGATGTTTTCTATTCTCCATCTTCCACTTAAAGTAATGCATAATCTACTGAGTTAAAGGCAAACAAGGCTCAGGCTCTGTGCCAAGAATAACCATAGGCATACAAGACAGCTTGTAACGCAGCAAATGGGAGAAGTCCAGGAAGAATCCTGTGAGCCCACAGAGCAACACCCTTCCACAACAAGGTGAGGGTGCCATGAGGAAGCAAGTGAGAAGGTAGACGGGTCACTGTTATGCAAGTATAGAGTAGAGTAGCTCTGGCAGCCATTACAGCATGGATTTTGTTATCAGGGGTGACTCTGCTCAAATTTGAACCCTCCCCGTGCCTTCCCCACCAAGGCAGCACAAAGAGGTTTTCCTTCCCCAAATCTGCCTTCCCAAGGAGCACTCACAGTGCCACTCTTGCTCAGTTTCTGAAGGACTGTCAGGTAGAACTTGAAGAAGAAGCTGAGGGTGAGTGTGCGTCGGAAATCCACCATCCCACCCGGAGCAGATGGAGACAGATCCATCTCACCCGACAGCAAGCGGCAGGCATCCTGCAGCAGCTTCTCGTTCCAGTCTCTGCAAGGGAACAAAGGTGACACGGAGCCCTTGTGCAGACCTAAATTCACCAGGACAGACTAACTCTCCTGACATAGAATCATGGAATATGCTGAGTTGGAAGAGGCCCATCTGGATCATTGAGTCCAGCTCCTGGCTTTGCACAGAACACCCCAAGAGTCCCACCACATGCCTGAGAGTGTTGTCCAAATGCTTCTTGAACTCCGTCAGGCTTGGTGCTGTGACCTCTGCCCTGGGGAGCCTGTTCCAGTGCACAGCCACCCTCTGGGTGAAAAACATTTTCCTGATATCCAGCCTAAACCTCCTCTGATTCAGCTGCCTCCTGTTCCCACAAGCTCTCAGGCAACAGCCTTCAGTTCTATCTGTTCATAGCACATATGTGTGCTTTGCTGTCATCTTGGGCTCATTTTACCTTTCCTAAAGATGTGGCAAAGTTATTACATTATAAAAGCACTGATTTTTCAGGCCAGTTTGAAATGAACCCAGTTTTGTAGGCCATGCACACATCTAGCTTCTGTCCACTTCAACAGATAAGTGAATTTGGCAAGTAAATAGCTCTCTAAATGAGAGATTGGATGGATTTTTGGAGGTAGGGAATACTGGAGGAAGCAAGGTGTTACACAAAACTCACTGCTGCAGAAGCGTAACTTTACTTCTTCCCCTTTCTCCTTTGATGTACTTTTAGAGAGGAATTAGAGTATTTTGGATATTTAAACCTCTCCTATATAAATATCAGCCCAGTTCTATCAGACAGTCTTTTAATCACAGAAAAGTTCCCACCTGCCAGTGAGTTCCTTGCAAGTTTTTAGTGCCAGAACAGTTGTAGGAGCCATTCCTCCATAGCTTAGTTTTATCTCCTCCACTTGGTTTGTGCCATCTTGGAACTGGACTCTCATCCCACAGGTCACAATAGCAATGTCATCCTCACGACGGGAAGCCTGCTTGAAAGCTGAGAAGTATTCACCCTAGAAGATAGGAAAATACTTCTTTATTCTCTATCTTGGCATGCTTTGGAGTATAAATGTGGACAAGTTGTTAACCTACCTCTACATGAACAAGCTATTCCAGGGAACTGTATCTGGTTGATTCATTGTGCAGGGCTGAGCAGGACATGTTTGTCCAGGCAGTGCTGTTTATTTTCACATAATTCAATTATTAATTCTTATATATCAGTTCAGTGGTTATTAGCCAGCCTAGGACTGTGGAGGAAACAAGGTTTGACAGAGATCTGCTCTTACCTGTCACATTTTTCCATATCTCAAGAGGAAGAACCAAGACAGATTATTTGTTCGTAAACAGAATTACAGTTTCTCAGCAAGATTTTTTTTCTTCCCAGGCTGCTAAACTGGAAGTCTAATCAGTAAAACTCATATCCTAAACCACTTTCCTTCAGAAGTCTTTGAATCTGCAAGAACTGAGATCAATAATCACAAATGTCTCTCAGTTCTAGAGTAGACCAAACTGATTTTAAAAAGGCACTTTCAATCTGATACTGCAAAAACAATTCTCAGTTACTATCCTGGTCTCCACAGAGAGAGGAAATTCTTGTAAATGCACCAGCAACAACAGCTCACAAAACTCAGCAGCTCTCCTATGAAGAGGGGCAATAAATATGAGATTAACACTCTAACAGGGTGCATCCCATAATGGTGTCACCCTGGAGTCACAGCATGGTCAGTCCTCTTGCCTGTACTGCAAGTTAGGACAAATTGCTGTTCAGGCACTCTGCAGACTAGGAGAGGAATCAGATCTGATGTCTTTGCACTGCCCTTCTGGAGAGTTTTTTGACAAGTTTCTTCACTAATAGCTTAGCCAAGCGACTCCACATAGCACAGCAGTCTGTTCTATTAATTACTTCTAATCTGAAGTGGACAGAAATTCTTTCATTATTGTATAGAACAATTTCTCTTCTGTTGACAATGAGAACAGTTTCACAAGGGGCCCCTTTTGTGCATCAAGGACTTGTTACTGGAGATGTAACTGAAGGGTGCTTAATTTCCTGAATTCAGTCACTCAGCAGCCAGCAGATAATAGCAGAGGAGCATCAACAGCATCCTTCCAGTGAGGACATTCTGCCACTCTGCTCGTTAAAACAATTAGCTTTCAAAGAGGAGGAAAAGCAGCCTCCTCTCTTACTGTGTGCTTAAGAGATTTCCAATAACATGATTGCAACAAGAGGGCAATATTTGCATTCACTCCCCACAAGACACCTTAATTTTCTTGATTCAGAGTCCTGTTGGAGGAAAGGCACTCATGACCTTTGCTCACTAGGAGTGTGGATAAGTTAACCATCAAATCAGCTGCCATGCCTGCCTGGTCTCTTGGTAAACAACAGAGCATGTTAATTCTTTCTGTTGTTTGGCCAGTCTTACCCTTGGTGTGACAAGTTACATGAATGCAAGACATTACATCAGTTTCAAACTAAGATAAACTAAAAAATTCACTCTAGCTGTGTGCTGAAACAGCCCTGCTTTCATTCATGAGGAAATCACAGCTGCAGAAAACTTTGCCTGCCACATGCCAGCACCTTCAGACATGCCCTGAAGAACTTCAGTCTCCCTACTTGTGAGCAAAGATCAGCCAAGAAACCATGGAGTTAAGAGTTCAAAAGTTGTCTTAGTTTTTCAGATCAATGAGCTGCAAAAAACCTAGGGATGAAGCCACTGCCCTACTTGTAGACATTTGTTTGTTTTGTGAAATTGCCACATGACTGTCATATGGATGGAGGAATATAGTATTTTCCATTGGCAACCTCAAATATGTTTCTCATTTTGGCAAAAATTTGGCTTTTATCACAAGACCAAATAAGGATCACTCAGAAACAGATGGAAAACCACCATAAACAAAATAATTTTTTCCCTTAATAGTTAAATAGAAAGATTTGAGAGGATAGACAAGGAATTCATTAGTTCTATCCCACAATACAATGGCATTTCAGGTAAATCAATATTTTCCATTTATAAAGAAAATGTGTCACTATAATGAAAATCCTTGCACCATATGACATGGGACCACAAGCCCTAAGGCAGCAAACACCTTCACAAGCATAAAATTACAGTCTGATATTCTCAGCCCTAAAGGAAAAAGAAGAGTTTTACTTCTTAGACACTCTGAATCAGTTATGGTTTATACTGCTAGAAGTGCTCACTGTTCTGTTCGAAGCAAGTTTTGCAGCCTCATTTGAAGTTGCAAGTCCACATGGCCAAAATGCCCTAATAGTCAGTCCTTGTGGTTCACATCTTGCAAGACAAGAATGCAGAAACTGAGCTTCCCTTTTATGCACAGACTTTTCCCCATTTCCTTTGCCATTTCAGCTCACAGAAATTAAGCAGGAACCTTGGGAACCTCCCCTTCACTGTATGCCAGGAGCTGCTAAAATCTTTTCTGTACTATTTTTCAAGCAGAACTTATACCTCTGGGAACATCACTTTGACACTTTTCATCATTTCAAAATACACTCAAAAAGCTTCAGACAATAAAGTGAAATTTCTCTTTCTTGCATTAGAAAAATTCTTGGGCTTACCATAGTTTATCATAGAGCCCTGCTCCCCTTGCTTGTCAAAACCAGTGTGCTGCTAGATTTACTCCAAGTACCTCAATTGCTTCCTGGTCCACTTGGGACAGCGTAAGCATTTGGAGGTCACTCAGGAAAAAGATGCCTAACTTTGAAATAACACTCAAATAACAGCATTTTAACTTCATAACTCATGAAGGTTTTTTCCTACAAGCTTACCTTCTTGCTGTAGGGTATTTCAACAGAGAGAAGTATTTCTTCAGGCTTAACTATTGTCTTTCTGTAGCCAGTGAAAAACTTCTCATCCATCGTGACAGTCCTTTTGCCCTCTGTGGAGCAAAGAGACAGCAATGGTGAATAAATGAAGAATGACATTAATATGTGTGAAAAAGCCTTCAAGCTAAACAAATCACTCTTGGTATGATAGCTGATTTCATTTTTCCACCCTCTATCATCAAATCAGGAACAACTTTTCAGATTTATTTTGCTATTTATGGCATCTATGACAGCTTCTGCCTAGATATTAAATTTTCTTTGCACAGGAACTGATCAAAGAGACCCCCTTCTTCCTTTATCTAGTCAAAGCTGAGATTCCAGGTGAGCCTGTTTCCAACACTAATGAAATCCCCCTTTTTCTCCTTTCCATGGCCTGCACACAAACCAGCACTCAGTTCACTGACCAGACAGTCCACTTACTTCAAGGATCCTATTTTTAAAAAATTATTCCTAAGAACAAATAAAAACTGAGATGCTTGGCTTTCTTCAATGAAAAACAAAACAAACTTCGGTCTTTATCTGAATAAACCAGAAGGGTTAAAGTATGATAGTGACAGCAACTATTTCATGCCTATTAATTTTCATTAATACACATCTTCAACCAGCTCTTCACAGGGACATCTCTGTAAGTACATGCACAGTACCAGAGATCCAATCTGGCACAGAAATTTGAAACTCTTTAGAAAGCCAACCTTAAGCCTAGCTTTAGGACTTTAGCCTTGAAAAGGGCAAAACCACTGAAGACTAAGACTAACAATGTTAATTTCCACTTTCAGTTTCTGGCCTGACCTAAAAACCCATGGCATAGGACTGCTGACTATCCCACTCCCCTCAGTGCCACAGGGAAATGTAAGTGACTTACCTTTTGATACCAAAGTCAATTTGCTCCCACTTGCCATTAGCACAGGATTTAAGTCAGAAATTGGGCTAGCTGTCATTATGTTCCCACCAATAGCCTAGAGTGAAAATAAGGGATCAGATAAATATTAAATTCTAAGCAATTTTAGGCCTTTAATTAAGTGGGAAAACCTAAACCCCATGAAATCAGTTGCTGTCCCAGACAATAATTAATAACAATTAATGTTTGTCTGAAACAGATTTAGAACAGTATTTTGTTAATGCACCAAAACCACTGTTATGTTCAAACCTCATATGCACAACAATGCCAAAATTCAATCACTGTAGGTGTCATTAAGAGAAGATCCATGAAATTATAAAGGGTCTTTTCAGTAACAATCAGGGACCCAAGCTTTTTGGCTCCAATACAAAAGTATGGCACAGTATATCATGGAACAAAAGTTCTTGTTTGGTAAGCTGGCTTAACTACTTGCTTGATATTTTTTTCTCAGAATACATGGAGTTTTAAAGAGCAAGGTGGATTCAAACTAGAGGAAAATTTGCCAGATCTGATGCATTAACTCTATGACTGCCCTAGTTGTCATGGCAATAATATCCACACCTGCTTCTTTGAAGTTTGTCCAGCACTCTAAATACATTTTTTGTTATATTAGTCAAATCTCACTACAGTTTCCCCCACTTGGTGATAACAGCAATGGAAGACCTGGACAACTGCCATGTTTCCCTTGCTTGCTGGATGTGTGACATCAGTGCAGCACAGACACCAGCTGAGACCCCACAGTTCCTGGGTGTGATTTTGTGTGCTGGTTTCTTTCCCAAGGTTTGCAAACATTCCCATGTGAGAAGCACAGGGCACACCAACACTGCATGAGGCAGGGCAGCTCCTCAGCCTGAGCTTTCAACTATAGTCCCTGGTGCTCCTGAGTCACTTACAGCAACATTCCTGATCTGTGGCCCTGCAAACCACCGCAGCTGTTCCAGGACAGCCTGGAAAACCTCTGTTTTGTATGGAGGAAGGTCTGCCACTGCTTTTCTCATCACCTCCTCTACTGATTTCAGGGTACAGGCAGCACCAATTGTGACCCCTGTAAACAAACAAAGAAAAAGAATTGTTTTTCTCCAAAATGCTGAGGTACAGAGGAACAGTTACAACAGAGCCTGCAAATCTGAAAGCCCCCACTCATGTCACAGGTATTCTGCCTCTTGTTTTGCTTACCTGTTTCAGTGTGCTGAACAGCATTCATTTCAGGGATCCATGCTGGTGCTATTATCACTGGATACAGCAGGTTCTTTAACCTCATCTCGATACCTTAAGGAAAAGTAAGTGTCCTTCAGTTACACACAGGTGACAGAGAGCCTAAGTTAGCTGTTTCCCAATGAAATGGCAGCAGTCAGTTCATCAACCATCTGTTACACAGATTGTATAAAGTCACAGACATAAAAGCTGTTTTCGAATATCAGAATTCTCATAGGGAAATTTTAGACACTCCTTTTCAGACTTAGAATAATCTTAAAGACAGTGTTTGGTACTTGTGTAACCTGGCTACTGTCACACATAATCCTTCAGGAAAGAGAAATTAATACAATGAACCCTACAATATTTAGGAATTATTTCATAAACCAATTGCTCAGGACAACAGAATTCCTAAATACGTCTGAACTGTCCTACTCAGCACTTATGTTTGCAGAAGTATCTATTTGGTGTGAGAAAACAGTAAGATTTAAAATCTTGAGAGTTAGCACACTGAAAAGTCCTTCAAAATGCAGCTTTCACAACTGAATTAATTTGATTATAGGGATGCTTTACGCTGTGTCGCTCCCCTCTCCTCAAAATTCCACTAAATAGCACAAAGCTTCAGAGATCTACATTAGCATTTTTTTCACCCAACACAGCAAACATATGGGAAAAAAACATTCACTGTGAGATTAATGTATCAGAGAAGAAAATCTGTTCCTACATACCACCTGAAAATTAAATAGCTTTTTAAAAGCAATGACATGAAAGAGGTTTACATTTGCACTGTTCTGACAAAATACTTCATGGAGGGTTTTCCAACTGCTCATAATGAGCATCAGCTCTTCCTCTTACCCACTTCTGTGTTCCCCACAACGAGTTTGGCATTGGGGTACTGGGATTTGAGAGCCACCAATTCCTGGAGAGTTGTAGGCTGGATCCACATCACACGCTCGCCCTTGAAACACATCTGCCTCTGCTG
The DNA here is from genome assembly GCA_024500445.1 of Entomyzon cyanotis. Classification (NCBI taxonomy): domain Eukaryota; kingdom Metazoa; phylum Chordata; class Aves; order Passeriformes; family Meliphagidae; genus Entomyzon; species Entomyzon cyanotis. The sequence goes on along the minus strand of JAKEPQ010001015.1, from coordinate 22,113,342 downwards.
TTTGTTTCTCTGAGTCTGCAGAAGGGAATTCAGATAGAGCTCAGACCCTGCATCGAGCCAAGAATCCCTGGTCACATGCTGCCCATGCCTGTGCCATGCTGGGCTCCATCTCAGCCAAGTTACTGACAGGTGGCTGGGCTATCCACACTGTTGTTGGCAGCTTGCCATTCCCCATCCTTCTGCTAGCAGTGATGAAAGCCTTTCTCATGCTGACAAAAGTTCTCCCTTCCTGATAATGCCAGGTGCATCCTGTTGCCACATCTCCCCAGCAAGATCTGTGCCAGCCAGCTCCATCTGACCAAGGTTCTGGCAGATGCCTGTGGCTTCAGCTGTTTCAAAGGGTTTTCCATTCTCATCTCAATCCAAAAATGTCAGTCTTTAGCACTGATGAATTGCAATTACCTGCTAGGCCATGTTCTGACTCCCTTTTTAACTACTTCATCCAGTGACTGAAGAAAACATGAGATCAACCCTTGGACAGGAGAACATCTTAGAGAAGAAAGAGAGGAGCCCTATCTCAAGATGAATATATCTTATGCTATGGTCAAAGAGAACCTACTCATACTGTAGCTCATGACACATTTAGGCTGGGTACAGCAGCAGAATTAATCACTGAATTTCAGTTGTTTGTTAAATGTGAAGGAAGCTGTAAATGTGTCATGTGCTGGATTAGATTCCTGGCTGGGACACATTGCTTAGGGGGAAGGATCCCCAAAAAAGACAGAAATGAAACATGGAAAGAAACTAATCTCACCTAACTTTTAATGTCATTGTGAGCCAACCAACTTTTACTCCTGCTACAGTGAGGGAAGTTTTTTGGAAAGTCAACTATTTAAGGCATGTATTGAGCTACATCCTGTAGTTCCTACTTCCCTTCCTACCCTATAAAGGGAACACAGGGAGACAAGCTCAGATATATCTGTATTTGACGTAGAAGTTCACATCTGACCTAGTAAATTGACATTTGGATTTCAGCAACTGTTCCACCACTGGGTAGGCAGTGACTGGAAAGGAAGGAAACCCAAGAGCAGAGACACATATGGTGAGACCCAGAGAGGAAAGCCAGACAACTGGAGCAGGCACCTGGCCTGCATATTGCTTTTAAATCACCCTGGCTGAAACACCTTCTGTTTTATAAAACAGGGAAGGATTCACGCCCATTTCCTTTTTTTAGCAGCCATCTTTTGCCCTGCCATTTCCTCAGGAATTTGTACAGAACAACAAAGCCAACAAATCACCACTATTTCTTTTTGAATGAACTTACCATTAACTCTGGTGGAAAGATTGGTTCCTGTGTGGGATCCAGTGGCTGGAACTCAGAAGAATTGAACAGGCTGGAGGATGTCATTGTCTGTGATAGAGAAAATGCAAATGGCTAGTGACAGAGGAGAGAGCTCTCCACACACAACCATAACTCATTCCTCTTTCTATTCAACTCCCTGTTACTATTTCATAGAGCAAAGAATGGCAAACACAGCAAAATTATGCCACCTGATCCAGCATTTAAGGTTATTCAGTCATATTTTTCTGATTCCAGTGCATGTCTGGTCAGAAACTCCAACCCCAAACACATCAATACTGTTTTGTCAATCAAAATTGACACCCCTTTCACACTGGCATGTTAAATTAGGTCAAAGATATCTTTTCTGAGGTATGGTCTTCTGACCATAAAATAGAAATTAGTCTAAACTGCTTTGCATAAATATTGCTAAAATAAAAGCAATGGGCTTGGGCATACAATAAGCCAGATCTAAGACTTTAAAACATCAGAAATAAAGAAAAATCTAATAGTTGGGAGGCACCTTACCACACTGTCTTCTTTTCCATTCATGCAGCAGCCTGGACCATTGGCTTTTCCTCCACAGCAGCCCCCATTCTGAAGAAGAAACAAGCACAGTTAAGCTATTCTAAACCAAGTCAGAACATTGCAACTTTTACAGAATATAGTCCCCCCCACCTTTTATCAATCCCTGGATTTCAGAAATTTCCAGTATTATTTTTCATTAATAAACCACTTGAATAAAAGGACTCCAAGAAGTCTTAATTGTTGGAGTATTCCACATAACACTAGATGCTTCCTAACAAAGAATACACAGAAATTCATTGGAAATTTCTGCTAATGAATTTTATTATATTCTCTGTTTCCTAAATTAATTTTACACTCACACAATCTTATGCATCAATTTCTTCTTTCCACTTCTTCATTTTTTTTATACCTAAACTGTATGCCTATACATATGTATACATAAACATATACAATGTAATTACATTTTTCCGTCTACATATTCCAAAAGGTTCCAACTGTACGGTTTGGGAACAGAGAGGAAAATACTTCATTCATCATTGGATGGCAAAGTTTGGGAAAGATCATACTGGGGAATTCAGATCTGTTTTCACAGAAAGATGTATCACTTCAATGTACCAGAACCTGGTAACACATTGATTACAGTTGTCACCATGCTATTTCACAGAAGTGTTGCACCTTGCAAACTCAGAAGGAACGTCACTGTTTTAAAATCCATATCATGATGGCCATTCATTTTGATCAGGACAGACACAGTCCCAGCATTTTCCAAGAGACAGACACTGAAAACAGCTCAGAGAGCTGTGAATATCTGCACCACAGCAGAGCAAGAGAGGTAACTAATACACCAAGCTCTAATACAATATTGAAAACTGCAGTTATGGGTTTTAACATTCAGCTTACCATGCTATTTTCCTTCCCACTACGACAGCATCCAGTGCCATTGGCAACACTGCCACAGCAGTTCATGTCCTGTGGGAATAAAAACTGTTCTGAGAAAAATGTGCAGATTCCAAGGAAATGAAGTAGGCTGGATCCCCTTTTGAGAGCAATTGATCCCACATTAATTACACACAAAGCAGAAGCAGCAGATGGAAGGTGCCAAGCAAGTAGGTGTTTCTCTTGCCAAGGGAAGGCAATATCTTGCAGTGTCATGCCGACTCTACTGATAAACCTCTTGTTCTGGTTTAGAACTATTCTAACCATTCAACCAGTATCTCTGGAGCTGTGAGGAGATATCCAGAGAAAACTGAGAGACAAACACACTACAATACCAGGACTCTACCACCAGGCAGTCCATCTGCCTTTGTTTTCAATCTGACTCCTATTAGTTTCAGTTCCTGAAATGCTCTTTTACTGGAAGAGGCAGGAAGTAACAGATGCCTGTTCACATTCCACTTGCCAATCACGATTTTGTAGATGTCTATCAGAGGTCAACAGAACCCACTGTATGTGCTGTGTACAGTCCCTTCATCTCCCTAGCATCTCTTTTCCAGGCTTAAGTGCATTCAGTGCTTCCTGGTATGAAAGATTGCCACAGATGTGATCCTTGTTCCAGTTCTCTGAATCTTCTCCTCTTGTGCTATACCCTGTTAGAGATGAGAGCAGAAGAACTGCACAGAGTAGGAAGAGCCATGGCAGTGTTTTCTGGTTTGTTCTCTACCCTTTGAAGTGTTGTTCTCACTGCCAGCAAGCACTGAGCTGATGTTTCCATGGAACTTTCTCCCAGATCTCCAAGATCATCTTCCTGCATGGGAACTTGTCTGTTCATAGCCTACCTTTTAAATGGTGAAATGAGTGCCTTTCACTCCATAAATTACTTAGCATTTATTTGCCCTGAATTTTGTATGCAATTCTATTCTCCAGTCTCTCAGGGTCATAAAGTCCTTCAGAAACTCCTCAAAGCCAGTTCCTGCCTCCACTACTCAGACTAATTTGCTATCTGTTAACTTATTTTCTCATATCCTTACTCACATTCTTTTCAACTACATTTAGGGATGGCTGCAACAGCCTTGCTTCCAACCACAGGTCCCAGCAAAACTCCACAACAGTGACCTCCCTCCACTGCAAAAATACACCATTTTCTCCTACTTGCCATTTCCTGTCTTTCAACCAATCTTTCATCAATACAGATATCTTCTCTCTTCACCCATATTGGCTTTAAAAACATTTGGTGAGACACTGTGGTAAGCCTGTTAGAAATCCAAGAAGGCTTTATCAACTGGGTTTATCAACCATTTGTAATGGATCTCATTCCTGTTTGTATTTTCTTTTGTTGATTGCAATTCTGGATAATCAAATCAAATTAATGGGCATCACTGTAAATTCTTTCCTTTTGACATTTAATACCAGTGTAGCCCCATAAGAGGCTGGTAATCACTAAAGTACATAATGATCTACTCTTCTTCACAGCCTCCAGCAGTCTTTCAGGCACAAAGGGACTAGAGGAAATTTATGGCAGAGCTCCATACCTCACCCAAACCAGCAGAACAATTCTGGGCAAGAGCTATACAGCAGCAACTTCAAATTCTTCCCAGAGCTATACCTACTCTGCAGCTGATTTTTCAAGAAAGAAAATTCCTTGCTAGATTACTACACAGCATGCCCCTATCAATGCACCCTACCTTTACATTTTTCCACATTAAGGATCCCCTGCAAGCTGTGTTATGCAGAGATTGTGAGGTTTTCTGAGACTTACAGAAAAGATTTACAGAGTCTGATTACCTGTGATCCAAAAAGAGACCAGCAGGTACACCTTATTCAAGTGTCCCAGCACTTGAATGTGGAGTGAGTAAAGGATTTAGTCTTTCTGAATTACTAATGCATGAACCACACACAAAGAGGTCAAGAGTTGGAGCTGGGCTGTTGTAACATATGTAATTCCTTTCTCCCCATTTGAGCTCATGGTGTATTTCAATAACAGAGAGAAAGACAGCCAGCCTTCCTGCAGTTTTTTTAAAAACATCATCTGAAGCCACTTACTCTAACAAATGTCCTGTATCCTTCCAAGATGGGTCTGTAGCCTGTACACCGACACAAGTTCCCTGCATTGCCAGAGCAAAAGGATAAGGATTTAGTGTCATTTGGCTATAAACTTCTCTTCTTTTAGAACATTTTATTGTTTCTCACAAAAGCTTGTCAAATCTTGATAAAGCTAATGAAAAAACTGGGAGGAGGAAAATTTCATTAGTAACCTTGCAACAACCCAACCATCTCTTTTTGTTGAAATTTGAATTGAAATCCATTCAGAACAAATTCAATCTATCTTATTCAGTATTCATTTATCTCAACTGTGTGAGTCTTATCAGTATACCAGCTAGTCTGTCTCCTGAATTACACAGAGATTGCTTTCTCCTGCATCATCATTCCTCTCAGATCACTGCTGGAAGCACAGTAATGATTCTAACCTCAGCAGTGACAGCATCCTCTCACAGGATTCACACAGTTGGATTCTGCCCCACTCCCTCATTGTATGTTGCTGTCTTGGTCCTTGAGTTAAGATTGCCTGGCCCACATGTCCTCTGTCCCCTCTGCAGGCTCTTGTGACAGCAATGAATAAATAAGGACACTCTTATAAGCCTCTCAGGGACAGGCCACCTTTTGTTTTGTTGTTAAGCCTAGTGGGTTCCTAATCCAAGACTGAGGCCACTTGTCCCTGCTTATGAACAACGAGGTTCTGTGAGATCTTCCACATGCCATTTTTGGTCACTTCATAGCACCTGGCCTGTCTCTGAGTGGAAAAGCTACTTCTTAATCTCACAACAATCAGTTATTTTCAACAAAATACATTAAATAAAGGTGCACTTTTATCCCACTGTGTGAAGCAGATGTAATAAAAGCAGAACCGGTTGCCCCCCTGCAGGGCTATGAGTTTTACCTTGGAAAGCATCTTCGATGTCCTCCATGTGGGGCTCAGGGTTGTTCCGGAGCAATGTGTACATGGACATGACAATGCCTGGAGTGCAAAAGCCACATTGGGACCCATGACTTTTTGCTATTCTCTCCTGAGAGAAAGTAAAAACCACCATTAGCCCATAATATCAAGGTGAGTTCATTGTTGTGCTTGTTTCTGTAACGCTTCTGTGAAAAGCAAAACCCAGTATCACAGAGGAGCTAAGATTGTCATCAGATGTTCTCTGATGAGATGGTCAATTCATCTATGAGACAGATGTCAAAGAAGAGAGCAGCCTGAAAAGTTTGCACCTTGGCTTTGAACTCAAAATATGTCTGAAGGCCACTAGAAGCCTCCAATGAGATCAGAGTTCTGTAGCTTTACCATGCTAGGAAGGTTTGGGCTACCTGCCTAGACCTGAGTTTCAATTTCAAAACATAGCTGTCAGAATCTTCAGGCAGGGGGAGGGAAAACAAGACAAATAAACAAAGGTCAGACTGGCTGCCATCCATTCATGCACATCTAACTTATTTTTCACTTTGTTGTTTACAGCCTCAGATATTGGCACAAGTCCTACCCACTGTGCAAACTGAGATAAATCACAGTTCACCTTAAGGGATGAGGGTCTGTGACAAAGCTGAGGCAAGGCTGCATTGTAACAGCTTGCTAGAAGAGCAAGGCTGTGTGTTCCTGTCTCTCCTCCTCACCAAGAATATTTTTGGAGTCCAGAAATATCGCTGAACCAAACCTTACTTCACTACTGCAGAGAAGGTAGCTCATTATGCAGGATAGGAAACCAAGGCCATTCGTGGAAGGCCATAGGAGAGCCCAAGCCTATCTCAGATTTCCTAGCTCCAGGCCATTATATTGGCTTTCCCCACAACATCAACCTTCCCAGTCCAGGATGTGAACCAAATACAACCATGTAGTCCTGGAACAAAACCATTTGCAATTCAGCCAGGATAGCTTGTTAGGGGCATAACAGAGCTGCAGCTTTGTCCCAGGAGTTTGATTCTTCACTTAGCCATTCCTGCAAGTACAGACTGCTCATGGGGAGAGTCACCCTCTTGGCTTTAGCATTATGATGGAGCTCCCAGTGCCCTGTAACAGGTTTAATTACCACGAGACAACATGCATAGAGGGTTTTAAAGTATTAACAGCTTACCTGGGCTGGGTGCAGCCTGGATTTTGTGTTTCCTATGCCTTCAACAGTGGTTACAGCCACATGATGCAGGGCACAGATGGGGAAGAGACAAGCATTGGCAGTATGGTGGCTAAAACAGCACATTAAGGTCATTTCATTTGACAGTGCTGCTCAGCAAAGGAAAGAGGAACAGGAGCACTGAAGAGTACTCAGAGGCTACAGCAGTGGACACAATAGGAGCACTTAAATAGATGTGATATAAGTATTAGTTACAAGCCCAGTCCTACAGCACCCAGTCATCTGAAGCTCTCATCAACTTCACCTGCAGTTTGAACTGGGCATATACCACAGGATTTCACCTAGAAATAAGAACTTTAAACATCCTTGTTTCAAGTTAACCTCCAGAACCCACATAAGTAATTTATAGGGGCAGACTACAAATACCAAGACATTGTACAGCTGGCCACTTGCAAAGTTACATAGGAGCCTGGAGTTCTCAGACTTTTACCTAGAAAGCTGTTTCTAGATAGTAAACATGGGGAAAAAGTCTAAACTGAAGGTAAAAGAGAATAATGTTGCCAAAACCCTTGTAAGAACTAGCTATTTTATCTCATTTCTATCAAGACAGCATAGTGATCCTAAAGATATCCAAGGGTATCTTTAGAGTCACTATTCTGTGACCTTAATATTGTGTGATTTTAATAGCATGGCCATGCTATTAAGCAGAATCACTCAGATGATCCAAGTTAAGGTACTTCCAAGCATTATTCCAAATATATTAAAGACTTCAGTGCTTTCTATTCCCCACAGTAAAACTAAACTGGGGCCTGCCTCTCTGTCTCATCCTCTCTCTGCATTCCCCTTTTTGTTTGATTCCATTGCTTCACGTTTCAATTAATTAAAGTGAGAACAGGAGGAAATTTTGTCTCAGGAAATAATTCTGAAGGTTACAATACAAGTAGGGAAAAAATTAATATCTGCTGGCATACAGAAACAATATTATTGTCATAACACAATAACAATAAAGATTCTATCACAGTAATGATTATTTGGATTATCACTGGGAAGAGTTACATTAGTTACATTACTGGAAAAAATTACTGGCCCCGGATATTGCCAGGCACAAAGGAATAGTTCCCTATCAGCATTGTGCAATGCTTTAAGAAAAATCTTAGCCTTCAGAGCTTATGTTCAGAAAGTGAAAGTTATATTTTGGCAGAAACATTCATTATATAACTTTTTTAAAAAATAGTACCATGTCTGGTATGTCAAGAACCTGGATCTGTCCCCATTTTATTTCTCAGTTGCAGAGTTCTGATTGCAAAGGATACAGGATTTTCTTCCGAAATGGATCATACTTGGATATCATAACAGTGCAAGCACCACATCCACCTTCTCCACAGCCTAGTTTGGTTCCACACAAGCCCACTGAGAGAACAGGAATTAAGGAAAACATGAAAAGAATTGGCAGAAACCTGTTCAAGTTGTCAATCAAGGCTGAGCGACAAGTTCTTACTGGAAACAAAGCACTCATTTCTTCTGCTTAGTAATTTAACAAAAGCAAAGTTTCAAAAGCTGGCATGTGAGTATTGAGATCAACACCCAAAGCCCTCACTCCAACAGACTCTTAGAAACAAGCAGAAAAAAAAATTCTGAACTTCAACAGTTCCCACTTTCCATTACTCAGAGAAGGAAATTATATAGGGGAGATAAAGCACTCACTAATTGCAGAGCAGGAGCAGGTCATGCATGCAGCCACATCCCTGAGCCACACAGTGACATCTCCTTCAGCACCTCTCACTGCTGGTGCTTGACTTCTTCCTACACCTGGTGACTCCTACCACACAGGGTAGTCACTCAGGGCTACAAGTCACACAATTTAGCACTGTCTGGGAGCTGGATTTGAACTGCTGATGAACTACCTGCATCTCAAAAGTCATGGTTTAGCCACCCCATGATGGCTTGCCAGTTGATAGGGACAAACCAGCCAAGCACACTCTCCCAGGAGCCTGGATCCCATAGCACTGTAGGAGGGAGACACTGAGAGCCAGAGCTGGTGCAGGTGGCACAGAACCATTGCACAGACACCTGGGAGCTCAAAGAGCATATGGCCTGGCCTAAGCAGATTCCTCCACAGACTGCAGAGCTCATGTCTATGCTTTACAATCAGGAATTAGATCAAATATTCTGCAAGGGAGTTCTGGGAGCTCAAAGAGCATATGGCCTGGCCTAAGCAGATTCCTCCACAGACTGCAGAGCTCATGTCAATGCTTTACAATCAGGAATTAGATCAAATATTCTGCAAAGGGAGTTCAGGAGAGAATTCCTTGAGTTACTTCTACTTAGGTTCCTTCACTCATTAGAAGGTAATTAGACACTATTATTCATTGCCAAGGGGACTGGGCAATGATGAGAGACTTCTGATGGAGTAAATAACACCTGATTTCATTGGCAATGGACACATTGAGTCGAGATAATCAGCTTAGGCCTTTGGTAAAGCAACAGGCACTGTGATAGAGGGAACTCAATTCATCCTCGACTTCACTGTAAACATTATGGAACTGACCATTTCTAGAGAATCATACAAATCATAGAATCATTTAGGTTGAAAAGACCTTTAAGATCCCCAAGTCCAACCACTAAATCATGTCTTTAATGCAAACCAAACGCTGCCAAGTCCACAATTAAACCATGTCCTTAATGCCACATCTGCTTTTCATACAATCATGTGCCTGCTTGAGCAGAAATACATCTTTCCTATGCCACCCAATGTTTCTCTTGACAACAGTGCAAACCTGCCTCAATAAAATACGTTTGTCAAAGTATTTGTTTGGCCCTAACCAGACATCTGCAAAGTTCACCAGAATGCTCATGTAGAAGATCAGTAGGTTTTGAAGAGCTCAGATTCTCTCTTTACAAAGGTATTTGCATTAGATATCAACAGGCTTAGACATAAAAGTTCCAGTGGTAAGACAGGCACACCTAGGCACAAGAGTCATGCCACTTACATTTCCTCTTGACCTTTATCCATCTAAGGCATATTCAGATAAACAGAGCTGTTGATAGTTCTGCTGGAAACCTCAAAGAGGAGTGTGATTCATGTCCCTGTACTTCCTTCAGCTCCCAGACTGATGGAACATGGCAGCACAGTAGGGATACACCAAAACAGCTGAGAACAGTTTGGCAGATGTACACACCCAGCTGGCCAGACAAAAACTCAGAAAACATGGAATGACACTACCTACAGAACCAGACTAGGTACAGCCAGCCTGGTCATCCCAGTAATAGCTACCCAGCTCCTGGAGCTGTTCTGACTCACGTGCTGACCAGTTTCAAACAGGGTGAAACATGATCACTTGCATCTGCTCATGTAAACATGCCCACAGAGCATGGGGGGAACCCCTGCCTCTGAGCCTGCCTCCCTGATAAACAGCACAGAATTATCGAGTTGTGGGATATTAGCTAGCCAGCAACATCCAAATCATTGGATGATACAGCCAGGATCTCAGGTGGCTGTGATGTTCTGTGATGTGGCTGTGATTTTTCTGCCAGGAAATTCTTTACAACTTGTGTGGAACAAACTTAAGTTTCCTTCAATTTTATTGCCATCTCATTATTGTTCCTTTCCATCATATCACGATTCTGAGAAATTACGAGTTTTTCCTTTAAAGTATTAATAAATCATTTAAAGTATACTATTTAAAATTTGTTATTGTTTAAGCCTGGAATAGCAGCTGTAATCTTTGCCAGCAAGAAATACCAGACAATGCAAAGCACTCCTTCTTACACTTCATGCAAAAGTTCTGTCCAGTATTCAAGTGACAGAATAGTAAACAATTATGAAATGCTGTAGGCATTTCAAGCCTTCTGCAGTTTCTTCTGACACTGGATACATTTTCTTCGTAGATAAATTAGCAGAGTTGTTTCTGGGTCCACATCTTTTTCCACCACCTGCAAGAAGGAAAATACATTGTTACACACAAAATGTTTATCAACACAGATAAGCTAGTTGCCGGGGAAAGCTTGGTCTCTTTGCAACTTCTTTTCCAAAGCAGGCAGCAAAATGACTAATTACTTCAGCAGTGTTGGACACGTATCCAGACACAATATTTCCTTGAATTTATTGTGTCAGAGGAAAGTATACACATCACATACATCAGAGTTTTTCAGTCATGGCATACTGAGGCATATCTAAAACAACCCTTCACCAAAAATGGCAAACAGCATTAGTAGTGAGCAGAGAAAGAACTGTGTTTTGTACTGAGATCTTGTGTTCCTGATACGTCCAAATGGTGTCTCATCTTTACTGACTCTAAATAACTGAACTCTGTCCCTTCTTCTTACCATTAGAACAGAGAGGGAAAATGAGCATATAAACAGGACAGAACAAGCATATGCAATAGATTTTGCAGAGAAAAAAAAAACAGCAGTAGAAACTAATGTGACAACACCGGTGCTGCAGGATGGACAGCAAGACCCATTCCTCTTTGCAGACACTCCTTCTTGCTTTGTAACATTAAAACAATCTGTGTTATATTAGCAGCCATCCTAAATGCAGGAATATGAAATTCCAAGCAAGGAGACATTTTTGCTACACATTTTGAGACAGCTCCATCCTATTAGTGAACAACGGTGTTAGCAGTTATCCATTAGACATAAAATAACCACTAAACATTTTACTTCAACCTCTGCTCAATGGTCAGAAATGAAATTTCTGCCCTCATCTCCAAATGGCCACAGGGCTTGTCTTCCCCATTTTCTGTTATTATTAAAGTGTCACGAAACCTTTCCAAATTCACTGCGTGCCAGAATGTAATCATGTTCTTGGCTCTTGTTTTATGCAAGTCCTAGCTACAATAGTTACAGTTTATTTAAATTAATCACTCCCAGTTTGAAGGGCAAATTGAAATGGGTCACGGGTGCAAATAATTTTTTTACTTTTTTTTACTGATAAGAAGCCTTCACAACCTCTGTACTACTTCAGTTTTATGCCTTTGAAACGTGACAGGGTTATTCTAAAGAGATAAGGTCCATACTTCCTGTTTGAGTTCACCTTTTTACAATCAACTCATAAAATTGTTTGCAGAAAACACAACTCATTCCTGCACTGGGGACAATTTCCAGGAAAAGAGTCCATTCTAGTTTGGGAATGTCATTTTGTAGCTCATGCAGCACTCATTGCTGCTATTCAGAGCAGAGTGCCCCATTCCCTCACCTCCTGGATGCATAGAAACAAATAAAAGTATGCAGCAGCTCTTATATAAGCATCTGGTTCCGAGTAAGGCCATAGACCCCTCTGCAGCAGTTTGGCAAACAGACAGACTTGAATAGGAAATTCCAAACATCCCTGTGACCGCAAGTGGACAAATGGCCTTTCAGAGCCAATCCACAGGCAAAGAGCCTTCCCCAGCAGCTCCCAGTGTCACTGTCATGCTGAGTTTCTGTCTCTTGTCTGTGCCAATGGCCATTGCAAACCCCTCCAAAGCAGCTTCCAAGATAGCTAGGCACAGAGAAGAAACTTCAGAACAGTTAAAGACTATTCTGTGCTTAGACCAACAAAAATGTCTCAAGAGGTTTTCTTGAAAGAATCCAAGAAGCACTCTCTCATGTACTCAAACCAAGCAACTAAAAGTTTGGCCCAGTGGCTTCTTTTCAGGAAGTAGGAAATAAAACACAGGCCTAAGCCTTCATTTTTCATTTAACCACTCATCTCCATGCATTTTGAGTGAAGTAAGAATGTGTGAAGTCACAAAGTCAAAGCTTTACTCAACTTTATCAGAAAGTGTCTCCCACCCACACCCTTACTCTGTTCAAGCCAATAACCCCAGATTGCTGCTTCAGTCACTTCAAACTACTCCACTGGAGCTGTATATCTGCAATTCTGGCAGAGACTAGGGATCAGAGGGAGATAAGGGGGAAGAGTTTGGAGAACATTCTGGATTAACTCAAATCTCACACATCAGAGATGAAGCAGTCATTTCTTTTCACTTCAGATTCCAGGTTGGAGAATGCTTGTCAATGAGTCTCTCTTGCTGGGCACAGAGTAAGAATTTTTGCTGTTCTTGCCTTTTGCTCATGGTCGTTGATGCTGGTTTGTCCTCCAATATATCATTCCTCCAGTGGTTTGTTGCAATCACCTGCTGTGATTTCTTCTTAAAATATTTTAAAACCCCATGGGTGGGGATAACATGTACAGTTGCCCAATACAATATGATTCACAGCTCAATATCACAGTTCTTGCTCACCTCCCCCATTGCCCTTGTACAGAAAGAAACTGAATTCTATCTATTGCCTTCAGTGGTTGCAGGATCAGACAACTTAGATACTGCAGTTAAAGGAATACTTCCTTTTTGGTAAGGTACTGTTTTTTAGTATTTGGTCGTTTGTTTTATTTTGGTTTTTTTAAAACAAATATCATATTTCAGGTGCATCGGATTGACAGCCACATTTTGACAGATTTAAAACTGAATTTTACTGCATTTGGTAGCTTAATTATTAATCAAATGCAGAAAGAAACATTGTTGAAAATGTTAGGATGGCACAGACAGTCAAATGACTCTCAACAAATTTACTCTGTACTGCTGTGTTTGTACTACACGTCTATTTGTCTACTGATTCTAGGAATCTTAAATACTCAGATCCACCTCAGCAGGGAGCCTAGCCTGGCCCTGCAGTTCTTTGTGCTATTAAGTACCACGCAGAACAGGTTCTAAAGCAGTACTTTACACTTTTAGAGTCCATGGACTAGTCCAGAGAGATGTTCAGCTCACTTGCCCATCATTTTATGTACAAAACTTCAATCTCAATAAATATTTCGTTTTCTGGATTCTCTACCTGCCTCTCACTAATTCAAATAACTTTGCCTGTACAACAGAAAGCATCCTTTATGTTTAAAAGAATAATTTAAAATATTATTCCCAGAAAGTTAGAGATTTTTCAGTTTAAAAGAACAGTAGTTGAACAAGGTAAATAGTGGAAGAGAAAGAAAAAACAGGAACTCTGCTAGTTTACCAAGCAACATGCTAAGCTTTCCATCAGTTGGGGTCTATAACTGAGAAGCAGATGCTTTCCTGAAGGACAAGTTCCCATTCAATCACTAATCCCTGGTCACTCTAAGTTGCAAGAAGAGAAAGTGAAAGGTTTTAACCAGACTTCCACGCAGCAAGTCAGACCAGTCACATGTAAAGGTCCTCTAGGACCTTAAAATCTGTGAATATGTTATTCCTGAAGTCAATGAGAGATTCCAAATTCATGTACCAGGAAAAAGGATTAGAACACAGATGAACAAACTCAATATAAGCACACAATTTAATTTTGCTGTTGGTCATGAGAACATTTTGTTTTGCTTTAAACCAGCACACTGAAAACTTGTAATTCACTGTTTATTTAGAATGCAGAGGGTGCCAAAGCTCAAAAAACCCCGTATTTTTGCTGGTCCCAATTGCAATCAAACATCCACAGACTTTGGAAGAGGTAAGAGGTCTAATGTGGCTTCCAGCATAGATCCTCCCTTAGCATTCAAAATAGAAATAGAAATATTGACTCCACATGTTTCAACTAAAATTACATGCTACATATCCATGAGACAGACTTGCCAGCCAAGGAAAAAACCTGACACTATTAGCTTTAAATTGAACATGCTGATTTGCATTCTAGTCTTTGCAGACTATTAAGATAACTTTGAATTAGTAGTGTGCCAAGCTTTATGCCCAGGGAAGTAAACAGGTGCTTAAAATGAACATTCCTGATTGCAAAGTATGCTCAGCTGTTCCAAGGAGACTTTTCCCCTGACAACACTGCAGACTGGGCTAATGCAAGGGAGAAGAATTTGTTGCAATCCAAGTCCCTATTTTACAAACCTCTTACCTCTTTTCACATGGTCTTGTACTGTAACAGAATATCAGCAGTCCATTAGCACTGTCAAGCTGTCACGAATTCACACAGCAGCAACCTTTCCCACTGGCCATATTACCACATTCTTTGCAGTGAATTAACTGGAATATTGAGTCAGGGCCCCAGATGGGTAGAGCCATATCCTAACTTAGGATCATAGAATATACTGAATTGGAAGGAAAGGGACTCACTGAAATAATCAAAGCTCAACTCCTGGGCCTGCACAGAACACCCCAAGAGCCACACCATATGCCTGAGAGTATTGTCCAAATAATTCCTGAACTCTGTCAGGCTTGGTGCTGTGACCATTGCCCTGGGGAGCCTGTTCCAGTGCCTAACCACCCTCTGGGTGAAAAACATTTTCCTGGTATCCAACCTAAACCTCCCCTGATGGATGCTGTTTCCTCAGGTCCTGTCATTGGCCACCAGAGAGGAGATCAATGCCTGCCACCCAACCTTCCCTCTTGCTACCTGCTGTTCCAGCAGAATTGCCCAGGCACTTCCCACCTTCCATCACATAACCTCTCACATGCAGCAATGTCCCAAGAAACTCCACATACATGGCCACAGATAAGATTGCCCCATGAGTCCAGTTCTCTCACTTAAAACTACCTTTGGTGGGGTCGTAACTCGAGCCATTTTGGCAGCACACTGTAAAAGGGCATAAGAAAAAAAAGCCAGTGGAGGCTCTGGGTGGTGAAAGTGAAATCTGCTCCTTTGCTAGCACTGCTTGTTCCATGAGCCAGTAGGAAAGGATGCTGAGAGAGCTTTGACATTTAAATGAGTTGGTACCATTGGTAATATTAATCGTCCCTTGGCGGAGTTTTTTTAGCCAAGCTGCCAAGATCACACTGTGATAAAGCCCTTTACACATGCACACACTCAGCTCTGAGGGATGGCTTCTGTAAACAGGAACAGCAGTTCCATAAAAATTGCTGAAATGCACCAAGGCCAGTGTCATTCACAGCAGGCTCATTATCTGCAGGACACAGCAAGGACAGAGAGAAGATCCTCAATGAACAGGTTATTTTCTGCTGATGGCCTTCAGGGCCTAGGCTGCTCTTTCTCCCCTCCTCTGCCTCACCCCACATGCATAAAAGAGAGTCCCACAGGGCCAGCTCTAGGCTTTAACAAATAGACATTTTAATATAATAGCCAAGATATTTCCCGAGGAAGAAGGACTTTCCTACCAGTTTACACAGAGGAATACCTGAGCACCAGCCAATGCTGAAGCACCACTCGTAAATGCACGCAGGAATTTGTTTAAAAACTCTTCATACCTACCATGAGTGGCATATTGGTACATATTGAGCCTTAGCTGATCCGGCACCAGAACTACAATTTTCTTTCATTTGGGCACACCAGAAAAAAACAAGACGATAACCCAAACAAGACAGGACACTTGGCCTGTATCACAGTCTGCATTGCCCAACACATTTGTGGCAACTTCATATTGCAAGATCCAAAGAGCTCCAAGTTCACCCTCTACAAACTGAGATTCACAAAGGAAGGATCTCACTAAAACTTCACAGAGCAAGAAGACAAGTTAATGGTGTGCCACCTGTGCCCACCACAGCAGAAAATTCATCAGATAAAATTCACAGACCATCCTATGCCATGATCTTGATTACCAGACTCAATTAGCTAGAAGCTCCAAGTTAATGGTGACAAGTTTTCGTCTCCCTCTAGAAACAAACAGCTGATGTCGATTAACACTGACATAGGAATCACTACTGATCTGTGTGAGCAAAGCTTCAGTTGTCATCCTTCTCTACAAAACCTCAGAACCAAGCCTGGGCTCTACATCAGCATTACATTCAACAGCTCTTTTAATGCATACTAGATAAATTTCATTCTTCAGTAAACTATTGATACTTCAATAAAACAAAATATTGATATCAAATCCACTAGTACCTCAGAAAGTTGTAATTCCAATCTAGTTTAGGATCCAAATTCATAACTAAAACCCATAACTGTAGCAACACTCTCATCCACATTTACACTTGTTTAGACTAGCATGAAAGACCAACAAAAGCAAAATGGATAGTAATCCTGTGCCAGTCTGTAAGGCAGGGCACAGAGCTTTCTAACAGAGTATTGTGTGATCCCTCAAGGGATTAAAAAATTAATTGTCTAGCCCAAACTCAGTGCACCATGGGATTTACCCCTAAGCAGTGCACAGGGAAGGTGTGCAAACTCTTGGCTCCACACAAATGGATATGAAACCCTCTCTCCTCCCCAGGTTTCCCAGCAGGAAGCTGATTTGGCACAAGTTCCCTTGCCCAAGTATCTAGGCAAGGGGAAGGTGGGGAAGGCAGCACTGAGCTGAGCTCAGAAACAGAATTAACTTGGTAGTCATTGATCAAAGAAAGACTCAGCTTTGATTTGTTACAAGCTTTTGAAGAGGCAAGGCTGCATTGCTAGGCCAGGGAAAGTCCAAACTGAGGAAAGGGGGCTCTGGGACAAACTGTCCAAATGTGTCCATCATGTGCAATGAGCACCCCAACTTCCTGTGAGACAGAGACACTTCTTAGTTTATTGCCAGCAGTTGATCTAGGAGTCAGTATCAGTTAATGGGCTTTGATTCTGAAGAGTTTTTTAGTTTCTTGAATGGAAATTGAATAAACACTTTACTAAACCCCTTTCAAAAACCAGATGTTAGAAATACTTATTGAACATATGAATTATATACAGATGCTTACATTTGAGTTATATTTTCTAGAGCTCTTGTAATCACTGAAATTATTTCTAGAAGAAATACCTGCATTAAGCAGTGCACCCTTATTTAGAAGTAGTTATCTCAGAATTGCAGTAAATTATTGCCAACAAACATAAAATGTAAGAGGAACATTACATAATTTTGTTAGTCCTTGAATAATTCACAAGGTAAAGTCAAAGAAGAGAAAAAGCCACTGAGCAAAGCAATATCTAGTCTTCACAAATTAATATTTAAAAGCCACAGAATATGTGCTCAGAAAGCTTCAGAGGAGGAAAAAGATGATTAGAAAAGTAAGCAATCCAGCCACAATCCAGGAGCAAGCTGGACAGAAAGCTGGAATCTTCCTTACCTTTTTGCCATTCACAAAGAAAACAAGTTCATCCCCTGCCTCGTTTGGAGCCATCCTGTACACCTCCCAAACTTCACTCAAACAGGGCCACAAACCACTCTGGTGAGAGAAGCCCTACTCCCCACAGCAAAGCAAGCACCAGCCCCACCACAAGTAATATGAGTCTGCCTCAAGAATGTTTGACTTGATTTCTACATCAGTGCCCTGTGCAACCCCATATTATATAAGAGGCAATGAAGAGGCGTGCCAGCTGCGTTTGGTTGGTGCTCCTGCAGCCCTAATGACAGAAAGGGAGCTGGAACAGGCAGAGTGACCCGCCCCCTTTTATATAGCAGTGGATCACAATTCAGCTGCATTCCCTTTAGCTTATCCTGCCAGGCTTGCGGCACTCACAGTGCGCCACTGACACAGCTGCTAGCAAGGAATTCACAGGATTTTGCGATGCAGTGCAAACTCCAGGGCAGGAGGAGGGGTTCTGCCAACTATCCCTGACCAAATATTGACAAGAAAAAGCCGTTTCCCTTGCTCTGTGCACAGCCATGCACCTGACACTCACCACACAGAGGTCTCTAATGACTGCACCTGCTTATTAAAAAATCTCCTTGATCTGTGCACATCTGCTGGTGGACTGACTGCAAGACTATTTCACCTCACAGTTTTAAAGCTACAGTACTCTCTACCTGGGAGGATGTAATTTAAACAGGTATGTGTTTGTCCACATAAAAGCAATTCTAGAGAACTGGCACTCTGATGTAGCACCTCTTTCAAGGTGCTGGATTAAGACCATAATGTTTACACTGGGCTCTTAAAGCATTTAGTCTTACCTTTTTTGGCTTACTCCTCAGATCCTGGTTCTTAGGTGCATGTTGTCAGTAAAACACAGAGGAAAACCAGGAATTTTCTTTCTTCCATTTCCTTGGTGGTGTTTCTTCTGGCTTCTCCATTACACAGCCACACATTTTGCATTGAGTCTTCCTGTTGTTTCTTCCAAAGGTGTTGCAGAATCATCCACAGGCTCCTACATATGACATGCATTGGTTTCATGAACAAGAGATCTAAACCCCTAGTTCCAGTTTAAAATTCCAGCACAAAACAGCACAGTTCCAAGGTCTCATGGAAGTTTCCTAGCACTGTACCTTATCCTGTCTGCTCCATGCTGATTCTTGTGATTTTGCTTTTCTTCTTCAGTTTCAATTAGTTTTGATTAGGGTTTTTATTATTTCTTTAAAATCCCTGGGAAAGCATTATATCAAAGTCTTCTTCTCAGGAACCTCTGAATAATTCACGAAACAACAAAATCTAATTAAATTACAATTTTCAGTAACCGTCTTTCCTTAAGTATTATGGAAACATTTCACAGTGAATACAATACATGTATTATTTTTACCAGCTTTTATCTTCTTGCTCATTTATTCTGTTTCCCAGTCTATATCCTAGAAAAGCTATTTTATAACAAGTGTCAAACACTGTTTCAGAACTTCTTTACAGGCATTTCCGTTTGCTGAAAGTAGAGTTCACAGCAAACTTATGCTTAACACCAGCTGCCTTAATCTACTTTTGCAGTGAAGTTGTGCATAGCTGAACCAGTGCTGACACCTATTGTCTGGCACCTCCCACTTTGCAATATCAGAGTACTAGAAAAACACTTTTCTCCAAGTAATCTTTAGCTCTATTTCTTTATGTTTATGTGCAAAATTTACACAAGCACTACCCTCACGTAGCAAGCCTCAATCTCAAAATTAGTGTACACAAGGTTAGTACTCATTAATAGTTTTGTAATATTTCAAATAACAATTATTACTCATAACCACAAGTAACATGTTATTACAGCAATCTCAAAGCAACTAGCCATTACAGCATTAACACCAAAATCAAACTTGTTTAGTTTCCTAATCTGTGTTTTCCATAATGCATGCTGCAGTTCTTAGGTTTAAAGAACACTCGCAGTCATGTAATCTCCTTTTAAGGAAGCCCATACTCAAATTTTTGCCTATCCTTGGTGATAATCTTATAGCTAAACTATCCCTTCCTGCTAAATCAGTGAACAGCACCTTATGATATTCCATTACATGGTTTATTTTTAATCAACCTACTGTATACATAATATAAAAATAAACATAAATACAACTGTAACAACAATCTCTGTATGTAGATTACATGGTAATTTAAAACTTCAGACCTCATCTCAACAGTGACTGATCACAAAATACCAAATTCACTCATACTCTCACCACCCTAATGGGATAGTCTATTCCTAGACCCATTTCAAAGGCAGAGAACCAAGACATTCAGAACAGGAATTTTCCTAATGTTCTAAAAAACTGGAACATGAGAACTTGTGCTATTGAAATCTCTTGTCCATTTCTTTGAAATTCCACGTCAAACAGAACAGAGGATTACCAGAAATCACAGAAACAATAGTGAAAGTTAAAAAATCCAACGCACAAAACCATCCACCCTCAACACAGAACTCACTTAAGTGAGCCAAAATGGAAAACTTTCTTCAATCAAAGAAAAATTAGTTATGAGACAAAATATTCTGATTTAACACTCAGATAAAGTCTAGAAGGTTTCCCATTTCAGAAATCATTCCTTTGCTCATTCATAACTCTGAGATGGCAATGTTTTAAAAGTTCAAAATTCTTTGTAGTCTCATTCACTCACTGAAGAGCTCAGAAAGCAGTTGATATTAGTCAAGAATATACTTTTTTAAAAAAGCAGCTGACTTTCCTCATTCTGACTGGTTAATCTTGCAGACCTGGCTGTTGCAATCATAATAATAATAATCTGTTCTGCAGATGATCACATGTGTAGCTCAATAAATACAGTGAAATTTACAGAAACACCACTCCTGCCCAAGGAGTTTATGACTGGAATTGGGTATGTGCACAAAAGTGCAACAAGAAAACAACACCAGAGGAAATAAGGGAGAAGATTTAAAACAAACAGTCGGGAGAAGCTTTGTTGCTTTATTCTTATCTTCCTCTTCTAGGAAATAGGAGAGAAGGAAGTAGAGGTGGCTCTGAAGAGAATTCTGAGAAGGGATTAACGAGGAGAAGTTTGTAAAGCAAATACAAAAGAAAACAGAGTCCTAAGTCAGTGCTTTAATGCAGTACCCCTTGCATCAAGCTTCCACTGCTGAAGACAGGCTCCTGAAAAAAAGTGGACTTTATATCTTACTAGATAGGGACATTCATACTTTAGTGTCAAAGTCTCCAAAAAGAGCTCAGAGACAAAACCTTTTTGGGATCCTAATACAGCCAGTAAACCTAATAATCTGCAATAACAACTCCCCCCTGGCAAAGCACCCCCAAAAACCCCCACATAAAATGTCCATATGAAAATGAGAGTAAAGTACTGCACATTTTTTCAAAGGCATTTCTCAGAAATTAAAAAAAAAAATCATGCTCATGCACTTTCTTATGAGGTCTAAATTCCTTTCTGGTTACAGATAGAGGTTTGAGAAAGATCATTGTCGCAAAGCAAACATAAATTGATTTCCTCATTGAGGTTTGTGAGTGGATACTAGCTCATTATTCATGAATCACTAATCATTCAGTGTTCAGCTTCTAATTGTACAAATATTGTCTAATTGTTAGATTTATTGCATGAATTATGTTCTCTTCACCTGCTTTTGAAGATGGGTGGAGTTTAATTATAGTTCTTTTCTTTGTCCTACCACCTGTCTTTCTATGAGAGCAAGAAATGAACAAAGTTAGCTAACTCAGCTTTCTGCTGAGGAGTCCTGGTTGTCACAATTCTTCACAACAGTTAGCAGAGAAAGACTTATTTCAATTAATTCAGTTTTTCTTCCATTACCTACTTCCAGTGGGCCAAACAAAGACTGTTTCAGATATTTGACCAGGAAACTGACTTCTTTTCAAGCAGGCTTGTTAATGTGTGTTCCTTGTCTTCAGCAGCACCAAACCTGACACCTACCAGTTGTTTTATCATGTCAGAGAAACTTCATACACCTGTCCTGATAACCTAACTCAGTAAAACCACACGTTCTTCTTGACCTCTCTTTCTCTTCATCTGTTGACATTTTAGGAGTGTCTTTTATGTTTAAACATTCTATCTCTGTCCCAGAAGGAGGCAGAGTTTGCTTGCAGAGACTGGCTGTTGCCCATGTCCTAGGCAGAAGCAGTGTCTCCAGTGGGTGTCCCAAGGAGGAAAGGGGAGGGAAGCAGCTGCAACAACCACACAGGGCTCTTCATTCTTCTGAACAGATGCTAAAGCACTGCCTCTCTGGAATCTAATAATATCCTGATATTCCAAGATCCCTGCACAGGCAAGTAGGAGCTTCTGGGTGAGATTAGCTAAGTGAAAATTAGCTCCCATGGCTATTTTTCTACTGCTTTTCTTCACAAGAGAGAGTCTCTGCACAGAGGTCTGCCTTGCTTGTTTTGTTCTGCCCCTGGGAAGGCATGAACTAATTTTGTTTGGGAGATGGTTACAGCTAGTTTTCTCTTATATACACATTGGATGCAGTCTAGCATGTGGCTCCTTGTCAAAACTCTGATACCAGCTATATGAAGTAAATTTCTATTTCATATATGTCCTAAACCTGTCTAGGCATCTGCAAAAGTCCTCTGGCTGCCCTGGGTATCTTGCTGGTAATTCTGTTCTCATTTCAGAATTAAGTATTTTGATGGACAGTTCATTCAAAAGACAAGAAATCCTCCACAGCTGCTTCTGCTAACAAAAGAACAAAAAGGTTTCCTGAATCAGCCGAACATTTGACTGCTCTGTCTAGGAGGGATCTGTGTGCCAAAAGCTTGTGAGCATCCTCCAACTATGTGAGTGTGTCTAAGAAAAAGGCTGCCTCTCTCCACAGACCCTGCCTAAAAAGACCTGCACATCTTAGTACCTAGTACTGTGATTTCCTTCTGGCTCCCAACTAGCTTTTGCCATTAAGATGGCTTATCTAGACTGGACAAGTGTGGCGAGTGAGTCCCACAGAGACTTTCAGAGTTATTACCATAGTGCAGGAGAGCAGATGCCATCATCACCACTGAAACAAGCCAATTGTCTCAAATTGCAGCCATCATAGTCAGCTTGTATCCCCCAGACTCTCTTGATTTCTCTTCAAAACAAATTCATTCTAAATAATTTTCCATCAAGCAATAGTAACAGACAATAAACATCAGGCAGGAAAGAAAAAGACAGTTCTGGCTCAAGAGCAGTTGCTATAAACCCAGCACACATCATTTAAAGTGAAAATTACAAAAGCCATAAACATTATAGCAGTAACATTGAGGAATGCCCTTCCAGGAGAAACAGTGCATGAAAGGAAGGTGAACTGCTTAAAAAATGAAAATTGAACAGCCTACAAACTGGATAATATCTTAAGCACATATTGCAGAAGTTGGATCTTAAATTACTTCAAGTCCTGTGTTTCCCCTTCAATCCTACCTGATGTCCACAAGACAGATTTTCTTCAGTCATGTTCCTGATTTCCTACAGTCTCAACTTGAAGTAAAAGAACCTTTATAGTGTCAAATTTAGTTTACTAAGAATGGACAAGGAAGCAAGCTGACTGTATGTCGAAAGCCTGTAATGACATGCATATTAAATGTCTCTTTGAATCCCTGACTACTCAGAACATATATTTGTAATTGCCTGGATTATTTTCAAACAGAAGTACCTCATGGTCAGACTCATTTTTAGTGAAAGGCTTAACGCCCAAGTATGCACATTTAAGGGCACTGAACAGAAGTCTTATACCATCGTTTCTGAAGCTAATTCATGAAGAACAAATTATTTCCACTTTTCAAAAATTCAGTTGGAAACCAGTTGAAAGACAGATTAATATACTACTTCCATTGTGCTTCTTCAAATATTTGCATTATGAACTTGCAGGTCTCATACTTCTGATCCTTTACCATGATTGCTCTTTGTACCACCTGATGACAAATATCACAAAGTTTTCATCTACCTTCTGAATTGGAGTGGCTTCCTTTTCTAATAAAAATGGTTTCCCCCAGTGTCATTTTATATCCAATATTATTACAAATCTGAGAACAAAAGGTAGAGCTGATAGTTTTCACGAGTTGGCAGGAGGTTACTTTGCAGCATTCAAGCAGGCACTGTGAGGTTTTGATATTTACTGACAAATTAATTACAGGCTGTTGCAATAAAATACCCAGCATGACTAATGAAGACAACTAGAGCACAGATATATCTGTACTTTCTGGAGAATGCTGATGAATGTATCTTGATGTAAACACGATTAACAACCTTGTTAAATTAAGATGACAAGATGGGCTTTAACCAAACAAATTAGAAAAATACTTGAGAAAAATGGTGAAAGAGTAAGATAAAGATGTCTGTATACAGAAATTCTCAAAGTTACTTTTCCCAGGACAAGGTAAATTGTGTACTAAAAAGGTTGGGACTGCAGAAATTGATAACAGACTGCTAGTTGTTTCCTGCTCTGTTATCTATTGATAGCAACACAGGAATGTCCAATCACACCTGTCTGGCTTCTGCTGAGTAAACCTAGGATTTATTTGCAATGGTTTTTCAGTGATCCTTCCAGGAGATAAATCAGCTCTAGAAAAGCAACTAAAGTTAAGTGGTTAAAGGAGCCAACATTACTTGCTATATTAAAGACAATGCAAAACAAAACAAAAAAAAAGTTTTTATTCCCTTGGACAAAGTATAAATTATTCCACATAAACAAAACCACAGTGGAGTGGAATTCAGAACTTCAAATCCATCTCCCCTTGAAGACTATAATGGTTCGAATCCTAATTGGATTACATACATAAAAGCATTTCTGTCCCAGAGAAGCTGCAGCAGTGGTCCTATAATATCACTGGGTTTATCACCATAATACAATACTACAGATACAAGGGAGATACTTTAATTTCTGTGTCATAAAGCTTGTGATCTACAATGAAAGCTTCTGAAGAAAAAGAAAAATATGCTGAAATAGCCCAGAGGAAAGACCTAGTTCTTTTCTTACTATTTTTATGGTGGTAATTATTGCAGCAGATAATAGCTTTTAGAAGGGACTAGTGTGGAGCCTGTAACATTCAACCTCCTTCATATTCTGTGCCTTACAGAATATTAAGCACAAAGATGCAAACAATAACCAGCACTGGGAGCTGAAATATCACAAGAAACACCAACAGGATTCCAGCATCATCAACACCAAGCTATTGACACCAAATACCCATTTCCTGGAACTTCAATGGTCATCTGAAATACCCTACTTTTTCCCATCATCACATCATCCCGTACCACTTTCTGCACGTGGCAGAAAGTCAGATATTTATTTTAGTGAATTGATCTGTTGCACTGGTCAGCGAATACTTGCATGTGTTCCTAGATTTTACTTGTTCCCATTCAATCTCCTTAGTTCAGAAGGTTATTGCTGTCAGTCACGTTTACAGTGATGGTGAACAAAGCTGAGGAACGAGGCCCCAGTCTGTTATTCTTTGCTCTATCACCTCCACTTTAGACTGAACTGCTGCAGAATAGGGGAAGAACCACCAACTAGCAGAAGACCCACAAGACCAAGGAGTGGCAGCCAGTTAGAGATGCAATGATTATTACTTTAGAAAGAGCAAAATGTGATGGTAACCAGATTTTCACTAGACGCTGTTCCAGAAGCTATATTTTATTCTTCAAAGGCAGGTTACATTTCTTATATTTGCCTCTTCCTTTAAAAAGGCAAGCTGGCCTTAACCAAGCTGGCCTTCAAATCCCCACTTTGATCCATCTACTGGAGTCACATATTGAGTAGTCTCATCTTTTCTATGAATAGAATCAATATTTGGACCAAAAAAGAGGCATTGTTATCTTATATCTACCTTTTATATTCTTTATATATCCTCGTAAAAAGAATATTCTCGGAAAACCAGCCTTTTTACACATTACACATCTCAATTCTATGTGGTTAAAAAAACCTAGTTTCATCTTAGAAAAGACATTACTGCAGTACAAAAGCTGGACAACCTGACCAGACAGCAGGACAAATAGTGATGACACCAAGGGTGAAATGCTGAGGAGTACTCAGTGCTGAGCTCTTTTCTCACTACACTCAGCAGGAGAGACGTTAAATAAACATCAAATGTTTTCTGAATAATTCCACCTAGTGAGGAACCACCCACTGTTTTCATTGAGACTAGAATCCGAACCCAGAACCTGTGCCCTCGTGACTGAAACATAACATGCACATATCTTCCCTTTGTTTACAGTTCCCAGGACTGATGCCTCAGAAAAAAAAAATGATGCAAAGCCAAAGTAAGATCAATTAAGCAAAAATAAACATATTAGACTGTTTTTCCATGCTGACATGAGAGGCACAAAAAACAATATAAGCTTGAAGAACAACAAAAGCACTACCAATTTTCCTGGAAGAGTGTTTTGGAAGAAGAAACAGCTATAAAGTAGCTTATTCCACAATGCATAATCCAGTGAATTTCCAAAGGTAGGAGAGCTTAGAGAGTTCAAAGCATGTTCTCTTATCACAACTCAAATATGTCTGTTATATCTTATTTGGTCAAAGAGTTCTAGTGAGTACAGACTCTCAACTCGAGTAATGCTTCAGTCTCCTAAGATGTAAATGGAATGGTTCAATTTACAGCTATCCACATCTTTCTTGTATCTCAGGAGAAACTATCTACCAGAATTTTTTTTTTACAATAGAACATCTAAGAAAAAAATACACATAGATAAAATTAAGTACCCACCAGTTTTGGGGCACTGTTGATTCTTTGATTTTGTATTTTCCCATACTTTGAGTTTCTCAGGTCTGCAAACCTGACCAGTTTCATGTCAGGATTTCTTGTAAGAAAAAAACATAGTTGTCCCTGATCCCTTACCTACATTGACGTCAGGGGACGTTTGGAAGCAGAAAGGTGACACGATGTTCAGCATACATCAAAGGGAAAAACAATTTTAGAACTTTCATGGTCAGGGTCTGCTTATTTGTGAAAAGCCTGACTCAGCAGCAACTTAACTAAAAGCAAGCCCCTATTGGGTGAGCAGAGGGAGAGGATCCCGGGGCTGGTCAGCTGCAGAGGTCAGCAGCAGGACTGCAGGGGAGGTCAAGGGCCTGGCAGACAGTGCCTGAGCCCTGCTCCCAGTGAGGGCAGGCAGGAATGGCCAACGGGCCACCAGCAGGGTATTTCTCTTACCTGCCCTCCTCTGGTCACTCCACAGCCACCAGCAGGACACCAGCACTGGGATATGGATTACCATCACTGCTTGGTCACTAAGACTTGGTGCAGACCAACTTAAATGCAGTGAACCTTCTGACGAGCACACATTAAAAGAAGAGAGGGCCTGCAAAAAGGCCAGACATCCCAGTGTTTGTATAAAGGATAATGGTGAGCAAGGACCAGCACTCTGTGGAGCCTCAGTGGCCCTGTCCTTACCTCAGCCTAGGGGCTGCTCTTGCCAACTTGACATGGGCTCAGCTGTCTGGCCTGGGAGCACCTGCTCTGCCTAGAAGGGCCATGAGAGAGACATAGCTAACATAACCACCAAAAGCTGAGACAGACAGGGGCTAGAGAGAGAAGTGAGCAAAGAAAAATTACGTGATGGGACAAATATAATACATTCTTTTCTCCGGGGGAGGGGGGGAAGATCACCAACTTATTTCATTTATCAATTGGAAAGTTTTCTGGCTCTACCCAGACTGACAAGGCACAGTAGGATGGTTTCCTGTGCAATACAACTTCTGCATTGCACAGGACACCTCAACAGCTGCCCTGACAAGCTATAAATAATTAACTTAATCCACATTGTGCAAGCAACAGAGCAAAAGATTACAAAACCCATTTATGCAATTGAGACATGTTACATTGGGACACCCAGAATACACCTCAGCAAGCTGATAGGTCTCATCTACTTTTTATACATGAAACTGAAAACATGAAGAAAACAGATATATAGTATGAGGTAAATTTGATTTACAATATGGAATTCCTATACTGGAAGAAAAGAAAAACATACTTTAAATTACTCATTGATATTCTGCCATACAGCATTACTAATATTGAACTTCAACAAAAAAGACAACACAACAATAGTTTTATTCTATTTACTGCACTGTAAAAGCTTAAAAGGACACAATCTGACAATCTAGATAAACTAGGATAAATTAATGATATAACCCTTTTTTCCCCTTCAATTTATGTTCTGGCAGGAAGATGACAGTTTTCCTGTAAGCTTCCTATTAAAAAAAATGCTTCACAAATCACTTCAGCAAATTCTTCATGATGTATTAACAATGCAAACTTCTACAAGTGCTCCCCATAACACAAAAGGTTTTCAAACAATTTTCAAACTGACTAATTAAAACTACAAAATCATAGAATTGTTTAGGTTAGAAAAGACTTCTAAGATCATCAATTCCAACCATTAACCCAACACTGCCAAGTCCACCACTAAACCATGGCCCTGAGTGCCACAAATACAGACCTTTTAAATACCTTCAGGGATGGTGACTCAACCACCCCCCTGGGCAATCTGTTCCAGAGCTTGACAACCCTTTCCATGACAAAATTTTTCATCCAATCTAAACCTCCCTGGTGCAACTTGAGGCCATTTCCTCCTGTCCTGTATCAGGAAAAGACAGCAATCCCCACCTGGCTACATACTCCTTACAGGCAGTCATAGAGAACAATAAGGTCTTCTCTGAGCTTCCTTTTCTCCAGGCTAAACACCCCCAGCTCCCTTAGCTGCTCCTCATCAGACTTGTGCTCCAAACCCTTCCCCAGCTCCATTGCCCGTCTCTGGAGTCTGTCCAGCCCCTCAATGTCTTTCTTGTAGCGAGGAGCCCAGAACTGAGCGCAGCACTTGAGGTGTGGCCTCACCAGTGCCAAGCACAGAGGGACACTCACTGCCCCAGTCCTGGTGGCCACACTACTGCTGGTACAGGCCAGGATGCCATTGGCCTTCTCAGCAATGGCCACCTGGGCACACACTGGCTCATATTCACCCACAACTGACCAGCACACACAGGTCCTTTTTCACCAGGCAGCTTCCCAGCCACTCTGCCCTGGCCTGTAGTGATGCCTGGGGTTGTTGTGACCCAAACACAGGACCTGGCACTTTACCTTATTGAATCCATACAGCTGGCCTCAGCCCAGCAATCCAACCTGTCCAGATCCCTTCATAGAGACTTCCTACCCTCCAGCAGATCAACACTCCCACCCAGCTTGGTGTCACCTCCAAACTGACTGAGGTGCTCTCAATCCCCTCATCCAGATCATTGATAAAGAACACAACTGGCCCCAGTGCTGAGCCTTGGGGGAATACCACTTGTGACTGGGCACCAGCTGGATTTAATTCCATTCACCACCACTCTCTGGGCCCAGCCATCCTGACAGTTTTTTCCACCCATCCACAGCATTTCTCTCATCCACTAGGTAGGTCACCTTATCATAGATTATGTATGCTACTGAATCATTTGAATATCATCATACAATTGAGAGTATTCATCTCCTTGCAAGCATAAAGCAAGCTCTTGTCACTCTTGCTTGGTGAGATTTTATAACCTTCTTCACTGACTCCCAACAAAAAATTCAAGACCAGATTTAGCATTTTTCTTTTTTTAGCCTTTCCATGTTACATATGTATCAAGATCGCTGGACACACCAGAGCTATTAAACTGTTGATCTGTTTGTCCCATACCTCACAAAGTATTTTAAATACACACCTCACAAAGCACCTTTTGAGGTACAGAAGTGAGAGTTAGAATGACAATCTGGCTGCCAAGTTATGGCAATGCATTGGAACTCCCATTCCTCAAGGAAAAGGGGAATTCACTCTATATGACACTTACTTCTCCAAGTATAGGGCAAACCCTATACTTGGAAAAGCAGAGGCAGGCAACATTCTCCGAAAAGATGACAATGCTCTGGTGAAGAGGTACTAAGTGACTTGTGATGTTAAAAGAGGTCTAGAGCTTTTTTTCAACTGAGATGTCAACTCAGTTTTTCAACTTATATGATGCCATATTCTGTATTTTTGGCCTTCTCTTAGGTAGCATGGCATTCAGCCTGGGCCAAGCAGTTCCACGAGAGGGAAACTGATTTTGCAGAGCTCTTGGAGGCACGTGCTTCACTGAGTTGAATGTACAACTCCTGTTCAACAGGAGACTGTCTGTATAAATATGTCTGTCTGTATAAATACGCCCACAGACTAAGCCAAGCAGCGGTCACAGCATTCACACAGTCAGACATCTAATAGATGATTATGACTAGGTATTTTGAGTTTCCCATCTAGCACCACAGAACTTCAAGATGCAAGAAAGGAAATGCTGGGATAGATGGATCCTAATGTTTCTTTTTCTCATTCTTCATCCCCTTCAGCTTTTAGTCTATCTCCTCCATAATAATTATTTTAAGACCATGATTCTTACCGCCCTCATTCGAGCTTTTACTCAAAATCCGCTTTATCTTTAATTCATACAGAACTGTGACTTCAAAAGTTCCTTTGAAGTTTCTAAACAGAATAAACATAAATAGGTTTTGACAGTAACTCCCCTGAAGAAATTCCTTGAATTGATCCCACTACAATATTTATCCCAAAATCTTGTGTATCTCCCCTGAAAACCCAAACTGATTCAGGACTCGTGTCATGTGTTTCAGACTCTTCAGACCATGTCTGAGTGCAGAAGCAATGCTAGACTGCAGAATCACACCACAGCAGGTCACTGCTGCCTCAACTTCCAACCGTGCTGCCAACAGAATGGTGATTACCCCTCTGATATAGGTTGTTTGTCTGGAAAGGTGATTACATATTTTCCCTCCTTATATTTGTCCCCTATTCATTTGCCTACTCCTGCTCTGCAGCTCACTGACTCAAGTCTGGCTTACTGCACCCTTAATACAGTCTTCCTGATATATTGCTTGACTGTCTTTCCCTCATTTAATTCCTGTACCATGTCAACTCTTCAGCACTTCTCCATTGCCCATACTCTGATTAGTCCCTTCTCCTGGGCTGCTTTACTCAGGACCATGGGGTATATATATTATAAAGAGCATTGTCTTCTATTTGACTTTTTCAAAACTTGTGCTCATTAAGGTGCTGTGAGTTGGGTTTTTTGCTGGTGCAAGTCACTGTTCATATTTTATTAATAAAAATTGCCTTTCCCTTTTGTTTGCTTCTGGGCATTCTTAAGGCAGTGTGACAGCAGCCAAAACCTGCCCAGACAGGCTAAAACCATGGTACAAACACATGTATTCAGGTCTGTTGTGGACATAAAAAAACCCCTGCACATTTTTTAAAACACAAGATTGACTGCAGAAGCAGCTCTTTGATTAGCATGTTTAAACAAGTACTTAGACACCTAAATATCAGTACATGAGCAACCAGACACATACCTTTAATATCCTATCCAGACATCTGATTCTGCTGTTTTCCCTCACTCCTACTCCTATGACACTGAGCTCTCCTCTGGAATTGTTTCATGGCTACATTCACCAGAATTAACTTCCATTCTTTTATTGTCAGCTGGTTCCTTTTCCACAAAGGAAATCAAAATATTTTTGAAATTAGAAGCTTTCCTAACACAAACAGGATTTTGACAGATTCTCTGCACTTTTTTTCTCAGCTGGTAACTTTAGTTTATTGGAACTTTTAGTTCCAATAACTTCCTCATTCCAAGTATAACCAAGCTTCTTCCATTTGGTGCAAAGTGAACCTGTACCATGTCAACTCTTCAGCACTTCTCCATTGCCCATACTCTGATTAGTCCCTTGTTTTCCTTTTGTGGTTCTTAGTCTTCAGCATCCAGAAAAATGTTTCAAGCCACACTTTGTATCTGTGCTTTTAACCCCAGTTAAAGTCTTTCTGTTGCCAGTACTTTTTCCCATAACAAAACAAGTTACAGCCCCAAGTCAGCTTCTCTGACTCAACTAAGAATTCCTCATCTAGGCTTCCATGTTCAGCTTAAAGGATTTACCTGATCAACTCCAACCTTAATATCTGAGCCCTGTACTATTTCCTAGGCAGCTTAGGAACACAGGAAACTGGCCAAGAACAAAATAACCAGGATGAAGAATCCACAGATATGTCCATCTGGCAGAGTAGCACCTCATGCCCCATTAGACTTGGTTCATTGAATCACAGACTGGATTCATTACCCTTCTTGACTTCCT
This sequence comes from Entomyzon cyanotis, assembly GCA_024500445.1. Lineage (NCBI taxonomy): Eukaryota > Metazoa > Chordata > Aves > Passeriformes > Meliphagidae > Entomyzon > Entomyzon cyanotis. The sequence goes on along the minus strand of JAKEPQ010001015.1, from coordinate 22,081,418 downwards.
TGAGGGTGAAGGCAGCAGACCTCCATCCTTGGCTATGCAGTGCTCCTCTGCACCACCCTTCTTATTTCTGACCTCAGTGTAGAGGAGAATTGGTTGCAGAAAAGAGCATAATTTGCCAAGTGGGATGGTCAGTGTCTGGCTTCTTGGTGTGGATGAGTGTGTTCTCCTTGCAGCTGTGTTCCTGCATTCCAGGATCGAGCCAGCTGGCTTCCTCCAGCCTGAGTGTCCTGCAGGTGGCAGCCAGGTATGGCCACTTTTGCAATTCAGTCACCACCTACAGTAGCTGTAGGCACATTTCACCTTGGGTGGTACCTCTTACCTGGCACCCTTTAAGTATCAGAAGTACCCTAAAAGTATCAGAACTACATTCCCACCAAGTAAGGACCAAAACCAAGGCGGAGAACTCTAGAGACAAAAACAGAAGCAGAAACAGCAGCAGAGACAGAGTGCCTAGTTTGCCTCAGAGAGGTAGAAAACAGAGGCAGCACCTGCTGTCCTCTCTCACCTGGGGAAGCCAGATGGTCTCTGCCAAACAAACAATGGTTAACTTGGGTTTCCATGCCACCCTAGATCCTCTTAGTAATCTAAGAAACGTCTACAATCCGGAAGAGTTTACTATTTTACTATTTGTTAGAAGCAAGCAGCTTGATGACAATAAGCTTTCCAGGCCTAAAACAGCAGCAGACCCTAAATGATCATCTTGCTTTTTACACAAGTTTAGTTTCATGAACTCCATGCCTGAGGTCACTGCTCTGCTAGACAGGTAATCCCAAAATGAAGCACCCATACCTGTTTTGCCCAGCATCCGTAACTTTTCCAATACGCATACAATTAATAGAGATGAGAACTTTAGCGCCATCTGTGATTTCTCTAGCCCCAGCCAATTTCTTCTAATAAAGCACACCTTTGCCATTTAGAGCTTCCCCTTCTGTCCCACCCCACACCATGAGATGCATCACTTAAACCACTGCAGTGGGAATCCAAAGGGCACAGCAATCCCTTCTTCACAGAATGCTTGAACACCTCCCTTCTGTGTGTCTTTAGCTGGCCATCATTTATTCTGCCACACCTATTTCCCTCTCCTCCAAACTGTGGCCCCATCCTGGGGAGGAGTGAAGCAGCACCTACAAGCCTCCACAACTACCACTGCAATGAGTGTGTGAGGTTTGTGGATTGCCAGCACAGCCCAAGTCCATGATCAGTCCCAAGTACTGATGGGGAGATTGAGTCTCAGAGAACCATGCTGGCTACCTGTCTGCTGCAAAGCTGGGCTGGAGTGTCACCTCAACATCCACTGGAACAGAGTGACAGACACAGAGTGAAAGATGCCATGAAGCTTAAGTGGAGATGCAAGGAGAAATTAACATTTGGAAAGAGCACATTCCTCTTTCAAAGTAAATTATGCAATCCCACAATGACAAAACTTATCTGGGAAACAGGCATGGAGGAGGAACCGTAAAGTCAGATGTGGGATCCTACACGTCACAGACCAATCCTTCAAACAGTATACCAGAAACAAAGCAAATAAGATTTCTGCTCTGACTCACTCATATAATAGGATACCTCAAATGACTCAGTGGTACACTGTCAATTGTGCCATTCTGGAAAGTTTATACAAGTATTTGTAATTACCCAGGAACTGTTTATAAATTGGCAAACCAAAGGAGACATCCCATTCACAGGATAATCCTTTTGTATCCTCCTAGTGTGGATCTGAAATTAATAGGATATGAACAGTAAACTTTAAACCACCTTACTGGAACCCAATTTACCTATAAGTTACAAGCCAAAAGTTACACCTTACTGATGAAAGAGTACATACAAGAATATTGACATTTTGCCAAAGAAATCATTGCAAGAAAAAATAATAGGGCATAAAGGTTGCCAAAAAGAATTGCAGAATAACCAAGAATGAAAATGCTTCTGGGCATTTATTCATGGTGTTACACTCTAGATGCAGCTGACACACATAAGCCAATTACAGCAGAGGCTTCAAAGATATATCTGTACACAGCTGTAGAATGGGATCATCAGAGAAGAACCATCAGAGCACTACCAAGGATAGTTCTGGTCAACTGAACTGCTTCCTAAAAAAAAAAAAAAATCCTAAAACTCCACATACATAAACTCTTTTCTTCAAAGCATTAATCATTACTTTCAGCTGGGTCTTCGTAGGCTACACATCCCCAGGAGAATTATGAAGTTGGCCCTATGTATCCCATATATTTCCAATTAGGCTCCCAAAGTAAATCACTAAAGTTATAATTCAAATCTGAAATTTTAAATCTTCAGTATGCATATTAATGATTTGAGAAGAGCCTGTAGGAAACAGCAGAATTCCTTTAAGTCTACTTTACCCAGCGTTAAAGGTTGATTTAACTGCATCTATGCTTCACAAACATTAATGAATACATTAATTCATTTTTGCACATCACTAGTACAGGTCCACATATTTTTCGGAGTAATAACTTCATGTTTGTATGTCACAAAGAGCTAAAATAACCTCATTAATATTAATAAGCATTGGCACAACACCCAGTAATATGGCTACATGCAGTTTCACCGACAGAAGAAGCTGAGACACTAAAATAAATACTTAGATCATGTAGTAAATCAGGAGTAGCACAGGAAAAAAAGACAATAAATCCACAAACCTATTACTACAGTGTCTTGGCTAAGCCCCTTTTAAGTGACTAAACCATGCAACTAATTCTATCGCTTCAAATTAATTTGCTGGAATTGATATTACAGCTTTTCACCCAATAATGATGGGCTTGATTTTCACTCACTCTGGATTCTTACAAGAAAAATCCAGGTGCCTTCTTAAATTATTAGAAAGCAGCAAATGAAATACTGCAGAACAAAATTAAGAATGTTCCCACTTGCTTCTGGGGCATGGTGGGCAGGGAAGAGTTTTCCAGGACTACATATAACATTTACAGGTCTACGTATGCAGAAGTTTCCACCAGACTCTCAGCTGATCCAGCAACAAACCACAGGAGAAATCGCTGATTATAGCTAGAGCTCTCCACTCTCCTTTTGCCTGCAAATTCTTCCTCTTTTCCAATAATTACCTTGTCCAGGTGATACCCAAGATCATCTAGTATTGGTTACAGCTCTACCTTCACACATATCAGTATGTGCACTTGCTCTGGCATTTTTGAAGCAGAACATAGCTGTTAACTTCAGAGGCCTCCTCAGGGGAGCACCTGGCATGCACAAACTCCAGGAGAAGTTAGTCCCCAGTCTCATCCCACACTGCACGCTTTTGAGACACAACGAACAGCCCCCAAAAATTAACACAGCCATCCAGGAAGAATTGTCCTGCACAGATAAATCCAGCCCATGGATCAGCTCAAACACTCCCATCACATGTAAGGATCACTTCCAGGTGTGCTTACACCCCTCTTGAAGGTTTGATTTTGAACTATTAAGTCTATTCAATAAAAAACTGCAAAAATTTGGTGTCCTTCACCAAAGAATGAGCAGTTATACAGATTGCTCCAGGGACTACCAATTGCACAAGCTTTGTAGAGTATTATTTGTCATTTTATCTTGCCAAATTATTTGCATAATAGTGATGCTGCTTAAATTTCTCCTACAGTTTGGTGGGCCAGTGCTAACTTGCCTCTGGCTCAAAGACAAAACATAGAATAAAGTGAAAACTAAAGCATTTTTAAAAATCAGTATCTCGTTCTTAATTAAGCTGTTAATGTTTCTCATTAAATTTTAGTACTTTACCAATTCATCTGAGATAACTAGAGCCCTTACCTAAAGTTAAACCTGCTCTGCTGCAGTTAAATCTTACCTTTTATTTCTCCAGTCTTTGGCAATTCTTTCCCTTGAAGTTTCCTTTAAACAGGGAACATGTCCAACCCAAAGCAATCTTCATTGATTTACGCCAATTAAGAATCTGAAAAGAGATGTGTACCTATTCTTATTATTCCTTCTAGATTTATACCAGTGATGGACTTCTCCTGTTTATTCAATTTAATGCTGATGATTGACTTCTCCTGTTTATTCAATTTAATGCTGGTAAAAATCAGCAAGATTGTGCAATTAGCAAGATACTAGCTAAGATTTTGATTAAATTTTAACATGCAGAAGTTCTACATAGAGCTTTGTGGTTCTAGTTTGGACAATTAATACAACCTTGGTCTTTGCAGTTAGGCTCAAAATTTATTCTCCACATGGCTGTAACAAGTTTGACAGCCTGAAGTTTGCTAATCCTGGTAATGATGTAATCAATAAGACACTCATGTTTATTCTGGACTGAGTAGCATGAGAATTTGTGCCTGAAGTGCAGCCTACAGATGACACTTAATTCCCTAGTTAAGATTAAGACAATTACTAGTGGCATGAAGCCAGTAACGATGATTTTACAGGTAACGGTGTCCATCCTATATCCTGCTCAGTTAATGAAATATCCTCTAAAGATGTGTTTACTCACTTGGTGAGACCACAGTAAACAGAAAGGATTCAAACTAGTTCCACTTTTTAGATTACAAATCCATCATTTGCAATAATAATCAATGTTACACTTTATTAAGACACATGAAAGCACTTATTACCACCTGACCAGCTTGCACTTGTGCTTCACCACAATAGCATTAAATGACTCCCATGGCCTCCAGCTGAGTGACACCTCCAAGCCCAACGTCACTGTGAGGAGAGCATTTTTATGTGGTCATTTTTACAAATGTGTGTGTGCTTTCCTTTTGCAATCGCAGAATTGCAAATCTGTGATTTGGAAGAGGACAATCCCTTTGCAAGCAGAGGCTGATTTAAATACCCTGTTGTCTTGAGATGAGTATGTGAAGAATTATCCCAACCTTGACCCAGCCTTGTGTAGCAAACACCTAGATGATCTATCAGTTGCAGCTTGCAACACCTCTCCAGCCTCTTCCCCACTTAGGGTGAGTGGCACAACCTGAGCAGAGCTCATGCACTTTGGAACATTCACCAAGTGTTTTACTGTTCCCACAGCACACAGGTGGCTTAAGGATTATTCATGACAGGCACACCCATGTCATTAATCCTCTTGGCAATGGTACAAATAGAAAATGTTGAAACTAAAGCTTTTTAAGAGTGCTCCCAAAAGACAAGATTTTGTCCAAATGCAGTAAGAGCCTGCAAAGCACATTCTGATGAAAGAGCTGAGTGACACTTGCCTTACCTTATGCTTTCAGGGAAGAGCTTGTTAGGAAAAGCATTATCACCTAGCCCTCCCTCATTTAGTATTCCTTACAACACATAATTTAGCCATGTCTGGGGATATATGCATATGCTCTCTTTTTTTGGAAAGCATTATATGTGTTTCTCACATCAGTGATGACGGAAAGGGAAAAACCACACAATGCCCTTCAAAAGAAAACGAAACTAATATTGAATATCTTCCTAGTTCACATAGTCTTTGATTGTTTCATGACAGAAACAACCTGTCATGTTGTATTCAACCAAGCAGAGTTTTTCAAACCTTCTAGTCACACCTACAATTTCCTGGACACACTAATCTATTTTTGAGACAGGCACTCCCTGAAAAATTATTTCTTGTATACTTCTAAAGTGAATATCTGTCATTCCATAGAAGCTGTGGGTAGTAGCAAGTGTGAGTTTTTACCCTGGCTAAACACTGCCTAAATTCTCTCTTGGGCCATTTAATCTCCTGTCTCAAAAAGACCATTTGACTACCTTTCAAAAGCTATTTATTAAATTTTTTTTTGTTCTGCTCTTTGCTTCCCATTCATTAACTTTGCAACACCAAAACATGCGCAAGCACATCTTCATCATTACCACATTACAGATTTTCTTCACCAAGGCACTTAGCTCCCACAGCCTTACTGGAAACGTCAGGAAAGTACATCCCTGCAGTCTGTCACCCATCCATGCTGATGATGCAGGTTGTGCTCTCTGCAAAGGCAACTACTTGCAGTACCTGGCATTTCCCTTCCAAAGCAAGTTCTCCTAAATTCCAGGTTACTTGTCCCAGGAAATTCAGCTGTGCCCAAGACAAGGACATATCTCTTATGCTCATGTGTGGAATGCATGAACATCTAGCCTATATCCAGCGCAGAGGCAGTGCTAACGCTTTTTAGTCAATGAAAATCAGCAGATCACATCCACAAAAAACTTTCCTGGCAAAAACTGCTTTGTGCAGCTAGTACAGGAGGCCTGGTTTCCACCCCACATGTTGCTGCATCAGTAGAGCCAAGGGATAGTGTGCCCAGTTTCAGACTATACCAGAAAAACAAGATCATACCTTAGATTTATTCTACACTGATCACACCTCTTTCAGATTCTCTTGCTAGATATCCTAAAGAATGCATATGTAGAATATACAGACTACACTACCCACTCAGTCTAAAAAGTTTGCTTTCCAACATATTAAAGTAACACTTTGCCCCTTACATCCAAGATCAAAGATTTTAGGAATGTCCTGTAGTTCTTGGATACTGTTCTGTTTCACTCACCTCTTCCCCCTTCAGTTCAAGAAGCTCAGGCAAGTCAGACCACAGAACTGCTAACAATGTTGGCATCTTGAGGCTGTTTTTGCAGGGGAACCTGTGGTTTTTGTGTTCTGTTTTTTAATTAAATCAATCAAGAAAGATCATTCCTCCTATTTCCCGACATTTGTTCAGCCCACTCATTACTTTTCCAGGCAGGTAAGTGCAGCTGCATCTCTAACTGTGATTATCTGATCAGATAATATGTAAAAATACCTGCAGTGAAGGTGCAGGTATTCATGACATGCAGCTCCTCAGACATGCCAGCATTTTTAGAAGACAATCAGTAACAGCAGCCAGACACTTTGACCTAGAAGGATGTAGAACCAGAATTAAACTGAGCAGATTGCCAAAAGACTTGCTAATTACCTTCCTCCAGGACCAGTCTATCAGTGTGATGTAGTTTGAAGCAATTATGTGTAGGAGATTTTTATAACTTCACAGTTGCATTTCCTAAATGCTTCACACGCATATGGAACTTTGGGGATGAGTTTGTGCTGTGTTACTTACACCAGCCTATCATAAAGGCATATCCTTTAACTGCATTTCTGTAGGCAGATGAGATAGAGTATAACATTAATATTAAAGTCACTAACTCACATTTTAATGAGCTTTGCAGAGTATCCACAAAAGTTATACCTGTGAACTATATCAAGCAGGTTTTCCTCAGCTGAACTTGGCAAGCAAAGGTTAAAAAAGTTCATCTGCTATTACGAAGGAGCACAGCTATCAGAGCTCCTCTGTACTCACTAAGCAATCTGCTGCTTTACAACACTGCTAATTGCTCCAGACACTCTTCTATTCCCACAGAAATAAAGAAAAACTTTACTAATGATCTTTGGAGGTTGCAGGCTGGGGTTTTTGCTTTTCCTGGAAGCTTTGTAATTCAGACAATACAACTGCAGGTGCTCTCATTCTCAAAGGGAAACTAATGGACTCTCTTACTCTCAACTCCTAAAGGAGACACCTAGTTGCTAACTGTCCTTTGATAGCAGTGAAAAGCATATGCTCAGTAAGAAAGAAAAAGTTACATTGTAGGCAGATTAATTCAATGAAACCAAGAGTGCCTTTTGAAGACAGCAAATATTAACTATTAGCAAATCTCTCCTACATCAGTATCTATGTGGTGGGTTTTTTTTTTCCAGATTTCCTGTACTCACCAGTAGCCACCAGTTGCCCAACAGGTAGAAGGGGTCCAGCAGTTCTGACCAAAGCCAGGGCTGCCAAATTCCTGGCAGTGCTCAGGTAGGTACTCCAAGCATCCAGGGATGACCAGCCACAGAGGAAGAGGCTTTGCTCCAGCTTGCAGGAGGTTAAGGCACAAGTGCAGCAGCCCAGGACTGTTTGCTGAAACCAAGCCAGGGCACCATCCAAACACGGAGTTACAGAGCACATCAGTCTCCCCTTATTTGTCTTAGACCTTTTGGTGGAGACTCAAGCACTTGAACCTCATTTGTGGTAAAGACACACCAAGCAGGCTGCCAGCAAGACAGAGAGTCCCCAAGACGCTCTGCCACTCAATACCTACCACAGAGTTCTGCTCGCTTTTAAATGGGGGGAGACAAGCACATACACAGACATCAAAAGCCTCCCCAGAGGAGGCAGAGGACTCCAGCCTGCTGGCAGCAGGCAGCTGTTGTGCCTAGCACCAGCAGGAGGCTGTTGACCAGCGCTCAGGACCTGGGGTGGCCACAGCACTCCAGCAGCCAAGGAGCTTCAGGGGCTGCCAGGCTGCTCAGATCACCAGCAGGTCGATCCCAGTGAAGGTAATATGCAGCTCCTCCCATCCAGAGATGCCACAGCTCTTCCCACCAAAACCTAGAGATGAAAGAGAAGCCATCAGGCAACCCTCCTCCTTCCTTTCCTCTGCACTTATTAACTACTCAGTTTATTACTAACGCAGCCCACCTGGGGAAAGGCCCTCAGAGTACCACTAAAAATAAAAAGCTGTGTTTAGCCTCCTCTCTCCCTATCATTCTCTACTGTTTTTTTTAATTTTTAATATGAATGCTTTGCCTCAGCTCTGATTGCAGCAGTTTGCCAGTCAGAAGCACACTAACATGCTCACTTTGTCTGCTGTCCTGTCATTGCTCCACAGTCCCACATCAAACGATAAGCAAAAGTATCTCTGATTCTTTTTTCCCTTCTCCTGGGTTCAGAGAAAACAAATGTTTATGCTAGGACTTGTGGAGACAGTCATGGCATGTGTTGAGAGGCAAGGAAGGGGCAGACATTAAACCCCAAATGCCTCCAAATAAGCCCCCAAAAAGTATTGAATCCTGATGGGAGTCTTAGCCAAGGAAAAAGCTTTTCCTGTGGCAGAATTTTATTCCTCTGTTTTCCCATATGGAGGATCACACAGCTATGCCTTGCATTTAAACACACATGCATCTAGGGAATTATTTACTGTTCCAAACCTGACAGCTCAGTTAATTGGGAAGCACTGGTCTGACCCTACAAGCTGGGTAGACACTGCACTCCTGTCATAAACTGGATGAGCAGCTTTAGGCAAAGCTCTGCAATTCAAAGAGGCATCACTGCACAGAGGTTATTTAACCTTCTCTGCAGAAAGAAGGGAACTTGTGTAAACTGTCATTAAGATGGTGTGTCATTCCAATGCATTATTCATATCACATCATTGTGTTCCAATAAATTCATAAGCTCCTCCATTCTGTAAGTGCACAGGCCCAGCCCTAAATTCCTGAAATATAAGTAGGCAAGACAGAAAAGGAGTGGGAAAATTAGGTATAAGAAATTAAATTATTTTTCCAAGGTCACTCAAGAGGCCTGTGGCAAACTGAAGAACAAAACCTGAGTCTGCATCTAGTTGTAAACCACAGTGGCCTCATTCCCTCATCTCCCAGTCAGTACATCTGAGATGCTTTTTGCCTCCTGCCCTCTTCCTCCTTAATGTTCCTTCTTTTCTGTGATTGAATTCCTGGCCCACGCCACATTTGGCAGACACTGCCTATACATCACAGCCCTAGGAGCTGTTATGTTATTATAGTTGTCCATTTTAATAATGGTTTGTGTCTCTGTCTTCCCTGTTTTGCCTTGTCATGTTCTCCACCTGCTGTTTGTGAATTGTTTTTACAGGCTGCAATCCTGTCCCAGGGCATGATTTACAGGTACTGGCATTTGGATGAAGTAAGAACATCAGTGCTCCATCACAGATGTGACCTCATCTGCCACCACACAAAGAAATCTCCTCAAAAAGCCTGTAAAGTAATTGATGTCAGAGTTTACCAGACCTGCTGCTTGTGAAACCTGTAAGAGTTCCTTTACTAGGCAGTAATAGCAGAATGAGCTGTATAATGGGGAAGAAAAATTGCTGTGTCCTGCCCAGCCTTGGGGTAACCTTTAAACACTCTTTATGAATCAGAGATACAGACAGTGCAGTTTTTATTAGTTGCTGTACTCCAATGCTAAAATGCTACCAGGAAGTCAAGCAATGTACATATTTCATTGTGTCCAGTGAAATATCTTTTACTTTCTTCAGTATAGCTATTACAAAGCTTATGAATTAGAAATATTCCTATTTACAAAATCATCATATTTTTATTTTTTCCCTATCTATCAAACATCACTGGATGGGCCCTTCTGAGTAGGAGGGCAGTTTCTACACATCCAACTCATGAAAATTCCAGAGGAACTCTAGGATTCAGGGATGCTCTCTGATCCTTGAGTGAGCTAAGGACACCAACCCACAAGGTACCCACACAGCCTCTTTGAGGACAGAAGGTGTTTGTTAACACTGAGGCCTCAATAACCTATTTTATAGCTTCACCAAGCTCTGGGACAAGGAGATGTTTTGCCACTAGGCAGCCACCTCGAGGTTCAAATCAGGTTAATGTAAACTGCAAACAAATGTGTTTGTAATGTACCAAAAAAAAACCCCCCCAAAAAAAAACCTCCAAAAAAATCACGTGGAGACAAATATTCGCAAAAGGTGAAGAAATTAAAGAAACAAATGGTAATGTATTTGCACCAAGGTTAAATTCTCAAAACACGTTTCCCTCAATGCATCTGAACTATTTTGAATCTTTTCCTTATACACATACAGAATATTAATATGTGAGGGACCTTGACAGATTAAATTCCCCTCCGCCTCTTATCTTTCTCAAACAAGCCTTATATATTTCTCACTGATGTCAGAAATAGCCGTGATAATTTCTAACTAACCAAGGAAGGGAGAGAATATTTATTTTAATCAATAACAGTTAAAACCAGGACTCTCTCTAAGAGTGTACATTTTGGTTCAAAGCCTCTTTGTCTCTGAACAATGTATTTGATATCAAATTGTCCATAAAGCACCTACATTCCTGGCATATAAAGCAAAATTAAGTAATTCAGTTTACAACACATTCTTTCTCAAGACTTGCCAGAAAAATAACTGACCCTTTTAGCATCTATACTTGAAAGATTCAACACTATCAGCAGAGTCATAAATCTTCATTATTTTAAGGAAATATTTCAGGCTCAGATTTCCTGTGCTCATGCTTCTGCAAAGCTACAATAGTTTAATATGTCACGTTAGCAGCTTCTCCTAAAAGAAGAAAAAAGATAAGACACTGCTTATCACAAGGTAACAGGAAAGAGTTCTGCATATATCTAGATTGATTAATTATCTTGATCTGTTAAAATACTGTGATTTTTTTTTTCCCTGGGATGCCTTTTGGTTTCTCAATATATAACAAGTTGTGTCATAAAAGGCTAATTGAATTTAGAGAATTCATGCAGTCTTGGGATTAGATTCCCTTTTACTTCAAGTATCTTCTATGCTGCATTGAAAAACATCATAACTTTTAGGACTATTTTCAGTATTAGTTATGTCACCTATGTCTCCCCCAGTACATGTGTGCAGAGGACAGGTAAGTGGTTAGAATGACAGATGCCACCAAGCTGATTCCAGAGTCTTGTGCTGTGCCAAGCTACAAAGTGATGGTATTATCAGGCAGTGTGCAATGTAACAAAAGGGAGGATTAAATTTACATCAGCCTCAGAGAAAAAAACTGCACCAACCAGCCACATAGCTATTTCCTGCTCCTGCCAGGTTCCATGATTGAAAACATGGCAACATGCGCCTCAAGTCCCCTGTAGTGAGAGATACTCCTCCCATAAGCGACAGACATCTCTGGCTGAGATGCCTCAGTGTATTTTTCTAGAACTTCATAATAATATCACTGTCTGATACAGACTACTTGTAATTACACCGTTCTACAGGCAGGCCTTCATATTTGGCAATCCTGGGTGACAGGAAAAGATTTCCTCTATGTTAAGTGGCAAGGATTTAAAAACTTAATTCACCAGGGTAATGAATGCAGGCTCTGAGAGAGCTACATTTTTTTTTAAATAAGAATTGTTAACAGGACTCCTTATTTCTAAACCTGTGCAGAGCAACTATCTCAGTTGCTTGTGCATTTGTCAACCAAACCTGCTGGGCTGCAATTATGCATATTAGGTTAAAAATAATTAGTCTTAGTACCCCAATATTTTGAAATATTCAATCAAAACTATCCATCCATTTCTAAAATAAGATTAAGGGTTGGGTTTGATGTTTTAGAAATGCTAAAGAAGCATTTTCTACGAAGAAGAGACCATAAATCTGACCTGGACCTGGTGTTCCCGAGCAAATCTGCCCATGTTTGCACAAAATACAAAGCCTTCAAATTACAGTAATCTGTTCATCTTCAGTACAGTTGTTTAATGGCTTCATCTAATGGCTGGAATTTTCACCTAATTATGCTTTCACACAACTCCTCTGTGTGCTGAGGTTGTGCAACCCCAGAGAGCAACTGCTCATGCCTAAATCTCACAGATCCCTTGTGTTACTGTTCCTCTGTGTTTATATGCCATCCTCACAAACTCACAGCCCAGGTCTACATGTGGCAGAAGTAGATTTTCTGTGTTTTCCATGTGCTACCTCCCCGTTTGCAGCATCTTTGGGCCTGAGTGGTGCAAAGGAAAGCAAGGTGGCAGTTTGTCTGTCCCTCCTGCTGATATTCAGTATGGAGAAGGAATGTATCTTATTCTACAGCAGGACCTGAATCAAGAGCATGGGAAATAAAGTCTGAGGGAAAATGTTTGGGCAACACAGTAGCTGGTATGGAGGTGGCAAACTCTTGGAGGTCCATGGAGAACAATGGGAATTGGAGGGGTAGCAAAGACAAAGGGTAGGAAAGAATGTAGGTTAAAGAAAGAAAGAGAGAGAGGAACTAACTGAGTAAAGATATTATGTCTGGGAACCACAGGGATGGAAGGTAATAGACAAGAAAATTAAAAGATAAATCTATATCCACCAGAATATTTCCCTCCAAAGCCTGGGATAGCAAGCAAGACCTCATGGCTTCCCCACTGTCAGAGACCACCAAGGAAATCTACTTGAAAAAAGTCCTGACCCCTGATCTGCCAAAGCCATTACAGCCTCTTCCAGGTGAGGATTCACCAACGTCCTCAGGAACTCTCTCTCCCTCTATTCAGCCTGACTGTGGTTTCAAACAGAACAAACATAAAAACAAGCTGAAAATATGAAAGGAACATTTTTCACATGGCAGAATCAATCACCCCAAAGTGATTCCAAAACCTGCAGAAGAGCTCAACCAAAGCAACCCAAAGCAAACAAAGGCACACTCTATTTCAGCTGTCTTTAGCTAGTGAGACCAGCAGGCTGATAGTGTGCATGGGTGTGAAAACAAACTGCTCACACTGACAATGTTGTTGCCACTCGCTCAGGAGTCACAGCAAGTCACAGTGGTGTTTTTGCAGTCTGCCACTGTGAAAAGGTAGAGCATTTACCTGGGTCAGCAGCTGGTATCCAAACCTTGCCGTGATTTAGCTGTTGCACAACCAACCAGCTCTGTAGGACTGCGTGGTTCATGTACTGCCAGTCGCTTTATTTACACAGAGCAACTCTACTGCTTGCTGCAATGGGGAGTTTTAAGAAAGGACAAACACGGAATTATCACTCAGAAATTATTGGCCTCTTTCTCTGTGCTCAGAGCTGTGCCTGAGGCCACCCACACAGCCATAGCTGGGGTGAGCTGGGGTTGCAGGCAGGAGTCCTTGGTTTCCAGCTCCACACTCAGTTTCCTGACCTCTCTGGCAACTCTGCAGGATATAGAGGATATACTGCTGCAGATTTTCCCCAGTTGGCACCATGGGCATCCCCCAAGATGAACTGACAGAAAGAGAAGCCCCCACATATTTTGATCCTTTTCTGTAATAATGACTACTAATGAATCTATAAGTGTTCTATGACTACTAAGTGACTACTAATGAATCTATCTATATGTGGCCATCCTGGACACAGAAATACTGGGGGAGACTTAGGGTAGTCCCAGTAGGGTAAGCAGGTTCCCCCAAAATTCCTGCAGAAGAGGGTGCACTGCCATGCACAGCGTCTCATTTGCTTGCTAGTCAGTGGGGACCACAAGGAAAGCTCTGACATCTCAGATTATTAAAAAGCAAAGTGAATGTTCTCCTCAATCCCACAAGATGGCAGGAGACACTCAAAAATTCCCCCTCGGTCAGCTGGAAGGGCTTTTCTGACTTTTGTTGTCTGACAACTTCTGTGAGAAGTTAAATGAAAACGTATTTTTTAATAAGACTGGAGAAGCCTGACAAACTTGTATCAGTGAGTATTCGTGGATCTCTTAGGAGCAGTGGGATGTTATGTCAGTGACTTGGCAGTACTGACAGACCCATGTGGGGAAGTGCTTCATGTGGGAATAATCTCCAGAATCTGCTTTCTTGTAATGAGAAAAAAAGGAGGAAAAAAAAGAGAGAGAATGAGCAAACTAAAAGTGGACAGAGGAAAATGCAACTAGCTTATATAAAGTTTTTATTTTTAATATCTGAGCTTGCAGACACTCTGCCTGCGGCATTCCTTACATTTCTCACAGCATGAAGACATGAGAAAGCCATGAAAACTCGGACAGTTTGTCAAGAAAGGTCAACTTTTATTCCCTTCAGTTTACTGCTGACTTCTCCCTGTTAAGCATTTTTTTCCCCGAGGACTAAATAAAAGCAAGTTCCTACACCAGATCATATTCCACTCTTAGGATGATAATCATAAAAAATGATCCAAAATTACTGAATTCAGTGCTAATTAATAGCCCCTTGAGTGAGTCTGGTACTTTATGAAATAAATATAAACAAAAGGTCACTGAAAATGGACTAAAGTGTCTATAGTGGTATTTCTGATGCAGTAAGCACTGAAGATAATCTTTGTGTGATCAGCTTCAGAAGGAAGAATGAGGAAATACCCAAATTAACTCAATCACCCTGAAACCAGCTATCTCAATAAGTGCATTTTCTTGTGACTGCACAGAGTAACCATTCAGAAGTCAAAACAGCCCAGTCTGAGTGATGAAGGAGATGGAGCCCCAGGCTGATGTGTTTGAGGGTGGATGAAGCTCTTTGCCTGCAGAGTGCCCAGACAGGCAGGGTGATGGGGACATGGGTGCTGTGGTGCTGAGGCAGAGGTCCTTCATCTCTTGTGACTCAGAGCTGCAAGCAATGTGCTACAAGATGGTAAAAAGAAAATGTTTATGCTCAGAGGGCAGTACGTGCACTGTGGATCTGAATCTATGAACATGAGGCAAGAGATCCTAAAATCACATTTTTTATCCCTGATCTATCAAGTCTTCATGCCTTCTCCTCCAAGTAGTTTTATAGGGCTAAAGCTTCTGGCAGGCACTGTATGCCACTTCACATATTGCTTCAATATCCTAACATCAAGTATATTTTTTGACTATAAACACTTATACATTTATGACATTTTTCCTGTGCTTCATCTAAAATATGTATGTACTTTATTTCACTGATCTCTGCTGTGCTAATTCAGCAAACACATTTTTGTATCTGATTTGTACTGTCTAGGTTACTTTTTGGTTTTTTTAAACTTTTCAGGAACAGTTAACACTGAGGCACTGACCATCTTTGATGTACTTAATCCACCTAGGACAAAGTGCTGTCTTTATGTGACAGTTACTGTCTGTCCCCTTGTGGCCAGAAACCAGACAGAAAACCCAGCCTACAGATTTAACAGCTCATTTGCCTTGAGTAAGAAGGAACAGCTTATTTTGCTGAAGAAGGAAGCTCTTGCACAGACAATGGTCCCTAGATAGCTTAGATTTAACTATCATGGAAGTCAGTTTAGTCACCAGAATTCAGATTCCCATTTTGAATAATCTGAAAACTGATCTCATTCATATCTGAACTCTGGGTTCTGCTATTATCCATTTGCAAGCAAAATGGGCATCCAGGCCTGAGCTTCCAGCAGCTCTCGTGGTTGGATCACTACAGATGCATAAGCAAATTCAGAAATAATGATTCTGCTTCACAGATTCTCATTCATGGTGAAACACACACAATGTGGGCTACATGTGTGCAAAGCTTTGCACAAATGACAGCCACTACCCTTTTATGCAGAGAACAGAAGACAACTTTTGATTCCTTCCCAAAGGCTTTTAAGCCTCAAGCCGATATTCTGATCTGTTTTTCTCAGACAAGCGCAATTAAACCTTTTCTTCAGGTAGTTAACACTGTAAATTTAATTACCATTTTCTAAATTTTCAGTAGAACTGCCACTATAGTAACAGGTAGATGGAGCAAGAATGGTTTGGGAAGGATGAGTCTCTCCTCAGCAAAGGGAGAAGCATAGAAAGATGCAGGGGTGGGAGGCACAGTGGACTATAAAGCAGGACCCATGAGAGAAGATGCATGCTGCTCTAAGAGAAAAGGACCTGCCCAGAGGTGCAGAGCCAGAGTGAAATTAGTTGAACAGTAGAGCACCAAGAACAGAAATAAAGGGTACTGGATGTGAGACTATGGAGACAGCACAAATTTGTGGAGTTCTGATCTAGAACGTGGAGCCACTGAGCAAACCTTCCTCTCTTCCTTTGTTTTCCTCCTTCTGTGCTTATAATTACCTCTGAGTAGAAAGCCAGTTTTCAGAAGCAAGCCCATCTCAGGAGGTGGATGTACCACAGGAACCGAGGCTTCCCTCCCTCCCAAAGCCTTTCCCGAAAGCTGCTGCTGGCAGTCCCACCACTAATCCGTCTCAGTGATAGGGTTTCATGAAGCACCAAGCATGCTCTTGGCAGGCAAACTGTTTGTGCATCTGGATGTAATAAGGAGCTAGACTCCAGCTGATGTGGTGGCTCAGCACAGTGAGCCACCAGGCGCGGCATGGTCAGTTTTTTCCTGCTGCCTGAGTTCAAATCGCAGCAGCACATTGGAAGCTGGTCGTGGTGTGAGCCTTGTGGTAAAACCAGCCACACCACAGGGAGGGAAGGGAAAGGAAGGTCACTGAGAGTCAAATGAACAGCTGGCTACAGGACTCTGAAGGGTGTGACTATCTCCCACCAGTGGGAGTAGCCACAGTTGCCCTCAACAAGAATGGAGCTAGCCAAGGAGCATCCCAGTCCCAGAGGCTGAGAACTAAAGAATGAAGAAGATGAGTAAGGAATCCCCCCAGGGTGGGGGAGAAGAGAATCCCCCCAGGGTGGGCCCAGCTGGGATTGCTAACAAGAAGTTCAGCACAGAGTTCTGGTGGTACTGCACTGGAGCACTGTGCACTGATACACTTCCTTGGAGGCTTTTACTTTATCACTGCAGGAGGACCGCAGCATTGCACAAGCTGGGCTGCCTCCGATTTCCTGAGGGTCCAGTTAACATAAGGGTGGCACTGGAGCAACACCAGCTCTCCCAGCCAGCAGCACGTGCTCAGAAGGACAGTGCTATGTAGAGTATAGCTGGTCTGTGGTCTCCAGCACTGCTGAGCAGCAGGAGATGGCAGGATTTTAGTAGGGTAGGAAGTTCCTGTGGGGATACTCTCAAATAAACTGTGCCCAAACCAACTCACATCTTGCAGGATCCTGCAGCTTGCAGGATCCCAGCTGCAACCTTTGTCCTTGTCTCCAGGTCCTGCACCAGTGCAAGGCATTTTCTCCTGACCTCACATCTTCACTGCACACACACACACAGAAATAAAGGAGAGCAACAATGATCTTGCAGTTAAAAGCCATACTGAAGAAGAGCAAGCTCTCTTTCCAAATGGACTTGGCTCTACAGAGCTCTGCAGATGTTTTTTTTCTCAAAAAAAAAAAAACCAAAACCCACTGTAAAACCTTCATTTAAATGTTATTTAAGCAGATCTGACTCTTAAAATACATGCAAGAAACAGATGTGCAGAACAGAGAAGTGCCATTTTTATGGAGTGGTTCTTCGGTGTTTGAGCCATACTAGATTACTTTTGGAGTGTAGGCTTCTCAGCTACACCGTGTAATATTTATAATAGTTTACAGCACATGGCCAAATCTTTCTGCCAGTGAAGCCATGTGCCTCTTTATCAACCTCAGCCCAAGGTGGCAGTAAACCAAAATAAATGGGATATTAATACTTTGTTACCCTATGCTTTCCAGATACCCCACACTTCACCCTACATTAGATCTCTCTCTGCTGTTGCTCAAGAAAGGGGTTACTTCCCCCTTACTTTTACATCCTGAGATACAAGTTCAGGAAGCACAATTCAGTGTAAGTTGTTTATCAGGCAGAAGCAGACTCTGTAACCTTGTCAAGTCCCTGAATCCCTCATGTTAGTGTTTTTCTCTGACACTCTGTCCCATATTTGGGCTTTGGGTAAGCTGACAGGAATGTAATTTCTATTTAAAGATACACTGTCTGTTACTTTTATACTAAGTAATAAATGCAGGATTTGAAGAACAAGCACTAGGGAAAAATGGTTGGACAGTTAATACATTGAGTCATCTCTAATGGAACATTTACCATTATCATTAAAAAGAAGAAAACAAAACAAAAAAAAATTAAAATGGGGGGGGGAGGAAAAAGAAAAAAAACCCTATTCTTATGCACTTCCTCATAATCTCCCCCAAAAAAATTCCCTTGGCCTGAAATTTCCCATGTTTGGTGTCTGCCCAAATGTGAATATTTAGATTCCTGCCAATTGTTTTCAGTCAGTTTTCAATTACATGAGGATGAAAAATAGACATTCCTTCCTATTCCTAGGACTAGAGTTATATTTTCCCATAGCTGTGCTGAAGCAATCTGAACACTGGAACCTGAGTTCAGTTGTAAAAAGCTATCAGTAGGGTACAATACCTTCTGTGAGTCTGGGGAATTCCTTTTTAAGTTTTACAGATGCATTTTTACCCAGTAAAAGACTGTTACACTTGCTCCTCCTTCCACATGTGTGCTGCATGTGTATCCCAGTCATAGATAATTACTTATTGTTGAAAGCAGTTGTATCCCTCCTTAGCCCTTACCCTTCCTGAACAAGCTCTTTGATAAAAGAGAAAACTGGATTCTGTTATCTCAATTTCTGCAGATGGCTTTCAGAAGTACTTAGGAGTGAGTAACAGTTTGACTCTTGGTGATTTTCAACCATCACTCATGTATCTCTTTAATGTCCTCACCCACATTCAAAATTCCCATTGAAGCTGATACTAATGTTGAGGAATAAACCAGAAAGGATCCAGTAGGGCATTTGTGTTGCAGACAGAGCTGGGGATAGGCAGTGAACTAAATGCAGCAGAAACTATATAGAAAATTCAACATTACGTTGGGCACCCAACGTATCATTCCTGTGATTTCCTTACAGGGACAAAACCCCACCTGCAGTTGAGCCACAGCTTGTCTGAAGTAACATTTGCTCTCTTTAAGCCTTGATTTAAAACACTGACAGGGACCTCCCTTCATATTGGCTAATACAATTGCCTCTCCACTTCCCAATTTCCCAGCCAGTGAAGCACAACACTGCTCCTCGGAATTTATTAAATGCTTAGTTCATCCAGCAGGAACATTTGACCAGTCAAGTGCTTCTCAGTGAGACTAAGCATGACAGATTCAGTATCTTTCTCATAAACATGTTTTTCAAAATCTAAAGTCAAAGGTAAGCAGATCAATCCAATGAACACATTTTGCTTATAATTCATAAGCCTTCCCTCATTGTTTATAATCCAGACACTGTAGTTTTGAGAGATGACACAAAGTAGATATTAATTATTGACAAATAAAACAGATTCACTGCTTCTTATCGTTGCAGAAAGTATATAAACCTAAGGGCAGCTTTCAAAACTTCCAGGTCCCTAGTCACAACTTAAAAAGTTATTACTGAGAAACTACTCCTGGTACCCCTCTTGTCCTGAATAACACCTTTTTCTCCAGTTAGTTCCACTAATGTCAGTAATACCACTCCTATAGGAAAAGCCACAATCAAGTTTAATATGCATTTCTTTTCAGATAGATTTCTCCTAAGCATGTGCAGGGGAAAAGGAAAATAAAGGAATCAGGATCCAACCTCAAAAATAAGGAAAGTGAGTTCCAGCAAGAATAAACTCCCAGAGAGGAAGAAAAGAAAAATGAGAGAGTGCAAAAGGAATGAACAAAAGAGATAAAGCCAGGAGAGGAGAATTTATCTTACACAAACAGAATTTGTGTTGGCCCATCCGTCCATGACACAAGCACTAATGAGGCTGCCCATTCACAGAGGCCTCAGATAAACATACAGATGGCCATTTAAATCTCCACAATGGAGTATGTGTATTATGTGAGCCAGTGTTTTCACTTGGAGAGGGTAAAGAGGAAAAGACAGAGGGCTGGAGATGATGAAGATAACAGGCCAGGATTATTGGACTTCTCCTATGCCTCAGCCTTCATAAGTTCTTCTATGAAAATGCTCGTAAAGAGCTGGACTATAAAAATTCCAGACTTTACTGTTGGCATAATTGATCTCAGATATGTCACCACAGAAGGAGACAGAGGAGTATTCATGTAAGACATACAAATCTTGGAGAGGAACCAAGTGTAATATATAATCTTTCCTTCCCAGAAAATCATTCACGGTGGTTTTGGAATAGATTTAGGCTTTTAAAACCTGTTCTCTAACCTGCAACACATTTCAAACAAAAGGTTTTCAGGATGACAATAAATAACACTTGAATTTGCTAGGGTATTATTCATCTACTTTTGAAATAAATAATTCCTTGAATATACCTTCTTATTTTGCAGAAAGGGGACTGAAGAACTTCCTCTTTAAAACAGCATTCAAAGGATCTGAAGTATTATAAAAATCAGAGACCAAATTCACAGCTGGCACAAGTTGGCACCTCCCAGTTTGAGTAGGTGATCTGGGGCTCATAAAAACATTTTTTTTCTCTGGTAACAATTGTCTACCAATACTATATAATTATTACAGTACCACTGCAAGAATTTTTAGAAGTCTCTTTTTTACTTATGGATTGTGTTGTATCCTTTTTAAAAAATATATTGTTACTGTTGTTAGTTGCTGTTATTGCCATTTTTCCCATGGGAGTCGCTGTGAAAACCTGGTTTCTGTTTTAAGTAATTGTTTTACTTTGCAGTTTCCTCACATCCCTTTTCATTTCACAACTGCTGATCTTTCGTCTCCCTGACCCTTCTTTTTCAATACCCTGTTGTCTCTCTAGTCTTCTTTCTCTAGGGAGTTCAAGTTCTTACCTTCTCTTCAAAGCTGTTGCCACGTCAGCAGTGAGTACATGATAAACCAAGAGGCCACAATCAACATTAGCATCCATCATACAGCATCAGACAGACAGTCAGTCCCTTTTTATGCATCCTCTGTTATTATTCTACACTGTCAGCACCTACCTTCTTAGTCATCAGGGCATGTGGCCCAAACTGATTGCTAAGGGCTTGATCTGTGGTCTCCCCACTGAACATCAAGGAGAGACTCAGCAGGCTGCAAATCAGACCCTGAGACACCATCAAAAATCTCCATTAGAGTGATGTAGGTTAGAAAATCAGCTCAGGAAAGCAAAATAAATACTTCCTATAGAAATTAAACCCTATGCCCAAGTTGCTTACAAGTTCATCTTACGAGCATGAGGAGCAGGGAATTGCTTGTCTAAACTCTGTGTGTCTGCATGTGTGAGTGAATGAGCAAGAGACATCCTGTGGGCCCTTTAGAGCTGGTTACATTTAGCTGCTTTGTGGCTGCTGCCAAATTTTTAGTAGCTGTGACTCATTGACCAAGTAGCTGTCTTAACATCTTGCTTCATTGTCCTTTTCCCTTATAAAGGTTTCCCCTCACCCCCATCTGAGATGTCAAGAACAATGATTCCAGATGTAAGCAAAAACTTTTCCATCGAAGCACATCACAGGACCTGCAGGCGTGCCTTGAATGAGGATTGCAAATGACGTGGGTGCTGCTGAGCCTGATGAACACCTTGAGAGCTGACAGATGACAGTGAGTACTCAAGGCAGTCTGCCTTGCTATATGGCTTCCAGGTGAATGAAAGATGAGTTGGCAAGATATTTTAAGATGTGTCTGTGCATAGCTCAGGAAGCAAATCTGAGTTCTTTGTTAGACAGACAGAACTGTGTGGGATTTTGGGGGTAACTTGTGAATACAGAGGAAAAGGAAACGGGGATATTCTGAAGAAATTGTATCAAAATACACATCAGTTTTAAAGGAACAAAATCCAGTAGCTTCTGGAGTGGAACAATACATGCAGGACTGTGCTCCTCAGAAGAGCTCGATGAGAGGCAACAGCAATCCCCCTCATTTGAATCGGTATGTGATATCGGTATATGGTATCTCTCCCAGGGTGAGAGCAGCACAGATGTCAGGACACATGGATTCAGCGTCTGCAAAGCTGAATCCAGTGAGCTGACACCCCTCAGCTCTTGTGCAGAGATGTTCAACCCTCGGCAGCACCGAGTATCCTAGCTGAGGATCCGAGGAGCCAGGCTGGAGAATCCATCCCTAGAAACGCCCCGTGCCAGAGGGGCGGCGACAAGCAGACCCTGAGAGATTAATCCAGCAGCACTAGGAGCGGTGGATGGTCAAGGAAGAGAACAGCAGAATTTAGTGCTGTGCATATTTAAAGCTTTTGAGCTCATCCGTCTCCATTCGACTCTCCCTAGGCAGGAAATAGCTAATTACCTTTCCATGGCAGGAGCGGTTCAGCTCCTCCAGGGCAGAGGAGAAGGAATTGGCCGTAATTACAGGAGGAGCGCACAGAACTCTCCCTGGTAGTGGAGGGACTCAGTTGCAGCCAGCATTTAAAGGCTGATTAGTATAACTGCTTGCACTCAGTATTTACAGCCACTTCTCAATTGCCTTTACCCTGGGAAAAATGAGATGCTGTCAGCATAAAACTTATGAAAAAGAACAATAGAAATAAAATTATATTTTCTTTTGATATTAAATCAATCATAATTTAAACAATTACATTAACAATAAGATTGTTTTTTTCCTAGCCCTCCAGTGGTCCTTTTGAATTTCCCCCACAGCCCATGGTTTGGAAAATCTGGTTTCAGAATGAGTGAACTATACATGCATTCAATAATGGCTTGAATGAGTGTTAAAGGCATTGTTCCCAAAAGGAGCTGTGTGAATATTTTAAGTTATTGAGCAGGAGGGATGGTAACAAGAACAATAGAAAAACCAAATTATTGTTATTTTTTCTCTTTAGACCTCAGTGCTGTAATATGTTTGCCCTTTCCCCTGAAGAGGGGTTTGTCTCACTGATGGGCTTTTCTCGGGAGCTGTCTGAGCTAGCACAATTACTATGTCAAACTCTTATCTCAGGGACCGAATAAAGGAATGAGGCTTTGACTGTCTGTCTCTCTGATTTTTAATGAATTGTTTGTTGCAATTAGATCCCATATTCTTTTAGCTGGGTCTGGTGGAGGAGTGTGTTTAGAAAGCTCTCGGGGAAAGAAGAGATTGGCAAGAAGCAGATGGATTTTAAAAATATAAACTCATTTGTAAAGAGAATATAAGGGGGATGGGAAAAGAGAGAGAGAAGGAATGTTAGGAAGGGAAAATTTTCAAGGAATAGAATTTTCAAGGAATAGAATTTGCAAGGAATAGAATTTGCAAGAACACTTCAATAGTGTGCTATTTATGCATATCTTAAAAGACTGAAAAAAGTAAAGTAAAACTGCGGACGTTTTTTCCTGGCTACACTTTAGCCCGAGGTGGTCACAAAGACAACTGCAACCTTTGCCTAGATCGGATCATTCGGGTCAAGAGTGAACAGGAGAGGGCAGCATCGCTTTAGTCTTACGGTAAGACCCATTGTGGAAGCGTCTGGCAAACTGCAGTGGATGAACGGATCATTGTAGGTCACCAGGCAATGGACTGACAAAGGGAGTTTGCCGGCAGGAACCTCACTGGAAGAAATGCCTGCATGGGAAGAGGATGGAAGAAAAAGGTGTTTTAAGTACAAAGGAGAAAGCAATGTGAGTGTGTTATTTCAGCAGTGCTTTTGACTGGACTCAGTTCAGCTACTGAGTCCAGAATGTGAAGTGCAGCGTTAAAGCACAGAGACTTCTGGCAGTTCGTTTAGTCACATTATCTCCCATCCACAGATAATTACACCCTTACGAGATAAGAAAATCTATTTCAAAGATGCACAAATGGTACACCAAAGGCGGTAAGTACCTTGCCAAATGTGCCACATGGCATCAGGACAGCACCTGGATGGCCACGCTCCCCTGCCAACCATTGACCCACATCAAGCACGTCCATTGCACGAGTGCAGAGCCCTGTTAGGATGGCATGATGGGTTTCTGAGATGTAATCAGCACACCAGAATTGCTGATTCAGCTTCAGATGAAGGATAAATGCTCTGCTCTAATGTATTCTTTCAAATCAATTTCATAAATGAAAATAAATCCAAATCGATACCGTAAATATATGAGAACATTTTAAACCCTGGCAAACATACAGTAGCCTTGGTTTTACCAGTGGCAACTCTAGTGTAGTGACTTTTAACAGAGGACAAAATGGTGTCCATTAACATTTACTTTTCTTCTTTGGCAGTACTTACTAGAGGCAGTTGTGGATTAATGAACTGGGCTGGGGTTTTCTCTGACATATGACTTTTTAAAGTTACGCAGTGCACAAAATTACATGGCAGAGAAATTCCCCCACATGTGAAAAACAGCCATGCCTCTCAGCTGCCCTCTTGGCTCTGCTTCCTTTCTGCCACTCTCTTATGCCTCCTTCAGTGAAGACAGAATAAATCTCTTCACAATTGATGGATCTGCCAGTACATTACTGAATCGGCAGAGCTGCACAGGTTTTGCTGCTCTGTCTCCTCTTCAAATCAGGCTCACAACCCAGAGAGGAAAATGACTGACATTCCAAAAGAGGATAATGGTACATTGGTTCCCAGGGAGTTATTTTGTCCAATCATTTTGCAATATAGGTGAATCACGGGTATATTTTTCATTTCCTAGACAATGTTTCAATATCTCTGTTCTGTACATGAGGTGTAGAATGAGACAACTGGGGTTTCATTTACTGAGCCCATCATCCATGTAAATTAATTGTTTCATCTCATTCTGGAAATTATCAATAAAGTACCAATACTGAGAGAAGTTACCTTGCACATAACTGTGTGGGAATGTTATGAATGAAAACATCAAATATATATATATATAAATCTTCATAACCACCAACCATCTGTTTGGACATGGACTGAATTCTAGAAATACAGGACTAACAACTGACCTTTATATTGAAACAGACCTTTCAAGTAAGTTTTTCTAATGTAAAAGTATTTTCTGAGCCACTATTTTGTTACATGGGAGTTCAACTGATTACACTTAGGATTTTTAGGGAAATGATGAAAAGGAAGTGGTTTTGTTTTGGTATTTTAAAATTTTTATATTAAAAATGAGGGGATTTTAAATTATTTCATTTCAATAGCTGGACTAGTATAAATTAGTCATTATCACTGGCACCTTAGCATATAGCTGAAGCATTGCATATGATTGTGAATAAATGAAATATGCTATTTTAACACATTTTCAAAAAACCCACATTTTCAATACTAAAGAGCCAGATGCTTTTTCGTACTGAATGAACCATCTTAACTTTCCAATACATAGGAGTGGCACTTGATTTACAAGCAAGTTTCCATCAGTGGTCACATCATGTAATGAAAACTAAAACTATTGTAAGAGAAACACTAAGCCTTGAAATTTTCAAATAAAAGGGTGTTTAAAACAATGTCATTTTGGATTTTCTTCTTAATGGTAATACTTTTGCTTTAAATATTCTGAATCAGAACGAAAAGTAATATTTCAGTGTCAAATTTCCCAGAAAACAAAAATTCCATGCCCCTACCAAGTCAAATTTCCAAATGAGTGAGTAATCCATTTTCTCCCAGGCCCTCAGTTTTGTCAGCACTAAATTTACACACAATCATTTTTTAAAGAGATATGGGAGGAAATGCATAAATGCCAAGAATGTTTGTTCAGGGAAATGACACACCATCATTTTCCCAACATCTGGCTATTCATGAAGGGCTGACAAATCTTCTTTTGGACTTACTAAGAGTGAAGTTGTCTATTCTGAGGGGATCTGTGATAAAAGCAATTTTTTTACTGTAAGGAAGTTTGAGCTGAAGCTTCATATAGAGAGAGAAAAGAGACTGGAAGAAGGAGAGCTGCTTTTGTTGGTCTGTGGCTCAGGGGCATTATCCGTCTTGCCCTCCAGAATTCTATTTTTAGATGGCCTCCAGTGCATTAGATCAAATGTATAAATTGGATGAGGTCAAACTGTCTCTGTCTGTGAATATGCAGCTCCCAGAGGTGTGCCGATGTCTGTGGAATTCAGCTGGCTGGTATTAACCTGAACCTTGTCAAAATTAGACTATAACATCAGTCTTTCTATTAAACATGGGCCTAATAACCTTTTACCAATTTGAAGCTAAACTCTCATTTAATTTATAATGAGGTGGATGTAGAGAGGTCAGCAGAGGGTTTTTTTCTGTCATGTTTTCTTCCTTACTGTGTTGGCAGCTAACTGCCATCTTAGAAGGTCTTTGCAGGAAAAGGATTATCATCCCTGGAAACAGTTGAAATCCCATGATTTCTATTTTTATTGCAGTTCAATTTTATTCAGACTAGTATCACCAGACCAGCTTTTACACTGGAGCACACTTCTGTAGCCACAGATGTGTACCTATAAACATAAATAAACATCTACACCTTTGATATTACAACACTTATTAATTCATTATCAAGGCAATACATTGTTAGCACACTCCAGCAGACCAAGAAACACCCACAGTAAGTTTCCTTTTGCAAAACATGAAGCCTTTGACTCGAACATTGCATGCCATTTGTTTAGCCCTTGTGCTAAGAAGGAAATTTCACCTCAAAACTGTGCTGTGTGACTGGCAGCCCCAAGCTCTGCAAGATTTATGTGAGGCTGCTGGCAGTATTGTGTCACTTGGTAATGTAGGACTGTGTCTGTGGAGGGAATACCATGCAGTGTGGAGGTGAGCTAAGGAATTAAATGGGATGGGATTTGCATTAGAGCTTCACCAGAGTTAATCAGCTTAGTCCCTGAAATCTGGCTGCAACTTGCTGTATGGCTTCCTGCTCTGGTCAACAGAAACGCTAAGATAGGACATATAAGAATGCCTTGAAGAAATACACGAGGAAAGGAAGCAATTATTCCAGTTCAGCTAGATAAGTGCCTAAGGGATCAACTCCCCATCTAAAAAGTGTATTGGTATTCTCAGCCTCATGACACGAATTCTGCATTGGAGAAAACCCACATATAGAATGAGGTCAAAAAGTTAGCTGCGAGTGTATTGTCTGGGCTTTACATTTAACCCTGCCTTGTGTCTAAACCCAGATGACTGAAGCATTTTGCTAAGTCTTTGTTGCTTGTGATTACATATATTTTAAAATATGTGGAAAGCTCTGTGGCTTGTTCTTTTCCAATAGAACTGGGGATTCAATTCAGCAAGTATACAGGGCAATGATCACCAGTTCCTTCTTGCAGCCTATTAATTTTACTGAGTATACCTCATTATTTATCCTGTATGCATCAAAAAGAACACCCATGCTAGACAAAATGAGTCTGGATTCACATTCATACAGAGATGAGAATTGCCAGACTGGACTAGCCCAGTGTCAGTCCACATAGTCCAACAATCTGTCTTTGATAATAACTAGCACCAGATACCATAAAGGAAAAAAGCCTCTATCCAGCAATAACCCCAGTCATTAAAGTGTTTTACCCCAATCAGAGCAAAGTTGGTGCCCAAAGCATGAGGTCTTTTCCAAACATTTGCTAATCCGGCTGGAACATTATCAGTGTAAACGTCTGATTCTTTCCAGATCTTGCTTGCCTGTCCAGAGAAATGGTGTGGAATAAAAGAGCAGTTAGATGAAGGAGAAGAAATTTCCAAAATGTGGGATATAAACAAAGAAGGTTTGGGACAGAATGAAAAATAAACATAGAGAGTGTCTGGAGGGGAGGAGAGAATGAAAGAAAAATTCTGTCCTTTAAAAATAACAAGATTCTTTTACAGCTCCCAAACCAGTGAGGCTTACCTTAGAGGGAATAGTTTATGGCTCCTACCCTGTTTTGAAAGTCCAGCAGAGATCAGCAAGATGTCAAACCAAAATTCAGCTATCTCTGAAAATGTGCTGATCAAAGTTCTGCCCAAGACAGAGCAGCAGGCACTGTGGATTATGTCTACTCTGTGAAGTCAGAGGTGACCATGGAGGATCCACAATCCTAGATCCTCTGCTCCCAGTCCTGCAGACTATGACAGCACAAGGGCTTAACATAAAAAAGGACTGGGATTTTATCTTCTGTGAAGCTCAAGAGGGTGGAAGGAAAATCTCACTTCACTGATAGCATAAGAGTTGAAGTCTACAATTGCACCAATGATAATAAGAATCCAGGACTAGCAAGATTTGTGCTTTCAAAGAACTAGTACAGAAAAATGTCTCAAGCTCTTGCCCATGAAAGCTGATAAAGAATTAGGATAATATGCTCTAAATATGATTTCCAAATCAGTCCCCTGTGAACATCCTGCTTTGGGAGACTTGAATAACAACTTGCTCAGGGATGCAGTGCACAAGGGGAGATGGAAAGGAACATATAAAAGTCCATACAGTAAATAAAGAATAAAGGAAGATTGAACTTTCAGAGGCATAAAACCTCAAAAAGAGCAGAGAAACTACTTTCTAGGTTTCTAATATTGAGAGACCTTGCAAATGTGGACTTCACAAGTGATAAATAGCCCTGCTTCCAGATCTCCTGAAAAAGTTTAAAGGCATAGCTAATGACATTGTTAAAGATGATTTCTGTGCTGATAGATGTTAGTGCTGACATTTTCCATTTATTATTTAAGATTGTTTTGCACTTGTAGAAACAGTATAGTGAGTGCACTTTAAAACTCTGTTGGGAATTGGACATTCACAAATTTCTTGTCACCTGGCAGTCAGTTAAAATGTTACAAGCAATTATTTTAATCATGTTGAAGATTAATCATACTTTAAAACATCGGTTCTGGAAATAAATTCTAAATGTTAATACTGATAAATTACTCTTGCAAATGGATCATTATGTAGAGGAAACATTTAGTTTAATTGGAGCTGTTCCCTAGCCACTCTACATACATTATATGGGGCATGAAGCTGAAACCAAGTCCTGTCCTTTTGAAGAAAAATTCGACAGTCCCACCCTGGGTTTAGTGTCTAATGTAAAGGGAACAAGGGAAATCAGAGTAGGTGCCTTGCTTGAATGTCCATTTTTAATCCAGCAGACAATTTCAACCAAACTGGACAGAGCATTCACAGAGAGTAAGCTGTGGCAAAGCTGGTCAAAATAAAGATGTTACTACAGCTCTCCCACTGTGAAAAGAGATACTTTAGTGGAATGCCACAGAATCTACAGCAGACTGTGAATTGGTCTGTAAGGGACAAGGCCTCTTAATGCAGGAGGCAGGATGTTCAGGAACATCTTTATGCAGCTGCTTCCTTGAAGGAGAAAGACATGATCCAAGGCTGGTAAAATGCACCTGTTAAGTGTCATTTTAGCCTTTCTTTCCTTTGTACTGCTCTGGCTTTGGCTCTATGCAATGGCAAAGTAGCTGCAAATGGGGCAAAAATGCTATTATGAACCCTTCTCCCACAAAACTCTTTGGGGAAGTCCTGTGCTATGTTGGCAACAAAGATGGGTATGAAAAAGAAAAGCTGTGTAAAGCTGACATACAACTGGAACATTCTCAGACTAGAAAGATCTATTCTTGACAGACAGTTTTTGCTGGAAACACAATATAAAGTGAATCTAACACTCTGAAAGCCAAGGTTGAGATGGGTTTCACATTGGTTTGATGCCTTTTTTTGTGAGACCTTGAGCATCCTCAGCACTGGTGTTGTTTGGGCTAGGGGGCTCCCAGACTACTTTGATGAGCCAAAGCACTGTGCAGGACTGAGCTGGCCTCCCTGCTCTGCCCTGTTACTCCTCTGTGTTTAGACACATCTAAATGGCTACATTTCTGCAGGAGTTCCCAGCAAGCCAGATGCAAAGACACTCTAGAGCAGCCTTGCCCAAAGGTACACTTGGGCTGCACAGCAGCGTTAGTTGCAGATGGAGGCAGCAGCCTGCTGGGTTACAACTCTAATACAGTCTCCGAAAGTCAGCTTCTTTAGAGAAGACAAGGGTCTTAAAAAAATTCCTCCTGTTATCTTCCACAGAAAAAGCATTAAGGGACATAGTTTTCAAATGCCAGGATCTCCTGGAAGTGCTGTTCATTTGTCCCTGTTTCCTTGCTAACTCCAGGGGTGCTGCTATGCTTCCTGGTGCTGCACACAGCACAATTCCCATACTTCTAAAAGATGGAAATGTGTTCTTACAGTGCACTGACCCATCACCATTCCCTGCCACCTGGATGGCCAACGTGATGTGGCAGCTACTTGCCCTGACTGTTTCGTTGATGGGGAAGCTTTTCTGCTGGAAAACAGGCTAAAAGCATGGACTGTTTCTAGCCAGCCAACCACATTACCCTGGCAGTAAGAATGGAGCTGGATTACGTTCAAGACCATGCATGGAGTCCAGGGTTCTGTGTCCCAAACCTGATGACATGGACTAAGAACTTGAACTATTTCAGGCTACCATATGACCCTGACATGTTAACAACTTGGGCTGTTACTGAGCTGGGTTAGATTCAAACCCATGGGCGAAGGTAAAAGGTTTTGTGTTCCATTACTGGTGCCAAACGTTCTGGTTTCTTACTTGGCTTCTTTCATATGACGGTGTTTTCCAAAGCAGTTAGAAAGCACCCGTTAGCACTTCAGTCTGTATAAGTAAAGTAATAAAGGAGCAAGTAATGTGGGAGGAGGGACATGGTGGGCAGGAATCATTATCCAAATTAGGTGTTAAGCCTTGGCTTCTGCCCCTACCTTTGGTGAGGGTTACAAGGATTAGTGGAGAGAGGGAAAGGAACTTCTGTTTCTAGAGCATGACTATGAAAATAGACACACTGGTAACTATGAACAAAATGGAAAAAGTAAATACAGTCCATGAAGTAACACCATCGGGAAAACAAATGTTCTCAAAGAAAAAATTTCAGAAAGTGCCTAATTCTCCGCAGCATGAAGCATTGAGAGCCAAGGTCTGTTTTTTTGGAAAAGTTCCTTTGCATCTGGATCCCCAACAGACTTGGAAGAAGAAGAAGTCTAGGAGGGCTGTGGTTTGGAGCGAGCCGGCACTCTCATTGCAGATTGTTCCATTTTCTTTGTAATAACAGCAGAAGTTTCATGTCTGACAGAGAGAAGGCCTCGTCCTCCTCTGTCTCACCTGAGACGTTTTTTGCCACAGTCCAGAAACTGAGGAATGGATAGAAGACAGAAGCAGAAGCTGGCTGTTGATTCCAACACAAGACTCAAATCACATATGCTACTTTTTGCTGTAGTGCCAGGCATTGCTCACCTCAAGCCCTGCATTTGCATTTTGTGTGTGAGAAAGAGCTTGACACAGATAGAAGCAGAAACTGGAAAAGAAGATCAGTGTATACTAGGTCAATTCAATCCCTGAGAAGAAAATATTGTGGTGTATTGTGATGACCTCATGTTCCAAACAATGACACAACAGCTGTTAGCTATGTCAGACTATTGCACTGTGCAGCATCCGCCTAAGAATGGCAATGGCAGTGTGGAGCATTTATATGTACAACATTAAAGAGCATCTCTCATTCTAAGATCCATCTCAACTCATGTGCTGCTAATCCTGCCTTACAGCTTGGATCACCTGCAGAATTCCACAGTCAAAAAGTCATTGACAAACTACATCTATCTTATGTGAATAAAGAATTTAAGTAAGTTATTCTTGTCACTTTTCCTCCTCTGAGGGGGAGTCTGCATGAATTGAAGTCATGAGGCTCTTTTTGGCACTGTCAGGAATAATCCCTGACTATAGTGAAAAGGTATTACAAAACAAAATAAAGATTTTTCAGTTATAAATTCCTAAGAACACCATTGCCAACAGACTGCGGAACAATTTTTGTGTTTAGGAAGTGATACATAATTTAAAAGTCATACTCTGGGATGACAGGGGAAAAAAATCTGCAGTTTATTGCCTTCCAGATTCTAAATATTTTTTCAGCCTGGTGGTAGACCAAACACTTTTATGTATTTGTTGACATGTCCAGTGCATTTGGCAATGTGCAAAATCCTTGTTATTTGGGTCAGACAAGTGTCCTCAAAAACAAGGCAACACAGCAGGCCTTCCAAGCCAGGCTGTGCCAGACTCTGTTTGCCCTGGTTCAGTGGAAGTCACTGTTAACCTACAGCAAGCCTTGCTCTGCACCAGGGCAGTGGCCTCTGCAGGGAGCTGGGCTGCCTGGCTCAGCCTCCTCAATCTCTTCCTGACTGCTCAAGGTCAGACCCAGGAATCCACTGCCCTCCACGTAGGGCCATGCCAAGAGGCAGCACTCTTCACCAGCTCCCTATCGCTGCCTCTTGGCCCTGGCCCCAGAACTGGCTGATACTCATTTGGCAATACCCCCTTATTTCATGCCTCCCTGCTAGAAGTCACGGTGGAGAGACAGAAAAACAAATGGGCCATAAGAGCAAAACCACTCTCTTCCCAAAATGTAAGTCTGTGCATAAGAAGATCCTCTGGAGCATTTGTATGAACCTACTGCATGAATTGTTTGAATGAACTGCTCTTATTTACTGTACATGAGGGATTCATCTTCTGCTCTCCCCTCCAGGTACAGACTATCATAAACAAAAAGCAGGATTTAGATTCTTCCTCCTCTTCCACCCTCCTTCCCTCCTTCATTCTCCCTAGTTGCTTCTTTGTGTCACTGGTAGTCTGAAATTAGAAGCTGCTGTCTCATTTGGCTGGTAATTGTACCTCCTTTAGAGAGGAATCTCATTTTACAAAAGTTCAACAACTGAAGAAAAGTTTATCCTGGTTAGCAAGTTTGTTATCTTCAACACTCTGACTAAAGGCAGCTGAAAATGAGGGTGGCATATATCTATGATGGAAACTCTTACATATATGATGGAAACGCTCCATAGGCTTGACAGAGGCTTGAAAGCTGGATTTACAAAGCATTTCCTGGGCACTACATGAATACACCCTTTCTTTAAAATATAGCAGGTGGGATCCAAAGATCAGATACATTTGTAGATACAAAGACTGAAGATGATAGCTTTTAAGATCTCAGACATGGAGATACAGTTCTCCAAAACTGGTGTTTGAATCAACTGTTTTATGTCTCCAGTATAACCTTACATTGCACATTGTCCTCATTCATTTGGGTAAAAGTATTTCTTTGAGTGACAAACCTGTAAATCCACTTAATAGCTGTGAGATTTGTTACCTTGTCTTTTTCTTGCTTTATCATGTATGTCACTGTACCAGCTCACTCGGATGATCAACTGGCTCATTTTAGGTGTGTGCATGGTAAGATCCCAAATGTACTTTTGAAGCTGCACTTAAAACAACAGCATGCTATTGAGATATGAGGTGCAACCTGGGGAACAGCAGCTGTCAAAAACATCCAAACCAAACAAGCTCAGCCCATTTTTCTTTGTGACAAAGACACAGATGTGGAAATACATTCATATTTACATCAAATATTTATCACATACTTGAATGCCTCAGTTTGCAGCATACATGAGCAGCGTTCAGCACACACGATTTCTCTCACTGCCACTTTGGTACTGGCAGACAGGCAAATCCTGACATACAAACACTGCTCCTTTTCCTCTCCAACACTACACAGCTGCTGCATTAATGCAATTTGCTCTATGGTATTTCTCATCCCAATGGAAAGTGCCTCTGATCTCTCTCTCCAGAGGCAAGGCAAAGCCTTAAGACCCCACAGATGTGCCCACTATGGGGGAAGCACAGGAGTGTGGGAATTGACAGGTGAGGATGCTGGGAGAACAGGAGCATGGAGCACCCTCAGCATTCTGCCTGCTGTGACACTTGGCACACTCCCACCAAACCCTGGTGGGACCAAGCCTGCACAGCCTACTGAGCACAGGAAGGATGATGTCCTGTGCCACAGGGCCAACATGCCCAAGAGAAAGCACTGTAGGATGGGCTGTGCAATCTCTGACATACTGCTGAAAGGGATGCACTGAAGCTAAGTGGATGGAGTGAAATCTTGTCCTGTTTATGTTAATAGGAATATTGTAATTGTCTTCAGTGGAGCTAGGCTTTCTCTGCATGGAACCTGCCAGAAAATCCCAATACCCATTTATATTTTCCTATTTCAGGCTGAAAATTAGGTACAGCACATATTTCACCCACTGGTGTACGGCTGTCACCGTGGAAACCCCGTTCAATAGAGTGTGAAAACTTTTACAGGACTGGCTGGGTTCATAAAGTGTTGAACACCATTTTTCCCCCATTAATTTTATTACTGTTACTATCATTCAAAAATTAGGCAACCTGAGTGTGTACAAATAGCTCTAATTATATACACAGATGCCATGTATGTCTTCTAGAACAAATCCTGTACTGTATTTTTCAATTAAATTCCACTCTTCAAACATACCATAATGATATAACGAGAACTTCTGTTTTTTTCCAAGCATATACTAATTATGTTTTCCACTGCAACATTCTAGGAGTAGATACTGCTCCATTTTGCAAATGGGGAAACCAGGGTACACAGGAGTCACAGATCTTGTCAAAACCATGCAGCCAAGTCCTGGCAGATTCAGGAATGGAATCCGTGAGTCCTGAGTCTTTAGTTCCCCCGCTCTGATCACCAGACAACAATCCCTTACTCTGAAATAGGCTATTTTGATTGAAAACAGATGGTGTACATTTTTGGCACAGTGTTTTTTAACTATATTAAAATGCTCTGAATGAATATGTGCTTATATCATACCTATGTATGTATACATGTATATAGATGCATACAGTATCTATGCATACAGAAATAGGTATGAATTAAGGACATATTAATTTACATATATCGTATGCAAATGTAATGGATATGCTGAAAGACACTTAAGTGCAGCTGGACAGCTGACATACCTAAACACATAAGCTGTATTCTTCAGTGATATTGTAATTACACACCATGTATTCTCTCTCTAAGCAACAGACTTTATGCTCTTGATGGAGTGTCCACTTTGATGTAATTCACATATTAAAGTTTTTTATCACTTCATGAAATTTTTTGGTGTTGTTTCTGTAAAGAATGAATCATACCCTTTTCCATTAGCTCCAGGACCAACCTCCATCCTAGCTGAACAATGCATTTAGTGGTCACTGCCTGCATTTGTACTGTTGTGGATTTTTCCTGCAACTGAGTTATGTCTTAAATATCATGCTTATCTTTTGGATTTGCTCTTTCTCTCATTGTATTTGCCCTTGAATTAAGTCTTCTCTAAAAAGTTTGTTTTCAGCTAAAGACTGGCAAAGTCTAGATTTGCTGTTTGCCAGGATTAAGATTTTCCCACACATGATACCCTGGAGGAGATGACAAGGACCAGTTTTCACTTATCGAATTCCTCACCTGTAGCCTTGGGTCAGGTAAAGATGGGATGCCACATCAACTGGCAAACAGATCAGGAGACCTTTTCCATGGTTGGAAATCACCAGAATGGGCTTGTATTATTTGCTCTCCCAGTAAAGTTGAGAGGGAGGACCTTGAAAACTACTCACATGCGATACGTCCTAGTTACAAACACCTTTCCACAAACACCTTTTCCACTACCCCTCCCCGCTGACTGTATTTTTTTTTCTTGTATTGGTCAACTGGATTTCCCCCTTTAATTACCACAAAAGAGGTAACAAAGTTAGCCTTCAAATCCACAGTCATGCAGGGGGAGGTGAAAACAGCTCATTCCCCATGGGTGCTAATCCTTTGTCTACACGTGAGCCCCAGCCACCTCACACCTTACATGCACAGAATGTGAGTCAAAACTGGGGATGTGATTAGAATTTGGGAAATCTGTCCTTGCAGAAAGCGCATCAGAGCAAAAATAGTTATTTTGGTCTGTACTTATTCCTTTTGGACTGACCCATGAGTGTATAACAGAAAAAGAAAATATTGCTGATACTCACTGCTATTCTGTCTTTTTCAGTTCTAAATCTGCAGAACTCGGGAATCAGGAAATGCCTGCAATAAGGCTTTGAGGAGGTCACAGAAACAAAAGTATGCAACACTGCTGCTTTATCTATGGATAAACAAAATATGGCCACTTATTATAAAGAAAAAAGAGCTTAATCTCTTTCAGAACTGTAGGTTGAAATCCACAAAAACTAGCATTGGTGTTTTCTGGTTTCACACTCGATGCTGTAATGTGGTACTAAAATCTCCACAATTGTGTTTACAACATCAGGTAGCAGTTGTTTATGGAGAGTACCTTACCTCAGCTCTTATCTTGCACAGGATGGATTAGCATACTTATATTTTCCTGTCTGTTTGTTATGCTACAACACTAATATTCTGGCACAATCCATTCTTAGTAAAGATTTTTTTTTAATGCTAATTTTGTCTGTATCAAAAGATACAGTAAACATATGTGCTCAGGATAGCTCTCTTGCAATTCAATACACTAAGCTATTTTGCTCTGACTTTGCAAAATGTAATATAAATTTCCAAGTAGAAAAAATGCTAAAAGGAAAGACTGTTCTTGCAAACTATTATGTGGTAACCAGGCCTCTCTCATATCAATAAAAAGCTCTCCACAGTGACACTCTTGCCCTTTCTCTAGCCATTTTCTGCCAGGTAGGAATCAGAGAAATGCAAAACAGCCTTAAAAGCTCCATATCTGATCAGAGGAAACTCTCCCAGAGCAAGTCAGGCACAGTCTGACAAAGATGTTGTTCCACTTCCCTTTTAATAAGCCATTGCAAAGAGGGCTGAGTTAATTTTTCAGGCTGCTGTATGGCATAAAGGCAAACAGCTGGAACAAAATCTGCTGGATTCACATCCTACAGCAGGCCAGTCCTGCCAGGACAATGAGGCTACTTGAAGGCAACACAGCTCTGGAATGTGCTGGATCTTCTTCCACTGGTTTTGGTGGGATTCAGACAACTCTCTTGCCTTTTAAAGTAGAAGTGGGTTCTCTGTTAATAAGCTGCCTGATGTTTTTCCATGAATACTGAATAGAGTCCAGAAACTGACGAAAAGTCATAAGGAGAATGTAACATGCCATGTATATTCAATATGCAGAAGCCTGTTTTCTCTACAGCACTTTTTCTCTTCCATGTTCTGAAGTTTTTCATGTTCCTTCATTATCTCCTTATCTTCACCAGTCAGAATAGATACCCTATGATAAACATGTGCAGGAAACTAAGCCCCAGAAAACTCCATGATTAGCCTGAGACTACTTGGTGAACTGGCTGGAGATGGGAAGACTGCCCAGCTCTCTCAGTAATCCACCCTTGGCCCCAGTTCAGCAGAGCACTTAGGTACTTGTTTAACTTAAGCAAGATACAGTGCTTCAACTGTGAATCACAGACCTTTTTATTATTATCACTTTTGCTGCAGGGCGAGGGAATTAAGTCTTAGGAAAGGTCTTGAAGCAAACTAGAGCAATAAATTGAATACCCTACAGCTCTGCACCCTGGGTCTGTCAGTGTCCCTGACCAGAGGGAGGATGAGGTTCAGTGACCACGGCCCAGTTCATTTTCTCCTCCTATAGGAGACAGCAGTGAGATTAGTGACTGTAGGACTGCTGCTGTGTAGAGCTGTGCTAGCCATAGCTGGAAGCTAATTATACATCCACTGGCCACTTCCCTCATTACTCAGTCACTTAAAAGTCTTCACTTTGTTGGAAAAGCCAAAAGAACAGCTGGTAACTGCTGATGTCTTTTTTTAAGAACACACAATTATGGCTATCACTTTTCATTGTAAAAATACAAATCTTGGTAACATCTTCAAAAACCTTTTCTTATCACCAATTTCCATTGGAAAATTGGAAACCCGGTTTTCTCCAGAATGAAATCCTGTGCTTCAGGAAGAAGCCAAGAAAAGTGATGGCAGCAAATGCTGGACTCCAGTTGATGAATGTAGCTGGACCTTGCCTCCTCCTGATGCACCACACACAAAAATTGTTGGTGTTCTGAGCAAACAGGGGAAGAAAAAGTTTTGAGATATACCTGTATTATGATTAATGTTTCTATGGCATTACTTGACCGAAATTTTAGAAACATTACATTTCATTTGATGATTTTAATTTACCTACAGCGTGCTTTGGCATAGTTTGGGATGTTAAGAAGAGGCACCAACATCTCCTGGTTAAGGTTGAAGCTAGCTTCTGTTATAGCACCCTGTTTCCATCCCTTCATCATAACTTTGGCATGGAAAACTGCATGAGTCTGAAACTTGCCAGGTCTATTTTAGTCAGTTTTGCAAAAACCGAGGAAAATCAGCCAAATTACTTTCAAGTTACGAGTTGCTAAAACTTACTCTGATTGGAAATATTTACTTTTAATTAGTACTTTTAGTCCTTGTTGTCAGGTTGATTGATTGAGTCAAATTAATCCATAGCAACATTCCTGCCTTAAGAAAAAATCACTGTCACATAAACTTGTCCCCTGAATGACAGTGGCTGTAGAGCAATGTCCTCTTCCTGATCTAACTGGGAGAGGTTATTGCCCATGACACAACCTGTGGTGCTTGTCTTTGCCCCCATGCTGGAGAATGCCCCTCCTTTTGATGTCTAGGGAGGTCTAAGCAAGCCCCAACTTATTTCAGCTGAGGTGAGCTGGGTTACTTGAAACAGTGCCAAACTGATCCATTGCTAACCTCGCTCTCCTGCACAGATGCAGGCCGGGAGCACTTCTGCCAGCAGATCTGCTCTCACCTCTCTCAGGGAGGCTCCATTCACTGAGGCAGCACTATCAACAAAATGAAGCTGTACTACTGGCCAGCACCTCCTCCCACAAGTACAATTATTCCCAGTGCTATCCACATGCAAGGATCTGAGCCAGTGGTATGTTCACACTTTTTGATTAAACTAGTACAAATATTTGTCTTTCTCTACCTCAAAAACCACTTGTAATCACACTTCTAACCTTTCCATATAATTAAATCTCTTAATTTGTGCAGTGACAGTTCACAAAGAAAAATAGTTGACACTGTGCAAAGATATCAACCACTCTTATTTTTCATAAAACTGAATCCAAACAGTTTTGTTTGTTTCAGAAGGAATTACGAGTTCACTCATGCTCTTGCTGAGATCAAGGAGGCTTTTTTTGGCATTGGTTTGAGTGGGATCATTACTGAACACTATATAACATTTTTAAATTGTTAGATTAGGTATTAGGAAGAAATTCTTCACCATCAGAGTGATGAGGCTCTGGTACAGGTTGTCCAGAGCTGTGGATGCCTCATCCCGGGAAGTGTTCAAGGTCAGACTAGATGGAGCTGTGAGCAATGTGGTGGAAAGCATTCCTGCCCATGGCAGGGAGGTTGGAACTGGATGATCTTTCAGGTGCCTTCCATCCCGACTATTCTACAGTTCCATGATTTCAAGATTTTCTTCTCTTTGGGAGGTGATCTGAAGTTACCTGCTGAGTGGCAAGAGATCTTTACTTACAAGAAATGTTTTCCACAAGCGTCTCAAATTTTACGGAACACTTCGTTTTCTCTATTAGTTTTCACTGCAGAAGGAATCAATCTACAAAATGTAGTACTGGCAAATAATAAAAGTGCTGGTTTCTAGTCATTGTTACCTGCACCACTGCCATCACCTACTTAAAATGTGATGACTGATTGCAAATTTAATCCATGAAGAGAGAGGTGGGGCTTGCTGCCTCTCCATCCAAATAAAATTTAGCAAACAAACTCAAAATGCCAACTGTTGATAAGTCACAACATTGTGGTTTCAATCCACAGACCATGATGAAAGTGTCTCTTTACATTTAGTGTCCTGTCTCTGCTAAAACAGACTTCTG
Organism: Entomyzon cyanotis; assembly: GCA_024500445.1. Classification (NCBI taxonomy): domain Eukaryota; kingdom Metazoa; phylum Chordata; class Aves; order Passeriformes; family Meliphagidae; genus Entomyzon; species Entomyzon cyanotis. The sequence continues at coordinate 22,041,704 of JAKEPQ010001015.1, read as the reverse complement.
CCTGAATTGCATCTGTCATCATTGTATCTATTTTCCCAATGAAATATGTATTTTAGACCTTTGATGCTATTTTTCCAATTCTTAAGTTTAAAATAAGCATCATAAAATAGAGGCACTGCTGTTTTCAATATTAAAATTTAAAATTAGAATTCAAATAAACCAAAACAGTACTTTAAAACAACAACTGAATTGGTCACACCTCTAATCTGAAAACTCCACAACCTTGAAGAAATCAAGATCTGTGTGTGATCTCGTGAACTTTCTTTGAAGTGAGCTGGGGATTCTGAGCCCTTCTTTGAGGTAAAGTTAATCCAGCTCTATCCACACGGGGCTCACATTCCAAATTAGGCTTCTTTCTGGGCTTGTTTTCATCTAAGTACAGAATTTGCTGGGTTTTACAAATAAGTTTTTTCCCCCCTCTCTCTTCACAAGCTTCCCTCCCTCTTTCTTGCCAAACTCCCTGCCTTTGACTTCCCCTTTCTAAATCACTCTTCCTTCCCATATGACTTCCAAATTAGTCATTGTGTTCCCTCCCTCTCTCATCTATCCCATTTTTCCTCCCTTCATCCTGTTTCCTCACCCAATTAAAGATCTTTTAGTCATGAGTTTCCTCATTCCTCATCCCTTCCATCAATGTTACTTACATGGCAATAGCAGCTCATGGCAATTTTTAAAAAAAAATCACTTTCACAGTGAGATCCTCACTGAATTAATCTCTAAGTATACCTTTTTAATTAAAAAAGTCCATAATACAGCACTGAGTGTTCACTAGAAGAGGTACTCGTTCTAGAGCAACAGCCATGGAAAGCCTTGATTATGATCACTAGAAGCTATGAACCACTGCAAAGAGAGTAAGTTTAGAAGCAGCTCGTGCTGAGTTATTGCTGTTGTAAGTTGAGCAACACAAGTTTTGTATAGGCATCAGTGAAAAAAAGTAAATGTATCCACTTTCCTTTTGAATCAATGGATTATCTGGCTGTGCTTTGTGTGGCAGTGGCAGAAATTTGCATCCACACGGTTTCACAAACAAATATATGGTCTTCCTCAGAACTCCGCAATTTAAGAAGCCACTTGACCTGACAAAGAGTTCTACCGCATTAAATATCTTCATATAAGGGAGGGAATTATCTTGAGGAGAGTTCAACTTTTGAAGGTGGCATAACACAAGTAACAGATTCTGGACAGTGGAAGAAAACATCAGCATAGATACAGAAATCCACAGGAAAGAACTGAAGGAACTGAAGTATTGAAAAGTTGCAGACATTACAGACTACAAAAACAAGAGGGAAAATAAAATAACAGTCTTAGATTTATGTTACTGAAGAAAGGAAAACAAAAAAGAATCTCAGACTGCTGCACTGACATTAATTAAAGTTTACAGCATTGCTAAGAACTTTGGCAGACTTGGTCCCACTTTCACAGGAGGGAAACAACACATTGAGAGATGAAACAGCATTGTCAGAGTGCAAACACAGGGTCCTCTTTGGAGGTCAGAATGAGACGTGACTTTGGTCAATTCCTAGTCTGCATCATAAAAGCAGGATTCAAATTATAGCAATTTCACACAGTTATAAATGTAATTCCATTACTTCCTCACCTCTTCTTTACTCACAAGGGCTATCTTGTTTCTGCTCAGACCACAGCACCCCGGGACACTTCAGCAGGGTCAATCCTGCTTCATTCTTCACAGAAAATTGTATGCTGGTGGTGGCCACATTCTCATTAGTTTGAAATGAAGACTAAAACCAGGGGGATGAGGCCAATACAGAACTAGTGTAGTGAGATCAGCATGATGCAATTTCTCTCTGAGGTAAAATTATTCAGCTCAGCCATTCACAGAAAATCATTAGGACTATAAGTAAGACTCCAAAGACCAATAAAAGAAGCATAAGGGAAGAGAAAGATAATTCCATATTTACAACACCTATATATACATACACATTCATGATCATTGTTTTGGGATTAGGCAAATATTAAGCATCAGTTTTGCCAGGTACCATTTAGTGCTGTAGTTGGACTTGTCTGTAGACCTCACAGGAGATACAGGTCTTGGCAAGGCAGTTAGAGAGGAAAAGAATAGTAGATTTACAAGTCCTTAAAAACATTAAAGCATGTTACTTAATGCATTATTATACGTGCTGAGACTAATTAAGCTCTGCAATAGCCATCAGTTTCAGTGAAGAGATCTCTCTGTTCGCTAGGATTAAGTTTGCCCCAGCAGCAAGATTTATGTGAAACTTCAGTGGAACAGATTATAGAACAAGCATTTCTCGATTCACACATGCTGGTCTTCAGTGTCCTCCCGGAGTGCAACCACTCTGTGCTCCATCTGCAGCTACCTGAAATCTCTTCCAATAACCTAAGTTATTACTATAGTTCAGGCAACAGCTGTAGGACCCCTTTTCAAATGGTACCACCCCATGTCTATACACACATCCTCCAAATAGGACGCCAGCACAGTTTTTTGCAGAGAGTACTACAAAATTTTCCTCAGAAGATGAACCACTGTATCAGTCCAAACAACACGTGTCTACACAGTGACGTTTTAGAGAACAGAAAAGCCTGGATGCAACATTTTGGCAATAAATGACACTCTCGAGTACTTGTCCCTAAGCATGTACTAGATCTACCCCTCACAAGCATTATTCACCTGCTGGGAAGCATGTGGGGTCTCACTCAACTTTAGAAATGGTTTGCATACCAAAAACAGATATCCACAATACTTCACCAAAACCAACAAACCTCCGTCCCTGGAGGGAAAATGCTGTTTACTCTATTACACCATCAATAGCTATAGAAACCCTCAACCTATGTAAGATATTAACTACATTGTTTCAACCATATCCTCCTCCTTCCACCTTATTCTCTCTACCGCTATCAGCTTGCTTAATTTATTGTAAGATATAAATTCCTTATTATCATTAGTTACGTTTTAGGTACTGTAAACATTTGTAAAGCTAAGCAATGAGACGAAAATATTATTGTGATATTATTAAAACAAGAACAGGGTGAAACAAACACATGATAATTATGAAAGATACTGGGGTATGTTTGCACAACTTGGGTGTATTTTTAGGACATGGTGTCTCAGTGACAGAATGTACAAGAGAAAAGGAATTTCTGAGCATTACACTGAATTATTTTGTTGGTTTTCTAAATATTCTGGACTAAACTCTTTCTTATAAGGCAGAGAAAATATTTTTCCATCCCACGGGTGTACTGTGAGAACTACTCATGTGCTACATAGATAATTCCCAGCAAATAAAAATGCCACCAGTCATTGCTGGTGTTACCTGTTCCTCACAGCTTCTATGGCACAACAGCTGACTACAGCCCAGTGGGCGTATCACCAGTTGTTGTGGGGATGCCTACATATTTCTGGACAGGGTATAAAATGAGAACAAGTAATTCCTGGCTTTTGTGTTCAACTGCAGCTTTCATGGTTTTACTTGTAGCCTCACTTGAGCTGAAAAGAACTGGCTTGATGTGCAATTTCTGCAAAATGATGTTGGGAGAAATAAGGGTTCAGTTTTAAAACCAGAAATATAGGGAAAGTGACTGCCTTTGCTGCGTATCTTTCTTTGTTTGCAAACACTCGGTCTGCAATTAAAACAAGGAAAGACTTCATAATTGGCTGAGGAAAACACAGTAACCTAAGTAAATAAGTGAAATATCCACACCCATCATATCTCTGGCATTGGTTCTTCATTTCCCTTCCCTACCAAGGAGTGCCAAAGTCCAAGGAGCTAACATCCCTTTAACTCTTAGTCTTCTCTGTTTTCCCTCTGCAACCCTACTAATGGGTAATCTGTGTTGAGGATGAACTTGGATGACGTGTCTCCAACCCCTATAGGAAGTGCTATCTGATCTGGGCCACCTACCCCTGCAATAGCAATTTATTTTTATTGCTGTCATCAGGCATCCCCCACCCCCAGCTTCAATCCCAATTTCCACAAGTTCAGTGGAGAGCCAGCAGGAAATGCCTTACTCTCCCTGTAAAACTGCCTGTGTGCCACAGCTTTGGAGCAGGCTCCTACCACAGAGGCACTACTGTGACTGTAGTAGACAAGGACCAGCAGCACCCCAGATCCTGGCACAGGGCTCTCATCATACCAAGGGTGTACCCCAGCATGGGAAGGAAACCCTTTCCCTCTTCCCATCCTCTGAGTTTAATTCTACTGACTACCCAAGCTCACAAGCTCACTTACAATTATAGCAGATTCCAACATTTCTCGGAGGGTTTTTGTGTAAGAAGCTTTTAAAATTAAATTCTCTGCACATTTCTTCATTCTCTAAGAGTCTGCTCTGCCCTTCTGCATGCACAGGGTGGGAGTCACTGTCCTCTCTAGCTTTGCACCAATGGCTTTATATACAGCTGAGTGATTCTGAGCAAACATATGGGACTCCAGTCATATTGTTTATTACATCTTAAAGGGTATGTAAGACTGTTGATGTTTTATCAAGCTGGTAAAAAGGCCAGTTAAAAAAAAAAAAAAGTGTTATAGAGATGCTTGTTATGGCAAAACCCAGTTGAGGGTCTTCTGTTATAGAACTGAGGAAGCAGATGTCTGAGCTGTTTCCTTCCCTGGAGCTCCAGAACACACAGGACTTGGTGGGCTTTAGAATGCTGAACTTCACCTATGCCTGGCGACCTCTGGGGGCTGTACGGCCTTCCTCCACTTTCGCCTGACTTCTGAGGAAGGATGGACGGAAGTTACACGTTGACTTAGAGATGACATTCAATCCTCTGGGCAGCCCGAGCACCACAGCGCATCCCTGTCACCTTTGGCCAGGAGTGCTCCCACCGCATGTTGGTGGGCAGCTGCCATTTCCCGCCCCACAGGCGGCCTTGCCAAGAGCTCAGCGCAAGATCCTCTGGCGTGCTTCTGCAGATGAGTCTATACTACCTTAAAATCAAACACGCCGCTCAACAGGAACATCCTTCAGCTCTTGAAGGACATGGGTTTGAAATGCCCGCGAAACGAGCCTGTTTCCCCGGTGTGTGCTGGGGTGGCACGGTGGGCTCCTCGCTGAGGGGAGACACTTCGCCAGCGGCGACAGAACCGCCAGGAGCCGATGCATTTTCCGTCACGTTTTCAGCCCCCGAAGTGAGGCAGCCCGAATCTGTGCTCGCACCTGGAGCTCGCCAGATCCCCTTGGAAGAGCAGGCAGGCGCCTCTCCCCCTACCCGCCCTCCTAACCAGGCCGGGACTTTTAATCAAAGGCCTTATTGCCGGCTGAGCGGAACCGGGCCGGGCAACGGCGGCGGCTGCTGCCCTCAGCAAAGCCCGGAGCGATCCCCGGCCGGACGGGCGGGTCCGCCCGGGATAGCCCAGCCCGGGCGGCCGCAGCCTGCGGGGAGCTGCGCTGCGGCCTCCCCGCTCCCGCCCTCTCTCCCTCCCGTGTCCCTGGGTCCGCCCGTATCCCTGCATTCCCTGCTGCAGCATCCCCTCCTCCCCTCAATCCCATCAGTAGCGGCGGCCCCGGACTCGGCTCCCCGCGCTGCGGCGGCGCTCGGCGGCGGCTCCCCCCGCCGCGGCCGCCATGTTGGGCTGCTGCGCGCTCGGCGGCGGCGGCGGCTGCCGCGTGTGACCGCGGGAGGGAAGGAGGGAGGGAGGGAAGGAAGGAAGGAGGGAGGGAGGGAGCGGCGGGGGAGAGGAGGGCGCGGAAGCGGAGGGAGGGAGGGAGCGAGCCGGGGAGGGAGGGCGCCGCCGCTACCCCTCCCCGCCGCTCCGCGCACGCACACACACACACCCCGCACACGCACCGCCCGAGGATGCCCTTTGCCCGGCGGGGCGAAGCCGGGACACCATCGCGCCGCCGGGAGTGAAGCCGCCGCCGCCGCGTCGTCGGGGCCTCCCGGCCCGCAGCGTGCGGTCGGAGCGGGGACGCCGGCGCTTTCCGTCCGCCCCAGGACGCGCACCGGGAGAAGGAGGAGGAGGAGGGCGCCGTCTCCGCAGCAGCAGCAGCAGCCGCCGCAGCCATGGGAAGGATTTGACAGGGCTCGGAGCGCTTTCGCCGGTGTGTCGGGGCGCGCGTCCCGCCCGCCGCCCCTTGGCGCAGCGCAGGAGAAGGGGGCGACGATGAAGACTTTAGTTTTTTTGAATCACTGAAAAGCCTTAAAAGGAGACTCGGTAAGGAGGAGGAGGAGGAAGGGAAAGGCTGCCCGGGGCAGGACGTGGCTGCGCCCTGAGGAGGGGGGCTGCGCCCCACCCCGCGGTGGCCGCGGCGGCGCTGCCGGGGCCGGGAGGCGGCGGGGGGCGGCGGGGCTGCGCGGCCCCTCATCCCTCCCTTCCTCCCTCGCTCCCCGCCGCTGTGCGCCCTCGTTTCTGCTGCCTTTCGCTTATATAAATACGTAAATACATCTGTTTTTCCCTTCCCATCCGTCCCGGGAAGCGGAACCGGAGGGGCTGTGAGCCCGTGGTGCTGCGGCGGGGCTCCTCGCAGGATCGCGCTGCATGATCTGCATTGGGAATGAAGGAGAAGACCTTCTTAAATATATAAGTGCGTGTGCCTGTGCACGCACGGTGAAATCGGTGTCAGGCAGTCTCGGTTGAATTTGAGTGCAATTATTATTATTAAGGCATCAGGAATGCCCGTGTATATTTTTCCCCCCACTCCTTACTAAGCCTATTAATTTTTTTTTTTGAGATAACTATTTTCTTCTCTTAAAAGTCATGCATATGCAGATATCCACACTATATGCGTGTGTCTGAAACTCCAAGGGTTTAGTTTCAGGCTGGGAACACCGAGGTGGGCTGGCATTTAAGGACTGCCACAGTTTGACACTTGTTTAAAATACTGTTGACTTCTTTTTAAACAACAAAACCCTCAAAAGTTTTTTTTTTGTTGTTGTTGTTTTCCTGACAAAGTAATAATAATCATTAAAAAAGAAACCCCAATGCAAACTGAAACAACCATGTCTGGAGAAGTGCGTTTGAAGCAGTTGGAGCAGTTTATTTTGGATGGGCCAACACAGACTAATGGGCAATGCTTCAGTGTGGAAACCTTGCTGGATATACTCATCTGCCTTTATGATGAATGTAATAATTCCCCTCTGAGAAGAGAGAAGAACATCCTTGAGTATCTGGAGTGGGGTAAGTTTGAATGTGTTTATTTTGTGTACATCCATCCATGTTCCTGTCTGCTTTGGATAATGTCTCTGTTATTTATGTGAGAGAGGGGATTGTTTATAACTCAGTGTTTTACTGGGAAGTGTTATCAGTTTTGCTGTATTTAAATGTGGTGGTGGTGCTAAAAATAAATCCATATTGATTGTCGTTGAGGTATGCATGTAAGACATACTTTATATTTTTTATTTTTCTTTTTTGACATGGATCAGACTCTTGCACTTGAAGCATATTTGTTTGCCTTCAGGCCCAGCTGTTGAGTTTTGTATCCTAAAGTTGCTGGGAATATGGAACAGTGAGGGATAAATTCTCTGATGCCTGGAAAAACATCAGTGCACAATCCTCTGATTTGCTTCTGCAGTTGAGTCTGTTCTGCTTTAAAATAAAACATGTTGAGCAACAAGAAAATCCTTCAGCTTTCTGAAACGATAAGGGTTTGAAACATCAGTGAAAATGGAGATGGCATTCACTTCTTTAATACAAAATCATTGCTGACTTAAGTAGATTGTTTTTTTCATCAGGAAAATCAAAGTTGAAAAGCAGAATGAAACTCTTTGTGTCCCTGGCACACTTTTCATTTTCTTTATTCATTTTGTGAGAGATAGGGTATTAGTAGATTTTTAAAGGAAAGCAGGTGAATGGTAGTGTTCCATTTCTTTTTAAGTTGTCACAGAACTGGTTGACTCTATTTTTCTCTTTTTAATTCTCTTTCTTCCTCCTCCTAAACTCAGATGTAAACCAGAAGATGCAGTCTGACATAAGAACCTTGATGAGAATGGTTACTGTATCTGACCTTCAAACTTCAAAGTCATGCTGCACTTCTGTATTTGCATACAGAACCATTTACCACATTTGCTTTGTAATAAATACATCAGCAAGCCTCCTTTATTAAAAAAAGCATATTTTAGAAACACGTAACAGGCATTTGATTAATTAGGTGGTTGAGCTCTTCAAAATGAAGTTGCTGAGGAAAGACATTGTTTTGATAACTGATCTAACAACTTGAGGCTGATATGTGTGTGTTTTATTTTCCTGCTCCTCTCTGTAGTCATACTGACATCTAAAGGACATCTGACTCAGTAATTAAGTTTCTTGTAGTGTTCATATTGCACTGTTTTTTGTTTTCTTATTATCTAGAGAAACAGGCTATAATTAATGCATTCTAGCTAAGGAGGAAACAGTAATTAAAAGTACTTCTGAAGAATCTTCGCTCTAAAACTGTCACTGGCATACAGAAGCTGTAAAAGACTGGGAAAATATGATGGCTCCAAGGGTATTTTCTGTGCAGGAGCTTCGAGTAGTTTGCAGTGGATCTAGCCAGCTGACACCCTCTAAATAATGATGATAATAATAACCAAGTTAACCATATCTAGATGATCAGAGCAACAGTGTGTTTACAACCCATCATATTGGGTGCTGGTGTGCTCAGTGGTGTTGTTTGATGGGTAAATGCATCATTGCAAGGCTCTGACAGTACCTGAAAATTTCTGTAATAAGCTTTCCAGTCTGCTGATGGAAATAATACACTGTTTTGGAAAGGCTGGACTGGAATAAGGTTTCTTGCTGGCCTATTTTTCCTGCTATTTTTCCACGCTGATGCTCCAGCTGTGCCTTAGGAGGGCTTAAGCTACAGAGAAGACCAGTTGCTCCCATTTCCAGGGCTGAGTTGCTGTGGTCCTCTGTCTGCTCCCAGCTCTGCTGTCCAGACTTCTGCCCTGGGAGCTTTTTCCAGGAGGGTTTGTGAGGTGACATGGAAGAGCCAGCAGTTGCTGGTACCTGCCAAGTGGATGTGTCTGTGTGAATGATGTCTTTATATCCTGCAAACACTCCCAGGAGCATCTTCTCTGAGAACCAGCCCTCCTAGTGAAACTAGTGGTCTCTGGCATTCCTCTTGGGATCAGAGGGTTGGCAAAATTAGGCTCTTACAGAGGTCCTGTACCCTCCAGTGTTGTGGTGCAGTGAAGTTACTGAGGGTACTGTGTGATTTGATATAATTGTGACCTCTCATATCTCTCTCCCCAGATGGGGAAACAATGCAAGTGGTTGGTTAGAAAGAGGTTATATGTGGTTTTAAAGTCAGAGATGTGCTGAGCAATGGCAGAAGTTTCAGGCTGGCAGCCAGAAATCATGGACTCTGCCCCCACCTTTCTAAAGGACTCAGTGTTGAAGTGCTCTCAGCTCAGTTTTTTTCAGCTTCTCTATTTGAACAGTAGGAAAAATAGCACCAGTTTTACATCAGGGAGTTCTGAAAGCTGTGGCATGTGAAGCGCTCTTGGTTTTGAATGTACCATATAAAATAGTGTGTGTTAATTTATTTTTCCCATCAGTGAAATAAAACTTGGTGCCTGGTACATCTACTGGTGGATATCAGTTGGATGCTGGCATTTTGTGGGTTTCTGCCAAACATCCACAGATTTGCTCAATTACTATGGAGAGTGCAATCTGGATGTATTGGAACTGGGCAGGGAATGGTATGACTTGGTATGTTTGTGTGTTTACAAAATGCAGAGTACAAATTTACTCTTGAGAATTGTTTGTCATCTTAAGCTTAAACTGCATTTTTAAAAAATAAAATATTCTTTTTAGATGTAAATAAGATTTATTTATATAGTCCATTATTTTTAAGAAAAGGCTAATAAACAGCTGTTCAGTGATTACAGACTCCTGTTGAGCAGCAAATAATTTTTTCTTGATTTTCAGCAGTGCAGTTTTGAGGTGCCGCTGTTTGGTTTTGTGGGGGGGGGTTGTACTGGAGTTGCACTTGTGGATGTGTATTTTTGTCCAGACTGTTCTAGACCAGAGAGGTTACCTGCTGTATTTCATGTAAGACTGAACCACAGTCTGATATTTGGGGGAAAGGTTTAGGAGGTATTCTACCATGGAAAAGCTGATGTCTTAATGACAGCCATGTGACTGCTGCTATATTTAGGGGAACTAAGAAGCTTCATGTTCTAGTACTTAGATCTTTTAGGACTACTTCATGAACTTGTAGTCTAGAGCTATTACTTATTTAGGCAATGAATGTGGGTAAAAGAATTGAGGTCTGAACTAATTGTTCATATTTTGGTTTGATAATGCAAGCTTAACTCAGCAAGTGGAGAAAGTAAGGTCTTTACAATGTGAAGTTGAGTTTTAAATTTTTGTAGGATTTCATTCTTTTTTGGGGCTTGAAATGACATTAGACTGGTTAGAAGTGTCAGGTTAATTATTTTGTGATTCAGAAACTGCTTTGCTTCTAAACTCCTTGTTTTGGCTCTAAGGGAAAACATAATTGCATTCCCTCTTTTTATGCAGTATTAGTTTTGTGACTTGTGAATAAGATGATTTGGTTTTGTTGTTTATATTACATAGGCATGTTACATGCTGAAACAGCCATTGTATTTGTGTTCTGAGGGTTAAATCAGGGCACATTTTGAGATAACAGGAAGAAACTGGAACATTTAGATTTGGCTCGTTCTATGTATTTGATGCTAGCTTTCATTTTTATCTCTATTGATAGTTGTATTTGTGATTTAGAAAAGGGCTTGTCTAATTATAGCAACCGGAGCTTAACAGAAAAAGCTGTTGAGAATTCCAGGCACTTTGCTTTTTCTTTTCTGCTTGTATGTGAGTTGCCACGCTGACGCAAGAGTGTGAGGGAGGTAATGAAGGCTGATAAGGTGAACTTGAAAGAGAAATATAGTGATAAAAAGAAGCTTTTGGAGATGTTTTTGTTCTGGGAAAACTTCCTTTTTAATGGCTTCAGTTTGAATTTCTTTTAAAAAGAAGCTTGAACAGTGTTATTTAGGATGTATTAAAAGAATAGTGGAATAAACCTCAAAATGTGTGGAGATGAAAGTGAGGGAAGATGAAGAGCCCCAATACCATGGTGAGGTCAGTAACTTGATTAAATCTGTGCTCTTGTTGGAAAAATGTGAACTGTCCTTTAGTAAGATTTTTATTTGGTTGGTTTTGTTTAGTTTGTTGTTTTTGTTTTGACTTTGGGTTTTTGTTTGGTTTTTGGTTTTTTCCTACCAAAGAAAGCTTTGGAAGATGGATTAAATTGTTCTCATTTCGTCTCTAGTAAGACTGAAATGTGTGGTGTTTATGCAGTGCTGATATGGTCACACACTAGACTGTCGTCATTGGTCCAATACTTCTGTTATTCAGATGTGTGACATCTGTTCTGGATATTGAAAATGGTTCTATCACCATACAACCAATTTTTCAAGACACAGTTGTGGAGTGGTTGTCTGTCTGTGTTTTCCTTATGGTGATCTCTTTCATGGTTTTTCTTGAAAAAAAAATTGTGTGGCCCTTTTTTTGAGCTGTGTTTGTTTTTGAATGTTAGTAACAAAAGAAAACAAAATCTTGTCTCTAGTCTTCTGCACCTCTTCTTTGTTACTCATCTCTGTATAGGTACTGAACGATATCACAGGCATTTTCAGCTATGAGTTGCTTATATGTTGTTTTTAAAACAGACTGTTTAAAAACAGTCCTTCATTTAGGTCCTGTTCTAAGCAGACAGTAGAAAGGACCTAGCACTCAACTTCGTTTTGTTGTTTTGGGTTTTTTGTAGACTTTGGTGCTCAGTGTTTCCAACCTTAGTACTATCTAACCCATCAGAAATAATACTTTTATTTTTAAACTTACATTTTAAAAGGTATCAACTCCTTTTTATTCTAGTCATAACAATGGGAATACCTCTTGGTCTGACATAAGTAAAACCAGTTATTCAGTTCTTCTTGAGAAAGAATGAGCATCTTGCATGTCAAGACAACTTTGTGTGCTTAAGCATTTGCTTAATTGTAAATGTGAGTTGTTTCATTTCTTGCAGCTGAACCATATGAAATGATGGGGTACATTCCATCAATTTAGAAGACGTTGTGGCATTCTTGACACATAAATTTCTGACATTGTTTACAATAACACTTTACTGCTTATTTTATGTAATCTGCTGTTTCTGTTACACAGCTGCAGCCAACAATTAAATGCTTTTTATTGATTAGGGTGAAAGAAGAAGGTTTCTTCAGTGCTCTCAAATAAAAACGACCTTCAAATCTCCATGTTTCAGAATATTGTGTAAACATCTTGTATACAGATGCCATTCCACACCAAATTACTTGAAAAAGAAGGAAACAGTATTTGCAGGAAAATATATAAAAGAAAGGCTGTCCATGCAGGCTTTAGTGTTAGGTAACTCTGTGTTTAAGCTCTGTACCTTTTCAATTATGATTTTTTCCCCACATTTATTTCGGTTTTGATTATTTTCTTGAACACAGGAAACTAATGACTGTAAGTTTATCAACTTCATGTTCTGATGTGATCAAACGAGCTGTCAGTCTGTCCAGTTAATTCTGTTTGTTTTGCATTAGTTTCCAGTAGAGTGAGGCATTTACCCATTTTAACATGTTTGTTTGTTAACACATTTATATTACACCATTTTTTAAAAAAGAAACCCCTTAATCTTAAGTAGAAAATAGTTTAAAGGGTGTTCTTTTTGGCTGTTTTTGTTCCTTTGGGTAGGGAAAGTTTAGAAGTACTCCAGGGCTGCCTGTTTTGGGACATATTTGGGATATATGTCTTCAGATTGACTGACTTCTGTCAGTAATGTCCTATTTGTTGCAAAGGAGTACAGCTTGCTTAGATAGAAAGCTAACTAATACTTAGTTTCCAGGAATTTTAGAAATGCCTTTATTCTGTACAGAAATTCCTCGCATGCTTTGGTCTAATGGGGACAAATGGAGAAATACAATTATATGAGTTAGTCTGCTCAGTGGGCATTATAAACCTCATGACAACACAATGAATTCCCTGTTACTAGGACATTTCATGTTTAAGGGTTAACCCAGTGGTTGTGGGTTTTTTTTTTTTTTTTAATGTTATGATCATAACCATAAAATGTACTGCTGAAGGTGTGTTTGAATTTTGGACCTCTGTGTAGGATATGATGCTGTGTATGTATGTACCTGAGTAACCTTCTTCCTTGTCTTTTGGCCCTTCTCTCCTGGACTGACTTTTTTTTTTTTTTAACCTGCAGCATGTTATTATATCACAGTTGAATAAAGTATGGATATTGTGCTCTAAGAGCAATGAGCTTATTTGTCCCAATATAGTTAAATTCTTTGTTATATATATTCCTTTTTTACAAAGATAGGTAGAACGTACCTTCTGTTTTGAAACTCTACCTTACACCCATAGATCAGTGTTTGAGTCCTGAACAGCAGCAGCAAATAAGAGTAATTTCACTATTGAGTCATACCTGAGGCTGGAGAGACCAGTGTTGTTTTATAATTTTATTGGAAGTGAATTGCAAACACAGAATTTGCAGATACAAAGTAGTTACAGGCTACTGTCCTGGAAATCATTTTCCCCATATTCTTTTCTGAAAGTGAACTGTAATAAATTATCCTGGATGTGTCTTTGAAAAATATTAACCTATTCTTAGCATCCCTAATTGCTTTTATCCTGTAAAAAATTTACAATCTCCATTTGTGCAGAAAACTTCCAGAAGCAATTAGATCCTGCTGCCAAGCTCTAAAACCTGACTAAAAAAGCTACAGTGGATAGCTGAGGCAGAATTGAAAGAAATGGCCAGTTTCTAGACTCCTTAAGTTTTATCTTTTGGCAAAGCAGGCATTCCTTCCATAAGCATTTGTACTTTTTTAATTTGATTTTCTTATTCTGGCTGAACAACTGGAATATTTTGTTCTACTCTGGTCTAACTTACCTCAACACATTATTTTTTCTAAAATCCTCATTAAGCTTGGGAATGCCACTAATGTGGACCAAAATCTTTAAAAAATGCAAGTGATTTAGGTCAGTCATGTGCAATCTTTTGTTAACGATAAGATTTTTATTTCAAATAGTTTAAACATGACATTAGGCTTAATAATAACTGCAAAAATCTTCTATTCAGACAGGTCAGTTTGCTTTATTTCTAGTAATACAGCTTAATTAGGTTTACTAGTGGTCACCATGGATAAAATCCACATGAGGTATATCCAGACTCCTATGACTTTGTGTTTCGTAATTCTTCCTTATCCGTATCCAGACTTCCAGTTTGATTTAAATTAGTTTCGTTATACAATATTGGAGATTTCTTTTCTTTTTAGGGATCGGCTTCTTAGTGGACCTTCTCTTGGCAACTTTTTGAAAAGCTTTTCATGAGGACCTTGTAGATGTTCTGAACTGCAGTATTTTTGTAGGCCCTTTTGAGGAAAAAAGAATATATTTTGTTCAGCAATTTAATGGAAATTTTTTTGTAGAAAGAAAAAGTGAATTTAGTGTGCCATTGCAAGTGGAAGGAGAAAAAGCATTTGTAGATGTTAATAACAGTAATTATGTTTCCTTCAAAATTGTGGGATTAGAGCAGCAATGCTTCGTTGGTCTTTTGTTCAGTTTCCTTTCAGTCTCAGGGTTGGAGGCTTGGAGCAGGATGTGGTGAAGGGCCTGCAGATCTCCATTTCTGGGTCCTTCTTCCTTTCCTGCCTCTGTGGTTTTTCCTAGACAATGTTATTCCAAAGCAACTTGCCTTCTGAACTAGAGGCATAGTGCACTTCTTCCTTGCTTCCGTGCTGTTGCTTTTCATCCTGTGTAAATCTCAGGTTGTGTTTCTAGTATGGTGTGGATATCCATGTGTCAGTCTAATCTTCTCATGGCCAGACTCTTGGTTTCTGGATTTGGATTGTTTTTTGTCCTTTGTTTTTCCCTAGCCATCCCCAAGCTTTCATGAAATTGTTGGCCAGATTCATAGTGTGGAGAATGGTAGCTAAAAGTTGTCACCTGTGTGAAAAATACACACAGGCCTTACCCACAGGTGCATCCATACAGTGTTTCCTGTAAACACCCTGTATATTTCTTACTAGATCAATTGATTTACTGTCATTAGTCATTTTGCCTTGTTAGCTTTTGTAGAACTGGAGCCTTGGGCTGTTTGCTCTGGCTATGAGTAAGAAGTTGTGATATGTTTTACTCCTGTAGTCTAAATAAGATGATATTCAAGTGGGAGCATAGCTTTATCATTTCAATACCTGAAACTAAAATAAAAAAAGCGATAGGAGGGGTGGCAAGTACTTTTGTCTGTGCAGTGGTTTAATAAAATGTCATTCGTGGTGTGGGGACGCCACAGTCCCAAGGTATTTCCTGCTCTTGCTCATTAAAGTTCTTTCACCTTTACCACGCTGCCTTTTGTAAATAAAGCACTGTGTTGTGTGAATGTTTTGCAGGACACATAGTAACAAGAGGAGGAAGAGGAAATAGAAGTCAGTATTTTGATTGCAGCTGACTGGTTTTATCTCGGGTGGGGGTTGACTTCACGGTCTCTTAAGGTTGGCTAAATCCACTGATCTTTGTTTTGCTTGTGTTTACGTAGCAGAGGGACACAATCCAGTTGAAAACCAACCTGCAAAAGCATGTTGAAATCCGTCAGTATGGTTCTGTGAAGATGCAGCAGTGGTGTTTGTATAAAAGAAAGGGGCTAGGACTGTGACAGCCCAGACTTTGGTGGCTTCACCTACTGTAGCTCCTATGCTCCAGGCTGGTTGCCTCTCAGATTGCATCTAGCATACAAGGGAGCTACAGTTCTGAAACAAGTTTTGAGGCTACCAGCTTCTTCTCATGGATATTTGATGTAGAAATTCACTGTGCCGTATTTTTTTCCATACCAGTTTCCAAAACTATTCTTTTTGCAATGAGAAAATTTCTAATAATGAAGAGGGATCTTCAAAATAACTGATTTTGATGATGGTAATTCCTTACGAAAAGAAAGTGTTGCTGAATTTGTGTGTTCTGTGGTATTTGGCATAGTATCACTCAGTATCTTTACACAGTTTTCCTTGTATACTTTGTAACTGAAAGACAAGGATTCTTATGTTAACACACTTGGAATACTTTTGTTCTATTTCCCCCAACGTTTAGCAAACACATGATGTACTATTTTGTGATTATTTAAAAAGATCCTTTTATAATTTTGATAGGGACTGACACAAAAGAGACTTGTTTTCTCTCTGAACTGATATGTTAGAGGAAATTATGGAAGCTGCTTCCTATGCAAACAGAAATTTGTAGAGAAAACCATTGTCATTTTGCTGTTGTGTCATTCCACCTCTAATACTGACTATTTTCACCTTCACATCTAGCAGCCACTTTTGGGTAACAAAAGATGTATGTCTAAATTTCTGCGTCTTTATAAAGGTCATAATTTAACTATTGAAATTAAATTAGTCAAATGGGCTTTTCTGCATCTAAGTATGCTGGCTAAAAAGCTCTTGTATGTTACTGGTTTTTCTCAAAGTAAGGACTGACTTAATATCTCCATTGATGATAATTCATGCTCTGAAAATATGAACTCTAAATATAGAGTTCAGGTTACCAAGAAAAAATGGTATGCAATGTATATTGCCACAGCTGATGTGTATTACTTCATTAACTTGATATTTCTTGGTTAACTTTATCCTTGAGTAACACTTTGACTTCAGAGAAGATGATTTGGAAACCAGTTGTTTTTGGTGGTGTAGCTTCTTAACTACTTCAGTGAGTATAGACTGTTGAAAACCTAATACAGTTGCAGGAGCTCATGGTACTGCCTGAAAAGTCTCTTCCTGGCTGATTTAGCAGAGAAGTCATCTGATCTTATCAGTGCTTATACTTTATGGGAGAGAAAAAAAGCATGCAGCAGGGGCAAGGAGTTGATGATTTGCTGTCCAGCTATACTCTTCTTAAATTTTTTACATTCTTTTTCTCCAAAGCTAAGATGGTCTAATGGAATTTGTATTATTTACTGGCAATATTACATTCACTTTGTGATCCTTGTCACTACCAATAGGAGGGAATCTCTTCCAATGAAGTCTTGATATTAGTCCTTAAAAATTTGCTTTGATTTCACCATTAAGTTTTCTTGATAAGGAAACAAACCAGTCTAAAGTTTTTTTGCTTTATCTTGATCATGTAGTTCATATTGTCAGTAAATGTATTTAGCCATGCGTATGATCACAGTTATAATTACAAAAGTTCCTTAAACACCTCAAAATCTACATGGTATGTTGCTGCCCGTTGACTGATTCTAAAGCCTCAATATATTCAGCTCTTAACAAGGCTGAATTTGTGGCACTAAAATTTTCTGTTGACATCTGTCATGTGATTATTCAAAACTTGTATAATTTTATTCCATGTGGCATTGTGATATTTTTTCTCCATCTACCTGAGTTAGGAAGTAGAATGTTTGTTGATAATTCTTAGTGATGACAGGTCATGATCAGCAAAATGAAATATTGCACTTTAAAACCTAGGCATTGAGCATATGTTATTCTTTCTTGAAAAGGAAGTTTCTTGTCTTGTGTCTTTGACTTCAGAGAGGGGTTCCATCTTTTGGGGATTTCCTTCTTTTTTTATTTTATTTTTCCAGTTTAAGGAAACAATTTTCTCTAACATGTCACTGTCAGATCCGGTTGGATCAAATTAATTCACGTGTTTGGAGCAAGTATTTTCTTTAGCAGTTTTGATGTCACCCCACTGATTCTTAAAGCAGTAAAGAAACCTTTGTGACTGATAGATTGGCATGGCATTTTTGCTAACATTAGGCTATCATTTGTTGCTGCTTTTACTTCAGATTTTCAGTTTCTCTCAGACTCACCTTCTCCAGCTCTTTCTGTATTCCCTGTCCCTGGCATGGGAAATCACGTTCTCTTACAGTGACAGGGTGCAAAGGTCATTCTTAACATGGTTCCAACCTCAGGGGTACAAATCCATTTCCTATGGGAAATGTCAGAGGAAATTTGCAGGAGATGGAAGATGGTAAATGTAGTAATTTTGGCCAAGCTACAATGATATTTTTCTTGGTATGCCGATCATTGTTTTCAGTTCACAGCCACCACCATCCCCCCAAAAAGCTTGTGGCAGAATTTTCAGTAGCTTCAAGAGAAGCAGGGTCAAACTGCATGTTTGGATTAAGCATAATAACCTATCACAGGGGCTTGGGGTCCTTTTTATGTGCGTGTGTTTGTAAAACACAATGCAGAAGAGCTGCATTGCTACTACCTGATGTCCCTTCTCAGAGCATTGCCGTCAGGCAGAAATATTTGAAGTCTGTAAGTGTGCTGCTTGGTGACATTTTCAGACTCACAATTTCAACATAGGCCTTAACAAATAAGCCCTGATTCTCCTTTTTTCTCTTTGCATTAGTGTCTGTCTCATACCATATTTTTCTGTGCCTGGCACTTAAAGACCTAGGTGCTATTTTCCCTGCTGCTTTTTTCTCTTTGAGAGAAAAACAGCCTCTCCACTAAAAGGCCATTTCCCAGGTGGTGTGTCAAGATTTCAGGAAGTTTAGACATCTGAATGGGGATGGATTCATCACACAGTAGGCATTGAGTCAACAGCTGTGAGCCAAAATTGTGATGTCTGTCTATTAGGCAGAAGAAGGTATTTCTAAGCCTAGTTCTGTTCTCATTTAATGGAGATAAGCATGATGTTAATTCACTGATACCCTCATGATATTAAAGCAGTTCATGTTTGCTGCTGAACTTTTAAAGAAAGCCAAGCCGTTTGAGGGCATTAGCTGGTTAAGTATTTAAAACTAGACTTCAATTACTGTGCCTTTTTCTAGATATCAAGAGAGAATATTTTATTTCGCTTCATGTTTTTATAGTACACTAAACTGTGTATTTGTTTCCAGGTTGGGAGGGTCGTAAATATACTTTTTTTTCTTTCAATTACTTTCCTGGTGAGAAAGTAATTTACAGTAATATTGGGTACTTGCATACATTGCCTTGAAAACCTGTTTGAGAAAAGTATGTCGTTATTAGCATCTTAAATATATCTGCAAAGAAATGGAGGCAGAGCTGTGATTTATGAAGGCCATTTAAAAATTCAGTGGAAAAGTAGTTTCTAGGATCCAGGTTTATGTTTGTGTTCCTTCCAATTTAATTTTTTTTTCTTCAAAGTTTTTTGAAATGTTTGCTGTGGAAATTCCTGAAGGTGTGGGTGGCTTGTAACTTCTGTGTTTTTAAATGCTTTATTTATTTGCTTAAATTTCCAGCGTACTGTTTGGGTACCCTTTCTAATCTTATTTCTGTGATCTTGTTGCTGTGATGTCCTCTTTCCTACCTCTCCTGTACCTTTAGCATTGTACAGCTGGAAGCAGTGGCAATTGTTTTATTTCACAGAAGGGAAGTGCTCTTCTCTGCAGTGGTCAGGTGGATGCTTGCCAGAATTGTGTTTTGAGCAACTGTTTATGTGTGTTGAACTTGGACCTCCATAAAAATTAATCTTCTTTTGACTCATACGGTGGTTTATACCTCACCTTTTCAAAATCTTTCTTGCAGCCCTGTGATATGCATGCCACTGGCATTTCAGGGAGGTTTTCCTGGAGTGTTTTTAATGTCTTACATAAATCGAAATGCATACATTTAAATGTTGTCTCATACTTCCTATTTATGGAATTGATCTGCACTGTCTCCTGCTGCACGTTAGGGTTTAGCTTGAGTGGACTTTGAGGAATACTGATGTTTGTGGTGTTGGAGCAGGTAACTGTCAGGCTGCAAAATTCGGATCATTGCTACAGTGGGAACTTCAGGAACTTTTCCCATGAAACTTTGTATGCTTTCAGGAAGGCAAATATGATATTAACAGAGATAACTAGAAACTCTTTGATCATAATCTCCAGCTAATGCTGGAAATTAACTCCTGGAAAGCTGTATCTGCATAGGTATTGCTCAAAAAAGTTTTAAACTGAAGGTTGAGGCAGGTTCTCTTAAAACCTTGTGCTTAATCATCAGTTAAGGTTGAAAAGATGGAATAGGTAGGCAGTTTCATAATACCATCACTTCTGTGGATCAGGAAATTCCCCCTTCCTACCCCTCCTTTTTTTCTGCCTGGTGCTTCTGAGTATCTGCTTCCTGCCTCTTTCTACTGGCACTCTGAACTGCCCTGTGAGGAATTGATTTTAAAACAACTGTGCTAAGTAAAACTCAGCTTTCCATCAAGAATGGATACTTGCATTTTTCGTTAACTTCGTTTTGGTGTTTACTGCTTAAGAACTTCTGAGGATGTTCTGTAGGGTGCCTGGAGGTTGTTGGTTAGTGGTCAGTCTGTTTTTACAGCAACTTAGTCATGACATACCAGAGGAGAACTGCGTACTACAAAAGAAAAATTCAAGAACTATTCATGAGCTATTACTTTGCAGATAGCAACTATTTCCAAGGCACAGTGTAATTTATGTAGTACGTAATGCTTTGCATCAGAAGTTATTTATGGGGCAGTTTGTTTAAAAAGGGTATTTCTGAGTGATTTTGCTGCCTCCTTATAATTTGCATTTACTTTGTGTTTCATTTTTGCAGAAACATTTTGTCCAGATTGTTGCAATCTGTCTTTTTGTTCTGCCAGGTTCAAATGGCAAAAGTTCTTGAAGTGTCCCAAGGTGGCTATTTATGATATACCAGGAATAGAAGAGTCAGAGCTAGCATTGAGTCTCTCAGAGTTCTTCAGAGAAAGTATGGCAAGGGTTGGAGTTTGCCTTCCATGGCCTTCTGCCATAGCCAGCTCTTGTGCATACTTTCTGGACAAGGGGAAGGAATAACTATTCTTCTGCTCTGCTGTTGCACATTTAATATTCATAAAACGACGGTGATTTAGGGTTCTCATTCTTGATGTGGTGCAGCAGGACTTTAGAAACTTGCCTTCTTTCTTTTACAGTCAGGTGGGAAAGGTCACCAGTGAATTGGTGCTTTGACGTGGTAGACTTGCTAAAATGAGTTTGTTTTCTTGCTAGTCTGTGGAGAGTGGAATTTGGGGTTTTAGTCCAGTCTTGGCTTCATTAGCACATGGATAGAAAAGAGTAACTTTTAATGAATTCTTTGGTTGTTTAAAGTGAGCTATCTTGAAAAAAAATTGTTAACAAAATATTAGACTTCAGCCTGACCACATGATATCTGAAATAATGGGCAGTCATTCACACCTGTGTAAAATCAAAGAACAGTAGTGGGTTTTAATTTTTTTTTTGTTTGGTTTGGTTTGGGTTTTTTTGTTTATTTGTATGGAACAGTGACGTCTGAATGAAGTGCAAACTAGTGCAAAACCAGATCCTACATCAGTATTTATTCTGGAAAGCTGCAATAGCTCATTTGTGGTTTTCCTGCTTGTAAATAATGCAGTTAGCCCACCTCCTGCTGAATGTTTTCGTTTTTTATATGATTCTGCTGATTAATGTCTCTGCTTCTCTGAACTATATTAAGGAAGAGTATAGAGCAAGTTACTTGCTGATTCCTTGAGTTAAATCCCAAACTGCACAGAATTTAATGTTCTCCTGGAGGTTCTTGAGTTCTTTTCCACCTCTATTCTCAATTCCATGTAACAGAGGAAGCTTTCTTTTATGTAGGTTAGTATAGTAAGACTCTTCCATTTTGTGAGCTCAGTACTGTAGTAGGTGAGCTGTGGATTAAATGGAGAGTAATTCCTTTACTCATTCCTTTGAATCCTTTTTCCCTCTTGCTTGTGCCTGTAACTGGGAGCTGTGATTGAGCTGCCCCCCACAAAAATCTCCAAGACTTTCTTAGCACAGTCAACATCTTTGTTTTAAGGTACTTTTCTGCACCAAGCATGATAATAATTTTCCTGTGGGTTGGTTTAATTCCTCAAAAATGTTACTGCAGATGGTTGCACTGGAAAAGAAGAGGCATGTTTCTTTCTTATGATTTCATTAACTGCATATGGTACATAATTTTGGAGCTTATTAGCTGAGAAGAGTAGTCAGGATTTGAAACTTGAAGTAATGCTTTTTTTTTTTCAAATGTTGCTTACAGTATTGGGGGAATTACTTTTCTTGTGTTTGTCTGTGTGATTATTTTTCTTTCCTTTTTCTTTCAAGCCTGGTAGCTCAGGAAGGAAACTTCACCATGAAAAGAGATGTTGATGTGTTGCCATTGCTGTGGTGCTGCAGAGCACTGACCTTCTGGTTGTGTTCAGGGCACTGGCCTCTACTTAGGTCCTGCACAGCACAGAACAAATAAATGGTGGTTCAGAACTGTCTTCCCATGTTTGTCAAGAGTTCTGACTCATCCTTAAAACTTAGCATTTTGTCCTGAACTAACCATGAACCCTAAAGTCTCTGCTCCCCCGAGATATGTATCTTGCTTTTGAGTGGTTTCAACTTGATGATAGGACAGGTGGGACCAAATTTTGCTTATCTAATTCTCAGAATTATTTCAAGTGTGCTGTTCGTTCAGTATGAGTTGAACAATGTACAAGGATTGTCTTCGAGCTGTTTGGCCTGGGATACTGTTTCTCCTGAATTCGAGGAGTTTGTGTCATACATGAAAGCTTCCCCGCTGCCCAGCAGATGTCTTGATCTCAGGCATTCTCTGTTAAGATCAGAAGCCAGTCCTACCTGTCATTTGGCAATAGAAGGCCTAAGTAGTGACTGTGTTACTGCTTTTTTTATTTTATATCAGCTGAGGTTTTGAATCCTTCCACACTCACTGGATGTTGAGCATTTTCTGTGCTGTTTCATTGATATACAGTGAAGCTCCACAGTTTGACATCTGCACGCCTGCAGGCACTGAACTGGTTGTTGGGTGAAGTATGTCTGCAGTTGCAGTAAAACTGACTTAAGAAGTGAAGAAGATGTGTTGTGTAACTGCACCTTGTTGAGTGGACAGGATATTTTTATTTATCTTTTTCCCAGAAATGCAACACCAGATTCTAAAGGCATCAGAACGAGGCAAGGAATGGCAATGTTGGTGTTACGAATAAGTTTATATTATATTATTTGGGCATACATGAAACAATTTGGCTGCATAAATGCTTGAGCTAATTCTGGGTTTGCTTGAAATGTTGGTGAATTCCTCCTAGGCTGAAAGAAAGGATATGTGAGTATTATTTATAGGTTTAGCCAAAATAGCCCATGTTGTACTTTATTCTCAAAAGGGAAGGTGAGATGCATTCCAGATTGCAATGGAGAGTCTTTCTGGGCATTACTTCTCAGGTTGATGGGGTTCCTTTCTGTACTTATCTCTACTTGCGGGCACTTTAGTAGGACATGAAGCATCAGGGTTGAGGAAGAAGGAGCTGCAGGCAGCCAGTGTCTCCAGATCTATGGTGAGTTTTAGTTGAGCTCCTTCCAGGGGCTCTGCCAGGTGTCAGGCCTGCAGGCATCCACTGCACAGGATGGGCACAAATTTGGTTTAGGATCAGTTTCAAGGTATTTTTTGTGTAGATGCATCCTGAATGTCATGTAAGTGGGTTTTGTGTGAAAGTTTTGACTTTAAGTGATTATTAAAGGACTTCAGAATACAGTAAAAATTTCTGAAAATACCTTTCATTGCTTGTATGGATGTATGATAGAAATACTGAAAGAAATAATTAAAATTATATAAACACAAACTGATAAAATTAACTGTATGTGTGCATCCTGTCTTCATCTGTAGCTATATGATGGTGATGTTTTCCCTGCCTGTTCCCCCTTGTCACCTGTTTTGCATATCCCATAGGACAGTAGGGCTCTGGAAATTCATTCATGTTTTGTTGGGGACTAAGCTGTCAAAGTAAGCAGTTATGTGGTGGATGAATTTGTGGTTTGCTGGAAATGAAATTTTTTTTTTTTGCAAGGGAATTGAACTATGCTATGGAGAATTTTATTCTCTTGCTGGCTGTTAGAAGGTTGTTTTTTCATGTAATGCTGGATATTAACCACATATTTTTTATGTAGCCAGTATTGTGCATTCATCAGCATATGGATCAGTTAGTTGACTTCCTGTGGTTTGATATGAAGAGATACTGAGAACTCTCAGCTGTCACTGAAATCCACTGGTGCTCTGTTTTAAACTCTAAAGCTCTGTATAATGCTGTGTGCTCTATAAAGTTCATATATGGATTTCTAAAATTACCAGCTAATATTGCATGACTTGCTTTTTCCCTTAATTTATCAGGTGCCAGTTCCTGTTCTCATAAAGGCCATAGGATCACTGCCCTTCAAGGGTTATTTTGAAAGGCAGTGTGTTTGGGATCCTGTCATGGAGTACATTTAACACTTTTTGTGAGAAGTCACAAGTCTTGTTGCACAATAAATAAGATGGAATGTTTTCAGGAAGCACCTGAATATATCTCTTCTGAGTACTGGAAGAGCTGCAGACTGTCATTATTTTCCTGTCTGTGCACTCTAGTTTGTCACCAGCCCAAACTTTAATCTCCTTCAGCATTGATGTTTTAGCCCATTCTTGTTGTTTTGGGGGTTTTTCTTTGACACGTATTTGTCTGGTGCCAGTTTCATTCCAATGAATTGTCTTTTGGCTCTGTTTTTAACAGAATACTCTGTTAATTGCACATTACAAGGCATGTATATTTACTTCATTTGTTGTTGCAGCTGTAGTTGATCTGAACATAGCTGATACTGTTTTTGAAGACAACTTCTGTTTTGGAAGAGATTAGTAGAATTTTTCTGAATTAAAATGAGGTGTGATGGAGCTACTGGTAGATGTGGAAAGGGAAAAATCTATATAAAAGAAGTGGTGACAGTTGCATTTGGCTTAGTCTCAGTGTCACTATGGTTTGTAGAAAGCTAAGGAGGGGGCGTGCTGTGCTTAAAATAAGATTGTCTGTGTGTTGAAGAAGTAAGAGCACATGTACAGGATTCCTGTAGATTCAGTGAGAGTGTGTAAATGTATTTAAAGGCATCCAGAGAGGGATCCTGTCTGCCTGAATTGGAGGCTTTCTGGCATGTACTTTCTCAGCCTTTAGGGGAGAACAGTTCAGCTCTTGCAAGGTGCACCTGTCAGTTTGCCTCATCTGAGGTTTGTGGTTGATGCTGTTGTAGCTTTGAACACTCAAAGGTGACTCTGAAGCCATAGTTCAAAGTATTTTTTTCCTTGTTCATTTGAGGGAGGGGTAACTGCAGGGAAGCTACAGCTGCACCATGTTTCAGTGTTTAAATGTACCTCAGCCAGTAGGGA
Organism: Entomyzon cyanotis; assembly: GCA_024500445.1. Taxonomy (NCBI): domain Eukaryota; kingdom Metazoa; phylum Chordata; class Aves; order Passeriformes; family Meliphagidae; genus Entomyzon; species Entomyzon cyanotis. The sequence continues at coordinate 22,016,653 of JAKEPQ010001015.1, read as the reverse complement.
AGGAAGCCAGTGTTTCAGTTCAGCTCCAGTCACTTGTGGCTAGACCACAGCATCCAGGCTCTGAGATAAAGGACATTCTGTATTGCTTCTGCTTCACCATTTTTGGGAAAACAGCACTATGTTTTCTTTCTCCTGTGGTCAGCTTTGTAGTAAGAACATACTTTTCCAAGCATTAAATTAAGAAGCAGCATAACACCAATTGTCTTTCCAAAATCCAAAGTTTTGCTTTTTATTCTTTCCTCTTTAAAATCTCACTGCTACAGAACAAAAAAAAAGCAAGCTGCTTTTTAGTTAATCACAAGAATATTTAAAGGTGCACCACTGTCATTGTTCTTTGTATGTGGTATAGGAAAATCTTTCCTTTTGACAGAGATGTGGGCATTTTGAGCCCTTTTTCTCTGTCTTGGTGGATGCACTTCTAGCCCTGGTGCACTTGCTCAGATTCATGGAGTGCTGACTAGAGAAAGAAACCCTTCAACAGAGGTAACAGAGAGTCTTCAGTAATGGCCAAATCCTTAGTTCTTACCTCCGTGCTCTTTGGAGAAAGGAAACAAAGGGGATACAGGTTATCCTGTAAACAAAACAATGTTCCCATGTCACTTTTCATCAGCACTGTGTCTTATTTGAAGTTTTCTTTGCCCCTGATGTTTCATTACCGTTGTCTTTTTTCAGACCCTAAATTTGGAGGATTGTACACCTCGCACCTTGCACTAGATTTGAGATCTCTTTGGGTAAAAGCTTTCTTTTAAGCACATTTTAAAAAGATAGAGCCTTAATGCTGGTGTTGGATGCTCAATCCATGAAGTTCCTGGCAGTCCATCTGTATTCAGTGTGGAGGTAGTGCTGTACCTGGGGATATACAGGTGGTAATGGTGCAATTATATAGGTGGCAAAAAGGTGACTGAACTTGGCCAATTTGCAGAATTATGCAAATTATGTAGCAGATGTAGGTAGGGAAACTCAATACAGGTTTTATGGGCGAATGAATATGATTTTTCTGATCATATTTTCTGACTGCTTTCTTAGAAGTAGTCTGGAACCTGGAAAAGCAGTACTTCCATTCAGTCAGACAGTAGATTTGCAGGGTAATAGGGAAGTTGTCTACAGGACCTTCTTAATGGTAGTCTTTGAATTTTGAGGGGGTAGTTTTTTCCATATCAAGGTTACCTGAAAAGGAAAGGAATTGGCACAGCCTTATCCCTTATGTCTGAAGTGTTTTGTGGCAGTATTAGTCCCCATGTTTGATTCTAATCACATTCCTGATAGTTACTATCTCTGTTCTTTAGCTCCAAAATGTGGTAGCAGTGGATACATGCTTCTCAGGAGTTCTGAGGCTTCCTGAGTCTCAGAGCTGTAGCATGTGATGGGTTTTGGAGAATTTATGTAAAATATAATGTGTAGTACTGAAAGCCATAAACTAAGACTTTAATCTGGATCTCTGTCTTACCTTTCTCTGTTGACAGCCTTGGAGGCACAAAGGACCTTTAGAAGCAGTGAATTTGTGGAGTTACCAGTGAGTGGTGCTCAGAGAAACAGTGAGAGAGGCCAGGTCATGAATGGCCTCCATACCCTGTGTCCATGGGGGAGCTAAATAATATGCATATGGGAGGCTTAAGCCTGTACTGTGCATCAGAGCTGTTCAATCTATTTTAACCTGCACAAAACTTGCCTTTTAATCATCAGGTTATATGAAATGTGGTGCATTGTTGCTGCCTCCTTATTTCTAAGGAGAAAGGATCTAACCTACAAATACACCCAAGCTTACCACCTTGAGTGAAGATATTTATCTATATTTTGGTTATGGGGTTTGGGTTTTTTTCTGGCTATGAGCCCATTTCTGATGAATATATGAGAAATGGAACAGGGACAGAATCCAAAAGGATTCTGAAATGGTTCAGATGTCTTGGCATGTCTTTTAGACATATTCTGATGTATTCAGATTAAGTCAGTTTTTGTAACTATTGTGAACTTCCTAACTGCTTTTTGTTTTTGGGGAAAAAATAAAGCTTGTACTGAAAAGAATCCTTCAAGTTGAACATTTCTGTTCCTAAGAACAAAAGCAACATCTTCCTGATCATATTTTGCTGTTATCAAGGAGCTGTTGGAGGTATTAATTTACTCATTAACTTCTCCTGCAGTAAGCACAAAAGAAGATAGGGCAAGCTGCAGTCTCTCTTCACTGTTATCTCATGCAGTTGTAATGATGTGAGGCAGTGATCATGTCCATGTTGATATTTCATAAGCAAAATACTGTTTTAAGGAGCACCTATGAAATTTGGTTATTTCAAGCTCTAAAGAAAGGAAGTTTTTGTAAAATTATGGGAATGTCAATTGCCATGTGGTAGTGAAGAGATGGCGTGTGGGTTTTTTTTGATGCAATTTGTTCCAGCTCTTTTCTACATGCAAAAGGCAGTTACTTTACTAGCTGTACACAGAACTTCTGAGTCTAACAAGTACTGAGTCATTGCCTAATTCAGAATATTTACAAGTCACTCTGTGTGCTCAGATGTGACTGTGGTATCATGCAAAGTTTGTTAAATAAATGGAACATTTTTTAATTGTTTGTAAGATAAATTTCTGTTTTCTAGCTGCTCTAACAAAAGACAAATGGCTTTTCTTTTATGTGTAGCTACTTTCTAATGGAACAGTTGAACAAATTGACTTTCTAATAGGTTTTATTTAGAAATCTTTTGGTTATGTACAGATAGATGGATAGTTGTGTGAGAATAAAGCGTGGTCCAGTATAAAAATAAAATGCTTAAATGTGAAAAATAAATGTTATTAAATAAGATTTTATATAGTAACTGCTGCTGATCTGCTGTTCTTTCAGGTAAAATGGGATGTTCATGCTTTTAAAATACAGATATACATTTAAGGCAGACTGTCAGCTAGGGTTTTTCTGTGTTTTCTTGTTTTATTATTTCTGAAGGATTGCAATCAAAAAGTCTGTAAAGAATTTTTGCAAATTAAAACGTGGATGATTTATAAATGTGTTTTAGTTTTGGAAATTGAATTGTGGATAAAAAGCTGGAGGAGGATGTTGGAATTATAAAAAATTTACATTATTTTTAGTTCAGTAAAGCCATTCCAAGTGCTCCATGTTCCTGAGCAGTTTCCTTTTCAGGAAGGCATGGCCATGCTTAATTTGGTTTCTGGAGTTATTCTTGCATTGCAAATGGGATGCTGGAGGCACAGCTTTCCATAAACAGATTGCAGCCAAGTGGAATTTGGTGATGGGGGTCCACATAGGAAGTAATTAAATGTTTGAGGTTTCATTTACTTGGGTACATTTTAATGGATGTCTTTGGTTTTGGAAGCCTGGCCCACAGTATCAATAGATAATATTGAATGAATGGCTGTTTCCAAAGAGAGAAAAGAGTGAGTTTTTTTCGTGGTGGTGTGATGCGCAATGAGCCTAATGTAAAGGAAACTGAAGTGCTTGCCCACTGGCCTTATTTGCTAAATCAAAGCTAATGCTAATGTATGGTCAATAAATACACCAAATGGCTGGACTTTCTGTCACAAAATCCTGTTTGCATATTGTGATGGATGCATATTTTTACATTGCAGTACGGCAAAACCTTTATTTCAATTCTCTTCTATTTATTGTGTATATTAGAAAGGGCCCGTGGTGGTCTCCTCCCCATGGCTTCAGGGCAATCCCTGCTCCAGTACCTGTAGCACCTCCTCCCTTCCTCCTTCCGTGGCCCAGGTGCTCACAGGGCTGTTTCTGTCCCTTTTTTCCCCCTCCACTTGTCTCTGTCTCTGCAGTGTTTTGCCCTTCCCCTCACTGGCTGAAGGGCCAGGCAGTGCCCCTTCTCCTGACTCCTCCACACAGGCACCCAATGTTCCTTAATAGGTGAAAATGGTTGGGAGTGGCCAAGAATTCGGGTTAAAGTTGGTTTTGTTACATTGGAATAACGATCCCTTCGTAAATTTATAATTAGGCAAGTAGAAGAGTGTAGGTCAAGACGACTAGCACTGAAATTACCTGGTGTTAAATTATCTGCATTCCCCACAGCCCTGTTTCCTGTCCCACAGTGCAGCAAAACTAGAATTTTAACTGGATGTAGAATTATAACAAAAATTTATCTTATTAATTCAGGCAACTGAAAGATTTTTTTTTTTCCCCCCTCTCTCATTATGATGCCTTCCAGTTCTAGTTGAAAATTTCTTATCTGTTGTGGAATCAACTTTGAACCTTTAGGTCTTAGGTCATTAGATATTAAGATTAAAGTTTATTATCATTCCTTTCAGCTTGGCAGAGTGAGAGTTTGAAAGTTAATTTTTAGGACTATGAATAGGCTTCACTTTGCCACACTGAGCTGAAATCTGTACAGTACAAAGGTTTGGTGTTGAGTCCAGGCTGTGTTGCCCTTCTGTCCACTTTGCTGTCCTTTTCTCAGAGGAGGTAAACATCTATTCTGCAGGTGGGATTTACCCAGCCCTGCTAGTCACCAGGCACTGTCCCTTCTCCACCTACACGTTCAAACACTCTGCCGCTGTCACCTCCATTCCTGCCGCCACAGGGCAGTCCTGGAGATGAGGCTTCCCCAGCTCCTGTTGCTGGGATCAGTTTGTTATATCCAGTTACACTCTCAAATGCTCCTGTCTGGTCCCTGCTGCTGGCAGAGCCGGCGTCTGGAGGGCTACTTTGCTATGTACTGGATTTGTGTCAAGCAGTGCAACTGGTAGTCTTGAGAGGCTGTCTTGTCTAGCCCAAGCAGCACCTGATTGTTGTGAATCTGAGCAGTCATCAAGTACAGAGCCATTTTCATCCTCTCTGTCCCTTTATGGGTGTCCTGCTGGTAAACAGCAACAGCAGAGGAAATATTAAGCCAACTGTTCTACCTTTAGGGCCATTTCCATGCTTGTCAGACTTTTTTTCATGACTGTTATCCAGACATAAATAGTCTTTCTAATCTAATATTTATGGTGCAGGAATAACTTTAAATTTAGCATGGTATGTATGGGTTTTCCTATTTTTCAGGCCTATGAAGGAGCTTTTTGTGTGACCAGTTAGAGACCAAAGAATAGTTGTGATAGGTGTTAAATAACTACCAGATCATTTCCTGTTTTTCTGTGAAGTATGTCAGCTGTATTTAAATCCCTCCAGGGACGATCTTTGGCATGTGAACTCTGTTACTGGTTTGCCCACAAATTAGTCAAAATTAGCTTGCAGTGGCTGTGGTAGAGGTTAGTTTTTTTTTCATAGGGTGCAAAGTACATAGACTATAAAACAACAACAACCGCAAAAATCCTCCTTCCCTCCTTCTGCTCAATAATTGACTTCTTAAATTATCTATTTTAAATTACGAAATGCTGAAAATGGATGTGAAAAGCTTCTAGACTTGTACACTAGTTAGTGATCTTCACTTTATGATGAATGCAAAATCTATATGCTCAGAAAGCTGAACTTACCTTTCCACTACTGGTCTTAAGAGATAAAGAAGTATTCTGAAATTGTGAATTATGAAAAAGTGTTTGCTGTATTTACTGGAGTCATTGTTTTGAAATACAAATTAGCACTTGCTCCGACAACTACTGTGTTCACGAAAACCCTGCTGAGGAATAGCCTGCAGAACAATTTCTTCTGGTACAGTTGTTTTTAAGTAATCCCTGTCAACACTAGGCATCGAAAATGTGAGAGCTATGCCGTGGTCTGAAACAGCTGTCAAGTGTAGTTTCTGGCACAGAGCCGTCTTCAGATATTCTTCTATCCTGTTAACATAGAAAATGAAGAGATTGTTTTCTTCTGCCTTGGTTGGATTTGTGGTCAGAGGGAAGAGGAAGAAAAGGTCCCAAGTTACAAATTAAAAGAAATAGGTTCAAGAAAGGTGTAAATGAGCATCAATCGGTGGCTGCCTTTATTCACATCATGAAGTGCTTTCCTGAGTGTAAGGGTGTACTTTAACCACATGCTTCCATGAATCTGGGTCAAAGCTCCTACTGCTCTTTGAATTTGGGCTAAGATAACTCTGCAGTTGTGATCATGGCACAGTTCATAGCTGTTATCCAGAAAGTATATTAAAAATAAAGAACTTCTAGATGCTTTCTCTTTTTAATGATCCAAAAGGACAAGGTAAACAGCAGTAAATTTGAGGTTTGATTAAAATGGGAAAACAGCTATAGTAGAGAATTCAGGAAGAAGAGAGTTTGGAGGGGAGCAGGAAGGGAAGTTGTTTCAAGGCACTGGCATGTCTTTCTCTACAGACACAGTCTTATCCAAACTGAAATCTATATCCCAATTAGCAGAATTCAATTTGCAAAACTGATTTTTCATGGTAGCTAGATGACATCCTGCTGAGACGTGAGATTGTATCATCCTGAGTTGGTAAAAGAACACAATAGTTTAGGTATGTATATGGGCTGCTCTCAAGGACTTCGTTGAGTTTAGCAGCATGGTTGCAGTATACTCCTGTAGAGGATGTGAAGTCTTGCATGCATTCTTTACTTAAACAATACAAAATAATCTTTACCGGTAGGTAAATTATATTTAATTCTGGTTGTTATGGGGATTTTGCTCATCCTTTTCATTTTCCTTGAATTGTAGAAATTAGAAATGGCAAAAGTCTGTTAGGATTAGGTCATCCAGCACATTTCCGTGCCAGTGAGGGATTTTCAGCTTTTTTTTTTTTTCTGCCTTTTGTTTTCTGAAGTTCCTTATTGTATCCTAACCTAATTAAAGTTATTGCCAAAGGGAAGCTGGATAAGGGCTTCTTTTGGAGCCTGTTAAGGAACTTTAGTGAACCAGGTCACTGTAAAATCATACCAGATCAATGTCATCTACTCTTGGTTTAGATAAAATACATTGTGCTAGATGTTTCATGTTCTTTCAGAAGAATGCTGTTGAAGGCAGTGCTACAGATTAGGTGTAAGGATTGTGTTTACATAGTTAGCATAAATAAATTTCTGACCAGAAATTATGTTTACATGTTATCTTAGCTTAACCCTTTACCTGTAGTCAGTACCTGTCATTTGAAAACCACGTGTGTTTGTACTAAAAGGTTTTCTCTGGGTGATAACTAATGCAACAAAATATAAACAAATCTGAAGGTAGTTTCCATTCTAAGAAAAAACCCAAAAGTACATAGGCACCACATATGTCATGTTGAAATTGAGCAGGGATTTTTAAGTACAGTTGGGAGTGTTGTCTTGTACAGAATGCATCTGGTATGGGCTTTAACTGTCTATTCCAGGTAATGAGCTGTGAAATTGAATGGGACTGTTTAGGCTGATTTACTGGGTGAGTAGCATAGGCAGAATTATTTTTAACTCTTTGTTTACTGTAAGCAAAATTGCTTATTTGCTGTTTATTTCAAGGCTCTTGTTTCTGAACAGCGGTAAATAATATGAGTTCAATGGTAGGAATATTGTTGCAAAAGTTACGGTGCTGATGTTTATTTGAGTGACTAGTGGTGTGTGTTTTGTGAAGAAGGGGAAGGAGTCAGTCCAAGAACATTTCTATTAGAGGCTTGTTTGTTGATTTTTGTTAAAATTAGGTTTGAGTAACATAACAGTTTTTGTATCCCAGTGTGTAAATGCTACTCTCATGTTGTGTTTTAGATACTTCTAGTTACTCAAAATGTCTTGAACTTGATCTTTTCAGATAGCTGTTTTGCAGCCCTGTGTAGGTTGTATACTAATACATGGGATTACTGGAAAATATTTCCATGTTTTTTATTTTCTGCTCTTCTTCCTCCTACGTGTGTTTACATTCTACCTTATCTGGTAATTGACATCAGGGCAAAGATATCTGCAGGGTATCAGTCTTGATTTTTCTTTAGTTCCAAATCTCAGTTTTCGTATTCTTCAGTGAACCCCTAAAGTGCATATTTTTATGGCTTATTTATGAATGCTGTTAATTTGATACCAGCTAATATTACTTGACTGTTTGTATAGATCAAATCAGATCTCCAGGCTGCAAGTGTATGGATTATGTAATTTCTATTTATTCTAAGTCTGTTCATTAGATCACGTAAACTGAAAGGCACCTGATGTTACACCTCATGGCCTGCAAAAGTCACGTAGGGCAGAAATGAAGCACAGCTGCTGTGTTAACACATAGTCATTGCTCATCTGCAATTGTTCTCTTAATCTCTGCGGTTTTCCGCTTTCACTAAACCTAAGCGTTCTTTGTAGAAACTCGTGGATTATTTGTGGCCTATGATATCACCGAGACTTGCTGAATTTTTTTTTGTACTGGTTGACAGATGAGTAAGTTCCTCTTGGTTTCCTCCTTCTTTGTCATAGGAAGTCACATTAAATTGATAATGTGACTGAAGAGTAACGATACAACCACAGGAAATCCTGTGGCTGAAACCAGTTTTGTTCTCTGCTTGCTTTTGATAACTTTGTATTGGCAGAATACTGTCTTTGATTTAGGACTGTGTTGGACTTCAACTTTAAAAAGGTGATTTTCTTTGCAACGTATGAACAAAATGGCTAACATTTATTTTGAGCTGGGGCATCTTTTGAAAAAAAAATTAGGAGTAAATAGTGTTGCTGATGAGAATTTGTGGGTGAAAATTTGGCAGTGTAGGTCACTTCACTCTGCACTTCCACTCTTGATTGAGAGTAATTAATAGCTTGTCTTGAAGGCCTTACTTTCAAGATACAGCAGTATGTAAGTTTCTCATTAATTTTTCGTTGGGACCTGCTCTTCTGTGACTTTCAGGCACAGTAATAACCCTGTTGTGTGTGAGCCCCCTTATAAATTTTTTTTCGAAGTAATGGCAAGGTGGGTTATTAGATACAATGCAGATTTTTCCTCCCCCCATCCTCCTTTTCGTTTGAAAGTATTTCAGAGGAGTTTTTTGGCATGCTAAGTGAAACTAGGGAAAGACACATGTCATCAGAATGCATTCTTGCTTGCACGTGCCGTTATTGTTAGACCTTGGTTAATTTGTAAATATGGGGAAAAAATGTATCCCTGAGATAAAAGGGCAAAGGAAGGATAAAATGTTTCAAGAACATCTCTCCTGTCCTAGTGGAGAGTGCCCATGGTGTTATCCTGACTGGAGGGGCTCTGTGAAAGGGAATTACTGTGGCAAACAGGAGGCAAGCTATTGGTATTTCCAGATTGAGGCATGCCTGACTGGCAGGAGGGGAGGATGGCTGAAAACCAACCAGGATGAGGAAGAAGGGACAGGAAATGTTGTGGTGAGCTCCCCCAAAGTATTGATATCCTTGAAGTCCTTAAATCCTGGGTACTGGGCAGCAGCTCTCCAGTACAGCTTGTGTCTGTGTGCTCTCTGGGTGTGTCCAGCCTTGGAGCTGGGCTTACCGAGCCTGCCTGGGAAACTCTGCTTGTGTGTCACTGTCCTAGGCCAGGACCTTGTGCAGGTATTGATCCCTCGCTGTTGAGGGAGATGTGGTGGCTGCAGTAGGGTTCCTCAGGGTTGGTTGTTAGACTATACCTCCAAAGCCCCCTCAGGACCTGCATCTCCTGGGAAGTTGTATGCAGACTTGAAAAAAGAGGGGAGGGAGGCAGCACCAGCCAGCACAAATTGGGATAGCAATACCAGGCATGGAAATTTGTGGAAAGTTGATTAAATAGGAGTTTCAGTTTCTTATGAGTTCCAATTCTGTTCCTGTAATTATTTCTTTCTCTCTCCTAGAGACCAGTACATACAGTGTCTCTTGGAATGAGCAGCAGTAGAATTGAAAAAAAGTAGTAGTTGAAAGGTGATTGAAAGTGACTTTGCAGAATCTGGACTGAATTCACTTCATTTCCTTTCCTGCTTGAAGCATCAAGAGCATTCTGTGATGTAGTAATTTTTGTTGTCATTAGTAATAAGTTCGGGGAAGCATGCTGTTTGCAAAGGGATTTATGATGACCAAATATCTGATTCAGAAGTCTGGGCCAGAGGTGGGAATGCAGGTGGCTGTGCTAACCTGTTTGAGTCATCAGAGAGTGTCCATGAAATTTATCTAGAACAGTAGTCTAGATTTGGGGAAAATTTCTTCTTTGAACTTGCTTCACAGCAATGAGTAGGGATATTTTTTTGACATTGCACTTGGTCTATGTTTTTATGCAATCTTCTGCAGAAAATCAAAAGATTGGGGAGGGGAAAAATGTGTGTTTGATTCTATGCAGTTCTAGGTGACAAAATAGCTAAATTAATTCCCGTCATTCAGCGTAGCTTAAAGCTTTGTGAATTATCTGCTCTTTGTGTAAAGTACTTCAGAGAAATTTTAAGACTATCCTAGTTTAATTATAAAATATACTGTGTGGTCATATGAGGAGTTAAATGTAACACAGCAAATAAAAAACAAACAAAAAGCACCTTGACCATAGTGACCTTTAAAGGAGATCACTGAGCATGAACCTTGTGACACTTGGAAATGGATGAAACTGTGCTGGTTTATGTCAGCTGGAGATCTGGCTCAGTATTTAAACTGAAGCAATTTATTGTTCTTTTTCCTCTACTGCACATAGAAGCAGTAACACTGTACAAGTGTGGGAGGGTAGGAACACCCAAATTCCCGAACAGTACCTCTTCTCCCAATGTCTTCCATTTCCCTCTCCTTCAAGGTTATTTAAGGATTTACTAGTTAGTGAGAAAAATGTTGAATAAGAACACTTTCTTCCAATCCATACCATCCTTTTGAAATGGCTTCATAAGCTATTTTGTCACCTAGAACAGAAAGAATAAGTATCTACCCTGTATTTCTCATACCTTTTAATTGCTGTGACCCACCCCAAAATTTTACAGCATTCAAAATCCATAGCAGCATGAGAAAATGTGAAGTTGTGTGATTCTTTTCCTCACATGTATATCAGAAGCAAAGATATTACTAAAATTGGATTAGGTCTAAACACTTAATTTGTATTCAAAGAGGAAATGACTTTTTTCTCACAGCAGTTGCAGGTTGGGTTGAAGTGGATGAAAGAAGTAAAAGTAAAGCTCTGGTGGAAGGAAGAGAAATCATTCCTTGGCAGGACAGAGTGTCTGTCTCTAGCAATTCTGCAGATGTTCATAAAGCATAGATGTGGGCGTGGAGAGCAGGCAGAGCAAACAGTGAGCAGTTCTTGACTATACATGGGATGAGACTTGAGCTAAATTCCTAAACCAAATTTACTAATCTCTTACTGTATACTATGTGAGGAAGTGTTTTGAAGATTGTATCCAAACAATTGGAAAATAACAGTTTATTCACATGTATGCTACCGAATGGGAAGAATTGTGAGGAAAAGAGCATAAATAGGAGGTACCTAAAATAATGAGAAACTTTATTCAGCACTCTTCAGGATAAAATATTTTGAGAGTATTTAGTACAGCAGAATATTTTGGATCAAGAGACTGAGGGCATGTTGACTTAATAAAGCTGTTAAATGCACCTTTTTGTTTTTCAGTTCATAGAGTGATCTTCATGAGTGGGCTGAAGACCTGCAGTACCTATGTAGCTTTAAAGCAAGCTTTTCATCTTTGTTTTTAAGCTAAATTTTATCCTAAACTCAAATGAAGTGAGTGTTGCATTTGTGCAGCAGTGAAAGATGAAAGAAAACTTCTTTTTCAAACACAGTTAGAGAAATTGCCTTTGGCTTTGATTATTCACGCACGTCCTGTAGAACCTTAACTCACCTGATCGAGTTGAAGTAGTGCAAGCACCTCAGTGTGAAAATAATGCTGGTTTAGAAGTAGCTCTACATAGTGCTTATACGTGGAAAAAGTGAAGGTATAGAAAATGTGAAACTATAGCAGTGTGAACAGTTTTCCTCACAATAGATTTGCAGAGTGGCAATTTCTAGAAGTGTAAGATTTTTAATAAAAGTTTTTTCCAAGATGCTTTAAATACTGTGTGTTGCTTAGCATTCTGTTCAAGGGTGCTGATCTTTTTCTTTTTTTTTTTTTTTTTTTGGGGTGTGTGTGATTATTCTAAAAAAGAAGGTGGTCAAAAATGTCCAGTAGTTTTGTGGAGATAGTTTGCTTTGAAACATTCAGCAAGAACAGGTGTTTTTTAAGCAAGCAGCTAGTTTTCCTTCTAGGCTTAGCATTGAGTGTTAGCCTGTTGGTGGTGTGGGATGCAGCAATGCAAATAATTAGTAAATCACTGCTATATAGGATACATAGTAAACTATGTGTTATTAGTGAGGAATTTAGTGTATCTCTTCTTGTTAATGAGCAAGCAGCTTGCTTTCTTCAGGCTGTGCTGAAAGTGTGGGTTCAGATGATATACCAGCATCAGAATTTTAATTTACAGAAGGAAACGTTTTCTCTTGATATCACCTTAAGGAGTAGAGTCTGTGAGATTATGTGGAATCAAGCATGTTTCCAATATTAAAAAAAAAAAAATTAGTGGTGTTAATGTTTTAATACTTTTTTAAACTTTTTTTTTTTTTTTAGTTTTTCCAAATTAAGTGTCTTGGAATGTAAATACTGAAAATCAGATCCACCAATTAAATGAAGGATGTGTTCATGTTGGAAACATTCTTTTTAACTGCTCTAAATCTGTAGGTAGTGCCAGGACTTGTGCAGTAAAGTAGTACTTAAATTATGCAACACACAGCTCTTAATGAAATCATGTGACTTAGGACCTGCAGAATCTGCAGGTTGTATTTATTTTAATTCATTGAATTCAATTATTCATATAAATCTATGTAAATATAGGTATGCTGTGTTCATACATATATGTATGTGTGTAGGTGTGTATATAGACACATATACACACACAGATAAATATATATATATATATACTTGTATATATTAAAAAAGCCATTTACATGCTTTAGTACTTGATCTTGGTTAAAATTTTAAGACACAGTTTCACAAATTTCTGATACAATCCAAAAATGTTTTAAACTCCTAGTTCCCAGCAAGAATTAAAGTTTTTCTCTGCTCACTATGTTGAAAAATCAAATAATTCTCTGTGTGATTTTTACTGGACTAGCTGTTGAATATGTTGTGCATGTTACTTTTTAAAATTTTATTGTTATATTTTTGGTATCTGATATTAAGGCCACTGGAAAATGTGTAAAGACTGACTTCAGAAAGCTTTTAAAATCAGGCTGTTACTAAATTCAGAGTAATATTTTATGGGAAAAAAATGACATTACCAGATCAAGCTGTAATGTTCCAGGTGCTTATGGTATTTTGTTTTCTGCCTTTTTGCATATTTATAAAAATAGTTGATCAAGCATTTTAATTGTGGAGTCAGTTTCTTTTTGGTGTACAACATTGATACTGTAAGGCATATGTATTTTAATGCCTGAATTCTAGAAATGAATACATGAAATTGATGTGTAGTTGAAAATCAGATGAGTATTAAAGAAGGTCTTACACAGATGCACATGCTTGACAGAAATGACATCAAATGATTTTAATACCAGTATAAAATGGAATTTGCATTTTAATGTTCAACACTGCACATCAAGGAAGATGAAAAAGCTGTTTAAGGGAACGAGAGGCATTAGAGAGAAAACATACATGTAGTGTATGCATAATTTTTTCTTATTGAGAACTACTGAGAAATTTTTCATTTAAAAGAAGTGTCATTGCCTGAAATAATATATTGATATAAATATCTACTCTGCTCAGAATGTATCATTTGAAGCTGTAATTTTAGAATAGTCTTAACTGAATTTTGGACATTTTAGATTTTTAAGTTACAGAGTTCTGTATGGCATTTTTGTCTACCAAGTTATCATAGATATTAACTACTTTGAAGGTTAAAAGAGCAGTATTTGGGAACTGTTGGCAAATCTACCTAATGTTACCTTGTTTTGTCTCAAGTATTCAAGTCTGTTTGAAATGACAGTATTTTGAGGCTTTGCAAGTGTTATATGTTTGAACATTTTTCATTCCATAAAAATAACTCACTTCCAAGTCCTTGTTTAGGGAGATAGTCAGGAAACCAAACCTCTTTCCTCCAGGAATATTTGGTTTTTTTTGCTCATGTCAGTCTATTATGCAAATGAATCTGCTGTCACACAGACTTTATACTTGATTTTGCTCTAATGCAACTTGTCAGCTCTCCTTATAAATGTCCTAGTCTCAGATGAGATGTGTTTGATATTTGCAAAGGGAGGGAAGGATTGTCTTCCATTGTTTGCAGTCATCAGTTGAATCAGAGTTTGAAATACAAGGTGAAAGTGGTTGGAGGTTGTGTAATTTTCTGTCTCCTGGAAGAAGCTCTAGGCTGTTGCACTTCACAGTGATGTGATGGTTACCCAGCACTCCTGAAAATGTAATGTTGTGCTGTTTCAGTGCTTGATTCTGCCAGTACAACTACATTTATGTGTAGATTGCTCTTCAAGAACTGTGATAGCTACCAGTTAAGTGATCCTGCTGGCTCTGCTGGGTGGTCATTTGTCCCATTGGCATAGTGAGGTACAAAGTTCAGAGGTCAGGAGAGCAGCCTTGGGAAGAGTGGCAAGAGGCAGGCACAAGTTTCTCTTTCGGGTCTTGCATAGTGCTGCCACTCTGAGAATTACTGACTCAGGGAATGGTTCCTTTGTGTTTGATAGCCTTGTGCCATTTTTTATTAGGTTTTTCCCCCCTCCCCCTTGTTTCTCTGCTTTGTGGGAAATGTACTGCATTTTGGGAAGGAAGCTATTACTCGTCATTCTTGCACTTTGGCCTTTTATTTGATGTTAATACCGTTTTGTTTCGTACTATATTAGTGTTACTTAATTTGTGTTTTATCTAATCTAAGAGAGGTTCAGTTGTTTGCAGATACTGGGGCTATTTAATTATGTAATACATGGTAATTGCAAGAGAGCAATGTTCAGGTAAAACATGACTTTCTGAGGCTATCTCAAATTTAATTTAAAATTGTGAGGCCTTGCTTGATATAAGACTAAAAACATAGAAGGTTTTTTTGAAAAGTAAAGTCTCCAGACTTCTGCTGCAGCTATAAAATCTTCAGAGCCAAGCACTATGTGAACTTTTGTACCCCATTCAGTGATATCTGAATTTCATAATCAGGTACGTGTTTGGAACATGGATGCATACTTCACACTGACCTAAGAATGAGTGCACTGGTCATACAACACTGACTGTATGATCTAGTTGCTGAACTTTCTTTCTTGTCTAGACTATACAGTACTGATGTTAGTCAAGTTTCTAAAGTGAGCAATTTTCATGAGCATTTAGGTGTCCTCGTTGAAAAACTGAGAGTCCAGCTGTGGGCATTTTCAAACTGTAATACATGGATATGGATTAAAGTCCTCATTGACAGTAGAACAAAGGCATGCCATTCACAAAGGGATTTGTTGAAAGTTTGTTAACACGTTTTGAAGATACAGCAATGTGGTTGGGGTCATTTAACACATTTTGCATGATAAATTATGTTGTTAAATTGTAACTGGGCAGCAAGGCTTCTGCACCTGTAGTAAACAAGTTGTTGTCATGACTCTTTTTAACTCTACAAAAAAATTGACAGTTAAAAAGAGCTGTTCAACAGTAAACAAGCAGAATGTGTTGAGTCTTACAGGAGCTGCCACAGGACGGAAACTACTTTGCTTTCTGAAATCTATTTCACTGTTGATCCAATGGCTGGTGTTTGGAGCCTTTGAAGAGTAATGCCCATTATGGTCTGCAGAAGCAGCATTCTCTCTCATTTTAACACCAGCTGACCATTTCTTAAAAGACTGCAGCTGTTATTTACTCAGAGCTGTGTAGCTAATTTGATTTTTTTTGTCTGCTGCAACGCTAATGAATCATTTTTGCTTCTCAGTGAGTGTTATACGTACATAAATTATAATTTCAAATGTTACATTACTTGAGGCCTTTTAAAGGGGTATGTTGTTGAGGTACTAAGTGTTATGGAAATGAGATACCAAATGTAATGTGCTTAATTCCGATTTCCTTTAGTAACAATCATATTTTGTCTCGGTTTGTTAAAATCATACTTGTAAAGCAAGCAAATGATATGGCCACTGTGCACAACTGGTATTGCTTGAAGGTCATTTAGGCATCGTGACAGCAACATTGAGAATTGTGTTACAGAACAAATTGCAGTAGGAGAGGTTTCAGCATGGGAATCAATGCAAATCCTGAGTTACGGGATCCTGTATTGATGATATTCAGAGATGGTGTGGAATAGCTCTTAGATAGAGCTTTACTAGTCCTGACAAAGTGATACTGACAGATCAGTGCAAAGCTGAATCTCCTGAGCTGGATTCCTTTTGTTGTGCAGCTTTTATTTGTTCACCTGTCTTCATTAGCATAGAAGCTAACGAGGCTAATCAGTATTCAAAGAGAAAATTGTAAGGGACAATGGACACTATACACAAAGAAAGCACAGGATATTTTGGTTAATACACATGATGTTTAAACTGTAATTGAGCATTAATGTCAGCATGTATCTGGAAGGGTCGTACTTCTGAACATACTTCAAATGTTCTTGGTTTGTTTTAATTTTTAGGACAAAAATGTATACAGTAGTTTATGACAACATAATTATGGTATTTGTCTGGTATCAGTTATTGTGGATAGGCTGTAGACAGTTTAAACAAAATTGTGGCTTTGTTATTTTGATTTCCTTACCTGTTTGGTTTTTGTTGGGGTTTTTTTGTTTTGATTCTGAGCACGTTAGAAAGATAGTTGGTGAATATCTGTTATCAACTTTTGTAGGAGAATCATCTCTGGAGACGTTGTGCTAAATACTTAGGCTGTTGTCAGAAGTGGCATTGTTTTTCTGCTGTTCTGCAGTTGTTATCAATATGCATTAATAAAGCATTGTGAGGTTAAAGTATTGAGTGAGTGTGGGGGAAAGCTGAGGTATTTTGCAAAGCCGTGAATTTGAGTGGGGGCATTGCATTTAATAAACATTAAAGTAATGACAGTAAATTGAATGTCTCATTAGAGTTTTTGAAAATACTTATTTGTAGGGATAATATAAACAGTGTTTGGTATCCTCTAATGGTAGCTTTCTACCTTTTGGACTTAAAAATAATTTCTACTGGAGCTGTGGACTTTAGTACAGAACATTTAAGTTTGTGTATCCATGAGCTTCTTTCAGTTACTCATGAACTTTTGCAGTGCCCACAATCCAGAAGCCAAAGAGTAGTGCCTTAGAAGACTTGTCTGACCAGCAGATATAAGGAAGAAGGAAGGAGAATTTGTGTAACTGTCTTCTCTCAAAGATTTTTTGTTCATGACTAAAAAATAAATTGAAGAATGTTTGTAAGAGCAATCCCCAGCTCTGTTTGTGAGTACTCAGAGCAGTCTAAATAGGAGTAAAGTGTAGAGGATTGAGTTTTTGTCCTTTATTTTGACTCAAATAACTGGACATACTCTGTATTTGGAAATACTTTTCACATATTCTGTTGCTTAGCTTGTGGTCTTGGCTAGTTTCTCTTGTATGTTCACAGACAATGACATTCTTCTGACTACTCTGGAGCACGTGTGACTGGATAGTTTTTATTTGTAGATCTTTTTAAATCCTTTGATTGAAAGCTAGCAGAGACAACATTTTTGAAGTTTAAAGAAATATTCACCCCTAAAATCACCAAATTTACCACAACTGCTTTGTGTGTATATTCTCTGATAGCAGCTCATCTTGTGCATGCTTAGCACAGGCTTGGCACAGTCAAATGGAATATCTGTATCTTGATTATAGAATCTGATTGCAGGGCTTGGAGTGGCAGAGAGATCCTCTCATGCTCATTGGTGGTCAGGACAACTACATCATTATGGTTTCTTTGCTGTTAATGTTTTTTATGTTAATTCATTTGCTGGCACTTAAAGCAGTAACTACTTAAGCACTTTCTTCAGAGGGTAGGCAGTACATTTAACAAGCCCAGTACGCTGCAGTGGATTAATGTACCTGATCAGTCTGTAGGTTTTGTTCACATGAGTAAGTATCCCAGAGGAAAGTTGTGCCAGGAAATATTCCGCCTTCCAGCTGTAATTGAATGGGCTTGAACAACAAGCTGAGACAGCTGGGTCCTGTTTTGGTCTTGATTTGTAGAGACCCAAGGGATTGGGAGAGTGGGAAAGAAATCCTGTGCCAGTTGAGTGAGTTCAAATGAGGAAAAGAGAGCTTTGCTCCCTCGACTGCTCTGCATTTCAACTATTAATACAGCAATAAAGCCTATTCAAAAAGAGTTCTGTGTTCTTTGTGGTTTTTTTGAAAGAAGGCTTGTGTGCTTAGCTATTGTGTCTTTTTTGAAATTTAATGTCTTATCACATGAGGCAGAATTTTCCAGGTCAACCACCCAACTTTAATCATGAGATCTTGCAGAGTGCAGGAAGGAAGCTGAGAAGTCCTCACAATAACCAAGGAATAACATCCTATTGGAAGTGTTCTTTCATGGGGTCATTCATATTATAATTAAGAAACCCCAGGAAACAAGTAGTTAAAGCAACTTTTGGAGCAGTTTTAAGTCCTTGATGTATCTGTATTTAAAATGAGTTTTCTGTGGTCATGAGGTATAACAAAAGCTTTTCTCCATTCCTTTTAAATGGTGTTTAGTTCTGAACATACACTTCTGATCACTGTAGGAAGGCCAAATTGCTGTTTTTGGGAGAACACTAAATCAAATTTTTGCAGGTTACATTGCAATCATTAACTGTTTAGTTAAACTTTGCACTTGTCTCAGGTTGACTTCTTGTTGACAACAGTAAATAGCTATTTCTCCTGACTGAATTAGGCTGTTTTTACAAATGGGTGTTTAGATTAGTTTGTTCAAATCTAGCTAATATGATTGTCAAATGACAATATTATGAGGGTAGAAGTGGGGCAAAATGAAGCTATATTTGCACATTGATCAATTGTGTATATTAAGTAAGAGTGAGAAGTATGCAGAGATGTGTGGAGGACCTGACTATTTTAAAAACAGCTACAAAGACAGAAGAGACCATAGAATTATAGAATGGTTTGGGTTATAAGGCACCTTAAAGATCATCTTGTTCCAACCCCCCTGCCATGGACACTGCCTTTCACTAGACCAGGTTGCTCAGAGCCCCATCCACCCTGAGTGTTAGAAGGAAATAGTGTGCTGCAATATAAGCAGAGGGTCCTGTGCTGTGCAATGCCTAGTGTATACAGGCAGCTGAATGTAGATTATGGGGTTGAATTTCTAGCAGCTCCTGTCCTTTTTTACCTGACTGTGTGCCTTCATGGCTAGGGCTGGTCTGATGCTGTAGTGCAGTGGTTGGAAATCCAAATATAGAGGGCTCTGGTTTGTACACTGCTGTAGTGATTTCATGGCAGGTATCCTCCAAATTTACCTGGGGCAAAAACAGATGTTCTGGCTCATCAGTATAGTGCTGTCTTAATACCCAGCTGATCTTGATGCTTTTCATTAAGTAGTTTGTAATTTTGTCCATTTGCCATACCTGATGGTGTCTCCACTGTGTGTGTCAGTGATGAGTTCTCATTGGATTTTTTGGATGCGCAGAGTTCTGAAAAACTTTGTGATAAGTAGTTGTGTTCCTGCAGGTATGAGTTGTAAGCTATCTCAGACTGAAAAGAACTTCTTAGCTAAGGAGTGTTTTTCAATTTTTGTCTCATGTAATACTTAATATGCTCACAAATTATTATTTTATGAGGGTATTACAACTGTTATGAAGTGTGGATTTGTTGTCATCAACTTCCCTTAGGCCAAAAAAAGTTTATTCTAGAGAAGTGTAGAGTATGCAACATTTCTTCCAAATAAAATTTCACTTAATGGCAACTAATTTTATAAAAGGAAGTAAAAAAAAAAAAAAAAAGGCGTATGAGCTTTTGATATGGAAATTCTGCCATTTTTATTTAAGAGTGACACTGGGCATAAAATCTGATGGTCTTTTTGCTGCCTCCAGATCAGGAAAAGTACATTACTTGTATTATATTTAAGTTTTTCCTAGGACATAATAGCAGAATTTAACAGACAAAAAAAGCTACAGTTCTTCACATTCTCATAGAAGAATAGTTAACTCCTTAGTGGAGGCTTCTTTCTTTTTTTCCTGGGCCCAAGTTCTGCAGTGTTGCTTACAGGCAGTACTGAGAAAAGCTGGTTTACATTATGTCTAAATGTTCTTTTAGGGGCAATCTCGCTGTTGTCAAGTTTGGTTTGAAACTTTGAAAGAGAAAGGGGAAGCTAGTGCTGTGAAGGTGATTTTTGTCAGAGTATTTTATGCTGGAGGTGACGCTTTATTTGCAAGTTTATTGCTCTAGTGTACTAAAAGGCGTGCTAGCACTTTATTTATATTTGTACATAACTTGGGATACTGTATCTCTTCGTGACAACTATAATAAAAATAAACGGATATCTAATTCTCTTTTATATATTTAAAGGTTAAATGGATACTTGATTATTTCTTGTGATTCTATCGTGTATGATCCCTGCAATGAGTTATGGATTAAAACATTTAAAAAATCAATCAAGATTAAAGTAAATAAAATCCTAATTGATGGATTGACTATCTTGAATGTTTGGTAATATGCTTAAAGAGCCATAAAAAGTAGTTAGTATGTGATGCATTTGAGACTGATTTCAGACTAGTGGCTTTTTGAATGCATACCATTGGAGTAAATGGTGATGTGACAAGTAGCTATTTTAAATTATTTGTGTTAAGAAGGCGGCAGTGCTATTTTAGAAGTTGAGCTAGAAGCAAGGAAATGGTTATCACCTTTATTAACATAACAAAATGTGAAAGCTGTGTTTACTGTGTGTGCACACAGTGATAGAAATAGCAGCAGCAGCCTGGTGTGGGGCTGGAGGGCAGAAGAACAGTGCAGTCACAGATTTGCCACCTTGGTTGCTATCCAGCCTAGTTACATTTGCTGTCAGGTACTTTTGCACTTCTAAAGAGAAAATAAGGTGACTTTGAAAAGGAGAGAATTGCAGAAGCCACTGACTAAAAGGAGCAAAGGTGGTAAGCAAATGAAGAAATTGAATCTTCTTTTAGATGGCTTTCCTGTTTCCTCTGGGAGGAAATATGGTCAATCATGTCAATAACAGTCCCCTATTATTATTGATTAAATAGCAGCTGGCTTGTTTCTATGGTGTCTTTAACTATTTAGCTTTCAAAAATAGAGTGAAATGTTCTTGTGTCATGAATGAAAGGGCATGTTTATGCTGCTGTGTGTGTTATATGAGACAATTTCAAGAAGAATTCCTTTTTTTTTTTTTTTACATAGAGATGGGTCAATTTTTGTAACAGAAAAAAATTTTTCTTCCCGTTTATTGTATCTTTGTGTTTTATCTTGTGATTTTGTGCCAATGAATAATTCAGTCGGGTGAATATACTCTTGGTTTTAGGAAATAACATGACTATATTGTTACTCAAAGATACATATATATATGTGTGTATATATATACACACGTGTGTGCATGTGCTAAAATCTCTCTCCTGGATGAGGCAGAAATACGTAAGATTTCCCTTACAATATAGGTTTGCTGTTTCATGTCGTAAGGTCATTTTAAAATGCAAAACATATGGATTTTATTCTATTAAAATTGATCCGTTATCAATTTGCTTAAATGTTTGTATGTTTTTAACCATTCATGTATTCCAGTATGTTATTTTCATAAGTCAAAATGTGATCTGTAAATGACAGGTCAAAATTTGCATATAGGCTGTGCTTAATTGTGTGCTTGGGGTTCTGTTGAAAATATCAGGTGAGAACTGAATGTTGGCTGCCACCCTGCTCTCAACTTCTGAAAAATTCAGGCTTGTTATCTTGACAACAAATTTGTGTGCCTGGGCACACGTATATATGGCATTTGAAGTATTTCTCAAATAAAATTGGCCAGGAAATAATTCTTTTTCCCACATGCAAATTGATAAATGGTTGTTTGCAGTTTTGAGTAAATACACAATTTTTGTTTCTTGGATCAGTGTGAAAAATTACTATTCGGGGGGCAAAAATTTGTCTCTGTCACATGTACTTCAGGACTTGTGGGATGGGGAACAAAGCAAGGCTTCCTTTTCCTGGAGACACAGAGGCAGGATTCATGGAAGATTTTTATCTACTGCCTGTGTTACATAAGGAAAGAATTGGGAAAAGAGCTAAACAAATGACTATAAACCTGCATAACTCCAGTAAGTCATGGTAATGTTTCCTTCCCTGTACCTGACTTTAGGTAGTGGGAAAAATGGCAGATCATGCAGATTATATCTGGAAATGCCTGTGGAGGCATCCTGATAGCATCAGTCATGAGTGCTTCCTTGAAACTCTTCTGCGCTTTATTAAAGCTCCGGTAACCATAGTGTTAAAAAGAGCAAACCCAAAACCAAGCAACAAACCACCAAAAGACCTAAAACAAAACAAACCTAGAAAACATTTTACTGTCTCTGAGAAGAAACTGTGCATAGGGATATTTTCAGTGTTCCTTCCATGATGTACTTTAAGTGCAGATAGTGAATAGAGTAAATGAGACTGCAGGCATGAAGAAGGTGGTTCTTTTTCTTTGGATGGCTTTTCTGTACACATCTTCATAGAGTCTAGCCATTGCATAGAGGGATACAATTTTCTTTTTGTATACTAAGTTTAGGTTAATTTACTAGTTAGTATTCTCTAGTGTAATAGTCAGTTTTTGGAAGGAAGTAAAACTTACTTCTAGTAATTAGGAAATCTTTTTATATGATGTCTGGGCAATTGTATTTACATTTTCTTCTGTTGTCTTTGGTGTTTAAATCAGTCGTATTTTGAAAAATAGTTCATAATCTTTCAAGAAAATATGTGATTTATAGACCTATTTTAAATCTAGAAAAGATAATACTTAGTAGATACTAAAATTACTTCTTTAAGATGGAGTAAGCTTGTTTGCAGTTGTAAGTGCATTCAAACTTGGGAATGTCCATTCTTGTTTTACAGCCCAAAAGATGTAATCTGTACATTTGTCTTATATTCTTCTAAAAGTTAGATGTAGCACCAGGCTTTCAACTGGTCTTTGAATTTCCCCATAAACATTGTTGCACATCTAGTATATTGTAGAGTTTTGTTTGACTAAGTTCAGCATAATGGCATTGCAATGCTCTTTTGTGTGCACTTCCACCAAGTCTTAGATTCTCCAGTGATACTGTGTTTCCTGATCACTGCATGCCCATTGCAGCCCTTCAGGTGTACCAGGTCCTCTAAGAACAGATAAAAGTCACTGGTAGTGGCATTGAACTGGAGTTGTGGTGTCCAGAAAAAATGCAGCGTTTCATTACAACAAAAGATGTGGTGTTTTGCCTCCATTTCCTGCTTTCTTCCAAATTAAGTTGAAACTTGGAATCTTGTTAGTTTGCGATCCCGTTTGTTACCTTTGTTACCTTCCGCTTACAACTCAAACTTACGGCTAAACCTATATTTAAAAGAACCCCATCAAACCCTAAAATCTGAGCTATATTCAGGTAATCCCTGCTGTAGCTCTGCAGCAGGTGAGGCATATTTTCCACCTTGTGTGGAAACATCGGGATGGTGTCTGCTGAATAGAACAAGCAGTTGTAACATGATGCATGAAAAATTGTTTTCTTGTTTCGTCAGCACACCAGGGCTGCTGTTGTCTGCTGTGTGTGGTGCCAGGTGTTGAAATATGTTTAGGTGTTGGTTTTCTTTGATTTCTTCTAATGGTGCTCTCATATCTGCACAGAGCCTGGGCCACAGGAATTTGAATGTGTCTGAGATAAACTTACACTTCCTTCACTCCCCAGACGACAGTACAGGCTGAGGGGTAGAAGTCTATTTAGAGTACTTCAAAATTGCCTTCATTGTGCTTGGGTTCAGCTGAGGCCTTAAAAAGCAGAGGACCTCCTTGAATGCTGCCCTCATCCTTAGATCTGCTGAGACATTTGTTGTTTTGTTGGG
Source organism: Entomyzon cyanotis (assembly GCA_024500445.1). Classification (NCBI taxonomy): domain Eukaryota; kingdom Metazoa; phylum Chordata; class Aves; order Passeriformes; family Meliphagidae; genus Entomyzon; species Entomyzon cyanotis. The sequence continues at coordinate 21,992,923 of JAKEPQ010001015.1, read as the reverse complement.
TTTTTTTTTCATGTTTTTCAATTTTTTTTTCATTTCCTTATTACCTTTCTAGCAGAGGATTCTGTAACTTATGTATAATATCTTCATCTGGCTTTGTAATTGTGTTAAGATACATAGGAATTTAGGAATTAGGTGCTTCTGTGAGAGCAAGGAACCTTTTGGAAGAAGGTTTTAGGGTTTTTTCTTGTTAAAAAATATCCATGTACTGTTTAAAGGATCTTGAACTCCACCATTTCATGGTCCCTGCAACCAAGGGTGCCCTTGAATTTCACATTCCTCACCAGCCCATCCTTCTTGGTGAGAAAAAGGTCTTGGTTGCTGGCTGGGGTTAAGCCACAGCACCATTAATTGCACTGCTTGGCTCCTCAATCACTTGGAGAAGGAAGTTATAAATAACTCATTCCAGCGTCCTCCTGGATTGCATATGGTCTGCAGTGTTGTCTCTCCAACAGATATCAGGGTGGTTCCAAGCTCTTCCCTTCACCTCCTGTAGAAAACAGATGGTGCCACTCAAGAAGGCATCTAAATTAGAATATTTTTTTCTCCCTTTGTGATCCTTTTGGTTGAGATTTGTTTGGAGGCAATAAATTGGTCTGAGAAACTTGGTGTTACCTATAGGTATGCCCTTCCTGGGGAAATTTCCATTTAGTGGAATATACATACTTGCATGGAATATATTTATGTGTATGTGTGGGTACACAAACACTCATATATATATGTGTATGTGTGTGTGTGTATAAATAAATTTTTGATAGCTCAGTTAGCACAGACTGCTCCTTATTAACTATGGACAGTCATGGAAGGAGAATAGATGAGGAGCAGGCTTGGCTGTGACTCCTTCACTTACCTATCTCATAATTTCCTTGTCCCTGTACTTCCTTTTGAGTGCAGCAGCCTGTTTGCTTACTGGCATTCAGCTCATTATAAGCAAATTTCAGCCCACCCACTATTCTTCACTGTACATGGCTGGCAGTTAATAGGTTGACTTGCAGCTGGAGAGTACATTTTTTAGTCCCCTGGTGATTCAGACTGCTAATTTCAGTAACCTGTTGACATCCTGTAGTGGCACTCATCTGTCAAGCTTGAATTTTGCCACTGTGCTTTCAGGCTGCTGGACAGATATATTCAGGAGGTGGGTTTGGATGGAGAATTTAGATTTTACAAAAACGAAAAGTCCTTTTTTTTTTGGTCCGTTTTAGATCTTCTGGAGCTGTGCTCAATCTCTTTGTGTTCTTGACTAGAATATCTAATGGGTCAGAAAATTACTTTCCCTACTTCCTCAAGCCCTTGGGAGTAAATTTCATTAGGCCTTGCTGACTGAAGTGTATCTAATGCATTTCCTTGTTTATTTAATCTTTTTATTAGTATCAGCAGAGATACTTTTGATTTGGTTGAGCCCAAAATATCTGAAATGCCTTTGTCTGTAGGAATGTCACTCAGATCAGGCATGCTGGTCAGTGCATTGTGGGAAACGTGCCCTGCCTTATTTCAGACAGCAAGTACTTGTCAGTTCAGTAACTTTCACAAATATTGAATTCACATTTGCTCTAAAATGTACTAAAATAATTGTAACTGGGGAAAACACTACAGCATGAGTAGCTCTTAACAGATGGAGCCTGGGCAAGTTGTGCTGCCAACTGGTAAGAGTGAGGAGAAGCTAAAGCAAGTGTTGTCTGTTTTAATGACTAGCAACCCAAGTTACTCACAGTCACTGTTTCTCCAGTTCAATCTGAATTATTCTTGAGATCCAGAAGAATTTTAAAGAAAAGCCATGCATTTATCCTGAGGTTTGTAAAGAACTACTTTAGCAGAGTATAGATGAAAAGTTTATCTCTGCAGGTTTTATACATTACTGTGATTGTATTGGTGCTGCCATCTTTGAGTGTGAGTTAAATTAAATCAAGTGCTAGGATTGGGTTAAAACAAATGCACTTTCCATTCTTTCTCACACACAGAAGTAGTTGATTTAAATTAGCTGTTGTATTGAGCCAGAGATTCTGTTGACACTTGAAATAGTACTGAGTGGTTCATTATTTGAAATTTATAAGGGAGCAAAGCAGTAAGATTTCCCTCTGTGGTGAATATTGGTCCTTTGTGGATTAATATGTAGAGGGGAGGCACTGTTCCATGGCTGATGGAGAAAACACAGGGAGGGGACAAAAATTCCCGTCAAGGGGAAACTCATAATGACTAGAACATGCAGTATCTGACTCCAGTAGAAAGAAGTTTTAGAAGGGTTTTAGAAGTCATGTGAGAAAGCTTGATTTTGGATGAGTTTTGATTTTGAAGATCCCAACAACTTCATTGCATGTTAGGTGGGTAAGATGATGTTTGATGACAGGATATGAGACATGTACTTGGAAATACTTAGAAACTAAAGGAAAGTAATTTCATTTTAAACTTGGCTCCAAGTAACTTTGCAGAAACAAGACATGAAGTAGTAATTGTTAATGTACACAACTAAACTCAATCTAATATATGCTATTTTTATATATAAAGTTCAAATTATATTATCATCGGAAGGTGAGATCTTTGTAGTTAAATGTATATAAATACCTGTTTTATTAAATCAGGAAACAATCACAATTAAAAGCAAGAAAATTAATTTATTGAACATTTCTGTTGATATGTCATATTAAGATGCTCCTTGTCATTGTAATTTGTCTGTCCCTCTGTGTAAATTAAATAAAAATTTAAGTGAAGTATAAACAAAATGAGGAGTGAGGAGGTCTAGGGTGTTGTTTATATTCATTACTTCCATTTCATGGACTTGGACATCTTTCTAGTATACAAGGGAGTACCTGATTCTCATTCTCTGAAGTGTCCTTTCTTTTCCTTTCTTTTATAACGAGGACTTGTGTACACAAGTAAATTTCACAACTCTGTAGTTCTTGTCTGAAGTTGGCAGTTTGCATGGCAATTCAGTTCTGCAGTCACAGGTGTCCTGTTTATTTCAATAGAAGTTAAATGTTTTCATTTTTCTGAGGATTTGGACCCAAAACATGTTGAAAACTCATTGCAGTCATTTCTGAAATTAATGTGTGTTAAATTATTTTCCTAGGAGAAATACTCTGTGGATGTCGGGTTTCTAGAGAAAGATTTCTCAGCTTTATAAAGTGAGATCTCACTTTCTTGTGAATCATCTTTTCCATATTTGTATCTCAGAAGAAATAGTAAATCAGAGAAATGTTGACCCTTGGAGTTGCCCAAACTTTATGCAGAATGCTTATGTATTTATCTGTTTGCTAAAAGATTTGGAGGGAATATTCCGTTCTCATGCAGTTTTATCTGCTGGTTACATTAACAGTCTGTGCACAGACTCTTGACTGAAAAAAAAATAAACCAGAAAACAGGAAAAGAACAAACCCTCAGAAGTAATTCTGTGAGCAGAAGTGAGTAATCAAACTTGATTTTTTGTTAATGGTGCCATGTGGTTGACTGGAGTCCCCGAGTTCAAGGTTCTGTCACAATTACAATACCTGAGAAGGCAGATATCTCCTCCCACCCCTGTGGCTGATTCCCAGGGTGTTGTTGCCTTGGCATTAGGAAGTAGAGGGGATGCTGTTGAAGGCTGTGTGGGTTTAGGAGTCTCTCCTGCCTACCTTTGCAGAGCATGCAAAAAGTGAATTGTCTTTGAACCATCTTCCACTTAGTCATACCTGATTCAAGTCAGGTGAAGGGTAGAAGGTACGAGGACACCTGGATGCAGACACACGTGCTGTGACTGCAGGAGTGATGCTTCTTTCCAGTCTGTCACCTTCCGGACAGCAATTCATGTATATTTATGTGTAACAGACTTTGTTGATGGTGATGATGCTTAGTCAAAATTATTAATTTAATTATAAACCCACATCTGTCTGAGAGCAGTTGTAAATCTAGAGGGTGAAACTCCATGTTTCTGAATACCGCCTCTGTTACAAGGCTTTGTAAGGACTGCATTCTGCCCTTCTGGTTTGTTTGCTTTTTATGGACTATGTGCACAATGGCTATTGTAAACACCAGCCTTCCGTTTGCTGCTGGATGTAAAATATTTAATTTATATGCCATCATTATTTGAAAAATAACGAGAAAATAATCCCAAAATACCTTATTGTATGAAAGAGTTCTTTCCATTTTAGCAGCTAGATAAGCAGCCCATTTCCTCTGAATGAATATTGCTAAAGTGGCTTACAGTAGTTACCATATCCGGACTGAATTCAGGTTTTCCAGGTGCATGTGTTTTTTACTGTACAGATGGTTTTTGAATGCACATAGAGATAAACTGAGAATATTCAAACAATCAGTTGCATATTACATTTTTAGGATAAATAGAGAAAGATTTGGTGGAAAAGAGTAGTAATATAGAGTAGTAATATAGAGTAGAAAGTTGTCAATGTGTAGGTAGGTATGAAAAGGCATCAATTGTGGATGAGTTCAATCCCAGTTGTTGAGGGGGAAAGGCATTTGGAATTCTTGCACGTATTGCAGGAGCAACTTAACTTTCTTTTTTTGATGAGCAATGTTGTGAAACCAAACTAAAACTAATAGGAATGCTTTGTGGTAAGTTCTGAGTAAATACAGACTAACAATCTAAAAATAGGTGTTAATGAGGGCAGGAGTTGCCAACTTTGCTAAGGATTTGAGATCAGAAAAAAACCTCCAATGTTCAGAGTGTGGGAAGGGAAATGTTACACTTCTCATGTTTTTTGTAGTCGGTATGGAGTGCACTGTGTTATACTGGAAGTGATCTAGGTTTGACCTGGGACTTGACCCTCTTGCCAGGAAGGGTTTAAATGTAACAAGTGCTGTTTATTAATTGGGTGGATAGATGCACTTGTGACCCATACCTTCAAACACAATTAATTTCATATACTTGTTTGATGCTTCATTAAGCTTAAACTTAATTTTCAGTAATAGCATGTTGGTACTGTTTTCATACAGGAAAGTATTAAAAATTCACAGAATTTGGATTGCAGAAAGTTTTGACCATATTTCACATTGTTGTTAAGCTTTCACTAATTTAATATGTTGCTCAAGTCTAGAGGAAGAAGAGATGTCATGACCAGGTGTTTGAACTGAGGACTCTTGTTGAACAGAGAGAGATGGTGAAATAATTAGCAAAATGGGTTTTGTCATATCATGTGGAACATAAATTATCCATACCAAAAAAAAAATTTATTTGCTTACATTTTACTGTGAACTACTTAACTTGCTCCTTTGTGGTCTGTGGAACAAGACATTTGTAAAAATGTGAGCTGAGAATTCACATCCCTGCAAGTAATTTTTTCATAGAAAAAGCCTTCTATAAACTATTTCCAGAGTGAAGAGTAATGAATTTCTAGCATTCGTTTTGCTTATGACTTAATTACGATTTATATTTGCAAAAGGTCTTATTACCTGGAATCTATTTTTATTAGAGTGCAGTTTCCATTTGAGTATTTCTATGAAGTATCCAGTTTGGTAATATTTAAAAATTATAAGCTCTAACTAAAATTTGTCTGTTACCTTCTGAAGTGTGATTGCTTTATTGAGGTAACTAAATGACTCTCTCCTGAAAGCTGCCGCTATTTTTTAAAAATTAATGACTTTGTGTTCTGTTCTCTTCTGAAAATGTATCCAACTTCTCTATTATCCCATTACTTATCTCAAACTTGTTTGTGTGTGCTATGTCTTGCCATGACTTTTCCTTTCAAGTTTCTAGTAAACAAGACTTTTGAGATAAAATTTGGGTAAAAGCATTCAAGGAATTTTCAGATCTCAGTGGATATTTTATGTATTTAGGATTGCAACTTGCAAAACATTTCTTCTCCAGTGTATCAGATGCATAGAAGATCATCTTTCTTGTCTGTATTTGGGGAAAAAAACTTATAAAATTTTGAAAATATGTTTAGAATTTGAAGGTGACGAACAGCTTGTATTTAGCCTAATTGTTCTTTCTGGTTAGTTTACAGTTTGAAACTGAAACAATCAGTCTCTTACAGAAAGGTTTTTAGTTTCACTTGCTGTCTCCTCTTTTGATCTGAAGTTGATAAACAAAACCAAATAATTGTATACTCTTATAAAATTATTCAAAGATGACCCATAATTCAGGTTCAGCCTTGCAAATACATGCATGTAAGAGTTCATGGATTTGAGGTCTCTCTTATTTCTGACTTGTCATTGACAGGGTTACTAAAATAAGTGATGTGCTCAGTAGCACAGAAGTCAGTTCATGTGTACCATTAGTGAATCCCATCAGTTGATTCATTAGGAATTCTAAAGGGTCAGTTTGAAGCAATATGCCCTGAAAGGGTGATTTGAAAACATTTTATGTTTAGGTAATATAAGCATAAGGATGCCTAAAACTAGAACCAAGATACAGAGTAAAAAGTGCAAGATTCTCTATGGTTTCATAAATAATTAGATTCATCCTCTGGGTTCCAGAATTATTCTTTACTGCAGGCTTGGTGATACAAAGAAAGTGTGGATCAAAGCAAAACACAATCTCTGATGCATGCTCACAGACACACATGGTTTGTGTAGAAACTTACTGCTTGCAGAAGGTGTTTGCTGTGGGTTGGTTACAGGTATTGGGAAATGTATTTGCCTTCCTCAAAATGAAGATTCTCTTGAAACTTTGATTTACATGAACAGGGATGGGTGATCTTTTTCACACTGGCAACAGGTTTTAGTGATTCAGCTGCATTGAAGATAAAATGATTAAAATTGCCATGAGGTGAAGTGCGGTCAAAATAAAAATATCTTAATCAGCATTATTTTACAGTGATCACTTAATCAGGAAGAAAGTGAAGATGATTGTAGTTGAAATAGAGTGCCGGATCTGGTGCACAGTTAGGTACTTAAACTTTATGATATGGTCTTTATTCTCAAGTGGGCCAAATCAAGTTTATTACAGGCAATTTACATCCTGATGGTACTGAACTTTCAAATGATTAATTATTTTTTTATTTTAATTGCATTAGTTTTAAGGTAACTCTGAAAGAGTGCTAAAGTTCTAGGATCTTGGAGACCTTTAAGGAGTATGGTTTGGGTAATAAAGGGTTGCTGTTGACATCAGAATTCCCTGAAATGTCACAAAACTAAGAACAGTTCTTGAAACATGACTTAATTTTGAATTACAGTCTTTTTATCCTTGTGTCAATGCAAAAGAGCCAGACAATAATGTACCTGTTTAATTGGATTGCCCAGCTTGAAATACAAGGACCTAGCAACTGAGTAGTTTGCAGTCCTTACAGTACAAATAATACAGGGTGATGGCATTTAAAATGGTGTGAGGTGTGGGTGGAACAGGAGCTTAAGCTGTCTAGGTGGAATAATTTCTGTGGACATAGGAAAAGTGCTGCTTCTTTTGTGACTGGGAAGTTGAAATTTCAATGAAAAGCAGGTGTGGAGATGAGTCTTATTTTAATCTAGGCAAAATTCCTTCTCACAACACCAAGTTCCTACTCACTATAGTTTTTAATATTTCCGTTGGACGTGCATTATATTGAAATTGGTTTTGCTTTTCTGAATTTTAATTTTATTTTAATATTTGAAATTCAGTTTCATGTCATGAATGCAGGACTTCATATAACATTTTAATTTCAAATGTTGTCCAAAAGGGCAGAATTAGGAATGTAATTGTGTGCATTTGTGCAAGTTCTCTAGCTCTGCTTGGGGCTTTTGAGCTGTGTTGCAATGCAAATATAAACAAGTGTCAGTGAAACCCATGGTAAATGAAGTGCTTATGAACAGGTTTATGCCAAGCTTTTAAAGAGGAAACAAAGTCTATTGGTTCATGTTCATATTCATGCTCTGTGCACCTGCCAGTGACATCCTGAAGAAGAATTTGCCTGCTGTTTGAGCTTGGCTGCATTACTGTCCTTCTTCTGAGGCCCTTGCAGCTTGGTGAGAAGTGTCTGCAGGGATGTGCAGAGAATTTGGGGGTAAAAGCACCATAGTGGAGGAGTGAGAGACAGGACTCAAACGATGTGTGTGCTGTGTGAGACTTGACAGGTGTACATTTTGACAGGTTCTAAGTCTAAGTGTGTTTGCTAAGAACACATGGCTACACAAGTGAGTCATTTCAGAAGAGCAAAGTTTGTGGAGAGTCTGCTCACTCCCCTTCTCACAAGGATTAGAGCATATCCTTTAACTAATTAAAAGAGACTAAAAGTGCTTTAAGTTTTACAGAGCTTTCACGGCTTTTTTCTCCTCAGAACCAAAAATTAGTGATGTTAGTTGCTCATATAAGATGTAATGAGATTCTAAGTATCAGCAAAAAAGTATCAAATGTCTGACCTCATTATATTTGCTTTGTATAGATAATTTCTTTTAATTAAAATTCTAAGGAAAAAGGGAGGCAAGAGACAGGAGTGTAAGGCAGTATCCCTTAAAATCCTTCTTTCTGTAGCTTCAGAAATGGAGACTTCAGCAGTGCTGTGAACTATGTGGGAAGCTGAGCAGGGGACTCCATTAGTTGCCCAAATTTGCTGGCTTTCTTCTGGTGAAACATTTCTTTGCTAGTACAGCATGCACCAGAATTTCTAGAGAGGATTCATTTCTGTATTTTGAGAGGATTATTTGAATTATAAATCAAATATGTATTGAACAATTCTTTAATTAGGGATGCAAAAACATAAATGCAGAACAAAGGAGATTATGACATTCGTGATACCCCTGCAACTACTTGGAGAGAGTACATATTCCACATGTTGTGGTCCCAACAGTAGCTGGTCTTCAGAGTGGAGTGCTGTTAGTTGACACATTCCTCTTCTCCTTTTCTTTTTCCCCCTCCCTCATTGAAATGTGGTTGCATGCTCTGTTTATTGCACAATATTTGATTTTTTTGCTCTGATATTCATCAACACACAGTGTTCCACAAACAGCCCTTTTTCAAAAGTAGTCAGATTAGAAGGTGTTGTATCTGCTTTACATAATAAAAAGTAATGCTTTGAAGAACAGAGAATTCTACTTAAAGTATTCATTTTTGATGCCTGGTTTATTTTGGTTTTTCAGATGATTTAGTAATTCTAAACAGAGGTCTGATTGATTTTATTTACAGCTGAGACGTCCAGCATTTTTTTGGCAGTCAAATACCAGCATATTGTGTTGTGTGTCAGATACTGAGGAATGGGAAGTTTAAGCTTGAGTGTCGGAAGTGTGATTTTAATTGACTTGTTTTCAGCTCTGTGACAGCATGAAGGATGAAATTGAAGCAGTGTTCTGCTTTATAAAGTGTAAGGCCACCTTCTTCCTTCTCCTTTGTGTTAGCCTTTCAGGGGTTTTAAATATCACAGAACTTTCTTCCTGTCTGCTCTTGATTTGCTCCCAGAGCATTTCCACCCTCTTTAATAGGTGGAACAGGAGTCTTGTAGCACAGCCAGTTAAGTCTTGCTTCAGAATTCCAATCCACAGCAGGATGAATTAAAGTTCAATATTTCACTTTGCTGCTAGTATAATAACATTTAAACATAGGGTGGTTTACTGAAATTCTTGGAACGAGAAGGAATGGTAATATAAAAAAATAACAGCCATATCTTGATGTGGTATGGAAGTGTTGTCCAGATCTGCAGTGGGTGTTTCATGAACACAGGGATTATTTTTCATCTGAGTCTGGGGAAGGGAAAAACAGAACTACTCTCGTATGTTTGGGAAAGATATTTTATTTTTCTCCCTGCTTTTAAAGTTCCTGTTGAAGAATGTTTTGTGGTAGCTGTAGCCAAAGATGTCTGGATGGTCTCTACTTGACCTTGATGCGAACACAGTAGGATCCAGAATATTGTGTCTGTCTATACCATAGTACAGGAATTTGTGGACATGCTTCTCATTCCTGGAAAATGCCAGATTCTTAACTTGTGCTTAGAGATGTTGGCACTTAACTGTTCATCGGGGAAAACATGTTAAAAATGTTCTGAGGGAGTGAAAACTGAATCTTAACTCTTAAAACTGAGAAGAGTATTTGTGGCTTTTATTTTTTACATTGCCTTGACTAATGTTCTGTGATTCAGCTGCTATCACTGTTGACTATAGTGTTTCACCCCGATTTCCTCCAGAGAGTTGGCAGAAACTGCAACAAATCTTTCTTGGCTGTTCTGCCAGCCGTAGGTGGGTGGAGAGGAGAGATTTCTTTTCCATCTCCTCTCAGATTATTCTTTAAGCAGGTCTGCCTTGCTGATTGTCAATGACTTCCCCTTTGTTTTGAGAAATACTATTTATTTGGGAGTAGTTTTCTCTCACACCTCCTTTCTGGAGTTTTTTTGAAAGCTTTGGTTATGGTCTGTCTTAACTCAAAAATTATATTTACACATTTCATAATCACAGCTGATAGAAGCCAGTGGAAAAGAAAAACTTTAGGTTTGGATCAAGCCTGTAAAGTAGAAACACTTGTTAAGCTCCTTTCAGCAATTTAGCAGAAATTTCAAAAAACTGCAGAATGCTTTTGAAAAACAGGGCTGTCAATATATTATTCTCTGTTTGGTTTGTGGTGGGGTTTTTTGTTGGGTTGGTTAATTTTTGGGGTTTTTTCCCTAAAGACATCACTAGGAAGAATTAGAGAGCCTCCTGGTATTCAGTTAAGTGACAATCTCTTACATTACGTGCTTTTCGCATGGTGAAGTTCTCTATGTATTTTAATAAATTCTTCAAGCTAGTGAAAGAAAGGGGGTTTTGTCTTGAAATGCAAGCAACTAGTTTCCTGTGGTGCTTGTCTTCTTTCCCAATCTATTTCCTTCAGAATGAACTTTCACATTGTTGACAAATCTGGTGGATACAGTTTTTAATTACTTATATCTTTGGCTTGACATGGCATTTTACATTGAACAATGCGGTGGGCAGAAGGCTGGGTTTGCTGTGGGATACCTGGATCACCAAGGAAGCATGTTTTGTAATTCCTTTGGGAAGTGAGGTGAGGATATCTTGCTGTGACCTGTCAGTCAAGGATACAGTCTTCAATCTGAGCAGAGTTACCCAGCCTGTTAATCCAAAAGCAACTATAGCATCACTGAGACACCAAAAGGAGTTCCTAAACACAGTCCTGTTATGTTTTGTTTTCTATTTAAATCAGTTGTGGGGACACATTCCCAATTGCTGCTCCAGGTCTGCAGTGCTTTCTTTAACAGTCAACATGATCTTCATCTCACTTGGGTTCGATTTCAACCCATGCCTGCAGCACCTCTGATTCCCTTCAGTGCTGGGCTGGGGAGGGGAAGGGCAGGTGAGGGAGAAGAAGGAACCTGCCAGCAGGTTAGCCTGGGAAAATCTGGATTCCAGGGCTAGCCCTGCCCAAGCTCTGCAGATGGAAAACTTAGAGCTAGCAAGAGAGTGAGCAAGGCAGGAGTATGAGATTAACTTTGCAAATAAAGCGTCCCAGTAGTTGGTTTACTCTTTTGATGTCATTTGGTATAATCATGATAGTAAACTGCATTGGTGTATCAACCAAGTCATTGCCATTCCTGTCAGCTCTTTGGGAGGTGGACTTGTATCTCTGAGAGTTTAAAAGATAACCCTGTTACAATTAAATATGCTGTAAGTAATGCTAGTAACTGCTTTCCCACTGTAAATATGATAAACAGACTGTGGAAGCTCAATGTCACTACACCAGAGCCCATTGTTTTGCCTCTCTTCTGCTGGACAGTTGTTGTAATAATAATAAAATCCTGCCTTTCCATGGCCAGGGGTAGAACATATGTTCCTCTGCATGCCTGGCTTGGCAGCTGGAGTCCTCCTGAGTGTTTTTCTGTGTGTTTAACATGTTACTTCTGATGGAGTTCTGGTTAAATTTCAACTGGAAAAAAATCTAAATTTCTAATACTTGTAATATTCTCCTTTTACTGAATTTTATTGTTTGTATGCATTATAAGCATAAATGGAATAAATGACTGGAGCATAAAATGTGGGGAAAGACCCACAGAAACTGAAGTAAATTGCAGAATAGTCGTGGCAGGTTCACCTTGTTTGAAAAAGCAGTTTAGCTCACTATCAGTACATTGGTTACCCTGGGGGCGAATTGGGAGATTGTTTTTTCTTGCCATGTGTAATGGGTTAAATAAGTGCAAGGAATCTTGCCAAGAGGGTGGTGGTGCAGTTTTCCCAGGCAGGGTGAGATCGGAAGTACTGGCCAGGTGGAGTGGCCAAGTGTTTTCACAGAATAGTTTTTGTAGGTCAAGTCTTATCTCTACATCTCCTCCACAGAGATTGATAACATAGAATATATTTTAGAGCAGCCTCTTCTGTGAACATTGTGTATGACTTGTCACCCTGTGGCCATAGAGAACATACTGGAAAGTTTTATATAATGAACTTGCAGTTCTTGCTGAGTTGAAAACCAGCAGGAAGAGGCAGTGGACAGGCTGCCCACACTTAGCCCTAGTTTGGAGGAGGAGGAGTTCTCTGGCACAGCAAACTGCTGCTCCCCAATCTGTATCACACATGGCTAGCAACTTTGAAAAGGGATATGTGTGGAAAAAATCAGCAATGCCTCTGTCTATTTCTGTAGGCTGAATGGAGCACCAGAGGAAATGCCCATATTGCCTTTTGCTCTCAAAAATCTGCAAAGAAAGTGTGTCACTCTGGTATCAACCACGAGGGAAATTGCAGCTCCCGCTGAAAAAGAGAGTGTTGTTTTCTGTCAACTTCGTGCCCATTTGGATAGGGTAGAGGGGGTGTAAATGAGGGCTGTGTACCTGTAAAGCTGCTTTTCAGGGACCTCTTGGAGCACTCTACTTTGAAAAGCATTGCCTGGCCTGACAGTTTGCTCTCTCTATAAGGCTTGTAGGACACTGCCAGACTGGTTGCAAAAGGTCTGCCTGTTAACCTCCTAGTCTGGAAAGCTGGATGGGTGAAATGCTGCCTGAAGAGAGGCTTTCCAAGACCCCAGGCCAGGCCAAGTTTTCTATACTTAACATTGCTGTTGCCACAAGAGCAGCAGATGTTTGCACAGCAGACAAACAACGTTGATGATAAAGCAAATTGACCTTTTTTGGAACAAGCTATTTGGAGCACATTCCTAGGGCAATTCTTTTGGTTTTTTTTCTTTCCTTTTTTTTTTTCCTGGGTCTCTGTCTTTCTTCCTAAAATTGCTTGGCTCTACATTGACATCTCTGCTAGAGGTGATAAAAAAAGTTACAGAGGAGATTTTATAAACTTTTCCCCTAATGCTGATACTGCAAATCATTTAACCTACTCCAAGCCTATTTTTGTCATCTTTATTTTACCAAAGTAGCTATAGCGATGTTTATTTTTCCAGTGTCCCTATGGGAACCCTGGAAGATTTCAGAATGTAATAATTAAAGAATGACAGGCCTTTCCTTGCAATATAAAATGAGGAAGAGCTTTGTGGTTTAAACAGCTATGCTGTTGCTTGTTAGCGAGAAATTTTGCCTTGTACTCTAGCCAGGCCTATAATGGTCAAAAAATGTTGAAGTTGAGAACTGCATGTTTGTTTTCAATAAGTTGTTTTTCAAGTTAAAAGACTCTAATGGCTTGTTTTAATTTGTTCAGTAGTATTCTTCAGTAGTATTAATATTTGTATTCAATCGCTTAGTAAAGCATAGCTCAGGCTGTCCAAGTAAGGCAGTGCATTTTCTTATCAGTTTTTCAGTTGTAAGACTTTTCTTTTAAGGGATAAAAGGTTAATTGAAAGTTTGGGGAATCTCTGTGAACTTGAGTAATATACTTCTGTTTAAATTACATTTTACAAGTATTTAAAATGTAATACTAAACCTGTATTTTTATTTTGCAATTCAATATTTTGGATAAAATTATTATACATGTAAATTAAAAGTATCACTGAAGTGAAAATCTCAGTGTTGTATGGCTGCATCTTTGCTATTTGGACCTAATGCTGGGGTTTTTTAATCATAAGCTGATGCTCCTGTACTTGAAACAGATTTAATCCTGGTAGAGAATTGATTCCTGGTATCTGAGAAATTTTAGAAAAAATAGACCAAGTTCAGACTTTGGAACTGAGATTTTTAAAGGTTTTCATCCATTGTACTGCTAATGTTAGTTGAGGTGTGCTGTAAATGTAAGTCCTTGCATTTTTGGTGTCATTGTTGCTCAGATGTGGCTGACAAAGCTGCTTTAAGGACTAGGATGAAAAAGTTTTCTGGGTTTTTTTAGGCATTAAAACTACAGGTAGCTTGTGTCTTGACTCAGTTTATAAAATTGCTTAGCTGAATTGTAGGCAGTAGGCTTTTGGGCAAGGATGTTGTAGAGCCTTGAAGAGCTGCATCATAATATTGAAATTCTAAATTGAATGATTGGGTTTTTTAGCAGGATTATTTCATAACATCAGAAAGAGAAAATACTGAATTTTAGGAGAACTCAAATTTGTTTTGTTATATGTGTCTAGGTGTATGTATAATTTTGTTGTTCTTAGGGTCATTTGCTTTTGGAGCTTTTGAAAACCGTTCCCCATTTCTGTTTAGAAATGTTTTCTGAACAAATCGTTCTGCAATATGATGCTTGTTACAGCTCTTCCCTGCAAATAAAACTGCACTAATTCCATCAGCCTCTGTAGAGGCTCTGTAGAGACAGAAATGGACATAGATGGGTCCTTGTACCCTGAAAACATAAACTAATAAGGTTTTTATGGGCCTTGTAAAATGGCAACTTGGCAATGTGCTTCTTTGGGGGTTTTTGATCCAAGAATGTGATGGTCAGTGCCTTGTCTGTTACAAAAATACTGTCCCTGTTTCATAGGTGTGAAACTAGGTGAAGTATCTCAAGTTGCTTGTTTGGGATCATTGAGGTAGACTGCCTTTGAGCCAGAAATTCGTGTTTCTGAGACCCATCCCAATCCTCATTATACGACCTTCTTTTGTGAACCATGTTTACTGAAGTGTCTGTTTTAGTAATAGGATTTAATTTGTGTAAAGTATTAAACATGCTTTTAAAACAATGATTTCATAAAGAGCTTCTTTTCCTGATAAATTACTTAAAGTTTTTTTGTTTTGGTTTTTTTTTTAACCAAGGGTTGTGCTATACAGGTTTTGATTTATTTTGATTGATTTGAGTTATCAGTAATTTGGATGTTTTGCATGCGTGCAGAGAGCACGTGCTAATGAACGAGGACTGGATAGTTTTAGTGCTAAATGGGGCTGAAAGAGGGAAATTGTCCTCCTGAGACTTTTTTACTGCAAACAATGCTGGGGTTACCTGTCTGGAAGACAATACATTATTTTGCTTACTGCCTTCAAATATATTATAGAAGAGGGGGAAAAGAAGAGAGAAATGAAACTTAATAATACATTAATTTTTTTCACTGAATGTGTTAATAGTGTCTTGAGTACAACTGTTCTTCTTTCCAAAAGCCAAGAATTGACTATTAAGTGTTCCCTATGTTGAGGAAGTAGTTTTCAAAAACATTGCAAAATATGTTGTCTGGGCCAATATTGCTCTTCCACTTACCATTCATCGCCATTTGAATTTTTCATTGAATACAGTATTGTTTTGCTGATTGGCAAATAATTAATATTGTCCAAAATGACAGAACTTATTATATTGTACTTTGCTTTTGCAGCCAGAGTTATATAGCACAGATGGAGTGGATGACTGTGAACTCAAAAGTTTGTGGAAAAATATATTCAGCTTGACTCCTTTTTCTTTTTAAATTAAAAAAAAGGCAAAAGCAAGCTTACTTCATAAACGTTTCTCACAGCAGTTTTGACTTAGTTCTTACTTCATTATTTGTGGCTTTAAACTTCATTATATTCCTTTAGGGAATATAGGTATATAAGCAAAATGATCCATTGTTTTTAGGGCTCTGATATAATCTATTTTGTGTTTGTTACCTTGTTTTTTGATTTTTTGTGTGGGGTTTTTTTTTAATATGATTATTTTTTTCCTTTGTTTCAGCCAAACCTTTTACATCTAAAGTGAAACAGATGCGACTGCATAAAGAAGATTTTGAGATCCTGAAGGTGATTGGTCGAGGAGCCTTTGGGGAGGTATGTGTGTGAAGGAGGTGGAAGGGTTTGAGCAATTATCTTGCAAACCTGCAGCACTGAGGAGAGACAGTTAATAACAATACACTGATGTACAGGGTTTTACATTATTTAGCCCAAATGGATATTACAGACCCACCTAATTTTTGATGCAAGTACATCTTGATTTATACAATTTTCAGTAGCTCTTCTTAAGTTTTGTGATTTTGAGAGAAAGCAGGTTCACATGGATTAAAAGACCATGTTTCAACTGTCTGATGATAAATCATTTGCTTGACTAATTATTTCTAGTCAGGATGTGGAGGCCTGTGAATTAGTGATGGTGTAGAGCTCTAATAATTGCTAATCTTCCTAATAACTATATAGTCTGAAAGTAGTTTTCAGCAGTTTAAATAGCCAAACATTGATACTGACACTCCAAGAACATAGAGAAATCTCTTTTCCTGTCATTTAGTTTCCTATTTTAAGGAATGTTTGAATATTTTTCCTGTATTTCTTTTAAGGGCTTTAGGAGATATTACTTTCTTTCTAAGTAGCTGGCTATCAAACTATACAATTTTTTGCTGTCTGATTAAGCTCTCTCTTATTTGAAGTTGTCAGACAAGTCTGTTGATCACTAGGTCAAGGAAATGTTAATAAGTGTTAGCTTTCTGCCCCTTTTTCTTAATTCTGTTGGGTGCATGAGCTTAGGTTTGCATGCAGGACACTGTAGGAAGAGCAGTCTAATGTACAACAGTGCCTTGAGCTTTTCATAGCCAAATATACTGCAGATGTAGATAGTGTGTAAAGCTTGTGCAGAAGGTACTCCATACTGCCTGAAAATACATGTGAACTGAAACCCAAAGAATAAGATTTTCTGATCAAAGTCTTCATTGCCTTTGGAAATAGAAGTTCTCTTTGATAGGAGAGGATTTCTGGAGGCTCTGGCACGTGATAGAGAAGAGTTATTTTCAGGTTCACTTATATGTTTGCATTGTGTGTGAAAATCAGTCTTTACTAAGTCCATGATTAAGGAAGAGTAGACTCTTATATGCAGTATGTAAGGAATAGGAATTTTTACTGTAGCGTGTGTTGCTCTGATCCCTGTGTGCAAATATAATCATAGGGTGGCTGTAAAAATAAAAAAAAGTAGTATTTCTTTAGCTACTTTATCATTTGGTTTTGCTTCATCTGGAGTATAGCTTCTTTATAAAGGAGACTGATGGCTGAAGTTACTCATGGATAATTTATCTTTAGTGTAAACTCTGCCACAGAGAATGTTGCAATCTTCATTTTGATGTAAACACTTCTGCTTAAAAGATTAGCCTTGGTCAGTGCTACCATAGGAGTTGCAGCTGAGTTCATGTACAGATTGTGTTGAATATAAGAAAAATCGCTGATGTTGGTGCTTTCTTCTCAGAAGGATCATACTTGAAACCTGCCTTATACTGGTTTTTTTAGAGAAGTCATTTTTGTCTGCTAAATCAGCATCAAACTCCACAGCAGCTAAACCACAAAGAAACCGTAGTTCTTTCTCAGGAAGTTCTTTGTGGTGAATCATCCCGTGAACAGTGAGAATGTAACTTTCCCCATCCTCTTCTGGGGACAGTCTGTGTAATTGGTTAGTTCTCCTCTTCTAGGAACAGTGTTTCTTTCTAATTCCTTATCTGAGGAAGATAGCATGACTCTATTAATTGTCAAAATCTTCACTAAGGGGAAAACTGAAGTTCTTTCAGTGAAGATGTTTGGGTTTTTATGTTTATGTTTGAGTTATTAAAGTAGAACTTAATAAATATTTTGAAGGATATATATCTTGCTACCTTAGCAAAAACAAGTTCTACACAGACATTTGTCTAAGAGAACAAGTTCTATATGAAATTGCTAATTTTCCTGTAAAGTAACTAGTAAATATCTGAGCAAGTTTGAAAAAAGGACCACCAAATTTTACTGCTACTTCAACCACAAAAAATATATTAAGTTGCACAATACTCATATTTACCGAGACAGATTAAGAAATCTGAAAGAATGTATTTTCTTTCCAGCAAAATATAAATGAGACCAAGGTTGCTCTAGGTTACTGGGAGGGGTAATTTTTGTCTCTTGAATCAACATAATTCTGAAATTCTGTAGACTACAAAGTTAGTGCAAGTTTTCTTTGGCACAGTCTCAGACTTGTTCTTATTTTGATT
The DNA here is from genome assembly GCA_024500445.1 of Entomyzon cyanotis. Classification (NCBI taxonomy): domain Eukaryota; kingdom Metazoa; phylum Chordata; class Aves; order Passeriformes; family Meliphagidae; genus Entomyzon; species Entomyzon cyanotis. The sequence continues at coordinate 21,974,850 of JAKEPQ010001015.1, read as the reverse complement.
TTATGCTGCTCAATTTCTTCAATTTGCATAGTCAAGAAATATTTCCCTTTTTGTTTTTACAAGTTTAATGTAGACAAAAAGTAGTTTAAACTAGTTACTGCTTATAACTGTAAGAGTTCATTGTTCCCAATTTTGTTTCTTCCCAGTACCCTTTTTTCTGCCTTCTGAGAAGGCTTCCTTTTTGTGAAATTATTCACATGGCCCTTCCCTCTGCATGCATACATTTACTTATTTACAGTTTTATGTAAGGGTGCTGTCTTTAGAAAACACAGATGTTTTGCTTGGGGGAGGAGCAGGATTATCATGGTAAAATTAATCATGTGGGCTTCAAGTGTTCCATTGTGTTGGTTTTGAGCATCATGGTTGGAAAAACCTAACTCAAAACACAAAGATTTTAAACTGGGGAGTTGAAAAATGCTGCTAGGAAAGGTGAAGCAACTGGGCAACAGCTCTTAGTAGTGTCCCTCAGCAGGATAAAAGTGCAGCTTAGTGAAAATTCTAATACCAAAATTTTCAGTTGATTCTGTTACAGCTTTGAAAAAAAATTCTGTGTATGCTTATGCTAGCAAATATTAGGTTGTTATGTTGTTGATATTTTGAAGATGATGAATTTTGTAGCTTGAGAACGAGCTAGTTACTCCTAAATTTTGTCATACAGTGATGAACGGTAACATTCTTTCTTGTCTGCCTGTTCTTGCTGGACAAGGAAACGAATGCTGAATTTTTTTTTCTACTTTTATTTTTCTTATTTTTCTTTTTCTTTCAGTTTTAATAGCTTCTGTTCTAGTTTTTTTCTGTATAAGGCTATTGCTTTTTAAGCAAAGGAAAACTGCAGACAAATACCATAGAGACAAGTAGCCGAGCTCGGGGCAGAAGGTGCCTGACAGCATGCCAAACTATACTGCTGTTTGTGGGAAATATGGCAAATGGTTGGAAGAATAGGAAAAGAGCTCCATATCTGACTAAACCAAGATGTTTACATCAGGACATACCAATCATTTTTTTCTGGGCTGCTCACTGGAAAATACAAATTTTTAAAAAAGTCCCAATCTTTAAAAAGGTCTTAATTTTAAGACATTTCAGGAGCAAGACACTTACGGGTTACTAGGGCAGGAATTGTTACCCTTTCTTTTGATTTGACAGCTTCACTGGGGAAGGGAAAAGATCAAAACAGCACTCTGTGTATTTGTGCCTTTGTGTAGGTAGTAAATACCTCTGTGTATATGTAAACACTGCCTGGGTTTGTAATGGTGATTCAGTTTTTTTTTTTTTTGGGTTTTTTTTTACAATTAGAAGCCACATCTACATCTGCTCATTGCTGCAGTGTCAGGTTTTACTTTTAGTCTTGGAATAAGCATTTTAGAATTTACTTTCATAAAGCACTGAGACACCCCCAAAAACATGCTGTGATTGCACAAAGATGATGATGTCTGAGATCTTTTGTGTGTGGTGGTTATTGATATGGAATAACATTAATGGCTTTCACAGACTAAAAGCTTCTGCCTGATTGTAAACACAGCTGGTAAACACAAGTCTATTTTTGTTCTTTAGTCGTTCTTCAATGCTGTTACACATTTGCAGAAGGTACCAAGCCCTGTTCATGCCATAGAAAGCCTGTGTTCCAAATCTTCACCAAAGGCAGTGCTGTAGCTCTTGCAGTTGTGTCCAAGTGAATGCTGAATAGGAGACTGCAAATTTAGGCAGCTGTGCGGTTACTGTGTGTCTTTCAATAACCAGGTCCTTTGCAGAATAACACAGCCTTGCACTGAGCCTGCTACAGGCAAGAAATGAAATCCTGAGATTGGCCTTGAGATACATGTATTGTCTTATGCCCTTGGCTGCCTCTACTACAGTGATTAATGGTGGGGAAAAACTTACTTTCCATGCTGGGCAGCAGCAGCTACTCAGCTCTAGGAGCAACCTTTTAATTTTTCCCTGCAACAGTCCAAAAACCCTTAAAGGTGTTCAGGGTAGAACTACATTTTAGCTTCACAGGCTGCATCACTGTCATCCAAGTTATGTAGGGTACAGTTTGAACTCTGACTAGGTGCAATGTTAAGGCTTTCTCCTCCTGACATTTCTCATTAGGAATTGATATGGATAATGGCTTACCAGAGCTTCTAACTAGATTTAGCTAGTGAAGCAAAAGGGGAATCAAGATCAAACCCATACTCTGGGTTATGTATCACTGCAGAGGATTCATCTTTCCCTTAAAAAAACCCAAAAAACCACAAGTCTCTTTCTTGGGTTATTGTGCACAGCAGAGCTCACATTCTTTATGAATTAAAATTATTACATTAGAGGCTAAAGTAATAATTGTAATAATCCATTTTTGTGTTTCAAATCTGAAAGTTCCTTGAGCGATTCCAAATCTGAACTTGAACCTCATGTGTGAGGTAACCTTTAAAAATTGCAGTCCATAAACTAGTTTAAACAAGTAAATGTAGTACCTTTCTGTCTTATCTCCTGTTTTTATCTCCCCATCACTCCCTCCCCCTGCAGCCCCAGAAGGCAGCAGTGTCAAGAGCAGGGCTGATAATGCACATATGGGAAGTGACAGCTGCTTGGTCTGTGAATCTATAGCTAGGCAAGAGCTACACTGTGAGATACACACTGGTTTAGACATCAGAGTATTGCAATCCTTCAACCTGTGCTTTTGCCTCAGTCGTGAAGCTGTTGCAGCTGATGACACATTTGAAGATGGTTGAAAGGGGTTTGCATGACACTTTCTTCAAACTGTCTGATCCTGTATTTGCTTTTCTGTTATCACTGTCTTCACACATTGCTGGTTTACTGAGTATGAAAGAGGTGAAAGGAAAGTAGAATTCAACTTCCGTATTTTTTTGTCACTGGCCTGCAGGATGAAGATGATGATAATCTGTGTGGCAGCATGTTGGTTTGTAACCAGATGCACACAGAAATAAACTTTTCTCTGCTTAGGCTTTAAGATTTCTTTGAAAGGGAAGAGGCAGAACTGGATAGTTGGAGAATGGTTGTTAAAATGCAGTGATTGTTGGACTTTTCTATAGTTGGGATGATGATGCTGGTCTAGTTCTGATCAGCAGCTTTGAGTTTGTGGCACTTTCATACCCGTTTTGGTTAACACACTGAGCTTTCCATACCCAGGGAAGCCTGAGCTGTGAAAACATGTTTGTGTAAACTTCTTCCCTTCTTCTTTCCTAAAGATACTATATTTTAGTTTATATTATAGCTAAACAAAACCAATATTCGCAGAAAAGGATGGTGTCAGTGAACTTGGTTAATTTATTATTACAGAGGCCTATGGCATCTAATGTTTCAGAAGCTATGAGGGGAGGAGGGGCAGCTGGGCAGGCTTGTTTTGTGAAGTTTTACTTCTCTAGAAGTTGTGCATTTCACTGTTTTACTGCTACTTACAGCAGATGTGATAGAGCACATTGGACTTTGAAAAATGTGAAGTCATACTATTTTTGAAGAAAATCTGGTGCATTATTTGAAACAAGAGTGGAAGTTTTGTATGGCAAATCTACAGTTTTATTTGTGTTTAAAACCAAAAATACATCATTTTTTCTGGATTACTCTGCTACACCATTATCTTTTCTTAGGGCTCTGTAGTTTAAATTAGTTTGTAGGATTGAAGTCCAGGAATATAAAGGATAGAGCCAGAGGGAGTTTAGTGACAGTATGATAGAGCAAGAAGTGTGATGATCAGAAATGCCAGTTTTCATTGACAGTCACCTAGAAAAAAATTATGCATAGGGAAAGTGTGATACATAATGAAAGCATACAATAGACTTGGAGTTTTCCTGTGGTGATGTTTCTTTCTTGATGGTGTGGTCTTGTGCAGATAGTAAAAATGTGTCCAGGACACTCAGGAAAAAGCTTCCAAAACTGCAAGATTATGAAAAAATGAAAACAGTACGCATTTTCATGTTGTAATATAGTTATCTTTCATTTCTCTTTTCCAGGTTGCAGTAGTAAAACTGAAAAATGCAGATAAGGTTTTTGCCATGAAGATACTTAATAAATGGGAGATGCTGAAGAGAGCTGAAGTAAGATTCATGATTTCCATGATTGTGCCTCCTCTTACTCTGCTGAATTGTCACTTTTCTCTGTCCACAAGGCTCTGTGTGTGTTAGAGAGATGGAGGAGGTGCTTCACTATTTACTGACAGTATAAAGATTGATACTAAATAAGCTTAAAGCAAGTCATCAGAAGGGTTAAAATGGGCTGGAATGTTGACTTATGTGGGGCTGGATGTTTTTGACATTAGGCCTTTTCTGTAATTGCCCAAGAATTACCGACTATGCAAGTGATCTTTTAATGCATTTGTTCCGGTTGGGAATGTAGTCTTTAGCAAGTATTTTCCATGGTGGAAGGTAGTTACTGAGCTATAAAAAGGTCATTGCTGAGCAATAACTCACCAAGCCTATTAGTTTATCAATAGTTAGAACTTAATCAAGGCCCAATTAGTAGATTGAAAAAACAGAAAGATAAAAGTTTCAGGTTAATTTGAGTGCATGTTTCCTAAAAATGTTCATCTGCAAAAATTTGTGATGAAAAGTTCCTCATTAAGGCTGGAGTCCATTCTATGTCTGAAAAAGGTGGAACAGCTCTTTTAGCAGCCTTGCTTTTGCCTTAGCTGTCTACTTTCATTATGCAGCTCTGCTCTTCATAAAGTCCTTCATATTTCCCTGGATTCCTTTGAAAAGAAACTTATAAAATGCAGTCTGCACCCGAACATTTGTGTATTAATTTTAGATGGAACATGAATCTAACTCTCTAACTTGCTTTGAAATTCTTCATCTGTGCATACTAAAAATACACTCATAAATATATAGTTTTTATTTGAGACCTCAGCTTTGCTGCTCTCAGGCTGCCTTGCTGTTCAGTTGCTTCCAAGTTTATTCTGATTTCCGCATTTGTGTTTTAATTACATCTTGGTAGGAAATGAAATCAATGGGAAACCATCACACTTTAAAAAAATGTATTCAGACAAATTAAAGCCAATTTCTGATGTGTGCACATCCTGTCTCTTTTAATGAAAATGTTATCACATTAAGAAATATAAATGGCTTGCAGACTGTGGTAATAAGTACACAATGTGTTTCCTTTTTATCCAGAAATTATTCAGATACTGAGCAAGTCTTGATACAATGAGGTATTTCTCTCCAAGACAAATGTCATTGCTGTAAGTTTTATTATTTCAGTGAAAAAGAAAAGACCAGGAGTAAAGCCCCACTCTATTTTTAAATGTACCCTTTTAAAGTGAGGTGGAAAACTGTTTCTTTTCATTAACATACACTTATAAATAGGTTTCAAAATTTTTTTCTCTATGCAAAGTATTAAAAATACTCTTCCCATGGGTCCAGCTGAATTTCTGAAAGTCTGAACCGTTAGCCTAAAAAGAATTACAGTTATGTTTTTCCATGTATTTGTAACCCATGGGTATATAGTGGAAAGAGAACCATCTGGAGTGAAAAAGCGTTAGAAAGCATGACCTTCAACAACTGTAACCTGTCATTTTCAAACGTTCATGAATGCACTTCTTACTACTGATGGGCAAAATGACCCAGTTTGTCTCTGTTAGCAATGTGCTACACTAACACTGAGATGCACAGGAAAATCATGCAGTAAAAAACCACAAGACAAGCATATAGAGAGATCTGTATGTTCATATACCTCTGTATCAACACTGTGGGAAGTGGGAGTCATTTGTAAAAGCGAAACAGAAATGTGTACTCAAAAGAAGCTTGAGAATGCAGGATTAAGACTGACGACTGCAAGCTCTGAGAGCAATTGTCTGCAAGAGCTTTGTTCTGATGAAATTATACAGGTTGCAAAGTCAGTGTTCTTTTTTGTCTAATACAGAGCATAAATTTTCCTAATACTTGTCACTGTTGAGATGGGATGTAGAACTGGGAACATTACTGATACAAGGAGTACCTGGAAGTGTGTGAGATCTGCTGTTACACTCCCAAACCTGTTACCCTGAGCGTTGACAGTCACTTAGAGTTACACGTGTGCTGCACTGGTGCCAGATGAGGCTCAGGAGAGACCAGGACAAATATTGTGCAGCATGGGAGCAGTCAGCACCCCCAGGAGGTGCTAACTCTGGGCTGTGAGGACATGAGCACCAAACAGGTCAGATTCTTTGCTGCCTGAAGGCCACGATAACAGGAGAGATACAACCCTAGCACTGAGCTGGCTTTGCTGTGATAGAGTTGGATCAGATGACCTCTGGAGGTCTCTGCCAACAGTTCAAGGAGACTGCCTAGGGAACATGAAGTGTAATGCTGGAATAATGGAAGGCACAAAAAAAGGCTTCATTTTAAAAAAGCCTAATTGAGTTATGTTACAGCAATTAAAAGAACCACTGCTACTGTCTTTTTTTGTTGTGGTTGGACTTTTTTTACCACTTCAGCTCTGGCTGTTGCTGTCTCAGCTGTGATCCACTGTGGTAGTAGCTGTTGCTGTCAGCTCTAGGCATGCTGCCCGTAGGTGGGTGTCTGGAGTGCTCAAGGAATGCACGGTCTTTAGTCAAATCATGGCAAAAACAAGCGGAATTATATAAACTCTCTAGTAACTAATCCTATGAATTGTGTCATAACAAGTAGAGAAACTACCTGTTATTTATTCTTGTGGAAACAAGAGTTCATAGTTATCTCTCTCTGAAATATGTCAAGATTTTACAAACAAAGAAGGAAAAAAAATCAAGCTGAAGCATCGAACAGCTTTCCTTCCTTCTGAAGATGATCTATGCTCATTCTCCTACCCCAAGTCTATTTTTCATTCAATAACCTTTGAAGGTATTTGTTTTAAGTACATCTTACTATTTTCTCAAATTTCACTGATTTTTCTTGTGATGGTTTATTTGCTTGTAGGAGGGAGTTGCTTTCTGCTCTGTTTTTGTTGCATGTATTGCTGTGCATAGTTCAATCTCAAATGATATTTCACTTTTCATTCTTCACTCTCCAAATCTCACAGCCAGCAAAAGCCATGCCAGAGTTCTGGTATTTTCCTATTGGATTTGGAAAACAAACAGAAAAAATAAAAAGAAAAAGCTAGAATTTCCTTTAAACTTAGCTGTCTCAAAGATGGAAGAGACAGAGGAGGGTTCAAAATGGTGAAACATCTTTGTGAAGAGCAGAGTGTGCTGGAATAGAATGTGGTCTGTGTTTTTCTCAAACTCTCCATCTGCCTTCTAAATAGATCCTGTACAGTATTATTCTTTCCTTTGCACTATCTTTTAGATCTTTTTTTCTGAACAAAATTGTGTGTTGGCTTTGTCATTTGGTACCTTTTGTTTTCTTGTGATACTCACTTCAGAACTTACTCCCTTCAAAATGTTTATAGGATTTTTTTGCTATAGTTTCTTTTTGGTTTTTCATCTCTTTGGTCATTTTTGTCTGTCATTATGCAAAGTTGTTTTTGCTGAAGGTTTTTTTCCACTTGTCAGGGCAAGTTGCAAGACCTTCATTGGTTAAAATGCCTTGCTGCTTTGCACTTGGTTATTTTCTTCACATTTTATCTTCTTTTGTTTTGTATAAACTTGTGTTCCACAATTAAAACATTTGTTGACAGTTCTTGTTCCTCCTCTGCTCTACTTGATATGAAGGCACCTCCTGCCTCCTATTTTCCTTTCCAGTATATTGAGGGGAAACCTCTTGGGATGTCTTCTCAACAGCTTATATCTGGCAAGAGCAATATTCAACTCTGCCTGCTTTTTGTGAGCAAGAGGTGTGTTAATGGTTAATGATTATCAAGTGATAACTACATGGAGTTATTGGCAGCTACTTTCAAATGAAAAGGACCTTGCTTATGTGAAAACTCGAGTGTAAAACAGGGCTAACAGCAAGATGAGATAAAACAATGACACAACTCCAGATTCCAGCTCTCTGACTCCTAGTGCAGTTACAATTACCTAATGTCATTATTGATTGTTTTTCTTAATCATATATGGCTATTCTGTCATTATTGATACTTCAAGATTTTGACATTTTAGACAATGGGAAACAGCAGCTAATTTATCCTTTTCCCTCACTTGACAGTACAGAGAAATACAACTGTTTAAATTTGAAGAAGGAGGGTTCTTCTCATATCTTATTTTTTTTTTCCAATTTTGTCATGTTTGGGTATTGTAATAAATTACTTTTTAACTGAGAGGCAATTTTGATTTTTTTTTTCCCCAGATATAATGTCAAAACATAGTCAACTTGCTAAATCTTTATATATTTTGCTTAAAGCCTGTAATTATTTTTCTCCCCTTCAGACAGCCTGTTTTCGAGAAGAGAGAGACGTGTTAGTGAATGGAGATAACCAGTGGATCACAACATTACATTATGCATTCCAGGATGAAAACTATTTAGTGAGTGTTGCTTTTATCTATATATGGGGGGAAATACAGATTCTTAGTTGTGTTTTGAGATAGAAATCTAGTTAATTTGGTAATTTTATGTTTTGGAACATAACAGACCATGTGAGGATCTGTGATTTTGTGAGTAGGATTCTGGAGGGTGGAGACTGGTCAGAAACTTTGAAAGTTTTGGTGTAACTACCTGAGGAATTCAGCTTGGTTTTCTAAACCACTTTGCATTTGTTCATAAACCTTGGTTGATCTGCATATTCTTTATTATAATTTGTCATTCCCATTTAATTGGATTCATAAGATTAAAAGTGTGCTTACTAACATAGATTTTCTATTTGACTTTAATTTTTTATGATTAACGGTGCTGATTACTGTTTCACAGAGGGAAATAGGGAGTAGCCCTGTTTTGAAATAACTTACTATTTTGAGGACTTAAACTCAGTTAGCTGTCACAAAACAATAAAATGTTATTGCAGCATGGAAGAATGCCACTAAATGCTCATAAATGAGAGTTGGAAGCCGTAGTTGTAGATTAAAGTGTCTCTTTAATGTTTTTTAATTTTCGAGTATTTTGAATGACTGGTGAAAAGAAGCTAATGTGAGGAAAAGGGGCCAATTTTCCTAGAAGATCTGTCCCACTTAAAAAATGTTTTGACTGTGATACAATTTTGGTAATATTTATGCCTGAAAAAGTAAACAACTACACATTGATGGCTTTTGATTGTGTGGGTTTTATTGCTCTGTGCTTTGGATTTGATATTATTAGCAATTCTAATAATTTCTTAAAAATCTATTGTACAGCCACAGTCATTTTTTTCCTCCCAGTCTATCCAATACACAAAATGCTATTCATGGAACTCTTGCAGACTTGCCATGTTTTTGGCCATTATATTGCACTTTGTTCTGTCAGCTCAGATACTTGGGGATCCGTGGATTTGGGTAGGTTTGTATAGAAACTGGTCTCTGCATTTGTGTGTCTAACTGTTGGCTTAAATACCCATCCAGCTTCCTGCTTTGTTAATGTGGACAGTAAAAATAATCTCATGTATTGTGTAATTCTGATCTTATCATTAACAACATTTCAAGGAAAATGTTATATATTCCACAATAGTCTGCTAGAATTTGTTTTATTCTTGCCAGTTTCCTTGTTTTCACTAAGCACAGAGCAGGTTCTGTTCTTCGTCTTTGATAGTCTGCTGACAGGAGCTAGTTTTGCAGCCTGCTGGGCAAAATATCAGTAATACTGCGAGTTTGTATCATCACTACTTCTCTATATGCTTTTTATTAAAATCATGTGTAACACAAGCAGCCTTTAAAAAAAAATCTGTGCAGATTGAGCAGTAGATGTGGTTGAGCAGTGACTGTTGTTTGCCTTGAGATGGACCTCAACAGACTGGAGAACTGGACAGAGTGAAATCTCATGTAGTTCAACAAAGGGAAAGGCAATGCCCTGCATTTGGGGTGGAATAAAACAAACCCAGTACATGCTGGAGGGCAAGTGATTGGAAAGCAGCTTTGCTCGAGGTCCTGATGGATAGCAAGCTTAGCTGTGAGCCAGCAAGGCACCCTCACAGCAAAATAGGCCAAGAGTATTCTGGACTGCAAGGAAAAGTGTTCCCAGCAGGTCAGGAGAGGTCCTTCCTCTCCCCTCAGCCCTGCCCCAGCTGCACCTGAAATGCTGTGTCCAGGTCTGAGCTTCCCAGAGCCAGAGAGAGATGGAACTACTGGAGCGAGTGCATTGCGAGGCCACAGAGATGATTCAGACACTGGGGCATCCTTACTGTAAGGAGAGCTGGGATTCTTCAGCCCAAAGAAATGGAGGATTTATATACATCAACATCTATATAAATACCAAAGGAGGGAATCAAGACAAGGGAGCCAGATTCCTCTCAGTAGTGCCTGGTGAGAGGACAGGAGCCAATGGACACAATCTGAAGTGCATGGGGTTTCATCAAAGCACAAGAAAACCTTTCTTTATTGTGAGATACTCAAACCCCAGCTGGAGAGTCATCATCAGCCTTTTCTAGCTGACCCTACTGGAGCAGATGAGGTTGGAGCAGACAACTGCAAGAGGTCCCTTCCATGAAATGAATCTGTGATTTGGAATTAAATGCCTGTGCTAAACTTCCACTAGTTATTAGAATTTAGTGTTCTTAAATCTGTGCTTTTTCTTTCTCTTGGAAAGATGGTGCTGTCGTACAGTAGTATTTTGAGATGTATTTGATGCGTGGATAGATCTGGATGATTGTGTACATTTACAAATTATTTTTGAAGCTTTAGGAAAAACCTTTTTTTTTTTTTAAGGACATGGATATTTGACATTGGATAGCATGCTATGCACTGACAGAATCTTTTCATTTAAAATTTAGGTTTTCAATTTAGCTGTCATTCCTATGCATATATTTGCCTTCATCTGCCCAACTTACTGCCTTGAGTTTTAAAGTTTTTGAAGAGTTGAGTAAAGTTTAAGTGTTGGCATATTCAAGGAGTTGAAGGTTTCCATGTCATTAGGCTACTGTGTTGCTCTTGAAAAGTAAGAGATGCAGAATCCTGTGCTGTAAGAGCCACAATTCCATTATTTTGGTCTATCCAGTAGCTGAGTTGCAGACATTTTAAAGGTGCTGAAGAATGAGTTCAGAGATCCCCCATCAGTTAGGAGAATCTTAAGAGGAACATTTTCAATATACTTTCAAAGCAGTAAGTTCAGCTCTTGCAGATGTCTGTACAATGCATCACTTAATAATCACTATCTGAAGTTCCAAAGGCTTAATGCATTTTCTAAAACTGTAAAACACAAGGAACTAATACAATCAGTCTTGTTCCAGAAGGAGCATAGGAGGGCCACTGAATAGAAGATACTTATCTCCTATAAGGATTGTGAGCATAATTTAAGAAGTTGATTATTCCTGTCACAAAGCAACAGATGAAAATTTGACTGTCAACACATGTAAAATCTTGTGGAAATGCCTTTTGTGCTTTGTTATGCACTTGGAATCAGTGAGGATGCCCATGTTATTCTGTATTAAATTGTTAAAATCTTTGCTCATCACCTTTATTGTTATAGAAAATATGAGAGCAAAGAAACAGGTGTAAGATTTCTGCCTGCCCCTCGTCTTCCCTAGAGCTGGTATAATTTTGCAGATTTTTTCCCCACATATTTTAGTGTCTTTTTCTGAAAACAGGAAAGGCAAACAAGTTAGGGGAACTAATACAAATAGTCCCTTTAGGTTGATTTATCAGAATTTTAAAGAAACGAATTGGGGGTATACATTAATACACCTTTAATATTTTTTATTATTTATGGTCTTGTTAAGAGTCACTGCTTCAGATGCAGATAGGCTGCCTTACTGGAAGCAGATTGGAGCTCTAAGCAAAAACTTTCAGATACTCTGTACTTCAGTGAGAATTTATTCTTAGGGACATGATTTGATTCTTGGGGCTGTCCTTTGTAGGGCCGGGAGCTGGACTTGGATGATCCTTGTGGGTCCCTTCCAGCTCAGGATATTCTGTAATTCTGTTTAACCTGTCTACAGTGATGTTTGAAAGTAATGTCTTAGCAGTGCATATTAAATTAGAATGTTTATAATTAGTTTGTTAGCTATAATTAGTTTTATTTTTTTTTCTTTCCCCATTTGCCCTTGCAGGCTCTGTTTCATAATTAAAAATGAACTAAGCTTAGCTAAAATATATTAATCTTGAGCTTCACACTAAAGTTTCACTTTTTCCAGTCATTTTAACTCTGTTGCTAAAAGAAGTGCCATTTCGTTCTGTAAATACAGTAAAATACAGAAAGGGTCTGATTTTTTTAAAGTCTTTGCACCCACTTTAATTGCTGGCAAGTTTAATGTTTCATTAATGCATAAGAAATCAATATTTTTCTCCATCCTTTCAATTAGAGAAGGTGACAAGTTGTATTTTATGTTGCCAGGTCCTGTATCATGTGTTACGTCAACAGTTTCTGGAATTATGCTGTGGGTCACTGGAAGTCTCTCAGACTTTGCCTTAATCTGAATAGTCTAGAAACTTTGCTCTCCAAAGTCATTTGTTTAATGGGAAAAGAAGATGGTAGGAAGAAAGGGAAGGGAAAGCCTGGGAAATTAGGGCAATGTAAATGAGATTACAAATTAACACACTTAGTTTCATTTTTATAGGTCTGTGCTTTAATCCTTTACTCCTTTTGCATTCTAGCAAAGGGTATTGTTTTCATAAGGGAATCCAGAGGGTCTAAATATTTCATGTTTGGTGACAGGACAGTGGATGAAGTTGATACTATTTTGTCGTAAGGCTTTATTTGGGGAGGTATAAACATGAAAAAATTCAAGTAGGCTAAATGTTAAAATACAGCTCAACTGACTACTGTTTCCAGAGCATCTAAGCATCTCAGTTAGTTTTTCTAATGTCCGTAATAATTTTTGCAGTGAATTAATTTTTATGCTTCAATTAGTATTTAATGTCTTACTCAATAAATTGTGATTTTTTTTTTTTCCCCCACTCTGTTTTCTTATCATTCCCACTCCACAGTACCTGGTTATGGATTATTATGTTGGAGGAGACCTGCTTACATTGCTCAGCAAGTTTGAGGACAGACTACCTGAAGATATGGCTCGTTTTTATTTGGCTGAAATGGTGATAGCCATCGATTCAGTCCATCAGTTGCATTATGTTCACAGGTAAGTAATTTGAGCTCCAGATTCCTCTTGGAGTTATGGAGAGTTCCTTGATGGAGTAAAACTAGTTCCTGTTAAAGGAGTTTTAGTTGGTAACAAGTAGTTACTGGAATGGTAAACAGGATAGAACAGAGCTGCCTGCATGTTGTGGATATTGAAACTGTTGCTGAACTTGTACGTATGGTCAGAGGCATGAATGAACCTCTGAATGCATCTCATGAACCTTGCACACTGGTGTGTTTGGGAGTTAATGATCCATAATTTATAATAGCAAAACTGGAAACCTGTTTGTGAAAGATGATCAACTTTCAACAGGTTTATTGAAAGGTCAAATTCTGTTTCTTCAGTAATCTGTTTGATTTATCCTGAAGCTGAAAACACATCACTGTGTGCTTTGAATTTTTTTTCAACATTTTCTTTTGGACTTGAGGAAGTTGTCTTTAAAATAAAGTGAGGGCAGCCAAATGAATGGAAGTACTTAAATTGTGGTACTTATCTTTACCTTGGTGTGTGTGTATGTATATATATATATGTGCATATACATATATATACACAAATACTGCATTCAGAGGAAAATATTAAGTCATTTGTGCCTGGCTTTTTTTGGAGACCATGATTGATTTTTCCACAAAACTAACATAATCTTTTCTTTGATGTATCGTTCTCTGCTGAATTCCATGGTAATTCTTGTATGCAGAGGAAAAGATGATCTTACAGTAAGAGGCAGAATCTTCAGATGCACTCAACAGATGCATTTGACTCTGACAGAAGTCAGGAGGAAAACTCCCAGTTCTTTAAGCTGAATCATTAAGTTAGCAGAATGAGCTTGTTTGATACATCCATCTATCACTCCTAATTAGAGTCTGTACTAACCATGCCTCCTTTTGCTGTTCCCATTTGGCTGCTTCACTGCAGAAAAGCTAGAGGGGGGTTAGGTTTCTTTTTGTCCAAAAGGTGTATTGAGGTTGGTTTTGGTATGTTACTGGATTGTGTTTTGTTTCCTTTGAGATTCTGCCTTTTTATAGAAGAGCTCTACCTATAAGTGCTTTAAGGTGGGGTGCTAAACTGCAAATCACTCCTCTGGAATATTTTGAAGTCTGCTAGTTTTGCTGAAGAACTGTGTCTACCTGCTAAAGAGGGCTTTGTGTGATAATGTCTCATGGAAAAACCCAAACAGAGTATTTTCCTTGAGTATTGAAGGTTTCAGCTGTGTTATTTCTGCCTTTTTTTGTTTGTTTTTTTGTTTTGCTTAGGACCTGATGCAAAAGGTTTTTGCATTCAGTTTAATTTGAATCTAATTCTTAAAATGTGTTTGTGGGTAAATTGGTGAGATGCTGTCTACTGTTGCCAGGTCTTTTACCCAGTAAATCTGCATATGGAGTAGTAACTCTTTCCAGAAGCACAGATTCCTCCTACCTTTTCCTCCAAACAGATCAAAATCTTTGTAATTCAGCACTGTTAGTATGTAATGCACAACAGATGTGATGTTTCCATCCTCAAACAGTAGTGTCTCCAAGATGAAATAGGTATTGGTGAAAAATTTGGCGTGAAAATAGTAACATTGCACTTGAAAACAATATGCAAATTTTTATGCTTGTGTATTTTTTCACATGCATTTTTCACCAAAAAAGAAAAAGAAAAAAAGCCCAAAAAAGCCCATAGGCACTCTTGGTCCTTTGCTGTTTGATTTGTGGCTTTGCCAGTGAGCTTCACGTGTTCATAAAGTTCTAAATGCCACTTTGGCATTTTATCATTAGTGCTGCAGTAACTCAATGCCTGTTTATAAATGCATGTTTGGCAAGATTAAAAATGCAAAGAGCACTTGAGTATATGTTAAATGATCAGCCTTTGAAATGAGACCTGTTCCACTGTTAGTTTTATTAAAATGTTTGCACTGGTAAAGCAAAAGAAAGGAAAAGAAAACACATCATCTAAATGCCACTAATGCTCTTTTCCTGAAGGCTTAACCATGGTGGCCACATCCTTTTTTGGGAGTGCCTTGCACACAGCAAAGGATGTAGGAGAAGAAGAAGGAAATAGTGCTAAAAGCTGGATTAAGGTAGCAGCTGCAGTAGTGATATTTCAGATGAATAGCCTGTATGCATCAGGATTTGGTCTGGGTTGTGGCTACTGAACTAGAAACCCTGCTTTAGGCATGTTTTGGTCAAGGCTCTATTCACACAGTAAGATAGCAGATTGCTTTGTTTCCTCTTAGTGCCCCAGTTCTTTCGGAATAGATTTTCACATTAGCCACACAGAGTGGTGTACTTTGATGGTAATTTTCTGGTTTCCTCTGAATGTTTTTGTACCTTTTAGAAATGGTATTTCTGTTTTTCTTCTAAGTGTGTCACTCCTCTTGTGCCTTTCTAGCATCAGTCACTTTTTTATTGTCATTTAGTTTTGTTTGGGAGTGATGCTGATTGCAGTGGCTGTTTGTGTGCCAACCATTCTGATGTCAAATGCCAAGACACTTCTTTCCTAAAGTGCATTGGCCAAGGTTCTGAAATGTCAAATACAAACAACCTCAGCATTACTTAAATCACTGTATTTGATGTGTTCATTTCCAAATTTGAATGCTATTTCTGCACTGGCAGTGTGGGAATACAGGATGAATTTATAGTGAGATCATAATGTAGGTATTAATAAAATTGTGCAGATAAATTGCACAGTGTTTTTGAAACCATCTCCTGTTACCTAATGAAATTAAGAAAAAGAAAAGTTGTTAGCTGAAAATAATATCAATACTGCCATTTTTAGGGTATTCTTAATGTTTTCGTACCTTTTATCCACTTTCTAGTCTCAACAAATATATGACCCAATATTTTTGAGATAGCATCAATCAGAACATGAAACTTAGAAATTTTTCATTTCTGACTAATTAACTTCTGTGAACAAATCTTCTGGTATTCTGCCTGATAGCTAAATGATGGCTCAGAATGTAAACAAAATGGTCTTTTCTTTAATTTGTATCTTAGCTTTTGCCATTGCTATGAATTCACCAGCACTGGCATTACCAAATGATGTTGACTGCTCCAAGGCTAGCTTTAAACAGAAAATTTCATCTAAGTTAAATATATGTGCAGGTGTTCTCAATGAGAAACAAAATACGTATTTGTATCTCTCACAAATACACAACTACCTTGGGAAGCTTATACCTAACCCTTATACCTTCAATCGCAAATTTGTACCAATGAAGTGATGCTTGCTTTTAGGCCAAGGTTAAATATTGTCTTGTGCCAGTTTTCTGCAAACTGCAGTATCATACAGGGTAAGATTTCCCATTTATTAGGAATCAACATCAGTTTGTCTTTTATTTTTATATCTATTTTAGCACCTTTCATTTGTTTTCCTTTTTTTTGTTTCCCTTATGAAAAAAGCCTCTACATGCATTACTACTAGTTTCAAGGCTGTGTTGTTACTTAATTCCTCATGGCATATGTTAAAAGCTTATATTTGCATGAATTATCAATTACCCAGGTGTGGACTGCAGTAAAACTCTTACCAGTTTAAGCTAGGTAGCTACACTTTATTTATGCATTTTGTGTTACCTCAAACACATCAAAATTGGTTTTCCTACGTCTTAATGATTTTATTAGTGAACCAGGTTTCCTCCCAGTTTTATGTAAAGTAGAAATTCTTGGTTTTGTCTAAATCCTTTTAAGTAAAAAAAGACTAGAGAAGGCCTGGCTGCCACAGGAAGAAATTTCCCCTGAGAATTGCAGAAGATGCCCTCTGGACAGGAGCTGGTCCTGGGCACACTGGGTGTGCCACTGGTGGCTTTGCACACCTCTGCACTGTCTGTGCTGCTGCCTTTTGTGCTGTTTTCTGAGGTAACACCTTAATAAGGGTGCATCTAAGTCTGTCTCTGTCCTAAATTTAATTTGGGACATTCCAGCTTCTTGAATAGTACAGAATTATAAGTGTTAATGTGCTTAAATAATTTTCATCTTGACTTTCTTTCCTCCACCTATTTATTCTGTGCAGGGTTGCACAGTGATTCAGGGCAGAGCCAGTTTGCAACCAGGGAGTGTTCAGCATTTAGGCTCATGATCCTCCAGACCACTGCAAAAATATTCATTTAAAATAGTTTTCATATATTGGCACACACCCACATTAAACAGTCATCTTTTTCTATTGAATGGTAAAACAATCCTTAGTTACCGTCTTACTAAGAAAATATTTTGGAAAGATTATGAAACACCTATGTTAATTACTCTTTTTGTTGGTTAAGTTTAGGGGAGGATAGTAAAGACTACAGGGCAAAATCCTTAAGTTACATACATTTCAGGTGTTGTCTTTTGCATATGAAAAGATAGGCATGCAAAGCATAAGCACACCCACTTCCAGAAAGTATATGAGATTACAGCTAGCTCCAGCAGCGTGTTTCTGGATTTCTGGTTAGTCAGAAGGATTTTAGCATTTGAAACCACCAAATACGTTTTTGGGGGGTTTTTTCCTTCTCTTTTGATTTTCTCTATCAGCTTCTGAAATTTAAGCTGAGCTTCACTGGAACATTTGAATTCTTAAAATGTAGAGCAGCAGAATTCTCTGAGGGAGTGACATCCTTTCTGAGAAACACTGAACATAAGGGAATAAATCCATTAGCGGCATTAAAGAACTGTCTATTCCCTATCAAGCCAGCCTCTTTGCTTTTAACAAGAAGGTACTATTTGTCCTCAGTAGAAATCATCTTAGGGACATCCCTGAAATATTTACTGTCGTTAGCAGGCAGCTGAAATCTGGGATCCTTTGTAGGATGCATTTCACTTTCAACTATAAGTTTCAGTGCCAGCGTATCCATTTTTGACTTGCTGAATAAGTGGTTTTCTGTCTTCTGGGTGTATCCCATCTTTACTGATCATTAATTTGCTTAAGTGGAAAATTTAGGGGTGGAAGGCCCATCTAGGGAGTTAGCTGCATTGCGCGGTGTGTCTGAGTTGAGTTGGCACAAGGATGAGCCAAGTGCTCTGGCCTTTGGTAAAGTGAGCCCTCATTGTGGGTTTGAAAGAAAGCAACGTCGTATTTTAAGTGTTTACCAAACTTTGCAACAGACATAATGTGGAATACACACATGAAGATGTCCTTACAAAGTGCTGAGAGTGAAGGAAACAGGGCTAGAAAAATAAGGAAAAAATAACATGAGATTATTTTGGTAGTTGCTGAAAATGTATTGCTTTGAAATGCGGCATGGTTTAGTTTTACGTGGAAAACTGCAGGACAGAAAGTTATTTTAGTGTTTGGTAAGCCAGAGCTTCCTTACAAGGTATTCTGTGACAGAGGTAGAAGAGCTCTGTGAGTTGTTTCCGCTCCATTTTTCCACTGAGGAGCGGCTGGATACAAAGGTTATCTGGGCTTTCGTTCTGCCCTGTGACCCTGCATGGTACAAACACTGGCAGCTGCTCTCCTACTGTGCCCTCGGGGTGGCACCTGACCTGCACTGAGCACTGGATGAGGTTAATGCTCTTTGATAATGGTTCATTGGTAGGATTTCCAAAGGAGCCTGCCATGACTTAGAAGTATTTTGAAATAAAAGGCCCACAGATTGTTGTAGTGCTGAGAGCTAGGGGATCACACTGGTTATACATCATGGAGAAGGCAAATGGTTTCTTAGAGTGTCTAGTGGGAGTGTTAATTTGAGTGAAAGCTATGTAGGGGGTGACTGAGCTCGTATAGACCTATATGTATATTCTGTGTTACTCAAGCAGAAGGAGTTTAAAAACCCTAAGTCTAGTCCCTTAAGCAATAGTAGCCTTGAGTGGTCCTTTCAGCAGAGGTGCCTTTATAAATATGTCTTTGGACCCTTTTCCCCCATTGTTCCTCTCTCCACAAGACCCAAGCTCCAGGCATCCCTTCTGCTCTGCTGAAGCAAAGGTTTGTGGCATTGTGCAGGGAACTGAACGAGGACACCAGGGCAAGTGAGAAGTAACTTTACATTTTAACTAACCTGGAAAGGGAGAATAGTAGGAAGTTGCTTTAAGCCAGTCTTTCCAATAAGATCTGTGTTCCTTAAATTGTGACTGTTTTCCCCCTACATCCCTTGAGCAGTACTTGGGATATCTGGCAACGTGATTTTAAAGAAAAATGGACACAAGAAACAATTGGACATGGAGAATCATAAATGTATGATATCCTCAGCAGTCAAACTTTGCCCTTTAATGTCTGACACTGATCTCCTAACAAAGGAGGTTGTTTACTGTCAGCTGAGGAAGGCTAGCAACACAGGGAGTGCACCCCTCCCTTCTTTCTGAGTCCCTACCTGTCCTTTAGCTGGTACTGGTTCTCCTTTACTAGAAAGGAGACTCACAGAAAAAGGAGGAGTGTGTAAATTAATGCTTTCCTACTTTTTCATGTCGATTTGTGCATCTTCTGGGTGCAATTGCTTGAAAGGCAGATGGATGTGAGCACTCTTCCAGATGGTGTGTGGTCCCCTTTAGGTAGGAACTGGATGTGGTTGTCATAAAACAGAAGTGTTTAAACCTTCCTAAAAGTGAAAATGAAAGAGACAGACAAGAAATAGAGTTTGATTGGAAAGGGTCTTTTTCAACTATTAAGGGGAAAATTATTAATCCCCAAAGTTTTCTACAGAAAAACCTGTGGTCTTCCCTTCCAAGTAATATGTTTAGAGCAACACTCAAAGGATGCTGAATGTGATGGAACTTTCCAAGAGCTCCTGCTGCCTCTGGCACAAAGATTGATTTGACTTCTTTGGTGTTTGCAGAAGAAAGCTCCATGTTAGAACAGTCATAGCTCTGACATGAGATCTGTTTCAATGTCCTATGGAGTTGAAGGTGTTTACAGAATTTAATAACTTCTGTTGAGGACAAAGCATTCCCATTTGCAAGCTGTTTTTATATGAATTTAGCTATAATTTTACACTCATTCTTTCCTGATTATTTCAGACCTGGAAATACTTTCTCTTACTACTTTCTTTGATATCCAAAATCAGCATTGGGAAAGTAGGACAAGAACATTTTCCTTATTTTTGAATTTTTTGTCCCAGTGACTGTGGGTGTAATTAGCTGTTTCTTTGGTGGCCAAGATAGAACTGGTAATTAACTTTCAGTGATTTTGTTCTTGTTTATTCAGATTAGGATGATGCAGGCAGAAATGAGGATGGCAGTTGTGTGATAGAGTCTTCCTTTTCTCAAGTTTTATGTTGTATGAAGAGGAAACTTAACTGCCTCATGTTTTGCCTTCTGCAGATTTTCAATTTCATTATCTCTTTGTGAACATGGTATTTATTTCATAACTACCTCCTTTCATTGTGTCTCCAGTTTTCATTTATTAATACCTTATGTGTTTCTCAAGTTCCTTCTTAAAATGCCTCTGTTATATTTATGTGTCCTTTGCTTCCTTTCTAGTATTTGAAATACAATTGAGTTTATATTATTAGATTACATAAGATTAGAAGCTACAATGGACAAATTCATTATCATTATATGACTTCAAGTGTCATATAGATTTGTCATTGCATAAATAAGCAATAATAACTTGGCTTTAGAGCCAGATATTCCTGCAGTGTTCATGTAAAACTGTAACACTGAGATGCTTGAATGTATTAGAAGCATTTTAAAACCTGGTTTCTTGCTAGAGCATTCTTCCCAGTGAATATTTGGTGGATTTGGATTGAAAATGTCTACAGTATCTGAACTTTCAGATCTGACAAGTAGAAATTCGATGTTTGAATTTCTGAGTTGAATGGCTGTTGCAACAACCACTAAATGTAGTACTTCCTTTTCTCATAGTAAATTAAGATAACCTTGCAAGATAACTTATTATAATAAGATACCAGTGCAAGAACTGGTAGGGCAGTAAAGGAAATATTAGTCCAAATAACCTCGTGTGCATTGAAGCTGTTCTACAGTAAGCCTTTCCCTCTTGCATTGCCAGAAGAGCTGTTGTTGCATTGTTAGAGGAGCCTACCTTGTCTTCCTTTTTAAAACAGCAAAATATTGCTGGCTTTTAACTTTTTAAATGAGAAAAAAATAGGTCACTTAACATCCAGCAAATTAGAATACTACTTACCAAGCAGATGCTTGCATAAGGTCAGGCTTGGTTCAGTTGTGGAAGGTTCTGTGGCTGGGGTCAGGGAAGCAAGACCTTGTGGAGCTTTATCTGAAAAGTTGTATTAAAATCTTTATTGACTCAGGTGCCGTGATGTTTATGCTGTTCAGTTTTTCTTTATTAGCTATTGGGGGGGCAGCCTTCAGCATTTCCTTGTGCAGCAGGAAGCAGTGATATTACTGCCACTGTAACTCAGTCATTCTTAATCAGATACAGTGTGTGAAGCCCTGGAGAAGGGCATTAGGAAGGTCCAAAGAGAAAACACTGTCTATAGGAGAAGGGAAAAAAGGGGAGGAGGGGCCAAAAGCTGATCTGATACAATAGTAACGAAGGTATGTCTTCTCCATATAGGAAATGGACTTTTTAGGGCAGAAAGGAATTCACTTTTGTAAAATTCAGCTCCTTTAGAGTTCTACTTAAGTTTAAAAGCTGAAAAATCAGGCCTTAAGATTCTTTCCAAGGTATCTTTTTAAATATCTTGCTTGCTTTTTTTTTAAAGCTAGCATTGTGCCTTGTCCTTTATGTCAGAAGAAAGAGGTTTTTTACATACCCAATTTGAGTACAAAGGCTTCTCCAATAACACTTTATTCTTAATAAGTGTAATTTTAGTGGGTTTGAGCAAACAGTATACACTCTTTATTTTTCCAATTATTTTTAAATTTCTCAGATGTTTTACTGCCGAGCTACTGCGAGTACTGAATATACTGGGATACATTTAGACTAAATGCATTTCTTCCTTTGTAGCCTCTGGCTACAGTTCCTTCCTTAGTCTGTTGCTGTCAGGAGGTTTATGCCAATGTCACAGTGCTTATTGTATTTGGATCATGCTTGTCAATATGGTTTGTTTTCTAACAACAGCAAAAGCAAAAAACACATCCTGAACTAGTTATGTTACATGTCTGTTGCTGCACGACATAGTAGAGAAACTGTAGACATATGCTTCAAGCTAGGTCTGGCTTATTCCTGCATGTTTCCTTGCCTTTTGGTTGGAATAAAGATTATATTTCAGGTTGAACCTGCCCAAGCACATTTTGAGTGCTTTATGGGATGAGAGATTTTAGGATATATTTTTATTATTTTCCTTGATTTCTGTTTTGTAAGATTGAATGTATTCTTTTCATATTCTTTCCTATAAATTACTATCTTTTTGCTGTGATTTAAACATGGTAGGGGCTTGTCTGTTAAATGAGCTATGGTTTTTTGTAAGAGTTGCTTTAAAAAAATTTAAAATATTCCTGTGTTAAAGGATAAAAGTGCAGTTTTGATCTCTAGGGGGTTGGTCTTTTAAAAAAACATATTCTTACAATCCTACTCAGATGCCAGAGATACCATAAGCTGATACAAAGCTGATTTTGTATGTAAATATCTTGTTGCATTATATTTATGCAAGCACACATCATTTTTAATGTGCTTCCATGTCTTCCATGCTGCAGTATTTTTAATTAACAAAAGATAAATTGTTACCAGAAGTGCTTCCATACTGATTAATTTGGTGCACCAAAATCTTTGTACAGCCTGCAGCTGCTTGTGCAGGGCTGGCTCAGTGATGGAAAAGAGGTGACTTTACAGAGGGCCTCATGGACACAGTGATTAGCAGATGAGAGCTTTACAAAGCTTTGCAAAACCAAACAAGCAAGAGCTGAAGGTTGCCTCAGTAGTTCTTGACAATTATGTGGTGAGTAGGGTCAACTGGGCATCCCATTTAGGTGTATTGGAATTCTATGCACTCTGGGAATTTGAAGATAGTTTATCATGTCCTTGTTTAATATATAAAGAAAGTGGAGTACAGGTGTAGTGAAAAATAAACACAGTGTGTAATTTCATGTGGTGGACATATTTTCATTTTTATGGCAGTGCAATAGAGCTGTGGAGCTTGAGTGCAGGTGAATTTTGTCTCTGACATTGTAGGTGTAGTAACAGCCAAACTACAGCTGAGAGCAAGTGGAACTCTTAGATTATGAATACTTCCAAAAAGGTCTTGGGACTACAATAAATAAGGTAAAATAAGAAATCCATATGTGCTGTATTTCAAAGACTGTTTTTGATCAGGGGTCACTGTTGCATAATAGAAGAACTGGAGAATATGAAACTTCTTTATGTGTGTGTCTAACTTTAAAGAGTTTAGTAGTGAAGAAAAAGAGCTAAATTTCTGTACCACAATGACTCCTTGGTTTTGATTTGTTTCATACTATTGGAGCTATGTTTTGGCACATTTGGTAGCCTGATTGGAGTTTCTTTATGTGTAAGGTAATATTTTAGGGACTTCTTGTACAGATCAGAATTTTTGAAGTAGCATTTCATTCCAGTTTTGAATATGGTCATTCTTCAAGTTGTTGTTTAATTTTAGAGTTGTCAGACAACTTGATGAAACTTTAATGTCAAGGGCTGTAAATATTACATGAGATGACATTTTGGAAAGAACTTGTGCTCTAGCTGCAGTATTTCTCACTCTGCTAGAATATTTCTCCCTGTGAAACCAAGCACCATGGTTCCATCACACTGCAAAGGTACAGATGTAAAATAATGATTTGGTGTGCTCAGTTCCTTCTCTATCACTTACAGTTGATAAGCTCTTAGTGTATTAGAGAAGTTTCTGCTGTTACACTCACCAGGAAGGTATTTACATTTTGCACTGTTAAGTGTCATCTGATTTCTGTTATTATAGTCTTCGGTTTAGTCGTTTCTGTATGTGTGATATTCCAGTCTTCCCTGCTGTTACTGGTGCTCTTCAGCTTTGTGATATCTACTCCTTTTATGAGCATGCATTTATTTTTGTGCCAAATTTTAAAACGAAAATGTTAAATCAGTTTCAAAACCGATCCCAAAGGATTAATATTAAAAATTTCTCTCTGGTTTTATTGCCTCTTTCAGCACTACACAGTCGTCTCTCCTTTAGCCAGTTTCTTATCAATACTTTTCCTACTACTGTCATTTGTTCTTTCAGTGACACTTTCTCTCATGTGAGAAAAATTAAAAATATTTTGACATGGAATTGTGTCTCAGTCCATAATACTGTGACAAAAATTACCTGATCTTGATGAATTGTGCACACAAAGGAATTCAGATTTTGTTGCCAGTGTTTGCATGGTATAATGTGGTATTCCTTGTATTCATTCTAAGTATTACGCGTTAAGTTTAAGGAAGTGAAGGTTGTTCAGTATTGATATAGTCTACGTGGGTTTTGCCTGATTAATTGCTATAGGTCCAAATAACATTCTCGTCCTACTCATCTGTGTCACAAAGCTGATATTCCTTTTAAAAATGTACAGTCCAAAAGCTGGTAGAAAACTTAAGTAACAAAAGTATGATTTATAGTGACAACACTCGTCAATGGACTCAAAAAGAAATTACTGTCAAGTCATAACTCTTAATTGAACATCGAGTCAGCATTTATTTACCTTGTTTCTTTAAAACCATACTTTCTGGAAAATATTTGTCTGTATTATTAATGGCATGGTTGCTTTTGACAGTCAAATGCTTAGGAGAGTTGTGAATACTGAAATGTAAAACATCATGACTGCCAGTTGAATATTTAGGAGGGAATAACTTCTCTCACCAAAAAATCAGAAGAGATCTGAGGATGTAATGAAAACTAATGTAGCATTTGTGCATTGTGATACCTTGTTCCAAACCAGACCTTTCCATCACTCCTCACAGATCTGATTCAAATAAAAGAAAAGTGATTTCTAATAAATGATGTTTGACGTTAACAGTCTATGATTAAAAAAAAAGTCTGTCATCAAGAATCACGCCAGTTTCATAGAAACACAAACATAGAAGCTGCTCAGTGCAGTTTCCTTGGGGAAATAGGAGTTCTGTTATCCCATTCTTGCTGCTTCTGTCATTTTCCTGCTTTTTCTGAGAGATTAAAAAAATATCTCTCCCATAATTTAAAAT
Organism: Entomyzon cyanotis; assembly: GCA_024500445.1. Classification (NCBI taxonomy): domain Eukaryota; kingdom Metazoa; phylum Chordata; class Aves; order Passeriformes; family Meliphagidae; genus Entomyzon; species Entomyzon cyanotis. Next base: position 21,949,875 of record JAKEPQ010001015.1, on the reverse strand, counting down.
TATTTAGTAACTTCTGTAGTCTTCCAGTAACTACATGAATGCAAAACAGATTGCTGATTTCCCTACTTACCTTTTGAATGTGTTGCCAGAATCCGTGTTTGAGCCTGCTAAAACTCTGCCTGTCTCAATGTATTTGTCCTGCTTCCTCCCAGTGTACCCCAACTTGAATGTGTGTATCTTAGAGTGTCTTGATAAAACTAACATGAAACTTCTAACACACTGGACCTTTTTCGAAGATACTATGTAGAGAAAAAAAAAAATCTAGATTTTCACTTTAGTATTAGGTGTGTTGTCTTCATGTTGCAGGTGCTGATTTTTGTGGGTTAGAAAATGTTGTGTAATGTTTTGGTTGTGCTTGTGTGATTCAGATCAATACACATTTCACAACGTGTTTTGTCTCTATTATTGTTTCTCAATTCCCTATACCAGATCTGTGCAGTGCAACATGTATAGAATATTATTAGCAGCATCAAAAGAACCTTCTAATCCCTCTGTTCTAGAAACAGTGATGAAATAATAGAATTGTTCTGAGAATATCAGGAAATTCCTGTTGCCACATGAAAAGAGAACATCTTGAACTGGATTGAAGTAGTTTCTGCTAATCCTGTTAAAAATTTTGACACAATCCTGATGTAGTCTTGGGGTCTGTTATGATTGAAATTCTTTGTATCTGGTCTACTTGAACACACTGCAGCAGTTACTGAAAAGCAAATGTACATTTAAGGTAAAAATGCAGTTAGTGTGTGAAACAGTAGAGAGATGCTTGTGAGGGATTCATACTATAGGCTTTGACATAATTTGTGTTTCATGGTAATGAGAATTCTTGGCTGAAAGTATCTGATGGTGAGACACTAGTTTTTACAACATTGAAATAGCACCAGTAATAATTTTATTGAAATTGGTAATTACATTAACAAAATATATTAAGTAGAAGAGCGCTGAATGCCTTATCTTCTGTGTGCTACTTTTTTGGGTACATTTCCAGTCTAATAGATCTTTTTGAACCACAATTTTATTTCAGTGAGTATTTATGACATTCAGATCTCAGCTCTGGGCAGGCAGTAGTTTACCACTGTTACATAATTTTATATACTCCTCAGTTCCAGATCCATGAGAAGAAAGAAGATAATTTCCATGGATATTTTTAGCAATGTTATGTTTATTAAAAGAACCAGCATTGAGTTGGCTATCAGTTTGACAGGGTGTTGGGCTGTCTTATCTTCACTATGCTTTGCCATGGAGGGCAAGGACACCTTGTGGTCCTTTCCAACCTGGTGTTCTAGCATTCTGTGATCTGTTTAGAACAGGTTGACTACTAAAAGTTGAGTACTAAAACTTTGATACTTAAATATTGGCCATTGCTTTTTGACGTTTAAACACAGAGTAGGCACCTATCTTTGAATCTGTGAAAAAGAATAGTATTAGGTGTGTGGGTACCTTTCCTTACTTCGGAAGCATTGTTTTCTCATAATACTTTGGTATGGTGTTGATAATGTCAAGAACTGTGGGAAAAAAGTCCCCATTTTTTAAAAATAAACACTCTGCTGAAAGCCATTTGGCTGATGGTGAGCTCAGAAAAGGCTCTCCTGATTGGAGCTGAGGCACAGGTGCCCAGTAGGAATGATCTTTGATTTCACACATCTGAATAAAACTCAGTAAAACTTCTACTTGTTTTTTTTAAATTCAGACTTTTCCTGAAGCAGATCAGCTTTCACATGTGTTCAAAGAAAGCTTTTTATTAACTCTGCCTATGTATCATGTTAATAAATCATTTATAGATGCAACAGGTCTACTTGCCAGTTTAAGTTCGAAATTGTTGCCTGCTTTAAAAATTTTGCATTCCATTTGGTTTCCAGAGAGAAAAGCAATGCTTGAATCTCAGCCAGACAAGAATGATTAATTCATCATTTATCAAGTCACATATCCCGCAACTCTCTAAAAATCAATGTCAAAACTACCTAAAACTGCTCATTATGCAAGGTAGGAGGTGCACCTCCTGTAACATTACATTTAACCAAAGACTTACTGTCAGACTCCTTGTTAACCATTAGGTGCACTGGAGCCAACTAATTCTGCTTAAACAGGCAAGCAACAATGAGATTAACTGTAGGTTGTGACTCAAAATAGCAGCTTTGATCCTCCAAGTGACCAGCAATTTAAATGGTGAGGAGACTAGACAGAAAGTAAGCATGGGGGCGAGGGAAACAAAGAGGAGGAAGATAGGAGTCACTTCTGAGGGCTTGAGGGATGGTGTGTGTGTGTTGTACTTTTGAATATTCCTAAATAATTGTTTGTTCTGAGATAGTATTCTCTGACTTTCTTTTAAAATTGTGAAATCAGCCACAGTTTTCACTTAGTAGCTGCAGTTCTTCATTTGAATCTATCTTTAGTACAACATGTTATTGAGGCACGTCAAATCAGTCATATCCTTAATCTCGAATAAAAAAAATAAGCAGTGCTTAAAAGAAGTGCGTGGTTTCCTACTGTATGTTCTTATTGTAACATTTTTGATATGAATTCTGTTGTTGCATTCAGTGATAGAACCTAAAAATGGAAAAGCTGGAATCACTTTCCATAGTTTTCTCTGAGATGCAGGCTTGCGGTTCACCTGGGTGCTTCAGCAAACTTGACTCTTGCCCGAGCTCAAACTGATTCTTACCACCTTCCCCTTCAGCTGTCTGCACAAGGTGCTGCTTTCCAGCATTTTCAATACTCAGAAATTCTCTCTCTGACAAACTCCTCCTTTCTGCAGTTAATGATTTTTGTATGAACATCAAATATGAAAGAGCACAATAGAAAAAAAAATAATTGGTTGTTACTAAATAATGAACAGGCAGGCTAGGAGTCTGAAGCTCAGCTTCACATCCTGCTGTTTGCTGTTTCCTTTCCATTGTACTTCAGTTGATGTTTATGCCCCACAGCAAAGAAGGGTCAAGGAGCTCTCTTTCTGAGGAGAAGTTCCCAGACTCTGTAACATCTTGCTTGGTGTCCTGTGGTCAGATGAAGGATCAGAGCCTCAGTCCATTACAGAATTTTCACTCCAATTATCTCAGTCTGAAAAACAGAACCTCTGAGGATAGGGTGTTGAACTGCAAATCCTCATTATACAGGTCAGAAATCTGTTACTTTGAATGTAGTTTTAGTGTCTAAAAGGAAAGCACCCTTTCCTGTCCCAAAATAGCAAAATGAAAGAAAAAAGTCTTTTTAAGAAGGAATGAAATTGATTTTCATTTGGGCACAGGAGACTTTTGGAGAGTCTCCTAACTCATCTTGCAGTCCCCCTGGATATGGTCAGACATAAACCTCTACAATTTCACATGGAATTAGCTTAACACAAATGAAAAGCTAATGCCTGTAGTAGCATACAGTGTATGTTCTTTTTCCAGTCAGGGTAGGGTTTCTGACCGAAATGACTCCTCCAGGCTCCTCTGTATTGAGGTTTGGGGACGGCTGGTTGTGTTTGACGTGCCCAGCACAGCCACTGTGGCACAGTGCACTGGGGCTGACTTCCCACCACAACTCAGAACTGAGCAACAAGGCTCAATGTTTACTTCTCACCCTTTAAAAAATTATTTTGGAGTCATGGGTGATACAGCAAATAAAAAAAAAAAAAACACATCATGACAGAGGTGAGAGGATTTTTATGTTTCTTTATTTCTGCTTTCCTCATGGATTCAGAGGCATTTATGTCCCTCTTCAGCTCCTCCCTCTGGTGGGTTATTTCTCACTGTGTGCTGTTCTGCCTCTGGAGGACTTGGTTGAGGATTTCATGAGAGGGTTGTGACGTGATTCCTCACCTGGCTGTGGAACAGCACACAGGAAGTGATGCAGTCCTTTTACTTCTTTCTTTGCAGTATACAGCCTTGCCTGTGTACACTCCTGTAAGGAACTCACTCTTCTTCTTGCTGCCTCCAGCAAGGCTTTGATTCAGCCTGTACCACCATTGGTCAGGTTGGTGGTTGACATGGAAGGAATAATAACATGAAGTAATCTAAATTTCCAGTGAAATACAAATTTTCTTCCTTCCCTTGCACATATATAGGTGCTTTTACTCTCCTTTTCTGTGTCCCTAGAAACAGTCTCTTTTGCATTTCTTGTGTTCAATAGCAGTATCTTCTGCTGTGTTTAACAACTTGTGAATAGAATTCATTCAATTCAGTTTTGTTTTATTTTTCCAGATAACCAAGAGGTAATAAATAAGATGCCATATTTGCAATACAGTAAATAACATGTTCAAGCTGAGGGGAAGCAAGAGAGCTTATCCTGAATTTACTTTTATTATTTCAGGAGTAGCAGATTCTTTGCTCTTCACTGTTCCACTTTTTACTTACTCACTAGGAAGGAATCTTCTTTCCTATTAGCATTTAACCTCTATACTGTTAATTTAGGGCACAGTTAAGTAGAAGACAGATTTGGAAGAGCTGTACTTTTTTTTGTTGTTCTGTTCCCCCATCCCCCCTTTTTTCCTTGGAGAAGGGTAGATATTCTTAAGAACACTCACTTCCATTAAAAAAAAAAGAAATCTCAAGTATCTGTGTAACTGCTGAATAAACCTTTATTGGTGAGGAATGAAGAAAGCAAAGGTTCTGTGCAGCACATTAAAATGGCTGTATAGTAGTGTTGTTTTCAGAAACATTCTTCTTCTGCTGGGCAATCTTTCAAGTAATATATGAAATCTAAAGGCCTCCTAGCCTGGGAGAAGAGCAGTAAAACATATAGGATATAGCAGTGCTTCTTCACATATTGCAAGAGCTATTGCAAGTATTTGATGTATATATTTGTTCGCTTGGGATGGTGTTGGTTATTTTCTCCTTGTAAATTTTTTTTCAGCCTCCAGGGTTTTCTTGCAGCTTTGTATCTTATCTTTGTTCTGTTTCCCACATAACTCAGGAACAAGAAGCAATTCATTTAAATTTTTGTTGTGTGCTCCCTATTCCTGAATATTTTAAGTGTCTTTATAATGTTCCACTTTCTTCTGTGTATTTCCCCCTCTTCCTTTAATACATTTTTAATAGTTTTTTATTGCTGATCGAACAAATGGATTGGGGAGAGATAAGATCAACCTTATATTAAGACTGTATATCCTTCTTTTGGAAAAATGAAAAGCATCAAGTGATCTCTGAACTTACTTCTGCACAGACCTCGTGTTCCCTCACCTCATATAATTATTGGTGTATTTATATCTGTGTAATTATTCCCGGAGAAAGGTAGAAAAGGACTAAGGAAGAGTTGTTGTGTGATGCAGGATGGACCCAGCAGGTTAGTTTGTTTCTTGATCAGTCCCAGAAACTTTCTAGTGATTTACAACTAATAGCTTACGTAAGCTCAGGGCACTTATAAATATCCCTCATAATTAAAATACATGTAGGTGTGCCGTATACAGATATACATACAAAGATGTATGTAAGAATATATATTAAAAATTTGTTCGATTGTCCAGACAGCTTCTGAGTGAACATCATTCTCTGAATTGCTTTGTTAGCATCATCAGTGGATTTTTTAAAAATGAATACATAAAATGGTTTTTTACTGTCGTTATCAAAACCAGTGTAAGTCCTCAGTTTATGTTGTCTGGTTTACTCTCAGAATTTTTCAATGCTGTGCGCTGTTTCAGAGGCTATGTGTGGTTGTACTGAAAAGCAAAGAGCAGAGACTGCATATCTAAAATGAGAATCAAAAGGAAAGCAAACATTTATGTGCCTAGAAATATGTGTTAAGGTTTTTTAGCATAGGTGGTAATTTACAGTGCAGCAGCTGGGCATATTCTGGATTCCTTGTTAGCCTCTTCTTTCAGGATTTCTTTGCCAGATGGCACTCACAGATGGACATAACATTCTTAAGGAGCTTACTCTTTCTACTCCCTTACCCGCCAGTAACTCATGATACTATTAGAAATCTAAAAGCTTTGACATGAATTAGCCTTACTTAGCAGACTTTAATTTTTTAATCTTTAGAATATGCTGCAGGGTAGTAGTGCTTGTGGATTTCTTAATCTGTTTACTTAAGTTCTTAGAAGCCAAAATGGAATTCCAATAAAGTTGACTTGGCAAAACATGGCAAATATACAGTCATTTTATTGCTTTTTAAATTGCCATGATAATATTTTTTTTTCTTATCTTTTGGAGCTAAAATACAGAATGATACAAAAGAGTACAGTTTGACAACCCAGAAACAGCTCTGTCAACTGAAGTTCACAGAGTTCAAGCAATTTGCTTGGCATTCCATTGTAACTACATTGAAATATTAAGTGAATAAACCTAATGTTTAAATTTGGCTGGTCAATGCCATCTTGTTTCTACGATCATCGTCTTAAATGAGTTTGGTTTTTATTAGTAAACATTTCAAAGTATCATCTAAAAGGGTGCCTCAAAAAAAGAGCGAACTGTGCTCAAGACATTTGAATGCACTTCTGTGATAGTTACTTGTTTGTCATGTACTTGGTGTCGTTTCTCAATATTCATGCAACTTCAGGCTTGAAGGCCATTATTCTTTCCAGTGTTGACTCAAATGGCTGTTTTCCCTGATGAATGTTGTTGGTGTGGAGTTTCTGTTGAGGAATGTGGAACTATAAGCAGAGTGATCAGATCCAAAAAAAGCATTGTGACAGCTGGGCAGGTTAGAGAGGCAAAAATAGTGAGTGCCCTCAGCCAGGTCCTCTGCTGCATGTATTAGTAGCTTATTACAGAAGTAGAGGAACACCAGATGGAGATAGACACATGAACTCAGTTTTTGTTTTGTTTTCTAAGTGCTGTGTAAATTAAAGATGCCCAACTCTTCCTTCACAAACAGTACATAGCTTACCATGGCGCAAGTTCTGGTTCATGGCCTATTTTTAATTATGTTTTTTTACTTTAGGGCCCCTTGCTAGGTGAGCAATCCACTCCCTGCCATCCCATTTTTCCCAGGGCTTTTTCATTTCACATTCCTGTATTTTCAGTGTAGGCACAGTTAGTCACATAAGGATATTATTTAAGCACCTATTTTGAATCTTTCTGCCTGCAAGTAATTGGGTTCTAAAGAGCCATCTATGAGCAAATAGCCCTAATGTAAATAATTTTCTTTTGCATATGTTGAAGTGCTCTGTTCTAGGGAATGTCTATTCCTGAGAATAGTCTTTCATAATAATAAAAAAGCATGCATATACTTACTGCAAATTTACAAAACAATTTAGCTCATGGAAGCATGGTGAGAAAAGTAATCCATGCACTGGCATAAGTAGTCCAGGCCAGGACAGTGCCTGGTTTGCATCTTCAGCAAATTCCTTATATATTTTGCCACCTAAAAGTCTTCCTGTAAGCCTTGCTTTGCTCCTGGCTGTTTTAAAAATATATATATGCACACATATGTGCATGCTGAAGCCATTCTTATGAGGAGATGAGTCTCCTCTGGTAGCCAAGACTTTTTAGAGAGAGAAAACCTGTGTGACAGGGCAGTAGTACGGAGGGCTGCTCATGGAGTGGTGTCTGATGGCTTGAGGGCAATCTTGCCAGCATTGGTTATCTTGACAGTGCAAGCAATGGCAGAGACTAACCTTGATTGCTGAGCATTTTGGGATAAATAGGGGCTTTCTGTTAGTCAGACTTTAGAGCAAGGAAAGGAAGTTTTTAATTTTAACAAATTTTGTAAGCCTGACTGTTACTAAATGTCAAGATACAATCAAGACAATTTTGTGGTTTTACCTGTCATATCCCTTCAGAGTTGAGAAATGGAGAGAGGAACTTTGCCAATTTTTGTTTTATGAACTGCAATTTCCAGTGCAAAAATAGGCATGTTCTTAATGCTAAGGCTAAAGACTCTGAGCCACAAAAACTCAGAAGTATGTAGGCTGCTACAACTAAGCATGTAGTACTTTGGTGTTTCTACATTTCCGAATTAGGTTTGAGGAGCTTTGGTACAATATAACCAGAATGTTATTAGTGAAATAAATTTGAAAAGGCAGCTTTAGTTATTATTTCAGAATCACAGGATGGGTGAGGTTAAAAGGGACCTCTTTAGGTTAGCTACTCTAACCCTCCTGCTCAGAGCAGAGTCACTGAGAGCAGATTCCCAAGTCCCATTTCCTGTTGGATATTTTGAGTAGTCCTTTCAAATTAACCATTATTTAGGATTGGCTTTGATGACTGAATGGCACAGTACCTCCAGAGCTTTATAATACTGTGTTTGGTTATGTTACAACTTGTTTCATGTAAGAACATCTACCTTATTTCCCAAGTGTTGTCTCATTCATTTTTACAAATTGTGTTCAGTTAGTAGCAATTTTTACTCATTTTCTATGTTGGTTTTTGGACTTCTCAAACCAAATACTTGTTTTTCAAATTGGTTTTTATTTCTGAAATAGTTAAAAACATTCCTATTTTGTTTTGCCCATCCTATGTTTGCACATCTTTCAAAACTTTCATGCTTATGCCTCGAATATTTTGCAGCAGGAGAGACCATCATAAATAACTATTTGAAACTATTAGAATTACCTGAAAAAGAAATGCAGTACAAGGCTCTCATATTTTCATGCATAAAATTTTACTGAATAATACTATTCTGTCCAAGATCAATGCATTATTAAACATTCAAATGTTCAATAGTTTATGTGTGCCCAATTTATATATGAGTCCTTACAAGTTTTTTTTGTCTAATATCAGTAACTCAGCTACAAGTCAACCCTGAGGAAAGTTACAAACTTCTGTAGCCTTGATCCACTGTGAGAGGCCATTTAACTTGGTTTTGGGTTTTTAAATTTGTTTTTGACTGTTCTTATGTCAAACCATTTCAATTAACTTCCATTATTAAATTTGAACGTAGACAAGTTTCAGAATGTATTGCGCTTTCTTTTACATGCTTGATTGTTTGACATAAGGAATTGTCTTTCTGATAGTGTCTACCACTTTTATTCTTATTTCATTGGTATTTAAAATCACATCTGTTAATCAGCCTTCTAAGGTACTAAATTTACAGTGGTTATCAAATAGCGCAGTGTGTTCCTGGTTTTAGTCTCTAAAGCTGACAAGACAATACAAATAATCCTTAGACATCACAAGTGACTTTGCCCTGACATCTCTTTAAAATGCTGCGTAAGGGGCCTAACCTGCATGTGAGGATTTTTTCCACAGATATCTGGTTCTGTCAGCTGATTAGCATTTTAGATGAAGACAGTCACTGTGAGGAGTATGTAGCTGCCAAGCATTTATCCAAAAGAATTTATCAAATCACCCCTTTTACTTATTTTTTTAAAGAAGGAAAAAGAATGGACATAAGCAGCTTTTAAAAATAATTATTCTTGGTTTGCAACTGTTATCGTGTTCGAGATATCCATTACTTGGAAACAAATACATATGCACAAAGCCCACAGGGAGACATTTTTCTAAGGTAAATTAATTCTAGGATATTATAATATGATGTGGTGGAGCATATATTTATAAGCCAGTAACTACACTCAGTTCAAGTGTTCAGGAATGAATATGAGTGCCTGAACAAACTCAAGATATATATGTGTTGGCTGATGTACTCATTCCCTGTTGTTTGTTATTATTTCCTTTATTAGCATTTGAAATTCATAAAGAACATTGGATACCATAAGGTAAATACTGTGTTGTGTCCAGAATACTTGTCTGAGTAGCAAAAATTAAAGACTGTAGAGAAAAGGACTGGGAGAGGACTTTGAGAGGTCAGCTAGTACTTTTCTTGGGCTGCAAGGCAAGATCAAACTGTAGCTAAACCAATCTTGACAGATGTTTGTCTGATTGGTTTTAGAAAAAAAGTGATGGAGATGGTGACATTTCCTGAAGCAATTTTTTCCAGTGTCCTATTGTCATTGTTATAGAAGTATTTTCTAATGTCTCATCTGAGTATCTTTCATTGGTACTTAAATTCATTACCTTTTGTGTTATCCACACTGAGTGTGGGTGAGAATTCAACTTAGTCTTTTTTGCATTATATACTTCAAGTCTGTGGTGCAGATTCTTTGCAGTAAAAGAGGAATGTGATTATTTTATTTTTAGTGAAAACCGAAATTATTTCTCTCAATGTGGATTAGGGATTAAAAAAGTACACTTTGGCAGAAAACGTAGTCTGGAACTAAGTTTGGAAGTATCTGATTCTGTAGGTGCTGTAGTAAATGGACTGCATGTAGTACATGGAACCTTGAAATTTGTGTTGTTTTTTGTTTAGTTTTGTGATACTATGAAGAATAAAACTTGGTTAGGATGTGTGACTGTATGAATGCAAAATTGTCCACACTGATCAATAAATAAGGACTGTATCACGAATCTAGAACCTATATTGTTGTGGTTTGGTTGATGTTTCCAAGTAATTGATGAGAGTCTGTCCACTGAATGTAATGAGATTTAGAGAATCTGCTGCTGCTTAGAGTAGAGAGATTCTTTTAGCAGAGGTGAATTACTGAGTGTTCCTGGAACAGCACATATGTAATAATTTATTATCAAGAGTTAAAGGGAAAACAAGGGAGTTTTACACTGTTATGGTGCTGTTGAAGAAAAAATAATTATAAGGTTGATTGTAGCACTTATTTTTTCCATGTAGTTGCTCTTCTCCTTAAGGCTTAAATTCTGAAGTCTTCAGTCTTTGGCTATTCCTGTTGACTTCAGGGCTATATGCAAGGCTACTACATCTTTTTTTGGTTGTAAGCTTTAGTTTGTCAGCTTTACATGAAGCAGGTTTTGTTTAGTATACAAACACGCTGCAATGGTTTGGGTGCTATATAAATAATAAGGCTAAGATCAAAGTTATTTAAATGATTTTGGTTTCAATCAAAATATGCACTTTTTGGATTTCACCCAGGAATGAAGGAGTGTCTGTTTAGGAGAGAAGGCACAGTAGAGTCTTGATAAGAGGCATGGTTAATGAGGTATAACATATTCCAGTTTTCTCATGCTGCTATCTTGTGCAGCCTATCTTGTTGGGATTACTAAAGGATAACTGCCGACTGTCCAAATCTAATTTGGCTCAGTGCACGTTGGTCTTTCTGCCAGATGGAGCCTATTTCTACTTTTGCTCATCAGAATTCAGATAAACCGTAGTTGGCAGAATATGGCAATGCTGACTTTGATAAAACCCAGTCCACTGTAATGGAAAATAGAAATAACCTGCTGGACATCAATGTCCATACATTTGACTATGAAAAAAGGCATTATTTGATGAGCATTCTGGGTGGAAGTTTCCCAGTTTTTCACTCTGCATATCTAAAGCAAGCTGTTGGTAGAGCATCACTGAATACCTTAATAAAAACTTCACAGGCACCAAATTTTCTCGTTTCATTGGAGTGCTGCCAAATTCAAATGTCTTCGTTTTTAATCATGGATGTAGCATTTCTTTGTGAGAGAGGTGTTTGGAAAGGAAGTCTGTCTGAAACAACAAAAGGGAGTGAAATAAGCAGTTTGCCAAACTTCTGTCCTGACTAAGGATAATCCTGTGTTCTGAAGGAATTTTTGATAAAAAGTCCAGGCATTCTGGCATTAAATTCTTGGTTGTGTTTCTTTCAAAGCAGGTAACTTGGCAAAGGATGGCATTTCTTGTTTTGAAAGTGGATAATTATAATCATTGATGTCTGCTTTTAACCTTTTGATTTCTACTTTTGGGGAATGCTCCTGCAAGTACAATGAGAAAATAATGTGTTATGGAAACTTTAATTGGTAATAAGCTTTCTGGATCACTTTCTCTGTGCCAGCAGTTACACCTGAAACTAATTTACTTCTTTTTCAAATGTTGGTGTTCTAATTGGCATTGGTAGCATTAAAAAATGCTGTTCCTGTGAAGTTTTCATGGAAAAATAATTTAATGTAAGCTATTCACTTTGTTCCTTGCCATTCAAGAATAGCATGTCTTGGGGCATGTGACCTGTTTAGGAAAATTAATTTATTTCCATGCTTTTCTAATGTTAGCATTAGAAATAAAAATCTCTTTCTTATCTACTAGGCTCAAATAAACTGGTAGCTCAGCTATCAAATTGCTCCTTTGATTTCTTTATTCATTTCTTTATTCAGGTCCATTTCTTTATTCAGGCTCCTCTCACGTTGTGGTTGTTGAATTTAGAATAGTGTGAATCCCTTTATTGTCATTTCAGTTCTGCTGTTTTTTGAAGAGCTCAGCTGTGTATGCAAGGACAGTCCATCAGCATCTGAAATGTTTGTTCCAAGGAGGACATGTTACACATATTGAGAGGCTCCTTCTGGCCACTTCTGTTGATCTTGCTGAGAAGGACTCACTTTTTCCTCCATTTCTGTCTGATCATTTGTGTTTTGAAAGAAAAAATAATAATACAGATGAATAACTAAAACAAGTAAATGCTGCATCATAACAGTACAGTTACCAAGAAGAGGGATCCCTTCTGGTCACAAAATCTTTAATGCCACTAGGGATTTTATGACATAAACTTTAAAGGTATAAGCCTGTGGGTTGACCCATTGGCACAATCTTTGGTACTGTTTGACACAACTGCTGCTCAATCATTTCTGATACAGTTCTTGAAATAATTGTCCCTCTATCTTTGATGCATCTTCCACTCTGTTTGTCTGATCCCCTCCTCCATGAAGCTGCCCTTGAAACAAAATTAATATTCTGAAATCTGCTGCTTCCGTTTCTGTAGACCTGAGGAACTTCATGTGGTCTTACAAATAACAGAATAACATTGATCCTGTGATTCAAAGAATGACATAGATGAACTTCAGGAACCCATATGCTTTGAAACCATAAGATGATCAGATAATTCAAGTTGTAAGGAAATTAAGGGAGTTTTCTAGTCCAAATTTTAATATGCAAGACCTCACGATTCCTTAAGTTTTCTTTAGTATAAGAAATGAATCCAGGAAAAAAAATACATTCACATGTATTAAAAATTCTTTTTTAGTTTATTTTACAGCTGGAATGTACTATGGATTTAGCATGTCTCAGAGGGAATACTTTTTCTTGAGTCTTACTGAACAAATGAAATTCTACTCCGGCTCATTAACAGAGAAATCAAAATAAATGGCAATAATCCAGGTATCTGCTGTAGTCCTATTTCAGAATGTTGTTTATATTAACACAGTTAGTATGTAAAATGTTTGGGTTTTAATTACAGCTTAAGAAAGTAAACGGTTTTAAAGAGAGGTGAGTGAAGTCATCTGGGTAAACATGCCAATCTGAAGAGCAGCTCCCCAAATTAAACCGAGAAGCATTATGAGGAAGGATTAATCAAAGATTTTTCAATTTTTTTCATGAGCCTTCACACTCATTTTCTGTGCAAGTGAAGTATTTGGTATTACACACTGTTTATTTCTATTGCATTCTCCAGAAAGCAACAGCAAAGCTGCTGTGCAGTGCTGATTTTCTCCTACAGTCAAGGCCAACAAAGCTCAGAAAAGTAGCAGTTGCCCCTGGACACTCTGTCAAAGTTTAAATGGACATATGTGTTTCTAGAGAAGTTTATTTGATCCAGGTTTCTGTTAAATCACTCACTGAAAAAAAAGAGTTGTTTCTTTGGGTATGCCGAGTACCTGTGTTCCCTTAATTCAGTGTGGAGCATATTTGAAGCGTTTGTGTGAGCTTGGCTTGTGCCAGGTCCATCTCTGGCAACCTTCACCCCTTGCACATGGAGCTTGCCACAGAAGCTGCTGTCAGAGCAGGGCTGAACTGTCTGGGACTTGGTCAAACTCAGCATCTCCAGAGGGCACAGAGGTGTCAGAGCTATTGCCCCCACTCAATACTTGTTCCCACTATAAAGCTGGAACTCATAAAATTCACTTTCAAGAAGTACGAGCATTTGAAAGGTATTAGTGTTTCATATTTCAAGTGAGCAGACCTATTTCTTTTATTACAGTGAACTAATTACAGACTTAGTGGGGTATTTGGGCTCCACAGCCCTCTAGCTGGATGATATTAGTTGCTTGACTGAGCACCATGGTTCTTGTTGAGTGATGTTTAAATTGTCTGCCTGCAATCAGCTGGTAACTCTTAACTATAGAGATTCAGCCCAGTGGTCTATTCACTAAGCCATATAACTTCCCATTATTTGCTCATTACTTTTGCCAGATTTTAGCTATTTGGTCTGGAATGTTCCTTCCTTGGTGTTTGCCTGAAGCAGTAAGTGTTCCTCTTTCCAGAAATAAGATCAAGAAACACAGATTTCTTTTCCTATATAGATTTTTTAATTAATAGAGTGGTTCTTATAAAACCAGTGACAAAATCTTCTGCTCTGGGATATGGAGACACTGTTGAAATTCAGGAGAGAATCCTCCTTGAATCATGGATATACTTTCATTCTTCTGCCTAGTACCTAGATATTTTCAGGTTATAAATTTGAACAGGCAAGGAGATGAGGACTTGGGAGAGAAGAAGCTGAGAGAGAAAGAAGGATATAGAAGGGGAGGAAATCTAAGGTTGATAGGCTGTGGCAGATTGGACATCTCAGGTTTTGAGGTGGGTCTAGGAGAGGTAAAAATAAAAATGCAGCTGAGATAGAAGGAACCAGTGCTATAGTGAAGAAACTGGGATAAGCTGGGGAAGGTGGAGTGAATGTGAAGAGATAATACCATATTCTCTTTAGAACAGGAGACAGATCGGTTCTGATCACTAAAGAGTAAACAAATGTCATTCAAAATAAAACCTGGAACAAAACTCATAATTCAAATGCAATCTAACAATGGCAGGCTCAGTAGAGATGCAGGGTTTAAGACATTATTTTTCCCCATAATCACCACCTTCACACTCTTCAGTTACACTGGCAATAATTACTCGCGTTCCTTGTTCCCCTCTGGGGCTCATAATTTTCTTTCCCTTTGCTTATAGCCTGCTCTGCTCTGCAGGTGCCAGCAATTCTTGTCTTTCAAACTGTCTTTTATTAATGTGTAGTTCACAATTCAGAACAGTTGTTCATAACCCATAGCTTCTGTTACAAGAGCTGAAAATAATTTGTACTTATTAAGTTGATCTTTTCTTTTTTCCTTAACTGTAAAAATTGTTCTTATGAAGTTCTTACTGAGCATTACAAATGCCACTTTGCAAGAAATCCTTGTTCCTCCAAGTGCATTCAGTGTTGTTTGCAGGTTTGGTTTTGCACAATGTTGACAACACAGTGAGAGTTTTCATGTTTTCTTCTGTTTTGTGAGATTGAATGGGAGAGGTTGGGATGATGATGATGATTATTAATGTTATTATTATTTCTCTTGGGAATATATTAAAAGATAGAACATGGATAAATGGAGCCTCAAGGGTGACTCATGTTTTTGTTTAGCTTGAACTGGGTCCAGCTTCTAGGAGGAACTGGATTTTAGGTGCATGTTTTTGCAAAGTGTTTTAAACTGGGGTTCTAATTCCAGCAGTCTCAATGGCATGTGTTTGTTTTTATTTAGAAGTGTGTTTAAGGAATGTTTTTGGTGGGTGAATGCAAAACAAACAAAACTATCTCAATCTGGAGGCTGCAATTCTTTGGCATATTTGGTGTCAGCAAAAATCAAGTGGTCTTAAGAGAATGGTCTCAGCTATTTTTTCTGATCTCCTTTGTAAAGAATTGTCTTTATCCTCAGTTGCAAGTTGTGAAAATATGATTTGCTGCAGTGTTTGCATTCTGCTTTGTAAATATTTCTGTGTATTTGAAAGGTGCCTAAAGTTTGTTTTCTGCATGGGCTGCTGCCTGTGTGACACCGTCACACCTTTATGCCATACCTTCTATAATGTTGTTCAAGGTGTGGTTTTAAAGTTTTTTCATTATAAATAATCAGTAAGCATTATTTTTAACTCAATTTCTACTTGGGGAAAAAACCCAAACAACAGAATTTGCTTTCATGTGCAATGTGAACATTTTAGCTTGTGAACATTTTGAGATTTGTCTGCCAAGCAATCAGTGACATTCATTTTAAAGTTGTTTGAGGAATGAAGCAAAGTAAGGACTTCACACATTTTTTGTTTATTTTAGGGGATTTGTTCTTATATCTTAAAAGTGTTCACTGAGAAAATATTCATAGACCTTTATTCATACAGTCATAACTTATGTTTTGAATATAATAGATAAGGAAAGCATAAGGATCTACTAATGTTATATATATTTTAGAATGTAGTTTGATGTGTATTTCTAATACCTATATTTAATTGAAGAGAAATTTCAACATTTGAACCTAGTTCACAAGTTGAACAATAAATGTCCCTCTGGTTACTGAGAGAGCATAGATGCTTTCCTCCTACTCAGCCAGACAGTGAGGTACACTCTACCTGTATTTCAGAATACTTAGGAAAAACCTGGGCCAAAACCAAGTCAAATTTACAATATAAGAAGTATTTAATATGTTGCCTGCTTAGAAGGATGTTTCCATCTGCATCATGACCTAAATGTGGCAGCCAGAGTTTGGCTAAGGAGAGCTGCAGTAGTGTGTACAATAGTCGTTTCAGCAGAAGTATGACAGATGTGCGTAGTGAACTGCAATGTATGTGAGAGAAGAATGCTGATGAAAGACAGCAAATTTTAAAATGTGTTAACTGTTTCAGGATTTCATTGGCCTTTGTTCTGCTGTAAAATCTAAAGGTTGTTTTCCAGCTCCAGTATAAGTGTGCATCTTCCACTTGAGAGCACTTCACTAAAATTCTTCAGATGATTTAAAAGTTTTATATACAAAAGCTCAGAGCAAGTAAGATTCTCCTGTCTACCCATGAGACATGAGAGGAATTTAACTACACAATTCTTACTAAAATTAAGAGGCATTGTATGATTTGATTGATCTACAGCGCCTGTCATGAAATGTCCCTAGTGCAAATTTCACCATATCATGTGTTCTGTGTACTGATGGATTGCTGATTTTGAATGAAAAGATTGTTGCAGAGTTAAGGCTTGCAATACATCTTATGTAATAAATTTTTTTTAGTAATTCTGAAATTTGTTTGATTGCAGGGATATAAAACCAGACAACATCTTGATGGATATGAATGGACATATTCGATTAGCAGATTTTGGTTCTTGCCTGAAACTGATGGAAGATGGAACGGTAAATGAGAAAGAATGATGCATTCCTACATACCTTTTTTTCAGTCCTTTAACAGCCATTAAAATGTGTGCTAATAAAGGGAAAAGATGCTTTATGTCAAATGAAATGGAACTGCAAATGGTGTTGGTATATAACTAACTTCCTTGAAAATATGACAGCACACTGCTTGGATTTGCAGTAAATTAAAAACTTTCTGGATGCATACAGTCAACTCATGAATAAATAAAGAGAAGCTGTGCTGTCAGTGCCAAGTAGGTGTTTATGAGCTATGAATCAGTTTTAAGCTTTGAGCTCTAATCTTTATTGAACATGTAAGCTTTAGTATGAGCAGGATAAGATACTGAAATGTGATGATACTCTACTAGTGCATTTAAATATGCACAGTATATAGTGAGTGTGACTAGAATGTAATTCTAATATCCTAATCATGTCCCAGAGGGTTACAAAGTATTTGACTTAATATATGTGATTACCTAATCTATACTGGCTCTAAGTATAACAATTGACAGTTTTATTCTTTTTTTGTTTTTAAATATTGGTAATAGTTTAGCAAAAGTATATTATTGCAATGCCTATTAATGTAGTGCCTTGGGTGCTTAAGTATTTCTTATAAATTTAGAAGCTTTTGTTAGTGTTTAGTGGTTTTTGTTCTGATGAGAACACTGGACTAAATTTATATAGATATTTACAGTACCACAGTGTCTGTAATGATGGAAATTTACTTTAATCCTGAAAATGTAACTTCTCCAGGTCCAATCTTCAGTGGCAGTTGGAACACCAGACTACATCTCTCCAGAAATCTTGCAGGCCATGGAAGATGGAAAAGGGAAGTATGGGCCCGAGTGTGACTGGTGGTCCCTGGGCGTTTGCATGTATGAAATGCTTTATGGAGAAACGCCCTTTTATGCTGAGTCCTTGGTGGAGACCTATGGGAAAATAATGAACCACAAAGTTAGTGCACTTTCTCTCTGTCTCTAAGCTAATTTTTAATAATGGGGTAACTTGAAGACATATTTAAAAATAAGTTTTTATGTACTAATTATGTTAATGTTCACAAATGTAGAGCAAAAAATATGTTTCCATGTAGAAAGTTTATGGTTATGGATTTCAGATGGTTTTGCTTTGGGATAAAGCTAAAATTTAAAATCTGGGTTTGGAAATATGGATGTTAATTCACTCCATGGAGTCAGTCTTGGCTACATTGCCTCAATCTTGTGTTTCTTTCCTCTGCTGAATCCATTCATTAGCTTATGCAGAAGATTCTAAAACGTTCTTCCACGTGGAGATGGCTGTAGAATCAATAGTGTTAGAGAAATTTAAATAAAAAAGAAAAAAATAGGAGACAAAAATATTAATAGTTTCTATCCTTAGCAAAAGTCCTTTCCTTGAAACCTTACTGCATGTATTTCAGAGCTGAAGTATTTGCACATTTCTTTTTCTACATAATGATTTTCACTAAGATGGGTAATTTTCCCAACTTTTTCTTGGTAATAAACTATTTCCTCTTATTTTAATCTTTAAGGAGAGGTTTCAGTTTCCTGCTCAAGTGACAGATGTCTCTGAAAGTGCAAAGGACCTCATCCGAAGGCTCATTTGTAGCAGAGAGCATCGACTTGGACAAAATGGAATAGAAGACTTCAAGAACCATCCATTTTTTGCTGGGATTGACTGGGACAACATTAGGAACTGTGAGGCACCTTACATCCCAGAAGTCAGCAGCCCTACTGATACTTCAAACTTTGATGTGGACGATGATTGCTTAAAAAACTCTGTAAGTAGACAATTAACATTTTAATGAACCAGCCTGTGTAGTGTACTTTGTAACAAAATGTGTGTAACAGGCAGTTTCTTTCACTGTGTTCTGCATAAACAACAATTAGGTGCAGCTTTGGAGAACTGTGAGGGGAATACTTTTATAGTTTGAAGGCTGGTCCTCCAAACATCCTCATGTAAGGATAACTTTTGTAAATTCATTGTAGCTTTACATGTCTTTAGCTAGTGTACATTTGTTGCAGTAACAAATTTACTGTCCGTGTCTTAAAAAGAATAATACATTTACATACAGATAGTCTGCAAGACAGTATTTCTAGCAGAGCATTGTTGAGACTCATGCTAAGTTTGCCTAATGTGTTTTATTGTATTTTATTGCATTTTATTGCTCTGCAGTAGTTGCTCATATTGCCGTTGGATTCCATTCAGTTCATTTCCACTAAACTTTTTCCAGCTTTTTTTCTGACTTGACTTGAGTTTTGGGAAATGTAGGAGAAAGGTTACAGCCATTTTTAAGGAACAAGAAAGTATTTTTACCTTTGCTTAAATATTGATTTTACCAGACTTTCTGTTTCTATGCTTTTGAAAATGAGCTTTGACACATGATAGATGTCTTAGCATTGGAGGGATGCCTTGTGTTCTCTCCTTAGAAATATCTTTGTATGTGTTTGTATGTGTGTCTATTGAAAGATGCAGAAACCTGCTGTTTACATGTGGGGTAAAGCATTTTCACCATTTTTGCTTTTGTTTTCAGAACTGCGTGTGCATCTCAGTTTCACTCATTTTTCTGGGCTTGCAGATCAGAGATAGGCAACATGAATTAATATAGACAGATGATCATTATTTGCATTCCCTTTCCTCCAATTACACATTAAAACATGGAAAACACTTTGACTAAAACGCTTTGTTGGTGTCAGTCTCTTCTCCCAAGTAACAAGCCCCAGGACAAGAGGAAACAGCAGCCTCAGGTTGAGCCAGGGGAGGTTTAGTTTGGATATTGGGAAAAATTTTTTCACCAAAAGGGTTGCTCAGGGAAGTGGTGGAATCAGCTGTCCCTGGAGGTGTTTGAAAGACCTGCAGATGTGGTACTTAGGAAAATGGTTTAGTGATGGACCTGGCAGTGCTGAGTTAATGGCTAGACTCAATGATCTTGAAGGTCCTCTCCAGTCTAAATGAGTCTGTGATCTTTGATTAAAGTTCAGACACCTTTCCTTATAGGCAAATTAAGCAAATCGGTGTAGCTCCATGGGATGACTTGCATTTTTTTCATTTCTTTTCCTTACTTGCATCTGATATTTCTATCTCCCTTCACAATGGAAGTGTTTTTATCTTAAAACTTTCTTACACAGTCTTCAGATTCCTGTTTGCATCTTATTTTGTCCAGCAGTAGCTTTGAGGATCGAGTGGCTGGAGTGGATGCTGGATATAGCAGGTCTTTCTTTGTGGAGCTGAAATACTTTTCGGAGGTTGTTCACACAATTTAATGTTGTCCATTCCACCACTCCTCCTTTTTAGAGCCCAGTCTCCCAACTAAGGCTCTCAAACTGTGCCTGTGCAGTGTGAATGCTTTACCATTGTGAAGAAACAGGGAGCTGCAGGTGAAGAAAGAACGTGCCTCTGATGAGTTACTGGACTCTGACTGAGAAAACTGAATGCAATTCTTAATTTGTTTTAGACTTTTGGGGGTGAAAAGCAATGCCCCTGAACTGTTAGAGATGAATGCTAGCTTCTAGAGCTTCTTTTCCAGTTTCCTAATTTAAAACATCTGAAGGTTTTGTTCTGTTTTAATATAAGGATGTTACTTTCTTGCCTTTTCTTTTCACACCTAGTATCTCAGACCCGCTGAAAAAACCTAGCCTAAGGCATTGCATGACTGAGAATATTTTACATTTTTGCTTTGACTGGTGGACATTGTATTTTATATTGCTTTGCCTCAAATTCCTTATATATAACTTGGAGGTATTTTCTCCTCCGTATTTCATACAGATCTTTTGAGGAAGTTCCACATGCTTGCACTGCTCTTATAGAAGTCAGCACCACAGATAAGCCCATGAGACTTTTTTTTTTTTTTTTTTTTTAAATTCTTGGCAAGATTTGAATTGAATAGAGCAAATGAGGAAAACCTAATGCTGAAGATAAAAGACAGTGTTGAAAAGCCATGATTGTTATTCTTCCTGAACTTTGAATGAGACTGTAGTCACATGGAAAAATTATATATGTAATAATGAAATTTTAAAAGTATGTTGAGCATACACACAAGCACAAAGGGCAAAACTGTGCTATTCAGGCAGCCTGAGTAGTGCTGGGGTTTAGCTTTTAACTGTTTGGTTTGGTAGCCTTATTGAGGGGCATGATAGATTGAGTTACAATTTTCTCAGCATGGTTGTACACTTAAATTCACACAAGCAGCAGGAAATACATATCTTGATCTCTGCAAAAAAAGCTAAATTCTTTTACAGAATCTTACATTATTTTAAATACAGATGGTATTTTAGAGCAGTTACCTGTGTGGTAACTGAAAATTGTCATGTGGGCTGTTAAAATCATGGAATTATGCATTTGATATTTTTGAAGTTATCTGTAAAGACAGTTTTGAAACTCGAATCTATGAAAGCTGAAAACAAAATGTAATGGAGAAGTAAAATTTTACTTTTTTTAACCATAGTAATCTCTAATAATTGATATTTTTATTATGATTTAGTGGAAAGTTAAGGCTTTGTAATTTGGTCTTGTCCTTAGTTTGCAAAATGCCCAACCTAATGTACTTGCACAATCTAGCAATATCTTTTGTGACAATTTAGAATATTTTATAACTTTCTGTGCAATAATTCTCTTCTTTTGGTGACTGTTATGGCCACTTCTAGCAGAGCAACATAAACCTTGCATCTTGGGGTTAGACAGGAAGCTTTTAACAGAACATTTAAGAATATCAGAACTCATAATGGTTCAAGTAAAATATATCAACAGGGTTACTTCAGCCTGAGGAGAAACTCAAAGATTTGTCCTGGTTTGTAGTTCTTTGTCTGGCAAGAAAGAGGAGCAAGGAATGAAGAAATGGTCAAAGCATTAATGGGATTAGAGCACTCTGTTGTGTTACTCCTTTGTAGTAAATGCCTGCTGATTGTTCTCTCCAAATAGAGATGGCCCACTCAGATGTGGGCTGGGAATTCTACAAGCAGGAAACACTGTTGACTGAATAGCAGAGAGGAGTATAGCAGGGAATAAAAGGTGTTGCTCTTTGTACTAAGAGATTCTTGGAAAAAAGAAGGAATAAATTGGCATCTAGTATATGTAATACTCTGCTTTCCTCCAACAATAGCCTATTTAATTAGAAAAGTGTTTTTACGTCAGTGTGCTCTGTTTTTCTATGTTAGATGCTATTATAAATAGATTTAGTTGATGCTGTTTCATATTTGGGCTGTAGATAAGGATGGCAGTGAATATAGTTAATATGATACTAACACTTCTCATATGGTTAAACTGGAAAAGCTGTTTCTTTTAAGTCCAGTAGGATACTGCTTACTCAACTGTCCTATTATTTTTCTAGGAAACAATGCCTCCACCATCCCACACTGCATTTTCTGGCCATCATTTACCATTTGTGGGTTTCACATATACAAGTAGCTGGTAAGTTAAGAGTTCCAAAATTGTTTGTGGGCTGGTTATACAGCATTTTAACTTTCTATCTTTGAAACTATTGAACAGATATCAAAGAGTGTGGGTTATTGAGGAAATTACTAGGCCATAATCTAAAATGCTGTCTGTCCAAAACAATGAGCTCTCTGCAGGTAAAATTTACATGCATGTAAAGGTCAGCACCTGTGCTCAGGGGAGTTTTGTTGAGAAAGGTAGTTATTAGACAATGTATAAAATTAACTGCACAGGACAAAGTTAAGACTAGATGTGTGGACTTAGTTTATTAGACATTAAACCCAGTTTTATTTCTGGCCCCTTGACACTTCTATAAGTCTGAATAGAAATTTTGTAAAAAATACTTCTAATGATAACTGTTATTAATGTAGTATTTATTACATTCATTTCTATTGCTAAATTAAACAGTAACAAGGAAGTCCCTGTATGCTCCTTCTTGTTTATGGAAATCAATAAAGAAAGAATGTTTACAACCATTGAAAAACCAGGCCTGTGTTTGTGCTGGGAATGTGACTATGTCCTAGAATGTCCTAGACTTCAAAAGAATTATTTGCATAAGTAGTAGCATGTGTACATGAGTAGCCACAGCATTTGTGACATGTCCATGCTCTACTTGTTATGGGATAATTTCACACCATTTGTTGTGATTGTTGTCTTTAAAGCATTTGTGATACTTAACTATTTTCAAATGAACTATTACTGTAATTGTACTATCTAGGCTGTTGATTTTTGCTATCTGGCTGACACAGACTGTCCATAGTGATTCTTAATCAGGAGTTCATCCACTTCTGGGTAACAAAAAATGCAGTAAGGAAATCAGGCATGCTAGGTAAAAATGAGTTCAATTTTCAGTGAGCACGTATGAACAAGGTATTCTTTGATGTTATAGTAAATGGCATAGTAATGAACAATTTAAACAAACTGTTTATTGGTTGATGTTTTTATAGCACTGTTTTAACCAGCCTGTTGTAAAGTCCAATGCTATTTATTTTTTTTTCTCCAGTGTGCTTTCAGACCGCAGCTGTCTAAGACTGACAGCTGGACCACCCTCCATGGATCTTGACGCCAGCATTCAACGAACTTTGGAGGATAGTTTAGCAACAGAAGCTTATGAGAGGAGAATAAGACGTCTAGAACAGGAAAAGCTTGAACTTAGTAGAAAACTGCAAGGTATAGTCATTAAAAACAAATAATTCCATAATTTTTTTTACTTTGGTTAGCTTGCAGCTTTGTAAGTCATTGTTTATCCTGTGGAAAAAAAGTAAATACATCTCCTGGAATGCTTTCTAGCAGCAAAGAATTCTCTTCATTATTTTTAGTGACAAGTTAAATTTCTGTTACTGTTACTCTTTAGGCCTGAAAAACACCATGTATGCAACTTCTTATAACATGCTAACTTTGTTCTCTCTGTACCTTGGTCACTATGGCATAAACATTTCATTCTTAAAACTTCTAAGAAAACTTAGTTCACCCAGTTACTGAAAAATTGGCACTTAATAGTTGAAAATTACCATTTGTAGAATCCTCAGTGCAGGTCTTTGACATGTCTGAATTTAACCGTAGTATCTCTTTGATCAGCTCAGATGTCAGGATTAATTTGTCCCTCGCTCTTCCATCTTTTTCTAGAGTCCACCCAGACAGTCCAGGCTCTGCAGTATTCAACAGTGGATGGCCCAATAACAGCAAGCAAAGATTTAGAAATTAAAAGTTTGAAAGAAGAAATTGAAAAGTTGAAGAAACAGGTGACAGGTATGTTATAAATACTAATGTAAAATTTTGTCAAGTTTGGTTCTTTTTCTCCTATTGTATTGCTAGTTTTCCTTGGCTTTCCAGAAGAGTTTTCCAGTCTATTTTTACTTCTCATTTTACCCCTCACTCTTCATTTGTAGCTCAACATTTTCTACTAACTGAATTTAATTTGAGTTTCCATGGGGCAGGGAGTAGTGAAGAGTGTTTTTCCATGAGAGAGCACTCTATGGGCTATGAAGCTACACTTCCAGCAGCAGAACTGGCCAAACAAAACTGCCACCAAAATAGGTCCTGCCCAGAGCTGTGGGGCTCCTTCTTGATCTGTGCATTCCCTGGGCTCTCTCATGACTTTAATTAACTCAATTAAACAAGGAAAATGCTATCAGATGGAGAGAATTTAATCAACGTATCATCAGATAAATCAGCACAAGGTGGGTGATAGAAGCATATGAGGAAAGGGTGATGAGAGGGAGAAGAGCCACCTTTCATCTCTGCTGTTAATGAGCTATCATTCCTTTCAAAACTAAACATTTATTTCCTTTGGTTCTCAGAGTTCTTGAAGATTTTATGAAAACTAGAGTTTTGGCTAGCAAGTACCTCAGTACTTTGTTTGAAAAGTGTTTTTGAAATCTGTGCAGCTAAAAATATTAATTTTTTATGTTCATGTTATGTTGCCTTTCATCAGAACTCTCAAACTAGTCAAAAAACAAAGATCTATTTAGTCCGGGATGTGTGTTTTACAGAGGCAACTGGAGACATTTAGGGAAAGATCCGTCTTTTTCCAGCCTTTCTTTCCCAAATTCTAGGCAATTCATGTTTTAAGAACTTTGTGAAGAAGGACTTAATTGCACCACCATATCGAATATAGCTATGAGTGAACCAGTTTGCTCTCTTTTTAGCAAATGCCTTTTTAGCCTACTTTAAAGGCTAACTACTAGTACTAGTATTCAGTATTTTTTTATTTGATGCTGCGAATTAAGTTAAAGGGAATTTTCCCTCATGGTGATTCATAGCACATGACACCTGCTATCCTGCTCCATAATTCAGTCTTTAAAATAGGATCTTGGGATAAGGGATATCTCAAAAAAAAAATAAAGAAAGAAAGCACAGCAAAATATTTTTTTATTTAGGGAAATTAACAAGAGAATGTTAGGTATCAGGTCTGGAACCAGAGAAAAGGACGAAAATCCAATTACTCCTGTCAATAGAAAAAAGGAAAATGTCTGTGTTTTGTGTGAGAGAAAAATCAGATACAAGTAGTGGTAGATACATCTCTATTATATGTCCTTATCTTACCTGAGGCAAAGGAAAAAGAAACAGCCAGAAAGGTTCGAGGAAACTACAAAAAAGGTTGTTCTGGTTTGTATTTGTGACAAGACTTCTTCCAGTTCCTCAAAATGCCAGGAATGCCAGCAGCGACACGCACAGAAAGAATAACTTGCACTTAACTTGCAGACCCTTCAGCTGATGTGTTTAGACTCTGCAGCTGCCTTTTGTGGCAGGAGCAGCTATGTGTGAACTGCAGGCTGCAGCACATAGATTATAGCCTGTTAAGATTGTGTAGTGTGAAAAAAGCCTCTAACAGATACACAGTTGGACAGCAGCTCTGGCGTGATGCAGCAGTTTTGTATTGTACCATAGGCATTGTTTTTGGATGGGAACATGGCTTAACTAGCTCAGGGAGGATCACTCTGGTTTGAGTGATGCCATGTTGGCACTATGTCAGAACAAAGATTTTTGTGAAATTTCTCTCTGGCCAAATGTCTCCTCCACTTGCTGCTGTAATGAGAATAAAGACAACATGATCAAAACCCTGTTTTTTAAGCATCAATCCTAAGCTCTGTTTTTGGCTCTTTGGAACCACTGAAAAACAACATTTACAAGAACAGCTTTTGAATGAGACCAGTCATTCACAGAAAATCATCAGGATCAGCGTTAAATTGTATTTTATTCTTTATTATTGAGCAGCAACTTAGATTTTAGTTCGTTGCTGAAGGTATCACTCACTTCCTTTGGTAATTAAAAAAAAATGGAAAATATGTGGAAATCTTTCTCAACGTAACTGCTGTCCCTTTTCAAATTGAAAACAAGTCGAAGTCTGGTGAAGGTGCTTGGTAATGAGAAGGTTTTCGCTAAAGCAATTTTCTGCCTTCACACCACATACACATTTATTTATTCCTAGATACAATGTATGCTTTTGGAGTTCGGTTTGGAAGGGAATGATGGGATCAAATGAGGAAGATGTAGAGTTGTCTAACCCATCCCCAGCCACTACACAACTTTGCCAGTATATACTTTAATGCTTTGTCTGATCCAGTCATTTGTTAGAAAACACTCATTTGTGCCTTAAGCTGTAAATAATACAAGCCAATGTGATAAAAGAGAGTGTTCTATTTTACTTGATTTTATGGGGATTTTGAGATAGATTTTAAAACTATATTAGTGACAGAATACAGAAACAAACCAAATGATGGCCATGTCTGAATGCTTCCAAATGTAGGAGAGCTAATTCCTGGTTTTCTGAATAGCCTTTGAGAGATCTAATTTTTCCACTCTGGGTCTGATGAACTTTAGGAAGGTTCAGTTCAGGTGCAGAGCTGAACTTTATGCTATGGGCTCATCTCTTGGGCAACTAAATGTAATGTAATAACATATTACAGTGAGTGTTTGCATATATTATCTAAAATGTTAGTTACAAGTAGGGTGATTAAATGGAAAATTACCATTTACAACATGTGTGTCACAACTAGCTTTCTGTTATATCCTTTAACCTGTTTTACTGCCTCTTCTGAAGCTGGAAGAGTAAACACCTGCTTAAAAAGGTAATAAAGAGTGAACTCAAAATTGTGTTAAATTCAGGAGTGTCACCAGGGGGGCTTAGGAAAATACATTTTTCTTGTCTATCTGGTTTTCCAGGAAATGACAAGCTAGCATATGCTTTCAATTTTTGAGGTCAAAGTTATAATTTTTGTTCGCTAAGTTACATAGGAGAAAACTTTGAGGAATCTTTAATATTGCCAAATATGTAAAGGGCAGCAATGCAAGAAGAAAACAGAGCCATGGAACAAAGTAGTTCATGCACAGAAGAGAGATTTATCTTGGCTCAGCAGAGCCATATATAAACTTTCTTTTCACTGGTGACTTCAGAGTAGACTACATAAGGGAGGCAGTTAATAATTTCTGGCTTTGAGCTACATCTCTTATTTAAGTGCATTCTTTTAAATTTTTAAACAAGAGTCAGTGATTTGAAACAATAGTGAATATTTTTCTGGGTATAAGCTAATGGTATTAATTTGCTTATAAAATTCTTGTGTTTCAGAAATTAACCCTCTTAAAAGTGTATGTGGTTTTATATTTGATTTCTCCAAGAGCCACTCTCTTAGGTTTACATTTATGAAAATGTAGTTAAAGGCTCTTAATAAGAGTATAGATGGGTTCCTGTTCTTTGGGTAAATACATATGGTCTGAAGACCTGCCACAACTGAAATAAAAGGCAGCATGTCCAGTGATTTCATAAAACTTGGAATTATCTTCATATATATCTTGCTTTAAAGTCTTGTTTTTAAGTAAAGACTAGGAGGGAATAAAACCCCACTCATTAGCTAGAAATTTTCAGTTGTTGTATTTTGTGGATTTCAGTTTTTCTTGTAGACTTTGAGGGTATTTATATGACATTATTTAGCTGTGGCATAGAAATATACTGTCACTGTGTAACTGACTGTTGGTAAGAAACTGGCTGCAATCGCTCTCCTTTATTTATAGCAGTAATAAAGCAGATCACATAAAAACAAGTGGTTTTCACACTAGAAATAAGTAAAATCAGCTGAAGTTAATTTTAAGAGTATTGACAGGAGAACACTTGCCAGCTCTTGAGTGACCCATTATTTTTACTGTTTCTTTCTGGGGGAAGTATGGGGAAGGAGGGAGACTGTTTATAATTACAGTGTAATAAAAGATATATTATATATTACATCACAGTGCATAAAAGTCAAATGTATAATCATGTTAAAGCATACATTACAGAATTATGTATAGAGCATGGTTCTTACAATGTGAAAAGACAAGTTGTTACCATTTTCTATGTTGTATTTCAGCAAGCTGTGACCTTTCATTCTGTTCCCTGAAAAGCAGATAATGGCAGCTAAAACAACCTGCTCCCTATTCTTAACCAGATAAGAATTGTCTTATTTTGTGATTAAGTGGAAACCAGAGAAAATATTGAAAGGGCTTCAAGCAGCTAGATTATACTCTTCTAGAATTATGGGTTTTTTCCTTTAGAATACTTAGAATTCTGCTGCTTTTTCTAGAATCTGGTCAACTAGAACAGCAACTGGAGGAGGCCAGCACTGCAAGGCGGGAATTGGATGATGCTTCCAGACAAATAAAGGCTTTTGAGAAGCAAGTCAGAACACTGAAGCAAGAGAGAGAAGATCTTAATAAGGTAAAAGCATTTTGTCAGCAACTCTTCTAAACCCTCAAGACTGTTTTATTTTTGTTCATTTTGCTTGTAATAACTTTCAAGTGTAAAACTAATGCGCAGATAACGAGTGTGAAGCATGACCTACTTAGCTTTCTGCCTTTTTGTTTTTAAGAAAAGGACATTATTTAACACGTTGTCTGTATGACTGCTGGGTGGTCCTAAGTGACTGCTTCCAGGTAGAGAACAACTCCATGATCCAAGTTGCATGGTGGCTACAAAAAAAGGTTTTATAGTTTCACTTTGAGGTGATAATGATAGGGGTTAGAAGACAGAGTAAAGAAGAACTATTCCAGACAACTTAATTGAATCTGAAGTATGGGTGAGACTTTACAGTGAAAAAATGTGAAGAATATGGTATTAAAGCTGTGTCACAGAAGTGTTTCCAGAAGGGAGATGTGAAAAATTGCCCAAATACGAAGATTGAAAAGTAATTTGAAATAACTACAGCTAAAGAATACTGGATTTTATTTCTTCTTCTCTATCTCCCTGATCCTTCATTTTCTAGTTTATAACATACTGTCTTTCATGGCCCTTTTTTGTATTCCTTATTAGATCAACCTGTAATCAGGTGTGAAATACATAAACCTGTTTCTCATCATGATTATATAGACCCAGTATTTTAGAGTCCGCACTAAAGTTGACGTGCCAGCTGTGTTTAATGCTGTTTCTTTTGACCCTTAAGGCTCTTAAAATTTAGAAAGACCATCTCTCTTCTAAAACAACTCATAGTGATTAGGACCTCTATTTAAGAACCTTAGAAATGTTTTTAGATTTATATGGATGTCAACAGTGCCAAATACTAATTGTTCCTGTTGATCTTCTTTTTATCCTGAAATTTGCTTTTCTTTGCTTCTTTTTTCTGCTCTGGTTTGGCTGAACATCATAGAACTATTTAATCTGTTGTGGTCCCTCATTGTTGGTGTGGCACAAATCAAGGGCACAGCAAGCTTTGTAAAGGTATCATGCTGTGGAGTTACCACAGCACCTGCAGTGTGATTTTGTGCCAGTTCTTTGAAAAAGTAATAGTTATCATATGTTGCTGCTAATCACTGCAGTGTTTTGTTGCCTGAAACTTTCTGTAATATTTGATATTAAGGTACAGTGTATGAAAATCATATTTGCCATTGCAGGCCAGCTTTGAAAAGCTTCCTGAGTAAAAGTTTTCATAGAGTAGAGTTTTCCATTCAATGCAAAACTTTTTAAAAATAATTTAGCACTTGAGATTCTTGTAATTTAAGTAATTTTTTTTTAAGTACGCTAATGATATTTGCATGAAGAAAGCAGGGTGTTTTTATATTTTAATGCAAGTGCTTGAAAACCATTGTGTTTACCTGTAATAAAGGAGTAGATTCCTACTTGGTTTACATTTATGCAGTTTTAGTAACTCTAGTGGTGTAAAACATGCCTCTTTCCTTATTTATAGAGGCATGCAATTTGTATTGTAGATGCATTCATGAAATAAAAAACAATATGTAGTTTCTGTTCACTCTGGAGTAAGCGTTAGATGCGCATCCAAAGACAGAATTGGCCTTGTAGCTTTCTAGGTTTATTACTCAATTCTTTTTTTAAACTGTAGGAACTGGCAGAGTCTAGTGACAGATTAAAATCCCAAGCCAAAGAGCTGAAAGATGCACACAGCCAGCGGAAATTGGCAATGCAGGAGTTCTCAGAGATGAACGAGCGGCTGACAGACTTGCACTCTCAAAAACAAAAGCTTGCCCGCCAGCTCCGAGATAAGGAGGAAGAAATGGAAGTGGTGATGCAAAAACTAGAAAGTTTAAGGCAAGAGTTACGCAGAACAGAGAGACTTAAAAAAGAAGTAAGTGGTGAGAAGACTGTTTAGACTCTATGAAATAAGTTATATGTAAGGTTTTCTAAGTAATTTTTTTTTTCATTTGTAAATCTTTAACCTTTTATTTGTTGTTTCGAACAGTACCAATTTTGTTTCCTAAGAATTTGAAGTGTTCAGTTTAGTGCTGAAGATTTCTCTCTTATATTGAAAACCATCAGTAGATTTTGGGAAAAAAAAAATACAGAATCCTCTCTATTAAAAACGTATGTACTTTTGTAGCTGGAAGTCCAAGCTGAAGCTGCAGCTGCTGAGGCATCCAAAGACAGGAAATTGCGAGAGAGGAGCGAACAGTATTCTAAACAGTTGGAAAGCGAAGTAGAAGGGCTAAAGGTTAGTCTGTTTTGATATTAACACCTGCAAACCTACTACTCAACTAGGACTTGGATCTGTTTGATTGCTTTCAGATGTAGGACAAAAGGGTTTTGTCAGTCTGTCACTTCAGTCAGTGCTGAATGTTAATGCAGGCGTGCATTGCATTATTGCCCAGAAAAATGAACATTTGCTTGATGTGCTATTTCTTAATACTCAACAATGTCTTACCACATTGCTTCCATTAATATTTTGTTTTACTTCACCTGTTAAAATGTTTTCTTTTTTTTTTTTAGCATAAGATGGTTGAATATTTGAAGAGAAACGTGAATCTAGGCAGGTTTCTCTATAGGTGTTCTGTCTGCTGTGTTGTTCCTCATATTTCTTGCACAATAGATGCCAACTGATGTATCCATGGAGGAACAGTTTAAGTATATTCTGCCTCTCAGCCAGAAGATGAGGCATTTTTGCCCAAGAACAGCATTGAGCATGAAGACTTTATATTGATGAGATTGCTCACAAGTGTAGATGATTTTACGAGAAGAAATTATGAGCAGCCAGGAGTGTGAACTGTTACTTTATTCTGTGATTTAGAATTTTATGTGGTGTTCTGAAGAAGTTAAGCTTTCTCAAAAATTGAATGAGAAAGTTTTTAATTTGTGTATGAGAATTGCTGTTCAGTTATGGCAAAATTCTGTTCTAAATGTTTCATTCAGTAGGGTAAGTAAATTTTTTTGACAAAACGTAAAATCAGGCCTAATCTGGTCTTGATTTAAATGAACAACCAAGCTTTTTTTCATTAGAATTCTCTGGGATACTTGTCAACATTTAGTTATGGCACAGAAAATTTGGTGTTTTTTTGGAAACATTCTTTTATTTGGCCTTCCTTTGCTAAAAGAAAATAAGGATATCCATTCAATATGAAGTTTGGATTTATAAAGGTTCTGCTGCTGTGAAGTTAGATTGTTATCTGAAAATTAACATGTTTCTTCTGCTTCCATGAATCTTCCCCATCAGCAAAGAGTTTGTATGACAGTTTAAGAGGTGAGAAGAATTTATGGGACATCTATTGAGAATAAATGATACGCTGATTTATAACAACAGGGCAGTTTATCAGAAGGGGAAAAGGGAATTTTAGCTTTCTTGGTAATATTTTACAATTCAGTAAGCACACTTTGTATCACGTGTGGTTGTTGTGATCGTTCACTGTTCATTCAGTAAAAGCTCTGCATGGCTCCTTAGCTAAGTTCAGGGAGCTCTCCTACACAGAAGTATTTCAAGAAGAAGGGAAGGTTTTTCCAAATGAGAATAGAAAAGACCATAAATGATGGCAGGTTAAGTGTAAGCAGGATGTTGAGGGCTAAATAAAGAGAATTTGGGAGGCACTTTGCGAAGGATGCTCAGAGTGATTGTGGAATTTTTTTTTGATCCAAAGCAGAAAGCCTCCTCAGGAAACTCATGGCGCTGCTTGGGGATGGAAAAGGCAATGTCTGAGCTAATAGGGCTGTGACAGAAATGGTCCACGAGTCCTTGGTGTGTCAGTTTACTACTGAAGCAGGGGAGATTGCCATACAGTGTGTTCTTTGCAGCAGGCTGGGCAGATGAGCTGGGTGGGTGTGAGATGATTGCAGGAAGCAGTAGAGCTGGCAGGTGAGTCAGATGTGAAGTCACCTGAGGGAGTGCAGAAGGAACTTAAATGAGAAGAGAGTGCTGGCCAGGATGTGAAAAGCCTCTTATTACAGGCAGTCCACTGTGCCGCTGTAACTCACTCAGATCATCTGGGGAGGTGCAGAGGACTGGGTGCAACTTCCTCAGGAAAGGAGCAGAGGCTGTGGTAAAGGATAAGGTCAGAGAGTTTATGGATGAAGCAGAGCCTGTTGTGTGCCTTCTGTCCTGTCAAGTCCTGCAACACTGACCTGCTGGGGTTCTGCAAACCTGTCAGTCAAATGTGAGGGCAGAGGGGATCCTGTGGATGTCATGTATTCAGATTTTCAGTAAAATCAGACTCAATATTAGTCAGCAGTGTGCCCTGTTAGCCGAGAGGAGTGCATTAAACAGCAGCTGTCAATGTGCCAGGAGATGCATTATGTCTCAGTTGCACCATTTCTCCATTTGAAATAGGCATGTATGAAAACAACTATTTGGAATATGTACTTACATCAATTCAAAATATATTCTTGTTTACTACATCTCTCTAGTTCTCTAAGCCATTGTTCAATACCACTCGGCTTTCTCTTCTACTGCACCATCTCTCTTATGGTTGCAATAGTATCTTTTCACTGTGGTAAAAAATGTGCAGTATCACTAAAACATTGTATATACCTGATAGATGACATTGCAAAACCTAAACTTTTTCTGTGCTCCATTACCTTGTATGTGTAAGCAATTCTGTGTGTTGGGCAGTAACAAACGAGTTCTGTAGTTAACAGCCTGTGCATGAAAGAAAATTCCTATGCTTGCTTTTTTTAAGAAAATCTTTCTTTCTCCAAAGCATCTCCTGTTTAGGGCGGCATCTTCCTTCTCCAGTTTACCATTCTGCATCCTAAGGGCAGGATTTTACTCTCAGATCAAAACAGATGGTTGTTTTGATGAGTTAGAGAAAACGGTGCAGTAGCAGTACATCTCTGGCTCGTACATTTAGGGGTTTTGCAGTTTTTTGCTGACACTAACAGCAAGGCCCAGCTTTCTCACAGAATTTGTCATGGCAGAAATTCAGCTCATCGGAATGTTCTACAATGGCATTTAGCTCTAAAAGCCTTTTCATGCATCAGCAAAAGAAAATTACCCAAAATCATGCCCTATTAAGGGTGACTGAGAGGTTTTTAATATGTCATGGTGATAATGGAGGTAACAAAATATCTTGGATCCTTTGGAAGGTGTGACACAGTCACCATAAGGGAGTAGATTTTCCAGTTACCTGCATTTCCTCAAAACATAGTGTGTTTATGAAGTAATTTCCTTTCCTTAGACTACCTTTAGTTCCATATTTTTAAAAAGAGAAGACATTCCAAACCAAGTTGTCCATGTGTTGACATTAAAAAGTTATTTCCATACTTGGATTTCAGTGCATGTCATGCCACTATCTCATTTTGAACCTGATCTTGCTCCTCCTCTATGTTGTGGCAGGCCATTGAGTTTAGTGAGTGCAGCATTTGGTGCAAATGTGTATGTATCCTGAAGCAGTGTGTAAAGACTATTGAAATGCCAGAAGACCTCACTAAGAGAGCTATGAAACTGCGAAAAGTGAAGTAATTACTCTTATTGTTTAAAGCTTATTTTTCCTATTAATCCACTATGATATAAATGGTCGGTTTAAGTAAAATAGGTCAGGTTTCCCTCCTGACTGGTGCAATCCATATAGTGTTTCTGTAGCTAGATTTTAGCCTTCAGTTAAGCCTGTGCTTTCCTTAGTATAGCTTTTCCAGAAATTATTTGTCCTTCAGAATGTATTAACTGTATATCCTAGTACTTATTCTGCATTTCTGAAAGTCACTTGAACTTGTTGCTGTCAACTGTGTGAGTGGAAGCATCAAAGTCTTTAATTCTGTGGTCACTTTCTGACTGCATTTAAGGGCAGTCAGAACATGACCAGAGACATTTAAAGTGATGATCAGATTTTCAATGGCTTGAAAACTATTGTTGTATTTAAATAACAAAATGATAGAATGCCATTCAGATTTATGCTCTAAAAATTTTTGAAAAAAAAAAAAAGAGATAGAGGTGTTTAACTCAAGGCTCTAATGGGATATTTTCTAAACAAAGACTTAGAAATATTGAATTGTTATTAAGCATCATTTTCAGCATTCTTGAGTGTTAATTTGGGGCTGTTTATTTTAGCAAAAACAGGTTGGTCGGTCACCTGGGGTAAGCAGTATAGAACACCAGCAAGAGATCACTAAATTAAAGGCAGACCTGGAAAAGAAGAGTGTTTTCTATGAAGAGGAGCTATCTAAACGTGAAATGATGCATGCTAATGAAATAAAAAGTCTGAAGAAAGAACTGCGGGATGCAGAGAGCCAGCAGCTTGCCCTCAAGAAGGAGATCATGGTTTTGAAAGACAAGTTAGAGAAAACCAGAAGAGAAAAGTGAGTATTGCGTGAAATGTACCTTTTTTTAACCTTTTGAAGTCCCCTAGTATTGTTCCAAACACACTGTCACTTCCTTCACTGCAGTGCATACCTTTGCATTTTGCTGAGCTGATGCTGGGGTTCAAAATAGTCACCTTTAAAAACAGAACCAAAAAATCCACATACTTGTACTGCAACAGTTAATTTTGCACCAAAACTGTTTTACTGGCTGACCATTCCAAGGTATGTAACTTGAGTTACAGACCTGCAGCTCGGGGTGAGTTGACCCCTGAAGCTTATGTTGCACTTTAAAACAGTTTCTCAACATTTTTCTTTTATTTGGGTTTTTTTCATCTTTTGATGCAAAACTGATGTGTTAGAGATCAAGTATTGTTTACATTTCAGCCAGCACAGGAACAGTCACTTAATGTGAGCTGAGGCTAATCCATGCTGGGTTCCATCCAGTGTTAACATCAGTCAGCAGACTACTGTGGGCGTAAGCTGCTTTATCTCTTCTGACATGGTAATTTGTCAGACCTGCTTTTTTCTCTCCCACATGGTGGAGCTTATAACTGGCCTTGAGATTGTTCCTTGAGGCATTCATCAATAAAAACAAGTTTTTCTGTTGGATAGCATAGTAGTGGGAATAAGTTATAAATTGAACCATGTTCATGTTCATTCATAAAAAATTCAGAATGCTTTTTAGACGCTAACATAGATGAATCTTTTTGCTGCTGTAGCAAGAGAGGAAATCAGAGAAACTGTGGAGAAGTCCCTGCTGAGAGCTTAGCCAAACTTTAGCAAGTCCTTAAATATAAGTAGTAAATTAAATAATACAACTCTTTTCCAAAAAAATTATGCAAATAGAGGTGGAAGTACTGTTTCTGTGGTAAAATGTGTTCAGCAAGAGACATAGACCATATAGCCTAGAATGCAGTGCATGAACTGTTTCTTCCTAGCATGCAGCTATTCATATGCTGGATCTACTAACAGCACAGGAGTTTGTTGCTTTGTTCTAGGTGGAGAGGTAAAATTTGCTTCAACAGCGTGTTTTTCATTGTGACTCAACTTAATGGTCTTGCTGACCAATGAGTTACAACTGCACAAAAGGCTATTCTTGTAAAATATAAAAGTGATGATATGACACACTTTCAAGTCCAGCAGTGTCTCAGAAGGAGGCATATTCAGTAAAGAATCATTAATACTTCCTTCTGCAGGCTAAATTGTTTATAAAGATCACACCTCCAAGCAGTGACCAAAAGCTCCTTCTTTCCCAATTCCCAGATGTTGTACAGCTGCTGACATTCTATGTCCATTTAGTAAAATAACAAATGTTGATGTGCCTCATGCCATCTAGATCAAACCTTCTTTCAGTCTGGTTCCTCTCTACAAATAAAAAAGAACTGGATACAGATCTAAAATGGGTGCTGTCATAACCATTCATGTTTCTGTATGTGTTGCAAGTGTTTGTGTAAGAGAACATTTTAAAGCAGGAGCAGAAATGTGTCACATAACCAGTATCCAGCACTTGGCAGGTCATGGGAAGGGCTGCAGCATCGTGTGTGAAGTCAGGTGTCCAAGCACATGGTGAGGGATTGATGAAGGCCTGATCTTATCTGTGTTTTGTTAAAC
Organism: Entomyzon cyanotis; assembly: GCA_024500445.1. NCBI lineage: Eukaryota > Metazoa > Chordata > Aves > Passeriformes > Meliphagidae > Entomyzon > Entomyzon cyanotis. The sequence goes on along the minus strand of JAKEPQ010001015.1, from coordinate 21,913,404 downwards.
AAATCTACAAAACCTCATGCAAGCATTAGGACTCCACAGAATGGCAGACATCCACTTCAAGTTATGCTATGGTTTGACTTCTGCAATTTAGAAGGGAAGCTTAAGCATTAGGAATGCAGGAATTGCTGTTGCTACTCAATATTTGGGAGTTTTCCTTAAAAGAGCATGGATTTTCTGTTTCTGCTTATGCATATTGTTTTTAGCTTTTGTAGTCAGGCATGAAAAGCTTTTTGTGAGTCTTCCAGTACAGAGGTGTTCAATGTAAGCACTGGAAAGCAAGCACCTGGAGGCTTTGTGCTGAAACAAGTGGAATTATTTCAACAATAGACTTGGGGTGGGCGTGGAGTTGAAGTGTGCTTATACAGTTTGGCAAAAATATTTTAGTAGTCTAAAAATAATCTTCAGTGCATACTAAGAAAGATCTTGGTAAGAGGATGTGGTTGTATTACTTTGTAGAATGAGTGAATTACATAGGTTATTCTAAGCAAGGATCAATAAGAACTTTGACAGAATCTGTATGTAGATTTTTGTGTAACTTGCATGTTGGTGGTTTCTGGTTTGAATTTTTTAAATAGATATGTTTCTTTGTTTCCTTCAATTTTAAGCTTTCTAACTGTTGCTGTTTCAACAGCGTAAGTTTTCAAGCAGGAGAAATTACCTTCCTGTACAAAATGAGTGTCCTTTGTTAAAGTCTCATAAACTGCATGCTATTAAAGTTGGAAACATAGGAACACAGTATCAAGACCAGTGATCTGTGTAGCACGAGATTCCATTTCTTAGGATTGTCATTAGGAAATATTTCAGAAGAAGATGCAAGAAACTGTGTAAAATAAATCACATTTGTAGAAACTTCTTTTAGGCCTGTCATTCCATGATGAATTTATAAAGCAGAGAGCTTTATAGAACAGTATTTGCTAGTTTTAAATTGTGTGATATAAAGAAGCCTGGGGGCTGGTGTTTGTTTCAGGTCTATTTTTCTTGTTTTCAAAGCAGTAAGATAAAATATTTGGCCACTTTGTACAGATGCAATAAAGAGCTGGAATGACAAAGTGATACCATAAAGCAGTATTTCACATTGCTTGCATGTGGTTTGCTGCAGTTTTACTGATAAAAAGAAAGCTGGGTCGTGTATGATTTCTTAACTTGAAGAGCAGACACACAGCTAAATGTTAGATGAGAGAGGAAGTTTGATGGGAGAGGAGGGTGCCAGGCTTCAAAGCAAATGCATTATTTTGATCTTGCAGGCTGTCCAAGGTACACCTATGGAGTCTGTCACAGTTCTGTAGTTTGCTGAGTTGCTGATTGGGTGTGATAGATTATACCTACATTCTCCTCTGTTACAAATTTATCTTCATTTCTGTATTATACTGTAGCAACCTGACTTACTGGGGTAATGACAATCACCAGCTGAAACAAGAATGTAAAATACAAAAAACTACAAATATGTTGGGCTCTTTCACTAATCTGTAGCTTCCTTAATTCACCTCCATTTATGGCTGCCTTGAGCCCTAAAGCCTTAAAGGAATAAATTTAAGACAAATACAGAATAAAAAATCCTACACAAAACCCTGAAAGCTAAGTACAAAAAAATCATTAAAATTAGTTTGGTCTTCTGTCTGCAAGATTAGCTTTGAATCTGTGCCTTGAAAACAGAAGCAGGACCTGTTTTAATTCTTGTGGCAGCCAATGCTTTAATCTCTTCCTGCCTTTTCCCTACACTGCTCATCCTGTGCATGGAATCTGTTGATATAGTAGAGGAGTGGTGGTGAATTTCAAACACAAGGTTTAAACTGTGAGATAGTATGTAGCTTGACTGGGATGAAGTATTATGTTTCAAAGGATGCCTAGCAACACAGAATTTCACCATGAGTCTAACATGCTGTACTAGATTTCAAAGAGTGGTTGAAGCACTAAATGAATTTCAAATTAGGACTAGGAAATTCAAATCAGCATTGCTCTTAACTGAGTTCACTGTAACCACTGACATTTCTCATCTTTGAAGGGTGTTCTCTCTGTTTGGCAAAGCTGTAGTAGTTCTGCATCTCAGAAAATGAAGCAAGAATGTAATTTATCTTCACATTGTGTAAAATTCTGATCAGTATCTAGAAAAAGAATTGCAGTGCTCAAGACAAGGTTTTCCCTGGATTTTGTTTTTACAGAGTTAACCTTTAATACTGGGCACTTTTTCAAGTCTTTTCAGACTGGACAATGGTATTTGCTGAGTGGGTATTTTCTGTATTTGTGGCATTTATAGTATAGTTCCATCAACCTACTGATGAACTTTGTGCCAGTGACTTGAACAATTGGTAAAACAATGAATACAAGATGCAAAGGTAGTGAGTCTGAAAACAGTAGATACAAGGTGAGAGTTGCACATCTAAAATATTGCTGTGCACCACTTGAAGGAAACTCCATAGGTTTTTTTTTTTTGCTAACGGAGGACCTGCAGCTTCATTTATTTTCAGGTTCTCATATTCATTGTGCAATATCAAAGTTGATATTAAGCAGAATCAACCAGGGGTTCTCCTCTACTGAATGACATCCATGGGACAAGGGGAGGTTTGGGTGAAACAGCTACTGTAAAACTTTCTCAGAATGGTCCAAACTTACTGTGGGATCTGCTGATACTAGGAATGTGTAAGTTATCCATCCTCTTTTTTACTCATAGTAAGTATATGATACCTGAATTAACAGTTGGAATATGTCTTTTGGCTGTTCTAAATTGCCCAAAGACTAGCTTTATATATAAGCTTTTCTAGAGACCCAGCCCCAAGTGCTCTAATAGAGTTTCTGTATGCTCTGGTTTCATGTGTGGTCATTTTTGCCAGTCATTCTGTGTGAAACTTATTATAGAAATGTGTACGTTAAAACAGTGTTCCTGTGAGCTGAGAATTTAGAATATCAACACACACTTTGGTCTGCGGCATTACAGCTGCTCAGTGTTTGAAGGATACATCTGAAGAATAAAATTTGTGTAAGTGGGTTGATAAACATTGGCTGGTGGAGTTCTGTTAATTCTGTACTGAAGGATTCTGTACTCTCTAACACTAAAATTCAACAGGCTGACTTGTAGTCCTAAAATGGTTGTATATTAAATTGCTTAGTTTTAATAGGCTGTGCTATAATAAATGTAGTACTTCCCTTCAACATGTGTGTGCATTGATCTCTTTGTGTTTAGGTGAATAATGGGGTGAGTTAGAATAGAAAACTTTCTAATTCTACTTCACTTTATTTCTTAGCCAAAGTGAGAGAGAGGAATTTGAAATGGAGTTCAAACAAAAGTATGAACGAGAAAAGGTTCTGCTGACAGAGGAAAACAAAAAACTTACAAGTGAACTTGATAAGGTAAGTGCTGATTAGTTGAGCCCTGAATTTACAACTGTTCTATGCTGTGTACAACTTGGACAATACAGAGCTGCACTGGTTATTACTAACTCTCAACTGAGAGCAGAAATTGATGTTGCACAAAAAAATTGTGATTAATATTTGATTGAATAGAATGTCTGCATGTATCTGAACTTGAGAAGGTACATGCCTCTGTGTGCATATATGAGTATTTATGTGTGGGAATGGAATTAGATTAGATGGTCTTACATTTTGGTGAGATTAATTCTAGACAACACTGTAAGCCAACAAAAAAAAAGATTATTTCATTGCATGACCCAAATATAAAAATACATCGTTAATGTGATTACTTAGAGTACATTTGCATGTCGATCATTGTGAAATACCAGGGCCCCTCCTAGCCTTTGAGATTAAGTGTAACTTTGAGATATTAAAAAATACAAACGATTAGGCATATTAACTGAAGTGTGTTGAGCAAGTAATAATTATGATTTGTGCATTTGGATTGTCTCTTTATTGTTCATTTTGACAGGTTATTCAAGTTCATTATGGATTATCCAAGTCTCGCTAAACTTGTCTATTCCTTTTGTAATGCATTAGATTTTCTAAAAATATGATGAAAGTACAATGTTCTTCAAAGTAAGCATGTTTGCATGTCTGTGCTCAAATTAAAGTATATTTTCATACCAGTATAAGGCACACAATATATATGCCTATATGTAGGCTTAGTCCAAGAAAACTAAAAAAGAGCCTAGTCACTTTGATAGTTTCTCTGCTCTCTCTCCCCCACATTAGCTTTGTATTTTTCTTGTCAAGTGACATATAATAAGTAGGCCTATTTAAATTATAAGTCCATTTAAATGATAAATAGGGTGTGGAGTTATTAATATTTGGAGAAAAAGCAAAATAGATTTTAAATTGGCCATTCTTCTATCATTTTGAATTGTTAATATATTTCAATACTAAAAGAAGCTTTCACCTGAGATTCATTCTCCTAAGCAGGCATTCCTGTGAAGTCTGTCTGGTCTCTGATTCCAGTTTGACTTTCTGAATAATTATTTGACATAATGAAGGTTTAGTTCCCAATACCAGCTCGGGTTAGCTGTGGCTTTTGTCTTGCAAAATGTGCCTGTGTGAATGGCAGCTATTTGAATGAGAAAGGTTAATTGCTAGGTATAACACATTGTACTTAGAGATGTGCATTTAATTTCAATTTCCCTGTCTACAAGTAAGTAAAATGAAAAAGAAGGGAATGTGAGACACCTGGAGAATCTCAGGACTGTCTCATGCTTGTATCTGTTCAGCCTCTCTTTCTCCATGGTTACTAAACAAGGGAGAGGTCCAACAGTCTTATCTGAGCTATAATAATTTTTATGCCTTCGCTTTGCTCTTTTAGTATAGATTTTTCTGTACAGAACATTCCACACCTGTATGGTACAAAATAGAAACCTTCGAAGAGTTGTAGAGGTATTTGGAGACTAATTCTCAGAAAACTCATTAATTTGGTAGCGTAAAAATGTAGTTCAGATCCTTAAAAGTGGCTTTCCAGTACAGCGAAGGTAATTCATAAGAAGAGATTCTGGCTTTTACCATTTCATGGTGTTTATTGTGATGGGCAGTACCAATTTCTAAAGCACATGCACTGTGTGGGAGAGGAGAACATGTGGTTTTGAGTCTGCAGAGAGATGGTGTCACAGCAGTTTATACTTTTAAGGAGTTGTTTAAATTCTCCTTCAGCTCACCACCATGTTTGAGAGACTGAGTATGAATAATAGGCAGCTGGAGGAAGAGATGAGAGACCTGGCTGATAAGAAGGAGTCCGTGGCTCACTGGGAGGCCCAAATCACTGAGATCATCCAGTGGTGAGTACTCTGCTCTCATGGCCTTACAGAATCCCCTCAGTATGTGGTGGGGCTGGTGCTGAGTTTCTGCCTTTGCACATGGCACTTGGAAGTGCTTAGGTGAAACCTCACACCCGTCTGCAATTCTGCTGGGGTTTGGGCTGAGATTTTAATAATATACAAATCCAGAAAATTGTGTTCCTCCTTAAGAGTGAAAGTGTCTCACCAAATAGAGCTTTTCAAAGTGCAGAAGAATCATGGCTGTTGAGTGTGGCTTGTGGCTATGGAAGAATGCTGAAAGGAATCATGTGCTGAGCTCATGCCTCCAAGAGGGAGCAAGCTTGGGAAAAGCAGTGGCTGAGAGTGTTTGTGTCTCAGCATTAATTTCCTTCATCTGCTTGGCATGTGGCAGAATGAAACAAACACAGTGCAACTTTTATGTGATTTTTTTTACAAGGAGAGTATTTGAGACTACCACAGAGCCAGTCAAGTGATGTTTCTAATGGTACTTTTGCTAAATAATGATGCTTTCTAGAGTCTTCTGTCCAATTCTGGTAAATGAAGGAGAAAACAAAAGTTGAAACTATTAAGAGAAAAAGATTGCGTATTCTAAGTTTTTAATCTATTTTTCCTCTTTATGTCTGCATGTCTCCCCTCACCTTTAGTGGTCCTAAATTACAATGTTTCACACCTACAAAACCAGTTTGCATTCAGACTTTTTTTTACATATCATGCGTTTCTAGGAGGTCTTCATCATGATAATACTAGTCTTTTTCTGTTACTAATTGATTATTCCCTCCCCCCGTTTTTCCAGTCTTATGTTAGTGAAAAAATCTGATTTGTTGTGTCCAGGCAAAAATAGGAAACATTGTTTTAGAGAAACCTAATTTAGTATTCTTGTAATGTTAGTATAATTTTGTTGTCCAGATACAGAGAATGCCATGTGAATACATAAAAAGACATAAGGGCCATCCTCCAGGCTTCCAATATTATAAACAACAATTGTTACATAAAATTATGTAATGCTGATGTGTTATGAAGCCCATTGTGTCTTAAGGCATTGTATTTGTAGCAGAAGTTAAAAATTTTTAAGGGTCCACTTCGTGCATGTTCCTTTTAAATTTTGTCTCTCATAGCAGTGATAGTAGTGGACAACCTGAGTCACAGAAAATTTTTTTTTAAATACTTAACTGTTAATTTGAACAACTTTTAATTTCTGGCCAATTGAAAGGTTTATTCAGAAAAACATCAAGGTAACAAGTGAGACAAGTGTATTATAATTTCACATTCCTTATTGCTTTAAGGTGATGCTTATCTGTCATAATACATCAAGGTAATCAAACCCAGTTTTCAGCTTTACATGTGAAAACACTCATAAAGCTTGGCTGTTGTAGAAAAAGACAAATCAGAAGTAGTTGTGGATTGTTTTAGTTAACATGATTTAAAATGTACCAACAGCCGTTAAGAATGTACCTTCTCCTTTTATGAGAGTGTTTAATATTTTAAGATGTAATACTGATGTGGCTCAGGCATATGATAAAACATTTTGCATGTTAGGGATGTCACTGTGGCAGGGTGAAAGGGTTTGGGCTTCAGTTTTTTGTTATCTCTGAAGATACTTAATGAAAAAATATCAGGAATATGCAAGACTAACTTTCTGAATGACAGACACCAGTTTGCTGATCCCTTATGACAATATAGTGTCTTCTAAAAAGTACAGAACTAAAAATTAAAGAATTATGTGAAAATGTAAAAAAATGGAAGTACTGAGGGCAAACATTAAGGGAATTTAAAAAGTCTGGCTTGGTTCCAGTTTTCACCACTAAACACATCTCAATTTTCCCTCCATACTTTTGTCTGCTTATGTTAAATTTTTTTCAGCTATGTGAGGCCTTACCTTAGGTCACATTTTTCCCTTGTTATGTTTAGATTTTTCCATGTGTTACCCAGATAATCTGGTCATGTCCATTTGCTGTTCTTAGAATTCAGCACTGCATACTGAAACTAGGCTCTTCTCTGGGGAGCATGGGTGCTATATGAAGTATTTAAGCATCTATTATAATGATAAATACTTTAAAAGAAAGAAAACACACCTAATTTTGGAGAAAATGAGTCTTATTTAATCGGTCACAAGCCTATATTTCTCTCAGAAGAACCTGCAATTTAAAACTGTACCTGTCTACATCTTCAGTATGACAGTGGAATGCCTTGGAGCTAGCAAAGTAGGGGAGACTTCATGGGCTCCCTCTTCAAAACTTAACAGATCTTTCACACAGTATTACATTAAAATATGCATTTTGGGTGCATCATTTCCACTTCTTAAATACTGCCATGTTCTTTTTGTACCATGATCCAGGAAGGATGGGAGGCAGTAGATGGAATTAGTCACTGGGTTTGTAAACAGTTTGCTCACCAGCCCGTGCAGTTCAAGGGACTTGTTCTAGCCCTGTTTAAAGTAACACCAGCCCAAGAAGTCCCTAAATTCTTTTAAGTGCTTTGCCATCTGATGAGTACCTCTCAAGAAATCTCTTTGAATTCACACTTTGGATAGTTAAGATTTGTCATTTTCTTCATGATTCCTGAGGCCCTTCTAAATTGCTATTTCTCTCAGATTTTATACTTGTGAGCAATTTTAATGGCTTGTCATGTTCCCTTTAGCCTTTCCCCGCTCTCTTACTCTGCTTTATTGCATCTTCTTTCGGGATAATGTATCAAAACCTTTTAATCTTGCTGTTATCTCAAGATTACCATAAACAAGGCAATATTTTAATATAAACACTTGAATCCAACTTTCATTGCAAATTCTATTGTGGACTCACCAGAGCCTCAGAGATCATTCAGCCTTAATGGAGCTATTATACTGACGAGTTGATATTAGCCAAATCACTCATCATTCCTTGACAAGAGTAAGAAATATTGAGGCTTTTATAGTCAGCTATAAATTTTCCTGTGGGAGATGGGAAAGAGATTAATTGCACTGGAGGTTAATGCAGCCACTTTAAAAAAGAATATTTTAAATAGCCTAGTACCATATTTCTGTGCTGTGCAGAAAGGAGGTCGCTGGAAATCTTGGTGGTGATTCCCAGCATACTTGGCAAGAATCTTAACTTGGGAGGGATTAATGCAACCTAGTTGTAGAAGTCCTAAGGCAAACAACTAAATAAATGCCATGACTAGTACTCTAGAAGTCTGTTTTTCTCACCACTGATTGAAAAGGAAGCCTAGACGGCTAGTTCAGGTGGATAATTCAGTATTGTTGAGTATGGTTATGTGGATGAGCTAAATCCTAGCTGTTTTACCTATAGAATGGATGTTAGGCTTGGATTCAGCTGCCCAGAAGCTGTGACTTTTGCTTACCAGAAGATTCAATTAATCAGTTGTCAGCCAGATTTTTTTAATCTTTTTTTTCTTTTTTTCCTTTTTTTGGTACTCTGGTTGATTCTATCTTAATTATTGATTTCACTGGGGAAAAAAAAAGACAAAACCACAAGCAATAAAATACAAACCACCCCCATCCAACACTTCTAAACTAAATCAAACCTTAAAAAGCCTGTAAATTTGGGTTGGGGTTTTTTGGTTGGGTTATAATGTTTGCGCTTGGCAAAAAGGCACACACAAATTGTGGGAAAAAAAAAAAGTAGTAAAAATTCTGTGTAAATTGAACTATTAAGAAACTCAGAACATGGAAAATTCTGAGATGTGCTGTGTTTGAGGTAAGAATAATCAGAAGTTCATTATCTGTAAAATAGAAATTCTGGAGAGCAGAGTGAAATTTCAGGGCTTGGGAGCAGAGGGACATGTTAAAAATTTTTAGAGAAGTGTTGTTTAAAAACAAATTTTATTGGAGAGAACAGGGGAAAAAGTAAAAATGAAGTTGGAGAGTTTGAGCATACTAGTGTGACAACAGAAATTTAAAAGCATTGAGAGACTAGAGGATTCATGACTCTCAGGTTTCCTAGGGGTTTTTAAATCAGGTTAAATGGAGTTTGGTGTAAGATTCCAGGGCTTTAACACCACTTCTGTTGAGCAAAAATCTCTAGTCCTCTGAGTCCATTTTGTATTGTAAAGTATCCCAGCTGGAGACCCAGGGAGTCTGACTTCACAAGCATCCTGACAAATACCATGCTAAATAGCAGCCAGTGGTTATGTGAAGGTTGTCATAATGTTGGCTCCAACCAAACAGCTAAATTTAATTTTACAGGAATTTGTATTATATTGCTCTTTCGGGTTCTTTGCATTAATGAACTGAGCTTGCAAGAGCAATTATATGTGAAAACAGAAGAGTTAATCTAAATTTTCAGTAGAGAAAGAAGTGACTGGGTGGAACCTGAAGAGCTTTCCTTCCTTGGCTCTCTTGCTGTGCTTGTCAGGGCTCTCTGTCAATATGAGGGCAAGGGGAGCAACATTAGTAAGAGTTCATTTGCCATTCTTGTTCTTCTTTTCTTTAATTTTAATTTTTTTAAGCCAACCAAATGGAACAACCCCACCAAAACAGAAACAAATAAAGGAGCTCCAAGAGCTCTTGGGTCCACATAATGTTTAATCAGTCATTATTGAGAGAATTTTGCCATCTAGTGGACAACAAAACTACCTTAGCTCCAAATTTTACTGCTTTTATTTACTGTCTTCTAGAGCCTGAGGAGTTCCCTCGAACTCAGTATGTACATGTGTAAAAATTTACTTTGTTTTCATTTTCTAGATTTCTGCATGTCTGTGGAACATCTCTCTGAGGTTTCTGAATGTGCAGCTTTTCAGCATTTAGAGCCTGAGGGTTCTGTGTGCCATAAACCAAATAACTAAAGTGTTTTCTTGCCTTCCATGAGGAAGGATCTGTATGGCATCCTAAAAATGGACATAGAGATTGGACCCCTTTTTTTCTGCAAAGAATTTATGTGTCATTAAAAACTGAGAAAATAAAATGCTGATTCTTAAATCTCTTTCCCTCCTCATACATCAGGAAAACTTACTCTCACCTCAAGAACCTCAAATTATTTTTATTCCTCCTTATGCTTTTTTCTTTCTACAGTGTATATAATTATGCACCCAGCACCCCCAAAAAGCATCTTAAGCTACTTCTCACATCTTTTGCCCACTGTTAAAGCCTGAGTGGTTTGTGTAGGCTCAAATTATCTGTCTCTGGTTGTCAAAATGTGTCGTCCAGAATGTTATGGGAAAAGAAGTTGGCATGCTGCTTCCATCAAGTTGTGATGTGCCTTGGGAAAAACAGTGACTCATTAATATAAAAACTCTCACTGACTTTAATAGTCAGGACATGTAGGGTTTTCCTAGATTCCTTCCCACCTCTTCAATTAAATAATAAATAGGAGATAAAGAAGAGAAAGCCCAATAAGTGCTTGCTTTTCATGTTGGGTGTGAGATTTGTGGAAGATGGTTGATAATTTTGCTTTTGCCTCCTCTGTATTACTGTAGTCTGTCTTCCTTATGTAAACTTCAAACTGCACACCCAAAAATCACCACAACCTGCAGATACTTAGCCCGTGGTTTTCATGCTGTTATCTTGCCCTGAGGCCCCTGTGGGAAAGCTCCTCTGTTCCTCCTTTGCCAGTGACAGTTCAGAGTATGTCTTTCTTGCCTCCTGGCAACTATCTGTAAATCTGCGTTGAAACTTTAATTTTTATAATCAACGGCAAATTTGCAGGTAGTACCATTTCCATATTCTGTGTGTGGATGAACACTGTAGTATCAACCAGAAAAATTTGCTTTGCTTCGTAGGCATGGAAGGGAAAGCACTTGCTGCTGGAAGGTCTCTGTGAGACAAAATCAACTATCTGGAGCACTCTCATCTCCAGCCCAGCATACTTAAGATTAGAGTTTTAAAGATCAGGAAGCAATGATAAGTTAATTCTCATGAAATAGAAAAACTGTTTTCCCACTTCCCTATATTTTATTTAAAACTGTTAGAGGTTCAGTACTTAGAGCAGCTCCTAAACGTTGGTATTACCCTGCTGGTCTCTGAGGCAACTTAGGGACTTGCATATGGTGTGGTGCTGCAGAACTGAGATTGCTCTTCTGTGGGCAAAATGGGCATGTTTAGAGCCAGGCATGTGAGGAAATGGGGTGGGAGGGTTGATGTTGGGGTTTTTTTGTTTGTTTGTTTTAGGTTTTTCATAAGTTTCTTAGTTTCAGTGAGTTAATTTTTTAGCAACTTTCTTTTCTGTGTTAACACCTGAGGCAAAGTGAAGAAAGAACTTTCTGTTGTGATTAATCACAGAAAGTTGTTGTTCTTTCTTTGTAACTGATGATCAAAGAATCTGAAAAACGGGCATGTCTCCTCCTTGTTGCCTTTACACCCAGAAAACATGTCTGGGTAGAAAACAAGCTCAGTGGATGAGAGTGCCTCTTCTGGCTTATGCTGTTTAATAACATTAGAAGTAGACTCTCCCTATTTAATTAGCACTTCTTGAAGTAACATCCCTGTTTGATTTAACTGCTAGTTCTCATAGTCAATTGGAACAGTAAAGTTAACGACTAGTTCCAGTATTATCTGGACAACTAAATTGTTAATTACTAGTTGAGAAGTTTTAATTTGCTCCCTAAAAATGGGTTTAAAGATGCCTTTTCCCCATCTCAGTTTCAGATAGCTGATATGTAGTTCTTAAATTTTTATTCCTTGTCTTAATGATGTCTTAGAGTTTAATGGAACTCCACAAAGCATGAAAGAATTAGTTCTGTGAGGTTTTCTGTTTGGGCTGTTGTTGTTGTTTTTGTCCTTATGTTTTATGACCCTTTTTGTATTCTGTGTTTATCTCTTTCTGCTTGTTAGCTGGTTGAAGGGACTGCTGTTTTTAATTTAGATTCTTTGGTTAAAACACCTTATTTTTCTTGTGTAATCGTTTAGGGTAAGCGATGAAAAAGATGCTCGAGGTTATCTTCAAGCCTTGGCCTCTAAAATGACTGAAGAGCTGGAAGCCCTGAGGAACTCTAGTTTGGGTGCAAGAGCTACCGTAAGACTTTACTTCCATATGTCAGAAGGCTTTTTGTTTGAAAAAAACCACTGATTTGAAAGTGTCAGCTGCAGTTATAATTTGTGTGTAGAGGCTGTCTTCATCAGAAGTTAAACCTTTCTAGAGCTTCCCTTCTGAATAACTGAATAGCAAATTTATTGTTTATTAATTATACACCAATATCTTTATAATGTGATTTTATCTATAGTTACAGTTCAAGTTCTTTGTAATCATACATGAATTTGTTGAAGGAAATCATGCTTTTGCTCATGAAAACCTTCAAATCTTTCACTTGTGAAATGTGAATCTCCTTCACAGCTGTCATCAGAATTGAGACACATCAAAACTAAACTTCACAAAATCTCTTTGCTTTTGAGATCACCATAAGATGTTAATCTTTGCCTATTTATTACTTGAGATCAAAAATACTACTACTAGCATTACTCTTAATTTTAGATGGTCTTGGAATTAATGAAGTCTTCTGTTAAGAACATAATAGACTGAGAAATGTAGTTGTTGAAGTTAGTTACATTGCTCATTTTCAGCTTCCTTTCCTCTTCCTCTTTCTACTCCCTTTTTTGATTCTTTCCTAGGACATGCCCTGGAAGATGAGACGCTTTGCAAAGCTGGATATGTCTGCAAGGCTGGAGCTCCAGTCTGCTCTTGATGCTGAAATCCGAGCCAAACAGGCTATTCAAGATGAGCTGAACAAAGTCAAAGCTTCCTGTATCTCTACTGAGTGGTAAGACTGAATTGTTCTGATGCAAATTTACTTTGATACCATCTAGGAAATGTCATCAAATTATTATTTTAACTATCTTGTCCATTGAAATTTGATAATGAGTGATTATGCCAGTTTCATATATTCAAATGTGAAAAAACTGTCATATCCTACTTCACTGTTTGAGCAGCTGAACACTTAGTGGGGAAAGCTGTAATCCTGAAGACTTACAGAGGAGACACTTCCTCTTTAATAAATCTAATCTCTCCTAGTTGTGATAAGAAGTTCAGATGCAGAGTCTGGGTTTGAATCTTAGAATACATTCTTTTCCTTTCTGCTGATAGCTGCAGTGGGTTAGCTGACTAAAATCAGTGATCTGCACAGTAGGAAGTAATAATGGTGAATGGACTATCATGAATTCTTTTATTCCTTCCTCAGACCTCTCTCTTTCTCACTTCCACCTCACCACCCCCAAAACAGCACTTACTCTGAGTTGGGTGAATGCCCTGAATGTAACAGGGGTTGGTGGGAAGTCATTCCATTTCTAGGTGTCCAGCTTCAATTAGCTCAGAGCACTGGTGTGTTTTGCAGCTTCAGGGAAGCAGTTGGACAGAGCTGAGATTCAAATATGTTACCTGTAAAATAGGAACATCTGGTTCAGCTGCCTTGAATGGTTTTTAGGCCAGGTAATGTGATGGTAGGCAGCAGTGGAGATCTATGAAGAGCAGGAGTTTGTTTTGACAAGCAAAAATGGGAAATGTACTCAAATTGCAGAGGAGTGCTACCTGTCATCTCTGAGTCAGAAAGCACTGCAACAAGTAACTGTAAAGGAACTGAGAAAAAAAATAGCTCAATTTAATCTATTAGTATCACAGGTACTTAACTAACAAATAAATTTTAAAAGCCCAAGATTTTTTTAGATGCAAAAATATGTGCAGACTTTTTTTCTCAATCACAGGATACAAGCTCACACAATTACTTAAAATTACAAATTAGAAATATGAAAAAACTGAACCTATGTAATAGAGAAATTGCTTTTTTCTGTAAACTAAACAGTTCCCAATAGATTTATTCTGGCATTTGAAGACATCAAGAACAAGAGTGACTTGTATCATGGGTTCTCAATGCTTACATATGTTTTTTTGTGCTCTTTTGAAGTAAATTACAAGAATCTGAGAAGAAGAACATGGAGCTTTTGGCAGACATCGAAAGGCTGAAAAAGGAGACAGAAGAGCTTAGATCAGAAAAGGGTATGGCAACTGATATCCAAGTAAATAGTGTGTCACATTGGTGGGTACATCTTATCAATTAAGTGTCACCTTGAAACTAAAATATGATACCAACAAGGGAGCACAACACTTGTGTGTTAAGATGTACCCACAGCAGTTGATTTGCACTTCTGATACTTGTAATATGCTTCAGTTTGGTTGATACCTTTGAACCAGTAAGGAATTACTTGAGTTGGAACTGCATTGTTTTTATTTGGCCTGTGTATGCTGATTTACTGCCAGAAAACTGTTAGAAGTATAGATGTATTTCTAACCTTTTCTCCTTTATGATGGGTGAAGGTATTTAGACATCAATACTGATCATAGTGTTGTTCATCTGTGAGTGTTTTGGACCTGATTACACAGAGAGTAAACAACTGCAGAGGAATTCATAGCATTTGTTTGTTTCTGGAATGACTTCACCGATAGGCTTTGTAGCCACATAGTGAGCAGTGTGGTCATGAGTGCTTTGCTGTGGTATTAAGAGTATGTTCTGGGATTACTGTTGCATCTGTCCAACACTATTTTGCATTGTTGCTGGGAGAAGAGACTCTTTTGGTAATTCTGCAATACAAAAGAATTCGTTAAGAGATGATTAATGATTTGGCTGATTCTTTGCAGTTTCTGTAGTAGCTCTAATATTTGTGTCTTATGAGTCACATGGGAAGAAGTATTTTTCAGGCCAAATGGAATTACCTAATTTTCTGTAAGGAAGTATGTGAACTCCAGAATTTCAATACCCTGGCAACAGTTGCTGCATTTGGATGTCAAATATTGTTCAGCATTTCCAACCTAATGGCCTATCAGTCAGTAAAGTATTATAGTTTACATTAATCTCCTATATATAGCCCTCCCAGTGTTGATTGACTGGTAAAAATAATTCAGACCTATGCAGAACATTTAAAAATGGTGCCAAGTAGCAAATAAGACATAGGGAATTGATACCTGTTCATCTTGATGCTTAGCACTTATACCAGGATTATGCTTCTTCCAAGTGCTTGGAGAGAAGCTCTTGATAATATCTCCCTGGAGACAAAAATACTTTGTCATGTTTAGCTTTCATTTATATGTTCTTGAGCTTTCTTAAATATTATGCATGGTTACTTGACTTCTGAAATCTTCCTTTGTGTCAAATAATGTTATGAATTTATAATTTATATTTTACCCTGTATTTTTTCCAGTGTTTAAAACCTTATTCTTTTGGTGAGATAAAGATCAACATTTACTATTTCCTTAAAACAAACAAGGGGAAAAAAAGTACTGTTCAAGGAAACATTAGTCATATTTATTAACAGAATTAAATTAGTAGTACTCAACTACAATTATTCAAATAGTTTAATAGAAATACACCTTAATCTAAATCCATATCATCTTTGCATTTGGTTTTCTCTTACAAAAAGAAATATATTGCTGTTAGAATCATGAACTATATAGAAGATTCAAATGTAGTCAATGTACAGTGGTAGAGTAACTAGCAGTGTGTGGAAATTGATTTCTAGGAAGGGATTATTTGGATTATCACCTGAATCCTTTCCTGTTTATAAATATATTCCAGAAATTTAGACAGGTGGGGAAAAAGATTGCTAAAAATATTCCATAAAGCAGCCAGTAATTCGAAAATTGGTTTTAGTATTTTACTGTGATTTCAGTGTGTTTATATTTTAAAGATAAAAGGGTTCTTTGAAACTTCACCATTCACTGTGAGTTATATTTAGAGCATATGAGGTGATATGGCTAATTAGAGCAAGACAAATTTTTTTTAAAAAATAGGTAACTTTTGATAGCATGATTCTTTTGACAGGCACACAGTCCTGCAGGCTCTAGTCATAATAAACATATGTATGTGTATATAGTGTATTTACAGCATTTAAGAAAATAGAGTTTGTACATATCTATGAACCATAAACTATAAACTCCCACACAGCAACTTGAATTAGAAAAGAAGAAGAAATAAAAAAAATAGCAGTTGGAGCAAGTTAAAATAAGAGTTGAGGTGTGCCAGCCTCTGCAGCTCCAGGGGATGCAGTGTTCCTGCCCTGCTCACTG
Organism: Entomyzon cyanotis; assembly: GCA_024500445.1. Lineage (NCBI taxonomy): Eukaryota > Metazoa > Chordata > Aves > Passeriformes > Meliphagidae > Entomyzon > Entomyzon cyanotis. The sequence goes on along the minus strand of JAKEPQ010001015.1, from coordinate 21,897,218 downwards.
GCTGAGCATCCCTGAAATGATGGGACAGAGACATCTGAAGGTTCACAGCAGTGAGAGGTGGCAGATAGGCACAGACCATGGCTCAAGGAACCCATCTTATTTGGAAATACAGTGTTTTTGTTGGCTCCAGCTGCCCTGGCATGGTGGGACATCCCACAAGACTAGAGCAGGGATGGCATCTGCTGCATTAGTGTGTGATGCAAACAGACATGAGCACATTAAAACTAGTGCCTTCTGCATAACAGACATGGACATGCAGCATGTTTTCACATGGAATTCACACCACACACATCCTTCCTTGGGAAAGGTTCATTAAACATGTGCTTGTCTGGTAAAAAAAGCCTTTACTCTGGAAAATAAATCAAATGTGCAGCTTATTTTGAAAAACATAGGTGTTTCAGGTGGACACTCAAACACTGATTCAGCAAGGCAAAGGTCCTCCATGAAAAGGTCATTTTTTCTGTAGCTTAAAAACCTGCTGCTGTTTTCTAGGTGTAAAGCACCAAGACTCACAGAATTCTTTCTTGGCATTTTTGAATGCGCCTACCTCTGCTCTGGATCAATTTGAAGTAAGTGCACAGCTATTCTACCTCTGTTTGTCAGTGGAACTGCTGTTGTATGCAGGTTATGTGCATATTTGCTGAGAGTTTGCTACTGTATTTTAATTGTATTGCCCTAATAATACTTGTGCATAATAATAGGTGAGAATTGTTTGTCATTTACATTGCTGGCTGTCTTCTCTTGAATGCTAATAATCACAGTGAATTCTCTCTCAAACTGTGAATGCAGAAATATGCCTGATTTTGTAGTGAACATGAAAAGCAATAGTTGTTCAAATGGCATTTTTTGTATTCAGAAAAATGCTAAGTAATTCAGGTAGTGGTTTGGTAAAAATGAGAAGAAGTATGTAAATCATCCTTGATTGTGTCCCATGGAGTCATTGGTACTGTTTATTAGGTTGTTTCCATCTTCTGTTCATTTTACACAGATCTGTAAAATCCAGATAATTGCTGTTCATCTTCTCTCCACAGATCCTATTATTTAAACAATGACTCTGTTTCATACTTCTGTCACTTCTAGACAAAAAAAAGTTTAGGTAGAAAACCTGGTAGGAAAAAATTGAAACAACACTATACATTTATTATCTTCTTTTTTAACCAAGAGTAAGCAAAGCATCATCTTTCTTTTAAAAGAACAGCTGAGGTGAAATATTGGTCTAACTGAACTCAGAGGATACAAGGCACCACCTTTACAGTTAATCTGAACATTAATCTAAGGTTTGCCATTTTTTCCTGATGCAAGTACAGGATCATCACATTTAGCGGTGAAAGAGCATAATCCTTGCTGTTACTGATATCCCAAAATTTTCTTACTTTCCATTATGTATTGACTAATTCATTGTTCTCTCTTGAAGTCCTCACAGCTAACACCATTTTAAAATTTTCTTTGTAATAATTTCTCTTATAAGTTACTTCCACTATAAGAATCCTGTTGGGAGTATAGGAATATTATTTTATTGAGTAAATACTGGAAAAACACTGGGTTCTTTACAGAAAGTACATTCATTAATCGTCTATGAAAGGCAATTAATGAAAACTGACTGAGGTAGCTGTTACTGCCACTGGTTATTTACAGTTCTTTATTTTTGCACTTTTATTTATATTGCACAGTTTTCTTCATCCATCTCTTTCTCTCTCTCTCTCTCTTTTTTTTTTACTGCTGTTTTCATTAAAATAGGATTCCTTTTCCTCCTCTTCATCCTCATTGATTGATTTTATGGATGACGTAAGTCTGACTTTCAACCCAGTAAACCCCTCGATAACAGCTCAGTTGATTGATTTGGAATATTCAAACATTAATGCAGTCAACTTCAAAAATCTGCAAGTGCAGTGGAGAAAAAAGTATTTCTGTTATAGCAGCCTTTCACCTGTTTATATAGATAGGTGTTCTGTTTTGAAATAAATGCTTTTCTTTAGGTGCAGGTGAAGAATTCTTAATTGCTAACAGTTTTTCTGATGGGGAAAAGCTGCTTTTAGGCCTTGTCTATTGATATGGCCGGTGGAAAATGGTTCCAAAACCACCAGCACATTTATTCATTTAATTCTTTTGCTTCATATTATTCCTTTATCATGAGTTGTTTCCGTAAGTTTTCTAATAACTTCTATTAAAATGTTTTCCTTGCATACAGTTAATTTCTGTTTGCTCAAATAAAATATCTTCTCTTTTTTTAGCCTGCATTGAGAAGTCATTTTCATTATGACTGAAGTGAACTTACTACTTTTTATTGCCATTTGAGATGCAGGTTTTCTGTCAGGACTTTGTTTAAATATTCCCACTACTTAATTGCATACTAAGGGAATTGGGTGAAAAGCTGAAAATTGACTGCATTATATTTCTCCCAAACTGAAGTAGTAGGCCCATGAAAGTAATCAGCAATAAACTTTTTGAAATCCAGGTGTCTAGAGCCACATCCATTACAGCTCTCTAGGTCTAATTGTGTGTGTGTGTGTCTGTGCTTGTGGATATGTTTATACACATTCACTCTTATTTATCTATGTGTGTTTAACACAGTGTCATTCCTATTTGTATCGAAATGTAATAAATTAGTTTTATTTGAGAAATGTCTGCTGTCAGGGGTGTAGCAAAGAGGATGAGGTATATGGGCCTTTTCTGCTGCTTTTATTTCCTGTCACATACTCTGAAGGAATGCTTTTCTTCTGGATGCTTTTTCTCTGTGAATCAGGTATATATTCCGGACAAAATGGGAAGGTTCATCTGGGGTGTCACAGTAGAAGGCACTTACCTGCATTTTTGTATAGCACATGGAAAAGTTTTTGGTTTGCTGATACTGTTGGAATTTTCTCACACAAAAAAACCAGAGGGTACAATTTCCTGTCATGTGAATCCACAATAAATGAGTAATGTTTATATTTTTACCTGGATTAAAGAAATGTTCTATATTACCTGAGTATTAGGAACACTTAGTTTGTATCAGCAGGTTCATTTGTAGAAATTTCTTTAAAAATAACTAAAACACTCCCTTAAAATCTATTAAGATAAACAAAATATGTATGTGGCAGCTGCTGATAATGTTCTATTTTGCAAGGGGAAGCTTAGGACAAGAATATTTTCCTGATTGCTCTCTAGTTAGTTTTGAAGGACTTCAGTACTTTATTCTGTATTTATTGGTGGTTGGTTTTTTGGTTTTTTTAAAGAAGGCAGCATTTTTTTCCATAAGCATTTTTACAAAATTACTTCTTTTTCTTCTCTATGCAAGTGAGTAATTTTCAACTGTTGGCATACATTCTTTAATGCCAATTCACAGTGATTGGTCCACCCAGATCAAATCTTTGCAGAAAACCACCTTTTGGTCTTGGGTAAAATTTCATGGATTAACGTGTATATTGTTGCATGTAGTTATCTTCCTGCACATGGAGTCAAACTTGCCCTGTTCATCTTCAATTAGAGTCCAACAGGATTGGTTTTTTCTCAGTTGCATTGGGCAAAAGTACATGTCTGGGCTGGACTGGCCAGGGGCTCATGTCTCTAACCCCAAGACAGAATTCTGTCTTGTCTGACAAAGCTGCAGAAAAAGAAGGGCTGACTGCTCAAAGATGGGAAGAGCACCTTGCAGAGAAATACAAGACATTCTGTCTTTGTTAGAAAGAGAGATAAAGCTGATGTCTGTGTTAGTAGATGAAAAGTGGTATCATTCAGTTGTGCTGAAAGTTAGTTCTGCATCTTTGATTTATTGGACAATCACTTGATTCATTCGTAACATAATTTATAGCCTCTGAATTATCTAAATGAATGGTTATTTATGATTTAGCTCGTTGAGTTGGTTTAGTATCAATATATTAGATGGACTTAAATTAAAATAAAGGTATTAAAACTCCCTGCCCTCTGGATGTGACCTCCATTCCCTTTCCAATGTCTCTTTTTGGCAGCAGTTTACCTTGAAGGGCAGCATTTCTTGCAGCATCTCCAGCAGAATTAATCTCTTCTCAGTCAAACCTGATAAATGTGTGAGTTCTTTGTATTAAGACCAAGAACAAATTAGAAGTCCTCAGGTCACTCATACAGTGCTGCAATATTGCATGGGGTTCAGGAAAGCCTCTCTTGTAATCAAGAACCCCAAGTAAATATTTCTAAGGGCCTTTATTGTTTCTTCAGTCTCTCTTCTTCATTAAGGAAGGACAGGGAGAGTGTAAAATAATGTGCAGGTGCAGTTGCAAGGCATTCCTTGCAGGATTTCTGAAGTCTGTTTAGCACACAGATGTGTGCACAGCACTGGGTTTCCTAGGGTGGGTATGTCTTGTGTGTCTGCCATGCAAATAGAGTATCTATTTATAGCACTCTCTGAATGGCTGTAGTTAATTCTGATTTTTCCAATGAGGAAAACAGTAGTTTTGCAATTTCTGTTGGAGAGAAATAAAAATAGATGTCCTGCTGCCTCTGTAGCCTGCAGATGCCGAGTGAGAAGTGGTAGCTCACTGCTCAGATGAGCAGCAGTCACTGTTGGTTCCTGCCTTGATAAGATGCTGGGTCAGGTTGGCAGAATTGGTGCCTAAATCCTCATAGCTGTGACAGCCCACACGTTCAGAAGCAATTCTTGTATCTCCTCTGCACACAGGGGAGTAGGAATGTGTTTGCAGTGCCTGGTTTCTGAAGCTGGTGGTGAGGAAATCACCCCCAGTGACTCTAACAGACTAACTCCTTGCTGCTGTTTCTCCTGTGTGTTGCAGGCTGTCTCAGTAACATTGTCTAGGTGTTAAGTCTCCCGTGTTCACTGGAAGTGTCTGACAGTAGAAGTGTTGGGTTTTGTTTCTTTGCCAGGTGGATCTTTGTGTATCTCACTAGCTGCGAGAAGCAATTAACTTGTTTTATTTAAGGATGAATTTGTGATTATTTCATAACAATAATATGGAATCCAATTTTTTCTTTACAAAATTATTTTTCTCACATGCTCAAAAATGCTGTTTTCCCGTGTTGCTAACACATTACAAATTAGAAATAGATTTCTTAAGTCCTCCTGCAGTCTTGTCCTCACATACAGTCCCCATGGGCTTTGGCTAGACTAAACAAATCTGAACTTTGTAAGTAGCCACAGAATAAATGGTGTTCTGAATTCTTATCAGAATAAGCCATAGTAGTGTGTGGTGAGAGCCTTGACTTTACCTGCAGATTCATAATTAACCTGAGTAAATCTGGTTTGTAATGATACTTTAAATTGGACATATTGTGCCTCCAATAGATGATTTCATTCATCTTGTTCAAAGCACAGAGATGCCAACTGCAAATTAATAGTGCAGTGTAGTCTGCAGTTTCACTGCTGTTTTCCAGTGTGAGACTATGGACTTTAAATAGCTGTTCCTTTTTTTTTTTTAATGTTTCGTCCCTTCCCTCTTGTTGCCCCTGAATAGCTTGTTTTTAAGTACTTGTAACGATGAACATGCTTGTGTGTGTCTAAACACTACCTCTGGAGGTACAGAGTGAGGAATTCTGAGGTGATGTATTTGTCACTGTTTGGTTTTGTAACATATTCTCCTCCTTTCTTTGTTAAAGCGCTCTCCTTCCTGTATTCCAGCTAACAAAGGCAGACGTGTAAGAGGCTGTCATACTCTATGTGGCCCTTTATTTTTTGCCTGTTATGTCCATGCCTATGTTTAATGTATGGATTGTGTATTTACCTCACTGCATGTCTTGTGCTGCTGCTGCTGCTGTTTGCTGCTGCTGCTGTGCTGTTTGTTGTTTTACAGCTGTGGGCTCAAAGCTTTTGGAGTATTTCGTTTGGCAGTCCTGTGAGCAGAGTATCACAGTAACTGGAGAGGATGCTTTGGGTGCTTTGTCATGTCAATTAACCTTATGAGCAGAATTTCTCTGAAACTGGAGAAGATACTTCAGGTGCTTTCTCGTTTCAGTGTGAAAGTTCTATGTGGAAGCTGATCGGGCAGATGCAGGTTGGGAAGATGAGCAAATACCAAGTGAGGGCATGTTTGTTTCTTTGCCCTTAGCAGAGGGCATCTGTTAAGTCATGGGAATTGCCTACAGAAGGTCAGAGTTTGGCATTTGGGAGGCACATCACAGCAAATTATAGAAAATACCACGTTACAAAGATAAATAAATGTGAAGTGGGGAATTGAGGAAATGGAGGGTGGGAAAAATGCGTGCGGAGATGGATGTGTTGTAGCTGGTTAAGCTGGAAAAGTCTATGGTGTTTCAAAAATCAAGGTGGGTTTTTAACATGTGTTTACATGTGTTATCAAAGCTTTGTCACACTGAGCTCCTGCCAGTTATGCTGTGTCCATTTTAATGTCATACTGCCACTTCTGTTTCTTTTATACACCTACTATGGTAGGGATAGATAAGCATACAAAGCATTTTTGTTGAATATTCAATAAATAAGCAGAAATGCCCAACAGCTCTAATAATGTCCATAGTCATGCAGTTCAAAGAACACTGCTGCGTCTCAGGCAAGTTTACAGTAACTGCTTGTTTTTGTTGGTGGTGCCTCCAGTTCAGAAGTTCTCTCTCCTCCAGATGTGTTTGTACATTGGCCAGCTTTGGGTCAGACCTGCACATGTGGACAGCTATGCACAGTCCTGTGGAAGACAGCAAGGCTGTTACAATTTGGTAGGAAATAGAGAAATCAGCCTTGGATAATCCAGTGGATTAGTTTAAAAACAGTTTGAATGGTGTTGACATGGTCAAGGTTGCTTTTGTACTTAGTTCATCTCATTAGAGCCAGGAACCTGAGATGACTGCAGCAATACAGCTTAAGGCCCTTGTTTCTGCAATAAAGGTGGTGATTAAATTCCCTTCTGCAACGGTGGATCAGTTTCTGTGCGTTTTGTGGGCTTTTTATGTTTGTAAGTAAAGTGAAAATACATTTGTTACTGTTTCAGCAGTTGTCTTCAACCACAAAGGCTTTGTAGCACATTCCAGAAAGGTTCCATCACTGATATCAGACTTGTACTACATTTTTTCATAGACACCATGAAAGTTCTTTGGTATGCAGATACTGCTTTGAAAGGGAAAGCCCTTGGAGTGTCTGGAAACATTTATGAAATGATAGATTAGATCTCTGAGTTTAACTTGTAGGAGAAAAGGAGTGTCTGTTTCTTGCTATGAAAAAATTTGCCTGTAGTTACTCAGTGAGCTTATTTTTTAGTAACATTTTTGAGGAGGAGGTAGAATTATTGAAGGTTAAACAGACTTTGGGTGGACTCCAAGTTACCACTTTTTTTAGACTGGATTAAAAAGGAGTTTAAAATAATTGGAACATGTTATGTGTTTGGGGAGTTTGTACTTAAGGCACCAGTGTTTCTAATAGTGGGTGAAGCTTTCAATTATTATTTGCTTCTGATAAATCTGAGCACAAAATTTGCTTTACTGCTACTTTTTGCCACAATGCTTGAGACATACGATGTATGTGCAGTAAACGGGTGTATCCCAGTGTGAGAATTTCCCATTTTCATTTCAGAAATACTTGCAGGCATGTTAATAAGCCTGAGCTGATAAAATGATGAGCATTCTCCACCAGATAATTTTTTTTTTCAAGGGTATGGTAAAAGTAGAAGCCATCAAACTTAACTCACTATTTAAAAAAAAAAAAAAAAAAAAAAATTTAAAACTAGCAACTGCACCTGTTCGCTACTGTGGCTGAGCTCCTGAAGAACAGGACTGTGTGTGCATGTATAAAATTGGCTTGGCAATATAATTGAGTCCCAAAAAGCAGTAAAGTTTATGGAATTCTTAGTATTGTCAGTGATAAATGAGATGAGAAGCACTGGAATGTTCAAATGCTTTCTGTAAACATGGCTGCATATCTTAGTTTGTCTGCAAGCTCGCCAAATCCTTGGCAATGGAGAACTGATGATAGCATTGCTCCAGAAAACTGAGGCATGCCATGGAGCCTTCTGCAAGCCTGCAGCTTTTACTTGTTTATTAGTGGAAAAAAGCATTTTCACTTTTTTTTTTTAAAATATAATTTTACATAGAAAACTTTGTGGAGATATCTTGTTTCCAAGGAAGAATCCTGCCTTTTCTGGTCTTTTCAGCTGTACTAACAGAAGATGACTTGTTTCCCAAGATACCTGTTTGTACCTATGTGCCTTGTTCAGTGTAGCTCTGTGTTGGGCTTAGTTTCATTCTGTGTATCAAGGACTAGGAAAATATTCCCCAGAAGAAACTGTATTCCTGGTAAGGATGTTCCTGTAGTTCAAGTGGGGCGCAAAACCCCCTCAATTGTCTGTGAGTGTAATTATCACTACCCTCAGGAATGTACACTGCTCTGCCTTTTCTCCTTGTTTTCTCCTGAACATGTTTGCAGGAATTGACATGGGCTGTGTGGGAATTCACTTCTAACAAATCCCTGCTACCAGTGGACAAAACCCAGTAGCATTTAGAAAATATTCACCCTTGAAAAATGCTGAATTACAGGTGTCTTCAAGTGGTTATCAGGGCCTTGAACTAGCAGCTCTTATGCATGTGCTCACCTCTCAGCAAAAGCCTTGGCGTGTTTACATGCAACGATGTTCATTCCATTTTTGTGCTTTTAATTAGGAAGTTGCTTAAAACTGAATTTTTATCCTCTCAGTTCTCTCTTAGGAATTCTACTGCTCCCATATCTTATTTTGGTAAGAGCTGAGAATTCTTTTTTAATGATGTCTTTGATTTATTTCTTCGGTTGTTGTTTTTTTTTTTTCTCTTGAATTGTTCTCCTAGATTGATTCAGTTGAGAATTTTACATTGTCTAATACTCCATCACGGGATGAAGATAGCAAGTCTCACCTCCATTCAAGATCAAGGTCTCCTTCCACAGCTAGTGAGATTGAACCAATTGAGGTACTTCAGTGTTCAAAGATATTTGTTTCGGTTTTTTTTTTTAAGGGAGTAGCAGTTTCATTGTAGAAAAATGACAATTGCAAATCTTTTGTTTAGGATGAAACTCACTCTTCTGCAGCAAGACTATTTAGGACCTTGTAATAGCCTTCTGCACTAGTGGTGAACTGTGTTTTGGGAAATACTGCATTTTTTTCATATATGGTTAACTGAATAGGGATGGGAACTATGAATCAATTATTAGTTATAGTCTCTCTTCATGACATATCCTCAGTTATGAATATTTAAGAGATGTTGGCACAAAGATAATGTTACTATGTAGTTTGTAAAAATACACTTTGAAGCCCTGCTGAAAGTCTTATTATTATGAAATGTTAGCTAGACTTCGCATCTATAATAATTTCTCCCCTTTCCCTGTTTAAAAAATTACCTTAGTGGCTTTATACATTAGGAAAATATCCAATCAAATGTTTAGGATAATATGAAGTTGGTTTTGACATTTAGGAGACACACCTTGCATGTCATTTTGCTGAGAAATAATATTTAGTATTCTGAATCCTTTCCTGCATTAATCAGTTTGGTTTCATGACTTGGATGTTTGGGGGTGGGGTGGGTGGCACAACGTGATCTTTTTCCTTTATTCAGGCTGTGTCTGGTAGTGTGTTCTTGATGTGTGATTGATCCCTTGGGGACTCTGTTCAGGTTACAGATCATCCTCCCCGTTCCATTCACACCCCGACCATGAGGACAGCATATATTGGATCAGGACTCTCTGCACCAAAGGTATCCTGCCAAGCATTCACACTTTTGATGTGGCAAGGGGGACAATGTCACTCCTGGGCCACAGCTTCAGGAGAACTGGTTATCACACTGATCTTACCAGAACTGCCTAGAAGGGATGTTTAGAAGCAAGCTGGTTGCTTTCTAAAATTTAAAACCCTTCATTCTTGCGTCATGGGGTGTGATAAGTTGCACTAGGAATTCCACTGGAGGAGTACACAGGCTTTTGATTGTAGAAAAAACAGTAATGTGGACATTAGAAAGAGGTAAATGAGCCAGAATGTGAGGAGAAGAAAGAGATATCCTAGCAAGAGAGTGTTTTCTGATATGTGTCTGATCAACATAGCTCTACTCTTTGCATACAAGAAAGTCTTAGATTGGCACATCTGTGTGCTTATTAGATACCTAGTCTTGAGAAAAGGAGAAGAATAACCCTGAAAATGAAACCATAGATTTGCCTGTTTTTAAGCAGTGTGGAGTGAGCACTACAGGCACCATTCCAGCACTGGGCTGGGAGAAGGATTCCCAAGTTTTCTGTCTTTTGGATTTTTACTTGCATAAATACTGTTTTTACATCAGTTGTTGAAATAATTTTGCTGTTGCCAAATGAGCCAGTGTATGCAAATTCCCAGTGGATTATGTCTATTCAAGCAAATGAAGAATAAATGCAAGCTATTAAAGGGAAAAATTTTCTTATAAAAGTTTTGAAAGTGACTCGATGGTTTAGGAATCTTCTGTATATTTAAAAATGACAGTTTTTCCTGCAACTAATAATGATGTAAGTAAGCCTTTCCAATAGCTCTGTTTCTCTGCTTTGATAAATTGCACAGTAGCAGAAGGTTCCTTTGTGTAAAGGAAAGCTAAAAAGTTTGAGCAGAGAGTGTTCTGTTGGCAGCATCTTGGTAGATCAATTAAAAAAATACTGTAAGTGCACTTGGAATTATGTGAAACAGATTTTACTGTGCACATAATTTAATTTTTGCAAACATTTTGTTCAGTAAGCAATGATTTGCTTTATAATTTATTATGTCCCCTAAAGAACCTTCTTGCTTTTTGATTGCATCAGTTCCTAAAGCTGAGTGTTGTTCCCTGCAAGTTTCAAAACAGAACATGCTTCTGTAGACAGAAAGCTTCCATTGTAACAGTAAAGCTATCATTAAATATGGGTGAGTTTGAGCCCTTAGCTTTGATGTCTTATGCTCTGAAAAACAGGAAAGTGAGTAGAATTTTAGCATGCCTATTCTTCAAAGTAGTCTGCAAAATTGTCTTTTTCAGTTCACATACATGGTCAGGTTTTTTTGGACAGTCTTTGCATTCACCCTGTGCTCTGGCCTTTCTCCCCAGTAGTTATTTCACTGGGAGTTTTTATAGAAAAGCAAAGCAGCTTCCTGGATTTTATATAAGGCCATCTATGAATCATCCTGCCACGTTTTGTAGGCATTTAGCCTTTATATAGCAGCATCAGCACAGCCATCCTTGAGAAGAGAGAGAGAATTAAACCACTTACTCATGTACTCTGTGTTCCCAAGGAAAGACAGGAAGAGAAACCCTTTCAAAATCAACTTCATCTATCAACTTCAGCTCTTGCCTTTAAATTGGATGTTCTGCAATTTCCTCTGCCAAACACTGTAAAAGGGAACTCTGTCAGGGCATTCTGGCATAAAATTTAAAATTTTGAAAAAGTCTGCTATTTTTCTTTTAACTAAGGCAGCACTCTACAGAGGAGCACTGAATTTGCAGCTTAGAAACTGCTGTTGTGGGTTGACCTGGGCTGACAGTCAGGTGCCCACCAAGCACATGCTTAGACATGTTTCACTTCTGGAGTGTAATGGAGTCATTTTGGCAGCTTTCATATCTGCAAAGGAAGCAAACTCCTGTTCTGAGACAAGGTCCAGTTTCCACGTCTTTGTTTACAGAGGATGCTTTAAATCATCAACAACAGGCACTGTGATAAGGAATTTCTTTCAGGCCCTGTGCTAGGAGCTCAGATCTCATTCCAGCAAACACAAACAAGCTGCCTTATTAAATGCACTCTTGTCTGTGAAAGAAATAACTGTGTTACAAGTGTTAACATCCTTGTCTGCTGTTTCACAGCCTAAAGCCCACCAATTTGTAGTGAAGTCATTTAACACACCAACGAAATGCAATCAGTGCACATCTCTGATGGTTGGTCTGATACGACAGGGCTGCACTTGTGAAGGTAAGCACTTGTGGAAGCACAAAAGAAGTGGGAATTGAAGTTCTTACAGATGCAAATGGCACAGTAAATGTTGTAGTGTGGTGATGCAGGAGTCTTCTGCTTATGTTTAGAGTAACAGGATATTCTCATACTTCAGTCTTTTAACAGTAGGAGCCAAACACTTTGAATATCCTGCACAACAGATTTCCCCATAATCTGGGGACACTTATTCCAGTTGGTGGTAGAAGAGCTCAGTTCAGTTTACCTAAATAGCAAAAAGGGCCCACAGTGAGTGGTCAAGTATAGTGACAGCAGCTTTGCTCTGTGTTGCTGGGCAAAATTTAAGACGTCTATTCTGACTTATTCCAGAAAGAAGCAAAATTGGTACTGAATGGCATTTATTCTTGTTTGTATGTACATGGAATGACACTATTTAGAGAATGTTCCAGTTTTTTGTTTACTAGTAGAGCTAGGCCTAGAGGACATCATAGAGATTATCTTAGGCTCTTTCTTATCTGGATAAAACCAGGTGTATCCATAAACTATCTGAAAAAGAGAAATTCAGGATTTAGAGCAGATAAAAGCATGAACTGCTGCTTTGTGCAGACTTTTATTTCTGCCTGTAGCATAGTTCAGTGAGATTATTCAGATGTTGGTCAAAAAAAGAGAGGGGATTTCTGTGTAAATCTTATCATCATAACTTTTGCATTGCACAAGGAATAACCATGATATCTTTTTGTTTCTTCTGCTCCTCACAAGTATGTGGATTCTCTTGCCACGTGACCTGTGCAGACAAGGCTCCTGCAGTATGTCCAATCCCTCCCGAACAGACTAAGGGACCTTTGGGAATAGATCCACAGAAAGGCATAGGAACAGCTTATGAAGGACATGTCCGAGTGAGTATGAGGCATTTGGTGCACTTATATTAAATTCATTGTTTTTCAGAGCTGGAATTATTTTAATACGGGGGAGATGGATTCAATTACATCTTAGGGTAGCAGTCTGGAAACAAAGACTTAAATTTTCACAAAGCAGTTCTTAGCATTGTCAACACTAATCCCCTCTCCATTTCTGTTGGCCAATGTGCTTTGGGTTGATCTTGAATAGTCCTATCTCTAGAGATCAGATCATCTTCCAGGCCCTGTGAGTTTTTGAGTCTTTCTCCTAGCACTGTTTATGCTCATTGGTGTGGATACTTGTAAAGAAATATTGAAACACTTACTCAACATAGTTTTGGTGATATTCCTGTGGCCAGCTAGAGATGGGTTTCTTTTTCTATATTTGTTAATACAGCTCTGAATGAATCTGTGTAATAAACAGAAAGAATCTGCAATGCTATTAATTTATTAAATAATATATTGTCTGTGTGTCTGTGTTTGTTGGTCTTACTGCTCCTGGGCTGTTGCTTATGTTGCTTAACATTATCACTGAATGAATTGTTTTCAGCCCACATAAGCAAACTTATTTTTGTGCTATCTGATTTTTTGATTGCATCTAAACTTACAGAGAGTTGATCAGAATCTATTTTTCTAAAGGTACCAAAGCCAGCTGGAGTAAAGAAAGGTTGGCAGAGAGCGCTGGCAGTGATCTGTGATTTTAAACTTTTCCTGTATGATGTAGCAGAAGGAAAAGCATCTCAGCCCAGCGTGGTAGTGAGTCAGGTCATAGACATGAGGTAAGCTGTTTGCTGCTGATGGGAGCTTTGCAGAGGCACTGGGAGGTTCTGTTCTGCTTTTCCTTTTTGTCAAATCAATAAGCAAGCTCCAGAGGTTTTATGAAACCCTGTAATCCATGTTGAAAGCCACTAATTGTCCGGGATAAAAAAATAAAATAGCAGTTAGCAGTTATTTGGAGTTAGCCTGAACTACATTTGTTTGTTCCTATGTAGATGTATAAACTTCTGTTCCTGCATCATGGCAAAGAGCATCTGTTCTGCTGTGTAGAAGATCTGGAATGACTAAAGAATTAAAACCAACATTGTTTTGGGATTGAATAGAGTTTTGAAAGACAGATAAAACTTTGTTACAGGATAAAACTATTACAATTTTTGGTTCAGAAGGGCTGAATAGTTTGTTCCTACTGTCTTCAGTATTACTGAAATGCTCCCAACCTCACTGAAGTCTGAGAACATTTAACATTGCGACTAAGTAAAGCTCATCTCTGATCTAGGTTAGTTTTTCAAGGAATTCTCAAACAGCTGTAGGTTATAGCTTCTAGTGAATTTGGATTTTTATGAAAGAGTTGGAGAGCTGTTCTTCATTCCACTTATTCTTTAATTTATACAGGCATAAACCAGATACAGAATATCTGAATAGATTTATTTCCATCAGCATTTACCAGAAATTAATTCTGCAACATTGCATTTGTGAATTTCATCTGCAGATACAGAGGAAAGGATAATTTTAAAAATTAGATCTCAGTGCTGACTTGTTATGTCCTTCACAAAACGAGGCTGTTGGAAAAGCAAAAACCAAACATACAGATTTTACTCATTAACTCTTTTCCAATTATGTTTATGGTCTCTATAAGGGATGAAGAATTCTCAGTGAGTTCTGTCTTGGCCTCAGATGTCATCCATGCAAATAGAAAAGATATCCCCTGTATCTTTAGGGTAAGTATTACATCCTGACCCTACTAACCCAGACGTACAGGCGTTCACAGGGTGATGTGTGCTGTGCATTCACTGACAGCTTGCAAGTATTTTATTTCCTTTGCAAGTTCTGGCCATGTGGTATCCATGGCAGCAGCAGCAATGCATAGGGCTCTGTACATGTCATTTTTGTTGTAAAAATAGCACTGGTACATTTAGACAAGCTCTCATCTCCACTTCATGTGGATTGTATTTTTTGATTTTCACAATAAGATGCATTTTCTCTACTTCCTCTTAGTCATTTGAAATTCTTCTGTTCATCATGACCATCTACCTTTCCATTTCCTCAGGATGCACTCTGCTTCTCAGTTTAACTGACTGGCTTATTCCTGAGGTCTTTATTTTACATACTTTTCTTTAACATATGCATTGGATATCTGAAACTCCCATTCATCAGGTAGAATAGAAATTTAGTGTAAAATGCTCATCAAAATTTATGTCTAGTATCTAGTATCAGGATTTTGCCATCATTAGCTTATTCTAATATTCTTATTAGATACTCTATTAAAGCTTTGACCTCAGTAAAATCTCCTTGATGTCTTATCAATTCTGCTATCATTTCTTTGCTATGCCTTTGTATTTTACTCCCTGTTTTTCAAGTTTTCAGACTGTTCATCACTCTGTGTGCTGAAAGGAGATAAAACCTACAAAAGGGGCTTTCAATTTTATCTATAATAGTGTATCAAATGCATAAAAAGGATCACTGAGCATTCTTTCAATAAATGCCATTTCAATTGCATTAAATTATTAATGAAATCTATAGCTCTTAAAGGTACAGAAAGTTTTATAAGAAATGCTTTTTGTTATAAAGTTGCTGTGAGAAACAATTGGCTACCATATATAGAGCAGTCATTTGTGAATTATAAAGTAAGTAAAAGTGCATTTAAAATAAAGCCAACATTTTCTCTGTTCTTTAAGTTATTCACATCTGCAGGTTTTTCTGCTGTGGGTTCTTGATTAAAATAAGAGTGTTTTCTATTAACTAAAGAGAAATTTTTGCTTCCTTAATTCAGACAGCTAATTAAAAGGGCACTTACAGGCATCTGCTATCCTTGTAAAAATGATCATGAGGAAATTATTTATCACTTACAATTTAAATTTTCTTTTCTTTTGCAGGTTACAGCCTCCCAGCTCTCTGCATCCAGTAACAAGTGTTCAATCCTGATTCTAGCAGACGGTGAGAATGAAAAAAGCAAGTGGGTGGGTGTGCTGAATGAGTTGCATAGGATCTTGAAGAAGAACAAACTCAAAGACCGCTCAGTCTATGTTCCCAAAGAAGCTTATGACAGCACCTTGCCCCTCATCAAAACAACACAGTCAGCAGCAATCATAGGTATGGAAATAATAAGAAGAAAGCACTTAGAAAAATGGGTATGCTAAAAGCATGATTTTTTAGGGAAAAAAAGGGTTAAATGGGGTTATCTACTGAATGAAGAGTGATATGTAGTGGTTTTAACCCATGTGGAAATGTGTATGGGCCTAAGAGAAAAGTGCAATTCACTACCCAGTACTTCTGTCAGATCTTTTAAGAGTATTCCCTCTATTCACCCATATTCATCATTATGAATAATTCACCCATATTCATAATTTAGACTGAGAATTGGACATTTCTGTTATGCTGTAAACATAATTCCCTAACTGAGCAAAATTAGCACTATAGAATAGATGTAAATCACTGACTTTACAAAATCTGCTGGTGGGAACACAGAGGAGATGTAAGATCAGAGATTGAATTTAGTAATTTTAAATACTACTGCATAAGATATGTTAAACTCTGATTATTTAAATTATTTCACTATAATAGTATAGTTACTTCAAAGCTAGTGTTAAGATTGTAGTTCACTGAACAGTTTGTTAAAAATTATGTTTCTAGCTGTTACTTTAACTGGAGAAATGGGAAAAGACTTCTTTGTTCAGAAATTTGAAAGTTTGGGAGGTTGCCAGTTTGTTTTTTTAAAATACATGAATATATTATGTTTGGATTTATATACAGTCATTTCAATATATTAAAAACTGCTTCTGTTAATGAGAATTACCAGTATTGTTGAAATGATTCCTAAAGTATCTCCAAAGAAAAATAACCTTTTTTTTTTCTAAATATCATAGACCATGAAAGAATAGCTCTGGGGAATGAAGAAGGGTTGTTTGTTGTACATGTCACCAAAGACGGTAAGAAATTAGGAACTGGTAATAATTTCCCTTATACTAAATCATCTTTTCTTATTCCATATCCTCTGCTTTGATTTTTCTTGATTTACTGCATTATGAGCTGGACAGCTCCAAGAGAGACCAGAAGGTGTCCTGTGTGCTTTCTGGTTTGGGTGTCCTTTCCAATAACAAAAATGCAGCATCCCAAATTCACTTGAAGGTTCCTTCCTCTGTTTGAAGCAAGCTCATTACTGCATTCAGACCAGGTTGCTCAGGACCTTGTCCAGCTGAGTCTTGACAGTCCCCAAGGACAGAGGTTCCATGATCTCTCTAGACTGCCTGTTGCTGATTATTCTCACAGTGAAACACTTCCTTTGTATATTCAGTAGGAATATACATATTCACTCCCTCATTCCAATATGTCTTCTCCTGCTGTGCACCTTAGTAAGAATTGTGGCTTAATCCTTTGTGTAACCTCCTCCTTGGCACTGGAAATGAAAATTTATGTTCAGTATTGCAAGATGTAATAAAAAATGCCCAAGTTAATTCAACAAACAACATGTTTAATCGTATGTTTCAGCTCTTTGAGTCTTTTCCTTTATTTACTAGGTTTTTGGCTATAAACTGTTTCTGAAATGAATACTGAAATAATACAATGGTTGCTACTGCATCAGATCTGCTCTTCCCATTTCTGATGAGGAAAAGCCAAAGGTCTATCCAGAAGTGCCACATCTGGTATTATTAAAACACAAGTTTTGATTTTGCACAGTTTTGCAAGTTTTAATATTGCACAGAAGCAATAAAAAGGGGATTTCTTGTTGCCTTCCTAGTTCATCCTTACAAATACCTATGTTATAATCGATTCCCACTCCAGCATTCCTGACTTGGATGTGTGGGGGGTTGTTTTGTTTGGTTCCAGAGATTATCCGTGTTGGTGACAACAAGAAGGTCCATCAGATCGAGCTCATCCCGAGCGAGCAGCTCATCGCAGTGATCTCAGGACGGAACCGGCACGTGCGGCTCTTCCCCATGGCTGCCCTGGATGGCAGGGAGACTGAGTTCTATAAGCTGGCAGAGACCAAAGGCTGCCAGTCCATAGTTTCTGGACACGTGCGCCACGGAGCCCTGAGCTGCCTGTGCGTGGCTATGAAAAGGCAGGTGCTCTGTTATGAACTCAACCAGAGTAAGACGCGCCACAAAAAGATCAAGGAGATCCAGGTCCAGGGCAACGTGCAGTGGATGTCGATCTTCAGCGACCGTCTCTGCGTGGGCTACCAGTCAGGATTCTTGAAATACCCCCTGCATGGAGAGGGCAGCCCATACAGCCTGCTCCATCCGGACGACCACACGCTATCATTTATCTCACAGCAGCCAACCGATGCCATCTGCGCAGTCGAGATCTCAAATAAAGAATACCTGCTGTGTTTTAGCAGCGTCGGGGTTTACGTCGACTGCCAGGGCCGGAGATCCAGACAACAAGAGTTGATGTGGCCTGCAACTCCATCTTCGTGCTGTAAGTTGTGCTCTGTGTGTCACTGTATTTGGTGCTGTCCACTGAAGTGATTCTGCTTGTAGTGATATCCAGGGGAGGTGAAGATCAGGGCTAATTACCTGACAGGTTAATGAATGCTCTTGGCTCCTGTCACAGTTTTTAATCTAGTCAGATCTAATCCTGATCTCATTTGTGCTGGTTTTGACGACTGTGTCACTGACCTATGCTGCTGGAACGCAGAGAGGAATCATGAGTCAGGATTTCTGACTCCAAAACAGCCAAAAGCTTCAGATTCAACACAGGCTAATGGGAACTTTGTGTTCACTACTACCAATGCTGGACTGTTATTTAAAGTCTTGGAATGGGATTGTACTTTGGCTCAGCATTGTGGTTCCAGCTTTCTTCACGCTGAGAGTCATCAGGATCTGGTAGTTTGACTTGCTTTTCTCTAATGATATTTATTCCTACTTACTAGTCTGTTTTGTCTTTTCTTTCTTTATTTGTTCGTTCTTTCTTCCTCAGCAGTTCTTGTCAGCAGCCTTCTTATTTATCTCCTCACTGCTTTTTAAAGAAGTCACTTTTTAAGTGTCCCTCCTGTCTCTCTCTTCCCTTCCAAAATACAATGAATGGCAGGCAGTATAGAAAATATATTTCATAATCTTAAGGAAAAATACTGTATTTTTTTCAGAATTTTATTTCCACCAAGGTCTGTTAAACATTTATTGCACATTGTTTCAAAGATGGGGCTCTATCCCTGTGACAGTTTCATGGGAGCAAAAAGCCAACCTGAATGTCTGTCTTCTTCTCTTTAATGTCTTTCTGAATGCAGATAAAGATTAGCCAAGTCTGCACTCAGAGTAGTCAATGAGGCCAGTTCTGTGTTGGTTTTCAGAAAAATCTGCCTTCTTACCTCACTCTGGCAGCAGTCCAGTCACACTGCAGAGGAGAGCAATATTTCACCTTGTTTGAGTGAAAGGCCTTCTGAATATGGAAGGAGCAACTTTTACAGGATGTTTGCCCGTTCTGGTTTTCAGGCAATTTTAAGCAATTGATTATTACAGTGGGCTCAGACAATGAATGAATCAAAAGAAAAGATTTTGTGATAGATTGGAAAATGTGTATTTTTCACAGGTAGTTCATCTATACTGGCCATTGTTATTTGTGACAGTTTTTTGATTGCCTTAAATGAAGTGAGTTGATGTTATTCCAATTCAGAATGGAGGTATATTTTATAGCAAAAGCTGTTACATTTAAACACAACTTGGATGCTCTTGTAGTCTTGGCAGACCATGGCAGTCTTGTTGCCGACATGGAAATACTGAATTCTCCTTTAGAAGTAGTCCCAGTGAAACAAATTTCATCCTGGGGAAATGTGCCAGATAAGTAGCACAAGATTTCCCTTTACAATCCAGAAAATGAGAAGAGAGAATTAAAGCTGAGGAAACATGACTTTTATGACTGTGTCATGGTGCTTAGTTCCAACTGATGCTCATTTAGTGCACAGTCCAAAGACTCAGAGCTCAGTTCTTTCAAATGAGTTATTAAATAGGGCAGCTATTAAATAGAGCAGTCTGTTTTCCTGCCATGCCATTTACAAAATGTGAGCTCTTACTAAAAATGGGGCTTTTAGGAGGAAAAAACCTTTGAAATACATCAGTATTTGGTAGAGTAAACCATAATCTCTTACAATTCATAAAGAGTTAGGTTTTCAGCAAAGTTAAAAGAAAGGACATGGAGGTTCTAAATTTTTGGGTGGCGCTGGTTTGCCTTCAGAATAAATTTCTTGGTCATTTTTGAGTTAAAGCACATTTTTCAAAGCTTTTTGTTGGATTGTGGAGCATTGGTTTTGTTCTTTCAAACAAATATGGTTAAACTGTAAGAAGTTGTCCTGTTTGGGTTGTGTCTAAAAGTACATGACACAATCCCTAATCATTCTCTCCCAGGTTACAATGCACCATACCTCTCTGTGTACAGTGAAAATGCAATTGATATCTTCGACGTGAACTCCATGGAGTGGATTCAAACTATTCCTCTCAAAAAGGTAACTTCCCATTTTAGTATCAGCCAAGGGATATGTCCAGACTCAGTACTGCTTCAAAAGCCATCCTTAAAACTGCTTGTGTAAACATAATTGAATTAAAAGAAGAGCTACTGCAGAGAAGCTCATGCATTTTTGTTGGGAATAGAAGATAAAAAATACGTTTTCCATGTGGTTGTATAATTTTATATGAATGGTCAATCTGGAGCATGTGACTGTGTTAGATTTACTGATATTATTGTCATAATGAGAGCAGGTTTTTGCTATTAATTGCGATGTCTTCTTTGGGACTGATTGCATATATGTTACTGCCAGAGGATGGTGGATGTTAAGATAATTAAACAGGCCTTCAAAAATCTCTCTCCTGCTGCTTGAGAATATTGTAGACAGACGGGGTCAGAACATTTTGTTTCAACCGGCAGAAATACAAAAAACAGGATGATGTCAGGTTTGGATCTCCTATCAAAAGGAAGATGTTTCTGAAAATTGACACTTCCTTGGTGTTTAGAAGGTGTTTGCTCAGCTGTATTTGGAAAGAAGAAAGAAAAGTCAATTTTTTCCCCCGTGGTTTAGACTGACTTCAGCTTTGTACCAGGGTCAACATAATTCCTTTACTGTCCTTCCAAAGGCATAGAACTGCAGGACATTGCCCCTGTGGTCTTGTGTTGGTCATTGAGTCTCTCTGCATATCAATTTCCCACATGCCAGATGCAGACCAGGATATTCTGGCAGTGCTGTGAGGATACATAATGCAAAGGTGCTCAGCTACTAACCATCTTAAAGAGAGAAGAATCTGGACTTTTATGGGAAAGTTTTTTCTGATATCCAAACTTTGAGTTATGAAGCAGTTGGAGCATTTTTTCCCTACACAGTAGAACGTGATTTAGTACTTTGATCAATATTTGGCTCAGCACTTCCCTTTTAATGGATGAAGCTACTTTCAGCAAACAAAATTATTACACTTGAGAGTCTCAAAAATGGCCATTTATTATGAAGAGCCTGTTTCTAACACAATTTACAGACTCAGTGTGGAATGCTTCTTTCATTTTTAAGCTGGAAATCACAAATAGCAGTAGGTTTTAGCAGTCTGTATGTGCTCTAATCAAGCTGCAGAGCATTATTGTGACATAGTACTAACATAAAGTAAAAGCTCAGCTTATTGCGTTGTGCATCTGATAGAAAAAATTGAGTTTATACATGAAGTAGACTTCTAACAGAACTATGTATTTAAATGCTGGAGGGAATGGTGTTCACCCTGTGTCTTAAAGAGGAATTTTAGGTAATCCACTCTGTACTCTCTCTAAAAAAAAAAAAAGTTTAAAATATTTTAAACTCTTCTTTGTGTTTTTAATGACTTGGAGTTGTTACTCTTTAGAGTATTACAAGGACTGTTTTTCCTTGTTTCAGGTACGACCCTTGAATACAGAAGGATCACTAAACCTTTTAGGCCTGGAGACAGTTAGATTAATATATTTCAAAAACAAAATGGCAGGTAAGTAAAGAGAAGCCAGTTTTCATCATGTAAATTTTTGTTTAGAAAGAACATTTTTCTTTGCCTACATCTGTATATTGCAGAAGGGATCTCTCAGACATCTGTGTGCTTGCCAACTTGGGAAAAAGCCAAAGCTTATGGATTCCGCAGCGATTGCAATAGTGTCTCTTCTCTGAACATTTTTTTCCTTTTGAATATTCAATGAAGACTTGAATGAGGACTGGAACTAGAAAATAGAATGACTAGACGCTCCCTCCAAACGTGGGATCACCTGCCAGAAGGCCGCCTAAAAAAGCCTGCACAATTAAAAACTTTAATGGTCATTTTGGCAGCACTAGATTAAAATGAATACTGTACTTAACCTAAACAAATGTTTCCCAAGCATTTAAAATTAATATAAGGTGTTCATAACTTATTATTAGGGCCACCTATGACTGTGTGCCACAATTTTAACTTCAAAAAGCTATTTTTGTTATGAGTCTTTCTGACTTTTTTACTTTTTAGAGCCCATTTCAGAAGCATGCTCCTGAGGAATTTCTTTAAACTTTAGTTTAACCTCTTAGGTGGAGAGGGGCCATGCTCTGTCTCAACAACCAAAAGCTATAAATTTTTGTTAACAACTTTTTGAAAACAGTGGAAATAAACACTCCAGAAAAATATACTGCTGCTGGTAGTGTTTCAGTGCTTTTTGAAATGGCTAGCAAATTAGTACAAAAGGAGTGACAGTGGTAGCGAGGAGTAATATGCTGGAAGTATGTACAGAGAATTTTCAAGTCTAATAAAGACTGAACATTAGAATTGATCTTAAAGAACGGTGTGAGTTCCATACAAAAACTGTTTTGTCAGTGAGCAGTAATTTATGAAGTGTCACTTTAGTCCCCGTATATGTAAAACAAGACAGATCAGTTACAATGTTCATTCAAAAGTCACGCAGGTGATTTCACTGTTGTCCTTTTCATGTCTTTATTAAGGATGCCTTGCCCAAGATGTGCACATGCAGAAAAAACCTTCCCTTTTCCCACAGTTGCCCCAAAATGCATCAATGTTCAAACATTTCAAAAGCAGTACTCTCTTTGGAGCAGGGAATGAATGAAAGAGAATCTTGCATTGAGTTTCCAAACAATTGACAGAAGAAGACTGTTCTAGTGATTTTCAGTGAGAACTGCTAAGGGAATTTTGAGACAAGACTGAGATTCCCTTCCTGCCCACCTAAATGTTTGTTTCGAAGAATGAATCACTGGTGTTTTGAGAACACAGGTGTGGCAGCTTGTGTGTGAAGAAGGGTTGAGTCTGTTGCCACACAACAGAGTAGTAGATAGTAGCCACGGAAACCCATAAACCAAATTTGTTCGGGTTTGATGGGAAATGGGTGCTGCCCAACACTAGCAAGAACAGAAGGAGAAAATGTATTGAAACTCAAATTCCATGAATACCTAATGAATTGCCCCGCTGCATCACCGTATTTGTGCTGATTTCAGAGGGGGATGAGCTGGTGGTGCCTGAGACATCCGACAACAGCCGGAAGCAGATGGTTCGGAGCATCAACAACAAGCGGCGCTATTCCTTCCGCGTGCCCGAGGAGGAGAGGATGCAGCAGAGGAGGTCAGTATTCCACTTGTACTTGTCTTCTGTCCATGCCTGTAGGCCCTGAAGGACACTCACTGATGCCTGGTGCTCCACATGTGGCTTCCTGGAATGCCCAGTCGGGTGTTCCTGTCTCTTCTCTACCATGTTAATCCTCAGTGCTTAATTTGTGTTAATATCAGTATGGATATGGATATGCACTGGATGCACAATTAGTTCAGATTAATTATGTGAAACGGCTGTAATTTGGAATGCATGTCTCCACATCCTGCATGCAGGTGCATAGGTGTGCACATACACTGTGTATATATAAAGATCTCTAATAAACACTTTGCAAAAGGAGATTGCATTGATAACTATGCATATGGGTTCATTACTCTCAGCCTCTGGTTCTGCTTTTCTTTCTGAAAGAGATTCTGCTCTCAGCAGCATTCCAGGACATCTGCTTTTTTGATTTATAGATTTAACGACATAAAGTTTCTATAAAGCTCAGAAAACTCATCTCTTCAGAGGACATAGGACTTCAGGGTGTATTTCTAATAGGAGTGTTTAGCAGGTTACAAGTACCTTCCTAAATGGCAACAAAAACAGGTCTGCACTACTGTCAGTGTTTGCAGAGGATGTTATTGACATTTGCTGTCACTCTTTAAAAGTGACCTGCTACTGTGCTAAGCCACACTCCAAGAACTGAATATTTCACTTTTCTAATTTACAATGTCTTCCACCCTTGGTTGGCTCCCAGCTTGTCTTTCTTTTTGGCTCTAAGGAAAGTAACAACTGTAGGCAGGGGAGATAAAAATTGAGTTTCTTGTCCTTGCCTTTTCTGGGTTGATTGACATTGGTCTCTTTAAAATTTTATTTATTTTGAGTTCTGAAAGGCATCCTTGCCATTTTGAAGAGCCTTTAATTCTGACCACAGACTGAGAAAGGTACTGCAGTATTAATTCTGTTTTCATACCCTATACTTCATTTTCATCTCACTTTGTAATATATCACAAATAAGTTCAGCTTTTACTCATCTTACAGAGCTTTTTATTAGCTCATTGTCTGAATGTTAGTAACTGCTGGGCATGGGCTGTTAGCCTGCAAACAGCATTGTTTTATCCTGGCCCCTTGCCCTCTCTTCAAGCTGGAAGCTTCTCCACACCACCACTGACAGCAGGGGTTTATCACTGTTAACATGCTTAAATAGAGTCATAGAACCACGGAATTGTTTAGGTTGGAAAAGACTGGTTAATTTCCATTTTAAAATAGCTGATAATTAAAGCTGTACGTGTTTTATAAATGCCCATCCTCACCTCGAGGGAAATACCTAAACAAAGTATCTTCTCTTCTAGGGAGATGCTACGTGATCCAGAAATGAGAAATAAGTTAATTTCTAACCCAACTAATTTTAACCACATAGCACATATGGGTCCAGGAGATGGCATTCAGATTCTCAAAGACCTCCCAATGGTAAGTACAAAAGGACATGTGAGAGTGACTGACTGCTGCAGAGGCTGCAAATAAGTGAGAGAAAAACAAGTACGGTTTTAATGGATAATCAGTGATGTGTTTCATATCAGGAACAGTGTAACGAGGGAAATGGAGCTAAAAATGTTCTGCTGCATGTAACAAAATTTAAGCAAGGAGGATGACACTTAGGCATTGAGTGGAGGAGGAGGAGTGCCTAATGCCTCTGGAGTTTTAAGACAGGTTGGCCTCGCAGTGTTGATAATAATTTTTATGACCCACATGAGGAGGCAAAATTTATTTGATTTGAGCCTGTGCTCTTCATGTGTATGGAGAGGGAAATTCCTTTCTCTATGAACTGTGTTTCAATTCCTTTTTGCTCCTCCCATCTTTAGCACCAACTTAGCCTGTCTCTTTACAGTCTGTTTTCCTTTAGCAATTCAATAATCTACTGCTCAAATTTCTTTCCATGCCAACTATGCTATTTTCCTGTTCTCTCCAAACTAAGTAGTCTCAGTGAAACAGAACTTCTTGCAACAACCTTGAAAGTTGAAAAACAGAGAAAGAAAACATGTAATAGCCTGTGCACATGTTCGTTTCTATAAAACCTTTTGTGGGGAATATTCACTTGGAAGTTACTGAGATTTTTGATGTGCTAAAGACCAATTAATACTTTGCTCATAAGGAAGTACCATATTGCTTGCTTCAAGCTACCTTGAGCATCTTGTTTGTGTGTTCTGTATTGTTTTCTAAACACATCCCCAGTGGCACAGATGTGATTCAGAAGATGCTAATTAGCACTGTAAGAAAGATGAGATGTTATGATAAAAACAGATGAAATTTGTTCCAGCGTAAGACATAGGCATTAGCACAGAACTGCTGTCTAAAATGATCATCATTGTTACTTGGAGTTTGTGCATAAAGCAGGAAGTGGATGCTGAAATTGGGATTTTCTGATGCTGAAAAGTGCAAAGGAAACAACAGTCAGACTGGAAAATGAAGTACACCATGCAGTTGCACTAGTTTAAGAGTTTAGGAGCATAATCTCTGGTCTTTGGATACTCATTTTACATCATTTTTGCAGCAAATGGTACTTTCATGTTACACTTGACTGTAAAGTCTGCACATTGATTTACTTTAAATCTCGTATTAGATGCACTCTGAGAAGCCTCTCAATAACAAATATCTTCAGTGTAATGAGAAAAAAATAGTACTGTATGTCTGTATTTTTATAAATTATAACCATTTTTATAAATTAACAAATAATGAAGGAACTGTTCATAGAAAACACATGACAAATCCAAGAGATGTTGGCAGGTAGTGTTTATCTTACCTGGATACAAGATTGCATGTGTCTGATGTTAGACAAAGAGTGATAATTTGCTTCAGGGCAGGATGTAGATCAGAGGCTTTCTTCTTTTCTCCATTTCTGGTAAGTTCTTTAAAGTATTTGTGGCTCTTCTCAAGCAGAGAAGATAATCTGCTACCTTTATAGGTAGAGCAAAAGCCATCCTGTGTCACACTGTCAGTAGTTGAAAGTTCATGGCAATCAAAAGCTGAAAGGACTCTTAATCAAGCCCCACATCTGACAAGTGTAAAACAAGGAGTGATTCTGTCTGTGGAAGGGGATTTTCTACATAATTTCTTTAGCAATGTAATCTCTAAAGCTTTCAGCTTTGGATCCATTCTAATTGCACTGGTCTTGTATTAGCTGAAAGGTCTTATTTTAAGTGAGGACTGGTACTGTGCTATTACCAATCAATATGGTGTTTTGGAAAAGATTCATGAGTGACCTTGCACACTTAAAAGTCATGAGAAGAATTAGAAAATGTATACAATATATAATTGATTTCTGCACTTATTCCACTGCTGCAGCTTCTTTTTTAAAAGTTATTATTAAAACCTCCTTTTTGCAAGTAAGTATCAACCTTAATGCTGGGAGATGTCACTGCAGAAAAAGCAAATTTGTTATGTGTTTTTCCATCAGTTCTTTGCAATGTCATGTTGTATTTGTATTCCTAACTTAATTGGTAAAGAATTGCATCAAGCACTGGACTTGAAAGTGTGTGAATTTGAAAATGTAACTTGAAATTAGGAAATAAATGTTCTGTCAAGAGCTTCTTCAGTCCAGGCAGCTTTTTCTTTTCCAACAGCTTCCTGTAAGGTATTTGCCTGGACTGAGGTTTCATTTAATCCATTCCAGACTAAGTACTGTGTTTCTTAGGCACAAAACTAGAAGAAAAGGAGTTGTGTGGGCATTTGAGGTCATGTGTTGAGTCTAGTGTTTTACTGGAAAGAAATTTACAATCAGAAGAGGGGATGGAAATAGAGGATGTTTGTTGGAGAATCAGTACACAAGGTAAAGAATAATCAATCAAGCCTGTGTACAGTTCATCTGTATGGTGATTTCTTTTCCAGGACATGGAATTATTTCACCAGTTTCATACCTTATTCCAAAAAGGTGAAAAGCTGGGGGATTTCTGTGCTGCTTAGCATGTGTCCTAATTTTGCAGCTGGAACACCTTCTTTGTATTTTTTAATAGATTAGCATGTTTCAGAAGAGAAGGTATTTATTTTTAACAAACTGTGGGAAAGATTGCAGCATTTTTTAGGGGGGAATGCCTGTTCTTGTTTGTGGAAGCAAATGGTAAAATAAATTTTTGCATTTAAAGAGGGCTGTGGCTGGGGGTAGCAAGCAGTGCAATGCTAATAGTCTTTTCAAATTCTCTTCATCCAGCTAATTTTTTTATGGGATACTGGAATGTAGAAAGTGCATGAAAGAGTGGAGTGGGCCTTTTCATTTGCAGTTTCTTCTGGTTTATTTGAGCACTTTCAAATGTGACTGGATCTACCAATAGAAATTTTTCACCCAGCATGAACTTTCACTGAAGTCAGTATAGTGCTATGTGGGCAAAAGAGTCCTTAGAAATAATTAGGTTTTAATAGAGAATAGATATTTTAATCTCTGTGTTGGATGAGATTGTCACAAGGTAAATAGCCAGCTCAGCCCAGCTTTTATTGAGCCTGCATGGGGGAACTTTATAAAGCAAATGACAATATTAAATGTATGTGTGTATTTCTGTTTATTCATTAATATATACATATTCACTTCATAGATGCAATGTGAATCAGAAAAATCTAGCCTCTTGAGCCCCACTGCCTTTTTCAGGGGAAATGCCAATAATTGAGAGAAGCAAAGTTAGAATTGGTAGTGATGGCCCTTGGTGGGTGGGCTGGGCTGTGTTTGTGGGCAGGAGGGACCTGCACTTGTGCTGCCCTAAGCCCTGGCCTGGTGGATGCAGAGCCTGCTTGCTGTCTGCCCACCACTGTTCTAATGATGTCTTTTAAAAGACCAGCTTTATTAGAGAGTTTAATTTATGTGGCAACTGGAATAAATGGAATGTTTTAAACTCTTTTGCACTATTTCATGTGTTGTATCAGGTGCCTGCATGTGTACAACATCTCTCCCTGTCTGTTTGCCCTTGCTGGCACAGCCGCCTAAGGGGGAAAGGTGCTTTCTCTGTGTGTTGTTTTAGTGTTTTCCATTTCTCTTGCTATGCACATCCACTCTGCTGTGTTTGTGGGAGATTGCAGTCTACTGCCCTACTCCCATGTTCTCTCCAGGGACGGACACCCTTGGCTTCAGGATAGCCCTGTTTTTGGGCAGAACCATGCCCAAGGCTCAGACAGAGAGCAGATTTAGGGGGTTTCAGGCAACTGCAAATTTGCATCTTTCTTTTCTTCATGGTGAGCACTCACAGTCTGGCTTTGACATGCAAGTTTGTGGTCTGCAACACAACAGAAACCAGAAGCTGTTGTTTCCAGTGAGCAGAGCAGTAATCAGTACACATTTGTGTTTTATTGCTGTGGATCTGGGTCATTGTCTTGTTTTGTACAATTGAGAATCGTTCCTGTTAGTTTATCCCCAAACTTATTTGTTTACATGTTTTTCTTCCCTAGCAGCCTGTCACCAATTAACCTGGCCGTACAGTCTGGCCTCCCTTCTGCCCTCTTGTCCCTTGAAGCCACTTTATCGTGGATGCTCCTTTGTAGTGAAGATCTGAAATCTGGAACTGCACTTACTGCAGCACAGACCACCTCTCTGTGTACATCAGATGTACAGGATTGATTTTGCTTTCATATTCTGCATGCCTAAGTATTTTTATATACAAAAGCTGGTCTTGACTGCCATTATATTTGAACATTATGCTTCAGTTTGACCTCATTATACATGAGCCATTCTACTTCCATTCTAGATGATGTGTGAAGCTTTGCTTGTTTCAATTGAGAAACTTTTAGAGTAAATGAATACTTATCTATATTTGGTATTCTTTAATGAAAATGGGAACCCCATGCATGCATCTAATGGTGGAGTCCATGGAGAAAGTTCCATGGAGAATCATTTTTAAAATGCTGCCATATCGTGGCTTTCTGACACTCATGAATGCTGGCTAAATATTTTCATGATCTGCAGCTGGCCTACCCTGTGCTTTTTAGCTTGTGGTTTTAGACACTGCCATATCTCCCTTATTGGCTTTTAGGAATGTAGCTGGCTTTGCTGCCAGTTCTCTGTTGTGAGCAGATAACTCAGCAAAGTCTGCTGTCCTGGACCATTTTGGAATGGTGGCTTCTTGTACTGATATTTAGATGCTGCTAAAGTTAATAGCAACAATTTAATGTATATCATGTCTGATTTGCCATAATGTGGTAATTGATGTTTTGGTTAACAGGCAAAGCCTCATAATAACCATGTGTTAAAAAAAAAAAAAAAAAAAAAAAAAAAAGTTGGATTTTACCAGCTGAAATGAAGAGAACAGTAACAATAATGTTTGATATAATATGTATTGGGATGTGACTTAATGTTCTTCCAGACTTTAATACGTTCCACATACAAAAAAGTAGTGCCTTAGGTTTAGTGGAGGGGTAAGCTATATTTTTACCATATTTTATATTTTAAGTCCTGACATTTCTAATATTACTCAGAAATACCTGTTTTAAGGAGATGAAATCAGTTGGACAAGGAGAAGAGGAACTTATAAGTTAGAAAGGAGAAAAGGTGTTCTGATTTGCTGGTGTCCATAGGAAACCACCCCAGTGCAGGCTGACCTGCTGAGCACATACAGATGGCACAGGGAGGGAGACCAAGCCCTGAAACTTTCTTCCATTAAATCTGGATGTAGATGACTTTTAATTACAAGAGCACTTGTGTCTGCACATTCCGTAGAGATGAATTAGAAACTGTTCCTGTTTAATTTGCAGGGTTATTTCTCCCCTCCCCTTCTTTATGTCACACTTTGGGAGCACGCTGCTCAGTTGCCCTGTTAAAAACATTGGAATTTCCCAGTGCTTCCACATGTTGTGTGCTGAGGAAGGGCCTGATCCTCTGCAGTGCAGGGACAGCAGTGCCAGGCTCCCTCGGCACTGTCAGCATTGACATGAGCCTTGTGTCACCTCTCTGCAGAGAGAGCATTGTCCCAGTGGTGTGACACTAACCCTTTCACCTTCCCACACAGCCTGTGTCCCCAGCCTGTCAAAGCACTGTTCCCTGCTGTTGGAAATACTCTGTGTTTGTTGTACGGGTGATAATTTTAATGGAATCGCTAAAATGCATGAATAACAGAAGGAAATCTCTTAACGATCTCTAACTGCTTTGTATGCTCATCTTTTCTTCTCCCCACACCACCTCACCTGTGTTCACCTTCCTTTGTTTGTGTTATGTCTATTTTAGATTGTAAGCTCCTCAAGGCAGGGAACTGATGCTTCTCAACTGTCTGTAAAGCACCTTTTACAACTGTGGTGCTCTTTGAAATATCAAAAAATAATAAATATTAGAATCGATTCCCAATGAGTTAAAAGTTTGATTTGTTTCTAATGTTCTAGCAGCAGCGAGGGCAGCAGGCCCGTCAGACTCTGTGTCAGAAAGGTGCTCAGAGGACTGGGGGTGGCAGTGTCAGACCCTGTGTGCTGCCAGCCAGCAGGGTTTGCTGTCTGCTGTCCCTGCTCCGTGTTTGACTGCTCTTGTGGAACTGCTGGTGCCGATGTAAGCTGTACAACCATCCTTCATTGCTTTCTCTCTCTGTTGTCTTTGATAGCAGCGTTCCCCTTACCAATTCCCTCATCATCACTCCCGTCTGATCTCCTCTCCGAGCAACTTTGAGCACATCTACCACATGACTGTTAATTCAGCTGAAAAATTCCTCTCTTACGATTCCATAAACCCTGCATTTTCCCCGCCTCCACGCTCTGTCCGCGGTACTCCAGACTTTGTCACTCTGAGGGTATGAACGGCTGAGTCAGGTGTTCACTCTACTAACACTGTGTGGTTTTCCTTTTGCCTGCCTATTAACGCGGGAGAAAACCCCTTGTAAGCTCTTCCTTCACCCCTCCACTTTCTTTTGTCCCAGATAATTTGCTTTCTGCTATCAGCAGGGGTCTTCCCACAGCTCTGACATGGCAAGAAACAGACACTTCATGCCCTTAGGAAAAAAGAAAAGTTTGTAACAACTGGGCTGAACCTTTTGCTATGAGAATAACATTTTTAATCACCAGGAAGGATGTGGGAATTTTGAATGTTAAGTTCTCTGTTCCACAGTGTTCATCCTCCAGCAGTCAGAGTACTGCATACCAGGTTGAATTAAGAAGAGGTTCTGCATCTGTCTGTGTTGGACTGAGCTTTCAGGCTGTTTGTTTATGATGAATTCATGTGGAATGTGAGAATTTGTGCACAGTGCTGCACACAGATGTGGAGGGACAGACACAGGTAGTGCCTCAGGCAGTTTCTAGGTAGAAGTAAGTGCAATTAGAACGTATAGAAGCAGAATAAAAATCAAAGATTATGGCAACTCACTGATGTAGATCCTCTTAACCTGGTAGTTTTAGGCAGAGGCTGAGGTAGGATACTGTTCTGTAGGCATCCTTCCAGTTGCAGTGTAAATTGGAGGGATGGAAGTGGTCTTTCCTTTTTTTTCTTGTGTTGTGCATCCTGGTCTGCCTGCCTGGGGTCCTGTAGAATACAAACCAAAGAGAAGCAGGCACACAGGTACCTGCTGTGCATCACAGCTGCCTGGCTCACAGATAAATCAGGAATAACCTGTAGGTGAATAGATGTGTGTAATGCTGTTGTTTGCTCAGGGTTTGTGTGGGTCCAGGCCATGCCCATTGCTGTCATGGGAACATTGCTCTTGGTTGCTGTGGCCTTGGACATCCCTCATGGCAAACCTTCACTGCCAGGCTGCTTCGAGTGCCTCTGGGCTGCTGTGCTGGATCCCTGTCACCAGGAAGGTTTTGGAAACATACCTGCATCCAACACTAGACAGAATTTAAGAATGCAGGAGAAAAATAAATCTCTTCCATATGGCTGCAAAACCAATTTGCACAGCTGAGCTTTGACTGGCTACATGCATGGTCATGTGTCACCGCTGTGAGGTCCCAGTTGTCACAGCCATTAATACACAAGAGGAATGCTCTGTTGAAATGCAAAAAAAAAAAAAAAACAAAATCCTGTTAAGTTGAAAGCTGTTTCTCTTCCAGAGGGTCATTATAGGGTCACTGAAGCTGTATTCCATTTCTGGTTTTAACAGGCTCTTTTAATCCAACTGTAGTATAAAATTGTGTGTGTTTAATATGCAGTGATGCATCACCGGACTGTGACCCTCCCTCTACCTTCCCTTTCTCATGTGAGTAGTGTCCCTGGGATCAGTAAGGAATGACCCCTGGTATTTCAGACAATAACTCAATTTTTTCTTTAGGAGCATCCTTCATCCTGATGTTGCAGCCTGCTAGCATAAACTGGAGGGGGAAAAAAGTAAAGTGGGCAACCTGGAGTGTCAAGATCCTGTCCCTTGTTAGATCCTTAGGGGTTTAGTCTTGTATGAAGAGAAGCATTTGTCTGCTCTGTGGCTTAAGAGTAGAGGTGCTGTTAGCTGTATGGAAAGCCAGGCTGTGAATTTGGTTTCATGTCTGTTGATCCTCCCTTTGTGTTTGGAGGTTTTAGTGTAAGAAGGGTGCCATGGTCCCAGGCAGGATCGGATATTGGATTCAGGACAGCGTGGAATCCATAGGGGAGTCAAAAAATGATCTGTTGAAGTAGGTTTTAGAGTCTGTAATATTATTTCGTGGAAGAATTAAAAGCTGAGGTTTATAGTGTGATGAACAGAACAGTACTTTAAAACAAAAATAAACCTCAAAATGAGAACAAGCAGCACAATGGACAGAGGAACAGAAGCAGAACAGTTCCTGTCTCTGCTGTACCTGTCCAGTCAGACCTTGTCCCTCATCCCAGTGCCAGAGAAGGTGCCCAGGGAGCAGTTGGAGCAAAGGCTCTGTCACACTAGCAGTGATTGCACCTACATACCCCACAGCTCCATTTTCCAACTGGAATGGGATGCACCAAACTCATCTGGGCCTCTCACCCTATTTCACAGTGATTCACTTTGCTCAGCAGCAGCTTCTCTGCTGCTGCTTGTTTGTGCCCTATTCTCTCACCTTTCTCCATTTGGTTCAGCGGTGGGGATGAATTTTCCTGCTAGGATTTGAATTGTTGCTCGAAATGAGGGGTTTTTGTCTCTCTAAGTAAAGCAAGCTCAGGTTTCCTTTTGTTTTCTGTGTTTTTAACTTGCTGCGTTGTGCTGCTTTATAACTACCGCTAATAACCGCCGTTGGTTTTCCTTTGAATCCCCGTCCTGCATCATGTGCACACCACTTCCAGGAGGTTTGGTCCAAAATGCCAGCATCCCTGGCATGTGCTTATTTTATTTTTGGAACAAAGAACAATGAAAGATTTGCTTTGTGGAGAGACTTCCTACAAGGAATTACATGGACGTTGCAAACTGAGGTCATGAAAAATAATCATCTTTAGAGCACACTGTTAAGACAAATGAGTGTTTTTCATGCACCCACCCACTCCCTCCTTCCCCTGACGCCTGTATGTTGTCTGCTCAGTCACTGTGAAGGAGGTTAATCACCTTGTCATTAAGCATAATTGTTCTCTTTGCAAAAGGAACCACAGTAGGTTTATACCAGCCTTGCACCCTCAGTGTTCTAACCCTGGTGCACACGCATGGTGCTGCACTTGGCTTCTTGTTCTCTCTCAAAACACAGCAGTAACTCAATCCTCAGCCCCTCAGATCCTTTGTGTATCATCAGGGGATTGAGCCTCCATGGTTTAGGTACAGCCAGGATGCTCATACTCTGCATCTCAGTTGATTGCATGGTGAAGAAGCAGGAGCTCAGTATTTTGTACTACAGAGTAGGTTGGTTGTTCACATTTAAAAGCAAAGAAAAGAAGCAAGAGACAGCAATATAATCCCACAAATAATTTAAGAGAGTGTTTTAAGCCTGTAGGTATAAATCCTCGTAGTGCAGCAGTGGAAGAAGCGAGAATTAAACAGGGCTTTTTCTTTGGTAAGGTCTCTGATTCTCTTTTGCTGGTGTTTATGAGAGATCTGGGAGCAGAGGAGAGATTTAAATTCTTACTTGCTGCACTTTAAAAGTCAGCCATTTCTGGCATCCTGGGAGAATGAAAAGCCAAGAATTGACTGTAAGATCAAAGGGGTCTCTCAGAGCAATGATTCTAAGGATCATTGTAAGACTGGATTTGGCAGCAGGTTGGTAAAAATTATCTGATAAAGTCTGACCTGTATAAAATCTGTTGCTTACAAAGTCTCTATTTAATTATCCATTTTAAAATACAGATGGAGACATGGGTAGTACTGAGGGTCTCTGAGAATACCCTTGTGGGGGTGGAACCTTTGTTCTGGTCTGAAATTTTCATAGCACCCTAGTTTAAGGAAGCATTATTATTGTTTAATGTGTGGCTATTTTACCTCAGAGTGAGGATGGGGGAATAATTAAATATAAATAGGAAGAAATGAACAGTTATTGCAGAGCGGGGGCTGTAAAGGGTGAAGAAAGTAAACCTTAGAGCTACATGCAGTTCTTTTACATTGTGCATCTATGAAGGTTCCCTGAAGCTAATTCCAGTTAAAGGTACTGACTGAATAGTGCAAGTCATGCTCTGTTGATCAGCAGGACGAGGTCTCATATTTAGCTGGAGCTGAAATGATACACATGGGCAAGTCCCTCTGGGCCAGGAAGCTAGCTCATTTACAGAGAGAGGGGCTAAATAATCTGAGCAGTCTTCTCCCCTAAGATCAGCTGTAAGTTAACAGAAGCAGAAATAAAATCTCCCAGAACTCACTTCAAGGTGCTCTTTCCCATTCTTTTAAAGACAACTTATGTTTAAGGAACTCCTATGTCCAAGTAGGGAAGTTGTGGTTTATCTCCTCAGTAAAGGACCACTTCAGTCCAGTAACTGATTAATTTAGGAAATCACACTGTAACTCTCAGGATTCAAAATAGGAGCAATAATCAAAATATGTAGGAAAACAGTGGCATGTGCTCTGGTCATTCCCTTTGTGTGGGCTGGAAACAGGAGGCTGCTTCTCACCTTGGTTCAGCTGGTGTAGGTTTGGAGGGATGGAATTTCATAAGTAATTGATACACAGATTGATCCACTATCTATTAATAACTCTGCAAGCATTAGGGATTAACCTGGTTATTGTATCAGCTTACACAGTCATGGCATAAACAGCATCAAAAGGAAATTTTAATGAGATCTTGGAAGCTTGTGTTCAGAAAGAAGGCATTACACAGTGTAACTTCAGTATATCTACAGCAGCTTAATTAGGCTTGCAAACCATCCTTTCAGGGAAATTCTGAAATGATTAGATTTATTCTTTCAGTTGCCTGCATATGTCCATGTAATTCAGCACTTCACTGCCGCGTTGCGTGTGCTGCCAGTCTCTGCACTAAACTGCAGAATATTATTTTGCAAATTTTGCTGACTTGCTGCCCAGATACCCAGCTCTGGTAAGGTCGGGGGTTTAACGTGTTTTGGGGCCTTACTCCACAGCATGCAAGGTTGAGGCAGCAGTGGATAAGTGAATGTGTGGTTTGTGTGTGCATTTCAGAACCTGCGGCCCCAGGAGAGCCGGACTGTGTTCAGCGGCTCCGTCAGCATCCCGTCGATCACCAAATCCCGCACGGAGCCAGGACGGTCCATGAGCGCCAGCAGCGGGTTAGCAGCACGTAAGCAAACAGGGCTGTGTGGCTTTGGGGTTTGTGCTCAAGTGTTTCAGGGACAGGGCTGCCTGCAGTTGCTTCTGTCCGTGCTGGATAAGGATTTTCCAAGGTGATGGCTGACTGCATTGCTGCCGGGGGCCAGCAGAGTATTTTAGTCTTGCTTTCAGAAGAGCATGAGAATAAGCAGGCAGTGCTTTTGAGAGTCCCACATTTGTAATTCGTCAATTTTTTTAATTGATGTTAGAATTCAAATTACATTCTTACCCCTGGGGCTACTTTGCTCCTGCTTGAGTGCTTTAAATCAGTGCCAAGTTGTTCACAAGCTCCATGGTTATTAATTTTGTTGCTGAGCTGTGTGTAGCTCTTGATGCCTCTCCTGCCACGAGTGCAGAGAGAAAGCAATGGAGACCTGGCAGCTGGAATGGAAGAGTGGCACTGCATTGGAAACACCTTTCCTAGTGCTGCCCTGCTGCCTTTTTGTGCCAGGGTGAGCTCAGTGACATGGGCTGAGGAATAGACCATGTGGAAATAGAGGCAAGGCTGGTGTCCCAACTTTCCTACATTTTTTCCCTTCCCATGGCACAAACCACTGTGTGTGCCATGGGAACACACAGCATATTTCCAGCTGCTCACAGAAAGTGAGTTGTGCATCTGCTGGTACAACCCAGCTACTCCCTGGAAATGAGAGCACTGGAATTAGGCAGCCACCACAGCTGTTGCTACAGCTGCCACCTTTGTCGGGAGCACAGTGAGTGTGTCTGTGCTGGGTAAAGTCTTCTTGTGCCAAGGGAGGGACTGGAGAATCCACAGGAAAAACTGCATCAGAGAAGATAAAAGCCCACATAGCCTGCAAGCCATGAGCTTGGGACACACTGCAGGAAAGCAGCACTAGCCAGAGAAACAGCTAAACAAGCATGTTGAGTGAGTGTCTGTAACACAGCTGAATTGCTCTGTCGCAGGATCGTCCGCTCAGAACGGCAGCGCTCTGCGGAGGGAATTCTCGGGAGGGAGCTACGGAGCGAAGCGCCAGCCCATGGCATCGCCCTCCGACGGCTCCCTGTCCTCGGGGGGGCTGGAGCAAGGCAGCGATGCTCCAACAAGGGACTACGAGCGAGAGGTGAGCGACAGCAACAAGGGAGAAACCTTGAGGGTGTTGATAAAGGTGAGGCAGTTCAATCCTGTCGTGGGCTTGGCTACAGGTTTGGCAGTTGTTGGCAATGGTGAGATGGATTTCCTGTATTTCAAGCTACAAAAGACTTTGGTTAAACAGTGTCAGCTCTGGTCCTGGTATTTAACATGCAGACAAAGCTCTCTGCACTCCTTACCTGAAGATGTGGATAAGTGAGACTCCCCCAAATACCAGTCCAGTAGAGTAACAGCTTGATAGTGACATATCACAGCTGATATTCCTTCTGACCTTTGTTTGCAAAGATTCATAAGCTATCTTAGCAACAATTTCACAGGACATATTTTTTACTCAGAAGTTAACAAGGTAATTTGAGAATGATAATTTCATTTGGGACAGGAACTGGATTTAATAATTTCTGTTCTGTGCAGTCAAGACTATCATTATGATAGGACTGAAATCCTGCCCAGTGCTAAACTCAGTCCCTCCAGCCAAGAGTGTTTTACATTGGACAGTTCAGTCTGAAGCTGGCCAGCAAACTTCCCCAACCCATTTTCTTTACCAAGGAGTGTGAAATTTAGAGATCACACAGGCTTTTCGTGGTGCTGAATATATCCTGTCAGTTGAAGCTGGAAGGCAATTGTCAGCCCAGATTCAGGGCTGACAGAGTTGTATTCTGCTGTACCCTGGAAGATCCAAGTGGAGTAACTCGATAGGATGCTTTGAATTGATAGCCTGGGGTTGACATAGAAGTGGGAGCTGTGATGAAGCCACAGAGATTTCTCATTTTAGTGCAAGAGCATCTTGATCATGATCTGTGAAAAGGCAGGAGCTGCTGTAACTTCACAGGCAGCCTGAAGCTGCACACTCTGCTGGCCAAGCAGCCCTTGGCAACTCACAGGCTGCCAGAATCCCGCTGGTGCTGTGTCCTTATTTCAGTATCAGTTATGCCTGCTGAAAGCAGACTGACCTGACCACTTAATCTTGGGTCTCCCTGGAAATGGTGAGCAGAAAAGATCCCTCAGTCTTTTTGAGCACAAGCGAAATCCGCAGAGGCCTTTGAACCCAGCCACTGTTGCTCAGACACTCTCAGTCACCCTCCAACTTGCTCTCCTGTTACTTACTGGTGTTCTTGTGTGTCTTTGGGCTGCAGGACTCTGACTCTCCGAGACACTCGACGGCATCAAACAGCTCCAACCTCAGCAGCCCTCCCAGCCCGGTTTCTCCTCACAAGACCAAGAGCCTCTCCCTGGAGAGCTCTGACCACGTGAGTTGGGACTCATGAACTGCTTCAGCATTCAGATTTGGCATCACATCAGCTTGCTGTTCCCATGGCTGTCCCCTTCACTTGCTCCAGTTCTCACCTTCATCCTCCTAACCCTCCCCATTCCCTGTCTGAAAACGATCTGGGAGTGGGGTACAGAGGAAGGTAAAACCCGGTTGTCTTCAGCACCGTTCAGCACTGCCTCACCTCCCCAGATCTGACAGCAGCAAATGAGCAAAGCTAGGGTGTTGGTAAATATCAGATGCTGTAGATTTGTATTAGTATTGGTTTCATTTTGTGGTTACAGCTGCTTCATTTTTAAAGACATATTTATCCTACTCCCCTTCCACTTCCCAAAAGGTAGCGTAAGTAGACCAGACCAGTATCAACATGAGAAAATTCAGAGGGATTTTGTTTTCATACAATAGCTCATTGTACTGTACAAAAGTAGCACAGAGACCCCTTCCCCTCCATGGGGAATGATCAGTATGTCAGAGGCACATAAAAGCTTTCAGCCACCACGTTTGAATGTCAATCTGATTGTCGCCAGCAAATCCTTATTGATTAAAATGATGCATATTTTACTACAGTACAGAGTTTAAATAAATACGCAGATGTTAGAGTAAAATACGTATGTATATATTCAAAGAAAAAAAGCATTGTGTATGCAGCAGAAGATGGATGCTTATTTAAGAGAGCCTTTAATTTAAGATTTGTGTTGTCCCTGTTTTCATGCTCGGTGATTTACAGACTCGGAGGCCTGGCTAAAACCTCCCGCAGGACAGAGAGTCAGTGTGCGCAGCGCTCGCTGCACTGCCGGGACAGCCCTGCAGTGCTTTCACTACACTTCTCTCCTTCTGGCCGTAGCAGAACTGAAGGTGTCATTCCTACTTTCCTCATAGTCCCCATCCTTTTCAAAAATGACAATTGGCAGCAGGGCCCTGTCCAACAGCCATGGGTAGGTGAGCCTGGCGGCTGCCCTGGTTCCATGTGTGCTACCTGTGAGCTGGAGCCTTGCAGCAGCTACAGGAGAGGTCATTCAGGCAG
Organism: Entomyzon cyanotis; assembly: GCA_024500445.1. NCBI lineage: Eukaryota > Metazoa > Chordata > Aves > Passeriformes > Meliphagidae > Entomyzon > Entomyzon cyanotis. The sequence continues at coordinate 21,858,040 of JAKEPQ010001015.1, read as the reverse complement.
CAAGGGAGTTCAATGCAGCTGGATTCAGCAGGAAAACTGTTTCCCTGGGTCAGCCTTTGAGCAGGTTTAACTCAGAAGGGAGCAGTCTTCCACATCTCCTTGACCATCCCTAAGCAGAACTGTAAAGAAAACTCTTACTGTCGTTACCAAATACTGGTTGCTAATACACATCAGCCAAACGAGTGCCCTTAGCCCAAAGCTGGCCCTGGCTGGCTTTGCTGTCACTGTAGCAACGAAGAACCTTGAAGACTGACCTCACACTGTTCACACTGTGGTAGTCGAAGATGCCTAGTGACCCACAACTGCCACATTGGCAAGGTTGGTTTTCCTCTCCCCCTACCTGTGCTGTGGGTTTGTGCAATTTGCAGTTGTTTCCATGTGTTCACCTGCTGTTTGATTCCAAAAGCAGGGCAGGTTGGAGGGCAGGAAGTATTGCAGTGGAAGGCAGAGCCCACTGAAGTTGCAAAAATAAATGAAAAGCTGAAGTGGTCACACAGTCAACAGAATAAAATGGAAAACTGATTCACAAAGGTATGGTAAGAGGAAGATGTCTCTTCTCTTCAGTTAGCAGGGCAGGTGTGCTTTTCATTCGGGATGAGCCTCTCTTCCCAGTAGTATTGTTGCTGACTTCATACTATGACCATACTCAAACACATAAGGGCTTTTTGTATTTAGAATATTGGGGTTTGTGGGTTTCAGAAACTTGTTATGGCTCTCATTAAACCATTCTGTATTCTTGCAATCAGCAGTCATATAGAGTTTCACCCATATAGAGATGTTTGGAGTTTTGCAGTTTCTGTCTTCCCTAATAGAAGTTATAGGTAAGTTCAAACCATGTACAGTAATTTCCAGGTATGATCTAAATGTGACATAGGGAACAAGACACAGATCATCTAATCCATTTAATCATGTTGGGTCTCCTAGGTAAGATTTCTCTTTCACTCTGAATCAAGAGGCTTATCCAAGTTTAAGCTCATTCAATGTTATTTTGGGACAGGAATTGAAATTATTGTGGAAACTATCGTACCAAAAGCCTGTCTCTCTCCTGTTTGGGTATTTCAGAATAGCAAGGTGGTTGTGTTGTTCGTTTTCACTTCAAACCTACTACTTTTGCAAGCCTGGCATTTGAAATGAAAAGCTTTAGCAAACAGCAAAGCATCTGAAAGTAATTCCTAGAAAAGTTTATGTATTTCTGAGGGACAGATAGGCAGGGCGTTATTGGCATTACTGAAATTCCACATCAGCTTCTTTTTAAAGGCTGCATATTGCTTGAAGTATAGCCACTGCTTTTTCCCCACAATTCCCTTGTTTTGGTGAAGCATGTCCACACACTTTTCAAAGCCTTTGCAGACTAGTTTTGTATTTACTGTATGTTGTATTTAAACAATAATCTTGTTTTGATGTTGAGAGAAGGCATTTAAACAGCAGTCATTAAAGACAGAGCAGCCTGCATGGCAGTCCCCTGAGAGAGGGTCACAGGATCTTTTTTCATGGACTTTTTTTTCCACAGTTGTGCTAAAGCTCTATCTGAAAATGGAACCCAAAGAGCCACGACACAGCAAACTATTAAACTGAGTAAACCCCTGTGTTTACTCCATTCCAGTGCCTGCAATCTGTTGATATCAACCCCTGGCATTTTCAGGCAGAGCATAGCTCAGCTGTGTTACAACACTAAGCTCAGAGGACGAGAGCTCCACAGGCCTACACTGGTTGTACACTACAATGTCTAAGCCTCAGCAGTCTCCTCTAGGATTTATTTAATCATGAATTTGGTCCTGTGCATTTTTGTACGTGTCTGTTCAGAAGAGAAACAGCAACTGTTCTCCCAGTTGAAAAGCAAATGACCACATCATTTATTTGAAAAGAGAAAAATTGTCCTAGGACGTAAACAGTTTTATATATTTGGGGACCATTTGGTTAGAGACTCAATTTGAAACCACACCCATTTCTTTTTGTTGGTATGTATTCTGCAGCTGAGCTTTTTAAAGACTCATTGGGCTAGGAAAAGTAACTTGGTCATTTGAACTGTAAGACTCTTGACTGGTATCTCCCAAGGCAGTTGTCTCCTGAGGTGTGATGTTTGCTCCTTTGCACTGTAGAACTGCTTCAACTTCACAGGTCGAGGGCTGCGTTTTGTTCTGGGAGCTTCAAATGTCCCACTGAATTCCTGACTGTAGCACATGTTCTCTGTACACAGGATGTGTGTCTAGCTAATTTTTTTCCTTTTGGCTGAGACTGAAGGTGTTTGTTTGCATTTTTGACAATGCTTAAACAGATGGGTTGTTGGGGTTTTGCCTTTCTTTTTTTCCCCTTTTTTGATGGCAACAAGGATCTGAACAGATTCAGGCAGCTACTAAGGATTCCAGGGTATAGGATGGAATAGGTTTGGTAAATAGTTTTCCCCTGCATGTGTGCACACACAGGTATGTGGCTTCCTCCCACATTTCATAAACCCAAAAGCAGGGTTAGAGTCCTCTCTTCTTTCTTGCCTTTGGCCTGTAGAAGACAGCTGGTGGTTTCAAAAAAACATTCCTGAGGCTGTGGTGAAGTAGTTGTTTCTTTTCCCCTCCATTAGTTGCTGTGGCTTGTTATGAATGTGCATTTTGCCCATTTAAATGAGTTTCAAAACTGAGTCAGGAATGTTATCTCTTTGATTTGATTCTGATAAGTTGCAACCCAGGTGTGTTATTCTCAGGTATATGGCAGAGGGAAGTTAAGGGTCTTGCCATACCAAGAAAGTCCAAAAACATAGTTTATTTATAGAAATGCAGTTTAACTGCACCTAACTGTGGTGGCAGCCTTTCCAAACAGAACAATTGGATTATTAACACAGACACAGATTCTGGCCCCAGTGTTGTCTTGCATGGCCAGACCCTGAATGACAGGACAGACATGCTCTTGGGTGGAAAAAGGGTTTCTTTTCCAGTTAATGAATGCTGTTTAATTTTAAATGAATGCATTAAGGGTAAAACTTACTGCAGTGCAAGTACCCACAGCCCCCAAGCCTTAGTCTGAGAAGCAAAGTGGCACATAGCAATTCCTGCTGTGGGTTCTTTTGTTAATACAAATCCGTTCCATGGCGGAAATGGGACAGCTTTTCTGCACTAACACAAAGTGCACCCTTCTGTGCACTTTGTGTTCACACTTTGTTTGATAAACACCCCCAGAAGCTGCTCTGCTGCAGGCTTTCCACTCTGAATTCCAACTCCTCTCATTCCAGCTGCAGCTCAGTACAACCTATTTTCATTCTCCATTTAAGAAAGTCACATCTACAGGGAAGAAATCCACAAACAAACCAGTGTTGCTATACCTGCCTTTTTATGTATGACAGTTTCATATCATTTATTTTTAAAATATGTTTTTTAGGTTTTTCATTGTAATATTATTGTACAGTTTTGCATGGCATAGATGTAATCACTTTTTTGTTTTAGAGTATAAAAGCTGACAAGTGTGCGTGTGGGGGAAAGATTCTGCTTTTTGCCTCTTCTCACTCTTTTGTTTAATGCCCTCAATGTTGTAGGGGACATTGTAAGAGATTCTCTGCTACAGAACAATGATGTAGATTCTTTTGCACAGAAATATTTAAGGTGGAACAGTCAACAATGTAAAAATGACTTACCACCAATATTTTATGTTGGTAACACACTTAATATTAACCTACTTTGATGTACTGCAATAAAACAGGGAACTGTTAGAAATGCAGCTGTTCTGTCTTTTTTTCCCACCTCCCTACATTAAGCTTTGAGGAGGAGATGGAAAGGGGAATGATGGTGCTCTTGAAGATACAACATGCTGGTTTTAACACATCTGCACAAGTGCACAGTGGGAAGAAAAGGAGTAGGTGAGAAAATCTATTTCCCTTTAACAGCTTTCAGAAAAAATAACCAGATCCTTTCAAAAATACAAAGTCAAAGTCACCAGATACTTTGCTATATTGAACTACAGTTTTCCTGACCTTTTCCTTAGGTCAGCTGTGCTGTGATGACCTAAGAAATAGGTATAGAGTTGGAGTCAGGCTTTTGATGTTCCTCCTTCATTTGAACTTATACATCAAATGTTTCAGGTGTCCTAGTGTTAGAGGCTGGATTGTTAGTTAGTTCTGAGCTATGGCCATCACACTGACCTTTAGATACTTTTAAGTAAATCTCAGAATACCTTAGAACCTTTACATGGGCCCTGACCCTTTCATATAATCCAGCAGTTCCTCACAAGTCAGCCTGGAATTCTCCCTTTACCAGAGAGTGTTGGTACATCTTCCTCTTCATCCATTCCCCTGTTGGTATAATGTTGGAAATGGCCTCATTGTGCCAAGGAAGGTTTAGATTAGGTATTAGGAAAATTTGTTCACAGGAAGGCATGTGAAAAATGGGAGAAGGCTGCCCAGGGAAGTGGTGGAGTCACTATCCATGGAAATGTTCAATGACTCTGTGGATATGGCACTTAAGGACATGGGTTAATGGTGAACAGGGTGGTCCTGGGCTGAGGGTTGGTTTTGCTGATCTTAGAGGTCTTTTCCAACCTTGCAGCAGGAATACAGGACTGTGCTGTTACTCATCCCGTGCTGCCAGCAGTGCCAGCCTGGGCATTCTTCCATTACCAAAGCCTACCAGCAATGCCCTCCAGGAACAGTCACCATGATTCCCATTTCTTACATGGCTTTAGGCTGCCTCACTCCTGTCCCTCTCCTTCAGTCAAAATTACTACTTTCTCAGCCCTTCACTCCAGTTGCTGTGAACTTAAGCCCATGGCTCATCTCATTTAGGCAGCTGCTGTAGCTGTGGGACAGCCCATGGTTCCTGTGCTCTGACTTTTCAATCAGTGCTTTATTTCTGAGTTCTCAGGGGTCCAGTTGCACATCACAGCTGTGAAGGTCTTGGGAAATGGCCCTTGTAATGTAAGGGATTGAGGCATTAAAAAAGCAGAAAGTGAACTGCATGTTCTGCTCCTGTTCAGCTCCTCAGCATTCATTTTCTGTTTTGATGCAGCAGCCAGGTTGACTAAAAAAAGAAGGTAGGAAAATCACTGCTACTAGAGTTAGACTGAATCTTGATCCTTTAGAATGGAAAATCACTGTCATCAGAAAGGCAGCTTTAACCTCCAGCTTGCCCTGTGCAAAAAAGAAACTTTTTCACAAGAGATTTTCTAGAAGACAGAAGCTTGCTGCAGGATAGGAACACTCACATCCTCAACCTGCAAGTGTAATTCAAGCAAATGCAGTGGCTGGCACAGGGCAAGCAGTGATCAAATGTTCCTGCTCACTGTACAATATGTCACAACTTCTCTGACTTGAAGCCAGGGCAGGGTTTCTAGCTCACGTCTTCTGCACGGCTGTTACTCTGACATGCAATTCTTCCTGTCACAAACCTCCCTGAACAAAGCTACAGCCATTATTAATGCTTTCAGAGATTACACAAAAAGCCAAGAGAATTAAGAGACTGAGAGCTCTAATTAGCTCTCCTAATAAAGCAACATCTTAGCTTCTGTGAGTTGCTACCCTCTTGCAAATGAAAAACAACTCCACTGTTGAGCTCCATGTCATTCCTAAACACTCTTGGGAAAGGCAATGTTTGCCAAGAGCTGAACACTCTTGCCCCAGCATGGTATACACAAGATTTGGGCTCACATGAACAAGTGCTTACTGGGAAAGTGAACTGTAATGCTCTGGCTTATTCTGCCGCCTTTGCAAGTCTCTCTTAACATGCTGGCCTTGGATCTTCAGTTTCAGAAATTCTGCTCTGAAGCTCACCTAATCTAATTCCCTTGTCAGCTTTTTATACTTTGCTTTTTACACTTTAACATAGGCATTTAACAGCTCAAACAACTCTGCTGTTTTTACAGCTGCAGAGTCTAGATTCAAAGGAGAAAAATTAAACTGTGTCTATCAGAACTTGAAATGACAAGGAAAGTTACTCTAACTTTGATAAATTGCTTGATGCAAAACTGTTACTTCACTGAACAGCAGAGTTAATTCCTCTCAAAAGGTTAAGAATAATCTGACCACTATTTTGAATTAAACCGCACTGCAGCTTGTTCAACAAAGTCTTAAATGAAGTGGCTTACATGTTTATGGCTTTGGAATAAAGATAATACCATAACCTGTTTTCCCATTTCTCAGAAGTCCCTCCTGAGAGAGGCCATTTCTTCACTTACCTGTTCTTTCCCTCTGAAGTGTCAGCTGTCAGGCTTTCCCACGTACTGAAGTGTCAGATCATACAACCTCTGCATTCCTGGGCTGTAGCAGCAGCTGAGCCTGCTGGTAAATACTTGGCACTTGCCAGACAAGGACACCTGCCTTACCAGCAGCAGGTGAGCCTCAACTCCAAAGAAAGGAGGAAAGGCAGAGAGACTTGTGGTCAGGGGACTGCTAACAGTGTGATTAAAACAAAGGAAGATGAGAAAACAAGTAAATTACCAGGAATTTTTGTGGCAAGACAGTGTCCAGGCTGATGTCCTGGCTCCTGGTAAAGGTGTCACCATCACAGTTAGCACAAGTGCCACAGCTGCAATGATGAAGGCATGGAGAGGCCACAGGTGGGTGGCCTGGCAAGGGCAGTAGCAATGCCTTGAGCAAACAACTGCAACAAGAGGAGACCTGGGAGCTGCTGCTTCTGCTCAGCTGCTGTTTATCCCACAGAGTAGGACATGACATCCATTCCCACAGCAGAAGATGACACAGCCACAGGCAGCAGGCCCACCGCACAAGCACTTCTTTATTGACATCAGGAAGTCGTACAGGTAACAGGCTTTGTACAAAAACCTACAAAAGTCAATTTCCTAGCTTGACTCCAAGAGTTTAAAACTGTGCGTCTGGTTTGAACTGTGTGACATTTCAGCTGGAGCTGCTCACCAGAGAGAGGACATGTTTGTCTGCCTTGCTGCAAGTCCTGCCTTACAGGAAAACAGACAGACGAGGGTCTTGGTTAGGAGTCCAGCAAGCAGTCAGTGTCAGAGTTGTAGCTTATCTAAGTCACCCTCAGGCAAGCTGATACCTACCAGACAGTGAAGGATCCCACTACTTGTGCTCAGATATAGCTCTGCTGATTACATGTTTGACTCCCAGAACTGAGATGGGTTGTGAGGGGGGGTGTGTGTTTTTAAAAGAGACTGGCACTCAATTCTCGGACTTTGAAAGTATTTCCTATGTTTAGCTTGCAAGCCAAAAAGAGGCAGAAAGCATAAAACTTCTACTTACACACATGGCCCTTGCATTAAATCAATGTCAGTAAAATCCAGGAAGGTTCTCCGACTGCCACCACTTGGTTTACAAAAATGTGGGGGAGGTGCTGGATGTGTCTGTGGTTGGGAACACCTTGGTATTTGATTCTATAAATTCACAGTATGAAAACTACTTGAATTCCACTTCAGCTTGAAAGAGGGAAGGTTTTTAAAAAACAATTTGTGGAGAATTACAGATAGATCTCAATATTAAATTCTGCTCTCCTCATCTCGTCCTCCTTCCCCTACTTGTTATAAAACCCTCTCAATATGCAGCCACCATCACAATGTTAAAAATGCATTCAAGGTTGTCAGCTGGTGCCTTGAAGCAGCACAGAAGCACTCAAGAGTTTCCTGCCAGCTCTGGGCTGTGCTGGCAGTCCAGGTAGGACAGACACAGCAGGAAAGAGCAACTTTGTCCTCATGGAATGCACACTTGGCTTCCAGGGCACAGGGCTGCTGCATCTCAAGAGGATGGAGAGCTGGGGAGCAATGCAGGGGAGGCTTAGAACGCTCTCTGCAAGGCTCAGCTGAACTGAGCCCTCAGAACAAGACAAGTTCATTCGTACTACTCCTCTGGCTTCTTACCCCTACTGCTCCAGTATTTGCTATATGCCTCTTGGAACATGCTTTTGCAGGGAATTTTGGCCTTCAGTTTGGTGCAGATGAGGAAAGAGCCCCCCATCTTCCGATGAAGAGAGTAGGTCTCCTGTGGCGGGGGGACGAGCCGATGCTTCAGCATGATTGGGATTAAACCATGGATCTTTTCAGTGGTGCTTTGGGTGCCGAAATCGAAAGGCTCTTCAGATGCAAAAGCCTCTCCCAGGATGAGGACAGCATTTAAGTGGGCATCTTCCATTTCCTGCCCAAAAGGAAAGAGGGATAAGTAACATCACTAGCCGTGATAACCCACCAGGGAGGAAAAGAAATGCTAGTGCTAGCAGGAGCAGCTCAGGAGAAATACCCAGCCCTGTCCACAACACAGGGAACCTCCAGCCCCCAGCAAGACTGAGAAACGTTTAGTTCATACAGGTCTGAGTAACTGAACTTTCCAGAAGACCATCTTCCCAGTCATGAAATTTCAGGAACTGTCATCACCTGCAGGGTCTTGCAGGGGGAGAGAAGGAAGGACAGTGGTTTTGGGGCAGGCTGTATCCTCATTACTCTTCCTGCTCCCAAAAAGAAGTGAGAACAAAAGCCAGAACTTTTTACCCTCCTCCCTCCTCCTGATCAACAGGGCTTTTGGACTGACAGTTCTGCCACATCAAGAAACCTGGGGAAGTTCACAGACCTGAAACCACCTTATCTGTGGCCAGCATCAAAATCAACCCCTTCTGCTCCATACCTTGATTTCATAGCCAGTGAGGAATTTCATTTCAATGGACTTCTTCAGTACTCTTTCTCTGTCCCTGTCAGCTGCTGCCTTGATTACCTGAGTAGGAGAAATACTTTCAGCAGGGCCAAGAGATGACTGAACATTGACTGTGCTGTTTTGAGCACAGTACTACACAGCCACAGAAGCACGTCAACACCACCTGCCTGCTCACTTCCTTGCCTCTGCCCTCTCTTCAGGGGCCTGCATGCTAGCCAGGTTAAGAGCTACTGGCAGAAAGATACAGCTCTTCCCAACAGGGCTACACATGACCCAGAGAATGGAAGGGACAGCAAAAAAGCTTCACAAATAGCCCATCCCCCAAAGAAATAGCAGAAATGACTGTGAGCAGCTTTAGGTGGCAGCTGCTGGCCCTGGCAGCTCAGTTACCACGTGCAGAACATGGCAATCACAAAGGAAGCACATTTGACTTCACATCAATTTATCTGTCATCTGTGGAAAAGGTAGCAATCTCACGAAGAGGCAGGGAACAAGCAATTCCTGCATATCCCCATATAAAAAATCGCAGAATTGTGAGTGCTCTGACAGACCCTGCTGCCCAAGCTCACTAGCAAGCAACACTGCAGCTCATTTCTGTGAACAGCCCAAATCAGAGAGGCAGCAGCTTGCAGCAGATGTGCAGGCAGCCATGGCAAGGGATGAAACAGCAACAGAGATCACTCTCTTGCCTCCAGCCCTGCTTCCCTCCACACCCAAAGCGTATTCGAGTACAAAGTGATAACAGCTAAGAGATAAGAGTATTTGTGAAAACAAGTGCAGCTCTCTAGGACACAGTGCAAGTCCTCACCTCTATGTAGAGATCTGTGAACTTCTCATCAAACCCTCGTGTTGCTCCGAAGTCCAGCAGGGCCACCTGGAAATGGACAAACCCATCTGCATTACAGAGTCAACCATTCTGGTAGAACCTGATGTTAAGAATGCTCCTGATGTCTTCAGGAAGCTCAGCTGGCTTTCCCAGAGCTCTCCTGTGCATCCCAACTGCCCCTGACTCCTTTATTCCCAGTGTGCAGCCCCAACAGCTACACCAGTAGCTGGCTGAGGAGGAATGGCCAGTGCCCACACTGCCCTGCTGACAGCTCCACTCAGTGCTCCACTCAGGGACAGAGCAGCACTGAGCCTTTTCCCAGCACTTTGCAGCACAGATCTCAAGAACAAACAAGCAATTCATCTGCCATACAGGGCACAAACAAGCAGCCAAAACAATGAGCAGGAATTGCTACCCTTCAGCACAGCAGAAGAGCATTTAACTAGAGTCCTGGGCTCAAGTGTGTCCTGGTAGAGCATTGCCAGCCGCAGCTTCCCACTGGCCACCTTCAAAACAGACCCCGAGGCAAAGGAAGTAGCTGTGACTGGATCTGGGGCCAGGGTTACAGCAGCCCTGCTTTCCCACCCACACCTAGTGACGACAAGTGGCAAAGGGAAGGTTTCCCTGTGCTATCTGCCCATGTCTCAAGGACAGGAATCTCAGTAAGGGCTTATTAAACTCTGAAATAATCAAAAGCTGGTGAAAACCAGTGTTTGTCTAGGCAGAACAGTGGCTGCTTGGGCTTACCTTGTGCAGCTGTGGGTCATAGAAGAAGTTTGACCAGTTGGGGTCAGTCTGCATGTACCGGAACTCAAACAGCTCCCGCAGACACAGCACCAGGATGTTGTGGCAGATCTTCAAAAACAAGGAGAGACAAGAAACAAGTCAGGAGGGCAGCAAGCCCTGTAACTTAGAGCAGGCACCAGCAAACAGGGAACACACCAGTAGGAACCATCTGCTCTATGCTGCAGAACTCTTGCACAGGTGAAGGAGCACCTCTCAGCAATTCCCAGCCCACACCTGCCATGGGACATCCTTAGCAGATGGCACAGATGTTGCAGTGCTCATCCAACTGCATTTTGGTCCTGCCTTTTAACTTCCCAGCATTGACTACACACTGGGTGGTTGCAAGGATGGGAATCCTGCATGATGCACAGACCCACCATGTACTCCTTCTGTCGGCTCAGCACTGACCCAGTCTGAGGGAGGAGCAGCAGAGCACACCTCAGGACTGACAGGCATAGGGAAGCAAGAGTAGCAGAGTAGCAGTCCCTGAAGTCCCGCCTGCTGAATTACATATACCAGCAGAGCTTTTCTGTGAGGCCTGCTAAGCTGCAGCCTGTTCAGCAGAACTGCCAGCCTCACTCTGCCCCATCCAGCTTCTGCAAAGCTGAGTGAAACATCATATCCAAAATAAAGGAGGAAAGTACCAAATGCAAGCCAGACCCTGCTGCAGGACACTGCCATTTGAGTTGGAAGGCAGAGGGTCAGCCAGGCCAGTTGCTCCTTGGAAAGGAGGGCTGCTCCTGCAGCAACACCTCAGCCCACAGCCTTTTAGAATGAGTCTGGTGATAGAGCAGCTCATTGCAGGGGACAGTCCCTAAGAACAGGCAGCCAGCTCTGGCACAGCTTCAAATTTAATGTGACACTGAGATCTGTTTATCTAGAGGAACAGACTCTGCCCTCTTCCCCAGTGACCTGCTAACAGCTGACAGCTAACACCAAGAAACACACACACAAATCCAAATACCAGGACAGTTATTTCTGCTACTAGAACAGCTGCTTATCCCACCACAGCACTCCAATCCCTGGCTATATTCAGCACCAACGCCTACCTATCCCCACATCCCTGCTCTTGTTTACTGATGGGTACTTTTCCAGCAGCCCCATGCAGAACAGGTCAGTCCTGCAGGAGATGGCACCCAGCTGCCTGCACTGAGAGGATTCTGCAATCCTGCCCAGAAGAGGAGCTGCATAAGACCCCTTTTCCCCTGCTGACAGTCCCTCCCAAACTTAATCAGAAATGACATCACACAGCTAGGCTACCTCCCCCTTCAGCTGCCCTTGCCATTCACTCCCTCCAACCCCTCCCTGCTGAATACTGCTGCCTGCAAGGCCCAAACAAGCCTGGAGAGACTCCAGTGTCGCTGCCCTAAACAAGTTTTCCTAGAGGCTCCAGACAGTCCCTGACTCCAGCCCTGCTCAGGGTGCCATGAGGCATTTCCCTGTCTGGCAGTCATGGGCAGGCCGAGCACAGGGCCCTGAGCAAAGGCAGGAGCACAACCTCCCCACTTTACCTCATTTCGTATCTCCTGGCTCAGCCCTTCAGCTTGATCCAAGGGAAAGCCAGACACCAGCTCTGTGGTCAGCACGTGCTTGCTACATAGCTCATCTATTACTTTTGGGACATAAAAGAAGGGGTGGTCTTTCAGCAGCTCCCTAGGGGATGGAGAAAGGAGAGGAAAAGGTTAGGAGCCCTGAGAGCAGATGGACCCATCAGCAACACCTCACACAGCCCTTCACCAGCCTCTCTCCCACACCCCAGCTGCAACTGCCAGGATGTGTTTTCCTCAGCAATTACAGTAGGGATTAAGTCAGCAGAAACCCTGCCAATGCCTTAGAACTGCTGCCAGCTCCTCAGGTCACATCTCCTGCCAGAGCAGTGATACTAGGAAGGCTCCAGGCAGGTGTATCAACGGGCACTGGGCTCTTTTGCTCATCCCACTTGGCTTCAGGGCCAGACTACACACATGGAAGAAAGGGCTTTGCCAAGGGAAGAGATGCCATGGGGGCAAATCTGCAGCAGGACAGGAAGGGTATCCAGCCTCCAGCAGTTCTCCATCATCCAGTCACCATGTAAAAACAATCTGTATGCCACAGCAAGCCAAGAGGGCAGGCAGCATTGGTGGTGGTAACTGCTGCAAGAGAGCTAAACTGAAAACCTTCTAGGCTGAAGGATGGGAGAAATTCACACCGAGCTGACATAAGAGCACACAGAACAGCACTGCAACCCAACCTCAGGAGTTACTACAGCAGCTTCACGTGTGGCAGAGCAGACAGACTTGGACAAGGGAGGATATGTGATCACATTTCAGCTGACTGAAGCCATGCCCAGCTGAGACAAGGTGGTAAATCTGGGGGACAGCTCACGCCACAACCATTCACCCTTCCCCTGTGCCACATGGCAGGGCACAACAGTCATCTCCCCACCATCACTGAAGTTAAGCAACCTCTCCTGCCTTTCCCACACACACACACAGAAGGGGCTGAAGGCAGTGAACATACTGGAATTTCCTTGCACAGGCAGCTTCTCTCAGGTAGTCACACTCCAGGGCCAGCTCTCTGCTCACAACTTCAATCAAGTGCTCAGGGAACAAACCTGAAGGTGAAACAGCAGAGAAAACAGGCTTAGCAAAAAGGAGCCCCTCAGGCTAAGCTTTCCAGAGCTGCAGCTGAGGAGCAGCCTGCTGCCCAGCCAACTCTGAGCTGAAGGGTACAGGAGGCCCCAGGGAGCAAAGGTGTATTTTGAACCAGATGCAGGTTCTGCAGTAATCCCAGGCCCAGGCTACACAGCTGCTCCTAAGTCAAGGTGCATCCACACCACTGTTCTCTGTCCTCTCCCAGCTCCCACCCCACAGCCCAAGCTGTCTGTTCCTGCTATTGGCATGGCTGTGCAGGGACACACACCAGAGACAAGCACCCAAACACTGGGCAAAAGCAGCAAAAAAATGCTCCAAGCCATATCTGCCTCCAAGTGGGAGCAGGCAGTGCCAGGTGGAAACAGTCAGCATGACTAACACAGCACACTGCAGCCGCAGCACGTAGCCAGGGCCTGAGATGCCAAGTGCAGTCTTCTTAGTCTTGAAGTTGGAAAACCAACTTACTACTTGGGCCAGACACAGCTAGGGGTGCAGCAGCCTCTGCAGGGCCCTGCCCAGCCACCACAGACAGCAGTCCCAGATTTTGTCAGCATCCAGCCTGATTTTAGAGCAGCATTTGTATAGTCCCACTAAGGTTTACAGCTGCTGCAGGAAGGTATTTGGAAAAATGAGTAGTAAGTCCTGCATTCCGTATGGAAAAAGGGACTTATCTATGTGCTGGGACACTGAGCAAGTTCTGACAATTCTCCACAACTCTGATTAGAAAGAACACAGAATGACTCAGAAGAGCATAGAATGTCAGGCATGGAGGGCTACAAGGACAAGAATGAGTTCTGCCAAATATACCAGAAAATAACAGGACAATGCAAGACTACCTCACCTGAATACTGCCCACACTCCAAGCCTAGAAAGCCATCAAAAGTGAGTATTCTCAGGCACTTGATACTTTGCCAAGAATCCCTATTGGTCTGTCATTATAGAGAGCACATAGTGACAAGTGCAAGTTACTCTGGCAGGTGTATGCATATACATGGCCAGAAAAACCATAGCACTTCCCACCCCACCAAGTGGGCACTGGAGCAGGCAGGTGCCCAGCAAAGGCAGCAGCAGCTCTGCAGCAGGACAGGGGAGCACAGCATGGCTCCCCAAACTGGCTCTGCACCCTCTGCCCATATCTACTCCCTCTCCTGCTTTCTGCAGAAGTCTGCTCCGGGGCAGACTTAATATCTTAAAGTCCTTTTCCCCAGTCTGTGGAAGGACACATGAAATGTGCTGCTTGAAAAGGGTTGGCAGAACGTGCCCTGCACCAGTGGGAACACAGGGCCTGCCAGGGTCTCTGTCTTTTTACCTTCAGGGAGAATATTGCTCATGCTCAGGACAGCCATCAGGTTGTTGACATCACTGGTGATGCTCTGGGCGACTCCAGGGTACTGTGGGACAGAATGGGAGAGGGCAGTGTTGAGATGAGATGACCTGGTTGTACAGGGCATGATAGAAACACCTTCTGGCTCAGCATCCACTGCCCCCAGTCACAGCCACCTACAGCCTGGCAATGAGTCAGGGCATTCCTGAGCCACACATCCCTCCTCTAAAAGCTTATTCAAAGCCCAGCATCTAAACCAGGGGGCAGACAGACAAGATGCAGCTCCTTGGAATCAGAATGGCTTGTTCAGATCCTCTGACAGGAATTCTCCCAGCACACGATGGGTTCTCAGACACACAAATCTCACAACAGCCACGGCAGTCAGTCATTTCCCTCCCACAGCTGAAAGCACACACCCCTGGAAGCCCCAGAGTGTGTCATTCCCAGCAGTAGGGCAAGGGGTGAGGCCCCAGCCCAGTCCTGGCAAAGGCTCCTCCTCCTGTCCTCACCCTCTCTCTCAAGAAGGGAAGGAGCCTGCACTGCTGAGGAGAGAGAATGTGTGCTGATGCCAGAGGGTTGAGTTTCTGCTGCTACTACCTTGGCCTGACTTCAGAGAGTACTTGGGACACAAATGGCTTGAGAAGACATCAGCATCCATTGATACTATTTCTAAAGTCTCCTCACTCTATAAAACCCCACCAATCAGGTGACCAGCTATGGGATGTCTCCTGCTCACCTGGACTTGGACTGGCTCAAGCTGCTAAACATTCCTGTCTTTTCCAGTCAGCTTGCACTAGGTAAGGTTATCACTCGACCCACATCTTCACTTGAATTACAATGTTTCTTATTTGTCTAGCAGTACCCAGGCAGCTCTCCTGCCTTTCTATGGGCTCAAACAAGACAAGGCTGGTCTGTAAAGCCCACCTGGATTTTCATGGCAACTTCTTTCCCGTTTTTCAAGCGTGCCAGATGAACCTGGCCAATTGAAGCAGCAGCAAAGGGACGTTCTTCAAAGGACTCCAGTTTATCCCTCCAGTTAGGGCCAAGATCATTGTTCAGAGTTTTCTACAAATAAAAAGACAGGATCAGGGTATGGGAAGCAAAGATTTAAGACTTTCCCTATCAGAAATCATGTTCCTCTAAGGTGGCTGAGTTCAGAATACCTATAACCTCCTTTCTAGATCATCCTCTGTGCCTTGTCATTGCACACCAAGGCAAGGAGTGGTCCAGCCAGCAATGCTGCCCCAGCTCTGAAGAGATGCTGATCAGATCTCTGTGAGGCTCTGGCCTGCAGGACAGAAATCCTGAACAAAAACACCACTGCCTGCCTTGGCAATCCAAACATCCCCTTTTTGGTGCCACTTGCTATCTTACAGAAAATGAGCAAGGAGTTAGCTATTTCTCCTCTTTCATCATGCTGCCAAGCTGAACAGAAGCCATCCAGGCACAACTCTTTAAGGCAATATTGACAATTAAATATAACAGCCTGCTTTAACAGCTTTTTTGCCACCCTGCCAGACAGCCATATATAAGCTCTGCTTAGTGTCTTTCAGAAGGTAAGTAGTGCTGGCAGTTCCTTTTGCATCACCCTTTACATGTTAATTTATAGAGAACATATACACTGGGGGAAGCAAACTTAGTTCACTTCATTCTGGCTCTTCTTGCTGGCAAGTTAACCGAAATGGTAAGGACAAAGCTGCTGTTAATTTTCCAGCAGACTAAGGCTTGTAAGTCTGTTTCTAACATGGGATGTAGACATATCTAGACACCAGCTTAAGACTCAAGAGAAAGAGAAAACAGAAGAGGAGGCTACACTCAACAAAATCCTATAACCATATTTGTGTGCACCATCCTGTTCCATCAACATTCATCTCAGGACATGAAAAACTCCCACATTTTTTCCTTTTATCTAGAACCAAACTTCCATGCTTTTGAGAGAAAAGACAGCATATAATTGAGAGAAGGAATCACATGTTATCCACAACTGAAAATACATAACCTTACTGAAAGAATACTCTAAAATCCCCACCCACCTCCCTTAATAGGGCATGTCAGAGGTGACATTTATTCTGTTACTGTCCCTTTCCCTGATAAGCAGTTGGGAATATTCCTCACCATCATCTGCTTTATTGGCATGAAGTCAGCACTCTGACGTACACGCTCAAAAATCCTCTGGAGATGGGGGTTGATGAAGGAATCATCTGCCAAGGGAAGAGCACACAGGAGTCAGTGCAGGCATTGCATTCTTCAACACACAAAGAAATGTGCACAGCCATTCAGACAAGTCAGGCTGTCCTGCCCCCAGGCACACCCTAGTGAAGGTTTTGGAAGTAGTTCTTTTGGTGTGGTGACAGGCTGCAAAATACCCCAGAGCAGAGTGCTCTGCCCCCTGTCACACACCAGCCCATCTTCTGGCTGGCGGCACTACATCAGGTCTAGAAGAGGCCACTGCCTCATGGAAACACAGAAGGGACCCCCTGGAGAGCCATCCCAAAGCTCCAAGGTTCCCAATATGGTTTAATCCAGGTCATTTTGAGGGGCAGCAGCTCCTCTTAAAAGCTGTGCAATGGTAAAACACCAGTTACACAAGTACTGAACTCTGGGAGAAATCAGGATTCAGCATCTGCTGCTGTAAACAACTGCCCAAATGCAGAGCAACTACAAGTGGACAGAAGAAAACAAAGCTGAGCCAAAAGTTTTAAGTCAGAAGGATTTAGCAAGCAAATATTTACACTCATAAGAAAGAGGAGGGGCTGGGACATCTTGAAAGATTAGTCCTCTGCTTGAGCAAGGACTAAGGACTTCTACAACAGCTCAGAGAAAAACTTCCATTTCTGGCAAACTTTTAATTTCATTAATTATTTTGGAGGAATTAAATTTATCTGCTGCTCTCCCAACACTGGAAAAGTCCAGGCTACAAGCCTTGTTCCTGAAAACTCAACCTGCACGTGCAACTGTGACATTCATGCATATGTATTTGGAGAGGAACAATAAATTTTTGTTTGAATCACCTTATGTCTATCCCAGGAAACAAGAAACAATGACCTTAAGAGGACTGTCCTGGGAAGAAGGGTGGAAAGGAATGGAGAGAAAAACATAAATAATGCAGAGATATGACATTAACACTCAGCATTGTTTACAAATTCCCACTGAAGCCACAGCAGCATTTAAAAGTCCTAAAAAAACCCCACTGTGGAACCATCAGGAGTTTTTAAGAGGAGCTCCCATTCCATCACGGCAAGTTGGAGAGGAGCAGGCTTTGCAGGAACAGTGAGTAGGACTCCTGCTGTAACATTACAAACCCGCAAGAAGGTGAGACATCGCATTTGCGTGTGCATTGCAAACACTGAAACAAACGCCTGCTGTGTCACTGATGGTGTATCACTGCCCAGCCTCTGAACACTCTAAAAACTATTCTCAGGGCTATGTGAAGGTATTAACCATCCTGCTGCAGCATGTCACCTGAACAGCCAAGGGTGACTGGGCAGAAAGAGAATGGATCTCACAAAGAGCAATTCTTGCTCACAAAAGCCATTTGTGTCAAGGCATCCGTATCTTCCACAGGCATTCAGGATAAACTTCTGTTATTTTCCTTATTGCTGACATCCAAAAACCTCTCAAAGGATTTCAACCCCTACTCTGAGAGGGCATCCATCCTTTGCTGGGGTGCTTGACCACCCCCACTCTTTGTTCATGGGCACAACGTCAAATAGCCAAGAAACCTGCAAGTCCAGGTTGACTGTACAGAAACTCAACAGCAATGTCAAAAATCAGTCTTGCTATGGAAGCAACTCTGCCAAAGCCAGGCTTACAACACACTGATGAATAAGGTTTTACGTCTTTGTGGTCAGCTAGTGAGGCCTTACTGGAACTAAACACAAAGCAGGAGCCAAGGCAGGGCACTCTCAGCTGGCAAATGCAGATGCCTTTCCAACATCTCCCAGAACACAGGATGATTAGGGGCCCTTGGCATCTCTTCTGTGCGTGACCTTTAGGAATGTGGGTCCCTGGAAAATCCACTAACTCCCACATCAGGGAGACACAGCAGATATCAGGGGTTCAGGGAGACACAGAAAATACCAGGGGTTTTAGGGACACTGCTTTGTGACTTGTGCTCAGCTGCAGGGAGTCCTTTCCCCCAGTTAGCACCCAGACCTGTCGATAGAAGCAGTGAATGCAAACTCACCAAGCCACAGAGAAGCCCATGAAGTGGCAGGACCTGCATGAAACCCTGCTGTCCAAACAACCAGCCCAAGAAACAGACACTCTGCATTATTGATGATGTCTGATTTATTTCACCACAGCTGTCCCTCAGCAAGGTCACCATGGGCCTGTGCTCTTGCCAGGCTCAGCAGTGTCCACACACATAAGAGTCTAAATGAGGGCTGGGTACAACCACCAAGGTTGCTGAAGGCCTGTTCTTGACACCAAAGTGAAGTCAATCAGCAAGTATTTGACACTCCTGCCAGAGCACAGTAACATTAGGAGACTGCAGGCAAGTTACAAAAATCCAGAGCATTTCTGCTTCTCAGAGCCAGCCTTTCACAGCTACTCCCTCTGCACTCACATCCAGGCCTAGGCACACATCAGGCACAGCTCAGTAGTGTCCCAAGAATCTGAAATTAATCCCATCTATGGTAGATGAGTTTAACTGCAGAGCTGATTTCCAGGCATGGCTCACTCAGCCCACATACCAGAGGCACCGGAAAGCAAGGAGCACAGGAGCTCCTCCTGGATGTGCACTAGGAGCCATCAGTGGTGCCTGGCAGTTTCTAGAGGGTGAGAAAACAGCATGTGGGTGGCAGCCTTTGACACAGCAGCTGATGCCTCCCACTAGGCTCTGCCAGGTGGCCATCAGACTGGCACCCACCTAAACCAATTGATTAGCAATTGAAATGCCAATCAGGGCTCTCTGGGACAGGGAACTGGTCTTGTTTTGTTGGTGAGCACAAGTTATTTAATACTGTACTAGATCCAGTCTCATCAGCTAACACCTACAAAAATTCAAGTAGAAGCATAAGCCAAGCAAAACAAGTACTTCAAACTCGCAGAGACTTAGTCAGTTTCAGTAACATATTGAAAGCTATTTCCAGACAAATCTTACAGCTATTTTGGGCTGGTTCTTTCCTTCCCTATCAGGCTGGGCAGGAAGGCAAATTGGAAAGATCCAGATAAAGTTTGAATTGAGCCATCTCACACCCTCCATCTCCCAGGAGCAACCTAACAGTTCAGTGCAGAATCTGATGTCACTCCTGCCTTCAGCTGTGGTCCCTGGCTTCAGAGCCCAATGGGATTAACAGTAGTTTGTAGTCCTCTAAGGATGAAAACAAATGTTTTGTACCTGATAAGATTATCAGCTTTACTGGCCTTTCCAGGAAAGCTTCAGTGCCCACAGAACTTGTAAACCACAAACAGGTTGCTGTAATGGGAGAGCATTGTGGATATAACCTTGACCACTTTTGGTGAACAAAGAACAGGATCACATTCTTGTTGTCACCCTCCTCCTTTCTAGCAGGACACCTGCACTTAGAGCTTAATACAGCTCTGCTTCTCAACAGCTGCTTGTTACACAGACACTAAAATTCACAGTGTTACCCTACTGTCAGCCGATTTCAGTTATACACAATAAGGACACTGGGAGAGTGGTGGTGTATATAGTGCATGCATCTATTTACTTCCTGCTGGAATTAGATGAAACTCAAACAATGCCATCACTGCTCTCCCAGGAGAGAGCCACTTGTCCAGTCTCCACATTCAATTGACACTGCCTGGCTGTGTGACCCTGGCAGCACTAAGGAGGACAGCTGAGGACCTGTGCTACCACTCACCTTGAATGCTTAACATCTGTCCCAGCTTCAGTGCCGCTCCCCGCACCTTGCACAAGGTCCTCACGATCCTTTCTGCATTGGCCTCTGACAGGAACAGGCTAGAATCCATCACTGCTTTCTTCCCTGAGGGCAAGGAGAAAGAGTATGAATGAACACCCTTATCTTGGCAAGCCCACTCCACTCTGTTAGCCCACATCCAACAGGAGATTTGCCCTTCCCTAGGGAAATCAAATGAGGACTACAGGGAGTGCCTTCACTGTGACCCAGGGGCATGGACTGAAGCTGCATATGTGCCTTGAGACAACTTTGACATTGTTGGCTTGAGGGCCAAGAGCAGTAAGTCACAGCCTCCAAGAATGTCTGTGCTGCTCTGCAAACTGTCTGGGATCCTGGGCAGACATTGAACTCACCGAACCAGCCAGCACAGCCTAAAACCCTGTGCAAAGGTGTCTTGAGTCCCACGCCATGGGCTGCAGTGCAGCCATAGCCTCAGAAGGGCAGTAGGAGTGAGCCACAGCCACAGCAAGGGAGAAGCCTCAAAAGCCTTGGCAGCACAGACCAACAACAAGCTGGCATTTCTTAGGGTGGAAGCTTGCACAGATATATACACTCACCCAAAATATACACACTCACACACATTCCTGTCCCCAGGAACAGGTAGTCTGACATCTGACAGCTCAGAGTGGTCACTGCAGCCATCTACACACCAAACTGCCACGGTTCCAAGTATGCAACAGGGGTGTTGTGTGGCATGAGAAGCACTTCCCCTCCACTTTAATTTTTTTATTATGGGAGAGGGGAAGGAGACCCTGATTCTAGTTTGTGATCCCTTTGGGAGAAGCAACCCAGAACTGCCTTCCAGGGCAATGCCCAACAGAGCAGGGACAGAGGGGGCAGGAAGGCACTCAGCTACTGCTTCTGCTGGGGCTGCAGATCAGCTCCTGCCGACAGAGAGCCAAACAGGAGGAAGGTCAGGCCTTGCAGCCAGCCTGCAGAGCCCACAGCTAATAATGCTGATCTTGCAGCTACATCAGTTTTAGAATACTTTAGAGGAGCAGAGGACGTAACAGCTGAAGCCCCCATAAACAATAAGCAAAGCTCAGAAAGACACAGTATATGAAAACAGCCCTGGAGAACTCAGGCAGATGGAAATTACTGGTGTGTCAAGTGCTGACTAGAGCAGCCAGAGTTCCTCTCCATCTCCAGGCAGGTACACAGAGGGAGCTCACAGCAAGGTACACAGAGGGAGCTTAGATTGGCCAGGGGAGAGGAGAAACAACAAAGAGCCAGACTGAAGTAGCTGCTGTCTAAACTCTGGTACCTCCCACAACTTGGTGCCATTTTCTTGAGGTGCCAAGCATGTTACTTATCTGACAGCCACCCTTCAGTCCCTACAAGCAGCTGGATTGCTTACAGACCTTCCCTGCGGAAGCTCTTCCACTGAGCTCTCCACTGGCAGAACACAAATATGCCAAGCACAGGCTGCTCTCCTGTCCTTCTTCCCCCCCCTCCTTCCTTCACTTGTTTTGTGGGATAGCAGCAAGATGGCACTGCATGTGACACAGCTCTCTCTCCAAATCCCTGCCCTAAGTCAAGAATGTACATGGAAAGGAAAGAGGAATAAAAACACCATGAGTACACAGGACAACTATCCTGTGCCTGTGAGCAAGATACAGAAATGCAGGAGTCCAGAATTCACCATTTCCAACACACATTTCAGAGCACATTTTGCCCTGGATAATGGATATAAGGAGCCTTAGAGAATGAACAGGTAGAGCTGCCCAGGGCAGAATAATCTGGCTTTGCATACTTGAAAAGCTGTGTCTCAACTGCTCTGTCAGGAAAACTGTGTCCTTGGCAATGATGAGGCAAATCCCTGTATGAAATGACACACAGGACCTAGGAAAAGTACTGAGTCAAAGCCATACCTTCCTTCACACCACTGCACACAAAAACATCCTCCTGTGAGTCGGCAGCAGAATAAAGGGGTTAGTTAATGATTAAAGCCACCTCTAGAGGCCAGTGAACCCTGACAATTTTAAGTCTTATCAGAGAAAGAGCCAAACACAGGCAGTGCCAAATCCTCTTCTCCTGGCAGGTTTTTCATTGAAGTCAAGCTTCCAAGGGCAATACCTGATCACCAGGCAGCCCAACAGCTTGTGAGCAGTTCTTGCTTATGTACTTTGCTACAAGTGGGCATGAACAAGAACGTGATCTGGAGGCAAGAATGAAAAGCAGAACTACATAAATGGCAAGCAGAGAGAAAACAGACATAGGCTTCCAAGGCTGTGTGGAAAGGGTGTGGGCATAAAACCCACCACATGTTCATGGAAAAAAATATACCAATTTTAAGGAAGTTAACATTTTTCCTAAAGATGGCTGGCACCTTTTGGTGCCTCACATTATTTCCTCCCGATCTTCCAATCATAAAGCTGGTTTCACCTCTTTCATCAGGGAAAGAGAAAAAGGCCAATAGAAGTCACAAGCTGTGCCAAGATAGACACCTCAGAAATTAAGGCTCCTGCAGCCTGTCAGTTCTTCCACAGCACAGGCAGCAGGCAGACACCCTCAACTAGTGCTTGACCCACTTTATTTTTTTTTCCTTTCCAAATTCAGAATCAGCATGAACCTTTCCAACTCTGGGTGCAACTCACACCTGCATCACTTCTTTCCCACCTTCTTTGCCACTGTCAAATGGAGAACTAGCAACTGGACTTTGTATGTATTTGTTTCAGGACCATCTGCCACAGAAACTGTGGGGCAAGGGAATAGTCAAGAACATAGCCTAAGCACTTGGGACTGAAAACCCAAGGATATTGCGTTATTCCCTTTCGTAAAAATATCCGTGTGTTCAAGTCCAGGCCAAGTGCCAGCCCGTCAAGGCTCTGTCCAGCCTGGCATTTGTGCAGTGCCTGAAGAATTGCCCAGGACAGGTCATTAATAAGTTACAAAGTTGTCCTTGAACCCAGAGTCTCTTTACTTGTAACAGCAGCTGTTTATTTGAACACTCATTTTAATTCCTGGGAATTTATTCTACTTTCCCATTCCCACCCTGTGTGGGCCTTATACTGTAAATACACACTTTAAATACTGAGGCTGCCATCAAGGTCACCAGTGACAGAGGAGACTAGCCTCCCAGGAAAATTCAATCTGGAAATCAAGTAAGCTATCCTCTTTTTAACAAAATAAGATGAGCCAAAACATTTAAAGATGGCAGCATTAGGGCCTTAAGCCCTTAAAAAAAAACAAACTAAAAAACCAAAAACACAGAAACCCAAAGAAACCTGTACCTACTCATAAGAATTTGGCAGCAGAAAGAATTTACGTCCAGGACATCAGGCTTGGATGGAAAAGGAAGAAATTCGCCAACTCTTGAACCAGACATTTTTGTTCTAGGCTAAGTCCCTGAAGAAGTGAATTGTTTATGGAAACAGAGACAATCCAAAGCAGAGAGAGAAGAGTCCTGTGACTACTAAACTAGGATGGGGAAATTGAGCAGGAAAAAACAGATCAGCACTAGCACAATTGCTAGACAACGTGCAGGAGAGTAGGAATTTGCAGCCCCTCTGATAACATCAATGGAAAGAAGAAGTACAAGCTGTGCTATCAGGATCATGTGTAGCTCAGGAGTGTCTGGCTTAGGGGTTGGGATCAGTGTTTCTAACTCCACTTTAAAGGTGTAAAGACACTTTGGTTTGTACTGACTAGGCAAGAGGAGGGCAACCAAGCTCTTCCTCATTACTCCTGGATGCCAGTGAGAGTGTGAAATTCTTAGGCATGCCTTTGGACATACACACATCCCACTTGTTTAAGTCTGGAGTGCCAAGAAGTTACTATTAATACTGCAGCAGTGGGGATAGAAATCACATTCTCTACCAGCTTCCCAGGAACAGGACAATATGTCATTCTTAAAACAGACAGATCTTAGCCCAAACTCATGGCACTTGCAGCCACAAAACTTGGGCACAAGCTCCTCAAGCTGAAATCAGAAAAGGGGTGCAGAGGTCATTTCAATGAAGTGTAGAGGTACTTATGTCAAGAGATTTCCCCCAAGAACAGCTAAGGCTGGTACTGTCAGAAGAACAGTAAAAAAATGGAATCTTGGACTCCCACTGTGTCCATATCCACTGTGTCCATCCCTGCATTTCTGCAGGAGCAGAGCCCATGGAGGGAGCTCTCATTCATAGAGCCTTACCCACCCCTCTAAAATACTGTGGCAAACACACATCCAAGGACACCAGCTAGAGGCTGCAGCTGAGTCACCTGGAAACCTTCCTGTGTCTTTGATCTGAGAAGCTCCAGAAGAGTACAAAGGCTGAAAGTCTTTTTATTTTTGCCTCACCTCCATACTTGCTGTTCTTGGCGAATTCTCAGTCCCACTGTCACTATTATTCTCCTTTCAGCACAATCACTGCTCCAAGATCTTATCTAAGCAGACTTGACAGCAAGAGGGGAAGCAACAAGGAAAGACAAACAAACACCTAAAAATAAAAACCAGGTCATTTTCTAACTCCCCTGCTTAGAACTGAAATTGGCAGTTTTCATTGCCTTATTTTTTAATCAAGGTTTGTTCCAGAAAACTATTCTTCCCAAAGCAGGATTCAAGACTGTAGAGCAGGCTTCTGACACAGAAAAATAGTAGTTTTCCTAGCAAGAAGAAAAAAGTTTAAAGGTGCAATTTCTTCATTGCAAAGATACAATGTCTGTTGCCCCCTAAATAAAAAATAAATAAAAATAATCCTTCTCATGCTGTAAGAGAGAGGAACAAAGCTCATGTTATTCCTTCAAACTTCATAGCTCTGCAAAGCTCATGTTTTCATTCGGGGTGTGCCCAATTAGAAAATACTCTGGCAAGCAAAGAAATACCAACAGTTGTGCAATTCCACCTCTGTTAAAAGCAACACAAATCATCAGCTTCCAACAGGTATCAACAACCTGTCAAACCTCCCAAGTGCTGAAAGCAAAAAGCCTTCAACAGCCATCTACAGGATGGGCTGTGTTTGCCTGGATGCATGTTTTTAAATCAAAGCAAAGAAACCCTCAAACATCTCAGGTCTTAGAGAAGAAAAAGAACTCTTTACCAAGGATCCTTTTTCTCTGCTGGGCTGCTCTGCATTGCCTTGCTGTTAATATTTGCATTTTAGTATTCCAAGTACAAGCAGAGTCCTGGTCATACAAAACCCCTGCCTCCCACCAATGGAATCTTTTTCATATCCTGAAATGTTGTTTTATGGTTTGGGAATTTCTTTTGGTTGGGAGTTTTTTGTTCAGTTGCTAAGTCTTTTTAGTGTTTTCCCCCCTCGAAATTTCTTCATTTTTCAGTCACTCCAGTACCTCCTGAAACAGAGGTTCAGTCTCCATCCTTCTTCCACCCCCAGAGATGCAAGGATGAAGACAGAAACTGACTTTGTAGTAGAATACTACCAGCCACAAAGTAAAATTACAAGGACCCAGCAGTTGTCATTATCTCAAAGTAATGCTTCTGAAGCAGAAATTATTTTATTTCATTTTTACTTCTAGCTACAAGTTCTTAAACCTTTCATCAGCTGCCTCCAGTCACTGGAAGTAACCTAAACACACCACCATAGCAGCAAAACCAGAGAGACCAGCTGAAGAACAAACAGCCTGCAGGAACTGTAACAGAGACATTGACATTTTGCAGTATCCCACCAAAGCTTTTCCTGGATAACAAGCAAGTGAATTGAACCATAAACTTTAGAGTAATCTCAAGTTTTCTAGAGAAGAGCACCATTTATTTCTATGCTCTAAACCATTCACATACACACACTATCGTATTTTACCAACGCATGTGCTTAGAAGAAAGTCACCATGATGTGAGCAGGTACAACTTAGGAACATTTTACCTCCAACTTCAAATAAACTGGAAAGGGAAGAAGATCAGGTCGATTTGCACAGCACAGCCTTTTGCATGTTATGAGAATCCTTTAGAAGGCAGCAAAAGACAGATATTGGAAATAGATAATTGCCTTTTAACAGGAGCATGAATTGTTTTGTCTCTCTTAAAAGAGAGCAGCCATCCTCCAAGTTCTTCCTAAGCAGAACATCCTTACATTTCAAACAGACTACAACCACTAAGAAAATTTTCACACATACAGGCTTTTTTACAGTTTCTGTTCTGATTGTAATACATGGTTTCACTGAACAGTTTAAAAAGAATTGTTAAGACAATCCAAAATGGTCATGGGGACAGTATTCAACCTCAGGACTGGCTATGGGAAAGTAAAGCTGTGCAAATTGTTGCTGGCACAAACACATTCTCTGGAATATTCCTCTCACATCTGTCTGTGTAGTGAGGCTGTGGTGTACTGAGATGGGAGAAGAGCCAGGAGATGAAGGACTATATTGAAAATAAAAGAACTGCCCATATTCCCCTGTTATTCTGTCTCACCATCCAGCCTCTTGCAAATGCAGGTAAACTGAGTCTGGGGATAAAATAAAGAGGAGGGAAAGAAGAAAACAGAAGGACATTGAAAGGGCTTACCATTGCGTTCCTCAGGTCTAAGGCTCTTCTTAGCCACTTCTGCCAAAGCACCAATGCCAAGGCCAACAGCTAGCCCTTTAAAATAATAAGAAAATAAGAAAAATACTTGAGTCAGAATGAAAAAACCATGCCCCACACAGAGGTATTTTTGGTAATTTACTTTAAGCCGCACATTCAAATGCACAACAGCTTGAGTAGAACATCCTGGCTTTTGCAGTGGAGTCATCTTCACTTAATGCTGCAGAGTTTTCTCCTGTACTTCTCCAGCCCAGCATGCCAGCCAGGAATCATAGGCTATGCCAGTCTGGGACATCTGGCTTTTATAAAGCATGTCACAAGTGTTACTCAGAGCTCTGTGCTCTGGCTGATGTCCTGCTGTAGACTCAAATCGTGGTGCTTAAAAGAAGAGAAGGGGAAAAAAAAGAAGCCAAAACTCTCACAAACATGGTTACCAAAGGACAAGTCTTAGGAAGGAATAGAATCCCTCTCACCCCCCACCATGCCACCACAGGAGGAAGAAAAACTGTATTTAGGTTGAAGCCACTGCCAGTAGAGTTTAAGGTTCTGCAACCCTGCTGTCTAAGCGTTAGGTTTAACTGTGCTCACTAGCTGTCTCTTCCTTCCATGTGCTCATTGGCTGTGATGAACAGTAACATGTTTTTCCCCGAGGCTCACCTTATACCAGCAGTGTTGCAACCTGCAATCCCAAGGAGCTGGGCTGGGGAGTAATCTCACACAGCAAAAGTAAGGCTAGGAGATAAAACAGCAGCACTCCACATGCACTATCACCCTGGCAAGCAGAGAATTCCTGGGTGTTGTTTCACAGCCACAGGTTAAGCTACAACTACAAAAGCAGCATTATCTGCCTCCACTAACGAGAGCAAAGCCACCCAAGATGAAATGAGGCACAGATCTAATCATGCAGTAATCCATACTACCAAAGGTCTCACTGCCTTCCCAATATCAATATTTATTTTTCTGGATAATAAATGACGTGGGCAACCAGAACAGATGGTGCTGCTCCACATCTCCTCAGCAGTAGTGCATCCTGCCATGCTGTACTGCCACACTGCTGACAGTACTGGGTGCACTTGTTTTCCAAGCAGCCCAAGCCCTCCTCAAGGCACTGCTAGAAAACTTCCCAGGTAAAACAACCAGGGAACAAAGTCAGCACAATGAAGGAAGCAGCGCTGTCCAGCACATGGCATTTTGCATGTGTGCAGGAAGAACCACGTGCACAAGTTTTGTAGGTTCAAGTGAGAAAGCCTGAGCACAAACAAGGTTACCCTCATCCTGCACTGGAGCTTTTCCTTTCTCCCATCAGGTAATTACAAGCCCACCTCTCCCAGTACAATTTCAAGCTTGCCCAGTTTGTCTGCTTCACAAACAGCTCCACTTTCAGTCTTACAGACTGCATGCACTGGGCCAGAGAATCCTGAATAAAGTGAAGCACAGGAGGCACCAGTGACATTACAAGGTGGTTAGATTTTGGGTTTGGTTTTTTTTTTCGGTTTTGTTGGTGTTTTTTGTGGGGTGTTTTTTGTTTGGGGTTTGTAGGATTTTTTTTTTTAAGTTTTCCATTTTTTTGCCAAGTTTTCCTATGGAGTTGCAGCACTGAAATGACAAGTTGAAGCCTAAGGAAGTTTGCTGTTAGTAGCTAACTTGTCCAGACCCTTCATTTGTGCAAAACCATGCATCACCAATAAGGAACTTTTTTGCACCAGAAATCCAGAGATTTTATCAGCTAAACAAAGCAGGGGAAATACCCCTAGGCTTTGCAGAAAACAAGCAAAAAGACTTTTTAAATACAGCATAAACAATACCTATTAAAATGTTGATACATGATCATTTCCAATCAGATCTCACATACAGGACTTGGAGCAGGCAGTACCAAGTACAGGAAGCCAATAAAGACATATCTCATCAACAAGATGTGATTTTTCTAGACTAAATAGCACTCACAGAACATTTCTGTTGGCCTTGATCCCACTTTCACCTCCTCCAAAACAATGGTCCCCATGATAAATCAGCTTGGTCATTATCAGAGCTAGAGTGAACTGACTGGCAGTAATAGGTTTCAGATTAAAAACATCACTTCTTCTAAAGGCTCTATGTTCAATGTCTAAAATTAAAAACTACAAGATTATTGCCTGGACATGAAATGTATCTGAAGTTTCTAACCTCTTCATCATTAAGACACCACTTCAAAGGTAAATGAAAGACTAGGAACCAGATTCTACTCTTGTCTTCCAGAATAAAGATGGAGAAGTTATTGCGTGTTTGAAAGCAGCTTGCGTTTACATCAGTGTGGACCAGAACAGACTACAAATGAAATGTGTTTTGCACCTTCCCTCTCATGGATGCACAGAGCTGAGCATCTGTACTAATGTTGTGGACTGCACAAGAAAAAGAGCCTCTTCTACAACAGGTGCTCTTACTGTTTCCTCACTGCTCCACTCTGTCTGGCTTCCAAAAAAATTAACTCCAATCACCAGTCAACAACTGTTCAAAATAAACTAAAGTCAAGCAAAAACAAGTGCATGGTTGAACAGCTGCTAAGCTTTAAAGATCTGACGTTTAAACAAAGGCTTCAAGTATCTTCAAAAAAAAAAAAAAAAAAAGGAGGCTGTAAGGGTAGATATTTGGGGTTAAGGTGTTTGCCTTCCCAACTAACCACTACAGATGCTGAGGTCCTGCTTCCCAGGGAGTAGCTGCACATCTGCCTGCCAGTAAGGAGTTGTGAATGAACTCTTCTCGCTGCTTTGCCTGCACATGGAGCTTTCTTTGCTTCACCTCTTAAACTGTCTTTATCTCAACTCCCAAGTTTCCTCCCTTTTGCTCTTCCAATTCCTTCCTGCCTTCCTGCAGTGGGAGGAAATGAGTAAGCAGCTATATGGGGCTTAGCTGCTGCCATTCACCTGTTAGCAGGAACAAGTCATCACTCCAAAGAAGCTGCAGTGCTACAAAAGCACTTTCCTCCTCTGGGCCACTGATGTACTTGCACAGCTCACTCCTGAGGTCCTTCATTTTCCTTGCCTGCAAGAGTGTATTTCCTCCAAGATTAATCATTTTGGGACAGTTCTCAGCATTGCTTAACAACCATGGTTCAGCACCTTGAAAAATAATATTCCTAAGCACCTCTACATTCTCCTGCATTTTGCACTTTATGCAGACAGATTATTTCAGCCTTGGAAAATGCCAGCAGAGTGGCTCTTCAGATATTTTCCAGGCATCTGCAGCATCTGGTATACTTCAAACTAAGCCCATCAAGAGATGATCTGGGACCAGTTTTGTTCAGGAGGAAACCTCTTGCTCAGCAACTGACACAACAAAACGAACAGGAGCTGAATGTGCTATTATCACTCTGCTCAGCCTGCCAAGCACAGGGGTGGGTGAGACCCTCCCCTGGAGCAGCCTGTGCCCTGGTTTTGGTCAGTAAAGCATCACAATCACTGCAAGCTCCTCAGCTGGACAAGGCAGAGAAAAATATAATGAAAAGCTCATGAGCCAAGATAAGGACAGGGAGATCACTCAGCAATCACCATCACAGGCAAAACAGACTCGACCTGGGGAAATTAGTTCAATATTTTACCAATCAAATCAGAGCAGGACAATGAGAAATTTATACTAAACCATCGAAGACATTCCTCCTACTCCTCCCTTCTTCTTGGGTTTATCTTTACTCCTGAATGCTCTACCTCCTTCCCCTCCCCAGCAACACAGGGGTAGGGGATAGTGGTTACAGTCAGTTCACCACATGTTGTTTCTGTCACTCCTTCCTCCTCAGGGAGAGGACTGACACTCTTCCTCTGCTCCAGCATGGGGTTGCTCCTACAGAAGACAGTTCTCTACAAACTTCTCTGATGTGAGTTCTTTCCATGGGCTGCAGTTCTTCACAAATTGCCCCAGCATGGGTCCCTTCCTAGAGTGCAATCCTTCAGGAATAGGCTGCTTGAGCACAGGTCCACCGCAGGGTCACAAGTCCTGCCAGCAAACCGGCTCTGGTGTGGGCTCCTCTGTCCACAGGTCCTGCCAGGAGCCTGCTCCAGTGTGGCTTCCCTCAGGGTCACAGCTTTCTTCAAGCATCCACCTCTTCCACTGTGGGATCTGTCACAGGCTGCAGGTGGATCTCTGCTCCACTGTAGACCTCCATGGGCTGCACCACAGGCTGCCAGAGAATCTCAGCTCAGCACCTGGAGCACCTTCTCCCTCTCCTTCTTCCCTGACCTTGGTGTCTGCAAGGCTGTTTCTCTCATTGCTCTCTCCAGCTGCAATTGTGCAGGTTTCATCCCCTTTTTAACTCAGTTACCCCAAAGTTGCTGCTACCATTGCTGATGGCCTTGGCCTGGAGCCATCTTGGAGTTGGACACAGAGGAAGATTCTGGCAGCTTCTCCCAGAAACAACCCTGCAGCCAAAACCTTGGCAAGCAAACCCATTCACATGACAATCTGAATCCTCCAGCTGCCAGGCCTGTATATACTTTACTATCATACCTCAACAGACTAGGTTTTTAATTTTTTGTTTTCAAAAGTGTTAAAATCACATTAAATCTAGACTTCACCACAAACTTCCTGAATTTGGTTTATTGCAAAAGGATCTCATTGTGTCATTAAAATAATAAACTTAGAAACCAGGAATATGATTAAGGGAGACAGGAACTGCTTAGAAAAGTCAAATAAGGCAACAGAGGGAGAATGGAAATGAAGAAAAGATCAAGAACTGAGTGGATGGAACTGATGACCCATCAAGCTAAAAAACAAGCATGGAACAAAAAAACTGAAGAAAGATCTGTTTTGTCAATTACAATCCTGGGAAAAAAAAATCAAGGATGCTATTTAGTACTATAAATGTACCTACCAGCAGTCACTCCTGCTGCTGCAAGCATACAAAAATACATATAAAGGACAAAGAAGCTCAGTAGAGGATCTTGTGCTGATCACAGAGCAATATTAGCTCAGTATTACATGGAAGTGTTGGAAAATATGAACTCCAGTCTTTCCAGTAAAAAGTTTGTTGCCCCCGAAGAGGTGAGAAGCCAGGCAACTCAGCAGTCCAAGTATTTTTGCCTCCTGTTACTAATTTGTCCATCACCCACCAGAGTGTCCTGACATCATGGCTGAGACACAGCTGGAGGGGACAAAAGAAAACATGCAAAGACAGGAGGAGGAATGATTCAAGTTTGAATGGGATCATGCCAATAGCATCAGAATTCAGCTATCTGAACCCCTGGAAGTTACATGAACTCTGTTTTGGACCTACTCAACATCTTTCCATCTTCTCCAACCCTAAAATAATACTGTTCTAATACAGAAATAAAACAGGAAAGCATTTTTATCAAAAACAAATGGCTAAAAAAAGAATCAAATGCTAGTTTGACTGGTATGGAGATAGTAGAAGAATCCACCTCAGTTCAAAGCTATTATCCCTTGTCCTGTTAGCAGAAGCCCTTGTGAAATGTCCCAAAATACTGCACTCTGAAAGCAAGCATTCTGTCTCCCCAGCCATTTTAATCATATAAAGCAGACAACTGGAGGAGAAGAGCAAGACTAAAAAAAAATTACACACAGAGATATGTCTGGAAATGCTGGTTATAAACAATCTTTCTTTCTTACTCTCCCTTGGTGGTTTTGGTTTGATGGGGCTATTTGTTTGGGTTTTTACCTTGAGGTTAGGAGAAGACAGGTTATACTTCCCCTAGAAGTATGAGTCAGCCTTCCCTCACACAACTGCCTTGGGTGCCAAAAGCTGGAACATAAAGCAACAACTCTGGAACCCAAAGATCACAGAAAATTTGGTCATCTGCCACTTCACATCCACTAGCTGCCAGCAAGCAGCAAGAGATGAACTCAGAAGGTGACAGCTGAAAGTGTCATGACACTTCTCATAAAATTCAAGGCCAGATTAGAATGGAGACCTGTGTGCTACTAGAGCTTAAGAACATAGTCAAGTGAGTTATAAAGTGATGTCTTGTTACTGCAAAAAGCAGATAATGAACCCTGCTTCCCCTTAAGGAATACTAAGCATGCTGTGAAGCCAGAGTGCCTGCAATAGCCTACAGGGTTAAAGAGTTCTGACAAGCATGAAAAACTTATGACAAAACTCACTTGCTGTTTATTTCTGCACTGCATAGAACCAGCCCCTGCCCCAGCTCCTCCTAGCATGCGTATTAGTCTGACAAAAGGACACACAGAGAAAGAATAATTGTTTTTTTATATAATAGTTGATTTGAATTACATTTGACAGGTTGTTTTTCTTTCTTCTGGGATCTGTAACACAAGGATGTCTACTTTGTACATGTGCTTCTCTATCAAATTTTGTGGAAGAGAATCACAAGAGCCACAAGAGATTGTTCACAACCTAGACAGGCCACTATCATCTCAAAACACTACTGTCACAAAAAACCCAACCACAGCAACAGGCAAGCTCCTCACCTAGTGATTACATAAGTAACATTAACTGTGTTTGTCTCTCCACCTGCAATACTGTGATCCCTTTGTCTCAGGAATATGTTAAGTCCTTTGATGGCTTTGGGTACAAGACATTAAATAAGCATCATCTGTCAATATTACTTAAGATATTTAGCTGCTTTTTGACGTAGTAAATCCCATTTTGCATGGGACTGAAATGAATTCTAAAATTCATTTAGGTTTCAGCTAGCTTGATCTTACAAGCTCAGAATTTACATCCTGGAAGAAAACGCTTTACGAGCAATGGCTAAGTAAGTCAAACCTTGACTATTATCATCTCCCCACACTCAAAAAGGAATACCAAGAGGATATGTTTTATATTTAAATACAGTTCAGAGAAGCAGCAAGGGTAAGGCTGCGAAAAGATTACTTAAAATAACAGCTGCTCCAGCTGTCTCTGCTTGACATTAACAACACATTGTAAGGACTAGGAGAGTTTCCTCAAAGTGCAATCACGTGTGCAGGACCAGGGTATTCGTACAGGCTGGGGAACAACCTGCACCTCACTCTCCCATTAAAACAGCACAGCCTACATGGTCTGTTACCATGAAGATGTGCAGCTCTACCACGCACCCCAAATCATCTGCCCCACATTCTTAAGAGCATTGCAAAAGCCCAAATCAAGCTCTGAGCTAACCAAGCTGTTTGTGGGAAAGCACTTTCCTATCAGCAAGTTTAAC
Source organism: Entomyzon cyanotis (assembly GCA_024500445.1). Lineage (NCBI taxonomy): Eukaryota > Metazoa > Chordata > Aves > Passeriformes > Meliphagidae > Entomyzon > Entomyzon cyanotis. The sequence continues at coordinate 21,824,406 of JAKEPQ010001015.1, read as the reverse complement.
TGGCAAATGGAACCACCCGATGCTGCAGAGCAGGAGCCCTGTCCCAGCCAGCCATTCCCCAGCACGTGTGAGTGCTGTGCTATAGAAAACCTGGGAGTACAAACTGACCTCCAAAGTTGGCGAGTCGGCCGATCCTGGTGACAGGAACCTTCCTCTCCCGGGCCCGCTCACTGAGCTGCAGGGGAGAGAGAGGGAAAACAAAACAAGATAGCCACAGATTAACTGGGCACATGGTCACACACCTGCAAAGTCAGAGCACGACTCAGAGCACTTGAATAACCCCATGCTACAGAAAGCTTTCCTTGAATCTGACCCTTGTATCTGTTGGGAGATTTTCAAGTGAAAATGGTGCAGAACAGACACACCAGGAACTGAAACACATACTGAGCAGAGGAGAGGACAAGAGGGTGGCAAAGACAGAAGAGCTGATAGCCATGTTTGGAAACCCCATTTTCACTGTGAACTCAGCAGCCCTTGTATTTTGAACTTGGAGAAGCTGCACAATGCTAACCCAAACTCCCTTCCATGCATGGAATTAGAACTCATGGAGGGTTATCAGATGCACACGACTGTAGACAGCTTCTCCATGCACAACAGCAGGAGCAGCTAAGTATACAGTTTCATCAAAGCAATATCCTGAGTGAGTGAGCCCACGGTGGCATCTGGTACTGGATGTGGGGAAGGACACACAAGGTCAGAGCAGATGACAAGTATCTGCACTGTGAGTTTTGCTGTGGGTTCTGCATTTTCACACAAGGGCACAAAGCACTAAAGCAACAATTGTGAGCTATTACTCTCCAATCTACTTATGCTCAAGGCAACATTCCCTCCACCTCTACAACTGCAAGACACCACATAGGAAGCCACAGCCTCTATTGGGAGGAGTTTAGGTCCAATTCTAACCCCACGTATACTTTTTAAACATCTTCTCACATCAGATTATCCGACAGAGGGAGTGAGTGTGAAAAGAGACTGAAAAGCTATTGACAGAACAAATATCACAGAGTTAATGAGCACTGACACTTCCCTCTTTTGCCACCAAAAAAGGGAATAGTGGAAGAGGAAGAAATGAGAGAAACATGGGAGAAGGTGAGTAAGGACAATCCAGTATAGAAACCACAGTACTGAGAATCCTTAATTAAAACAACATACCATCTGTTTGTAGGGTTTCTGCTCTGAACCTGTTTTGGCCTGTCTGGCTTTATCAATATCTTCAGCTGTTAATCCACCAACAGAGGAATGGTCTTGGTGAAAAGCCCTATTTTGTCCAAAGGCAGCAGCAAAAGGATTTCCAGGGTCCCTAATGCCTCCAAATAACCTTGCATCCATTTTGGGAGGGAAAGGCTTCTGACTCATGCCAGAATCGCCAGTCTCATCAACATTTCTAAAAGGTCCATTTGTTGTGTAGGAGTAAGCAGGGCCTTCAGCACTCTGTTCATGAGGCTTGCCAGGGGCAGTGGAGAAGTCCATTGGAGCATCTGACGGCTCTCGGGCTGAGAAGTCATACTCTTTCCCAAAATCATCACTGAAGTCAGTAAAGTTCTCCTGCTGTTTGCCTAGTTCCTGCAAACAATAATTGAAATACTTAAAGGAAAGATCTTAAAACTTGCTCTCTCCCCACCTGTGGTCCTCAGAGATGTGCATGCAGCTAGGTGTCATGTCTCCACAGTAAGGAATTGTAGAGACACTGGCACTGCAGATGTTCACAGTAAGAAAGAAAAAGGAAGAGACACTGAGGATGCCTGGAATCCCTGGCAACCTTTTAACTCCACTGATGGGACAAATTCTTTAATAGCTTATCTAATATCCCTAACTGGAGACACCTTGTTCTTACATACACTGGCAGAAAGGGTCACTAAATGTGGAGTTCACTAGAAGCAATGCACTGTCAGAAACAACAGGTGATGGGAGCTGCAATATCACATAAAATGTACTTACGAGGGATAACAAAAAGTTAAACCTCATAACATCCAGTTTTCCCTCCTCCCATTGTGTCCCCAGTCAGACAACATGAGCACTTCCAAGCCCAAAGCTACCTGAAGCAATACCAGATTACAGGCAGAGTAAGCTCAGCCTTTCACAGCCATGAGACTACCAACTGCAAAACACATTCCATTATTCAACCACTCAACTATGTGTTGTCATCCCAAAATAAATAAAATTCTGTGCCTGGAGCAAGGATAACAGCATCAGGCACAGCAACACTCCAGGCAAGCTTCTCCTGACAGTTTTCTCTTTTCTGTCCTAACCTTGCAAAAGCTGCCCCACAAAGTCCAGAAAACTTTTGAAACAAAAAATAAATACATAAAAGTCAACAGCAGAACATTATCTCCTATTCACTTATTCCTTGACATATTCTAGTTACCTATTTCAGCAGTGGCAATACCATAAAATAATTGAAGACTATTACAAGCAATCAACAGGATTTTAAATCCTGCTGTGGTCAGAAAAGCAGGCAGCATATTTCAAGCTCTTTTCTAAATACTAATTAAATTTCCCTTCCTTAGAGAAAAAACCAGAACATGGTCTTTCCTGTTATTCAGCAGGTCTCATGCTATTCTGAACCTCAAAATCACAGTGGGGGAGGAGAGGAGAAATGTTTACAGATGGGGACTGTGGACCACAATACTGACCAATGATTTCAATCAATACTTAAATTTGGAGTCCAAATGCCAGACAGCCAGAAACATGCCAGGCAGCTAAAACCCTGTCAATTAATGTAAAAGTCTTCATCTCTTCCAAACAGAAAATGCTGTACCTTTAGATTTCTTACTGAACCCTGCTTTGGCAGCAGCTTTTCTTGCGACCTATTTACAGCATGCAGGGCAAGTGCTCATTGGAAACAAACACACAAGTTCGTTCTACTGCAAGCTTAAATAGAACCAAGAACACACAAGCCCAGATTCTAGGACTGAAGCTTTAGATTGCCATGATAGCCTAAGTTTGTTGCATAAAAACCATCAAAATCACATTCGTTAGTTTCTGCTCCAAAAATTATCATCTGAGGTACACAACCTTTCTAAAGGATGATGAGAGGGAAGTACCACAGACAAGCCCTTTGCCTTCAAAAGATGACAGCACAGCAAATGTGTGATGTCTCCCCATCTCTGGTGAGAGAAGCTGCTGTCTGGCTGTCCTTATGTACCTCATTTGAAAGCCAGTTCCAAAAATCCAGCCTGGGTTGTAAGTGATGAACATGCAAACACCTGACCCTGAGCCACTCTAAAAAATATCGTGCGCACCAATTCTGCCAAGAAAGGAAGCAGCACTGAGATAAATCCAATGCACTCTAAAAACCTCCTTCATTTAGTCAAAAAGAGGCAAATCAATGCCTGAAGTTTAAAGGAAACTCTAAATAACAAAGCTGCTGACTAATTCTTAGCAAGAACTTGATCTTTGACAAGAGGAGATGAATAGAGCACTCTTCTTATTCAGCATGTCTTAAAGACCCAGTAATGGAAACAAACACTCCGCAGTAACATTCCCCTCCCATTCCTGTCCAAGCACCTTCCACACACCACAGATTCCAAAGAATTCCTAGAGTATTGCAACATTATTATTGTCAATCCCACCCTTCAGAACTAGGCTCTCATTCAAGATGTGAGTTCCCAGACGCTCACACAACAAAACCAAAAAAAGTACCTGAAGGAAAAGCAAAATATCAGACTAGACTGCACAAGGAGCTTTGCTTACCTGTACCTTCCCCAAGGCAGAACTGAACTGCTCCTCAGCAGTGGCCTGGAGAGTCTTTGCAATGGTAACTGCATCTCCCCCGAGGAGCACCTGCCGAAGCTGTCCTGCTTGGGTTTCCAGGATTGCTTTACTGAGCTTTGTCAAGCCCCTCATGACCATGATGGCATCACCCGCCATGACTGATGTCTTTCTGTGCTGAAAGGTAAAAAGGAGAGGGGACAGGGAGACAAGACATCAAGGAACAAGTTTTCAACAGGTTTCACGTCCCCTAAGAGCCAGTAGCATATCCCCAGCAAATCTCTTTCCACTTTGGAAACCAGCCACCATGGGAACTTGTCTGCAGCCCAGACAGCACTGAGGCCAGCCTGAGTGACAGCTAGTTAGCTGACCTTACCAGGAAAAGAGAACTGTCCTTATTCTTATGAGTTAGGATACCTTTACAGGACTCCACACAAATATCCAAGTTACTATTGACCAGGGCAAGCAAAGACAGGTAAATATCAGTAAATTCTGCAAAGAATGGTCTTGATTCCTTCCAGATGTTAGAAGTGGATTAAAAACATTAGCATTTGACCTTTAATTATTATGAGGCCCTGGCACATGTTCTCAGGTCCCGATAGCACTGATGAAGTTCACTGTCACATTCCATTCCTGCCCTGGAGCTGTGCCTGCTCATTTTACATAGCCAAATTTCTTCACTCCCACACCAAAGATTAAGCTTTGTGCTCCAAAGGTAGTCTGCTCCATCCCCAACTTGTAGCTCACTCTGGTACTTTTAATGGAAACAAGCATGCTCACAACACCTGCCTACCACAACATTTGCAAAGTGTTGCACTACAATGCTGAATTTTTGACTCAGTCCCCCTTCCTTTTCAAGGGACTCCATCGAAGGTTTGTTACAGCCTGTGCAATTTCAGTGTCTTCAAATACAAACTGGGCACTGCAGCATGCAGGGCAGAGTGTGTCTGACAAGAGCCATTTCCATCAACTCCTTTTGCTCAGCCTAGAACCAAGCTCAGGCTCAGCACATCAGCTCTCCTATATCATTGTGGTTCATGTAAAAGAAACCCAGTGGCTGGGGTGTAAAACCATTTTGCAGGGGAAATTTTCACCTGCTTATTTCACTCATCTTCTACACCTTTAAAGCACAGACAGGGTCATGGTGCCAGGACTGGCTCAGTTGTACACGTTCCCATCTTTACTGACACAGGAGAGAGAGGCATGCAGTCTGAACAAGATGCTGCCTAAGGTCCAACCTTGCCCATACAGCATTCTCCATAATGATTTGGAGAGAAAAAAAAATGTTCTGACTGCAACAGGTACGGAGCACTAGTGTAAGACAACATATTTAAGTCATTTCCTAGGTAGGTACACAGGTATCAATTCGTTTTTAGAAGATAACCTGTCAACATGCACAGATGCACAACTATAAATGTTAATACACTGATGTGGTACAAGTGGTCCTGAGTCAACAGCAGACATGGCATTACACCCTGCTGCAGACTACAAGCAACTAAATTGTAACCTTCTCAGGAAACACAAGCCCTGTCTCAAACACATCTGCTGTACCAGTCATTCCTCTCCTGCTAAAGCTAAATTTCTGTCTAAGTACACAGTTTTGCTGCAATCACCAGGAAATGCCTGGATCGCTACAGCTGAACTTCAGAGAGACATTGATGCAAATGCAGGATAAAGCCCAGTCACTAGAATATTTGTTCAACCACTGTTTTATTGGCGATCAAAATCAGGAACAAGCACTGCAGTCAGGAAATGTTAAACTTACATGTTTTAAGTACACTGCTAGGACAGTCAAGTGCTTACAATGAATCTGGGCATAACAGGTTAGCTGTAAAAATAAAAATCAAGCCCACCCAAGGTCATTATTCTGGGTTCTCATTACAAAACCTATCCATATGCTCCAGACCTCTAAGAAGCGTTACTCCTGAATCTCTCCAGAGTTTAATCACTGTGGTTTGTTTGAACATTGTACAATGCCCTTTTAAACTCAAAAGTTGCCTGTCAGGTAAGGCAATCTACTCTGTCAACAGGAAGTGTTTTTCTACCCCTAGATCTTCACACTGGAAATTTCCACAAGGAACTCACTCAAAGCATTTATTTGCAGGCTCTCCCTGCAATTCAGAGCCAGGCAAAGAAACCAGCCAGTAACCCAGTACTGTCCCAGCTGAAATGAGACCATTCAAAGGTTGGCTCTATTAAGGAATAAGCGCTTTTGTGATCACAAGTATTAGCAGCAAGGAAAGCTTGAGTGCAAAAAGTTCATTTCCTCCATCCCAAGAAGGGCGACAAAAGGTAAGCCAGTACAGATTTGGACAACACACACACACACAAAAAAAAATCCACTTTCAGCATATATTCTTACTAACCCACAATAGTAAAACCATATTCTCCTTTCACCCAAAACTTTGTCAAAAACCTTGTTATGAAGTGACAGTTATGATATGCTACATGTGCATTTTGTAAAAGAAATAAATCTCCAAACAAAATTTCAGGGAAGATAATGCGACAAGTAGAAAACATACGTTGCACAATATTTATTCAACCCTCCACTGCTAAATATATCAACAAGCAAACAGGACCTACTGCCCTGTACAGATTTGGCTACAATACACTGCACTGGCACATTCTAACCCACATCCTTTTGAGTTTCATGTCATCAGCCCCACTTTCTCTGCACAGCACCTATTACCACTGAGGTACTAGGCAAGTAGTTTGTTAGCTCAGAAGCATCAGCAACATGCTGCCAAAGGACAGGCCATTCTAAATAAAATATATGCTAGATAATCAAGAAGGTAAAAGACTACACACAAAAAATAACTGAGAATTAGGAAAATTACCTCTTTTTCTTCAATGAAAAAGCAAGAAGCACAAGCAAGGACAAGAGACACAAAAACTGAGACAGAAAGCACACTCTTCTGAACAGGCTGGTACTGTACCCAACAGCTACACTTCTAGTAATACCCAGCACAGACAGCAGGCAAAGCATTTTTTCCCCCTAAGACAAGTTCTATTCATACCCCACTAAATCAATAAATACAGTATAAGCAAGCTCTATCAGAAAGAGATTTAGGGAGTGGTTCGAACTGGAATTAGTCCAAGCATACAAAGTCCATATCACACTTGACTTACTCCCTGAGGATTCTTTATCTAGCAGTAGCAAAGCAGGGCACTGCTGGCATGGAGCATGGACAAGTTGGTTATGTCTACACAAGCTGTCAGAGTGCCTCTAACCTGGACTGAAGAGGGCTGACAAGTGTTGATCATGAGCCATTTTCCAAAAATAGGCAGGGTCACAGATTTGGCTTAATAAACTTCTCACAGTTAAATGAACCCCTAGAAAACCCCCACACCTTCTGGTATGAGGAAGCTCAAGCCAAGCCATCCTCAGACACCAGGCAAGGTCTGCACGGTGGGCAGAGAGGCTTCTACAGGTTATATGTCACCTGATTTAGAGCCCTGTTGTAACAGCAAAACTAAACCAATGCCTGGGATGCTCCCATGCATCCTCTGCCCCACTTCTCTGTAGTGACTGACTGCCATGTGTTTCCTCCCCTTTGCAACATTCCACATTATTAGATTGAAGGTTTAAGCAAGTGTAGTGAGACATTCAGCTTATCAGAGGCCAATAACAGAAACCAAGAGCCTCACTACAAGCAACAGATGAAATAATGTATTTGTCCTGCTTTAAAAACACATCCTTCCATTCACTCCCTTTCTTTTCTGTGTGCTAATATGTGCTCCTACAGACACACAGACCTGCTTCTGACCCCATGAGCTTTTTTCCAGATACTTTTACAGTGAAAAGTCTTACTCAGATATACATATGCACGTGCATACACACACACATACAGATAGGATGGACCAAGTTTAAACAAAAGGAGACTTCTAATCATACAGACAAATAGCAGAAACATTTCTGGACGTTTTCTGTGCATGACAACACAGCCTCTTTCAATTTATGGGAACTACTTCTACTATCAACACTTTGTTAAACACCCAAACACTGCTGAGTAATTTAAAAAACAAAACAACATAACACAAAATAACCAGCAAAAAAAATTAAACAAACAAACAAAACTGGAGAGTTTTACAGCAGTCCATATTCCCCCTCACAGGTCTGCAGTTTTAGCTGCCTTCTTTATCTTCAACTTTTATTTTAAATAAATGAAACAAAAATGAATAATATTAGGCTAGGTAGTAAGGCAGATAATTAGATATCACATTTCAGGAAGAGAAAACAGCCTCTACATCCTCCCTCTCTCCATTATCCTTTACTGCAATCACAGGTACCTTAGCTGTATCTAAACAAGGACTAAAACCCTGGCTTCACTGTTATAACCACCCACACCATCAGAGCAAGTGTGGCAAGAGTATACTGGAATAAAAATAATAAACATCACAAACAAGATGCAGAAGGCCAGATACTCAGGACATTGTTCCAGGGCCATAAACCAACACTAGATTAAGTTCAATACAACTGTTATTCATTAAGCAGCTCTTTAACTGTTCTTTTACAGATTTTTTCCATTTCCTTTTTGTTTGTTGCCATACCAACCCTTTCACATGATCCTTTAATTCAGGGCCTTTTTCAGTTCCATCACACACCTCCCCACCAGTTCCTTTGATACCAGACTGCCAGGTCCCTGCCTAGATGTATTTTCATTAGCTGGATTCCTTGGGTTGCAGCTGACCCAAATTTTAACCGTGCAGGGCACAAAATGAGCATTTTAAAAGGAAGAAGTTGCCATCATCCTTTACATCAAACTGAAAACCCACCTTGCTTATCCTTCATTCTTCCCCCTCCCCATAATTCCTATGCATTGCAGCTCCAAAAGAAATGTCCTTAAAGATGTGACCTACAACAGAACTAAAGACCCCTATATTTGATCCTGCCCCGTGGCTTGCACTCAAGCCCCCTTAAGCTGAATTCATCAAGTCTCTGAGAGCTGCTTTACAACCACCCTCACAAAAAGCAGTTTGCCAATGCCATTTAGAACACCTTTGAAGGGCAGGCGGAACTGGTTTGCTCCCTAATCGCTACAATAGCAGTACACACACTGATAAAAATGGGCTGCTTGGCAGACAAATGCCTCTTTCCACCAAAATTCAGAAGGCTTAGCAATGACAGCTAGTTCAAAACCCAATTTTCCCCATAAATGGCTTGACACACATAAGAGTGAAAAGAATGCTTGGACACTAAAAGTAAGCACAGTCTACTTTATTTTAGGCTCAGATACACCCATGCAAAGTGAATGCTCTGGACCAACAGCCCTATTTACTTATTTCTGGACAATGTCTGGAGACATGCAAAAGCATAGTCACAGCCCACACACCGGGAATTAACACAGTATCTTTCTACCCACAGATAGAAATAATCTACACAGATCTAGAAATAATTTACCCATTATTAAGATTTACCACAATTAAGAGAGCGTGCTACAGGCCTCATTACAGGTAATTTCTGATATGCTTGACACAATACACTAATAAATCCTGTCCTGGGAACATGTTGTTTGCTCTTACACTGAGGTAGATCCAACCCTTGTATTACTTCTGTTACCAAGAGGAAAGGGAGAAAGAATAAGAGGACACGGAAAAAAAAGGGTTTTCTTTTCTGTTTATGCAGTGAGCTGTGCTTATAAGTGCATTGCATTGCATCCTCTACATAGCTCAAAAGCCTCAAGTGTAACTTTAATTACATGAAAAATTCTGATAATCTCTGGATTAATGTTACTTCCCATGCATGCAGATCATTCGTTCATCAACCAGGACAATAACATATTAAAATCAAAACGGAGCATGACCTCCAAGCACACAGATTAATATGAGATTCTGGCAGATGCAATATTTGAAGCATGTACTTAAAAAACAAAACTGCTACAAGCTGAAACCTTTATTTAGGTTTATGACAAGTTTACACCATAGCACAGTTCCCTAGCTCCAAGTCACCCCGTCAGTGGAAACATATGGCATTACTTGAGAAGACAAATCCCCCACATCCATATGGAATAACTCTACTCAGCAGCATTTTTAAAAAGGTTACACTAAAGCTCTGCACCGATCAAATCTGAACACTCACCTTCAAACAAAAACTGAGTATCACAAATACCTTCCCCAAGTCTGCAGAGCAGCTCTATTCTCTGAGTCACTTCAGCAGTTAGAGCAGAAGAGACCACCAAAACTCAGCTCCCTCTGGTGCACAGGGAGCCAGTCCCTCCCTGATGCACAGCTCTATACAAGAAACAAGAGAGCTCCCCACTGCTCTTGTACTCTGAACTAGAATTTAAAGTGTAAATGAGGCAGGTTACCAATTTGCAGCTAATTTTCTTTTGCATACACTATTATGCTGCAATTGTTTTTATTGGAAGTTTTGACTTTTGGAAAGCACACCAAGTCCAATTTAGGAATTGAAAACTGATAAAGTGCTGTGCCTCACAAACAAGTGCAGATTCCTTTAGACTCAAATACATCACTACTTAAAGCAAAAATCTTGAGAAAACTAGAAGCTCTTCCTCTTGCATTTATACACACATCACTTCACTTGTAGATTTCAAAAAGCTAAGGAAAGGGGACTGGTATGGCAGTTCTCTATTTCACAGGGAAGAGAATAAGTGATCTACCCAAAGTGACACCCCATGTCAGGAATGGGGTTGGGAACAGAATCCCAGCGTTCTCCACAGTACACTGATCCTTACAGCACAAAGCCAGCCCTAAGTGTCTTCTAAATACCCAGCTCAAAGACAAACAAGGATTTAGGGCTGCTTTGCTGACCACCTAAACAGCATATTGCCAAAACAGTCATGATTAAATGCCATGCCGGCAATGGCTTCTAGTCAGAACCTTTCTAAGAACTAGACCCAGCCTGTAACTGTGCTGTACACCTGTTCTTCCTCAGGTGTAAGAAGGCACTGTGCTCATTCCCCTCTGGGTACACCAGGGTAGATCCTTGCACAACACACCCTGAGTTGCTGATACCATGTCCGTAAGTGGCACTCCTGCCCTCCAGGTGGGAAGCACAGCCCTTGTGCTAAGCACAACCCCTCTGTCACTACTGTGAGCAACAGGCAAACACCACAGTCATTGATCCCACTATTGATCCTGCAGGCATTCATATCTGTATAGACCCCATGGCTTCCAACCTTGCCCTGGAAGCTGGGGTTAGGTTCCAATTTAGCAACTCACAGCACATCCGAGTCTATTCACAGCCCCTGACACGCCAGCACCCTGCCTGTGGGAGTTTTCCTTTTTTCTGCCTATGCCAAAACGTCCCTACAAGAAGAGGACCATAGGCAAGAAAAGATTACCTCAAAAAGATTCAAACTGATCTCTGTGAGCAGAGGAACACTGTCTATCAGAACCTACAGCTCCTGCATGCAGGATATGTATGTATCATGCATGTATCAGAACCTACAGCTCCTGCCACAGACAAGCTATTTCTGTCGGCTTCTGCTTCCCACACATAGGTACTTTTGACACTAGGGTAAATGAGAGTAATGAGCTCTACATTTCTCATAATTTAAAATTAAACCTAACCTGCAAGCGCTCATACCTGATACAGAATCTGTAATCTACAATTGTTTATGCTCTCCATGTATAGACTTTATGAAATCACATTCTACGTAACATAAATACATTGCCTTTCCAAACTGGAAAAAATAAAGCTTTTTGCAACTTATACAGATGCCTCTGAAAATCCCAAAACTCCTGGAGTGAATTCTGAAAGGCCATGCTCCACAAAGCTTTGCTATGCAATGTAAAATTGTAGGCTTACTGACTTCAGAAGGGGACTCTAAAGGAAACATTCAATCCACTTGCAGTTTACTGCCCAGTGATTCTCCCTGCAATCTTCCCTAATCCCAACTACTCTCTTGGTGAGCATTTTGACCATATAAAATTACAACGAAGATTTAATCCTTCCAGATGGTACAATCCAGACAGCACAAGAGCTGTGACATTTCAGAACACTGCCTCAAGCCCTTTTATAGTTCATTTGTTCAGCAGATCCAGGAAAAAACCAAGGCATGCAACTGGTGAAAAAGGAGGCGTGAATAGCAATGAAAGGGGGCACATAAAGATCTAATCTACACAGAAAACCAGGACAAACTGCAGAGGCAAAACAAACACAGTAGGAGAACTTTTTAAGTGGAAGTTTTCACCCGCACATGACAAAACAGCTCTAGGACCATACAGACCACAAGCAGATCATCTTTCCTGGTGTCTCTACATATGGAATCTACACAGTCTTTAAGAAAATGACAGTCTTATGCAGCTTCCAGAAAAAAACACCTATTTTTTAACTCTAGATATGCATGCAGACGTGCTTAAGCAGACACATAAACTTGTAAAGTTTCTAAATGCCAGTTCCACAGAGTGACAGCTAAGTTTTTCAGACCAAGTAATGTCATTTTCTATGCTGTGAGAAGCACACAGAACATTTCAGATATTGAATAGCTGGGAATTGAACATGCTTCGTTTAGCTCTACACCTCTACTGACTGACAAAACACAAAAGCCATTAAAATGCCACTAAAATAAAGTGCAGAAACACAACTGTGCAAAGAAAGGAAAAAGCTTGTGTATCCTCTTATTTCTTGGTCTTTGTCACCAGCTCAGATTGATTTTATTTTGCCATCTACTGTACCGGGAGAAGGGGAAGTGAGAGGAACAAATCAAGGGGCACCTATAAAATTGAGAAGCTAAAGATAAAAAACTGAACATAAAGATAGGAATGTGCCTATGAAATGAGCTTTCACTGCTGAGCGGGAAAGCAGACAGTGATGGAACCCACACCCTCAAACTACTGTGCTTCTCTGCCAGCTTGCATTTTAGCTCCACATGCAAATTAATTTTCTTCTTCAGGTCCTGAAGGAAAGCAGGCACTCAGAGCACAAGGCAGAACGTTTATAGAAAAGCTGAAAGAGAAGCTACTCTTCTCCTAAAGCTGCCCTGCTCCAGAATACACAGCTCCATATGGCAAAAAGCCTCCTCTTCCAGACTTCTTTCTTTAGCAGTTTTAGAGGGAGAAGACCAGAAGACCTACATCATACAGGAGACGTGGTTCCTAAATACTGCTTCAGAGTCACTACCTCCATCCTAAGCTGGACTGTTCACCTAGCAGTAAAGACAGATTTAAGGAAAAAGAGAAATGCTTATTCATGCACTAAGCCAAGTCCTGAGATGCATTTGGCAAGCCACCTGGATCAAACCATTTATACCATGACACACCAGAAAACAGACCATGAGAACACACGCCATCCTTAGCACCATGGTTAAAACAGTAAAGAAAAAACACCTGCAGACAGAAAAAAACAAACCAATCTCTACCTAAAAAAAACTCAACTCCATAAGCAATCAACTAGTTTTAACATAAAACATTAAGAAGCAGGAATTCAGGTCCTGTTCCTTGTTCCCTCTTAGTTTCCAGAAAAATAATACAGCCTGACAAGCAAGCTGTGAAACAACAGACCACCACTTGCCTGTAAAAGGACTACTGGAGGACTAGAAGCCCAAACAAGTTCTGTTCTGGCTGCATAGATGCATTGAGCTATTATTAACTTGTTTTAGCTATCACAAATGAATTAACCAGAGCTACATTGCACAGCACAGAATTCCTCTTGGCAGGAATCAAACAAGGTGATCAGCACTCAGACATTAAAGGCGTGAGGCAAATCTCCACATCTGGCCTTTTCTTCTATTGATCTCACTACTTCATTATTAAAAGGGAGACATTGTCAAAGCACAGCAGGTCACCCATTTTCCCCCCCACCCCCGAGTAAGACTGGACAACATAAAACCATTTATTCTAAGTGTATCTTATTCAAGGTCAAGGTCATGGCTAACTAACAGCAATTAAAAAAAAATATTTACAAAACACAAAAATAAGTCTACTGGTCTAACAGCAAGAAGATTCTTGCTTGCTCTTGCGAGCTGCAGTTCCTGTGAACTGCAGCTAGACTTCTGATAACATATGAAAGTTCTTATCACATGGCAAAGAAACACAAAACCACCAATATTCCCTTAGACACCAATCTGCACTCAGTCTGTACAGGGAATAATTTCTTAATCCCTTCTGAAGTCTTTTATTGAGCTACTATGGACTTTGGCCGCTATCCTTCTGCACCCAGTGCTAAGAATTATTTTGCATATGCTCAATGAATACACCATAGTCCAGTAAATGAATCTAATTTGAAGACAAGCAACTCAGAAACAAAAATCAGAAATTGTTAGGTTAATTATTTTTAGAAAAATAATACATTTAATAATTGAAAGAAAAGCTTTAATCTCCTTTTGAAACACGGACCACAAAGTTTGGGTTTTCATTGCACGGAGGGGAATACAGCAAATCTCCCCACCTCCATTCCTGCTGTGTGGAACATAAGCGTGTTGTGCTACCAGAAATAATGTTATTTCGTATGATACTGTTCTGCAGAAATTAGGATGGTCAGTAATCATGAAAACAATGTTATACAAGACAAACTTTCACACTTGTAATTTACAGGTAGCTTGTTCGGTGTCTGTTTAAAACTAAGTATCTCCCCATCAGCTCCTGTTAACTTTGTTACACAGACTTTACAAGCCTATTTGCCGGTAAAAAGAAAGATTTTCTCAGGCACTTCACCAGACCTAAGGGGCTCATAGGGTGTTTCTTTAACGCCCATTTCAGCCACAAGCAAAGCTTAAAAAGCAGCTTTATTTGACATCCATCTCCAACCATACGCACGGGTCGGTCCCAGCGACAGAGAGCAGTGAGGCTCCAAGCCGGAGCAGCCCGGAAAGCGACACAGCACCGGGTTCCGCGTTTCTCCCGCGATGTCCTTGGGCAAGGCGCAAAGAGCGGATCGGCGGATTCCACCCTTTTCCCCCGAGCACTCCCGGGCTGCACTCCCCGCTCACCTGCCCGGCTGCGCTGAGGCGCCAGCCGCCCTCCCAGCCGGGCGCTGCCGAGCGCGGAGCTCCCCGCGGGCGGGAGGCGGGCCCCGGAACCCGGCCGGCCCCGCTCTCACCCCGCCGGGACACGCCGCGGCGGCCAAGGGCACGGGAAGGCCGCAGGCCCGGCCGCCTCCAGCCCGGCCGCTGCCCCGCCGCCCCGCCACCGCCATGGCCCGCCGCACCCCGCACGCGTCCCCCCGCCGGGGAACGGGCCCTGGGCGAGCGACCCGCGGGCCGAGGCGCCGCGCCGGGCACGGCCGTCCTGCCCGCGGTACTACCGCCACCGCCATCACAATCACCCGCATCCCTTCCCGCACCGCTCCGCAGCATCGCAACGGACCAACTCCCGCTGCCGGGGCACTACCACAACCGGGGGCACCACCACTACCGGGGGCACCACCGCTACCGCGTGCTCCGCTGCCCCCACCCAGCCGCCGGCCCGGCCCGGCCCGGCCCCTCCGCCACCGCGGCCGCTTCCCATACCCCGGCCCGGCAGAGCGCAGCAGCCACCGCCTCGCCTGGCTCGGCTCGCCTCCGCTCCGCTCGGCGCCCACAGCCCGGGCCCGCACGCCTGTTTACCGCCGCCCCCGCCCCCGGCCTGGGCCCGGCTGCGTGCCCCGCCCCCGCCGCGCTCCCATTGGCGGAGCCCGTGCGCCCCGCGCCTCCGCCAATGGTCGGCGGGCTCGGGCGGGGCTCCGGCCAATGAGGGGCGGGTCCGTCGCGGCGCGCGCGGCGGCTGCAGGGGGACGTGAGGCCCGTGAGGTCCGTGCGGCGGCGGGCGGGGGGAGCGCGGGCGGCGGGGCGAGGCGTGAGGAGCGTGTGCTGCGGGGCGAGGCGTGAAGAGCGTGTGCTGCGAGCGGGGCGGCGGCGGCTCCGGCCCCGCCGTCTGTCGGCGCTGGGCCGGCTCCCCCCGGGCCGCGTCAGTCGGAGGTGGCGGCGGGAAAGAGCGCGGTGGGCAGCCTGGCACCCCGCGCCTGAGGCGGGCTCGGGGAGGCCGGGGTGTCGCTGCTCAGGCGGTCCCACAGTCCCCGTTAATGTGCCTGAGGGGATGGGCAGGAGCCCCGCGCCCGGCAGGCTCCGGGGAACTGCCAAGCGAAGGGATCTATTCCCGTTTCGTGGCGCTCCGTGTCCGGGAAACCTTTGTCCGTGGTTGCTTGTGTGGTTTTTCAAAGCATCGGCTCAAAGGGCTCACGCAGGCATTGGGAATTATTCATGTTGTTGGGAAATGCTCGTGTGCGCGTTGGGAGCATCCAGCGCGTTGTTGCTACAGGTCGATGCCCGGGATGTGGTGTCTCACAGAGGCTGCAAGGGGCTCACAGCAGCAGCTCTGTGCTTGTCTGGATGCTCTGAGAAGCGCCCGCCGCTGTCAGCAACTTTCCCGTCTGAAAAATAACAATACCGTCTTTATGGTGCATTTGCCACATGTGCATCAGTGCGGGAGTACATTCGGATGAGGTCTGGAGATGAACTCATTCATTCCTTCCTAAACCAAACAGGATTCATAATTCTTCTCTAGTTGTAGTGTAGCTTGCAGGAGTGGCCAACAAACAGCCCCGAGCTTTAATTTCACCATTGTCAATTGCTTGCTTTGGCCAACCTTTTCAGCTAACTAGGAGCTTGAGTTGAGCATTTAAATCCACACCACAGGACCTGTATCTAAGTTAGGAGGAGTTGTGGATGCTGTGGATTTGTGAAGAAGGAAAATGGATAAATGGTCTGCTATAAGTGTGTAGAGGAGTTTAACTCTACAAAACCTGCAAATATTATTGACAACCTGCTAGTGCCAAACTTGCCCTCCTCTACAGAGGGAGACAATTATTATCTCCAGCTGCTCAGAGCAAAAATTGTTTGGCTGGTATTTGTGATCGCACTAAATATTGTTCAAGTATTACACATATTCCTTCATGTTTGGGTTTTTTTAATAAAAATATTTGCACCTCACCAAGCCCCACTCAGCTTCCCAGGTAAGCCATGAGGAGGTCTCTGCAAGGCAATGAATGGACATCTACAAATAAACTTAGCAAAACTCATCACCCAAAGATTAATAATTAGAAACCAGCCCCAGTCAGGACTAGAAAGGCTAGATTTGAACTTGAAAGGTGAAAAAAGAAACAGTTCCCTGGGGAAGGCATATTATTGAATTAAATGCTCGACACACAGGCTTTGTGTAGACACAATATATCTGAAATGGAAAGGCCAAACATGACACTTTGATGTTTGATAAGGGGATAGAGACTCAGTGTGTAGATGAAGCAAAAACATGACTGCAATAAGATACCAGCCTTGAAAAGTTTTGTCAAAAAAAATGCCTAATTTTCTTTTTTTCAGTTCTCACACCTCTGGAAATTCACACAAATTAATTGTTCTCTTTGCAGTTAATCTCATACTACTTTTAATGAAGGAAAGATCATATATGCTATTATCTGGAAAGAGATAAGTTTCAGCTATCTTTTCTAATGAGACCCTTTTATCTATTCCTGCACTGAATTTGGATGTCAGTGCTCAGTTTCTGTGTAACATCACTTTGCTTGCATCAGCTCGGCATTAATTGTGAAACACGTCTTACTCACTGTGCTGAGCACAGAGAACTGGAGGGTTTCTGCATGAGCAGGCTGTCATAGTTTGGGATGGAGGCAGAGCAAGCACAGGATGAAGCTCTCCCCATCTCTCAAAGACAGGCCTGGCTGGTTCCCTTTATTCACACGTGGTAAACCATTGGATATTTCTGCCACTGCTGTTCGATTTGGATCACACCTTCTCTTGCCAGGCTTTCTGCAGCCTTAAAAGATCCACTGAACTTGAGCTCAGGGCTAGCTCCTTCTATACTTAACGAAGAAGAAGTGTCTGTATTCTCACCCAATTGGGAGTGCAAAGAGGTTGGACTGAAAGCTGGACTGAAGCTGCTGGGAAAAAATAGTGTATGTCCCTCTTTGTTGCTTTTTAGTTCTTGAGGGGAATAAGGACACCCAATAATCAATCCAGAATCCAGAGGCTAATTTTTGTGGGGATGGTTGCCTACTTTGTCCACAATCCTGAATAAAAATTTGAAAATTATGTATGTGAAGCACTGGGAGAGCTCTTCTATGGTAGATCTCCCTGTAAATGAGAAAAAAATGGCAATGGAGAAAAAATATGTTCAGTATTTGGGATTGGTTTAGTGCTACCAGTTGTGAGATTTACAGCCTTCGATCCTGAAAAATAGAAGGGGCTGAGTGTTGTACTTGAAAAATAGACCAGGGAGTCATCCTTTTCTTCAGGAAGGGTATCAGTGGTTTAGGTAACAGCCTCAATGGGCTTTGGGGTGTTCAAATTCATGTTCCCTCTCTGCTTGTGAAGACTTACAGCACCTGACCCTCACACTGGGACCCTAATCATTACGCATGCTCTTCTCTCCCCAGCCTTACTCATATTCCTATTAGTTAATGGGAAAGCTCAGCAAGAGGAAATGAGAATGGAGAGCTCCTCCAATCCTGTCCACATCCCAACCAAATATGCAGCCTGGCCTTGTGCAACTGTGCCTTGTTCAGAGGCTGGAGACACGGACAGGAATCCTGTGGGGATCAGCCCAGGCTGCCCCATTCTGGTTTTGTGTCCTCCACCAAAGCAGTGTAGGTGAAACAGCAGTGGCACCTGCTTCATCCAGGCACTGAATCTGTGCAGGGTTTGTGTAGGAACTGATCTGCTAAATGTGCTATGCAAACATTAACACATAAAGCCCTTCCAAGCAGGGCAGAGGGAAGAAATCTAGTCCCTACAGAGAGGCCCTTTTTACAAGGGCCTGTGGGGACAGAACAACAGGGAATGGATTCAAACTGAAAGAGAGCAGGTTTAGATTAGATACTGAGAAGAAATTCTTTACTGTGAGGGGGGTGAGACACTGGCACAGATTGCCCAGAGAAGATGTGGATGCCTCATACCTGGAAGAGTTCAAGGCCAGGTTGGATGGAGCTCTGAGCAGCCTGGTCTAGTGGAAGGTGTCCCTGTGCATGGCAGGGGGATTGGAACTAGAGGAACTTCAAGGTGCCTTCCAACCCAAACTGTTCTATGATTCTATGAAACTTCTTTGTAAATACCAAAATACTGATATCCATTCATGCTATAGTGCCTCCAGTGGGATGTGACAGCAGAATGAGGTTGTTGTAGAATTATTAAGGTTTTGCATCGGTTTCTAAATCTCATGTAATTTTTGTGCTATATACCTGAACTCCTTTGCAGATATGTGTAGTGCAGATCTGAATTTTCAGAGCAAGCCAGAGCCTCCTGTGAAAAAACAAGTTCCTAGACTTTGAGGAGTCTCTTGATTACCTATAAGAACTAGAAGTGAACATTACTACTAAATCATCTAAAACACATCTTTGCCAGTATAGCAGTCCTGTATTTCTTGTAGCTTGTTCAGTCAAATTTCAACATGCTGCTTTATCTAGAAACATTTAGTGAGCATTTCTGGCAAGAAACTTACAATTGGAAGCAGTATGCAAATAAGTCTTGTATTAAATTATAATAAAAGCATGATAAATTTGATTATAGTAATGTTATTATAAAGCTATAAGCACTGCAGTGATCTCTCCTCATATATAAAGAAAATTACTATAAATTTAAATTATAACTAATAGTTATAATGTAAGTACTGTGGGAGTCACACTCCCCCCAGAGCCTTCTCTTTATTAATGTTAAAATGGTTGGTTCAAGATTATTTGATTTTCCAAATACCCTAATTTTGCAGGTCAATGTGAAAGCTTGATGTAGCAGCTGGAAGTCCTGACTCTGCAGCAGATGCTTCAGCTGTGCCATCCTATCCCCACCTCATATTGCTTGCTGATATTTAGGTAATGAAGAGCTTAATGGTGCAATTTCATGGGGTCCATAAACAAATCTGCTGCAGGTCTGGGGTAGGAGCAGCAGGAAGGACACCGGGAAGGGCAAGCCCAAGGCTTTCTGGCTGTTGACTTCCAGCAGGGTTCCTTGTCAGCCTTTGGGTGGGATTGCCTTTCTCCTGTTCACTGTTAGTTCTGAGAGGAGTCTGCTCACCGTTTGCTGGGTGCCAGGGAACACCCAAGTAAATGTCTGCCAGTGCTGATGCTGACTGAAGCACCTGGTGAACGCTGACTTCCTCAAAATCTTGTATGAAATGGGACACATTCCCAGAGAGCAACACAGAGAGGAATGAGCCAGAAGGGGTAAACTTCTGAAAAAAAAAAGTTAGAGAACGAGAGCCTGGAAGGATCATCAGGCCCTGAAGTAAGGAGGGCTCCACTGCAACAGAAAATTAGTAAGGCAGACTACTAACCTGCAGAAAAAAGTTAATGGAGCCTTAATTAAGTAGCGATTGGTCATGTAATTAGATTTACAAGTATCCAGGCTGTTTAGAGAACACTCAGAAATTCTCTTGCGTAGGGACAGGCTTAAGCTGTTTCTCCAACCACAATGTATATGGTTGACCTTGATGAACTTGGAGGTCTTTTCCAACCTTAATGATTCTAAGAATCTCTAATATACGTCACCATCCTTCTCTCATGTTCATACAGCTAACCACAAAGTCAAAGCTGCTCTGGAAGTGTTTCCCTCAGTCCTCATTCTCCAAGCAACTTTTGAAGCTCAGATAAAGCTACCTCTTGAGGAGTTTTGCCTTGAGTTCACTGATCTTCTCTAGAGGGTAATTTCTTCAGGGCAGATGGAATGTCTTCTCTGACTAAGAAGATTTATGGTATTCCATCAACATAATAATATAGGGATGATGAAGTGGAACAACTCGAGTGGAAGTCACTGGACAGGTGGCTTGGTTTTAGTAGTTAGCTTGTAGGTATTTCAAAACTTTGGCAGGTTTCATTGAGGCTGCTTGTACCGTATGTTATTTATATGGCTTTATGGCCAAGAATGAGAGCAAGAGCTCTCAGAGAGAAATGGGATGTCTCTTACTCAGGCAGTGGTAGATGCACATCCAGTATCATCATAGGATCCAAATGATGAGCTATTTTTTTAAGCTTAGTACTGCTCTGATTTCTGAACTGTGTATTTTCATCCCAAAGCATTCAGGCATTCATTGCATTTGTCCTTCCTTTTTCTCTCTCCACACACTGCAAAGGGACAGAGACAAGATGCCATTTCAGTTAGCACTTTATTTTTAAGATGATTTAGTGCTGTGAGAAGGAGGTGCTGTGGCAGTTCTCAAGATAAATACTTTCTGTCCTAGAGGAAGACAGTGCAGGCAGCAGGACAGGTATTTCATAGAACCACAGAATATGCTGAGTTGGAAGGGACCCACAAGGCTCACTGAGTCCAGCTCCTGGGCCTGCACAGGACACCCCAAGAATCACACCACGTGCCTGAGAGTGTTGACAAACACCTCTTGGACTCTGTCAGGCTTGGTGCTGTGACCAGTGTCCTGGGGACGCTGTTCCAGTCCCCAGCCACCGTCTGGCTGAAGAACTTTTCCTAGTATCTAACCTAAACCCCCCCTGACATAACTTTATGCCATTCCACCAGGTCCTGTCACTGGTCACTACAGAGAAATTCTACGATTCTCACCCCTATTTTCCTTCTGGAAGTTTCAGTGAGCAGCCTTGCTCTGCACAACTGGAGAGGGCAGGGAGGGCTGCTGGAGGGCTCCAGGACCCCTGGCTGGGAGGAGGTGAGCAGAGGTGGCTGTCAGGTTCTGTGGAGGAGAAGGGACTGCTGAAGAGCTGTCTTGTCCCCTAATTGAAAAAAAAGGGTGAAGAAGACACAAACCCCTTCCCTTTGCTCCTGTTTTACCTTGCCTCTCTGTGCCCCTGCTCACACCTCCCTCCTTTCCATATCACCCAGTAAAAGACCGCTTTGGGGAAGGAAGGATGAAGGGCATCAAACCACTGAGGTGATTTATTAACTCCATGAGTCCACAGGGAAGAGCCTGAGAGGCCCTTTGATAGCATTTGTAGCAAAGCTTAGGACCCAATCATTTCTTTTCCTCTGCTATTATCTATCCCAGACAGGCTACAGTGGCTCTGGACAGGGCTTTTATGGCTCATTCTATACAGTTCCAGGGCACTGACTGTTCAGGACTGAACTCTAACAGGAAGTGGGTGCAGGCCCACGAATGCCAGAGTTACCTATAAAAGGTAACAGTTCTACTTTTCAGGAATTTTAAACAGTATGCTCCTGGATTTTTCTTGGCTGATATCACAGCCTCATTGTCATTCACCAGGGTTTGCTCCTGCCCTCCACCCTCACACACATGCTCAGCATGCCAGATAACATGATTTTCTCTCCAGCCAGGGAAGGAGAAGGGTTGCAATTGTGCCCTCACAACTGGAAATTTGCATATGGGTACATGAATTTTTTTCTCTCTTTAGATGATGAAAGAAAACTAGGTGCTACTGTCAGGGTGAGGTGATAACAAGCCACAACAAGCCTAAGCTACACGATGTTCCTCAGTGACAGAAGTCTGCCAGAGAGGGCTGTGCAGCACACCACGAACACACCACCATGCCAGGCGTGGCTGTGCCTCACACCACCCACTTCTCCTCCAGACTTCACCACCTGGGCACCTAGTGGGTGCTCTGGAAATTGGAGATGAGCCCATGGGGGTGGAATACATTAAGAGAAGGATAGTGCCAGGTGAAGATGTTGCAGATACAAGCACTAAATGGAAAAAAGGCATACCAGTCCTTGTCTTTGGGTAGTGTATGGGACAGTGCAGGGCAAGGACTGTTGATGTAGTTAAACATTCACAATATTGTACTTGCCAGTTCAAAGTGTGTTGCACAATAGTGCTTTTTATGGGCGTCGAGCAAAGCTATTTTGAATGAGATGAAGAGCGCAGTAGTCTGATTAGCAACTGTATGCCTCAAGAATTTCTCCGTTGGACTCAGTTAAACATTATTCAGTCTAATTCTTCTTTGTTTGGGCTAGACAGATCAGTTGTTTTTGCTCATTGTAAATTGCTTTTGCTTGCATAGTTTGGTGAGTGTTTTGCTCTCTCCCCTTGGCACCTGATTGTTTACATGTACCTCAGTCGATCCTGCATGGACAAGGTGGAAAGGCTCAGCTCTTTGTAGCTTCCAGCCAGGATTGACTTAACAGATGATAACTAGCAAAGCCATTCACCCTCTGGGCAAACATGGCAAAATAATTTTGAAGCTAGGCAAACAGAAACAAGTCCTTTGCCTGCATTTAGCCACTCTGAAAAGACTTTTGCCAAGGACAGAATTGTTACCTGAACAGTTTGGGCAGAGTTTTTCTAAAAGGGAAGGCAGGCTGGAGCCAGAGAACATGGGAGAAACAGGGTCATTTCTGAACAGTTTACTGGAACTAAGAATTAACACTAGTCATCATAGGTCTGCTGGTTAATGGCAAAGTGTGCTGCCAAAATCAGCCACTGCCCCCAGCTTTTGGCACGACATTGCCATGTCTCACAGGGCCAGAGAGCTGTGAGCCACCTTGCCCTAGCCTGAAATCATCCCCAAGACACCGTGTTTTCTTTCGCTGCCCTGAAAGCCAGTACTTGTTCTGGCTTCCAGACTTCCTGCCATGCTGTTCCAAAACATAGCAAGGTGTGGGATGGAGACATGGAAAGCTGCAGGGGTGTTTCTGAGTGCCTGTGTGGCAAATGGGCAAACTCATAACCTCCATCCACTTGCCAGATGATGATTCACAGATAGTCATGACAATTTACTTCTAGCAGTCAGTCTGCAGGGATGTTGTGGCTTCAAAAACCAAAAGCCAAAACCAGCACGGGAAAGCAGGATCATTGCTACCTTTGGATGCTGACTGACCCTTTTCCTGCTTTGCTGTGGCTATCAATGCAATTCCTGAGGCCATTTGAGCTGGACTGCATAATCTGACCTCTGCTATCTACATCTGTGTCTGCATACCTGGACAGAGAGAGACTGACTGGTGGCAGAACGTCCTGACTGACACGTATCTGAGTGCCACTAAGAGGGAGACGCCAGCAATTAACAAGCCTCTGGAAGGAGTGACCGATTGAGAGATGCTCCAGACATCCAGGTTAAGCCCCTCATTTGACCCTGAGCCAATTACTCAGCTCCCATTAGCAAAACAGAGCTAATGGCATTCTGCTCTGTTGTGTCCTGATGGCTAAAGAAGTGTTTGGAAAGCCTCAGTGGAAGCACAGCAGAGTCATTTCACATGCTCTGTGCTAGTGTGCAGGGAAAAGGGTTTGCCTTCAGGCACAGCAGTGCTGAGAACCAGCACTGCAGGTCCACTCTCCCATCAACTCCCAGACACTTCAGAGACTTCCGAGATTTCTAGCCTGGGGGAGGCTAAGGTGTGAGCACAAAGATGACCCTTTCCTTCAGCAGTCCCACCAGATACAGTAATTAATGATGCAGCCTGGACAGTGACTCCACCCTGCACCATGCACTGTAGCAACTGTGGCTTCAGTTTAGCTGGTGGCCTGCTTTGCCAGCAAGGAACTGTGGTTCCTTTCCTGAAATACAGATGTTCTCTCACTGCTCTGCTCTGCAGCAGCACTCCTATTTCATGACAGTGTTACATAGCATGTGCACACCATGGTAGCAGAGAAGGTGCCTTAACCCTTTACATGCTAAATGCCTTTGGTATGGTTTTTTGTCTCCTGCTAAGCTCTCATTTTTCCATCCTGTTTACTTCCTCAAAGCTATGGCTGCACTGCCATAACAAGCCTGCCTAGAGAAGCCAGCACCCCACTCCTCTTTGCAAACCTAACTCATGCCACTGGGGTGTTTTGTTTATTCAAACCTTCTATTCTTCCCTAGACTGAGCTGCCACAGCTCAGAGCCTCTATGGGCAAACACATTTGCTGGAACCCTATTCCCCATTACTTTTCTGCATATCCTGGAGTCTGAATTGGCAGTATGATGCAGTTGTCTGAAATAATTTGGTGCATTTGCCATTTTGCTCTTGCTTGCCCACCCAAATCACACAGGGACAGAAATCAATGGGAGGTTTCCTTATAAAAGAAGAAAGTTAAATAATTTTCATGTCTCTTGAACCTTACAGAACACTCAGGAAGAGTGTTAGCACAATATCTGGAGAACAAAAATAGCTCAAATCTGAACTTCCCAGAACATCATAAACACTCTTGGTTTGGGTAGGGGCTTAAAGAAAGGGCTTGTCTCTTCTGGCTTGATGAAGGAGTGACATTCCTGTTTAGAACAGTTCTGTTAATGCTACTGGCATTTTATTGCTACTCTCTGTTGGTACACAGGGTAGGTAGCTTTAAAAATAATCCTGAATACCTACCTTCAGCTCCAGGGATCTCACTTGTCTTACACCAGCTTTGAAGGAAGGCTCATGTTCCTTCATACATAGATGCAGATCCGTGAAGTCGGAGAGAATTTTAACTGCTTGTATTAAGCTTTGTAAAGATTGAAGATGGCATGGCATAGGTTAAAAAGGTTGGAACAGTTTTCCACACTTGCTCCCACTTTATACATTGTTCCTGGACTGCTTAAATGCAAGTTAGCTGTGAATGAAGTTTCTCATATTTTATACTGGGGTGAGCAAGGTCTCCTCAAAATCATAGAAACCAAAGATCCAGGAGAAAATAGGGCCAATGCTCTTCCTACTCCACCCCGTTCTGCAAGGCAAGTTCAGGATTTCCTGGCATTTATTTCTGCTCAGATCTAATCCCGAGTTGGCCGTGGGAGCTGTCACTTACCTCAGGCTGCATTTGATAGGGCTTGAACAGTTCCCAGTTTTGGAAAATTTCCACTCCAACTACTTGGCCCTGTACCTGTCTCAGGTTTCTATATCAAGGAGTTTGGCTAGCTCCACTTCAAAGTCTCTGTTTATTTATGTCTTTTTAATACTGAGCCACAAATAGTGCTGAGCACTGACACCTCCCAAATTGTGCTCTTGGGCACCTGTCAAATGTGTAGCAATAAGAAGCAGTGCACGGTCTAGTGGAAGGTGTCCCTGCCCATGACAGAGAGTTAAAACAAGATGATCTTTAAGGTACCTTCCTACCCAAACAGTTCTTTGATTCTGTGATTTACTCTCTTGCTTTGTTTCCCACTTGTAGAATGGGAACAAGTCACATCACTTTACCTTACTGAGGGCAGGGGAAGCAAGGATAAACTCAATGAGGAATGCAACTGTGTTAGGGGGCATACAAATAGTGTGGTAGAACTTCTGGCAAAGATAATACATCTCTCCAGGCTGCTTTCTTATAAAACAACTGAGTTCAAGAAAATTAAAATCACCCAGTCCTCCTGAGGACACAAACAGAGAATCATAGAATGGCTTGGGTTGGAGGGAATGTTAAAAAGTATATAGGTGTAACCCCCTGCCATGGGCAGAGACACCTTCCATTAGACCATGGTGCTCAGAGCCCATCTGACATGATCTAGCTTGTCCCTAGATTTCCCAGTGTCAAGAGCTGGAATGACAGCTGTGTGCTCTTTTTACCCCCAGATTCACAAGACCTACTGGGATAGAACAGGAGACTGGAAGTGAGAGCAAGAATGACAAATCAGTAAGTGTAATTATTTCTTTCCTTCTTGAAGGTGCTCAGAAGAAATCTTTGTTTATCTAATTAATTGAATTTAGTGATGGCTAGAGGAGCCCCTGACTTATGCTTGGGGCTTTAAGGAGTGAAACTAGGGCTGGATGCTTTATTTAAAAAAAAAAAAAAAAAAAGAGGGGGAAACCCAAGCAAAATGGAGTGAGCAACGTAACAGCAGCATCTCACCCAGGGCTGCAGTGCTGAACATGGCATCACACTGAAACCAACTGGTTTTAAATTAATTCTGGTACAGTGTGAGCTTGTTCTCACTGAAAGTCTCTCCCATGCTGGGCCAAAACTGCAGCCGTGCTGGGGTGTGGGGTGCCTGCCTTTTCTTTTTTTCCTGCCGTGGAGACTCCAGAGCCTTCAGCCTCTCTGAAAAACAAGGAGCACATGGCAGAGTACTCTAAAATGGCTGGTACTTCTGCACGTAGACCTACTGCCCTCCCGTGGCTGCCAAGGAGCATCTCTAATGCAGGAACAGAGATCGGGGACTGAGGGAAACAACAAAGAAAAATAACTATACATTCATTTTAAACCGAAACCCAGTTTGAATTACAAGGAAGAGGAAAGCAAACACGGTGTGATTAACCAAAAGTACCTATGAAGGCAAGACCAAAGAGCCTGAAGTCAGGTTTTATAAATGGGACCACAGGTATCAAATGAAGACTGTGGTTCTGCAAGGACTGTCCTATTTCTGGTTTTTTCATTATGACTGTGCTGCTTCTTGGGCACCCTCTGAAGGCAGAGCTCATCTCTGGTCTTTGACACACAGCAGACACTTGAAACAAAACAACCCCAGACCTCCCACCAATGAAAAGTTTCACCGGGCGTTTCATTAGGCAGGTCACAACTACATTTTTGTTCATGGACTTGGCCTCAGTCTTAGATCTTAAAGACTGAAGTAAGCCCAAGCTCCATTTGAGACTAGATGCCATGAAACACTCATGTTAGACTGGAGAGGAGGAGCAAGTGTGACTGGGATTGTGCAGGAAAATCCCAACGCATGGCACCTCCTATAGGACATGAGATGTTGAGTGACACCAGCATCAAGAAGGGTGTCACCCCAGCCTACCTGGCAGCTGTGCTGTTTCAGGGATGCACATCAGTGGGAACAGTAGGATTTCTTCAGAGCATGCAGCAAGTTGAAACAAGGCGAATGAACACATTAGGCAGACAAATGCTTTGCTCACTCAGGTTGCCAGGTCACTGAGTCACTATCCCATGTAGCAGCCAACTATGAGTAGAGTTAAATCCTGCCCTCTGCATTTCACATCTTAGGCTATGCTGCACAATGTTAACGTCACAAACAAAACTTCCCTTTATGCACAGGTGAAAAATGTTCAAAGAGATGAGAAATCACTCCATGTAATTTTAAAATCTGCGTGTCTGTGTGTATACACACACACAAACACATATATATTTGTAGTAAATACATATGAACTTTTACACAATTATAACCACTCCAGTATATCCATGATATACTCCTATCACTCACCAGGACACTACATTCTTTTGCACTGACAGAATCTCTTGCTCAGTTACCTTTTAAATTACAATTTTTCTAAGTTCTGCAGAATTGCTCAATGGAAGGCCAATCTTTGGCAAGCAGGTATCTGCAGAAAACCAGTGGTGATCCTTCAGTATGTGAAGGTTCCCCTCCCAGTTTCCTTCAAGTATCAACTCTGCTTTCATAGAAATAGTTTCTAATAATATGCTACAACCCTGATAAGCCAAGCAGGATTTTTCATTCAGTATATACAAATAATTCACATCCTTTCTACACCATGCAATGCAAAATGTAAAATCATGTTTGCCAGTGATTCTAGTCCGATTTGGCCCTGTAACTGTTTTAGTTAAAAAGAACAAACACAAACAAACAAATAGAAAAAGCAACTCTCACATAAACCATAAAAATCAGCAAACAAAGCTCTACTGATTTACATTTCCAAAGGAAATACATTTTAGTAATAGTTAACTCTGTCTGCAGCTGTTAAGTCCAAACACTGTGAATGTGAGAAATGGGGACAGAAAACTAACAAACAGCAAGAATTACTGACTTGTCCAGACTGAGACACACACATACACACTCCTCATAAAAACCCTTACGCATTTTTTAAAAATTAGTCTGAATAACCTGTGTGATGTCCTTGTTAAATATCAAAGCAGATGAGCTTTAACAGGTCTACTTGAAAAAGCACTACATTAAAAATGTGTCATTCAATGCCTTAGCTAAAAAGTATTTCCAGAAATTAAAGTCTATGTCTTTCAGTGACATTGCATTATTCACGAAATCTCGCATGTTACATTTACTGACACTAATCAGCTGTCAAAGAAAACTGAACTTGTTTTGAGTAACAGACACAAGTGAAAAGAAAAGAAAAAAAAATCACAGAACTTTGGCTACTATTGATAAACTGACTCAAAGAGTAGAAATAAAATTATTTTCAAAGGTGGAGAAAACATAAAGATTCAGTCTGTCCTATATATTTTTTACTGACATCAAGCACTGTGGTTTTCTTAATGAACTCACTTGAGGGTGTGTAGCTATACCTAGAAGTAATGTAACAACAGATTAAAGTTTGCACCCCAATATATTGATATAAACTATGACTGAATATTTCCAAGAGTCCCTTTGACAGTAAATAGCTATTTTAAAGTTCATAATTAAAAAAATAATCTTTAAACAGTACAAAAACCTAGGTAAACCAAGTCTCAGTCAGTGTAAGAGAGGACCTCTTCATAAAGGGAAGGTAAATCCTCCTTTGGAGTAGTTACAACAATGCACAGAAATGAGACCAGAAACACACAGTAAGTTACAGGTCTGATTTACTGGAGTTGTTCAGTCATTTCCACCTTAGGGTCATTTCAGGATTATAGTAGGGACCCAGAAAAATATTTTCTAAAAAATAAAATGCTAAGAGGAGAGAGCAGTATCTGTTTTCGCACGCTGAAGATCTGATGCACTGGAAGAGGCAGCCCTGCCTTCATCAGCTGCTTGCTGCAGTGGTGGATGTGATCAGAGCCAGGAGCCTCACGTTCAAACATCCCAGCACTGACATCCTGTCTAGATCCCTCATGGCTCACTATGTCTAACTAAGGTCAGAATAAACAGGCCCTTGGGGCAATTTCAACAGACACTGTGTGCACAGCAGCCAACACAGGAAGCTCAGCCTCACTTCTCTAGTGCTCATGCACTGCTCTGTGCATGCTGCCTGCTGCTTTTCCAATCACTTGCACCTCGTGTTTGCACAACACTTCAAACGTGTGAAGACTTAGAAATTCTAGAGTATGGCTAAAGTTGACTGCAGTTCCAGGGCTAAAACACCTTAGCTCCTGGGAGACCAAACTCCTCACCTCTCCAACGTTCCCTGCCATGTACAGGTTTCTGTGCTTACAACAGCCACTGTGCACATCAAAAAAATAAAAGTAACACTCTGACATCAGCAAGGAGCCAGGCTTTTCACCAAGAGTCCTGCGAAAAATCTCAGTTCAACACGTAACTATTAGATTTTTAGTACACAGCATGTCACGGAATTAGTGTTTTCCTTACAAATATATGGCACCAAGTATGAAAACTTTATGACCTATTCCAAACATTGTACCATGCTTCACACAGCAAGGCTTGAAAAAGAATCCTCTAACTCCCACTTCTTCTAAATATACAGCTGGTGGGAGGCCAGGGTGTCCATGAACGGTCGCACAAGGTTGTCTGTCGAGAAGTAGAAGATCAAGCCAAAGGTGATGGAGATGGGAAGAGCAGGCAGTGCTTTCTTAAAAACAGCCAATAGTAAAAGTGTTAGGCATAAACCCTGTCAGAGAGAAGAGAATGAAAAACACAAGGAGATAATAGTAAGACAGGGGGAAATACATCTGTCACCAACAAGTCAATATACAGATAATCTGTATGCTCTGTACAGCACCAAAAGCCAGCCTGAGCTACCAGCAACAGTGTGTATTTGCCCAAAGCTTCATCTTCACACAAGTTGGCCATGTTTTTCCTCAGCAATCTTGAGCACAGCTCTCTGCTGAGAAAGTGTTATAAACAGCTAATGCAGAGGTACAGCTGACCCCGACTTCCTTACAGATTATTTTACTCTTTGTTCTATGCCATTCTGAATGAAGTTACTGATCCAGCAGACAAAAGCACTTAAATCCTGGTGAACTGCACAGACAGGAGTTCCACTGAAGGTCTCTAATAAACAGCAGGATGTACTTATAACATATTCCCAGTTTACAAGGTCCCTTAAGGTAAAAAAAGAAAGAAAAACAAAACAAAACAAAACAAAAAATCAAATATCCACTGCTGTTCTTTTGGCTGGATTGCTTACTATGATGGGTGAGTTCAGTTTTTTTCTGGATAGCAGGCCAGGATCTGCTTCTTGGAGCATGTGAGGAAGCTGTTGTATATTCTGGGTAGATGCTATGGCTAAATACCTTTAGATATTAATTCCTTCTCTCATCAGAGCCCTTTTTAATTCCTCCATGATGACAAAACTTCAAAGACACTCGGCTCCAAAAATATCCACTAGCTAAAAATCAGCAGACAGGATTTTTTTTTTTTAACTCAGTGTTTCTAGACTGCAAATTTGTTAACAGTCCACTGAGCCTGTAGTTCTGTTCTTACTCTCTCAGGAACCACATCTGGCCTACACCTGCTCTTCAGCTCACATCTCCCTTTTAAGACGTGCTTACTGCAGGGAAACTGGATGGACATTTTTGAGAACCAGAAAGCCACACAGCAGCAAGATTATGAAACTGCAAAAGGAGACAGAACAAGTTTTATCAGCACCATAAAAGATACAGAATGGGGCATTTGGCCTCCCAAGACAGATGAGCAAGAACATTTCCCCCAGCAAAGGGACCCCATGCTAGACTGCAGCATATGGAGCTTGGTGATCCTATGGGTTTCTCTGACCTATGGGGTTGGAAAGCTACACTGAACAGTCTCCATTGAAAATAGCTTATTTCTAGTTCTCATGCTTTTTCATGCACAGTCTTCACAAGTGAAAGACACACTATCCTTGGGATCTAAGCAGGGAAATGGAGGCTCAAGAAGGACATAATATTTTATTTTCTTTTACATTCTAAACATGCTGCTGTGCATTTCTGGTTAGTTTCCATGAGGATAAACAGCAAGTGCACAGTAATTATTTTCCACCCAGGTGGAAGCTTAACCATGTGTGTTCATTAGACTTGGCAGGACTGACTCCTTTAGCAGTTGAGAGTATATTAGTCATCTACTCTTACTGATAATTTCCATGGATTTAAATCTCCTTCCTTCTCATTTTTTCCAGTGCAAATACTAGAATATTAAAGGTGTTCATCCTCTTATCTAACAGCTCCCCTTAGCATAACAGAGTTGACCTTTTCAACTACACTTGCTAATCAGTGTGGAGTTCCTAATATTGACTCCTGTGGCTGAAGCAAACACACCAGCAGTTCCCTAGGGCTGTTTCACCCCCACCATCTCCACACTTGGCTGTGCCCTGATAAGTCTGTATCACTCTGCTGCAGCAGCTGTTTAAAGCCTGTCTTTACAGACAGAGCACTCCTAAATATCTAGCATGTTACCTGGACTGATTTAGCAGTGCTGGTACTTCTGGCAACACTTCTGTGCTGAAAAGAGTGTAACAGAGCTTTTAAAAGCTGCTCACTTACTATGAGAATGGCTACAAAGCAGGCCAGTGTAGTATTCCAGTCTCCACTAGCTGTGGCAGCTGCTTTCCCAACAAGCACGCTGTAAAATATGAAGTCTCCAAGGCCCAGCTTCACACCCCCTGAAAAAAGTGGAAAAACAAGTGTTAATTCTGAGCTTCCTGTTTTGCTTTGTCATGAACAAATTCATGTCCTCTGGGGAGCAGGTGAAGGTTCCTAGTCCTGGTTTCCAACCTGGACCCACACATTCCAGAGGAGATTGAGACTTGCAGACCCTCCTCCCACTGACTGTTTTTGTTCTCCCTCATTCTCTGAGGTGCTTCCCTGGGCTACTTTACACATGTACCAGCAGAGGAAGCACGAGGACAGAGAGGGACAGGAATCGAGGGAAAGAAGGAACTGTTTAAATTGTTCATGTAGCCAACAGATGTCACTGGAACCACAATCCCAGAACAGATTCTGCAGCAGCAAGAGGTAATACACAGTCAGACTCAAGACCTTTGTTGCTCAGCAAGTCACAACTCTTCAAATTAACTGTGATTAGACCAAACTAGGTAAAAGAGTGTGAACCACAAAGAGTAAAAATGTCAGGCTTTGACTACACTAAAAACAAGGTATAAAGCTTTCCTTACTCTCCTCCTCCTCGAGCTCCTCTAAAGAAGTGACATGGCGGGTTGGAACAGGACTCCTCGTCTCTGACATCTGAGACTCTGCATGTGAAGGGCTCTGGAGGTGTTCTCTCCCATCCTCAGCTTAGTTCCACAGAAACAGGCCAAGAGTGGATTACAGGAAAAAAAAAAGGAACACAAGAGACAGCTGCATTTATAACATGCTTTAGTGCATGAAATCCACACTCCTGTGAAGCTGCAGTGGTTAAGCTCTTTGTTTCTTGGAGGTGTGACCATCAGGACCAGTTGACGCAGAAACAATTAGTGGCTTTGAGGGAAACACATCTTACTGTTTGGAACAGTTGGAAGGGTGCAAGTTCACAGCATCTCTGGCAGCCACGCAGGAGCTCAATGGCTTTGACAAGTGAGCATGTACACAGACCTAACACTGCTCTGCACAGGCCAGAATGACCAGTAAAACCAACTACAGTTCATATGCATTTTATGCAGACTTATTGTTTTGGGGTGGAGGTGCCCTGGTATTCCCTAACTGGTCATATCACAAAAACTGATGATTAAGAGGACTGCCATTTATGAAAGAAGTCCTGGGTCACACTGACAATGGAGCTGAATGTTCACATGTAGAAAGCAGACACATTTCACTATTCACAGATTTTACTTTTTTCCCCCCTCTGTTAAAATATATCTGACAGAGCCTTTGGCAGTCCTTTTGAAAACAGCCAGTCTGTGATACATTACTCCATCTGACAGTTCCTATTTTTCAGAAGCTCCTAGAAACTCTTCAGTCCATGTCAGTTTGACAGGTTGCATTGCTGCAGGTGCAAGCAGACTGGGATCTAGGACACTCAGAGCTTCCACAGAGGCATTCTGTACCCCTCAGAATGTAATCTGTGCCTGCTCTGTGCCCAGTTTCACAGCAGGATTGTGTCCCTGCCATTCCTTAGTATGTTGGCTGCTTCATCCTGAAATAAGCAGCATTTTCAGTTATCAAACCTTTGCACACATTTATTGTTTTATCATTCAAAGGCACTGTCATCTCTGAAGTGCAACAGCACTTGATGGGAAATCCTCCCAAAACCACAAGTAAGATTTTATTCAATCACCTTAAAACTGCAGTTTAATTTGCATCTCAAGAAAAAAAAAGCAAAGGCACCCAAATTACTGCAGAACCAGCTACAATGTAAACCTGGATCACAACAGCTGTTCCTGGGTAACTGTCTTAACAGAAGACTTTAGCCAAGGGTAAAGACACTTATTTTCTTTAGCAGGGTGAGCTAGATCACACTTACAGAGAGGTAAAAATACACCTGGCTCCATGGCACTGGTCTGAATGCAACACACTTAAGTTGTTGTATCTTATCAGTATTCTATTTAGGAGCCTGTGTTGTAATTTACCATCCTCAGTGAGGAAAAATATAACCCCCCCACTAGCCCACTTTCAGTTTTGACTTCAGTACACTGAAGATGAGTGTTGAACAACATTTCTGTTTGATTTGCTGTTTGGCTGGGTTTTTTTTAATAAAAGTGGCCTGAATACTGGCCCTTCCTACACTGTCTGGTCATCTTTGCTGCCAGTCCTAACAGCAGGTTTCTGAACAGCACTGAGCTCTGCAAGTAACAAAAAAATTTTTTAAAAAAGCATCCATAAGGATTCAGAGGCTTACATTTACTTTCAGTCTCAAACATATTCATTATTTCTGCAGGACAGTTCTCTGTATGGAAAAGGGACATGCAAACAAACCTGCATCCCATGTCTGCTGGCTTGGTCCTCTTGCTGCTGTGTCTGGCTTTGCCATTCCAACTGTCCACATCATAGCAGCTGGAAGAAAGAAAGAATCATCTGCATAAAACATTGGCCACTATAGCTCAGAGGAAGTAAGTATTTAGCCATCCCTAAAAATACAAACCCTTGCCCCTGTAAGTGCTTTTAAAACACTCAGTTGATTTCCTTATGCACTGAGACGGCAAGGTGGGAGAAAGCCAAGGCAGTGCACCCATTGAGTTTTTAAGAAAGTCCCAGAGCACAAATAGCTAAGAGTCAGTATGGTCTTCCTCTGTGGATTAAAGAAAGCAAGATTCCAGAACTAGGGTCCTCATCTCCTTTGTTTTCTTCCTGATTTCTGGCTCTTCTCTTCAAATAAAACTATTTCCCAGGAAATGATGGTAATAACAAAAAATAACCTGAAGTTAACTTACACAGTTTACTCATGTTCTGCTAAAGGTACAGCATACAAGCAAGAGATTACAGGAGTTGTCAGAGTGCAGGTTTTCTCTCTGGCGTGTTTTGGTTCCATCCTGTCAAAATACTGCCTATTTCTGTTTTGGTTCCAATAGCAAATGATGTTTGAGGGTTTATTCTTGGGATGGATCCCTAAAGTAAAGAGGAATACAAACTATTCTGAAATCAGTGGAAGGGAACTCAAATCAGCCTTTTATTTAAGTATGCATCAGTCTCTCTGTTTTTGCAGAAGCTAAGCTAAATAAAATAAGCCAAAGCAAACAGTGCCTGCTTTTCCTTGATGAGCTCAGCCAAGGTGATGTTTTTTGCATCTAGAGGGAGCCACAGAATGTGTTCTTGCAATGGAGACACTGATTTTCTGCACAAGAACTTTTTGTTCCGGTTTGTTTTGTTTTGTTTTTTGCTGAACTGCATTTTCCTTTAGGGAAACTCTTGTTTGTTAACTAAAGCATGTGAGAGACTTCATCTAGATTGTCTCAGGTGAGTATAACAGAATCTCCTGCAAAAGGGAGGGCAGCTGAGGCCAACTGAGAGACTGCTTGAACACATAAAAGCATTTATGTAACATTAAATGCTTGAAAAAAAACCAGTCAGGTTGTAGGCATCCTCAGCTTAGCACCAAACATTTGGAAACAACCCTTTATCTTAAAAGTGAGGTAATGAAAATCACTGAGGTCCATGAAGCACTTGAGTCCAGACCCCATGAGTGTTGAGTCTCCTGCCTTCCAACAATCTTGATCTTAAGCATGTGGATATCTTTGGATAAGGGAAACAGAGACCATGGCAGTTAAACAGCCCAAGAAAGCCAGGGAAGAGAGAATTGATTCTGTTTGCAGAGCAATACATGAATGGAGCCCTTTGCAAAGTGAGGAGCCAAACAATGAACAATAAAGCAAATATATTGTAAGCACTGCCATCTGTACAGTACAGAGGGCAAGAGGGGGCTGCAGGAAGCATGGAGCCTCATCACATGTTTAAAGTGTGTCTGTAAAGCATACAAAGGAGGAGTAAGTGTATTGAGTGAGCATCACCTAATCACAGAACTTGGCAAACACTGCTGCTCACCTCACAGAGGGTTTTGTGTGCAGAAAAAGAGGCATATTCTGCACTATATTCATGAAAGGATATATCTGCTTCTGAATATTGAGCTTCACAAGCTTCACATGGGCGCCATTTGCCTAATTAGAGTTAGCACCATTGTAACTGATAAACAAGGCCTTCTACAAATGGTCTGTTCCAGAACACAAATGTACACCATTCTTAAAGCAAGAAAGTAGCTAAGAGAGTGCTCTTTGCTTTGACACAGAAATAGTTTCATAAAGTTTAATCTGGCTAAAAACATTAACATTCTAATCTTACTCACAGGAATATATTAATGCAGGGAAAATGGGCTCATTTCTCTCCTGTGCAGTTTCTACCAGCATTCTCAGTGGCCCCTTGGGACAGAGAACAGCCATCAGATCTGCAGAAAGAAAAGGACCAATCTCATTTTGAACTGTTATGCGCATTTGACATTCTTTATCTTTAAGAAGACATTCTCCCCCTCAAATTTACATCTATCCATATAAACCAGATGATTTCCTGAATGGCACTTTCCACCACTTTGCATAACTCTAGCTGTTCTAGTCCCTGAAAGTGTTGTTCACCTAAAATACTATCTCCAAGCCTTAATATAATAATAAGAGTTTTCACTGTGTTAATCCTTTAAAAAGCCCCTTGAGAATACCACAGGAGTTCTTTGAAAGCAGACAGGGGCATTTCACCAAGAAGTTAAATTTAATTACAGGAGGAGTGGGAGTACTTTGTTCATGTTCCACAATCCACCACCACGTACACTGTCTCTGTCTTTCACATAAATGAAGGCCTTTGGTCCAGTACCTCTTTACCTACCCTCTCTCCTCCATCAGATCTCCTCCCTCTTGTTCTGCAGGTTCTCTTGAAACTTGTAACTCATACCAAAATCTGTGATCTCCCGAAACAGTGAATGAAACCTGCAAGACTGTCAGGTTGCTACTGATAAAAATCTAACCACCCCTACCATGCAGCTGGGTGAGGTTCAGTCCTTCCCTGACCTGGTGATCCATTCTGAAAGACCTGATAGGAGTACACTACCTACATGAACAAGTTAAAAAGAGACAAGGCAGGGAGTCAACTTAATGGCTCATCTGTCTCTTTCTAAAGCTCTCAGCACCATAAAGTTGGTTTTTTGAAGAACATACAGAGTTCAGAGATTGCCTCAGAGTAACCTCTCCAGGAGCCACACCTTAAGAGTCACAACCCAGACTTACCATAGATGGAGATTGCACCCAGAATCACCCATGCTGACCACTCAGGTAGATATTTAATGAACACCAATGCCATCAGAGCACTGATCATAATGAGATAAGCTTGCTGGAGCTGTAAGGGACCTTTCCAGTGGATGCAAATCATTCCAACAGCTCCAAAATTCCAGATGACAATGAACAGAGTTGGGTAATCCATGGCCACATTGTATGTCTTCAATACTTCACTGGAATATAACAAGAAAATTTAGCTAAGTGAAAAAGAAAGTGACATGCAAAGCATCCTCTGGTCTGTAGTTAAACAAACAAGCCCCCAACTACACCAGGAGGAAGAAGAATAGAACAACTTTCATCATGAAAGGGGAACCTGCCCTTTGGCTACTTGCTGCTCTGAGCTCTCTGTTCCTGCTGCATGAGATGGATGTGCTGTGTTACAGACCAGCAACACACTGCCTTAGTCCTGAGTTCAACAGTGATTCCAAGGCTTTGAGCAGGCAGGATTTCAAATCTTAACTGAACATAGGCCTGTGGCAACATGACTGTCTACAGCAAAGTCACATAAGTGTCATCCCACCAGGTGCAATATGCTCACAGTTAAAAATGAAAGGTCTTTACAAATGTCACCCAGAGGTTTAAAGTCTGCTTCCACCTGAGCTGGGAAATAAGGGAATGAGCTTGAAACGTTGTCTACAAAAAAGGCAAGACAAATCAGAGAAGCAACTCAGCACATTAAGTTCCTTTCCACATGTTTCCCAATGTATAATCCAGGGCCACTGTACCACAAGGTTCACCCTGTTCATTTCATGCTCACAGTATCACTTCCCAGTGATTTTTGTAGAATAGGCACTGTGAAATCTGGCATTGACTATTAAAGACTTCATCTTCCACTTCTTAAAAAAGAAAGCTATCTGATTCTAACAACCCATAAATGTACATCTGGAAAAGGGGAGACAGTCCTTCCCTTTTTCAAGTTGGGGATTTTCTGCATCGAGGTGAAGAAGCCTGAACTGCCAGGTTACCTGCACCATTCCCACTTACCCGAGGTATATGTAGGTAAAGAGGAAGAGCAGCATCAAGGAGGACAGGATCAGCCAGCCATGGATGAACTATCAACAACAAGAAGAGACAGTGGTTGTGGGGGCTGTTACCCCTGCACAGGTCACAGAACTGCAGCCCAATAGTCTCCTGCACTCCTCCTCCAGCATCCAAAGATCCTGCCTTCCCCATGGTCAGTGAGGAGGGAGGGACAGCCAGTTCCTCCCAGTTCTCCCACTTTCATTTTGTATTCTGTATTCTGTCTCATAGTTGGTTTGGGGTTTTTTTGGTCCCTGTCCTAAGCATTTTCATGGGCATCCATACTCACACAGGTGAGCACATTTTTTGTGCTTCCTAGGAAGGAAGAGGGGTTTACCCAAGGCTGTAAAATAAATCCATGTTTGGGACAAGTTTAAAAAGCAGGAATGGCCAGAGCTCAAATGGTGGGCTCAAATGTATGGTACCACATACAAGGACTCCCTGGGCACCACAGTATCTGCATGTGCTTTTCCATCCAAGCCTTGTGCTCTTCCATCAGAGCTTCTACAGGCAAGAATAACAACAGTTCCCACAAAGCTTGTCTGAAATGTCTTAAAGCATTCACAGTAAATGGTACAACTTAGTCCATAAGTACAAAAGACAAAACCTTTGGATCAGATGGAGAAAACTCAGGCCTGACTAACACAAAGTAGCAGATCTTGTTTTTAAAGGCCTGCCATTAGTGACAAAATAATAGCAAAGCCTATTCAGAGCCACAGCTCCACCACCACTGACAAAGGCTTCTGCATGAATGATTCCTGCTGTGCCCAAGAGGAGGATGAGCCAGTGCAGTGCCTGTGTTTCTCACTGCCATGCAAGGCCCATTTGATCCCAGGCTCAGCACAGAGGTGGAAAAGGCTCTGGCACAAATGCTTTACCTTGTAGCAGCGATATTTATAGAGCAGCACTAGGAACACAGTCATTACAATGATGACACTGATCATTATGATGGTGTTCAACACCGAGTTCAAGAGACGCTGGCCCACAGATGGGGTGTCCTCACTGAAAGGGGTGTAGATCCTGCAGGATAAAGCAAAAGCCATATCAAGTATATATATTCTTGTCTAACCATCTGTCCCAGATAGAACCAGACCTCTCTGTGTGGGGGAAAGAAAGGGAGGTAGGACTGCCAAGGACAGCAAACATGAGATGTAGCCTCTGAAGGGGCTGGGCTCAAGTTAATTATCAACTAAAGATCAGTGGTCTCTATCAAAAGCACATTCTTACTGAGCAGCTGTGGCTGGCAGAGCTCTGAGCAAAAAGACCTAGAGTATAAATGACTTTATTTTAGTACGTGCTCTCCAGGCCATGAATTTTTATTGCATGTTCTGGAACCTCTCCATTATAATTATATGGATACTTCCCAGGTTCTGTTCTGAAATGGGGGGGCACCCTTTCTTTCCACACTTGGTAGGTGAGTCTTGGACTCTTATCCCTTCTCACCACCCTGCACTCCTCCACCCATTTTGTTTCCTTTGATTCAGTTCAAGAGACCACAGTTCCCTTTCTCACCCCACTGTGTGAAGCACAGTTAGAACCCCAGGAACCAGGCACTGTCAGCAAGAGCTGGATGGAATTACGTATCCACACCATGAGTCTTTAGGAACCAGAAATATCACCAGGAAATGAGACACTCATCCAAATGAACATGCTATTCCCTGAATGCTGCCAGCTAGTGAGTGAACAGCCTAGGAGTTCAGCCTGGGCCTTTTATGCAGCAGAATGAAGCAGCTTCATTATTATGCTGCTCACAGGCCTCACTTGGGGCCCCCTAAATGACAGTGCTAAGGAATCAGTGTCATGCAGGTATGGAAAAAACTTACACAGGTGAACGTAGCATACTTTAGTAAGCTCTCTGTATGTTTCTACAGCCACCTTTACCTGT
The DNA here is from genome assembly GCA_024500445.1 of Entomyzon cyanotis. Classification (NCBI taxonomy): domain Eukaryota; kingdom Metazoa; phylum Chordata; class Aves; order Passeriformes; family Meliphagidae; genus Entomyzon; species Entomyzon cyanotis. The sequence continues at coordinate 21,784,518 of JAKEPQ010001015.1, read as the reverse complement.
GTAAAGGTTCTCCCAGCCTGCCAAGGAAGCGCTGTGCATGCACAGAGCGTGTGTGTGGAGCAGGGGGTCCCACATACTCAGGCTGTTTGCAGACCCCACTTACAGCTGCCCGTTTTTCTCCGTATAGAAGCGCACTGACTTTATGGTGGCGACGACAACAATCATACAAAGGGTGACAGGCACAAAGAGCATGATTACATGCTTTGCTCCATATTTCAGAGTCAGTTCCTCTTCTTCATTTTCCAGGGCACTTTCTCTCGTAGGAACACCTGAGCCAGACATCTCTCCACCACTGATATTGTTCGGGCCACGGCTGCTGCCTGCTCGCCTCTTCTGAAAAGAAATATTAGCAAATATGTAAGATGCTTCTTTTCTTTGTGTTCAAAGCTTGATTCCATCACATCTCATGAGGCTGCTGGAGGCCACCGCAGCGTAGCAGCTGAGTTCTAACAGAAAGGTACCAACTGAACAATACAATTAAAAATTCCATTGTAAACAGACTGCAGTGGAGTTTTTAAACAGTACCGTGAGTATCTAAGGACCTCTTCAAATGCAAATATAGAGATGGACACATGAACATGAAGGGCAAGATGCCCAGAACTAGATAGAAGAAATGTCATCTGAGGTGACATAAGCTTGACATGTTCCTCCTCTCTCAACAGTGCTGTGCTTGCTTTATCCTGCTGCTTTGCTGGCAGCTGGACTAGATTCTGTTCTAACATTAGCTGCTCCTGACCAGAGCAGACAAAGGGTGTCTGGCAAAACAAGAAGGCTAAAAAGGATATCCTGCAACAGTCATATGTGCATCAGGTCCTGATTAAAAGCCTTTATCTTCACCAAAAAGGAAGGAAAAGGGAGGAGTATATATGGAGATGAAAATGGGGAAAAAGTCAGAGTGGAAGAAATGGCAAGGGGGCAGTGCTGCTGCTGGCTGTGACACCAGGGAAACAACACTGACCAAAGCCAATCCTAGAAGCCAGTCTGGTAGGAGGGACTGAGGGGTAGCAGGACTACTTCTGTCACCACACCCCATGTCCTCACTCCCCGTGAGGGACACACACCTACCCTATGTGCCTGTGCTTCCCCTGCTTCTGAGGCTTGCAGGCCATCCTGGTAGGAGGGTACTGGAGGGCTCTCTGCAGACATCAGGGATGTTCTCTCATTGCAGGGCTCCTCCTCGCTGTCCGAATTGTTCATGAATGTGATCATCGCCGCTTTCCCAGGGAGCGCTCAGGAGGGCACAGCCAGGCACTACTCAGGGCTGTGGGGACAAGCAGAGCAGCAGGGAAGAAAACAGTGAACACCACACTGCAAATATGTGAAGGTCTGAAGAGGATTCAGCAGATTTCAGCAGGGAGGCTCCAGCATGCCATGTAGCTCCATCTTCTCCCAGCAGCAGATTTAGCCTGCCCTCACCCAGGCATGACAATCCATTCAGTTAAAGTCACTGGGACTTCTGCAGGCAGGGAGATCAGCAAAATCCAGCACTGAAGAAACTTACCTTTTCTTAGCCACAGCTTTCACAGTTGCTGCCTCTATTTCCCCTCTCCCATCAGTACACTTTACCTACCACAAAGGAGGTTTCTCAGTGCTCTCTGTTTGGCAGGGGCCAGACACAGCTTCACCTCACACACTGGCTGCCTGTCAGAAAGCTCAGAGAGCTCAGCTCTTACACAACACTCCCGCGAGCATCAGCAAGGAGCAGAAGTTTCTTAGGAACCTGGAGCCTCAGCTTTACATAAGCCACTAATCAGGAGCTACATGCTGTCTTATGACTGTTTATTAGCCAGATGAATTTTATTAGCAGCACTTCTCTTTGCCCATGGACAAGGAGAGGTTTGTGTAGCAAGGGAAAGACCTGTTTCCTTAGGAGAGCCACTTGTGGGTTTTTCCTTATGTAGGCTTGTGATTAAAAGCAAAACTACTTGGATGGGCAAAAGCATGGAGAATAAAAGTGGAGGCTGGAAATGTTTGGCCTCTTTTCACCACTGCTATGCAGAAAAGTAGGCAAAGCAGTGACACAGTGCAGAAAGGAAAGAAACAGCTCTTCTTTCTAGACACAAGAGGGACAAGGTACAGTACACTACCCTGAATACTATAGAACAGCCTTAAAATCGGGATTTCAGGAAGTTTTAAATGCAACTGATAGGAAAATTCTTCTTAGCATTTATTAAGTCAGCTTAAAAAAGCAACTGGAGTAATTAATCACTCTCTGATACTCAGCCACTCGTCCATAAGCAAAACCATACCTCTAATGTATTGTAAGCAGTTATATCTATCAGAACACCACTCCTCTACAGGACATTACCCAAGCTCCTGTGTCTCAGGAAATAAAAGAGGAAGCTGAAGAAGCCACGTGATTTGGACAGAGTCACCAAAATCTGAATCATACATTCACAGCCCAACCAGCACACACTGCTGTCTTGAGACGTCAGAGTGGATACTTTAAAGATCTGAGATATATTCTTGCTCCTCACTAAAGAAACTGAAATTCACTTTGGAGGAAGGATAGAGAGAGGAGTAGGAGAACCCCTTTCTTTCACATCCTCCGCAACACATCTGCACCTTCGAGAAATTTTAGATCATCTCAATCTACCCAAGTGAAACATTTTTCAGACATCTGCTCCTCCCCTGCCTTCTCTTGCTTTTCCATATCATTTTGTTCTTCTTTTGGTGATAAAAGTGGTGCAGTTATGGGAAACAAAAGCAGGGCTAGCCCTCACACCAAGCCTGTCAGCTTCATAGTAATCCCGTGTTCTTACTGAGTGAGCTGCTTAACACTTGTGTGCTTATTTCTTACAGAGACCAAAATCTCCTCTCTGGCTGTTTAACACACTCTTTTGACTGAGCACATGAAGGCTCACAATTTACAGCTGGGATACTAGACTCTGGTCCAGTTAAAGGATTTAGGTCTTTAAAGAAGTTGGGTATATAAAGTCATTCAATCATGACATACTTCTGTGTGAGGAATAGGATAAGTTATGCATGCCACAGGATCTGTGACCTATGGAATTTAAATAACTCTCAAAACCTGCCCATATCCAGGGAGGAAATAAAGATTTACTCTCTGACAGTTTAGGACCAATATCTAGGTTTTAACAACACAACGAAAATACTGAAGAACTTTTTCTCACATTATTTAAGCAATCTGTTTTGCTACATAAAGAGAGCAATTCTGCAGGGGATTTTGAAGGGACAGCCAATTAGCCTACTTTCAACACCCTAGTTATGCCCACTGGAGGAATTAAACCAATAGCAAAATCATGGTGCCAATTACTAACCTTCACAATTACATGGCAAAAAATAAACTCACGTTGAAATACAGCCAGTTTTAAGGACATTTTCTCCTCTGCTTCCCTGACAAGGATATGGACATGCAAAGGTGCAATGATACTTCTGGTATCATTGGTCAGCAAGCATTCAGACATAATGGAAAGCATGGGAGCCTTCTTTCCTGCTCATGCACATGACAGCAAATATATCTGTGCATATTGACTGTTTTATTCTAGGCTGAGCTGGAAAACGGGGAAGGACAGCTCAGGAATGGAAAACATGGAGCAACGTGACAAATATAAGCTGAATCTGTATTCACAGAAAGCTTTAGAGCATGGTCTACCAAAGACATTAAACCATGTGTCAGTCCATTATCAAACTGATGCTCCAAGTTATACCAGGCAAGGTTCTCCTCTCTGCCTCGCAAACCCGCAGGTCCCATTCAAAAAATCTTACAGTGGTTAAGAGCCAAATGACCCAGCTCTCAAAACTGCATGGCAAAAATGAAAGGGGACAAAAACTAGGTCAGTATTAAGTGCTTCTTAGAGGAGCTGAGGTGGGAATACAATTAGTCCTGCTTTAGAGAAGTCTTGTGAATCCTGAAGGGAAGCAGGAGTCGCTGATTCTATTTCCAGATGTCCTTCATGCAAGAGACCTCTTTCCTCAACTGCAATAAACCAGCTTTATGGATTGTGATTAAACTGGGACAGTTCACTAATATTAAGATCTAGCCCCAGTTTACCTTTTATTTTCATGTAGCAAACAATCTAAATCCTTTGCTTTGCGTTTCACTCATCATAAATAATACCTCTACAGTATACAGCACAGAACAGCTGCTACAGCCTGGCAGAATACTTAATTATCCAATCGAGAGTTAAAATTCCTTCTTATACATATTGTTCTCTTTGATGGCAATTAGATGAAGAGAACTGTATTTTCTTTGCTGTATTTAGATCAAGAGAAAGCTTTGGGACGATACTGACAGCCTGATGTTCTCCAAAGTTTTGGCTGTAGCAACCACTGCTCTTGGTAAATATGAAGAGAAGGAAATAAACTCTTAAAAAATCCTAACTGGGGAGGCCAAAATTAGGAAGAAAAAGATTTCCAGGTTCTTGCCAATAAATAAAGTCAGAGTGGGCATGCTGCTAAAATGACAGGGGACTTGGAACACACCATTTCAATGTGCAAACACCACTCACTTTCAGCCCCAGAACACAAAAAATAACAACACATCAGATACTATGAGAAGCTGTAAAAATTTGTAGCTTTCTTTCTGCATTCTGGCTGTTCTAGCACTGCTTTCTCTCGTCCCACAAGAAAGGCACAACACATAGCCCCAGAGGGCGATTTTGCTGGCAGAGCTGAAATCAGACCCTCCCCGAGAGGGTCAGAAGGATTATTTTGCCAGCACTGAGCCCAAATACTCCATCAGCCAACTCCTTGTCACAGCATAAAGGCACCACAGCCCTGCAGAACTACTCACACCGGGAAAACCTCAAAGCCTGGGTCACACTTCACAACAACTCGAGTTGATCCCAACACTGCTGAGGAGCTCGGAGCCAGCTGGGCTGGAGGTGACACTTCGGGGACACCTAAGGACAGCTGTGTTGGGGCTGAGCTCCTGTGTCCTGCCAGAGTGGCTGCTTTCCCCTGGGGCCCCAAGGGGACAGAGGCACACACCGGGCTGGCACTGCTTCCCTGTGCATCCAAGTGCGAGCCCGCCGGAGACAGAGACAACGAACTATATTAAGGAAAACGGGGAAAAAAATAACTACAAGCCGCTCCGACAGACAGAGATTTTGAAGGAGGCCAGAGGAGCCCTCGCTCCCATGCCGATGTTTCTGCTCCCCAGCTGCCCTTTTGAAAGCTTAGAAATCAGGCTGCTCGCAAGGTGTGCGCTTCCCAATGAAATCCGGGATGGCAGGCAGGAACGCCGCCACTGCCCCGGAGAGATAGCCATACATGTATTTTACACACGTACATACACAAACACGCATGGAAAGATGCATTTTTATGTATATAACATGCACCTCTATAAGAACACACATATGTACGTTTATACACACGCACGGATACAGGCGGTTCCGGGAGCGCGGCGACCCCGAGACTCCGCGCGCACGCCGGCGGCCGGCCAGGCCAGGCCGGTCCGGTGCGGTCCCGCCCCAGGCACAGCCGGCAGCATCCCGCCGGGAGCAGATCCCGATCCCCATGCCCCATGCCCATGCCCATGCCCATGCCCATGCCCATGCCCATGCCCATCCCGGTCCCGCACCCGCCGGCCCCGCTGTTTACCTGCTCCCGGCACCGCACGCGCCCCCCGCCGCTCCCATTGGCTCCCGCCCAGCGCCAGCCGGGGAGCCACGGGAGCGCCCGACCATTGGTCGCTGCAGCTGTCGCTCAGCGCGTGTCCCCGCCCACGAGCCACTCTGCTCCAATAGAAGAGAAGAACGGGAAGAGGGCCTGCCAATAGGAAGGCGGTTGTCCCCGCCCTCGCGCTGCCCTGTGGTGGGCCGTGAGGCGGCGGCGCCGCCATAGTGGGGGGGAGCCGGGCGGTTCGGGAGCCGGGGGGCTCGGGAGCCGGGCGGTGCTCGGGAGCCGGGCGGTGTCCGGGTGCTAGGCGGTGCTTGGGGTCGAGTCATGCGGAGTCCTGCGATGGCTGGAGTTGGAAGAGAATGGAAAGGTTATCCAGCTCCAATCCCCTGTATGGGCACGGACTCCTTCCACTAAACGAGGTCGCTCCAGGCCCCGTCCAGCATGTCCTTGCACACTTCTAGGGACGGGCACCCACAGCTTCTCTGGGCAACCTGTGCCAGTGCCTCACCACGCTCAGAGTAAAGAACCTACTCCTAATAACTAATATCTCATCCAAGCCTACTCTCTTACAGTCTGAATCCATTCCCCCTTGTCCCGTCACTAAGTGCTCTTGCAAAAAGTCCGTTTCTGTCTTTCTTGACTCCTTGAAGACTCCTTCCAGGTCTCAGAAGGCTTAAATGCTTATCGATGCATTCCATCAGTAAATGAAAAGACACACGAGCGTGCAGATCCTGATAGAAATAAAAGGGCTATGAAGAGAGAAGTGTGGAGAAGTAACTAGAGAAACCAGAGGAAATGGCCAAAGAATTGTGTCTGACCCCTGCTCGGTTCATAGATCAGAGGAGTGAATAAGGAAAATTACAATTTCACCCTGTTTGCAATGGGTGTGAGAGTTTGTATTTTCAGAATGCAAATGGTTTTGTTTCAAATTTCAAAAAAGCATGATAGTAAGCAAGATAATCCTGTAGCTAGATGAAATTGCTCTTCAGTCAGCACACAAACCACTCCTGCCTCTGTTCCCATTGCTTTATCAAGCAGCAGTCAAGTGAAATTAAGATTCTGGCAGCTGTGTAGCACTTGCTCATCATCTGTGGGGGAAGAGACACGAACTGGAGTCATGGCAATTTCCCTCTGCTGCTGTTGTCATTTAAGGAAGAACCTCAGGCACAGACACACGGAGTATTTACAGCAGAGATTTGCTCCACGCCACCCATGATGATCTTTTATACAAAAGGAGTGAAGGGTAAGATGGTAATAAAGGAGACACAAGGTACAATATATGAACTTCCCCCTGATATATCATTGGATAAAATGGAATCTTTTTGCAGATTCTAAATCTTAAGTTAGCCATCACATTCTTTTCCCCAGATCTCCTGCACAATATCAGTGACAAGTGGTACACCTTCCTTGTAGCCCTAATCTTTATTTTGAACACTCTGCACACAGAACTAAGTTACATGTAAAATTCTTCAGAGCCTCAGAGAGCAGCCTATCCCAAAATGGCCAGCTGGCCTTTGCCAGGGTAAAGTCAGTCTGGAAAAATTGATAAACTGTGTGCTTGGTTGTGTTCTTCACTAGCCGAGAGCTCTTCACTATCAGAGCTCTTTCTGGCAGGTTTCCCTCAAAGGCTGTGTCTACCTTTGGTCTTTGTGCTGAGCTGTTGAGCTCCTTTCCACTGGACACTTGATCCAGTTGGGGATTTTTTTAATGGGAATTTTTCTGATTAATTGAATCCTTCACACATTTTATGCTGAGTTGCTTTGTCAAGTTTAATATTAGGAGAAGGAACCATTTTGGTTGCACTCAGGTTTTCCACAACTACAATCATTTTACACCCCTTTAGACCCCTCACAGACTTTCACATGGACCATACGTATCTGACACAAATTTGGGATAATGGTAAAAGTATTTATCTGTTTTAAAACATTTTACTACTTCAAAGACAAAGCATTGACAGTGTGAGCTGTGCTGCTCTTCACCTCGCTGGCAGCTGGCAGCCCAGCTGAGCCTGCCATAGATCTGTGCAGGAGATAGGGAAATTGTTCTTAGGCTCCTTCTTCTAGGGGCTGAAGGGATGGGACCTGGTTTTACAAGCCCAGTTGCCCTTTATCAGCAGCTTTAGAAGCTAAACCTGCAGCTTTTTGTGTCTCTTAAAAGTGCTGCTCTGATGTATGAAAGGCACACAGGTGTCTACTCTGGATTAAAATCTAGAGACAAACAAATTCCTTGCTTCTTTCCACATTCTCACTAGATCCTCCCTTTTGCTCTCATCCTGATGGACAAATGCAAAGAGGTGTAGGTCTTGTGCAACCTAGCAAAGGGTTTTAGGAAAAAAATTGCATACACTGCAGCCTTCATGGAAGCACAAGAACATGGGTATGTGAAACCCACCTGTCTTTCCAAGAACGCATATCCTGCTGCCTCCTTTGTAGTTTTAGAGGCAAAAATCTATCTTAGCTCGGTGTTCCTATTCTGTGCTCTAAAGTGGGTAATAGGAAGACAAATTGTTGCGTTGGTTTCTCCATCCAAGAGTGTTACTTCCATGTAGCTTTCAGTCAGAATGCCTTTTCACATGTTTTTTCCTAGCTGCATCACATGAAGAGCATCTGACCTGAGAGCAAGTTCTTTGTGCAAAGCCTCATTCTGTATCACATGCACATCAAAAATATTTCTGATTTTGCTTTTTTTTAAACAGATCTGTGCAGTCATTTCCTTAAAGGATCTCTAACAGATAATGTAGAGTGTGCCCTTTTCCAGGGAAATCATGTGCCCAGCTGCATCACAGCTTGACTTGGGAGGTCAGTGTCTCTCTCCAGGCTGGTGGTTGTTCTGAAGTACAAAGGGACATTCTCTGGGATTGCCCTAATGTGTCCCATTTTGGTGCTGAGATGTTTATGGAAGGAAATCTCAGGGAGGTTTTGGTCATAAACTGTTGCAGTCCTCCAAATATATCCAAGGAATTGTGATCGTTTTATTTCAGGAGATGTAAATAATACCCGGAAACAGGACTACTGACACAAATCCAAACAGAGATGCTCCCTTGACTTTTGAATGGAAACAGACTTGACACTCTCTGTCAAAATAACATTAAAACTTCTTGTGCTTGCACAGAAGATATGAATAGTGTCAGGCCCAGCCCACTGGAGTTTTGTGCTGGCATAGACAGTACTTTGCAGGAGTCTTGCTCAGTTTATTCCACTCCATAGATCTGCAGTCCCTCAAGAAAAGGTCACTGCTGAATACCAAAGCAAACATTTTTCTCATAACTGAAGGAGATCTCATTCATGAGAGGACTTAGCAAGCAACCAGGGCTCATGATGGAGTGCCACCTGTGGGCAGGAATCATTTATTGGTGTCACATTTCTGTGTGGCTTTTTAAAGACTGTTCCCACATTGGTGTATCCCTGGTACCTCAGATCCAACCAGACAGTTCAGATTTAAGCTCCAGTACTGAAGAGTGTGGTATATCCTTCTTTCTAAAACAGAGCTAAGTACAGATCCAAGGCCCCTAGACTCTAGGCGATGGATCTGACCCTTGGAAGCTCAAATCCATGTAAAGAGGATACTCCTGAGTTGTGTCGTGAATGTTCACTCAATGAATCCCCCATGGTGTTGCATCTTGTGATCCATTCCTTCCAGGTCTACAGCATCACTGTGTAAATGGCTTCTTTCTAAAGGATATAGAATTATAGGACAAAGAGCTAAATATGAGATTCTCTCAAAAGAGACAAGGCCAAAGAGAATGGAAGGGAACGGGAATTAAATCTGGAGAAGTGTGCAGTCACAAAGCAGTCAGTGATACATCCAAATCAATGGAATGTCACTGAAGTCTTACTTTTAAGCACAGGTTCTTGACAGGCACATCAAGCAGGAGTAGGATTGCCCGAGTGGGAGTGCCATTGCCCAGTGGGAGTGCCTTGTGCCTGCCTGGGACAGAGCTCCTGCTGCCATGGTACCCTCTGGACCACTGTCTTTCTCAGACAGCTTCTCCTGCCTCTTTTTGTACAAGGTTTGTACAGTTTTCCTAAAGAATCAAATTTCCCTTTAGGAGACAGACACACCAGTGTGACAAACAGTATTAAAACTTTAAGGTTGTTCTATCTCTCTGACTTTTCAGATCTTGGGACAAATCCTTCAGGCAATCCCAGGCTCCGAGCAATCAGCAGACCTCTTCATGTGACTTGGAAAACTGTGAGTTAATACTGTTCTGCTCTGTTTGAAATCAATGACAAAACAATAATTACTTTAACCGAAATAAGGTCTGTCCTGGGAAAAAGGAAAGTAAATGTCTAACAGCTTTTAAAAATGAACACGACAAGAAAAAATATAAAAAGAGAATAAAAGTTCGTCATTAAGTTCCCCATAACTACTCAGATGAACTGTATCATTAACACCATGGCCTGTTGATGGCCATGGTGAGGGGGGCATGAGTAAGGAATGTGAATTATAAATTCATATTCAAATAAATCCTCCCCGGTTTCATTGGAAGGAGATTGCCGCGGCACAAGCTGTGAAGGAGCGTCTCGCTGTGCCCACTAGGGGACAGAGCTCTGCCGCGTACATCCTTCTCCTCGGGAGCGAGATGAGCTCCGACATCTGCAGCTCCAGCTCTGGGACGCTCTGGGATGAGCCTGTCAGGGAATTTTTAGTGTAATCAGATCCCTGCGAATACGTTCTCTGCTCATTTAGCCCTCTCTAGAGAATGTATCTGTGAAATGACTCGTTCTGCGAGTCTCCTGACACTACCGGAACGATTGATTTGAAGCCACGTTGTTTGCTGTATTCCAGCTCTCTGGTCAGGATTCAGATTGAGCCCAGCTTCTCTCTGCTGGCACAGTTGAATCATGACCAGTGTTCCCACTGCTAGAGCTAAAACTGTAGCAGCAATGGCAAGAAAACTGAGAGAATATAGACAAATTTGTATTTTTCACTCCCCTAAGGGACAAGGGGAAAATTGTTGTATTTTGATTTTTGTTTAAAAAAGGTGCAAAGTTTGGTTGCTTTATTTTTCTGAACTTCACTCATGTACTCATGTTAAGCAGCAGTTTTCCAGAGTCCATTGTCATAGTTCTGCAAGTTTTTCTGCACAGAAGCACTTAGAATGGTTTATCTTAGTAACTTTTAAAGTAAATTAAAGGAGTTTGTTTTAAACTCCTTACCCTTCAGCAGGAGTGGCAATTCCTAAAATAGCTTTTACTGGCATTTAGTTTATTTAACTTTGCATTAGCACCATTTAATCAAGCCTTAAATTAGGTTTTGAATGAACTTAGTGAAACTGGATCAAGCTAGTTTGATTCTCAGTTATTCATTAACTGAAGAGTTTATTACATATTAAGATAAATAAGAGCATTTATACAGGGATTTTCTACTGATCAAATAAAGCAGGTTAAAGGCAATCTACAGTTAAAGCACAGTGAAACTGTGGCTTTTCAAAACCTTGAGGCTTTTTCTTCCTCTTGTACAATGAAACTGTAAGTTGAAGAAAAAAACAAAGTATTTATTTTATACATCAAAGGCATTCAAACATAGATCTCAAATTAAGGAAATATCAGTAACTAGTGCCTCTTCATCTTCTTCTTTATAACTTCCCTCCTCTTTTCCACATCTGACAAGCATCAATTGCTTCAAGAAGAACTTCAGAAGTTAATTATTTTAAAATTCTGCAAGGTATTGTACTTTGCTGATGAGTAATACTTCTCATCTGTAACTTTTTGTAAGCACAGTTAAGCACCCCTTTATTGCCATTCCATTGCCATATTTCATCCAAATCACCTTGGTGTTCCCATACATCTCACAGATGTTTACACATAACAATAATATGTGTTTCCAGGGCAACAAAACTTTGCAGGCAGTATGGGAGACACTCATCCTTGGTCAAAAACTGTCTTCACAAAACCCAGTCATGCTGTAGCTCTCACAAACAGCCAGAGTTGACTGTTGGGGGTGGATAAACTCTATTATTTGTTCCTGTCTGTATTTGTCTCTTAAAACCTGTGTAGAGCCTGGAATCATTATATGTGTATATATGTATATCTGCTATTTAACAGCTCACAAAATTACATATAAAAGTCAAGGAGAGAGAAATTAAAGAATATCACAGAGATCTGACATTGTCAAGGTGAAGTTAGCCTATCCAAAAGGCATTATTCAATAGAGAATTGCAGAGGAGAGGACATTGCAAATAAACAAAAATAACAAAGATTCATTTGAATGCAAGCTACAGGTTTTCCAAAATGTCTGTGGTATCTGTGGAGGTGTATTGTTTTTTTTCCTAAATCCACATGAGGAACTGGATATTTGCACAAAAAGAAACAGTGTGGCTTAATATATGGAAGCTGGCAAAATGGCAGAAAAGAGAATGCTCTGTGGTAGAGCCAAAGTGAGCACCTGAGCAAAGGTAGGTGTGGCACCAGAATTTGGCTTGGTGCTCAGGGATGCAGTCTGAATTCCCTAACATTTCCAGCTGCTAAGAAGCACTGAGAAAATCTAGACCTGCATCAGGCAGTCAGCTTGGTTTCCTCTTGGTTCAGTCAGGAGCATTTAGGTGCTTGAAATCCTTGCTAAAAGAATGCTACCGCTCTGTGGACACATTGCCTGATAATCACCAAACCGCTCAACTCCAGCATCTGTGCTGTCACTGAAGGCAGCGTAAAACTCAGCAGAGGGTGGGTGTAGTGCTGTCAGGGGAGCTGCAATCCCCATATCCAAAAGAAAAAATTACAGTTCTTCATGGCATGTAGGGAAGATGCAGTTTCCTCATCTACCCTATGAAGTCAGATGAGTTTACTTACACAAATGTCAGGAAAAAGCCAATGCAACTCCAGAGATACCTCCATGTTATTGTATTCCAATGTGAATACAAAAGCTGTGATAAGTAACATCCAAATCAGATATATTATTTAAAAAGAAGATTCGTTCAGTACAATTTAGAAAAGGAAACATTAATAATGGTGACTTTCTGTATGAGCTAGAGTAGCACTTAAGAGACCAAAATTTCCCATGTACTCATCTCAAATGCTGAATCTAAGACACCTTGGACCTTGTTTTTATATGTGCTGAGCAGACAATAGTCCACACTTGTGCAAGTCACGAGGTTCATGAAAGTCATGGCTTTCATTTAGGAAACGAGACTGGTTTCCCCTTACACGTGCAGAAATCAAGACAACAAAAATAATTTTTTAAGATGTTGGTCTTGACCTTTCTCTGCATGGGAAAGATGATAATCACCGCGAGTGAGAAGAGCCTCGAGGCAGCCCCTCCAGGGAGGGAGGGGGTAGCAGAGTGCTATGTTGTTCATGGAGATGAGCAATGCCCACTGTACTGCACACAATGCCAACACTTAGATCATTTCTCACCCACCTCTGCGTTCCTCCCTAATCTACATTTCTGTCTCCTGTGTCTTTCGCAGAGCTTTTCACACTCCTGTTTATTGCAACATGTATACAGGAGGTTCCATAACAACGTTAGAGTCATTTAATTCTTCCACCCAGCACAGCTATATTAGAAACCGTTAAAACATTTCACCTCTTAAAGTAATTTCTTGTCTCAGACAGCCACTGTGACACTTCTTATAAACTCAACGCCTACTCTGCTTATTCAGGGAAGATTCCTTGTGAGTGCTGAATCAAGTCTAGCCCTCAGATCCTGAGCTGCAGTTAGAACAGCCAGTAGCCACAGCAGATGCAGTCCGTAGGTGATAGCAGAGCAGTGCTCCTAGACCTTGAAAAGATGAACTTTTTCCTGCAACAGAGGTTCGATCTGAACACAGAACCTCTGTTTGACTCTAATCCCAGTGCTGAGCTAATGTCTCTAATGGCTTCTCAAGAGCTACCTTGTGCACACTCAGGGAATCAGCACTTCTGAGAGCCTTTAACCACCAGAACCAGAGTAGCTTTGCTGCAGTAAGGAAATGGAAGTAGGAGATTTGAGCAGCAAGGAGAGAAGAGCTTCTGTCTTGGGCACTGATTTAGAATACTCATAGTCCAGGCTGGCTTCCCAATTCCTGCACAGACTTACTAAATATTCATAAAGATATGACCCTTTCTTACACCTGATTTGGAGAGTAAACTCTTGGACAGAGAGACTCCTGCATGTTATATACATGTGCTTTTCACTTGTCTTTATGAGATTCTGACTCATAGGGTAATTTGAATAAATTTTGAGTCGGGTGGCTGAGCCAAATAAATCAGAATTGGACTGAAATTGGTTTGAACTGATCCATAGTAGAGATATATGGATTTTATTTGCATTCACAAGAAAAGCTGTAAAATGTTGCTCTGGTTTGTGGTACATACATTACTCAACACAAAATGAAATTCTTCCTCCTTATAGTGACAAAAAAAAGTTAAATAGTAGATAAACATTATAAAATAGCTTATGGTAGTGGCCACCTCTTCTGCAAACAGAAGCACACATGTAGGCAGTATAAAACCCACATCTGAAAGGATGTGAACATTTCACACAGGAGCATCTTCTAAAAGCTGTTTTACATCCACAGGTTTAGTCAAAGGGAGGAACTCTGTCTGATGTTGTGATCTATTTTGATCTTGTTGTAAAGCCAATGTATTTCTGACATGCTGAAATAGTTCCTTTCTATGTTAACAACATTACCATAATTTTTGGTTCAGCCAAACCATACTGCAAAGTTAATGGACAGTTAATCACTCTAGAGGTGAAAGAGGTCAGTTGTCAGCATCTCTTATTACTGTTTGTGGTTTATTTGAACTATTCAATGGACTTCTATAAATAGGATATAATCTCCTATTGAAATCTACAGAGAGTGGAAAAAGCACAGAAATGATACCAGCCTCCTATGTACTGTTATAGAAGGACTTAGAGTGATGGGAGTCTTTTTGCTGCAAAATAGTTCTTGTGAAGTCTGAAACAAATGTAAGTTGACTCACGCAAGAAAAATTGAATCATAAAGAATAGCTACTTAAACAGAAATGAACCCAAACACCTTCATTAGTGTCTGCAAATTGTAAAATTGACTCTAACCACCATATGAGCTGACCAATCCCCACAGAAGGAGAAAGAAGAGCTAAAAACAGGAAGAGAGAAGGCAGATGGGACAAAGAATCAATAGTAATAATAAAGACTTTTAACTCTGCTGTCTTCAAAATGAAGACTTTTTTTGAGGTCTGCAGTCCAATTTATGCCACATTGTCTGAGAAAACACGTCAAACTTTTGAATACACATCATGGTGCAACATGGAATTCTAAACAAATACAGGGTTGCATTTCCCATCTCATCCCAGAAAGCAATGCATCTTTCTTCATCTTTTCCTAATGTTCTTCTGTGCTTCTTTGTCTTCTTGTCATCCTAATTCAGGGTCTGTCCTGTCAGATGCTGAGCTCACCGTGGTGCTAAGTGCTGAGTGCTCTTGAAGCCATTGTTCACTTGAGTTTTGTCACAGGGGCTCTGTTTTCCTTGGTTTCCAAAGGTTTCCTGATGGCCAGCAATGTTATATGGTGATAAGCAATAGTATGAGCTGTTCTTCAGAAGGAGAGAAAGATGAGGCAGAGAAGGAAGGAAGGAAGAAAGAACAGAAGAAAAGGGGGGAAAAGGAAGAAGAAGGGTTAAGGGGAACAAAGAGAGGGAAGGAGTGGAAAGAGAATTGCTTCCTGAACAGTATTTTTTCTGGAAAATCCCAGTTCTGGCAAATGCCACTGATCGATTGCAGTGTTGAGTATTCAGCAGTCACTGAGCACTGGACTGTGTCATTTCCAGTGTGCCATAAAAGCATGTCCACTCACAATGGAGACAGGAAGGACACTGTGTGACTCCTGTAGGACAGCTGTGCAGCTTTGCCAGCTGCAATGCTGTCATTACACCCCGATGGAATGTAGGACAGACAGGAAAACCCAAACCTGTTCCTTGCACTCTCCCTTAGTCTGACCTGAGGGGAGGAAGGAGCATTGACTCACCAGGAAATATGAGTGATATATTCTATGGGAATGGCCTTTGCTGCTGGTGCAGCTCCTGGATTAGCCACGTGCTGCCCTTTTTCTCAGTTTTGCTGAGCACACCACTAGTGCCTGGGGCCTTTGTCTTCCCTGGGCTGGGACAAACCAGTTCATCTCCTTGAAAGCAGCCCCTTGGGGTGTAGAGACTGGAGAAACAAAACAAGCCAACTGGAAAAGAGTTATCATTGTGTGGTGAAATGTCAGATGGAGTTGTGGTGATAAGGGTTCATTCTCCTCCATGGAACCTGTTCTTAATACAGGCTGCATGTCTGGACTTCTCCTCAGGCAACCTTCCTTCATATGTGGGTCTGGTGAGAGTGCATCAGGTGCTCTGTTTTTTACACCACTTAGAGGTTCATGGCAGGTGGTGTAATCTCTCTTGAAATAGGGGTCATAATAAAAGAGTACCAAAAATAAATGCAGAGGAGACAAGTTAGTTGTCATCATTTCCAAACTAAGAAAGAGAGAGCTATGATAACTAAGCATTTGCTTCAAAAAAAGACAAAGGTGGATATTAAAAAGGCCTCATAGGGGCATTTTAAATCTAAAGTTGAGGGTGAATAAAATGTTTCAAGACAGTTCTGTTAAGTCATAACCCTTCTTGTGTTTTTGTCATTTGGAAGCAGAGAAATGTAGAATTTTCCAAAGCATCAAAATTGATGTAGAAACACAAATATTAGTTGTTTTCAGCCATTTCAATATGGAATTAATGTGTAGGTACTAATATAATGCTAACATGTATCTTGGCAGCATTCAGCAGATGCCACAAGAAAATTTAAATTTTTGGTACAGCAAGATATGGATCAAGTACAAAAAAAGCACAATATGATGTCACTATATTTCCACTTCCTGGGCTCAAAGTAATCAGAAATAACCAAAACCTATTTTTTCAGTATTTCTGCTGCTGAGAAATA
This sequence comes from Entomyzon cyanotis, assembly GCA_024500445.1. Taxonomy (NCBI): domain Eukaryota; kingdom Metazoa; phylum Chordata; class Aves; order Passeriformes; family Meliphagidae; genus Entomyzon; species Entomyzon cyanotis. The sequence goes on along the minus strand of JAKEPQ010001015.1, from coordinate 21,768,052 downwards.
CTGCGTCAAGATTTGCTGAAAATAACCAGAGAGATAAATTCAGGACATTCCCTACCATCCTCATTTCTTACCTTGTAAAGGCTTACTGTGTATGTACCTACATCTGTCCTACCAGAACATCCTGAGAGTTACTTCATATGCAAAGGAACTGATTTACCTTGCCAAAAGCACAACCTGCTGCTGCTAGTGCGTGAAATTTGTCAGATGAGGCAGATACTTGAGAATCCCCTTCCACTTTGTTGAATCCATGAAGATTAAGCTGACAAATGAACATTTGCATGGACTCAGTTTCAAAACTTTGCAGAAGTCCTCTCCTTCTCAGCACTTTATTTTTGAAGAACCTTTAGCAACTACTATGCAGTTTCCAGCATCACCCCACCAAATTGACTGGAACCAATCGCTTCCATTAAGTTTCCAGGGTTTCTTCAGGAAGAAGAGGGATGAAAAGCTTTGCCAGGGCTCTCTTAAAAAAAATTAGCCCCTATGCTCATGGTCCAGGGTTGATCTGGCAAAACTTGATCAGAATTTTCTTCTAGTAGACATGCAAAAGGAGCAGCAGCAGCAGCTTTTCTATTACATACTGGAGGGACAAGAGAAGTTGAGACTGCCAACTCAACTGTCTTGTCTGGAACAGAAATGCAAAGATGTTTCTGAGGAAGAAGGCTCCATTTTCAATCTGTTTTCTCAGTTTGACTAAGATCTCCAGCTGTGGCCCTTTACCTGACCAGTCAGGCTTTGTCCTGCTAGACAAGATGCAAGATGAAAAGCAATGGTGCCAGCTGCCTGAGGAGCCCAGCTAATAGTTTTCAAACGTCACCACAACACCCATGGTCACATCACAGTGTGGCCTCTGTCTTTTGGCAAAATGAAGCAAGGGGAGAAGTTGCTAAATCACACTGGTTGCTTTTCATTTATCAAGTTGCAGATGTTTGGAGCCAAGGGTCAGGAAGTAAATAAAACTGTGTTTGCATTTCATAAGTCCTGAAAGGTCAGTGCTGCATCCAGTTGCCTCTGGGAGCTGGTCCCCCAGGAGGAAGAGGGAAAGTGTTAGGAGTAGCAGTGCCCCAAACTCGAACTTTTTCAGCTGGGCACCTTTCACCCATGCAAAAATGTTTGTACACTTTTTGTTCTTGAGGTGAAGCTCCTGTTGCATTGCCTGGGCAAAGAGCTTTGAGCAGCAGGGCTGGGGCTGCAGCCACTGCCTGACTGCTGTGCTTGTGGGGCTGCTTCTCTTCTGGGCATGGCTTCTCCTTCTCCATGTGGCACCCTGACTGGCACCTCCTGGCCTCCTTTATTTATCTGGGTTCTCCAGCTAAAAGAAATGATGCTAAAAGAAAACAGAAATCTGTTTTCTGTGGCTCCCCATTTCTTCTGTAGAATAACCCAGCTTTGTGGTTTCATTAGCATTGCGTCTGGTACTGAGATGATGCTCTCAGCTTTCAGCAGTGGCTGCTCTGTAGGATTTACTGTAAGTAAAAAGTTACCTAAGTACATTTTCAAAATGAAATAAACAAGAGCTATTCATTCCAGCCCTTTCTTGGGTTGGCTTCCAGTGCTTTTATTTGGTATTTTCCCTTCAGAAACCCAACCAGCAAAATCAATGATGCTCTACTGAGCTTTTAGATTCAACCCTTTCTGCGGGACTGCATGACTTTCAATAAAGAAAAAATTTGATTGAGTGCCTGTAGGAGTCAGTGATTCTCTTCCCTTCAGCATTTGGGTTCAACTCCATGAGTTTTGTGAAGCACTAACAGCAATGTGAGGACAATGAATGTGAGCCCAAGAAGTACTGGAATATTAAGGGCAGAGCTAATAAAAGCTGGAAGTTTGGGCAGAGCAAGAAGGGTCTCCCTGAGCTGCCTGAGCACTTGGAAGGCCTGGCCCAGATCGACACACAGAGCAAACTGGACTTTGTTATTCACCTGCAGGGACAGGATGTGATGGAAAACAAAGGCTGTCCATGCAGGAGAAACTGTGGCAGGGCCAAGCTGAGCTGAGGCAGCTGCAGACAAACTGCAGCAGGAGCTCAGACAGTGACTGTGTCACAGAATAGCCACTCAAAGGACAAGTAACCTATACGGTGTGTTGGTTTTATAAAAATTAACCTTTAAAACAAATAAAAATTTACATTTTAGCTATTTAGTTCTGTCCTTCTCCCTAAATATAAGAGCCAAAGCCATCAATACAGTCCCGATACCCTAGGGTGGTCCTGGCTTGGGCTTGTGGGCAAGAAAGCCCTTGTTGTTTTCTGTGCTGCTGCTTCCCTGCACCATGTTGGACATCACTGTAGCTACTGTTGCCCTCCATTTTCTGGCTTGTGCCATGGGCAGGACTGGCCTCACCACTGCCAAATGCTTGGAGCTCTTCCATTTGCAGGGAGGTACCTGTTCATTCATCCTGTTTGCATTGCATCAGCTTGTTAAAAGAAAGGCTGGTCCAGTATGCTTACATTAAATGTGGATGGAAAAAATTGTACCTACCCAGTGGAAACTGATTTGAATTCAGCAGATTGTTTAGCACCTTGTATGTAAATCCTTGCTTTCAATCTTTGAATAGTACAAGTGAAAATAGGAAATGTGGAAAAAAGTACTTCCTCAGCAACAGAAGGGATTTTGAACTGAATTCTGGAAGAGAGAACTTAATAAGTTTCTGTCCCAGACACAGCTGAATTTCTAATTTAGGTGTACAATAAAAGACCTGGTCTGTAGCCTATTCAAATCAGGTCTTTTTCTTTGAAAAAATAGGAAGGTATTTTCCTTTGGACACAGCAAGGTAACATATGCAGGCTATAATTTGTGTTTCCTGCTACAGTTGTTAGACTTTTGGGGATTTTTAATGGATTATCTAAGTGACAGAGGAAGAGCCAAAACTTATTTAAGGAGGGATGTAATTCACTTTATGCGAGTCTTCCCGGGGATTTATCTGGTCTATTATTCTGAAATTATTCTGATTATTTCAAATGTAAGCAAAATAATTAAAGGCTTTCAAACCCTGCTAATACTCAAAATTGGTGCAATAATTTTGCACTTACTGATGAAAAGGCTTCCATAATTTTAAATGCTTAAACATATTAACATAAAATATTTGACTGTAATCTCATCCTTCTGTAATGATTTGGAAAACTGAGTGCTGTAGCAGTTATTCCAAATGCATTTGCCTGCAATACAGCTAATGTCTCAATTAAACTTCATCAACCAAAATTCATCAACATTAATGCTCACAAGTGTGTTATGAACACTTTGAAATGTTTGAAAATTAAAATGAAAAATAAACCGTCAGTGTTATTTCAAAAACAACCTGTCAAGACTCCCTTCTTAAAGACAGAATTTATCACTGAGAGCAGGTTTGACCAGGTGGGGGCTTTTTAAACCTACTTTGTTTGAGACAGAACTTGACAAACTCCCTGAAGTTTTTTAGAAAATTCAAGGCCCAACCTTCCCTTTTTACAGCTTAAAGTATCAGGCAAATGGCTCCAATTCACCCCATGTTTGAGGGGAAAAAACCCTCTGAGAATCATTTAAGCATTAAGAGTGGGAGAGCATAGTTTTGAGGGAGAAAAAGATGAGTGTCATTGATTGGGAGAAAAAGATGAGCGTCATTGATCAGGTTTTTAACAGAAAATGAAGTGCAGTATGGACTTCAGGCATTATCTATCTCTGGAAAACCTGGTAGATGACATCTCTTAACAAATGCCAGGCAAATTTCATCAACAGAAAATTGTCCAGCACTCTTTCTACAAGGATCCTCCTCCTTTTTCTGGATGTCCGAATGCTGAGACTCATTTTGTTTCCATGTAAATGCAATTGAAATGTGTGTTCATATTGACAGCTTGTATCTTAGGGACTCCAACCTCCTTCCATCCATCTTCCATCTGAAATGAAAATCTGTTTGTTCGATTACCTTAGGATGCAGAAGCTGCCCCAGCACTACTTTACCTCTAAGGGGAAAGGGAAGAGCCCCTCTTTTGTCAGGGCTGTAAGGACTCCCCTGGTCCTCACAGTATATTTTTCTTGGATGCTTTGGAACTGTAGATGCTACTAAGAGTCTTGCCATAGAAGTCAAGTTTTCCATCAGAGAGCAAACAAGCTGGGAAATATGGGAAAACAGAGGCAAGGAGTGTTACATTTCTGTGGAGAGACTCAGATGGCCAGCAGCCAGCAAAACCATCACTGCAGCTGTTTAGTTAAAAAAAAAAAAAAAAGAGAGAGAAATGTAATATTTGATGACAATCTAATGTCAAATTCCATGACATCACCTGCCTCCAGCTGCTGATTAATCATGTGAGAGAAATTACTTTGGATATGAAAGAGTGTGAGTCTAGCTATTGGGACAAATAACTGAGCTCAGAAAGGAAGGAGGAGGAAAGAACTTATCAAGTGTTTGGTGAAATAATTTATTTTAGAACAGCCCCCAACCCCCAATTCTCTCTGCCCCTGTCAAATTCACTACTAAATCCTCATGGTCTGAGTCCACTCCTATAAAATTCAGTCTTTTCGCTTCCATGGAATTACTACAGGTTTCTCCATGAGCAGAACTATCTATCAGCTTGATGGACTGAAGGTGAGAAAATGGCAAGGAGGGAACATTAAACCACTGACAATTTAGAAGTTTCAGTGAGGATGAGCAGGGAAAGAGTCACTGGTGTGTGTCTCAAGAATTTTGAGGAGGCTTCCCAGGGTACTTACCACTTCCAGTAACATGGCCATTTTGTCTCTCATTCACATCATCTCAGCTTTCAGAAGTGTTCCTAAGAGTTCACAGAACTTGTGTATACTTGTCACTTTCCATCCAGGTTGATTTCCCTGGGAGAGTAGGGGAATGTAACAGTGCAGGTACTTCAGGGCTTTCAGGTTAGGAGTTGGGAAGTGTAAGAGGCCATGTAAAAATCTCTGCAGGTGAGATCACTGTTTAGGCAGTAAATCTGCTGGCTGTCCTTTTGTTAGTTGTTAGAGTTCATCTCCTCCTCTCTGGTGCTCTTAAGTGTGCAAAGGAAAGCCTTCTGCAGAAAAATGGAAGCTGATTTGTAAAAGACTGGAGCGTCACCTGTTATTCTGATGTCCCTTCCAGTGTCCCTCCAACAACTATAATGGAATGACATCCAGGGGAGAGTTGTGCCCAGCTGTTGAGCAGTAGAACAATGATGAGCTCCATTCTCTGGTTCATCACTGCTGCACCACTTTCTAGATTGCTAAGGCAGCCTCCAACTGTCCTTGGATATTTCAAATCTGAGTACACTCATGTGATATTTCCTCCCAAAACAGGTCCCAGCCTAACTCGACAGCCTCACATAGGATCTGTTCCTGCAAATAATCCAAATTTCCATTTGTCTAACTTCGAAGTCTGTTCCATCCACTGTAATGAATTTTGCCTGCCCCATTTTCCTCTTCATCTCTTTTTAAAACAAATGAAATGGTAGATCATTCCCTGATGGCCACTGTTGCTGGTGACGCAAATGACACCTCACTGGATCCTGTAAGTCTCGTTCAGCCCCATCCATCATCATCACGGGGAAGAAGAGAGGTTAGGCAAGCTGCCTCTTAATGAAAGATAGGGCTGTAAAGAGGGAAAAGTATTTCATTGTTTCAACATTGTTTTCCTTTTAGGAAATGCCACATATGTAAAACAGAAGGAAACAAAACCGTTGGGGTTTTTTATTGTGTTTTGTTTGTTTATTTGTTTTTGTTTTAACATAAAACACTTGCAATCCAGTCCAAAAATTATCTTGAGAAGAGTTAAAGAAATTTGCTTGTGTAGCTAAGGAATGAAGTGAGTGTCTCTGCCAAATGATGGGTGTTTCCAGGATACTGTGTCTCCTATCAGAAAGGGTTATTCCAAGGCATTTCTCTGGCAGCTTTTATTAATCTCCCTTTCTCTGAGCCAGAAGACAGGAAGATGTCAGACATCTGTGCTCTTGCGCTGTTCCCGTTTTCCTATTCAGGACAAGGCTGTCCTCAGCCAGTGGGAGAGAACATAAGGGAACTGGCAAAGCTCAAACATTTTGTCAAAGGGAGACACATTTGTAAAGTTAATCCTTAGTGCTCTGTCCGGGTGCTCTCTTCCCGCTCCTCATAAAACAGTCCTGAAGAAAAACAGTTTCATTCTGTTCCCAGTGGAGAGAAAACCACGATGGCTGCCAGCTTCTCCAGTGCCTCCAGCTGGGAGGAGGCAGGCTGTGTCCACACAGGGTGAAGAGACATCATTTCTGCCAGCCTCAAAGAAGCCACCATCTCTGAGGGCAAAGCTGCCCACGTGGCACTGGAGCCAGCAGAGCTTCACCTGCTCTCCTGGTCTCTCCCATTTCTATGCTCTTTCTGTCCAGGCAGGTGTCTCTCTGTCCCATTCACCAGACAAGTCCTGCTCTTCTCAAACAGCAGAAGCTCATGGGCAGAATGGCTGGTTTGTGGGTGCAGGCCCAGCTGGAGGGAGCCGTGTGGGAGATCCTCACCAGGGAGGAGTTGAGCCTCTCTGCTGTGCCCCTCTGTAGCTTTGTCTTCTGCCAGCTCTGCCTGGCTCAGACCAACCTGAAGTCCTACCTAACCCAGTCTGGAATGCTGCTGTCAAGGATTGTGGGAGAATCTGGTTCAGACATCTAAGGCTACAGGCTCTATGGGTGTGCCCAGAAAGGAGGAGAGCAAAGGATGGAAAAGGAGTGAAGAACAAGAGGGAAGTAAACAGTGTTTCTGCTGAGGATAAGCAGGCCCCACATCCCTCCTCTTCTGTACTTGCTTTTGCATCTTATTAAGTTACTTAGGCAAATAGGTGAATTCTCCTGGGAAGGAAAGAGCAGCCAGCTGGAACTCTGTGGTATCAGTCCCCATCCAACAGGAAGTGGGGAACAAATACATAACATTTAGGAACCACTAATGCTGCAGTCTAGCTCATCAGCCCCCACTCAGCAAGATAGGAAATGGATGGTTAATATCTCCCCTCTGAGCCAGTTCTTCATCTTCCCCAGCTATAGTGTGCTTTTAGAGTTCTAATTTCAAGCAGACAGACCAAGAAAAATCTTTCATCTTTTGCAAAGGAAAAGAAGGATGGGGAACCCCTCCCTTGGAGCACAGAGAGTCACAAAGAATGGCAAATTTCATGGTGGTGTGAGGGACCATCCCAGCTCTTGACATCTGTCTTCTTACTCAGGCACCTAAACATGGGTTTAAATTATTCAATTCAGTTACATAGTGGTGAGAACTCCAGCTCTAGTGTTGCCTGATGTTAGAGAGCTCATGGCAGTGAAGTGGGAAATGCCAGTGGCCTGAAACTCTGCAGTAGTGACTTAGAAATCTTAGACAAGTGCCCTCTCAGAGATAAATGACTCTGTCGATTCAGGAGCAGCCTGGAAATACCTGAGGCAGGAGGAAGGGCAGCACAAGAGGGAGGCTTGTCCTGGGCATACCAGCCAGCAGAGGTGGGAGCACAGCAAAGGAAACTATGCTGCATTGGTCAATTTGTTGTTCAAACCCAGAACTGGGGAGGCAGCTCAGAGAGCAGTTCACAGCTCCAGGAGTGGTTGTCTCCAGAATACTCCAAGAGTGGTTATCTCCAGAGCTAGGGCAAGGGGCAGCAGGGAGGTAAGGCTCTGACTAGTGTTAGTTGGAGCTGGAGAAGCTTCTCTTGGTGCTATTAAAATGCCCCGTTATTATGTCTGGACATATTTGTGTGTATGGATGTATGCATGGAAACTTGTGACAGTTCTGAAAATATCCTGGGTGGACATGTATGCTGTTCTTTCCATAAGGGCTTTACTTACCTCTAGCTGTTCAGAGGAAAAGCGTGATCCAGCCTGCAGATCTGTCTTTCTGGGAAAGATGTTCTTGCTTGAAGCAATTTTATGTGCAAGGCTGGTGTTTTCCAGTGACTGCTATAACACAGCTGCTTTTCAGGGTCAGGGTCTGCTGACCTTTGCAATTTGTTGCATAGCAATGAACAGTGCTGCATACAGAAAACAGCACAGATAATACTCTGCTGTCTGGCAACATCATTTAGGAATATTTTCATAACTCTATTGCTTTAGATATTTAAAATTGCAAAGCATGAACCTAGACCTGCTAGTTTATTTAACTGTGCTGCACTCATTCAAAGTTCAGCTTCTTTCCTTTCACAGGCATAGGAACAAAGGTAAACATCTGTCCATCATAGTAATATTATGGTAAATACTTAACGTAAATTATTATACCATAAGCAAAAAATAGATTCCTGGAGAAAACCAAAATGCTTTATTTTAAATTAAATGGCTACAACTCAGTATGAACTTTAAAATTATTAATTATGTCTTCTTCAGTGCCCTCTCTCTCCCAGTTTTTCAAAACACAGATATCACTTATTACAGAGTGGAAACTTAGATGGCATTTCTTGTGATTCCATGCTCATCTCATCCCTAAAAGGTGCAGTGGAATCTCACAGCCCCTTCATATACTACTGATTCCAAAAAAGTCTATGTTAACACTGCCCACTTGGAAAACAGCCTGTCTTTTTCCTGCTGTGATCGTAGCTATCTCAAATAAATGCAAAGCTGCTCAATTATGGCTGTGTGGTCACAGTCTAGTGGAGTAACTGTGGCCCATGAAGAGGAAAAACTTCTTCAGATAACGAAGCAGTATTTGAGTTGTAATTGTTTTATCCCCTCAGCCACAGACCTGGGTACAACTTTTAGTAGCCTCAGTGGGGAAGGATTCCCCTTTATAGTTTTAGTTTTACTGAACCTCAATAAAACTCAACAATACTTATTTGATGTGCTCCTGCTGCCTGTAGTTTGGTCTGTGCAAAAAAAGGAAACATTTACACTGAATCATGGGTTACTCCCAAACATGTACATATGTTTATATTCTTATTATCTGCAAATAGCAACTGTGGGCCAAAGTGCCCATGTAAAGCCCTGCTCCAGCACAGAGGACCACAGCTGTGGCACACACCAACTGCAAAGCTGAGCTCTTCCCTGACATCCAGAAAAAACCAGGAAGGGTGGCACTGAAACTGCTGGCCATATCCAGACATAAAACCAGGCTTTCACATCAGACCTTCACATCTTCACCCTGGGGAGTTTACTAGCTGAGGAAAAGGTACCACAGCCATATATGCATTGCATCAAGAGGAAATGTCATATCCTGTGCTTGTTCAAGAGTTCTTAAACATTCTTGCCTATAGTGTGTGTATATAACTCCTTGTTAGAGTAATGCACTATGCACATTTTCCACATATACATCTTAATCTCTTGAGCTCTGTAACAGTTCTCCAAAGTCCTGCTGCAAATCCTGAAGCCTGTGAGCCAAACTGATGTTCTTAGCTCACCACTAAAGCTCTGCATACGTGTGCTGTGCATGGATGTGTGGGATGTATGTATCCCTTCCTCCAAGGACCCCAGGTGTCAATTAACCTTCAGGCAGGTCACAGCCACAAAGTCCTCAGGAGACACAGGATGTCTCAGCCCATCCTGCCTGTTCTGCAGGGGGGTAGGTGGGCAATCACCTCATTGCTCAGGCCCCACGGCGCAGCAGGGGCAGAGCCAAGAACGGATCACTGAGATCTTTGGCTGCCTTTCCTGGCTGTGCCAAGCCATAGGTCTTGGTGCAGCACAGGGCGAGGTGCAGCCAGGAATGCGTGGAGGAGGCTCCCAGGAACAAAACTGGTTCTTTTGTGCTCTGGGTGGATGTACAAGCTCAGGCAGACATAGGTGCAATACACAGACTGTCCTAAATCACAGTGACTTGCTACAGGTGCCTTTGCAGAGCTGTGTGTTCTTGCTCCCTGAACAGGAGCTGGCACAGAGAATATTAACCAGTCACTGCTTAATTTTGCCATTATATTTGTTCCTGTGGGGTCGAGGGAAGGAAGAAAATGACTGGGTAATCCAGCTCAGAGATCCCTGAGAGGTGGGAAAACCAGCTTCTTTCTGACCTGTTTTACCACTGAAGGAAGGCAAAAGGGCTGGTGCAAGATAAGCATCCAGTGGCCTTTCCTCAGGCCTCTGTTTCCCCTGCTGGCCGAGACAGGGCAGATGTGTCATGACTGTGACAGCCACTTTTCTGAACAGAGATAATTCTTAGCACATAATTCAGTGTTGTGTTTTCACTTGTGTCCTCTGTGGCTCTTTTTCTTGTAAAATATTAGCCAGATTTATTCTCTGCCATGCTGGCGTAAACACAAAGTCAGTCTGTTGACTATAGAATTACTCTGTATTTATCCTTTATTTCTGTATTTTACATAAGTCTAAGACTGAACTCACTGGTGAGGAAATGCTGTCAGATACTGACTTCCACTGCGAGGATGCTGACGGTCCTTCTGATGCTGGATGGGATGAACAGTGACATTTAAGACAACTCATCTTTGAAACACAGGGATGGCTGTCTTGCCCAACCAGTCCGAAACATAACAGGGAGTAATAATTTAAAAAATGAATCTTATAATAAAGGAGGAATGGAAGGAGGATGGTACATGAGGACTGTAGCTAGGTTTTGATTAAATTGTTATGATTTTTTTTGGTTTGTTTTTACAATTGGATTGATGCTAAGTAGATTGGGGATTCTGTCATGTTCTACCTTTATAAGGCAGCCCACACCATATTAATTGCATGTCTTCAAGGATTTAAGTGGTAACAATGACCAGTATCTACCATGCAAGTGTCCTCCCTTCTCCATGGAAGGAGGTATTTCTGCAGTACAGGATCTTGTTTCAGGAGGTGTTTTGGATTTGGTTTTTTTGCCTGCTACTGTGGTTTGGACTGGGGAAGAGATTCTTCTTCAGTTCAGTATATGTGGACCAGGACCTCAACTCGACAGGCAGAGGGTGCAAAAAATAGCAAGGGACAGTTCCACTTGTGCTTGAGAGGGTCACCAGCATTGTACTGATCTACCAGGGCTCCCCTATTTTGGAGGGTAATGCCTGGGAGCAGGCCTGGACAAGAGTCAAAGCAAAATGTTAGCCAGGGTGACAGCAGAGGCTGAAAGGAGAAAAACAGCCTTGGCTGCATTGTCCACTTTTTCTCTCCAGCATTTGCCTCCTGTGCAGCTGACCTCCCCTCCTGCCCTCTCATCTGGCTCCAGTGGGGCACAGGGACTCCTGCTCCCACTGCTAGCCAAACCTCCTGTTCCTCCCACTCCATCACACATGGCAGGGCTGTCCCATCACTCCTACAAAAAGCCACCTCCCCGCAGTGATCAGCTGCCCTGGGCCCACAGGCAGAGCAGCTGTAGCCCATGCTGCTCATGGGGCACAGTGAGCACAACTGGGACAACTATTTTTAAATGAAACATGATAATTAACATGTCTCCCTTCAAATACACAGAGGTACTTGACAGAGGTACTTGACAGCTGTGGTATTTCTTTCCCTAAACACCTTTAGTCAGTGTGTCAGTGGGAGATGTTACACAGTTAGGACAGCTCCATGCCCTTCTCCTGAGTGTCTCTCCTCGCTTTATTTCACACTAAATACATTCTGCAGTGGCTATATGCCCTTCCTAAGTGGAAGATCCTGTTCATTTTAATGGAGATCCTGTTCATTTTAATGGCTCCACTCTTCTGAAAAGGACGAGACAAAAGTTGGCTGGATCAACTGTTTGGCCTAACCCAGCCTGTTTCAGTATCCTCAGGCACTGTAATGATTTTCTTTGAAAGCAGGAAGTAAAAATTCTAATTAAGAACACAGCTTAAGGAGAAGCAAGATCTTTTAACACCCGACATTGGAGCTTTACTTGAAGAATGTACACTGAGATTGCAAGAGAGTCAGAGTGGAAGGATCTTTTTGTTCTCTTTGTACAGCACCTAAGGCAATGCTGCCAAAGCCACAGAGAAGGCTCCTCGGCAACATCAAGTAACTACAGCAGTGCTAGTGCCCAGAGACATCTCTCTGTGTCTGTGAAAGCAACTTTTCTCTTTTCTTGCTTCCATCCTTGTCCCTGGACTGGACTAGTAACCTGTGTCAGTTTGTGTTTTCCACTTAGGGTGACCTCAAACACTTGGTTTCCACTTGATTGGAAACAAGTGTGCTGAAAGCTGTCTGCTCTTTCTTCACCATACAATGTGGACTGCTGCCTGCCTCCAGTCTGGAAACAATTATTTCCCTCATGTACCTACTGGTTCTGAACAGTCAGAGACTTATCCCTAGAACTTCTTTTCTTCTTTGCACTTTTATTAGCCGTTTCCTTTATAAAGAAAAGCTTGTCATTGTATATAATACCCACAGAACAGTTCTAGCTCTGTTACTTGACAAAATTGCTGCCACGTTTTAAGACCAGGTCTCCCGTAGGGAGTTCTGTATCTGTAAATGTGCCATAGTGAATTCACCACTCCTTTGTCCTGTTCTTATAGGACGAATATCTGATGGTGCTTGAATTTGTGGGACTTTAAGAAAGGGTGGGACTTAAAGCACACGTTGCGGTTACAGTGGTGTAAATATTCTTAAACAACCTCAAAGAATGGTCAAAACATCCACACACAGATGTGCAATGGTGCTTGCAAGTATATGCAAGCTGTTTTAAAAAACAACGTACCTGTTTATCTGCCTATATTCCTGGATTTATTCTTTCTTTCAAATATTCCTACTTTTGGATGTGTATCTGCAGATACAAGGGAATGTGAGCAACAGATGACCAGAATCTGCAGATATTTGCACACAGGGGTAAGCTTATGCCATGAATAGTGCCATTATACTCAGCAGGGTCACTTCTCTCAGAGAGATTGATCTCATATTTTATTTCACGAAGACTAGTTCCTGACTAAGCGCAGACTGTGAGGAAACGAGTTGGAGTGGAAAGGGTCTATAAATTTCTTTTCCTGCACTGAATTCAAAATAGCATTTCTCTTACTGGAAAAACAAACATAAGCTCATTTTGGGTGTCTCTGTCTGCCTGCCTGTGGGATTGGCAGTCCACACCTTCTGCCAATTTGGAGACCTTTCTGCCCCCGTTTATGCTCTAGAGGTTATAGCTTAATTACAAAAAAGCTGATCTGCTGTGACATCAATTTCCCTCTCTAGGGAAAATTCCTAGCTGTGAAATCCTAGCAGAGGCAAATTGCCGTTCTTTTTTCTTTTTCTTTTTTTTTTCCTTTGGCCAGTCCAGACCAACCCCAAAGCTGCCATCTGGGTTTGACCTTGACTACTGCTTTGAGAGTGAATCGGAGAGCCTGCTCTCCTAAAGTGCTGACATACAGACAACTATTTCCAATGAGTTATCTTGATACAGAACTCAGGCTGTATGACAGCCAAGAGCCTGCTTCTCTTGCCAAGCAGGACCCAAGCCTGGGGGCTGCAGGAGCTGAGGAAGTGCTGTGTCCCTCCGTGAATCAAAAATGATGGACAGTGTCATCAATGAGTTAGCTGCAGTCCTGCCCAAACCTGGGGCAATACCACAGCAAGTCAATGTGCCAACAACCCTCTAGAGAGATGTGGGGGTCATCTTCCCTCCACAGGATGTGCTCACCCAAAGCCACGCAACCTGGCAGGGACGGTTTTGCGCCAACCTTAGGCTCGTGTGAATGACCAACGTGCTGAGAAGCAGCAAGACAGCCGTGGTGCGTGGGGAAGGGGGATGCCGGGGGAAATGGCTGCGTTAGTCGGTGCCTTCGAGCCGGGTGCGTGGGGAGGTGGGTGGCCTTTAGTTTCGCGTTCCTGGCGCTGCCGGCACCACCCTTTGCCTTGACCGCTGTGCCCCGGGGAGGAACGGAGCGGCCGGCAGCGCTGGGAGGTCGGGATGCGGAGGCGAGGCGGGGGATGCCCCCCCGCACGGGCGGTGCCGGGGCTGACCGGGGGCTCTGCCGGGCTCGCCGCGGGACCCGCACCGTACACCGCGGCCGCGGTGGAAAATGCCTCGTGTGTCTTTAACCCACAGCGGCCAAAGCACGACGGCGGTGGGGTTTTTTTTTCTTAGTTAACAATGGAAACTTTTTTTTTTTCAGTATTTCCCTCCAGCCTGAGCCGAGCGAGAAGAGCAAAAAAAAAAAAAAAAAAAAGAAACTTGTTCCGCTGAGTTCAACCCCAGACAGGCTCACAACTTCCTTCCTGCTCTCCTACACCCTCCCTCCGCACTCTCCTCCTCCTCCTCCTCCTCCTCGCCGCTCCTCTCCCTCTCCTCCTCCTCCTCCTGCTCCTGCTCCTGCTCTCTCCGCCTTTCCAGCCGCACCGGGAGCGGGCGCCGGGACCGCGGCGCGGAGCTGCCCGGAGCGCGGAGCCGCCCGCGCAGCCTTTGCCGCCGAAGCGCAGAGGGGCAGAGCCCGGCTCGCCCGGCCCCCCCGCGGGCGAGGAGAGGCGCTCGGAGCCGCGGAGGGAGCGGGACTCTCGGCAGCCCCGCGGCGATGGTTTCGGCAGCGCCCCGCGGCCGCCGGCGGGCGCTGCCGGGCGGCGCGCACTGAGGGCGGGCGCGGATCCCGACCCCAGGTAAGCGGCGGTGCCGGGGGTCACGGCCGCCTCTCCGCCGGGGGATCCCCGGCAGCCGCGCCGGGGGCGGTATGGGAGCCAGCCGGGCCCGGGGAAGAAGGGGCGAGCTGGGGGCGGGCAGAGGGGCAGGCTGCTGCCCCGGGGCGCCCAGAGTCTCTCCGAGCACCTTGTGCCGGTGCTCGCTTTCGTGCCCGCGCCAGAGTGCTGGGAGCGTTGCTGTGCCGGGGATCCCTGCAAAGAGTGACTGCCCGCGCCGCTTGGTCTCTTGGTGAGCCTCGCACTGCCTTCAAGCAGTGCTTGGAGGGATAGGAAGTCCTTTGGTCACGCAGCTGGGACTCCGATTAGACCTGTGGGTATTTACCTGCCAGGAGCCTCCCAAGGGGACGCACAGGGATACCGCTGATAGCATCACACACGAGAGGCATGTACACCCATAGCCAGAGTCAGCGCGCGGTGTGTAAACAAGTCTGTGTGCTCATGTGGGCAGTGTGTTTGTTCAGATCCCATGGGTTCCCATGCTGAGGCATGGGACAGGGACTGCAACTCCAGTGGCACATGGAGCAAACAGACATGATGGAAGGCTGAAGTGCACAAGGGCACGGAGAGCTACCTACAAGAGCAGAATCTCTCTCACCCGCGTACACAGTCACACACTCGCCAGAACAAACAGCACTGCACGTCTCTGCATGTGGGGTCCGGGCTGTGACTTGGCGGCAGTCAGAGCATTCGATGTCCCGGAAGGCAGATGTGCACAGGGGAAGCACATTTAGCCAGGGCGTGCATGAAGATGTTGCATGAAGCCGTGTTGTTGCATATGGTAAGGTAGGGGACTAGTGGAGGCGTGGCCCTATACCATACGAAACTCTGCAAGCAGGGAGTCTTCCTGGATATCATAGAACAGAAATTCATTCTTGAGATGTGATCTTGCTATAGGTGACTAACTGGAGGGTGATACATTTAAGTTGTTCGGAGTTTTTATCTGCCTTTAGAAAATGTCAGGTTTTGGGGTGAACACTTGAAAGTTGCCAACTTTCAGTTCACACCAGTTGACCATAACTCCCTTATTGTGTTGCGGGAATGGCTGCTGGCTGTGTGTCACCTCAGACACTGCTGCTGCAGCTGTGTCGACAGGCAACCTGGAGAGGGGGCAGGGAAAGCAGGGAAAAAGGGAAACAGCCCCAGACCTGACTTCCCCTTCGCTCAGATCCTTCTGATGACCAGGCTGGCCCGTGTTCCCAGGGGTGGCACACTGGGGATGCATGCAGGTGGGAGGGGCAGACAGGAAGGGAAGAGTCTGGCACTCGGCGTGCCCAGCTGGATGGTGAGCTAAGGGAGGGCACAGAACTACTCTCACTGCTTCTCTCTCCTCAGCTGTCCCGTTTTATGGAGCTGCGGGCCAGGGCCAGCCCAGCTCCCTTTTTTCCTGCTGGCGATGCTGCTGGTCCCATCGTGGAGAGAGCCTGGGCAACCGCGCAGAGCCTGAGCGCCGAGGCGGCAGTGGCGACGGCCCCCCTGTGCTCCCCGGCTGACTACTATGGCCGTGTACTGCTATGCGCTCAATAGCTTGGTGATGATGAATAGCAACAGCGAGGTGACAAGCGGCAGGAGCAAGACGCCGCCTCCTCCCGGACAAGTGCTGCCCAGGGGTCCGGAGACACCCGGCAGCTGCCGCTCGCTCCCTGTCTTCAGCCCGGCCCCGGTGCCGCCCCGCTCCCCGCGCTGTGGCCCCACTTTTCTCTTCCCACCGCTTGAGGAGCCCCCGCGGCAGCCAGGCAGCCCCGGGGGTCGGCGGGGCAGCCGAGGCGAAGAGGGACAGCCGGGACCCCCCATGGCACGGCAGCTTCAACGGGAGCTGCACAACGTGCAGGTGAACCAGAAAGTGGGGCTCTTCGAGGCACACATCCAGGCACACAGCTCTGCTGCCCAGCCACCACGGAGCCCCCGGCTAGCACGGTCACGGCCGGCCAGCCCCACGGCGCCAGTGGTGGGACTTGGAATTGGACCCCGGCCACGAGCCCACGGGGAGAGTGAGGCCCCTGATGCTGGTGGGGTGCAGGTTTGTCTGAGCACTGCAGAGCCCTCCAGGAGGCCAGCGATGGTAGTGGCAGAGAGCAGCAGCCCCCTGGAGCAGTCAGGGCCTGCACCACAACAAGAGAAGGTGGTGGTGGCCCCCACAGGACTTACGGGCCAGCACCCAGCCATCAGCGGAAGCATCCCTGCCGTCATCGTCACGGACCTGGGGGGCCCGGAGGAGGAGGCGGGCGCCGTGCCCCCCGGCAGCCTGCCCGTCCGGAAGCTCTCATCGTCCTCAGCATCTTCCACTGGCTTCTCCTCGTCCTGGGAGGAGTCCGAGGAGGACATCTCCAGTGACCCCGAGCGCACCCTGGACCAGACCCCCGCCTTCCTGCAGACCCTGGACCAGCAGAAGCCCCGAGTGGTGAGTCTTGCACCAGCCCTGGGGAGGTGGGATGAGGGCTGGTGGCATTACCGCTCTGGGGCACAGCTGCACTGGGAGGGCAGAGGTCTAGTGCAGCAGAGGTCTGCAGAGAAACTTTCCATTTGCTCAGTGGTGCTTGCTTTCCCTCACATTAAAAGCTTTCAGACCTGGAAAAAGGTCTGAAAAAACCTGGGAAAAGGGTTCCTACTCGGAAAATCCTCTCAGGAGAGAGGAGTGGTACCCGTTTCATTGGGCACAGTCCTTGCAGAGCTTTCCTGGTGCTGCAGAACTGCCTGCCAGCATGCTTAAAATACCATCCATGGACTGCAGCCTTCTGCTGACATGTGGTGACGAGCCTCAATTTTTCCTCAGCACAGCTTCCCTGGGTGCTGGAGGTTTCCCATGGTTTACATGAGCCTGAGGGAGAATTTATTTCCTCCCTGGAGTTGAAACTGTGTGGGCCAACTGTCTGTTCAGGTTCACACTGATGCACATCACCACAGTGTCTCTGTGTCTTTCACACAGAAGCAAAATTCTCCAGAATTTCCGGTAATTCCCCTTTTGAATAAAACTTCTTGCTTGTGGGGTATCTTACATTTTAGGTAAGCATATTTTTATTAGGTATTTATATTAAGTTCATTTGTTTCAGGATCTTTGTTGTGGAGCAGGTTGTGAGGCTTCAGGCGAGAGAAAGCATCAGTGTTGTGTTTCCCTTAGAGCAGAAAGGTTTCCCCAGAGAGGAGAGCTCTCAAGCGTTCTCCAAAGGCATGAGACAGTCATGCGATTTGTTGTGTCACTAGGGAAGTTCATTCCATGTCTGAGTGCATCACACAGAACGTGCTTTGCTCTGAGGTGTCACACCAGTTATCCAGAGGGCTTTGAACCACTTTAACCCAGTGCGGGGCATCCATCACGAGGTTCTCCAGCCAGCACATGGTCTCTCCTATCATCCAGCTCTGAGACATTACATTGATTTGAGCTCAGCACTGGAGCCTCCCACTGACAAACCCTGAAATATGCAGGACAACCTTGTGGCTTCTTAATTTAAGGAGTTTGATAAAGGCTCATCAACTTTCAGCGATGTGTTTCACTATGTTTAACTTCCTATATACACATGGTAGTGAAACTCTTGCTAAACTCAATGACACAGGGAAAACTGATGCAGTGAAACATCTAAGTGAAGGCATCAAACTTGGAAGAACTGAGACTGTGGCTTGTAAAATACTCAGCAGGCTGAAATAAGTATCTTTTATTTTGTGCTCCTTTTGTCCTGTTCCAAAAATCCAGGCTCAGTTCTGCTTAGGATGGAGCAGCAGCTGAGTAAAAGCACAGTTAGTGAAATTACTAGTCTGTAGTTCATTGTGTTTGCAGACAGTTTTGTATTTTGGGGCTCTCAACTGATAAATCAGCTTGTTCCCTTTGGGAGCTGCTATGATCCCTCTGCTGATTAAATTCTGGTTTTATGTGCATGAGCTGTAGTAATCTCTGCTCCATTCTCTGCGCTAATGACTGTTCCTAGTGCCAGATCCCACTGATTTGCTGCTGAAAACAGTTCAGTGATGGGCAAAAGCATGCCTGATGCTCCTGTGGAAAGCTTCCTGGGGCCTCAGGCTGACTCTGCACAACCTCCCGTGGCCTCCAGTGAGCTCAGCCAGGCCGGTGGCTTGGCAGTGAACAGGCAAGGCTCGTTTGTATTGCTAAAAGGTCTGGGTGAGAGCGAGCTCAGATCAGGTCTAAGATCAGAGTAACTGCTGGGCTCCATGGGACTACTCAAGCTAAACGAGATGAAGATCTGGTCCAAAATGTGTCAGGCAGCGTGAGGAGGTGCACTTGATTCTGTATTTCAGTTGCTGGAGTCTCAGCAGGAGCAGCGAGGCTCATTTACAGTGATACTTTCCACTGGGCTCCACAGGTCCCATGCAGGGCTGATCACTGACTTTGGCAGGTTATAGTCAACTTCTCAGCAGGATTGCGTGCAAATGCCCAGTAATTCAGAGTTGATTCATACAAATAACACCCAACTTTGTGTCCTGGTTGGCGATATCTTGTAAATCCATAACGACAGCAGAAGGCAGCTACTGAAGCAGTGTCAGGTTGCACACTCATTTGTTTTCATGAACTCACTGTTTCCTTTTAACAATGCACACGGTCTGGAAATGAGTTGTGTAATGAGGGAGAATGTGTGAGAAGCTCTCTCCACAACTCATGCATTGAGTCAAATCCTGGGAGACCTCGGCTGAGAGAAACCAACTTGGGGCCTCTGGGTTGAGTAGATAAACGCGGGGCAGGCAGAGAGCCCTGCCTGTGTGCACTGGGTGCTGCTGGCACAGGGGAGGCTGTTGTACCTGGAGGAGAGGTAATGACGAGCGGCAGGAAAGCAGTTCTTGCTGCAGATACGGTCTGTGCTGCACATCTCACGTAGCATGTTTACAGATTTGATAAACAGCAGGCCTGCTCCTGCCCTTCCTTTTTGGAGGCCATCTAGCTTAGCAAATCTGTTAGGGATGTCCGGCTGTCTATTGTAGTTCCTTCTGACATCCCGGGGAAACAGGCAGATCCCTCCGGCTGGCATGGGCTCATCCTCCATTTGTACTGCAGGTAGGAAACTTTGTGTTCAGGCCTAAAAACTGGTCAGTAAGAAAATTACCTTGCCAAGTGAAAGGGAGGGAAGTATTGTGGCCACATTTTTGGACACGGTGACCTGCAGCAGTTCTGTGACTGAAAGGGGCTCTGCCTCTCTTTATTGAAACAGTTTGCTCAGTGCTTTGCCTGTCCCTGGAGTGCCCTGGTGCTCAGTGGGCTGCACAGCACTGGGGAATAGTGACCCTGCCAGGATGGCTGCAGGCTTGTGAAGTGCAGTGACAGTAAGAGCAACGTGACGTTTTGCTGTTGTCTAATTGCAGATCCACTTAAGGTCTGAGTAAACTTCCACGTAAGGGTTTTTGCAGCTGTGGCTTTCCCCAGGCTGTGGGCTGCTGCCAGAGAAACCCCACGCTTGTTTATTGATGCTTGCAGGGTTTCAAAGACACTCGAGCGATTACACTTCTCGGGCTGTGTGGGAGGGATGGGCTGTCCAGGCAGCGCGTTGGGATGGGGACACTGTGGTTTGGAAATGCCGCAGGGGAGCACTCTCTGCACACCCCCTGTGACCAACACGGGCCATTTGGGGAAGGAACTGATGTCTCTGCACACCAGCCACCTGAGCCAGGAGGATGCAGCGACTGCTGGAAGGCACCTGCCTCCATCACTGTCTCATGCTGAGGGGGAGAATTTCTCACCCCCTGGCTGATCGCACAGTTTGGTTGTGTAGGGGAATAAAAAGGTGCTCCTTTGTCCCAGGTTCTGAGTGGCACAGGTAGCCTGAAATGGCAGCCCAGCTCCTGAGAAAATTTCACACCTAAAATAAGATACATTCCAGCCGTAATTCCCACTGACTTCTTGACTGAAAAAATACCAGTGTATGAGTTCTGCTGTTTTGATGGGGGACTCTGTTGGCTCTTCCCAAGGGAGAGCTGATAACCAGGGTGTACTCTGCAGCGAGAGACTTGTCCTCCTCTAGGAAACTGGCTGCACCCCTTAAGCAGAAGATATTCCAAAGCTGGTCATTATTGAGTCCTTGTCATTGACCTAAATTCCCTAGTTTGTCAACTCCACAGCAGCTAGAGACAAAGCAACAGACAAGGGAGGGGAAAGGCAGAAATTGTGCAAGCAAATGTGTACTATAGAAAAATGACATGTCAGGGGGAAAAAGAACCCCTTCCTGGAAAAATAGTGTAAGACACTTCAGTGTTCCTATTCCTGGCTTTCCCACAGCCGTTGTGGAAACACAAGGATGTATAGCAGAATAGTAGTAATCAAGGGACTTGGTACACTGTGAAACTTCTACTCCTTTCAGCAGGATGAGTAGATTTCTCAGAATAACAGACTTCTATTAACCTGTGAAGTGGCAAGAACTTTTGGAAAAAGCAGTGCTGATGACAGGCATTCTTTTAATTGATTTATTTGTTTGACTCACAATGGCTGTTAATGCAGTCCTGAAAGGAGCCAAGTTTAGATAGGGTTAGTGTCAGCCAAGGGCCTCTGGGACCCTTGCTTATTTCTCTTTGAGATGTTCCAAGGCATAAGCTGACAACACAAGTCCTGATTCGTTCCTATAAAAATCAATCAAATTAAATATGCTTTCATTCCCTTTCCAAGCTGTCGCTGTGATCAGGAAGTCTCCATGTAACAGAAACCATGACCACATGGCTATGGTGATGCATGCAAGCCTTGTGAATATATATCTTCATGCCAACTGTGTTTATGTGTTTTACTCCTTACTCCCACTGTGTTTGTCTTAAAAGCTCCTAAGCTTATGAGCTTGTGAGCGGTATCTGTGATTTAGTATCAATATAATGTCTGGCATATTAGGGCCCTGCTGGCTTACTCAGTAGACCAACTGTTCCTTTAGTAATGCGCAGCACCGACCAGGGAGGGTGCTTAGCACATCTGGTAAGCTGCCAAAGGATGGAGTCTCCCCTGCTGTGGGCAGACTAGCAGGGAGTGGGGAATGAGGTGGACACCTCTGTGTTTACACTTTCAGAGCACCACGCTCAGCAGACCTGACAGCACGGCGTGTTTTACCTGCTGGGATGAGAAGAGGACACTCCAGTGCTCGGCAGACTGGGCAGAGCTTCAGGGTCTTTGTGGATGGAGGCTATGCACTCCAGGGACTTCACAAAGCATCACTCCCTATTCCATAGCTTATCCTCTACCTACTCACGTGACCTTCTCAGGGAATAAGCAGCTTTTTTGTGGGCTCCCACCCACGGAGGCTAAGTGAAGATGCTGCCATAGCCCAATGAGAGACATGTGGTGCTACTTCAAGTCTGTTTTCATCAGCACTTTTAAGCTCATTGGGAAGGGTTTCTTCTCTGCACACATTCCCCATGATTGACAGGGCAGGAATTACATGGCACACAACAGATCCTTTTCATAGAGGGACTTCGTTGCTAGCACAGCTGCTCTCTCTTGCATATTTTGTTTCTCAAAAAATTTCATGCTGAAAGCATCCATTAAAGTGGCAAAATAAAAACACCCCAGATTTCTGAGGTGCAGGAAGAAGAAGCATTAGGCCCATCATCCTAATTAGGGTCCCCAGCTCTGGAAAGAGCCAGATTTTCACCTCTTCTGGTGGGAATTGCAGCATGTCAGGAGCTTGCCTGTTTGGATCCTTCGGGTGTAAAGCTGAATGTCTGCAAAGTGAATTTCACAGATCAGCGGAAACTTTAGAGTTTTGTCTTTACTTTTTTAGAGGCTTGCAATGACAAAACCCAAACTGTAGTCAGCACCTGTCTCATGTTTTCCATATTATTTCTATAATGTGTTAGGACAGATTTGCATGTGAAGAAAATGTTAGTGCAGCAGTGAGCTCTCAGGTGCCATGCGATGGCTAAAAGCCACTGCTGAGCGAATGTTTACTATACATGTAATTCTGTTCTAGTTCACTACAGAAATAATGGCATCTATGTATGACATTAAATGTCGCTTCAGCTAAGATTAGTCTTCTGTAATGGTTAGAGATTATTTTGCTTATACCAGCAGGTAAATTTGTGCAATAAATTTGACCTGCTTTCTTCCAATGAAGCCCAGCCAAGCTTTCTAAGAAAGATCTGTTAATATTTAAAAGACGTTTAACATTTAGTGAAAACTAAATGTTAACATTTTCAAATCACCGAGTTACTTCACAGCCTAATCCCTATTCTTAAATGTGACTGTTTTGGGGATGTGGGCTTCCACACTTGCTGGGTCACTTGAAATGGCCCTTTTGTGGCATTCATCTTGCTTAGCCTTGCTGGATGTCTCCTTGGGTATCCTAAGGTTTTTCCTAAGGTATCTTTCTTTTCTGTTACTCTAATGGGATCTCAATGACTAGTCCAAGAGTGTACTTTAAGCCAGAGGAATCTGTTTCTAAAGTACTCATGAACGTCTTCTATAAAATTTATTGGAATTTCATTATTATTCCTACACGTAAAAACCCAGGTCATGCATAGCTGCACAACAGCTCCAAGAAGTTCAGGAAGCTCCAGTCGGAGGTCTACCAGCCACAAAAGCAAGTGCCTGTGATTTGGCTTTTAAATCAGTGTTTAAGCAGCAAAATTTGACTTGCTCTGTAACAGGATGATCACCCAGCAGTGCCTTTCAGGATGAGTTGGTGTGTGTACATTCAGAAGCTCGAGGTCTTCAGCTGCAAATTTCAGTCTAAGTGTGTGCCCTCTGAATGCACTTGGAATTGGTGAAAACCTTTGAAAAATATAGGCTGCAGCTCCTTCTTTCCCAGGCATGGTGGGAGTTCACCACCCCAGGGCTGCTGTCACAGCTTTGTGTGTGTGGAGATCCTCACTGCTACTGTCAGCCATGGGTTGCATTTACAGCGTGGTTTCTGACCTTAATTTCTCAGAGATGGGTAATACTGGAGTCAGGAGCTGCTGCAGGCTGCTAAGACCCATGTCAGCCTTTCCCCTCTCCTGATATTTATTTCAGTCTTTTCATACATTTCAGCCATGAAAAGAAAGAAGTGATTTTTTTTATAGTAACGAAAGTTCTTTTCATTAATGACATGGGAAAAGGGACAGCCTAGTAGAAGGAATTCAATTCTCCTTTCAGATATAAGATTTATTGCTGGTCAAAACACAAGGATTGCTTTTGGAAGGGGAACTAGGGGGTAAAACAACAAGTGCTTAGCGCTTACAACTACTTCTTGTAAGCAATACAGTGTATTATCTGATCAGTGCTACACAACAGGAACTTCATTAGCATTCTGCACTGTTGTGGTTTTAAGTAATAGTAAAACATCTCTTGTCTCTGTGAAAGACATAGATGTGTTCTGGAGGGACATGCCAACAGACATTTTAATGAGTTAGATTCAAAGGACAGAATCAGGTGGTCTTTTCACTGTTTGCTTCACACACTTGATTTGCAGAGAGGTCGGCATCTGGAGTTGCTGTGGTGTGGACCTTGCTGAATTGGTGTGAGTTTTGCCCAGGGTTTCATGCTTGGCTTTAAGTCTTGTACTTGGGATCTTGGACAATAGGGGTCCTGTACTATGCAAAGCAGAGGGAAGGGAAGTCTGATGGGGCCTGCAGTCCTCACTGTCACAAAACTCCCTTCAGCCTGAATGAAGACCAATATATCAACACCAGGAGTAACCAGCACAACATTTTGGTCGAATGGCTATGGGAGGGAGATGACACAACTCTTTCCTTCCACCCCATCAGCATTTGCAGAAGGGGCTGTTTAGCAAGGGCTAAGCAATGGCAGCACCTACCTTCAGCATCAGATCCTTCTCCTCCCCCTTCGCTTCCTGTCCCTTTGCCCTTGCTTGGGCAATTCATCTGCAGCAAGATAGAATCAAAGAACCCTCTTCCTTTGCTAAACAATTCGCTCCTTTTGTTAGGGTCAGATAAAACACTGATAAAAGCTATTGTAGCTCTGCTGAAGCCAGCAGGAGCATGCTGCAGGTTTGGTCCTAGATAGTTTTTTGCTTTGCTCGCTCCTACATGTATCCAGTTACACCTTGTGGTAAATCCAACCTTAAGCTGAATTAATGAACCAGAGATAGAGTCCCTCTGGGGGGTTTGTCCGTTCATAGTTACAGTGCTTCAGAGCCTTTGGGGACAGAAACGGAAGGTTTATAAATGGAAAGATCTGCAGGGAGGCTTTTTGGAAACTGCGTTTTAGGGTTGGGTGTTTTTCTCTCATTTCTTGCTAAACAATCTCTGATCCCTGCCACTTGGGAGAAGGGCAGGAGCCAGGGCTGGCCTTCAGCTCACCGCTGAGCCTTGTTTGTTGCAGACCTGCATTTTGGAAAGGCGTAAGAATAGCTTTTATCCTATTGAGCTAAACACATTCAAAACATTTTCATTAAATGGGTACTTAAGTACAAGCCCCGGTGTACCCCTCAAAAGAGAGGAGAGCAGGGCTCCAAGATGGGGTGGGTGTGAGGGGGGAGGTGAGCAGGCTCCGTCTCACCATGTAGACCATAGGAATTGCTCTGCTGGCAGCTGCAAACCCCATTACTTATCCAGGGGTTTCCTCCCACTGCAAGCAAGGTACAGAGCAGCCAGTTGGAGAATTAGCAATGTGTCCAAATGTAATATGGTTGCTATTATGGGTAATATATATTTAACACTCTGCAGGGACCATTTAAACCTGCCTCTGCAGGAAGGGGAAAAAAGTCAGGTTTGCTTTCTTGGCAGACTGCAGATCAGAGAGTCCAATCTGTAATCTCCCTTGGTATGTTTTATGTGGGTGGGTTTTGTTAAATTACAGGCAAAGTTATTGCACCCCTAGGCTACTCACATTAAATGTTTCTCCAATTTTAGCAGCATTCTTTCCAGGCTCAGCTACATTTGTTTTTGTCTTCGCTATGGCAATTGATGAGCTCAGTCTAAAATGTATAACTCCATGGGATCTCCTGTTATATATTTCTTCCACAGCTGTAGCTGAATCGGAGCAGTATAATCCAATGACTTGTTGTAATGCCTAATGCTTTCTTTAATACATTCCAGATTAAAGGAGTCAGCAAAGTTTACATATCCAAAGTAATAAATTTAAACAATAATAATGGCAAATCCCAAACTGTGATTATATCTTGAAAATACTGGGCTTTTTTTCCCCTCCCTATCTTCTCTGGTCTGGCTAAAGTCTGTTTTTAGGAAACTGAACAGGACAGATAAAAGATGATGAGACAAACAACTTAATCCCTTAATAATGTCAAGTGGAAAATCCAACAACAGATTGGCAAGAAACTGTAATAACAACTGCGAAGTGACCCTTCGTGAGCACTAAAGAGCTAGTTTAAAAGGCTGAACTTGGGATATATTTAGAGATGAGCCTGAATCAGTGCCCATAGGCTCAAATATTTCTTTGAACTCTGAAATGGAGCCAAATTCCTTTTTTTATCCATGCCTGTACAGCATCAGCTTACCTCCATTGAGGCCAGTTCAGCATCACTTCATACCCTGTACTGCCCTGGGTACCCACACAAAGTGACCATGAAAGGCCCCGGGGTGATATTCCCATCTCTGGATGCTGTTGCAGATTGAGTATGGGATAACAGCAGGTGTGCACAGCCCAGCTTGTCATGGCAGCAGGAGAAGGGATGGGCAGTGCCTCCAGGTGGGAGGAGAAGAGATGGCCATTGCCTCACTGGCCTTTGAGTCCCAGCCTCTCATCCTGCTCTGGCCAGGGACTGGCACACAGCTGCACCTCTGGGCAGCAGCTCTAAGTAGTCTTGGGCTGCCATTAATAGATACACCTTGGAAGCAAGGCATGTGGTCACAGGAGTAGGAGGCACTTGGAATTGTAATTGCCAAGCAGCTTCAGAAAGAGGGTGTTAATTATTATCTCTCTCCTTGGAGCCATATTTACGTAGAGCTGACAGCCTTCCACCCTAGGGTTTCGTGGGAGGAATGTCTTACTGGGGTGGAGACCAGGGCTGCCAGAAGGGAAACAAAGGAAAGAGATTTTAGAACGGTCTCTATCCACCTGAATTACTGTTGTATTTTAAAAGAATATGTGAAAAAGGATTGTTTGAAAAATCCTCGACAAGTGTACTCTCCCAGCTCCATTGTTTTAACCTTCTCCTGGGAATCTGTGTATAAAATGTTCTCGATTCCGTTTATCTCTGCTTGACAAATCCTGTGTTTCCCTTCCGTGCTTTTAGCAGAGTGGGAACTAACCTTGATCTTTCTGCAAAGCGAACAGAATTGCCTTGCTGGATGTCACATTCCCACCTTCACACACAAACAGTGCGTGTCACAGCTTTTGAGTGAGATGTACCATCACTGACAAAAAATTGTGTAAAGTTCATACATTCAAGATGAGCTTTTAGAAAAGCAGCTCTAAACTGAACCAGACTCTCTCAGAGGAGGCAGCAACTGATGTTGTCTGGCTCTCGTGGAAGCCACCTTGCACAACAGGTTAAAACAAATGGTCTGAAGCCAGGACTGTAGCTCAGCTCCTCCAATTAGCATCCCCTCATCTATGTCTCATCTCAAGGAGAAAAGACTTGGCCTCTCTCTTCAGGTCTCTGTTTTCTCATGTTACCTTGTGTTGCTGGAATGGCTTTTCTGAGCCAAGGAAAGCAGCACAGGAGTCCAGGTGGTTGCAAGTCACCGAAATGTTGACCTAATGCTGGGCTGGTAATGAGAGGGAAATGCAGAGGTAGCATGATGCCACCTAGTCTGTTATTGTCTTCCATATTGTACATCCCAGCCAGCTCTGGTATCTGGTTTTTGAGCATTTGGGCAGCTCAGGAAGCAGTTCCAGATTCCAGGTTTGTTCTTGTGTATGGGAACCCTTCCCAGAAGGGAGAAAGCTCAGAGGAGCCTGTTTAATATAGGCTGATCTCATGCTTGAGCATATGCAGGAATTGACCTTTCAGCGCTGAAATAAGAAGTGATGGGAATAGAATAAATCACAGTCTTGAAAGAAAAGCCAAGAAGCTTAGACATGCACCTCAGGAGAAGGAATCAAGGTAGGGGGGCTGAGAGCCACAGAAGGGCCAAATGACAGATTCAAAAAGCAATCTTTCAGCAGTGAGTTTGATGGATCTTTGCAGAGCAAAGGCTATTGACATGTGAAATTAGGGTATGACGTGATGAGCTCAGAAGGTGAATTTTAGTTGGGTGGGTAAGCTGGAAAGACTCTGTTAGGGATGCTGTCCTGAAAAAATCTGCAAAACTTACAGATAGGTTGGATGTGAGGACTGAAAGAAATCCAAGTTTTCCACTTGGTAAAAGTTTTAGAGTGGTAGCAAAACACTCAAAAATGAGAATAGTAAAATTTACACTTGCACTGCAAAGGCATAAATTGTTCTGTGAATCGCCAGGCTACAAAGAATCAAACCTCTTCAATTGCATTGCAAGACTCAGAGCTGCAGTGTCTTGACTGAATCCAAAGCTGAAATTTCTGTAACCTGGATAGCTCCAAGTCCCCATGGTACACCCACTTAACCGTCAGGGGCCTGGCTTTGAATGCAAGATTTTTCCAAAAGATCCAAAACTCTAAGCACTCCCCTCATATCCGGAAGCCACAGCCTGATGAGGAACTCCCTCTGCATGGTGGCCTCTGTCGGAGCCTGACTCCCTGTTCAGTCTCAAGAGAGGGTGGCTCAGAGCTTTTCCAGAGCCCATCACTGCCTGGAGGGAGGCTGGGGTTTGCCCTCCTGGCCTGCTCTTCCTCTGGACCATCTATGCTGTGTCCCCAGGGCAGTCAGACCTTCAGACCCATCCAGACAAACCCTGGCAGGACAGGAGATTGTAGGAGCTGGCTGGATCTGGAAGAACAGTTTTTTTGGCAGAGAATAGATTTTCCAGCAAATGTCAGGGGAGAGGGGGAGTCAAAATGATTCACAAATTCAAACACATTTTCTGAATAGTTCTGGCATAGAAAAAAATACAGAGGTGGGGGAAGAGGGAGGGATGTTAAAAATAGCAGTGGCATGTCATTCTGACACTTTCAGAATGAACTGTTTCATTTTGGGAATGGTTTGTTTATGTTTTGCAAGCATTTGAAATGTAGATTTGATTCAAAATGGCATTTTTCACTTAAAAATTGACCTCACCACTAAAACACATTGAAAGAAGAGAAAAGGGTTTTTAGGACTTACATAACCTGAAATGAAACACCTCCTGTTGCTTTGGCTCCAGTTGAGACGTTTTGGAGTTTTCCTTTCAGAGCCCCATGATTTTAGCTCTGTCCAGCCCAACCCGAACATCTCCTCTCCCCTAGTTTTTTTTATTGAGCTCTGGTGTTAAAAAAATACGTCCAGCTCCCATGCTAGCCAACCCTTAAGTCTAATGCCATGGAGCAAGTACTTTAGTTTAATCTGAGGTCAACCACACATTGCTGTGATTCAGACTGAAACCTGTGGTATCAAATTAATAAGAGCTGTAGGTTTTGTAGATAACTGGCATCTTCCCCAGAAGATGAAATGTCGAACCTCATTTAAAAAAATAACCCAAAGTCCTGGGGCCCTGAAATCTGATCTAGAAATCTTCAGAGAAGCCGGAGTTTGCAGGCAGCTGAATGACAGACTTTCACTCCCCCGACACTCACACTGGTCTCATTCAACTGATTCATTAAAGGAAAATGAGCAAATAGCTAGTAATTACTTTGCTGGAGCCAAAACGTGCCACAGAGTTTCCCCGGGCAGAGGGGAAGGAACACACATGTTTGCTGTACGGTGAGCCATAGTCGAGTTTACTGTTCCCTGTTGTGTTTTCTGCCTGGCTGAGACACATTGTGCCATTTCCTCATCCCTTGGTGACTGAGTGGAGCCTCCTTTACTGAGATTTGCCTTGGCTGTCTCCTGAGCCCCTCTCCTCTGTGCCTTGGGATGGTTTGGACACAAAAGAGGGAGAAAAAAGATGCTGCAGTGTGGGATGGCAAACTTCTTATCATCAGTCCCTTTTGAACAAGGCCCATGAGGAAAGACCTTTTCCATTCATGGGAAAATCCTGGGTTTTACCTGAAATAGGCAGGTTTGTAAGCATTTTTCTGGCTTGCTGTAATTTTAGTGTTACTAAAAGGTGGATCTCACAGTGTGAGCAAGATCCAGATGTTTTCATGGTAGAGGAGAGGGGTTGGCAGTGGCCAAACATCAGGCTGTGCTCCCTGCTGGGATGGCTCTGATACTTTCTGTGGTGGCTCCCAGCAGTGGAGAGGGCAGGGATTAATGCCTGCAGTGGGATGCGGAATCAAGGCCAGTGTGTGTGTCAGCAATGTAGTTCCCTCAACCATGCGTTTACTGTTCAAACACTGCCAGCTCAAGCTCTCCCAGAAAACAATGAGGCTGGCCTTAAAAACCACCCAATATTTCAAGTTTTTTGGAAGTGCTGGGCTTGTTTGATTGTTTTCTTGGTTTCTATGCCTGTAAGTCACACTCGGGACATTTTTACAATCTGTTCTCTGCAAGGAAGAAGCCTAGAAATGTACTTTTTTTAAGAAATGAAGACTCAGGGTCTCAGCCACCTGACTGCAAGAGCTGGGGTCTGTGAGAACAAGGCAGAGCTCACATTAAAACTGCAGGAGTGGGCAAAGTGATTGTAGAAAGAGCTGCTTCTCTGGGGCTGAGAGTGGGGCTGAATGGAAAGAAAGGCCAGGAGGGCAGAGCATGTAAGCCGATTCGGCTTTCCTGGAACAATCGGAGAACGCCGGAGCTCCCTCCCCACCCCAGCTGAAACAAAAAGCCCATACACAACTAAAGCAAAATCTGCCTTCCTGTTTGTATGTGTGATGTGGGGCCTGGCAGAGCAGGTGGTGTTTGACTCTTGCATCCCCACCAAAACTCAAAGTCCTCTCCCAGCTGAATCCAGAGGTAGGGGTGCAGGAAGAGATACAGGTGGGCACTGAAGAGCAAGGACCACACAAACTGCACAAAAGGGCCCACACTCCTTCCTTGTCGATAGTTCATATAAAACACAGTTTGAAAACTAATCACTTTTTCTACAGGCAGAGGTGATTCACAGATCTTTGACACAAGCAGCTGCCAGGAGATGGGAGTACAGCTTTGATTATGTTAAAGTGAGGAGGCAGCTACTTTCCAACTGAGCAACTGCATTTGGACAATGATCTGTGGAAGGTTGTATCTTTCAACAAGGAATCTAAGGCTATAATAGTGCCCAGGAAATACCAGGCAGGGTTGTTGAGCCATCCCAAACCACCACTGAATGGTGGAGAGGTGCTGTGTGAAGTGATGCCAAGCATTCTCTAGCAGCTCTAATGGTATTTGGATTTCAATTTACTCTCATCAGATACGCTGACATGTTCCTCAGTTTGCTTCTTGAGTTAAGATGCTGCAGTGTTCACTTTTCTCCTTTCCAGCTGATAGGTATGTGTCTTTGCCCCCCCAGGGGGAAGAAGGCAAATATGTTCTTCTTTCTAGTATGCTCTTAAAGCTATTATATGTTTAAAGGGGGTTAATCCTCTAAGCAAAGGCCTGGATGTTGGGTGTGTTGCATTCCCGCTGGTGGGCTCTTCCCAGGTGCTCCATCTGCAGGGTTGACTTCACTGAAATCACACCAGGAGAGCAGTTCTGAAGGTTGCATACATCATGCAGATGGTCTTCTGGACAGCAGTTACCTTTGGAAAGCTAGCTAGATCTCCTGATGGCGTAGCAAACAGAATTAGAATATTTCCAGGATATCAAATTGAGGGAGGAAAGCAGCTTTACTGGCTATTGTCAGAAAACAGAGGTTTGCATAACAGCAACATTTTCCATATACTGCGCAATGAAGTTACTTGCTTGAGAATTAAATTGCAAGTCAGTTTTAGACAGCGTGGCCAGCTGTAACGTAGCACACATTGCAACACACAATACTGAATGTTATTACTTAGTGTCAGTGTTTATTGAAGCTAGTGGGGATTTGAGAAACAAGCTCTGGCGCGGGAAACACTAACAATGTGATGGCACTTAATGTCTCTGTGAGTGTAAGAGCTATGGGGAATAAATTCTCCAGAGACAGAATACTTTGGACAATACCTGCTAATTCCTTTAAACCCCTAAGACACATTAATTTTCGTATTGGGTAATGATGAGACACAGATTTCACCATAAATCTAAAAAGTATCCTGTGGTTTTTGGAAAAGCAAGGGAGACTCCAGGTGTAGGTTCAGTGGCTGATTTTGCAGTGGCAGCTCTGGTTGATGTCACTGGAAAGAGTTTATTTGCTACTGTCTGCTGGTCCCTTGCTGTCTTCTTTCGGTACTGCAGGAACCAGGCTCAGAAAACTTGAACTACACTTCCCTGTCACCTTTGTGGAGAAGAATCAATGCTCTAAAACGTCGCTTCATTTTAGCTTCAAGACTGGAATCAGATTGGGCCAAATCAACTCTGTTTTAGCTCTGTTGAGCCTGGTGGGCTTGCACAATGGATAAATTTGATCCAGAATAGGAATAACATGAACCACAGAAGGCTGGGTGTGCTGGTCAAACCACAACACTGGGCAAAGTGCATTGTGTATGTAAGTGGCTAGACCATGGAGAGCTGCCCACATTGCAAAATCCCTCTCCCATCTGGCTCCTTCAAGGGATCTGAAATCACAGCAAAGGGAGACCAGCAACAAAATGTGGCACAAAGACTGAGATTCCCTGTGCTCAGAGTTGAGTACCTGTTGGCAGTGGTACATGTGCTCAGCTTACCAACTGTGCTGTACTGGCATCTCAGGGAGTGGGACAGGTCACATTGCTGTGCCCTCTGATGGCAGTAAAGCTATAAATACATTCTTGAAACAAAAATAGGAACTATCCACCAGAGCTATTTCTGATGACCTCAGAATAAAGTTAGATTTTCGGGTTTTTTCCCTCTGTTTCTTAGCAGGGCTGCTGAGCTCTCCAGCAGAACAGGAAGTAGGCTGAGGAGCTGTTTGAGTAACCAGAGTCGTCAGATCAATGGAAAAAGTGGTTTGAGTACACTCTGTGAAAGTGCAGTCAACGATTTTGAAATTACTGCTGTTTCTCTTCCTAGGTCAGGGCTGTTGTTCATGCCAAGGGGACGTCAGTCTACTACTGTAAGCAAACAGAACATTTTTTTGGGGATGATGTACATAATGTGCACCCAGGGGTGAAGCAGAAAGCTTTCCCTTGGTGTCCTTGGATCAGATTCCAGATGAGTTAAGAGATAATTTGATCAGGATCCGACGTAATTTTGAAATGCCTACCATGCCATTTGGAGGAAAAATAAACTTGCTTTTATTGGGAGTTGTGCGTGGAGAGGTCAGAGTAGGTGAGGAGCAAGGGAGAGGATAAGAGATAACATTATGCTATCAAGGAGGAAGATGTACAGTTGTCAATCTCAGAACTGAGGCTGATCCTACATTTTAGTGACACTTGCAGCTTCTTTCATGTTTTGCGAGTTCATCTGAGAACTGAATGCATGCCAAATGAATCTTTCAAGGGAAGTGGAGCTGAGTTGAAAATATCTCCAGCACAGATAATTCAAAGGAAGTGCAACTTTTAAAAAAGCATGTGAAATGACTCTAAGAATCTACCTGTTTTTTCCTGTTTTCTTTCCTACTTTTTCTCTTTCCTCCCCTTAGTCCTACACTTCACCTCTCTCCTCTGCCTTCATATCACTTTCCTTTGCCTTTGGTTGATCTCACACAGGCACTCAAGGGGTTTTCGGTCCTGTCACATGCTCCAGCTAAAACTAGAGCACGACTCCTTTCTGACACTATTTTCTCCAGGATTCTGTCAAGCTGAGCTGCAGACGCTCCCAGGTTTCTCGCTGATTGTCTTTTCAGCTGTCCTCTGCTAGCGACGCTCACGTTGCAGCCAGGCAGAGGTTGGAGCTGCAGAGTGGAGACGATGTGTGAGTGCAGGGAGCAAGGGGTGCTCGTGGGGTGCCTGTGCCAAGCGGGATGGGGAGGCTATGGGGCGGGAGCGGCGTGGCGTGGGATAGCAGGGCCAGGAGAGAGAGATAAGGCGGACAGGAAGGGGAAAGGCAGGTGGAAAAGGGAAATGACCACGGGGGCCAGGAAGACTAAAGAGAATACAATGGAAGCTACGAAGCCATCTGGGAATCTGCTCTGGCCACGTGTAAATTGTACGCGTCCTTGCTGCGTCCCGCTGTGCACAGAGCGAAGCAGAGCCCGGAGGAGGCTGGGCAGAGCCAGGATGGTGGCGTGGAGCTGTGTGGGGTGAGCCCGTGGGGGTGTGGGGGATGTGGGGACAGCCCTGGGGGCATGGTGGTGGTGGGCATGGGAGCAAGGGGAAGTGTGTGGCTGCTCCAAGGTGGGGTGCAGGGGCGGCAGAGCTGTGGGAGAGCAGTGTTCCATGAGGATGAGAGCAGAGGTTGATGGAGCCGCTTTCACTGGGAGTTGTGTCCAACTGTGTCGGGTTCTGGGTGATGGCAGAAGAGCGGGAGGAGAGGCGGGTGCTATGGGGTGGAGGCAGAATGGGAAGTTTGGAGGAAACGGAGTGCAAAATCTGATCCAGGAGATGGAAAAGGAGCAAAGTGGAGGGAAAAATCATGTGAGAAGTTGCATTGTGAAAAAGTAGTGGAAGAAAGCATCATGCAAGGCTGACATGGAAAGGGAGGGGGAAGAGAGGAGAGATTGGATAAGAAGACTTTAAAAGTGCTTAATGATGGATGACTGGGATTTGTAGCAAATAGCTAGAGCTGGGCCAGCCTCCCTTTGTGGGGAGAAACAGACCCCTGGAGAACACACTGTATGTGACCTGCCTGCCCAGCAGGAGAGTAGCTGAGACTGAGCAGCCCTGTGACTGTAAAAGGAGTTAACTAGCATAGATGCAGTCATCTACATTGAACATGTCTAAAAATAGGTGAGATGAATTTCAGTCCTGAGGACAAAATGTTACAGTAAATGAATACAAACAATCTCATAGTATCTAGCCGGGTGCATTCATGTCTTCTCCATGCATGTGCACACAGGAGGTGTGTGCCCAGTTTCATGGCTTGTGCACATCAGGTGCACATGTGGTCACCAGCACGAATGGCTGGCTGCAGTGTTCATGTCTCACATCTTCTGTGCAAAGGTCCTTTGCACCTCAAACACTGAAAAATTGAGCTGTGATACTGAAGCAGGCTGTAGTTCTCAGGTGTTTGCAGTTTGTATTGTGAGCCATTCCTAAGAGCATCAAGGGAGAGCAGGGAGATGTGCTGCAGTTTCAGGGAGTGCTGCTGCTGACTCCATTGCTCTCTGCTTTGCTATGGAAGGGGCTGCAGGGTTAATACAGCCCCTTGCCTGGTTTTATCTCAGCTCTCCTGCTTGCCTCTGCCAGAGGTGTGGGTGTTACTTTGCTTTAATTCACACCGGGAGGCACCAGTGTGACAGGGAAGAAATGTCCCAGTCCCCAGTGGTGCCATTTGCCCCATGCCACCTTGACAGCTGCTCTGAAGGACAGACAATTCCTTTCCCCCAGTGAGAGGACCGGTTAGAAAGAATAACCACATCTCTATGGGGACATCCATGGGATGTGCCTAGAGAAACCCAGGGAGATGCAGTTATTTAGTGGGATCCCTCCTTCATGGACTAGGTTGAATTGGACGATCTAAGCAGGGCATGGATCTGGAGCCCATCTGTATTGGTGATGTCCTCTGGCTGCCCCAGCCAGCTCCCTGCAGCCCTACTCTCCTTCCTTTTTCCAGTCTCTGTCCTTGGCCTCATCTCCAAAATTAGGTCTTCAGGTCCCATGCCTCATCTTTACAACTCTCTGTGCAATTAACCTGCACAGGCATGTCCTTGGCAGAAAATGTCCCCTAAAGACGGGCAATGAGGGGATGGCACAGTTTGACTGAGTAGGTCACGGTTATTTGTTGGAAAAGCTTGGAATGTCTCTCTCTGTACCAAGAAGTGGCAGCGTGCTCATGGAAGTTGTGAGTCTCTGGTACAACCTGAGCTTGTTTAACAATCTCCACTGTGGAAGAGAACAGAGGTTTAATCTAATGAGGGTGATGTTGTGCAAAAGCTTTTAGTGCTTGGGTCTGATTAGTCATAATTGAGCTTCTCTTTCACTTAGTCCTTCACTGGAGGCTGCTCATTCTCATGCTGCGCATTTCCTCTGCCTGCAAAAGCACTTAAAGCAGCTTGGATCCCCAAGCCACATATTCTCAATATTTATGCCCCCTGAGTGGTTTTCCAGGGAAGCTCTTAATGTTACAAGTTAAGAAAAGACACGTATTTGTTAGAACCAGTACTAGCAAGGTGCAGAGTTCGTTCTTAGGCAGCAGGTGGGTTAGAAAGTCTTATTTTTGTGCAAATTACTTTGTCCCTCCTCCCTTCTTCCTTCTTTCATTTGCTTCTGTGTCCTGGGGTCTCAGAAGACAAATGTTTCTAAGGGCCAGTATGTGCCCTGAGATCACTTGCTGGTAATGTCCAGAGGAGGAGCACTTTTCTATTTCCACATTCATGTTAGCTGTTGAAACATGTTGCCTCACCCCAATAATCACCCCAATAGTTCTTTAAACCTGTTCAGAGGGAATCAGTAGAAACTCAATAAGCCAATTTCACATTACTGTAATAATTTCCAGGTTATTTTGTTTAGAAGCCTCTGTGAAACATTACTTCTTGCCTTCCTCTGTCAGCCCTCAGGCTGAAAGTAAAAAGGTCTTGGTGAAGAAAACTGACTCAGGAGACGTACAAAATTTATATATGGGATTATTTAGCCTGCAAACTAATGGGTTTCAAGTGAAATATCTAAGATCATTGGGAAAACTCTTCCATTCATTCCTTTCTACTCTGGTAAATTGACATACACTTTGTGAGATGGAATTGCAAGGATATGCACACAAACTTGAGGAAGAAATTAGTGGGCTCTGCACACTGCCTGGCCCACGGCAAAGGCCCATAGCTTTCTGTGGTGGTGAAAGGCTGTGCTCCAAACAAAAGGGCAGCTCCTCATTCAGCTTCATGTTCCTGTGGAACAGGGACACAGCTGGGAGCAAACACATGGAATGGCACTTGCTGCAATCTTGGCCATGCAGGCTCTACTGCCCTCATAGCTGGAGCTTTGAGTAACAGCATTTGCTCAGTTTCCTGTTAAATGCAGAGACACTGACAGCCTTAGGTTTTGTAGCTCCTTAGTCCTAAAATCACAAATGATGAGCCCCAGGTCCATTACACAGACCTGCACTAATCCCATGGCAGCCTCAGGAGAAGGACCCAAAGGATGCGTTTTTTCACCAAAGCTGGTGTGAGCTACCAGCATATGCCATGCAAAGCTTGTAGTGATCCCAAGCGGCTGCTCCTTGGAGGGTGTTATCAGCAGGGCATCCCTGAGCATCTTGCACTGATGGACTTGATAGACAACATCTTCCCCTTGTGTGAAGTCTCCAGGCTGTCTTAGCTTCAGCCCAGATCTCACATTTACGCTAGCTGAGAATCTGGCTGCCACCTCAATGGGTTACACAAATAACTCACAGTTTGAGTTCTGTTAGAAGCCCCACCCTTTTCCTGCAGTTTTAGTCTGAGGGGTAATGCTGCTTGAGATGCTTTATTGTAACAGAAATGAAGAGAAATGTGGAAAAACAAGGCAATAGGATACTTGGTTTAAGGTATGCAGCTGGTTTTTTGTCTAGGGAGGGGGAGAAGGTACCCTTTCTTCAGTAGATGGTTTTGGATCATATTTGTTTAAGCAAGGAGTGAAGTATATAGGACCATAGAACTCCCCCAGGTTTCTGCATACTATCTGAGCATTGCTCAGAGAGTGAGCAGCTCTGGTCCGCAGGTCGTTTGTTTATGGCTGCATGTTGCCCTCTCAGCACAGGGACTTCAGTCCTGCTCAGTCAGGAGGGAAACTGTGCTGGAGCATCACCAGCAGACCGAGGGATTGCTATGGAGTCTTTATGAAATTCTGTTGGACCTGGCTGCCAGGAAAGTCTCAGGACTGAAAGAAGGATGTTGTTTCGGATAGGTCTGAGGCACATCAGCAGGGCTTTCAGGAAGTAGCTAGTGTATCATATTCCCTCATGGTAGCTGTGAAGTTGAGGTGCTGGAGGTGTGCTCCCTCCTTGACATCCACAAGCCTGTGTGCTTCATGTGGCAAGCCTGGAAAAAGCAGGATTTGCAGGACAGCCGGGTGATTGGGACGTGTTGGTGCAGGAGGCACTTTGAAGGGAGAAACTGATGCCCTGGCACCAAAACAGCGAGCTGATGGGCTGGAGAGCGCAGCCCCAAGGCATCTTGGGGACTAACATGCATCATTACTTACCAGAGGAAGGCTTTTCAGGGACTGCACCACCTGCTTTCTGAGACCTCTGTGTTCATTGTTGTTCCTTACCTTGTTTCTGTGGACTTAGGTAGTCCAGGCAGCCCTGATGGATGCTGCTCTGTGCTGTGTGCCATTAGGCTATATGGCCCCATGGGAAGGGATGCTCTCCCAGCTCTTTGACTCTCCTCTGCCTCTTGTCTGTTCAGGAAAGTGGTTGTCTTTTGCTTCCTTGGTCCAGCAAAACACGTTCCTCAAAGTGGGCTCTCTGACCCTGCTGGCTGATGGTCATGGAGTTTTTGTTTGTGCCAGAATTTCCACAGAAATTCCCCACTCCTCCTGCACTGGGTTTTTCTCCTTCAAGTGATGGGATTGGCACTTTTCACCATCCCATCAGGCTGGGAGCTTTGCCAGCTCCCAGCCAGGCTCCCCTGCCTGCACACAGCCAGCACAGGACAATAGAGATTGTCCCTGATGCCTGGCTGTTTGCTGCTGGGATAGACACTCCCAGGCTCTGCTCTGCAGAGAAGCAGCATATCTAATCCTGTGGGAGTTTCATCCCTTTCAGTCAGGGATCTGTAAAACTCCTTTCAAAGATTAGCTCTGTGAATGTTAGTAATCCATAATTTGTTTAGTGCTGGGTCTTCTTTTTCAAGGGCCACCTCCCAAAGTAACTGCTGAAGGGGCAGACAGGTAAAATCAGACCTAAAAGCAGATGCTACAGGGGTGCAAGACCGCAGAGATGCACACAGCCTCATGCTGAGGGGAGTCCTTAACCTCTGGTGAAAGAAGAGAGAAGCATTATGTTTCCTTCTTCTGGTGGCAAGTTGCCAAGGTGATAAAAACATCTCTCTTTTCTACCCTCAGACTGGGGCATACGGGTTTCCTCTTCAGATTTGCACTTCTCTTGCAGCCCCTTTCAGCTGGCCTGAGGTGCAGTAATTTGCAGGTGGAAGAGACCTTGGGAGGGTGGCTTGAGGAGGAGCGGGAGCATGAGTGTGCACACCCAGGGATACACACCCAGAACCCAGAGACCTCACTTTCTGTTACGGATGAAGAGCGGCGTTTCTCGGCATGTTGTCGCTTTTGCCACGCAGCTGCTCAGTGTGCTTCAGCCACAGGGATGGCAGGAATAACTAACCCACACATATGCCGCAGCACAGATGCACACACAGGCAGCACATCTGTACACACAGTGGCCACTGTCACTGCCAGTGCTTGGACCCTCAGAGCTAAAGATAGGAGATTTTTGTCTCGGTGATGAACGTGATTTGAGTAGGGGTTTACATGTCCTTTGTGCTGTGGTACAGGATGTGAATGGGGACAGGAGCTCTTGCATCTGAGTGACCAAAAGTGACATCCTCCCCTCTCAGCTCCTGCTCTGGGAGGTGAGTGCTTCCACCCGTGCACTGACATTTGCCTCTATTGTATTTACACTATCTGGACTCCAAAACTTCTTTCAGTTTTCTCTCCATTCTTACCAGAAAGCTCTCACTGAAATTTAAGCGGAGCTTTTTCAATAGAAAGGACTGTTAAAAAGGAGTCCTTCATGATTTTGTCCAATATGAAGGTTGCTTTTACTTTTAGTTTCACAGAAATCACAAACATCCCTAGCTGCTGCAATAGTTGAAGTCAGAATAGAAACACGTTGTTTATGGGGTGGGGGGAATGAGAAAGAGCTGATGAATCTTTAAACCCATGGCATCTCTGTGGCTCTCAGCAACAAAAGCTGTCACAAAGAGCCTGCTCATTAAGATGGGTGGTCACGAGCAGAGGCGAGAGTGGCATTCCTTACAAACCCCGGAGGGAGACAGCGTGTCCTGCACCGTCACTTCATTTCAGAGCACTACCCACTTCTGCTTCATGTCTCACCACAGTCTGGGAAAGGCTGGCATGTGGGAGGCACGGGGATGCTCTGTGGCAGGTACCTGTCTGGGAAAGCTCAGGCTGTTAGGCTGGGACCTGCAGTACCTCCTTTAGCAAGGGATGTCCTGCACAGTGAGCTTCCGCCCCCGGGTTTCTCTGTAATCAGCAAGAAGTCTCTGCCTGGGTTTCCTGGACGCTTTGTTCCCAAAGCTGGCATTACAACCTGATGAGGTTTTCATCAAGTTTTCATCAAGCATCTGGGTAGGAGAAGCCAGGTGTCTACAAATGTGCTGTGCATTGAAGGCATCCTGGAGCGGGAACAGCTTCATCCTTTGGAGGGTATGGCAGGTCTGAATATCCATAGCCTTCTCCTTCTGCTGTTGTCCCTGTTCCTTTGGCAGCTCCAGCAGTAGTTGTGGCAGCCTGGCTGTGGCCTTTGGGCCCTGCTGGCGAAGCAAGGGACACAGCTGGGACACAGCCCCGTGCTCTTGCTAGTGGGTGGCTGGGGGTGGGAGCAGCCAGGCAGCACTGTGCTGGAGCTGGGGAGAAGAGCCACAGCATGAATCTGATCTGGTCCAGCTTCACCTGCTGTGCTGTCACCAGAAGGGATGGGCATGCCAGCCTCCCCAGGCCTCTATTCCTTCATGATGCCAAAAGAAAGGAAACTGTCCCAGGGGACAGATATGTTGGGTCTTGGCTGCTGCGTGTGGTTGCTACTACCAGGGACCTAGCATTGCTTCCCTGGATTTGGATTTTTTTCCTGAGCATTGTACTAATTGTTGTTGTGCTTTTCCCTTCTCTATTTTTCCTTAATTACTCTCATTGCCCTCTTTTTCCTGGCAAGTCAACGCTATTAAATCCAGGCACCAAATCCAGAGGCAGCACTGACATTCTGGGCAGGCTCCTGAGGGCTCTGCAACCTCCTTATGAAACTCCTGTCCTTTGGTAGAAGTAATTTGACTGCTTTTGTCAGTCACTTCTACCTGCAGCCATCATCAGTGACTTGCCTCTCTCAGAATTTAAACAATCTGCCTCTGAAATTCAGAAAGTTTTATTAGAAGTTGCAGATTTATACTGTAAGGTTTCTGTGGTAATACATCATCTTTTCATCTCTTTTATTGTACAGGATGTACCACAAATAGGTCCCGATTCCTGTTTACTTTAAATGTTATCTCAGCATTAGTACACAGGCTTTCCTGATTATTTCTCCTCCTCTGCCACAGGTCTTCCAGATTTTTAAATGTTTTGTATTTAATACATCGCACAAGTTGAAAGTTAGATTTTATAATCAATATGGTCAGGAGAACTGAAATACAAACCTTTCTAATAGAAAAGAGGTGGACACTTTTTTTGTCCAGATAAGTGAGGAGGTAGGTACGGTCCCACAATGACTGCAAGCGTTGGAGAAGCTGCTCTCCTTTTTGGGAGACCCTATGGAGGAACAGAGAGTGGGGGGGTGAGGAAAGGAGAACTTCCAGCAACTTCTGCCAGTTGATTTGGGCCTCTCTGTACTTTTGTTGAAATCACATCCACCGGGCTCTCAGCCCTTGTTTTTATGAGCGCATTTGTGCCTGTGCCAGGGACAGGCATGGGAGTTCTTTGTTAGGAGCTGTGGGGTGCAGCCCCCTGGCTGGGGACAGCAAATGCTCTATTGCTTCCAGGGCTCACATCTATGTGGGAATAATCACGTCATAGGCATCCTTGACAGCATCCCTGCTGGGTAGTCGAAGAGTGCTCCATTTTAGAAATGAGGAAGGCTTGGCAGAGAGGTGTGCTTCAGCACACCTTAAGCACCCACTTACTTGGATACCTCTGATTTGTAGCCATTTTGGAACTGGCAATGTTGAAGAGCAGTTTTTGACTCAGACAGTGCTTCAGGGTGATAAACACTGCCTGAAGAGCCTTGGCCCTCCACACTCCATTGGCCCTCAGGGAAAAGCTCTGGCTTCAGAGAGCATATCCAGTGCCTACTGGAGCACAGAGCACTGTTCAGACCTCTCCTTTCCTCACTCCTCAGCCCTCGGAGTCACACCGCAGTCTCCCAGGGACACATGGCCCTCTGTCAGGCAGCCTTTAACATGACTCTGTAACTCTTTTTTGTTCTCTGTCTTATTTATGGCTGTAAAGTATGTTTCTTCCAGTCCAGCAGAAAACAAGTCGATGTTGAAAACAATATACAATTCAGTTTGCAGTGGTGCATCTAATTTACAGGAACTGGCTCCTTCGTACAGTACATGCTGTGAAATAGCAGGTCTGCTTTGGCACTGGCTGGACAAACAGAGGTGACTAAGCAATGCAACTGATTTATGGCAGTAGCCTTGCACAGGAGATCCGGGAAACCTCTGGGAAAAATGCCTCTAGCTGAAGGAATCGCCACATGCGAATTATAAAGACTCCTGGGCACAGCAGAGACCTGTCGTCAGAGCCTGAGGAGCGAAACATGAGGCAGGAGAGCACTTAGTGTTTTGGGCACTGCCTCTCCCAGAGCTCGCCGTGTCTCGGGCTGCCAGCGGGTGAGCGGAGGAGCCTTTCCCGCGGGATTGCAATGCAGGGCTGCCCGCGGCAAGCCAACAATGATGGACTGTTGTGGGAATTCCTGGCGCAGGTAGGGCTGTTGGGGCAGACGGGGAGGAGTGACAGGTGCTTGGAAAGTTTGAGGCATGGCTGATTCTCCGTGGCAGAAAGATGGGAACAAGAGGAGGTTGGGGTGGATGAAGTACCTGAGTGCTGCCAGGCAGGGTGATGGGGGAGGAGAGAGGTCTGGTTTCAGGGGGGTCAAGTACCTTCACTCTCTGGAAATGAGGGACTTGAGGGTGCTTATTCCTGTGGTAGGGCAGTGTTTTGTGTCAGGCTAATTATGGGCCACAGGCTATAGGCAGGTACAGAGAATGTTTTGAGGAATAAAGAGGCAAAGTCATTTACTTGATTTGACTTGTAATAAAAGGCCTTCCATCACAACAGGGAATATTTGAGCAGTCTCTGAAGGTGAGCTGTGGTGTCTCTGTGGACTGCTGTTGCACTTCAGATTTGAGTTTCTTTTTGCCTAACCCACTTTCATCCTCAGAAGGATGTCCCACAGCCCCACCACCCTGCGACTTAGGTTTTATTGGCTTGAGCTGCAGAGAGATTTGTCATTCTCAAGGACAGCCAACATTCACTGCACCGATGTTGTAAGAAGTTGTTTTGGCAGTGCGAGGATTTTTGGGGGTTAAGTGGTGGGGAAGAAGCGGGGCAATGCTCAGCTTTTCAGCCCAGCCAGCAAGGG
The DNA here is from genome assembly GCA_024500445.1 of Entomyzon cyanotis. Taxonomy (NCBI): domain Eukaryota; kingdom Metazoa; phylum Chordata; class Aves; order Passeriformes; family Meliphagidae; genus Entomyzon; species Entomyzon cyanotis. Next base: position 21,725,407 of record JAKEPQ010001015.1, on the reverse strand, counting down.
CTACTTTGCCTTCCTTCTTCCTCTTCCTCACATCCCACCAGTGCTAGATCTTTTCCCTCATCCCTCACCACTCTGTGTTGGAGCACACAGGCCCTTTGTTGCTGTGCTTTCCTGGTACCTGGCGCTGCTGCCTGTTTGGCATGCCATGGCCTCCCCCACAAGTGCTGGCAGTGACAAGGGAAATTTGCCTCATCTCAGTCACCACTCTCAACTCCTGAGCACTCAGTGTCTGCTCTGCAGGGGAGCCCATCAGAAACATCCTGACATGTCTCAGAAGCTGATGCCACTGCTCCCTGGGAAGGGCTATGTTCTCCCTGCCCACCCCTCCACTCTGGTGGGGACAGAGCCCCCGGAACTGCATCCCAGAGGGATGCAGAAATGAACATCCCACCTCATCAGGGAGATCTGGGGGTGACAAAAGCTGAGTGCAATAATTTCTTCAGAAGTAATAGGAAAACAAAGGGGTCAGTGCTTGCCACATTTCCTAGGAAAACACGAGTAACTTGCTGGCAGGGATGGCTGCCACAGCCTGTGAAATGGAGGGGCTGTTGCTGGAAATGCAGCTCTATGTCCTGTTGCACAAGGGGCTCAGTTTTAATGGGCAAGTCTGGGGAGAAATGATACAGAAAGGAATAATCAAGCTAAAACTGAAAAATTCACTGCTTGGACTTGCAAGTGTGAGTGTGTGGGGTATGAAATACCAGATTAACTAGTGGAGGAGAGCAGAGAGCACAAGGCAGATGCTCTGCCTGTTGATCCGGGCACAGGTGCTGTGGTATGTAAAGCACCTTTGGATCACTCAAGGAGCAGAGGAGGAGGTAGTTTGGCAGCATACCACTGAAATTACTGCCTCTCTCTCAGAGGAATTGATTAATGAGATCAGGTAGGGACAAGGTTTACCAGATTAAAATGACTTTGCAACGCCTTCCCTTTTTCTCATGGGGCACCACCCAGAAACACAGATCAAAAATCTGCCTCTGGGTTGCATTGGACGAGTGGTCCTGTTGCACATCTCCACCCCTCAGGTCCAGGGTCTCTGTGCCAGCTGTAGCAGCTGTCTCAGCTGTGAAGGAATCCTGTGCGTGGGCTGCTCTGCCAGAGCAAAATGGGGCAGAGGGAGGTGGCAGGGATCAGCAGGCACCTGGCAAATCGGGATTGCCTCCTTCCGCATGGGCTGCAGCACTCGTGACTGGCTCACAGTCATAGCCATGTGCCCTCTCCTACACCTAGGGGCTGGGGTGGAGGTTTGCGTTCCTGTAGGTCCCCACAGCTTTGTTTGTGTTCCACAGCCCTGAGAGGATCAGTGGACGCTTGATGAGTTTAGAAATCTGCCCAGTGCCATTGTAGCAGCATGAAGGCACTGCGTAGATTCCTAAATTTGTGAAGCTACTGACTGTGCGTAATGAACTGTGGAGAGAAGTACTTGTGTGCATCTGAAAAACCCAATACAAAGGTTTTAATGCTCATGGGTTACTCTTCTCGAGGATGACAATTCCCCAGTGTGTAAACTCCCAGTATCTCATCAAAGAATCTAAGACAAACCTCAAGGAAGCTGCGCAATAGGGGAAACTCGTCAGGTGGGAATGGCATTAAAGAACTGCTCCTCTGGGAAGCTGTAACTTTCTTTTTTGTTCATTTATCTGCTGATAACTCAGCTGCCAACCCAGCCATTTTCCTTGAAAACGTTCTTTATTGCCAGACCCTGGATGCTACAAGCTTGCATTCGATAACTGGCTGCATGGCACTGAGGCACTGGCAGTGGGGAGACAAGGGCTTTCCAAGCAAGGCAGTGACTTTCTACTTGCCTATGACCGATTTGAGGGTGGGTTGTTTTGCATTGCTTTTTTAAAGTAATGGTAGAGTTGAATCAGTCTAGGGGTAGGCTTTTTACCTACTGCTTATGTTTTGGAAAAATGTCACTTGCATGAAACACTACTTTCAAACTAGAGCTGTTGGGGCCTCTGCCTTTCCTGTTCTTCTTCCCCGTGTTGAAAGGAACCTAATTTAATATGGTTGCCCTGTAGTTTAGAAATGTGGTTATGCTAAAGGGGTGTCTGCTAGATTGCTCTTGTAAGGTTTCCTCTAGATCCCATAGAAATTGCAGATGTTCATGCTTAACACTGCAAAGATAAGTTTAAAGTTCAAATGAAGCTTTGCATCAGAGTGGAAGGATGAAGCCAAATTTTGTCATTTCCTTGTCAGAGCTTTGTGTTTGAGAGTACATCTTGATGATGTGTACCATGGATATGCAATTCATCACCACCTGGCTTTTCATGCAGCCATAGCAAAAATACATGTTCTCATATCTCCCTGTTTGCTAGCTGCAACTGGAGAAAGTGTGTTCCAGGACAAGAAAACAAACATGCATTTTCAGACTCAAGCACTCAAAATATGTGTTTTAGGTGGTGGCAGCCCTGGGATATAGAAGATGTGGGCTCACTTTCTTCTGTTGTAGCATTTTGGTTCCTACGAAGTCCCTCGTAAGTGAATCAGGGCCAGTGACCTCATTTTCAGTAAATTACAAGGCGAGGTTATTGCTGATTTTTCTGTAGAGATGCCTGATTAAGCCACAGAGTAAATAATAGGAACAAATATTTCAGAAGGACCTTTCCCTCGGGGTTTGTTCCCACTGAGTCAGTCCCTGTTACATCAACAAACAGTGCCACTTCAGTAACTGCAGGAATCAACAGCGCCGAGCGGAAATCACAACACGTCGAGCTGATTCCTCCTTTCCCCTCAGCTGGGTCATCACCATGCCTTTCAGTTTCCATCCTGCCCCAGTATGAATGTGGGCAGATAGCACAGCCTGGCCTTGAATTCAGAAAGCGGTGATGGATTACGGTAGTCCAACCCGGTCCCATGTCAAGAAGCTCTTCATGGGTCTATCCTGCAAAAGCTTTGGCTCTACGCTATCTTCTTGAAGGTGAGCTCTGGGGTAGGCCCTGTGCTCCAGTGATTCTGCCTGTCCCACAGCAACCCCATGTTCTGGGCACCAGTGCCAGGACCCCCAGCTCCTGCTCTCCTCCTGCCTCTCAGTCTCACTGCTGCAATTGAGTTTCTGCTCAGCCCCAATAAGGGACATCTTGCCTCTCCTAGAAAGTCACTCTCTTCCACAGGGAGACGGGCCACTGCCCTTCTAGTGATATGTTTACTCTGCTGGTCTGGCAGCACTTCAGCCTGGGACCTCCATGGCTCTGAGCAAGAGCTGGGAGTGCTTGGCATGAGGGAGCAGTGTGATAGCCCTGAGCTGTGCTGATCTGTCTTTCCCAGTTACTAAGAGCAAGCACTGGCCCACTGAGCGACCTGCTCCATTCACAGCTGCCAAAATCAGCTGGAGGAATCAGAACAGAACAGCTTGCCTGCTGGACCTGGGGAAAGTACCTGGGCTGAGGATCCTGTCCATCTGCTGGGAATGGGCTGCGTGCCGAGAGCACAGTACAGCTGCAAGCTGTCATCCCAGCTGTGCAGCCCTGAGAGCTTGTTCCCGTAGGGAGCAGGCTGTTGAGTGGGAATGCTGGAATTGGCTGTCTCTGGCTCCCACCAGACAACCGTGGCGTTTTGCAACACGAGGTAGGGGACTCCAGCTGAGGCAGCAGCCCCCAGAGCCCCGGGAAATGGGATTACTAACAGTTTTCCAGCCAAACGCCTCCGTGTCTGTACTCTTACTGGGAACAAGACAGTGGCAGAGCTTTTTGCCTGCAGATGGGCAGCCCCAATATAGGGGCTGGAGATGTCCTGTTGAGCAGCAAAAGGATCACAAGATATTGGATCCTGTCTGCTGTCAGCAGCCCATGCTGAAGGCACCTTTGCAGTTGGCAGCGGGGATTCAGCTTTATGAGAAGCTCAACCACCACAGATCTGCTAACTTGGCCAGTTCACCTTGCATTTTCCCCACAAGTCAGTTCAAGGTTACTAGGAAACGTCCTCCATCAGAAAATATCCAGAAAAGCCCACCAAAGAGGGAAGGGAGGTAAGAGAAAGGGCACAAGTGGGGATGCAGTAAAATGGCATCAATGGAAATTTTTTTAGAGTGAGCAAAATGCAGGCTTGGGACAGCACCAGCCCTGCAGACTGCCAAGTCATCATCTCATGCTGCCCTTGAACCTCCTAGCCTGCCGTCCTCCCTGGGAAGGGAAAAGGGCACAGTCTGCATTTGCTATCTTCTTCAAGGGCTTCAGATGAAATTCCCAGTGTTTTGGAAATTTGCAAACCTCTGTGCAGGGTAAGGAAGTCCAGGGAAAGCACAATAGCTGCAGGGGTAGCCTGGCACAGGTTCAGAGGTAGCAGGTCTTCAGAATGATCAGTGCTGGGCTCAGAACTGCCTCTAAAAGTTGCTGGAAAATATTTTCAACTAATAACTCTTTTTTTTTCCCTGTTTTCCCTAAGCTCACATGCTTTTTCTCTGGTATTTTGGCTGACAGTTGAATGGATTTATTGCTCTAATAGCAGAAAATGACCATCCACAAATCCCTGTGGTTTTGCTGCCCCTAAGGCAAACTGCTCGTAGTTTCTCTATATTCCAGAGCACAGATACTTTGCAGGGTAGTTTTCCAGCCTCTGTCTGCAGACTGGCTCGGGCAGCCGGGCTCCTCCAGCAGCAAAATTCTTATACCTGCATTTCAATGTCCTGCCAAGGGTGCCTTTTGTGCACTGGGAGAACACATGAAGCAATTCACAGGGAGGCTTTGGGGGCTGTGGGAAGTTAGAGAGAGAGCCAGGACATAGAGCTGGCTCTGACAGTCTTTGTGACAGTTTGTCCTCCCTGACACATGGTGTGTGGCAGAGGAATCCACTCCAGCCAAGGGTCAAATTTGGCCTTTGTGCGGAAGGACAGGATGTTTCTGGTGCAACTCCATGGACTGGTGGAAGTTCATTTCCAGGGCAGAGCTTTGTCCTGTATCAGGTTTTGTACATCCATACTCTGCCAGCAGCTCGAGCCATTTTGGATACACATGCTGGATGCAGCTGCACTCATGTGACTTCCTGGGCTAAACTTTGTTACAGGGAAAAAGCAAAGTCTTTGTTTACCCATCTCAATGGAAAAGTTTAGTTCTGGCCTGTCTTGCCAAGGAAGGAGTGTGCCAAAGTGATAGCACAGCAAATTCTGGCTGCTGGTGGACCAGGGTTGGAGCTGGCTACCAGGCACAGCATCAGCATCACACCCTGGCTCTGTGGGGCTGCCCTGGGGTATGGGGCTCCAGGATACAGTGAGCATCTGACTCTTCCTTGGCTCTCTCCACTGCTGGAGATGGCCACGGTGAGGTGATGGTCAAGTTTCTCTTGTCCATCCAGCAGAAAATGAGGAGGGAGAGAAGCAAGCACTGTGTATGTGGGATAAGAATGGATCAGGGAGGAAAATACCTTTGGCCACATATGCACAGATGATGTAGCATAGTGCATGGTGGGACCACGCTTGGTTTCGATGCGCCATCTTAATTTGAGCAATCACAGCTCTGGTAATCAACTCTCAATCACTGTGTGCAGCTTTAGCTTTCTCAAAGAATGCAGCAAATGCATGCAGCGCATGCTGCCCGAGCTACCCAAAGAGCGAAGCTCCAACCCTGAGCTCAGGCTTTATATTCCAATTTTTTCTGTTCTCCTTCCCCTTATTCAGGTGCTAGTGGCTCTCCTGAACACAGGATGCTTGGCTGACATGAGATGCTCTCTCACAGGGCTGAAAGGCACAAGTTGCCCCATTGGCTTTCATTTACAATAAGGTTAAATTACAGCCAGGCGATGCTCCTGGGTGCTTTAAAAGTTGCAGACTTTAAAATTGGCTCTGGAGAGTGACTCAAACAGGGCTCTGCAAAGGGAAACTTATCCAGGGTGAATTTATCACATGCCTTTAATGCAGGAGCTGCTCTCCTGTGCCCAGCTGGGGCAGGGTGGTTCCCCCAAATCACAGCCTTCCTGTTGGGGCCCAAGAGCAGCACAGGAGTGGCAAAGGGCCCCATGCCACCAGAACAGGATCTCCAGCATACAAAGGACAGGCTTGTCTGAAGAGAGGGTGGGTTTTTTTCATATTTTCCAATGGGACTGGGAGACTCAAAAAGACACTGGACTGACTCACAAAATCCAACTCTTGAGACCAGTCTCTTGGGGTGGATAATTTTTTATATTGTCCTCTTCCTGATCTAAGGAAGCAACAGTGCTGTGGAGTGAAGGACATTGCCCCGCATGAGCATTACCTGTCCCCCTGCATCTAAAACTTTCCACTTGAAACCAAGAGCCCTCACAGTGAGCTCTGCTGCCAGTCCCACATCCCAGCACTGATGGCTATGCAGCTGAAGCACGGCTGCAGCTCTCATCCTGATTTTGTCCAGATTCTCGGTTCTGTGAGTGTTTCTGCTCCTTTCCTTTGGAGCTGCTTAAACTCAAATGAACAACCTTTTAATGGGACCTTCATCTTCCAAAAGAGTCTCTGTTAGTTGCTTGCCATGGCTAAAACTTTCCAAATGCTTTCAATGATCCCTTTCTTAAGTACCTCTCTATACAGAAAACAGAAATCTCCTCTTCCACCCTCCCCTCATCTAGCCACTCTCTGGGATGTGCCAGTCACTGACTTGAGAATACTTTGTTCTTGTCTGGCACATCAGCGGGTGTCACAAATAGTCACCTCATCAACACGGTTTTTGTTAATATTTCAAACACACCCCATGGCTATTAAAAATACTAAAAATACCTTAGCTCATTAACAAGACACTGTTTCCAGCATATAAATTTTTCCATTCCAGAATGACTGACTGTAATGCCCTAAAAAGCTTACAGTTGTTTATAATCTAAGTAAAGTAGAACACCTTCCATCTACTTTTGGCGTGTTTACTTGTGCTGGTGACTACATGAGAGGGATAGACCTGTGCTGCTCTTTCCATAGGCATGTGTTAGCCAAAATGAAATACTTTTATTTATGGATTTTTGATTCTTCCTCTGCATCCACTGTACCACTGCCTGGACAACACCACTAGCAGATTCTAGGTCCTGGGAAGTTTTTACATCTGCTCTCATAAGCTGGAGCAGGGGTGTTGAGGGTCCCTGCCTTCCCGTTATGCAGGGGTGACCAGGCTGAGGCAAGGGGCCAGGCAGTCACTCCCTGAGCACACCAGCTTTGCATAGGCAATTACATTTGTGATTAGGAACGGAGAAGATTTAGCCACAACATTTGCATAGCTCCTGTGCAGAGCTCTGCAAATGCTGATGTACAGAACCCCAGAGTGGCAATCGTGCCCTTGGCCCTGGGCCCACATGCAGGAAGTGTGCTGGCAGTGGTTTTCTTGGACATTTTGGAGATGCCAGCTCAGGAGAAATGGATCTTTCTCCTCAGTGGTGTCCTGGAGACATGTCGCTAGTTAGCTGTGCCATGCTAGGCATGCAGTACCAGTGTACACTGCTGAGGAGGTGTGAGCCTCCCCACTAATGAGGCTGTCACTGGGACTCAAATGTCTTGTGGTGGCCGTGGTTTGAAATGCTTTGTCTGCTCGATGAGGGAGCACATGGAACATTTTCAGTAGTTCCTGAAGCTGTAGCATCAGGAATGCCACTTTTTCATCAGTAGCTTCCAAACTTGTTATTCATGCAGAGAGTCTTGGTGCTTGCTCAGGTGAAGGAACAGTGAATCCAAATTGGTTTTATGCAAAAAATGCAAATACCACTTTTATTTTATTGCCAAGTGACAGGGATAGTACATTTGCAAAGCAGTGCAGCTCATTTTCTGCAAATCTCTCCTCTCTTCTCATTCCATGTAAGGCCAGGGATCGTGTAAGGCAAGTTACATCCCTGAGAAGCCCTGGCAGCTATATGCTATCACACAGAGTTGTGACTTAGCAGTAAAAAATTAGGTTTTGTTCTCCATGGGCCAAACAGTCGCTCCAAATAGTGCTAGCAGCCAAGCAGTGAAGCTAAGCGAGGTCACCAAAAAGCAACTAGCTCCAAAAGGTAACTTGTGATTCCTAGTTGATCATCGTACCCTTTGTTCCAAGACTGTGAAGGTCTCAGTGCTATTCTGTAGAGAACTGGACTTGTTTTTCGTGTAGAAAATCTACAAGGGAGATACGGGAATTTCTAGCGATCACCCCATAGGTGAGGCTGCCTTTTTGTAGCTTCCTTTCATCCCTAATCAACAACAGGAGCACTTCAGGAGCTTGGAAACACATGGGGGGTTTTTTTTTTCCTTTTTTTTTTAAATTTTTTTTTCTTCAGACAGGAGAGGCTTCCCAAGCCATGACTGAGTACCACTGAACTAATACTTTAGTTTTACACCTGTCTGGCAGTTCCTGACTCCAAGAATGGAATTGCCACACTGTGAGCCAGCACTCTGCTAAGGGAGGTGGCTTTGTGACAGCAGCTGCAGCCTCCCAGTACTTGCACAGTGCCCCAGAGTGGTGGGGGAATTAACCCTGCAGGGCAGAGGTCTCTGCATGGAATGCTGAGATTGCTACTTCTGCCCACACCAGGGAAGGACAAATAGGATTGTGAACACGTCACAATAACTGAACCAAAGAGGAAACACTGACCCTAAAATGTCATGACCCTGAATTGTCATGTTGAAATTATACCATGTGTAAAACTGTCTAACAGTTAGTTGAACTTCTAGCAAGCATCCCCCATCCCCCAAAATGTTTGAGTTGAACTTGAAATAGCTATGCCCAAAAATGGCTTGATGTTCCCCAGTTGCCCATCTCTGAGGTTCCGAGGTGGTTAAAAACTGCCTAAGTTGTGTGTGGTGGTATTTAATACCTCACAAGCCTGGCCTGCAGCTTCGAGCTGTGTGGGAGGCAGATAAGCTGTGACCAGAAGTGTGACATAGCACTGGCTTTCTGCAGAAGCTGCTGCCCCGAGCTGCTGATTGAAGGATCATCCCTGTGGTTGTTGGCACCCAGCAGTGGGAGAGAAGTCTCGGTGCTGGGGGTGAGTTAAAATCAGCCCATGAACTAAGATGAACATCTGGAGAGACCTGGCCCTGAGAGCCAAGGGTCAGGTCTCCAGCTTGAAGCATGGAGCTGGGAGAAGCCGTGTGTATGGCAAGCAGCTGCTCCTGGTTGGGGTCATGTGGCTGGTTGGGCTGTGCTGCTGTCCCCATCCATGCTGCAAGGCAGAGGCCTGTCCCAGGCGTGAGCAGGGCTGGCTCAGCCCCTGGAATTGCACTGGGGATGATGGCACTGCAGTGGGGTGGGCATCCATGTGGGTGGGACTGGCAGCAGTGCCCGTGGTAGTACAGCCACAGTGCCCTGGTCCCAGCATGCCCAGATACCTGTGTAACACTCTGGAGTGAGGACTGTGTCCCCCCATCCTCCCCCAGGAGTCACTGCTGTGCTCCACGGGGAAAGCCACCAGGAATTTTTGGTTCTCCACCCACACCTTGCTCTGCTTGGAACCTCGACTTTTCTATACCCACACTCTGAGAGGTGTATAGCAGGTGTGCCCTTTTTTCAAGCCAGATCTGAAAACATGCACTCATTTGTTCCGAACAAGGCAGATTTCTAGCCACATCGTGCCCTCCTTCTTCTAAACCTGGTGCAAGTAGCACGCACCATGCCTTGCAGAGCCCTGCCATCTCACTGATCTCTCAGTTGCTCACTCAGGAAAGCTACCTCCTGCTCTGCAAGCTTCAACACCGTGTAATGGAAAAATGTAGAAGTGGGGCCCGGCTGTGCGTCAGCGGGTGCCTTGGCAACCTCCGCCTGCGCTCTGCTCGGTGATAGGCGCATGGGGCTGTCCGTCTGCACCGGGGATCAAATGTAGCATTAAGCATCCCCCCCTCCCTTACGAGGGAGAAGAAGGAAATACCAGGGTTTGCTGGTGTTGCTGGAGCTTGCCGGGTGCTAACAAAGCGGTAATTTATGAGTGCCACGAAGAATTTCATCGTTCTTCAAAGCAGGACAGAGGCATCTGGCACTTGGCCACTCTGTTTGCATCAGTACAGGAAAAACACTGAATTTCTTCAAAGCTGCCACAGCGTTTCCTATTTTTAGGTTAACAATGCCTGTTTTGCTGTACAGCATCAAATGTCAACAAAGAATGAAGATCTATTTATGTTGCTTTATTGTAAAGCTGAAGCAACAGGAAGCTGTAAGCTGGGTGCCTTCTGAGCCCTCCAAAAACCCTGTCCTGAGTCAGTTGTAAAGTGCACTGGTTTACTGCTGTGCCAGCGGGTTTGCTTTCTGATGGAGGAAGAAATGGTGGGAGTTTTGGGGATTGATTCCCTGTCCTCTGACCCTTCAGGATACTGTGCCTGGGAGAGAAACCAAATGCCCAGCTCTAGATTGCACTTGTATTCAGAGACAGTTTGTTTCTTGCCGCTTTTCGAGCTCTCCCTTTTGAGGCCGCATCTCAGCACCAGTGTGCACCTTGGTCCCTGCATTTTGCAGTCAAAAGGGTCACTGGAGGAAGGGACAGTGTCAAGGGCTCTCTGTGCTCCTGAGGATGAGAGGAGTCAGGAAGGACACCCGTTTTCCTGTGTTCTACAACTCCATTGGACAAAGCCAGTTCTGACAGAAGTTTCTATCCTTAAGGACCCTAATTCAGGAGCTGTGGTTGCTGGCTTACTAAAACCAATCAGAAGGGAAGTGCTGTTCTGACATTGTATTTCTGAGTTGGAGAATAGAGGACATCCATGCATGTGTGGTTTTAGGTTGCAAAGTGGTCCTTGCCTTGCTGCAAGAAAACACCCGGAGCATGGGTGGTGTGTTAAAACACTGATTTTACTGTGAGGGCAGGTACCAAATGCCTATAGGGGGGCATAAAGCAGATCTTGGCTCCAGATGATGCTTGACACCTTGGCTTGCTGTTGCTGCTCATCAAGCTGTTGCTGAGCGAGAGGAAGTGGCAGCGCCTGCCCTCTCTCCTCCTGCACTCTTGCAAACAGTCTCCTGGGTGTCTGCAGCAGCCACTGAGCTATGGGGTGAAGTCCTGGTCACTTGCCGCTCACACCCCCAGCCTCCTCCACTAGCTGCTTATTTAGGAAGGAACCTCCTGTTTCTCTTTTTATTTTGATTTGGAAAAATAAAAATAGAAAGAGCCTTTCAGAGACAAAGTGACTAAGTGCTTCATGTGCTGCTGAAGTAAATGAACAGCAAAATGTCTGGGGGGAGAAGATGACTAAGTTTTTTTCCTCCTCTTCTGCTTCCTTCACCTTCTCAGAGAAGCTAAACATAGTTGCCTGCAGCAGGAGGAGACTTCAGCAACCGGCTGCTACCCACAGATGCAGCCTCAGAGATCGTGGGCTTGTGCCTTGGTGGAAAACCCGGTCGTTCAGAAGACAGGGCGTCTTCCCTATATTCATTTCTCTTCTCCCTTGCTCTTCCCTCAAGACAAAATATATTTAGAAACACTAGGACACAATGAGCTAAACTCTGCCTTTGCTACACCCATGTTTATAATGGGTTCATTGTATTGCCTCTGCAAGTGCCCTCGCGATTATATGGCTAGATATAACTACCCTTCATCTTTGTCTCCTTTTTTGGACCAGAAAATTCTCGAGAATCCTCTTCAGACATAACAGTGCTGTTCCAAGAAAGGATAGCTGGGTTTTAATATGAAACTCATGATCACTACTTCTTTAAAGGATGTCACACTGTTTCATTCCTCTCGCCTTAAAATAGCCTCTTTCAAGAGAAATATTTAATTTAGAAACAATTTCCCTTCGATCTCTGGATCTGTCTTTACGAACCTGAATTGCCTGGGTGACCCTTGTGTGATGCTGTTTGTGGTTGGGATGTTGTCAGCATTGCTGTAGTACTTAGACCCTCTCTTCCCACATCCGGGACTCCCACATAGGGCACTTGCCAGCTCTGCTATTGCCCTGAATGAGCAGTGTCTCCCCTCAAAACCTCAGCATATTCCCATTTGTGCCTGTGCCAGCATCAGCCCCCAGGGCTTACCTAGGGTCCCAAATGAGCTGACTTGACAGGGGCAAGGTGTTTCTCCCCAAGCATCCTCTCCCTGCTGCACACCCAGGGATATTCAACACACCACCCTTGCAGAGGTGATTTTCCATTATTAATTCTCAAAAGAAAGTTCCATTTTCCTGTTTCAGATGAGCATTTCCCTTTTGAGTTAGAGAAACCTTTTCCTCCCCAGCACCATGCGTAAGGCTGTAAACATGCACCAAAACAGCACGAAATTTCTTTGCTGGCCTCTGCATTCCTCTTTACACCAAAAACTCGGCATTCCTCCGGCTGGCACCTTGTGCATGGCATGCACTAAGTCACAGGAGATTGTGGCCATTTATACAGGAGTGATAAGTTTTTTCTCTGAATTTCTTAGGAGTTAACAGCTGAAATCCTCTTTTTCTTCCCCCGCCCCACCCCTGCGTGTCAGCACACGGTTGGGTTGGAAAATCCAACCCCGTGTGCCGCACCAGGATGTAGGGTTGGGTAACTCTCTGTGTCTCCGAGGATCCCGTTCCTTTCCCTAAGGGCTCAGGGGAGTGCCGGGGTGCAGCAGGGCTTGCCAGCTCTACGCACAAGCTTCAAAGGCAGCGTGGAAGAAGCGGTGTAGGAAGAAACCTCCGTGCCTGGTGCCGTGACGGCTTCTTTCTCCAGCGCCACGCTGGCCTTCCCCCGGCACAGGGCTGCCAGGCTGGCTCCTCGGATGCTCTCCCAGCAGGCAGGCGTGGCAGGACGTTGGCTTTGGGAGCAGAGGTATGTACCTGGCCCTCCAGGAGTCGAACTGTGTGGCTGAAGCTGACATTTCTCGATGACTCATAACTAAAATGGTTCAGGGGTGCATGTAAGCTTTTATCCTCAGCTTCATTTTCTAACTCTGAAAATGAAGCCGAGAATAAAATTACTGTTGGTTCTGTGTGAGGTCTGCTTGCTGTCAGCCCTTCAGCTGCAATGGGCCAAGGGGCAGCTAAGGTGTGCTGTTAACATGAATTCCTCCCTCCATCCTGGTCTCCAGGGTCCCACACAGCCGGTGCTCTGGCTCTGCGGAGCTGGTACCACCCTCTGTCCGTGCCAGGCTGGGTGAGACTGTTTCTGGGTGTGGCAGTGACAAGCACCCTGCCTGGCAAAGCATGAGTGCAGCAGGGTCTGTATCTGTATGGATAGGGAATGGGGTCATGTGGCTGAAGTTGATGGGGATGATACAGTCCCTGTTCTCAGCCTGATGCTGCTGTGTGGAGAATTGGGAATGAGCAGTTGAGCATGTGAGATGGTCCATGTTTGAAGCCTTTTAATTAGCTTGGTCTTGCTGTGCTCCTGGGAGCCCCTGGCTCCAGCACAGCCTGTGGTTGATGTGTCCAGTGAGGAAGGAGTCCCTGCAAGCAGCTACTTCTGAAGTGCATGGTTTGTGCTTCCCATATCCATTCAGGCAGTGTGGCTGGAAAGCTGATGGAGGAGAAAGTCTCAGGGCACCCTCAAGGTGGGCTTGGAAGGAGACCATGGTGAACGAGCTTACGTCTGTCTCATTCTAATGGTGAGAAGTCTTGTGTGTGCCCACAAGCCGTGGTGCCAGGAGTAACGGAGAGCTGAAAATCTGACCTGCACTGCCCTTAGCTCCAGCACATGGGGAGACTGGTCTGTGGGTGCATAGTGCCTGCAACAAATCCCTCTTTGCCTTCAGGTTTAAGCCACCTTTTAAAATAGCCCTTAGTGCTCTTTTAAGACCAATACCTCTGAGATGCTGTGCTAAATCTCCTGGGAAGATGCTTTGGGCACTGTGTGGTGCACATACAGCAGGTCTGCAGCTGTGAGGAAGGTGCTGCATGGCATGTGCCCGTGGCTTCCTGGCTGCTTTCAATGCCCCTCTGTGGGCAAAGACTTTTCCCAAAGCCATCGTCTTTCTACTATGCTCCTTCTGGAAGGATCTGAGACCAAGGACGATCAAGCTGCACTCCATTCCTGGAGGAGCTCCTCCTGGTTGCTGATTATATTTAGGAGCTGCCTAGGAAAAGGGGACCTGTGGTAGCACAGGTTCTTCCCGTGGGAACATTTTGCTATATTTCATAAACAAGATAAAGTTTGGATGTTTTGCAAACAACTTCTCCGGATTGAGTCAGTTCGGGCTTGGCCAATTGGGCCTAGGGGGAGGTCTCGGGCTGACCAATCTGGGGCACTTCTGTAGACTCTATATATATGGAATTCAAAACAATAAAGTTCCTTTTCTCCTCTCTTTCCTTGTCTGAGAACTTGGGTCAGTCCTCAGCTAGCCGCTCAACAGCGACAGGGACCATCCCATGGTGATGTTTTGGAAGTGCTAGGGAGCCACGGCTGAGACAGGGTGGTGCTCCCAGCAGCTCCCGTGAGAGCAGAAACTCCTCCAGCCACTTAGCAGAGGATTCCCGGTCCCAGCTCAAAGTGGGAGAGACAATAAAGCTCCTAAATAGTACTTTAGATCACCAAAGTGCTATCCAAACATGAGGGACTCCAAACACAAATGAAAGTGCTAAAGTGATTTAAAGAGGAATTAAAAGGTCATGCCTGTTGAACATTTAGCTTTAGAGTTTAGTCATGTTTATGAAACTTATAACTGCTCTTCTAAATCACCTTTTTACACTTCACATACCCAGTAAATGTGAGGATGTTCAGTGCTAATGACTAATTTAAAAATTTTTCTATTCCAAACAAATTCCTGCAGCCATAGCCTGGTCCTTTCTTTTCCTCCCTTCCAGCTCTGCCTTCCCACTTCATGGAAGGCACTTTGAAAGCATCTGAACATTTTACTTGGAAATGCTCATGGGAAAGAGATGCATTTCTCATGCACATACTCCACAAAGTGAAGTGCAGTTATGATCAAACAGCAGAAGAGTAGGCATCTAACTCCATGAGCAGGCAGAGCAAGAGAATAGAGACGGAAAGTTTTTCTGTGTCCAAGACCAGCATGAAGTTCTGGGGGTTTCAGCAGCAGCAAAGCTCCAGTCTGCAAGCCAGGCCTTTCTCATCCAGCTTCTCCTGCAGATTGCTTCACTAACATTGCATGACTTGGCTTGGTTAACCTTGCTTGGTTAACCTTGCCTGCATATCATCAGCGCTTATGGGCGTTATGCTCTTGGGGTGTTACATTTACAGTATCTGTATTGATGGCTTCCATGCTATGCCACAGAGGAAATACTTCATATGGCTACAGCAGCACTGGAAGTCAGTGGCAGCCCTGTCTGGCCTCTGTTGACCCTACTTGGTAATGTCAGACTGAATGAATGAGTGATGTATTACCATGTCACCATAGTGTGTGCTTGCTTTGAGCCTTGTGGGGGGAGGAAATCCCTGCCCACCCCCCTTCTTTGGGGACATGTGCTCTGGGCATTTCAGCTCATGTCATGGCTCTTGTCAGAGAGCAGACTAGTCCAGTACCAAGATTTCTGGGTTGCCTCCTGAAGCTGACAGAAAGAAATCAGACTCAAAAAAACCCCCAGTATTAAAAACTGCTTTGTTCCAGTCATTGAGGTTACTCCTGCGTTTGGTGTCTCTGACCCAAATGCCTCCAGGCAGGCTGTAAATGTGTCATCCTGGTTTAAATCTCTAAAAGCTTACCTTCAAATTGTAGAAGAGAGTGTTTGGCAGATGATTAACTCTACCTACCAGTCTAAATCAGACAGATTGGAAACAACTGGGACTTTTACCATCTGGTGGTCTGACTACCTGTTTTCCCAACATGCCCTGTGCCAGGACCCCGTCTTTCCCAAAGGACTCCAGGGTTGGGCTCATCCTTTGGGAGGACATGGCAAAGCCTACAGCTCCCATCCCAGATCCCTGACATGTACGAGCACAGGTTTTGCGTTCAGGTTGTTTGTTGCAGGAAGGCTGTGTCTTACCAAACCACTGCCCTCTAGGATATTCTGTTGGGACTTTTAGGAGCTGAGTCTCTTCCATAACCTAAGCTGCAGCTCTGGCCTTTAGGGTGCTGAGCTGGGCTTCAAATCAAGTAACCAGAGACTGATGCACTTGTTTGCTAGGAAGGGCACATCTCCTGGTCTCAGCATGTGGGAACTAGCAGCAGTTCAGGATTCACAGTGGCAGGGTTGGGAAGCCCCCCCACCCTTTTTTTAAATCCGCTGCGGGGATCCTTCCCTGCTGGCAGCATGAGAGTGAGAAGTGCCAGAGCCAGCACGAGCTCAGGAGCCCGTGTCCCCAGTGTGTGCTGTACTGCTGCAGGAGCTGATGAGCTGAAACAATGTTTGGAACCAGAAAGATGGTGGTGAATACTCTGGAACTGGGAAAGGGATCAAACACAAGTCTCCAGATGGAACCAGCGCAGTTTCCATCAAAGCTGATGACAAGTTCCCTGATAGAGGGATACAGGGTCAGATCTTTGGACAGCACATCCCATTTCTCAGCTGGATGCCTGATCTGGCTGCCTGCAGCTCCGTGCACCAGCGTGTTGCATCAGTGAGCTGCAGTGCTCTGGGACTCTTCTCACAAATCAGTTCACCAAGGCCCACATTTGGCTACCAGCAAGGATTTTTAGAGTCTGCTGGCTTTTAAAGGCTAGCTGCTTTCTGAGGAAGAAGCACTGTACAGCTTAAGTAGCAGTCCACCAAAAGTGATTAGCTTACCTTTTCCAAGCTGAAAATTGCTTAACAAATCTTATTGGTGTGTACATAATGAGTAACAAATACATTTGCAGAGATCTGGATCAGTTTCCACTCAGGAAAGTTGGCTGGATGCGTCTAATGCAGGCAATTAATAATTCAGCTGGCTTTATGGGAGGGTCAGTCGTGGCTGATCTGCAGCAGGAGGTGTTCAGCTTTGCTTCAGTAAAGGCTCTCCACCAGGAAGAAATGCCTCCTGGAGACAACAGTAGCTTCAAGGCTCAGCTACTCTGAGCTCCAATGCAGGCTTTGCCTTCACTCTCTCTTAGGTTTTTTTGTCTTCTTTCCTTCTTTGCCAAACTGGACAGAGAGGTAACACCGCCTCTCCTCTCTATAGCCATCTCCCCTGAGCATGGTGTTGACGTGGCTCCTGCTCTGCTGCTCCACTGTGCTCGTGCTCTGGGGGTGAGGAGGTTCCAAATGTCCGTCCAGGCGATGGGTGACTCCCGTGCTCCTGACTCCCACAGCCGCTCTGTTTCCTTCCATTGTCATAGGGGAGGTCAAACTGAAGGACTGCTACTCACTCATCTGCCTCTGCTGTTTCTAATTCTCCTTGCCTCCATCACAAGCAGGAAGAGGCAGCCTGCAACAAGCTCCTGATTTTTTCCAATACACTGGAATGTTTTTTCCATGATCCGAGCAGATGTTCCTGGCTTTCACACATTCTTACGGAGGATCTCTATTGTGCATGCTGATCTCCGCAGACAGCAGAGAAGCAGTAGCTTTATCTCTATGACCCTCTACCCCAGATCTCTGGTCTTGGTGGGACAACTCCCTGATCCCACTGGAGAAAAGGGCATTCCTCACAAAGCCAGAGGGGAGGGGCTTGTCTCTTGTGAGAGGCAAAATCTTTCCTGGCTAAAATGGGACTACTCTGAAAAACAAAGTGTTTGAAGTGAAAGAATGTACATATTATGACTTTTTCTCACTCTAAATGAGATGGAAACCTTTGAAAGTAGCAGAAGCTACTACACCCCAACAGAAGTAACTACACCCCAACAGAAGTGAGTTTCTATACTGCAGCCATCAAAATAATTTATCTGTTGGAGCTTGGAGGTTTGCACTAGCATTTCTAGGCACCCAGAAGTGCCTTTAAGTCATCACACTGTATTTCCTTGTCTTGACTTCAGTGAAATCTGGTGTTCACCCTCACTTCATCTTTGCTTAGCAATGTCTGTGGGATGTGGAACTGGCATTGCCTCTGCCAGGTTTTGGAGAGCTGCTGAAACTTTTGTATTATGCCTTTTGTTACTAAATCAAGAAATGCCCACTGATCCAAAGCCCCGCTCCTCGCTGCCAGCTGCTCCTGTGGCCAAAACAAGACTATTTAGCTGCTGTGCAGTGCAGAAGCATCAGCAAGGATGAGAGGAGTTTATGTAGGATGAAGATGATATAAAATATGGGCTGTCACTTGCTGCCAGCATCAGGGTCAGTGATCACAGCCTGATGCATGCTGAAGTGGTCACTGGGCTCTTTCTGTTGTTGCTGAGACAGAAGCAGCAATTCCAGGTCCTGAGAGATGGCAAAGCCAACCAGAGCATAACCCCAGCTCTGCACCATCACAGGTTTTTCATCCAGAATCCTGCATTTTGCAGGATGTCCCATGCCAGGACACACCAGGAGGAGACATTCTGTGGTACCTGCCAGCTCTGCCCCGCTGCCCTCTGCGCCCAGCATCCAGCACAATGAACAAAGCTGGCCTCCCCGCCACGGCTGGAGTGACAAGGTTTTTCCCAGTCAAGGGAAACAATCATCACTAGGGAAACCTTAACTGCTTTTTAAAGAGCAAGAGAAAACACATTCATTCTTTTAAACATGGAAAACTAAATGGCCTCTTTTTCCTTGGCTGCATGTGCATGGCCGTGGAGCAGGCTGGCACGGAGTAAACTCTGCAGGCAAATGCTCCCCCCACTCATTTTGTTATTAAAGAGGAGAGCTCTGTGGTGCAAAGTCTGCCCTTCTCAGCTCTTGCTGCCTTGTTTTTTTAAACCAGAAAGGCTCCAGATACGAGGAGTCACTCGCCAACCCTCCTACTTGTCAGTGAAACATCTTGGAGCCAGCAGGGGGCTCTGGCACCACAGCACCACAGCTTCACATCTCTTGGAAGGGCTGGAAGTGAAGCCCCCAGGGGCGCAGAGCTTTCTCCAAAGAGAATGGAAAGCCAGGGTGTCACTTATGCAAGTCCCTGGGCTGCAGCAACTCCAGTGAAGCCTGGGGAAGCAATGGGCATTGGTGACACTACTGTCTCCTCATAGTTTTCCTCCACCACTTCTGATCCTAGGATATTTTGTGATTTTCCTGGGAGAAAGGAGCTGAAGTTCTTTTCACAATTGGGAAAATCATTAATTTAATGCTGCTCCCACTCTTTTCCATCCCCTGCCCCAGCTGTGTAATCTTGCCTCTAACCATGCATGCTCTAGTTAATAAAAGGCACTGAAATACAGGTCCAGCTCCTGCTATTTCCAGGAACATTTGGTCCCATAAAACCATAGGAAAGCATAATTTCAGCAAATTAAATCAGTTACTGCCTATCTCTCTGGCTGAATGCATGGAAAGGAAAGAGCATCCTGCTGGCTCCATGTATGGGGAATAACAGCAGTCAAATTCCAGCAGTGTCCATGCTGGGAAAGGGAGGCAACAGGCAGTCTGAGAAAGGCACATCTCCTTTGAGCAGACATTAAAGGAGTACCGTATGCAATAGGGAAAATGTACAACGAGCACTGAGCTCATCAGTCACTTTTTGTTTAATCTAATTAAACACAATATATCCTCTGACCTTCTGCACTGGTACTAAATTCTCCTATGTTGTTCTTTCCATACGAAGCTCTATTGACAGATGGGGAAAGCCTAGAGTTTGCTTTAAGCTTCAGATAAGTAAAGTTAAACATACAGCAGATAAAATTGTTTTCCCAGAACTCCTCTCCCACTGACCAATTGTGGGTGCTCACTGGGAGGGATTAACTTCTCTGGCCTGTATCCCACCCCTGGCTTGGGGCACTGCTCTGTGCAGTGAGCAAAATTTGCATGAGGGCAGAGACAGAAGCAGAGTGCTGCAGAAGCCCTGGAATGTTCATTTTTAGAGTTGGTTCTACAGTTGCTGAGCTTCATTTCTATGTGGCAGACTATTAGGGAAAATGGTGCCGTTCCTTGCTAAATATATTTCCAGAGTCACTAAATAATTTATTTAACAGCTAATCAGTTGGCATTTGCTGATGCTGAACCAGGTTTTAAATAAAAAGTGTCGAATTGCATCAGACATCTCGTGCATATTCCATGCTTATACAGGCTCCACGTTCTCACTGCCTCTGCAGGAGTGCAATCGGTCAACACAGCTTCCTGAATTTTCTGGGAGTCAAAGCAACCACAGAGCTGGATGTGGGGGAGAGCTCAGTGCCAGGGTTTCACATCAGGTGCAGGCTTTGATCGAGCAAAAGACTTGGAAATGTGCTCACCTTTCAGCGTGACAACCTGTGTGCTCACTTCCTTGCAGGCAAATGAGAACAGCACATATCTGCCCTTCACCAGCATCACTTGGTAATGCCACCTGCAGAGCTATTTCTTCCAGTATGGTGAAAAGTCCTTTAGTCTGAGTCTGGGGAGTTACCACAGGTAACACCTCCATGCATGTACAGCTGTGCCTGTGCTCCTGGACGTGCAAGCAAATAACTCTTTGAAATGTAAACCAAAAGTTACAGACGAGCCCGGGGGCAATGACCTTATGGCTCCCAACAGGCCTTGTTAAAGAAGATTTCTTTACTGTAAATAGCCTTAATATTCCCTTTGTCTATTAATAGCACCAGGCAGGTCAGGAGGCAGCAGAGGGATTGTTTCCTGCATGTGGTTGTGGAGTCGGACTGGAGTGGTGTGAACCTCATGGCTCTGGCTTTCCATGGCAAGCTGTAGAGCCTGACAGGAGGGTTGGCATGACTGTGATCCCAAACCATTGACTTTGAGATCTCTGAACACACATCAGTGTCGGAATAAACAGAGACCTCTTGCTATCCCCAGAGGCTGTGAAGGACCCTGCAGATGGTTAAAAGCCACCTACCATCTCACTTGGGGCTCAAGGGAAAGTACAAAGGCTGACTTTTTTTGGAGCAACTCTCTACCTACGGGGGAATTTTGCTATCTTCAGACAAAGAGGGTGGCAGGATCAGTGAGGGCATTGACCAGTGTTGTTTCTCCATGGTCGAGCCTCCATCTCCCCTCTGCAGTCTGTCCCAGAGATCAGATGGAGTCATGCTGCTGCTGGCTTAGTAAGGAAGCTGCCCCTTGCAAAATTCAGTGTTTTGAGCACTCTCACAACAGAGCAACATCCTTTTGATGAAGCAAACTTTCCCTTACTACACTGGGAGAGGGCTCAGGTGTAAACCAAAAGTCCAGTGACTCCTGAAGGAATAGGAGAGACAACAATCCCTCCTCTCCCCTGTAAGTGTCCAGTGGTTGCCCCTGTGAGGTCAGGGGAAAGGGGCTGTGTGAATCAGGATTGTGGGCAGCGACAAATGACCTTGCAGTCAATTTCCAGCAGGTTGAGAGTGGCTTGAAATGGATGAAGCTACCTCAAGCTTTGCCATAAAAAAAGCCATTACACATGTCCTTAAAACTTGGGTTGGAAATACCTGGCTAAATGTGTGCCTAAAACCGGGTGAAGCCTGGATGAAAACGTTTCCCTCTGGCGTAAAGGGGTGAGGATGTGCTACCTGTTCCTCAGGTGGCTGTGCTGAGTGACTGGCTCTCTGTCTCATTCAGATCAGCAGAAGGGTTGTTGTTGTGTTTTGTGTCTCCAGGGGACTCAAGGTCGTTACCCTGCACTGGGAACAGTGCTGGAATGGAGCACATCCCTCCTGGGAAACCCCTGGCAGGGGGAAGCCAGGGTGGCTTGCCCTGCTTTAGGCACTGCTTACCTTCACTCTGCCTGTACTTTGAAGTACTCTAAGTTTTTAGCTATAGAGCTCTAACCACCAAAAACCAAAATCTTGGCTTGGGAAGGCACGTTTCCTTGGCATGTTTCCTGGGACCGAGTGACTTATGATGCTGTGCTGCAAGTGAGGGGAGAACTTCTTCTTTTAGAGGAGGTGGGTCACACTCGTTTAGAGTCCAAACTCTCCCAGAGACTTTTTCCTCCCTTTTTTTTCATGACATCAGCCAGAACTTGATGTTACTATTTTAAAAACAAAAGGAGGGGACACCCCCCCGCTTCCCCTCTGCTCTCTGCCAAAAGGAGAACAAAGAACAGCTAAAACACACAAGTTCTGGCACTCTGTGTGGAAATAAAAACATTCATCCTCATGTCAGGTAGGGAAGTGCCCGACCCCCCTGCCAAAGCAAGCAAGCCGGGCGGCAGAGTGAGCCCACGGCACGGAGGAGCCGGGGAGAAGGGGATGCCCGGTGTCACCCCGTGCTCGGGCAGCTCCTGCCAAACTCCTGTGCTGCTGTCCCAGTGCCAGGCTGCGCCGGGACGCTCCCGGCCACGGGCAGCCTTCCAGGGAAGGGCTACCCTGCTCCTCCCAGCCTGCGAGGTGGGGAAGGACCTTTCTTCTTCCCCTCTCCCACCCGTCTCCTGCCCACCACTTAGGCAGCCCCTGCATCTCCCTGCTGCCCAGCGGGCTGGTGCATGGCACAGGGATAACCCGGTGTCATTTCCATGCTTTAGACACTAACAGCTTTGTCTGGCTGCTTGCTCGCCATTTAAACATGTCAGCAGTTCCCAGCACGGATTCCTGTGCCGTGAGTTCACCCCCAACAAGCATCCAAACTGCAAGTCGGGGCTGCTGGCTCTTCCCTGCCTGTCTGTGAAGCATTACTGGAACAGGGGCCAGTTCTCCAAACACGAGGAAGAGATTACTTGGGCTTTCTGGAAGGCTCCCTCCCATGCCTTCAGAGCGGAGCAAATGAGGATAATTTATCTCCAGGCTTCCAGCTGAACCCAGAGGCTTGGAGCAGCCAAGGACTACACTGTTTGTCCCAGCTCCTGCAAGAAGGCATTTTTCCATTGTTGCCGTTGTATATCGTTCACATAATTTGTTTGTGCCGTCACCTTCTGGGGCCAAGATAAGAGGTCATCCCCTGCCTTTTACTGGCGGAGTGTTCCCTAGAACAATCCAGGGAAAAACTCACAGGAAGGAGCTGTTGAAGGAGGCTTTCGTACGTCCAGTGCAGCCTTCTCTACAGTCATGTAAATAGTTTTGAGCAATCTATCTGGTGAGAAACACAACATGTCAGAAGGGAATTGTTCTCTGAACTGTAGTTACGGATGGGCCGGAGCAGGCGGATCAGTGCACGTGGGTTGCCAGCTTAATGGACACAGCAGCTGCCTGTCAGGGGGAACAAAAGCCAGGCAGGGAGCCTCTGTGCGCCTGTGCTCTTGTTCCCCTCAGTACCTGGAGGTCGGTTTTGTGGCTGGATCGCAATCCTGGGTTCCCTTCCCGCTCCATCCCTGATCTCACGCGGTGCTCAGGGATGGGTTAACGTGGCTGCTGCTCTGCAGAGGGGTGCAGGGAGCGGAGACAAGGCAATGCGGATGGCTGGGCGCTCCGCGGCAGGAGCAGCCAACTGGAACAACACTGTAACGCCGTCCACTTTAGTGAAGTTACTCGTGATTTTTGAATGCGGAATTGAGGCCCAGTGGCTCCAGCTTGGCACAGCGCAATGGGAAAAGAGCAGATTCTCTGTTTGCTTCCATCCTGCGCTGGCTCTGGTGTCTCTTTCCCTATCCAAAACAGCTGCATGCTGCCTGAAGTGACTTTACTGACAGTAAAAGCTTAAAACATTGCATTCACCTTCATGATTTTTTTTTCCCCTTAGAGCAAGTCATGGCGGAAGATCAAGAATATGGTGCACTGGTCCCCGTTTGTGATGTCTTTCAAGAAGAAGTACCCTTGGATCCAGCTAGCGGGACATGCAGGTACAGAGCATGGGGAGGGACAGAGTGGTGGAAAGGCTCTTTGTTATCCCAGGTTAATGGGCTTTGTTGGCCTGAATTGCTTTAGGCTGATGCATGAGTGTCACAGCTTGCAGCTCCCACTCTCTAGCCCAGGAGAGTGACTTACCTAAATGCCAGGGAGGGTGTGTGAGGGTGCTCTGGGCTTTCAGTCTCCCAGGGCCTGCAGGTATTATTGTTGTGTTTTCCTCAAGCAGCGGAAAGCTGAGTCCTTTGGGTGAGAGCCAGGCCCACCTCCTGACCCACTGCAAAGGTGCCCCACACGAGTGCAGAGACAAAGGTGGGGACCTACCATGAAGTGCATAGAGGATGTGAGGCAAACGTGTTGGGCGCTGCAGGACAGGTCTCTGCCCTGTCTGGGGTGTGACAGTGCTGGTCATAAACCTCTGGCAACCGGAGTTTTTCAGTCTCTGTCTGTGGGGACTCTTTTGGGTGCAGGTGTAAATGGAGGTGCTTCCAGGGTGTTGGGCTGCTCTTCGTGTTTTAGAAGGCACAGCATCATTCTGCCACCATCTAAAGCAAGTGCCAAGTTGTCCCTTGTCACCCTCAGGCAGTTTCAAGGCGGCGGCCAATGGCAGGATACTGAAGAAGCACTGTGAGTCGGAGCAGCGCTGCCTCGACCGCCTCATGAATGATGTCCTGAAGCCCTATGTCCCTGCCTACCACGGAGATGTGGTCAAGGATGGGGAGCGATACAACCAGATGGAGGATCTGCTGGCTGAGTTTGACTCCCCCTGTGTTATGGACTGCAAAATGGGGGTCAGGTGAGTGGCTTTGGGGATGTTCTGTGAGTTTTAAGGTGGGATACTCAGAGTAAATGCATCTTCTGGGTATAACTGCCTAAAACGTAAAATTAAGAACACCAGGCTCACCTGTTCTCAGGAAAAGCTAAGCCAACAGTGTGAGGAGAAGCTTCCATGGAGAAGCCTGGGTATGGAAAGGACACACCAGGCTCCTTCCTTCTCTGCTTGTTGACTGTCCTGCATGATGGGAGAGGTTTGGTGTGGCAGGGGGGACAGCACTCTGTTTGGGTTTGGGTACTCCAGAATGGCCCAGTAGCTTTTAGGAGGTCCTCTCTGCCCCATGAGGACACAGCCAAGGAACAGAGATCCTGCCCAGGCTGCCAGAAGGGTGAAATAAAGACACTTGAAAGGCACAATTTCAGTGAGCGAGAAATTTTCCCTCTGCTCAGCTTTTGCTCCTATGCGCACTGGAGGGATAAAATGCGTGTGCTAAGTAGTTTAGTGTCTTTCATGCAAAGGTCTTGAAACATTTCCTAACAGATGAGCAGCATTACCCGTGTCCTCCTTGAAAACCATCTCCAGATCCGCCAGGATCCCAGACTACAGCCACTTGGCCAGCAGCAGTTTTGGAGTGAGCCATGCCACCTCTGACAAGGGTGTCCCAGAGCAGATGTGAGCAGGGCTGGTGACCCCAGGTGGCTGGCAGTTTTGGAGCAGCCTCAGGCCACCCCTCAGCCCTGGGTGTGATGCAGGCTGGTGGCAGGGCGGGTTGAGACCCCCCTCGCTGGCAAAGGCGCAGCCCAGACATGGTGGAGACGCTTGCGCTGCTGGAAAAGCTGATGGTTTCTGTGGGAGGGAGGAATCTTTTTTTCCCCTCCTGAATCCCGATGTGAAACTCGAACTGGCGTGCTGGGCTGTCGGCAGGGAAGAGGCGGGGAATACTTTCCATCGGAGGGGTGGAGAGAAGGGCAGAGGGCCCGGCGCAGCCATGTGGCCCCGGCTGGCACACATATGCTGCTGCGGGGAGGAAACAGAACCCACTGTGGACCCAGAGACAGCAGCCACCAGATGAAGACTAGCTAGACATGCTGCCCAGGTGCTCCTGTGGCTGTCTGTGGGAGGAAGAAAGCCTCCCATGCACAGATCACATGTCAGGTGATTTATACACCTGGTGTTTTGGAGCTCAGGCAAGGGGGCAAATGTGCTGGGCATCATCCTCCTTAAATAAGATGGTGCTGTGGGAGGAGCTGGTGAGAGAGGATGAATGGAGTTAATGCTGTGGAATGGGGCATCCCCATGGCTGAGCAAATAATCAAAACCTCAGGGCTATTAAACCTGTCCTCTGAGCCAGCAGCTTGCTGCCAGGCAGATACAGGTTTGTTTTTTTCATGCCAACCTGGCTTTGGGATGTGGCAGCTTACTCCAGTTGCTCCTAAACAAAACTTTGTCTTTCTTAAGCCTTGGTGATGGCACAAGCCTGAGGCAATGAGGAGGACCAAGCCACAGACATAGATGATCTGTCATTCTCATCAGAAGGAAATCTAGCCCTCTGAGCAGTGTGAGCAGCACTACTAGCATGCTGCTGCTTTATTCTGCTGTTTTATTGTGTCTGCCCCTAAATCAGGGTTTGGTGATCTCAGGCAAAGACTTTCATTGCTTTTACCTGCAGTATTTTTCAAAGGGGCTGATGCCCTGAGGGTGTGTGCCTTAAGTAAATGCACCAGTTTGCATTGCTAAGCCTGGGGGACACAGGAACCCTGTCCCATATAGTCCACTCAACAGAAAGTGTTTTTTGCTTGGTTCTGGAGGTGAACCACACACTCAGTGCTGGGAGTTTGGCACAAGGGATATGGGCAGAGAGCACTGTCCCTCTGCAGAGCCAGGCATGGCTAGTGGGAGGTGTAAAACAGTGACAGATAGGGTCATTCCTGTGTTGTTTTGCTGGGATTTCTCACCCATGTTTGAGGAGACCCTGGACACCTTCCAGACTGAGCCAGTGTTGATTTGGGAGCTGCAGGAGGAATTCCATGGTGGTTTATTATTGCTTCAGGAAGTATTACTTTGTGGGTGATGGTTTTATGCATGCCGGAGTGCAGAACTTTTCCACCACTGTGCTTTGGCACAGAGGGATGCTCCTCTGAAGGATGCATAAAACCAAGGTCTTTGCACACTCCTCTGCATTCTCCATCCTCCTTCCCTGATTCCCCCGTCCTGGCTGCACCCTGATGTCGCTGTTGAGCCGCTAGCTGAGGAATGACCCAAGTTCTCAGACAAGGAAAGAGAGAAGAGAGCTTTATTGTTTTGATTTCCATATATATAGAGTTTACAGAGGTGCCCCAGATTGGTCAGCCCGAGACCTCCCCCTAGGCCCAATTGGCCAAGCCCGAACTGACCTAATCCGGAGACGTTGTTTGCAAAACATCCAAACTTTATCTTTGTTTATGAAATATAGCAAAATGTTCCCACGGGAAGGACCTGTGCTAGCCACACCCTATGGTCCTGGGGTGGTGGTAAGCACTTGGCCAAGGTTGCATCCCTTCAATGAGGCTTGCTCCATTATTTCCTATGCTTTGCTACTCCTTAGGGATCAGCTATCCTGGATCAGCCTGATTTCTGGGGCAAGGGCTGTCTGTGGGTATATGGCACCTCGTGTGGTGGCCCTGCTCATACACCCCCTCACTCCTTGCAGGACATACTTGGAGGAGGAGCTGATCAAGGCCCGGAAGAAGCCAAGCCTGAGGAAGGACATGTACCAGAAGATGATTGAGGTGGACCCCGATGCCCCCACCGAGGAGGAGAACGTGCTGCGGGCAGTGACCAAGCCCCGCTACATGCAGTGGAGGGAGACCATCAGCTCCACCGCCACGCTGGGCTTCAGGATTGAGGGGATAAAGGTGAGTCTGGCCAGCTGTGCAGAGCTGGGAGTGCTCACTAACCAAACTCACAGAGGTACACATGCAGCAGGCTGTTGCTGTTTAGCCGCTAGCTGAGAGAAAAACCCAGGTTCTCAGGCAAGAAAAGAGAAAAGTGCATTTATTATTTTGATTTCCGTATATATAGAGTTTTCAGAGGTCACCCAGATTGGTCAGCCAGAAACCTCCCCCTAAGCCTAATTGGCCAGGCCTGAACTGCCCGAATCTCGAGACGCTGTTTGCAAAACATCCAAACTTTATCTTTGTTTATGAAACGTATCAAAAATGTTCTCACGAGAAAGACCTGTGCTAGTCACAGCAGGCTGATGGTGAGATTGTGTCACATCTGGACATCCCTGGGCCCTGCAGCCAAACCACCACCTAGGCACCTTGTCCAGGGCAGTGCTGCTCTTCTTAGAGCACAGCTGAGCTCAGGGCTGCAAAAGCAAAAGGACAGTTTTAGACAATCTCATTACATCAGCTGCTTGGTTGATTTCCCTCACTGTAAAATATGAAGTGCCATCCTCCAACCTGAATACTCAAATTAGTTGTTTGCTTTCAGTACTGCTCTGCCACTGGGCTGAGCCATTAATCCAAATCCCAGCTTGAACGTGTGCCGATCTACGGTTGGAGCTGTGAGCTTAGCCACAGTCAGTAAGGACAATGTGTTTACAAGCCTGTCCAGGAAAGTTCAGCCACTGAGCCCTATGAAATGGGACTAACACAGAGCACTTTCTGTCAGCACCTGCATGCACATGTAACCTTCCAACTGCTCTTGCTTGGAGCAGCACTCACATTTCTGGAGACACCAGCTGGCATGCTTTTGTGTCCCCAGTAGATGAGCCAGCCCAGGAGATTTTCTCCAAGCAGGCTTTGCAGCAAGAGAGGTGTCTGGGATGGTGCTTGAACAGAGTTGGGTCTGTAACCACAAAGTATTAGTGATACTGCTTGCATGAACATTAGCAATGGCCTGTGCCTTTTGATAGCCAGCCAGTGTGAATTAAAGGTAATATCACACTTGAGCCAAGGGTTTCATCGCATGCCTGGGCATGGTGTTGGCTTGGCAGCCACAGGGATCTCTGTCAAGTTGTGTTTGCAGTAATTCAGGCTTGGGGTGCTGCTGAGGGCTCAGGCAGTAGCTCAGGGCAGCCACTTGCTCTCAGTGGAAACAATGGCTCAATTTCTACATGCATCTTGGTTGGAGGAGCTTTTTCTTTCTCTTAATCACAGATTGTTTTTCTCCTCTCTGAATTGGGTGGTATTCTCCCAGAGTGCCCATCTGGGTATCTGTGGCCTTAAGCTCCTACACCTCTTCTGCCTGGGGATAGTGGTGTCAAAATGATAAAATTAAAACAAATGAAGCTGTTCCCTGCTAAACCCCCCACACTAGATTTAGTAGACTTTCCTAGTAGTGTTTCCCTTCACCTCACCAACAAACAAATGCAGGTGTTAGGCTGTGAGTTTAAAAGGAAGTCAGCAGGAGTAGGTCACTCAGAGAATCCCTTCTAATCACCCACAGAAGGGAGTTATAATCTTCCTCTGTGCATGTTGCGCTTTCTTCATTCAACTTTCATGGCCAGCAGGATACAGTGCATTTATCTCTAACTCAACCCCTCTCAGAAAACCCAGGACCAGTTCTTGGGCTGAGCCCCTTCAAGAGTTTCCTGGCAAGCAATGTGAGGCACCCCTGCCCATCCCATGGCTCTGCCTGGGGTGATGCTAGTCATGCTCCCTCCCCCAGCAGCTTTCTGCAGTGCCTACATTGGGTCAGGGCACTTGCCTGCTTGTGCAGCTCTTCCCCGATCTCCCCAGTTTATTACAAAACTCAGGCTGTATAAAAAAGAAGTATACTAGTTGGGACTAAAGCTCCCATGCACTGCTTCTTCTCCCTGCTTTCTTGGTGTAATCAGAAAAATCTGTCTATTTATAGTCCAACATGATATAACCTTGGCCTCCAGCAGTGCTGCTCAGTCTGGGCATGTTTAGGGGGCTTTACCACAAGAGCATGTGAAGCCCTTGAAATTAAAAAATATTAAAAAACCAAACCCAAATCATATTCCCAGGGATGCCAAAAATATTGTGAAGTAAAAGCCATAAAGGAATTACGAGATTTGCACCTCTGTTTAGCCGACCATAAACAAGTTGCTGCCTGAACTGAGCAGTGGATTTTTTTCAAAGAGGTGAAGAAGCCCTTTAATTGAAAAATGTTGAGAAGTGCTGGCCTCCAGCAGTATTCCTGCTGCTGCTGCTAGGGGGCTGACTAATTTGATCAAGGCTCTAATTACTGTAATTCTCCTCAAATCCCTCAGCTTCTGGGTTATTCTCCCCTAAGCTAAAGCATTGGCAGTTCATGCTGTTTCATGGCTGGCTTTTTTTCCAGCAGGGCTGGTCATGCTGTGCTGTGTCCCTGTTGTTCTCCCTGTTTCTGGGATTGAGTTTCTGTGTTAGGGAAAGTGCCTTCGGTGCCCTGGCTGTCTTCCCATGTTTTATTTCTTGATGGGATGCTTCCCTATGAAGAGCAGGCAATCTCTTCACAGGTAAATCTGCCCTGCCCCTTGGTCACAGCTGGAGGCTGGTAGAGGAGGGTACTGTGAAGTGCAGGGGAAGGACAGGATTTGATTCTGGGCAAGTGGGAAGGGGTCACAGGAAGGAGAGGAGCAGTGGTAGCCTTTTGGATGGCATGGGCAGGTAAGGTGAACAGGCAGCTCAGGGTTGGGCATGAGGATAGAAACCCTTTCCTGGCTGAGCTCTCCCTTTCCCAGGTGCTCTTGAGGATCCAGTTCTTCCTCTTTAAAATGGAAATTTTCCTCTGCAAAAGGAGATAATGACATTCATCTAACTTTCTGGAATAACTTGAACCTGTTGGAAACAGTAGCTATTAATAAAATTTCCATGCTGAAAGTAACTCAAGTTATCCCTGGTGGCCTGGTTGGAACTCACTGAAGCTCATTGCAAGAAGTGACACTGCTGAGCTGCTGCTCTGGTCTGAACTCATTGCCTGCAGCAAGGCCAGGGTGGGATGGCATTCCCCCGGGCTAGAATGTTTGCAGGGTCCCAGAACCAGCCTGGAAAGCCTCCACTTAACTTGGACAAGACAGGCAGCTCGCAAGCCCCATGCAAGGCCAGCCACAGTGCTGGAGGGAGATCTGGCTGACCCGTACGCTGCCCCAGTGACGCCAGAGAGAGCTGGAATCGCTGGTGGGGCGGAGGCTGCGATAGTCCTTATCTGCCCCCCTCACATTTCTTCTGCGGAGAAGGCAGCCCCTCGGGGCTCGGACACCTGGGAATGTCGTGGCACTTGTCAGCCTCGTGGCAGCAACCTCTGGCTGGGCAAGGAAACTACAGGGGGCGGGTAATGCTGGGAGCAGCACTATGGATAGGCTGCTTGGCTTTGCTGGAGCTGAGATTGCCTTATCTGAAAGGCCATCTGTGACTTTTATTTATTTTTAGGAGCACTTAGAAGTCCATCTCCTTTCTTGGATGCTTTGTGGAAAGTTGTGCTCTTTACACGTGAAATTAGTGCTGTGGCCCTTCTCCAGATTGATATTGATCATCCCCCTGGGAGAGGGTGGGTTGATTTCTGAGCTGCCACATCAGGGCTCACGTGAGGGACCTATAGCAGCGAAGTGCCCTTCCCCTACACATCACACATGAGCCACCAGAGCATCCTCAGCAAGGTCACAGCTGAAAGCAGAGATCCCAGCTCTGTGTGGTCTATCAGCAGCACAGTGTCTCCAGCAAAAAGGTTGTCCCTGACCCCTGCCAATACACACTCTGCCAGCTCTTAGCATTGCTTTTATATCCTGTGGCAGCACAAGGGTCAGGCTGAGGCCAAGGTGATTTGAAGCTAAGTGCAGTGGTTGCAATCGATACCAACAAAGTTTTTCCTGGGGTTTTTCTTTTGTACATTGCTTTTGCTACCACCTTTTTTAGCATTTGCACAAAACACAAGCTGGAAGCTGAAGTGTGCTGTGTGATTCATCCCAAACTGTACTGCAGGTGTTGGTTTGGTGCTGAGCTTAGCTTGCCAAGCCCTCCACAGCCTGGGCACTCAACCTTTCCCCAGGCTGGACTGGCCACCATGCCCACAGCAAACCCTCTAGCCAGGGGGATGCACATTATGCTGTGCTGGGGCACTTCCCTGGATGGGTCTCAAATCTCCAGGGCAGGTGATTTCATTGTGCCTTCTTCCTGCCTCAACCTCTGCTCTGCTCCTTCATCCTTCATCTTCCCCAGTCCACAGGATGTCTTTTGGCCCCTGTCCCTTTGTTCTATTGTGTGCAAACGAGCTGTCTGGAGCAGTGGGATGGAGCCCTACATTGGAGCTGGGAGCACAAGCAAGTGTGGTTTAAAATAGCCCCTGTATCCAGGAAGTGAGATCTGCCTGCCTGTCCCACAGCCCCTTTGGACAGTGAAACGAGTTGATGTGAAAATCAGAGCCCCAGAAGGACCAGGGAAATGGGGAGAGACCTAAAGAGCTGCCCAGAGGTTCGGACAAGAGCCTCTGAGTCAGGGCTGAGTGTCGTCCCTGCAGTGGAGGGTCTCATTGCATCTCAGTGCTGGGCTGCTGCCTTGTGATCCACGGACTATCAAATGACCAGTGAGGCCAAACAGCCAAGCTTGCTCCTTGCTGCAATGGTCCATGGAGAATTTCTCATGGAGGGGTTTGGTGCCTGCTCCTGAAATGCTGTTTCCATCCACACTCAGTTTTGTCCCATCATGATCATGCTCTGCTGTCCTCCCCAAGGCAGGGAGACAGTCCAGGGCTGGTGTCAGTGCCATGCTCAGCCACAGCAGCCATGGGAAGCCATTTGGACATGGAAACACCAAAAGCAGGTAGTCTCCAGCCTCTGTTAGCAGCAAGCACCAGGTCTGTGGGAGAGGATTTGTCCACATTGCCAGTGGCCTTGGCAAGTGTTTGATGATGGAGAGTTCCATTTGCATTAGAGGTCAATGCATCAGGGCTCTGGCATAACTTGGGATGTGCAAGACAGAGGGCTGCTGCCTCTGCTCACCTCTGCTTCACACACAGATCCTTCAGCTGCCAAAAAACACTGTCACATCCTACTCAGCAACGTGCATGGCTGCTGAAACACTACTCCTGCCCTAGCTTCTTTCTCCCCATTCCACTCACCATTCTCCCTTCTTTTCAAGAAAGAGGACGGCACTGTGAACCGGGACTTCAAGAAGACACGGACAAAGGAACAAGTCATGGAGGCCTTCAGAGAGTTCACCAGAGGAAACAGGAATGTTTTGGTGAGTGGGGGATGTTGGGGGGACTGCCTGGAGAGGGCATTTCCTGTGGAGCCTGGCCTCAGCTCATCAGGTCCCTGCCCTGCAGGGCTGAAGCCTGAGCAGTCTCTGTTAAAAAAGCATGAGAAATGTCAAAGAGAAACACCGTCCTGGTGCAGAGTGAGGGGAAAGCAGTGGAGAGCTGGGAGGGGACATACCTGAGTCTGAGCCTGCTGAGGATGCTCCAGGATTGGCTCCCAAAATCTGCTGAGGAGTCACAGCCATGCTCTGTCCCTCGTCCCTGGGCTGCTGGTCACCCCTGAGCCCTCTCTGTACCCCAGTATGCAGTGGTGGGGGCTCCCACCGTGGCAGGGCAGGCTGCCTGTGCCTGGTCTCGCAGAAGGGTGGCCCTGTGCCAGGCACACTTCACATGGGCAAGCCACAAGTCGGCATTTTCCAAGCTTCTCTAAGTTGCCAGGAGAATAAGAGATCTGGCTGTAAACAATTTACACTGACTGTGTCAAATAACCTATTTGACAAAGCACTCCCATTTTAAGCTGTACTGTATAAAGTTTCCAAATGCAAGGCTCCAGATGGGGTGGCCCTTGGCACTGCCTCCATCAAACTGGCATGCTTGCTTTCACGAGTTACCCAGGGATTATTCCTGGATCTGAAGATGAAGTTGCCTGGCTGCATTTTATCCCCAGAGAACGTGAAGCACACATCATGCCGTGGCTCTGGATAGAGCTCCTTGGCCAGAGTATTTTAATACAGCAATCCCCACCTCTCTCCTTGCAAGGTGTTCTATCCAAACCCCCAAAACAGTGGAGTCCCCTGAGAATGTTTAGTGCCTTCCAGCAATTTGCAGGGATGCTCAAACAGGCTTGTGGGTCTTGACCTGTGTGCTGGCCATTGTGAAAGCCCTTCCACCTTTGGATCAGCTTTGCAGAAGTGCTGATAGTGGGGTTGCAGAAATGCCTCGTGATGTGTGACTGACTGAGTGCTAAAATGACAGATGAAGTGAAGAATTGACCTATTAAGAGAGTGCAGGGGAGAGGAAAAAGTAGCAGCTCCTGAATTAGGTGTTCCCACCGTGGATGCAGCGGGGACACTCTGCAGAAAGCACCAGTGCAGCAAAAGCAAATGATTTCACTAAGTTTTGAAAGTCACAGGATTTCACAGGATGCTACAGAAGCCAAAAGGCTAAGTGGATCATAAAAAAGAGGAGGCACTTTCCAAAGGGAAAAGTCTGTGGGAGGATGCTGGGCACAAGATGTCTGAGGAATACACTCAGCATCTCTCCATGCAAGCACAGGGTGACTTTCCTGTCTGCCCCAATGCTGTGGTTTTTATGTAGGTTTCCTGCAACACTGATGGCTTGGGTTTGGGTTTTTTTTGTAATTCCAGAACAGTTACCTTAACCGGTTGAAGGGCATCCGCGCTACCCTGGAGACATCCCCGTTCTTCAAGTGCCATGAGGTAATATTCGTGTTTAGATAGATCTGCCTGGAAAAGCAAACTGTTTAATTTCAGCTTGTCCAAGGAGAGAAGTCAAAGTCAGAGGCTGTAAATATCAGTAATTTTGAATTTATTCTTATATCCATATTTTCATCTGCGTATCTAATACTTATGTGCAAATATAGATGATAACATACAATGTTTATGCATCTGACATGGGCTCAAATCTACTGAAAGCCAATGTTCAAACAGATTAAAAGTGATCTAGGAGGAACTCAGGCTGTTTATGACAGGGAAAATTCCCTAGTGGGAAAGCACAGGGGTTTTCTCTGGAGAAATGTCTGTTTGAATGCATGTCAGGTATCATTTGGCTGCCAGTTGCTCCACATGATCAAAAAGGCTTCAACACAACCATAAATTTCAGATACCCCAAACCTGCCTTTCCTGAGCTTGTTGGGGCACCACAGTACAAACTCTTCCTTTGAAAGCTCTTTCCTACAGAAAAGAGTGTCCATGATACCAACATTTTCTACATGGGACAGGAAAACAAGGAGGGAACGCTACCCTTTTTGGCCATTTCAGGAACTGAAATTCTACACAATTTAATGAAATAACTTTGCTAATGCATCTACTTAACAAAACATGAGAGTGCATATCCTTGTCACTTGTTGTGTAGGGATGAAAGAGCCTCATAGGACCCTTTGACTCCCAGGACTCAGGAGCCACAGCTCCAAGAGCCCGCTGTCCCTCACCCAGAGCCACATGAGCTGCCTCAGCACCAGTCACACACGGAGGGTCTGCCAGGAGCCGGAGGCAGATGGGGCCATGCCTCCTGGTGGCAGTGCCTGGAAGGCAGTTGGAAGGGAAATGTCAAAACTGAGGGTTTCAGGTCAGTTCAACACAGGAAACAAAATTCTCCGTGAAACCGAGTGCCAGGGTTTCATTTGAAAACTCAGAAACAAAGCAGCCTTTCAAAGAGGGTTTGAAAGGAGTTTCCACTCCTTAAAAATTAAAAAGCAGCAGCTTTGACTTTCCATCCCACTTCGAGATGAAGCACAGCAGAAGGTCTGCCAAGCTCTGTGTCTCTCCATGGGGCCCTTGCTGAGCAGGGCTGCTCTGAGGAGCTGCAGGAGAACTGGGCAGCCCAGGACAGGCAAATGAAGAATGTCAGCAAAAGGCTTTTCCTTAAAATTGGAATGCTCTGTCCTGGCCAAGAGAAGTCTATAAGAGGTTAGCAGAAGGAGAGCTAAAGATAAGCATTTCTCGGAAATAATACGTATTTCTGGACCTTGGCTGTTTTCCCAACGCACTGGAGGAAAAAGTCTCCTGAAAAATGTAAATCCATAACTGTTGCAATCAGTACATGCATCCTGTTCAAAACTCTTGTCTAAAGGCAAACCTTGAGCTAAGCCCTGCTGATAGAAAGGATGTGGGAGTCCCCAGTAACATTCAGTGCTGCTGTTTTGGAGGGCAGACACCAACTGGATTCTCTTCCGTGTACCTGCATGCCATAAGGGGCACTTGTGGCTCCCAGTGCATGGCATCACCTCTGCTACAGCCCTTGCACTCTGGTCACCAAGGTCCCTATTCGTGACACAGGGGCAAGTGAGTTAATAATTCACCAATTAATGCATATCAGAGAGAATTTGGAAAGCAGTTTCATTTAGGACAGCTCTGATACACGCCCATTGGTGCTTTCCTGTAGAAGCCCCTGCTAAAATCATCTGAGTGGAAGAGCAGATTCAGCAGAAGAGCACGATGGTGACTGTCCTGATACTGATACATGTTCCCTAAGCACTGGGAAGCCACAGCAGGACTGCTGCTGGTGTCAGCCTGGCTGGGTCAGGATGCTGAGCTGCTGAGATCTCTGCTCTGTGTGTGGTGATCATTGGGCTTGTGGGGTCTCACCCCATTGCAATAGGCCTTGAGACTTCTGCTGTCAGAGCCCAAATGCACCTGTGGGCTTCCCCAGACTTGCCCAGGCCACTACTTGCTGCAGGATTTTCCCAAAGGCCGATCAGGATTTGAAAGAGCCCTTCAAAACAGATGCAGCCAAGTGAACTCAGGGAAAAGGAAATTCATGAGCATGCAGCTCTGTACCTTGCATCCCCAGAGTGCTGTGAGTGCCAGGAGGATATTCTAGGGGCAGTCTGGGTATAACTGGATGGTGTTTCAAGCAGGAGGCAGCACATTGCATGTAACTTGTGCTTGGAGTGTCCCCATCCCTGCAGTGGTGTCTGCAGGATTGGTGAGTGCAAAGAGCACAAGCTGGTCACAAAGAACCAGCCTTGAAAAAACCCCTGTCTGAAGGCTGAGACAATCCATTTCATTCCTTGCTAGGGGACCTTGGCTCACTTTCCAAAATGAAATCTTTATCTTTCATGCCCATATTTTTCTGATCCTCTCCTTCTGCCAAGACCTGAGATTTGTATGAGTAAATCAGCTTGCCCAAATGCCCAATTTGCATATGCAAACACAACCAGCGACACCCAGAGCTTGCTTTTGCTCATGCAAAATTGCAGCAGCATCTCTGGTAAATGCAGCCTGAGATAAGGTGTCTGGAAGCCCCAAAGAGGGCTGAAAATGAGCAACAGGAGCTAATTGGTCTCACCTCTCCGCAGGTAATTGGGAGCTCTCTCCTCTTCATTCACGACAAGCAGGAACAAGCCAAAGTCTGGATGATTGACTTTGGGAAAACCACCCCGCTGCCGGAGGGACAAGTTCTCCAGCACAACGTGCCCTGGGTGGAAGGGAACAGAGAGGATGGCTACCTCTGGGGGCTGGACAACCTCATTCAGATCCTGACAGAGTTGTCCCAGAGCGAAGACTTGCATTAAAGCCGCGTGTCTGACTCTGCCACTACCCCCAACCTGCCCCCGACTGACTCTTCTGAACTGCACTACAAGACACTTTCCAGCCCTCGCCCCCCTCCATTTGAAAGCTATACTCTCCCTATTTAATGTGTTTTTGTTGTGGTTATTTTTTAGGTTGTCTTGGTTGTTTTTCCCCCCTCTCCTTGTAAATAGAGAGCTAACCTGCCAGAACAAAAGCTGAACTTGAAACCTTAGCTTTGCAGAGTCAGTGGGAGCAGGTGGCCGGGAGCAGCCCGGAGGGGTTGCTTAGGCAAAAACATGCTTCGCCTATCGCGCTTTTGTCTCTTGCTCAGCCTGATGTTAAGAGGGCTGGCAGAGGAAGGAGCCTCTTCCTGCACTGGGACCATCCTGAAAACACTCAGTGCTCATGCCCAGGACCCCCTGGCAGCCAGAGAGTGTGAGCAAGGTGTGGAGATGGTGAAGGACGCTCTAGCAGGAACCCTTTAGTTGTCTTTGCCAGCACTTTTCAGCTGAGGGAGGTGGCTGTGCCAAGTCCTTCAGAGATGCTTCAAGGGCAGATTTGGGTTTTAACTTGTGTTCAAGACATCTTGTAGAGGTTGCTCAGTTATTTTTGAGTGGCACTGGAGGATGAGGGTTTCCCTCCTGCTGCAGAGCCATGCAGTCTAGCACAGATATTTGCCATGGCCAGGTGCTTCCCATCCACGTCCCCCAAGCTGGGTGCCCTGGTGAGCAAAACCTTGGACTCCAGCTCCCTTGCTAGGAACTGCTTCCAGCCGACCTTAGCTGCAGTCACCAATCCTCCCTAGCTTATAAAATAGCTTATAAAGGACTACTATGAGACCTAAAGTAGCCATCCAGGTTGATCAGTCTTTTTTGTCAGCAGCTGAGCACGTATGTAGTGCCACCAATTCTCACACCTAGCCCAGGGTGACCCTCCCACCTGGAGCATCTCCATAATTCCCATCTGCATCAGGTGAAGGGTTACAGCAGCAAGGCAGCTCTTGGGTTAGAGACCTTTGGCAAAGCAGAGTTGGGGTCAGGCATCCCCATGCCTTCCCCTTTTTTCCACAGAGCCGGCTGCCTGTGGCTGCACTGCTCCCACTCCTGTGAAAACACCCAGTTCCCTATTTAGGGCGGAGGCTATTTTTTAACTTCCTGGAACATTTGAACCAAGCGGCGGCAGGGCTGGCGCGCCAAAGGTCACCCGTGGAGAGGCCGGCACGGAGGGGAGGCT
Organism: Entomyzon cyanotis; assembly: GCA_024500445.1. Classification (NCBI taxonomy): domain Eukaryota; kingdom Metazoa; phylum Chordata; class Aves; order Passeriformes; family Meliphagidae; genus Entomyzon; species Entomyzon cyanotis. Next base: position 21,687,529 of record JAKEPQ010001015.1, on the reverse strand, counting down.
GGGAGGCCAGGAGCCATCACATCAAGGACGTGAAGCACAGGAGGTGGTGCAGGAGCTTAGCCATGAATCCCTCCCCTGCTCCAGCCATCCCCAAACCCACTGTCCCATGTCACTTCCCCAGATCAGGGCTCCAGAGCCCCTCTGCCACAGTTTGATGGGTGCAACACCCTTGATGGGGGAGATGTCCCTGCAGCAATAAGGAGGTGGCCACCAAGCCATCTGCAGCCAAGCCTCTTTGCCAAGGACTGAAGCTTCCTAAGGTTTTTTTCAGTTCATATCTCACCAGACAGGTGTCTTTTGCTCATCAGATGCCATTGTAAATGGTTGCACTGTTTTAGCTCCTTGCCAGGCTTTCTAGACTAGCCCGTGTGGAAGTGCCTTATAGACTTGCCTCTGTTCCATTAGTGTCATGGAAAAGGTTGGGGTTTTTTTTAAGTTATATTTATTTTCATCCCATTTTAATTGCACAAAACACTAAAATTTAATGCATGGAATCCTCTTTTTTTTTTAACTGTGTTTTTAGTTTTTAAGCCATGCCTTTTCCAGCTTTGGAGAAAAGGTGTGAACAGATACGCATAGCTATGTACCACATACCGCTGTACTTTAGCTTTGAGCTGCTCCTATATATGTACGTTATTTTTTAAGCCTGTTTATAAACCAGATTCCTTGCTTTGTGGCTTCAGAAGAAGCAGATTGTTGCTCTCAAATGTCTTATGCCTTCCTGGAGGCTGGAACGGTTGCTGTGAGGGATTTTCCCTGCTCCCACCCCACCTCTCGGTCATTGGGTAATACAGAAAAAATCCAAACCTGTCTGGAACACCAACGCACAGTGCCTGTAAAAAAGTCCTGTAACATTGCAAATAAAGGCATATGGGAAGCATTCCCCTGGTGTGCAGTTGGTATCTGCCCTGTGCAGCTTGTGGCAGCCTTGGAACAGCCTTTCATGTCCGTGATTGTGTGGGAATCAGGCTCCAGCAGTGCTGCATAAAAGCAAGAGGAGGGAAGGACTCTGCTCTGGGAACAGATCTGACAAACAGGAACTGGCTCTGCAGGGAGCAGGACGGGGGGAGAGTCGAGTTGGGGCTGTGGGGGGGCCCAGGCTCGGTGGGAGCTAACCCCCAGAGAGGCCTGAATTTCTCCATCCCTCTTCTACAGGGAAGCTCACTGAAGGCAGAAATTTTTTTGGAACATTTTTGGCTCCCACGGAGCAGTTTCTGAGTGCCACCCTGTGTTTTCTGCACTGGAGAATACCAAAGCACCCAGGAGAAGCAGAGCTGCTTGGCACAGCCGAACACTTCCCCTGCTCCTCGCCCTCTCAGCTGCACTGTGGGCAAGGCCAGAGGGAGCACTTTGGACCAAACGCCACCAAAAAAATCCTAGATTGTTTCTGCAACGAAGGAGGAATCAGGATGTAGAGCCTGAAGGCAGCTCCATTCCCTCCTGGTTGGTTGTGCAAGCCTAGGACAGACGTGGCTGAGGAGGGGGTGGGTGGGCTGCCCCATAGGAAAGCCAGATTTAGTGCCCAGACCACCAGGAGCAGCCCAGCCTAGAGACCAGTCCTGGCTCACCACAGGTCCTCTAAAACAAGCTTCAGAAGATACCCTGCAGCGTGGAATTTGAACACTAGAAACCTCTTGTTTGCTGGCAGAGCTGGCAGGACACTGGATGTAAGGCTGCTGCCTGTGCACCAGCAGTCTCTTGTGGGCTCTGGGAGAGCAAATGTTTTCTCTGTGGTTGCTAAGCTCACTCTGGCAGGGCTGACAGCCCCTGGCTTACTTATAGATCCAGTTTTTGGGGGACCACTGAGAGTCTCTCTGATATGTGACTCCTCTTCCTACCTTCAGAGGAAAACAAAAGCCTCCAAAATGTACCCAGCTGCACCCTGAAATGCAAAAACAGAGGGTGAAGAATGCTATTCTGCAAAAGCCTCTTTTGAGAGTTAAGGAAACATTATGGTGTTGTGGTGGACAATGTGCAGAAAAAATCACGTTGCCAGAGGTTTATGTCCCGAAAGGAGACAGAGGTGTCCTGTAACTTTATTTTATTTATCCCATTATTTGAATAATGGGAGAGGCCAAGGGGCATTTCCCCTGAGGTCTCTCAAATTTTTGGAGGGTGCAGATTCTTTTTATCCTAATTTCCTGGCTGCATCACCCTCTTCCTTTCCCCATTGACTGAGGCATTCAGAAGGTACAGACTTCCCAATATGCCTATTCCATGCCCCTCTCTAATATACACCACCCCCTTTTTTTTTAAATATAACAAAACAATATTCATAATTCTATTAAGTCTTTGTTCTTCTCCTCTAAGTCCAGGAATTCAACAGAGCCTTGGCTGAGTAACAGTCCATGTCAATGAGTAACATTTTCTAGAACTGATAGTTTCTCCCATTACTTCCCTATCTGTAAGTCCCTGGCCCTATCTACAAGCAGATTCACACAGTCTGTTTATAAAGACACATTCATTTTACTCCTTTCAAGAGAGAAAGGGAGTAAGTTAAGAAAAGAAACCCCTTGTGACTGAGTGCTGGCATCTGCTGACCCTAAGGTTTATTCCCAGGGTTGGGACAGGGCAGGTCCCCACTGGCACATGCCACAGCAAGAGCCTGGCTTGTCCCCCCACCTGGCTTTACTGCACCCCAAAGCAAAGCCCAGAGCTGCCTGCCACCTTATGGATTAATAAACTGAATGATTCATGAACTCAGCATACAGAAGAGATGCCAGGACTTACATTAATGCAACAAAGAAAACTTCAGACCTTGCTGAGGCCTCTATTCTCACAAAAAAGAGCCTCCCAGCACCTCCAGCAGTGCCAGGGGCTGTCAGGCAGCCTGCTCAGGCTCTAGGTAGGGAAGGGGGCAGCTCCTTTCCTTTGGCATTATCTGATTTGGCACTACTTGCCAGAACAAGCCTCCCATAAATCAGGGGGTGCTGGGGGCCAGCTGGGAGTTCCAGCCTGTGAAAATGCAGGATTTGTCTGTGGTGGTTGATAGGGGCCAAACGCTGTGTTCAGGTTTGTTCACAAAGCAAGCTGGTGGGGTTTTGGGGGTCTCTGGGAAGCCCCTCAGGAGCGGTTTTACCTCTGCCGTGGACGATGCAGAGCAGCCCCCAGCCTGAAGCTTGGAAGTTGGCAACAGCCAAATGTCCTCCTGCCCACTGTGGCCAGGGCCAAGCAGGAGTGAGGAGGTTGCCAGAGTGGGAATTCTGCTGCCTGTGTGCTGCTGCAGGGGATGCATGGCCAGGGGAGCACGGGGACACCATGGCACGGGTGACAGGACAGCCAAGCAGCATCTGAGCGCAGAGGGTGCTTCTCAGCCTGGGGATGCCTTTCCCCTCAGCCACCCTGTCGTGGGGATGTGCCCGACACCTCAGAGTCCTGCTGGCTTGGAGATGCTCTGGGGGCGGGGGGATGCTTCCGGGGCTCCTCCCGGCTTCGGTGGGGCAGGTCGTGTTTGGTTTTAGCCCCAGAAGGGCTGTGCTGGGCCGGGCCCTTGGTCCTTCCCCCGCGGGCCGGGAGATGGCGATGTGTCCCCGCGGCGGCGCAGCGAGCGCCTCCCGGCCCGTTCATCCTTCTCCACGCAGTCCATTAAAAGTGGCCGCACTGCTCCTGCAGTCCCAAGGGTCGCAGGGATGACCTGCCATGCCCAGGACCACACTTCACCCCCCCACAGTGGGGCTGTGGAGACAGCTCTGCCGCGTCCTGCACCTCCAGTGCCTGACCCACCACTAGTGATGCCTGCAGCAAGGAAGGCTTTATGTGGGGATTTACTGCTCCGGGAGATGCTCCAGGGGCTGCTGTTGCTTTTATACTGTCTGGTGTTCTCTTCCCACCACTACCTCTCTACCCACCCCTAGGGGACCTGTCTTAGTAGCTCCTGCTGCTCTCCGGGATGAAACTGTGCTTCCACCCTGGAGCAGCCAGAGAGCACAGGAGAGCTGCTGCTGAAGAGAAAGCCCCTGGAGGAGGCTGCCGAGTGAATCCCACCTGGGACAGCTCTGGAGGAAACTGAAAAAATTTTGGGGCCCCAGCAGCTCATCCAACTGCTGGCACTGCTCCACCACCTGCCTGGGGCTGGTGCTTTGTGTTTGTTGGGACTTTGTGCCCCCTGCCATTTGTTTGGTGTGCATCAATGATGTCAGACCTGCAAGACATGGGGCCAGCTCCCCTCTCTCCACATTGCCTGTTGCTAGGGTGTTCAAACACACTTTCCCTAATGCACAAAGCTTAGACTTGAAATTACTGAGACAAAGGAGCACAAGGGAAATAGAAGCATAAAATTATTTACTCAAACACCTGACCAGAGCCAGGAAACAAAATCAAGTACTTTAACTTCTAATGCCTGACCTCTGTGTCAGAAGGGGCTTTTACTGCAAGATGGTTTACATGCTGTGTTTCATGGCAGGAACCCCAGGGCTTCTGCAGGGACACACACACAGAGATCTACTTCTCTTGCAGCAATGGAGTTTGGCTCAGAGAAGGGAATGTGAGAAGCAAAAGCAACAGGAGTCTGTAGTAGCAAGATAGAGATGCTACAGATATATTTCCCCCTTTGCAAAGGATGTGTGTCTAAAAAACATTTCCCACTGGCAGTGTGGTATCTTTTTCTAGCGCTAAATTCATGTTTCACTTCTTTTTATGCCTCCAAAACAGCAAGGGGAGATGGCAGGACCCGTGGGTGGGCTCTGCGGGGTGCAATGTTCTTCCTCCCACCATTCATCAGCCCCAAGCAGGAGCTTCAAACGTGCCCTGATGTGACTACCACGTTTTGCACATGCCCTGCTGCTTTTCCCATGGGACGTGGCTCTGCAGGAAGGCTTGCAGACCCTGTGGCATACAGGGAGATCATTAAGGATCAGAAATGATGTCTCTTGAGTGCTTGTTGGCTAGCACGGTCCAGCCCTAGACATAAGGATACACTCCTGCCAGCCCTGCAGCTCGCATCCTCTTCCACAGGGCTGCAGTTTTCCTTTGGAAACAAGCTCTGAAATAGCCTGTAATTGTCATATTACCTCCTAGGATCAGGTGCTGCCTTCTCATGGCTGCATGTGGATCTGAATGTGTATCTAGACTGCATGACGTTGAGATTTAGACATAGTACATGCATACCTTGCAATAACCCTCCTGTGCACAAAAATTATTTGTTTTAAATGGTTGCTCAGGCTATTTTGAACAGAATACACTTGAAATAAAGCTTTTCTAAATGTGTCTCTCTAAATGATCCAATACCCAGGTGTTGAGAAGCAAAAGCATTTCCATGTCTTCACGGCCAGCAGTGAGAGCTGCTGGTGGGCTGACCCTGGCTCCCTGTTGGGGTGAGCTGCAAGCCAGGACTGACCCCAGCCCTCCTGCACAAGCTGCTTTTGCCCTACTGGTGTAACAGCAGCCAGCAGCCCAAACTCTCCCACATGGCCTGATGCAAAGCACACCTGGTTGCACTGACTGCTCTGGATCATGCAGGAAGTCACAACTGCTCCCCATCACCCTGGGGGTGTTGCTGGTGCTGTGGCTGCATCCCTCTGGGGCTCCCAGCAAGAGCTACTGCAGGGCTGGGAGTATCCCAGAGGTGTATGGCAGCCCTGAGAAGGTGAGTAGGTTTGGGGAGGCTCCAGTTGGAGAGGGTGGGAATTGTCCCTGTTGTGTGGTTGTTGCTGGAAAGGGAGTTTCCTTGGGCTCACCACTGCTGTGCCTCTTTGAGGAGCCAGCAGAAGCTGCAGGCTGTGCTCATCACCTCTTGCCTCTCTGCCTCTTCTGCCTCCTTGAAAACCTCCTGGGTTTCTGCCTCCTGATGCCAGAGTGCTCCCTGGGACAGAGGCTGAGAAACAGCTGGAGATGCTTGTTCCTTCAGGTGAAGGAAAGACCTGTTCTTGTGGTGGTGCTTGGATGAGGACAAGGAATAGAGGTTTTCCCCGTGTCTCATCTGTCTTCACCAAGCTCCAGTTTTTGACTTTCCTTTTGTGTGGTTTATTGCTAATTTTCCTCCTCCCCTTCTGAAATAGTCCCTTAGCAGGGTGTGAAAGAAATCTCTTTGAGATAATTATCCCAGATCTCCCTAGTGGGTTTGCCACGTGATGGTGTGTCTGCATGGGTGTATTAATAGTATCATAATACTATATATCAGTTTTCATCCCAAAGTGCTTCGTGTGCTGAGGGGTGAAGTCTAAATAGAAACATATGGCAATGTGAAAGGGAGCCTCTGCCTCACCTACCAGACCCCTCAAAGCCGTGGGGTGTGAGAAGACCCTTCTTGCTGGTCTTGCACCAAATCTGAGTTTGGTCCCCCAGTCCATTTGGGATCTCCCATGTGTTTCCCCACCCATGGTGGCTTTGGGAGGGAGCAGAGCAGTGGCATTTTGTGACACTGTACATTGCGGGAGAAGCAAGGAGCACGGAGTGCAGCCAGTTGAAATGTGCAGGTGTGTTGTGACAAGCTGCTGGCCCTTGCAGCAGAGCTGCCTTTTGTGGGAAGGCTCTGCCACCTGCTGAGCTCTGCTCTGCTCAGGTGTGTGTGGCCAAGCTCCTGACAGTATTGAGGATGTTCTCTCGTGGGGAGGAGGGATAATGTGCCTGGAATCATATTAAAGTGTTAAAACTGCAAACAGGACCCAGCAAAGAAGGATTGCTGGTAGGCATGTGCACAAGGGAACACAGGGTGGTTTTTCCCCTTTCTTGTCTCCATTCCAGAGGTGCAGGTGAGGCTCCTCACCAGCCTTCTGCTCCCCTGGAAGGTTCTGGTCCTGAGTTCCTTAAGGAAGCCTTGCCCTGGTCCTTGCCTCCTCTCCTCAGGGGATGTGGATGTGGGCTGGTGTCTGCTGGATACTCTCCATCATCTCACTGGTGGGAGGAGGAGAACCAGAATCCATTTGGGATCAGGCATGATGGGGTTTCTCCAGGTGACATAAAGAGACTCTGCATTTCATTCCAGCTGTCCAGCAATAGAATATATTTAACTTTAAAAAAAATATCCACAGTATCAAAACACAAGAAGTCACAATCCAATACTTGGTGATATAAATAGGCATACAAATGGTCCTCTGCAACCCCTCAGTTTGGGCTCCAGTATGAAAATGAAAGGTGGGCTTACCAGCAAGGTGCAAATGGCACAGGTGGGCAGGGCCCTGCTCCCTCCTTCCTAGGGTGGAAAAATCTGATGCACCCATGCATGGCCAAAAGCAAGGAGAATACGGATTTGAGCCAGTGATTCCCCTCCCAGCTTTGGGAACAGCTCCTGTGTGTGTGGTGGGTGAAGGAGGGATGTGGGTCAGGGTGGGGTCCCTTGCTGGGTGTTGGGGGAGCACTGCCATCACTCCCAGGCAGTGCTCGTAGAGGTGAGCCGCTGTTTTGATCCCAAGCCAAAATGTGCCATTCCCTTTCACCTGCCGGCTGAAAGCATTCTGAGAGCTGGAAGATGGATTGAGCTACTCTGGCCTTGCCATTCCTAGAGCCTAAGTGAAGCCTTCACTTCCCACTGCACCATTCCAGCAGTGGGGACAGGGTGTTGTTTCTTCCCTCTGGCCAGTGAATGGATGCAAGAGAAGCAGAACTTGAATTTTAGCCTGGCTTAGTTATTTATACAGATGGCAAGAGGAAGGATGGCTTCTGAGTGGCATGAGCTCTGGTAATTCACTGTAATTAACCCCGGGTTGGTTGGTGTCACTGTGACCTGGGGTTTTGCAGTATGCTACTCCCACAGGGGGATGGGGAATGCTGACTGCCAGTTTGGGAAATAAATTGCAGCACTGCTTTGAAGAGCATTGTGTGTGTGAGCATGAAGCAAAGTCAGATGGAAAATACAAGGCTGTGTTGCCACACCGTGGTTAGCAAGTGTGTGGGAGAAGACATTGCTTTTTCCTGGGAGGAATGTCAGATCTAGACAAGCCTATGGGTCTCCTTGTACCTGGGCTTTAGATGTCAAGAACTCTCGGTGGTGTCTTGCAATGGATGCAGTTTGGGCTGGGTAGCAATGAAATGCACCCTGGCTGGAGTGTATGCCTGTGTGTGAACTGCAGGGCAGCCCAGAACTGGCAGGAGGCAAGGCTAGGGTGGAACAAACCCTGGAGAATACTGGGACTGTGACTCTCCAGCTTCCTGTCCACAGAGCTCAGCACAATATTCACGGCAAGACTATGACAAGGGCAATTTCCAGCTGAACTGGAAGGTCTTTAATACAATGTGTTACAGTCAATGCACATGGGGAGGAACAGGAAGCTTTGTTTCTTGGTGTGTGGCACAGATGGAGTCACCTCTCACATCTAACACTCCTGACCCCATGGCTGTGTGTGCCAGAGCTGCTCCTGGCACAAAGCCCCCCTGACCTTTGCCCCTGCAGCAAGTATGGCCAACCAGGAAAAAGTCTGGGAGGGAGGGAGTCACCTGCCAAAGCCCCTTTTCCATGGTAAATACAGATTTGGCAACACCAATGAACTTGGAAAAAATGTTACTGTGCTCTGTGTTGCAATGGTTGGGCTGACCCAGAGTAAAGCTGTTTTTAGACTGGCTACACATTTGGGTTGGTTCCTACCTGGAATTGCTTTCCAATGAGTAGTAAATCAGTTGTTCAGCCCGGCTGGGTTCAAGTACCAAGCAAGGATTTCATTAAAGCCCTTTTTTTGTTGGTTTTTCTTTTGAGAAACCTGGTTTTCACAATCAGAACAGAGCAGCAGAAAATTCTGTGTTGCTGGCAGATGGGGGTGAAGCAACTGCGTTTATTCTTCATTACCCACTATCACTCTTTAGCTGTAAAACTTGCATGTCAAACATCTACATTGATAAAGCAGGTGATGGTGCTGGGGTAGCTGGGTGCCATGCACTCTGGACCAGATGAAGGGCTCAGGGCTGTGACCTCTGGTTGTGCTGGTGTGGAGGCAGGGTTGGCTGGCAGCGATGGTCACAGCACAGCTCCCAGATGGAAGGAGGAGAGTTATCCAGCCCTGGTGGAGGTGGAGGTATTGTCCCCTCTGCGATGCTTTGGAAAGAGGTGGGAAAGCCCTGGGTGGTTAATTTGACCCTAAAGAGAAAGAAAGTAATTGTTGATGGGGGAAAACTCCAAATTGTCACTCACACCTGAGTCTTCACAGTGTGCCTGGATTGTGGGCACCAGACACACCTCTCCAGCTGCTGCCAGCTGCCCACAAGGCTCTGGCCTCTTATGAGAAGAGAAAAACCAAGTCACAGTAGAGGGTGTGATATTAAAGATGGCATGAGCAGAACCCCCTGGTGACCACAGCCCTGCCCTGGGCTCAGTCACTCAGCTCCCCACTACTTGCCAGAGGGAGACCTGAAGCCAAGGTGAGGGGCTCACCATTGCCTGAGAGCAGGGTGCTGCTCACACCTGGGCTGGCAGGAGCCCGGCAGTGCTAGTTTTGATCAGGGCTATTGGAAAAAGCAGAGGGATTTATCCTGCTTATTACTACCACAGGGCAGCTTTGGGGAAAATGCAATTTGATGCTTGCTGCCTGGTAGCAGGGCAAATCTATAAAGTGTCTCCCGTCCTAAAGCAGAGAATGGGAAACTGTCTGCTTCTAATTAAAATCAATTAAGCAAATCACCACAACAGGCAGAAATAAGGCTTTTTTTCTGGGTGTCATTTGACAGATTTCAGAGCCTCTGAAATGGTGCACCGACTGTTTTCTTGGCTTCAGTAGTTTGATAAAAAGGTCAAAGGTAAGACAAAATTTTACAGAGCAAAACCTGAAAGTAAATGATAAATCCCACACCTCGTCTGTGCAGTGCTGCACTGCAATACCAAACTCCCTCATGCAATAAATGCAGACAGCACACAAACCTAACCAAAGCAATGCTCTCAGAGACCTGCAGCCATCCCGGGGAGGGCAGCATTTCCATACAAGTCCTTTCCCAACCAATCCAATTCTCCCATCCTCATTGAAGCACAAAGGCACCCTAAAGGCAGTACCAAATGTGGCCCAACAGGTCAGCAAAACCCTGGTGATGCTGAAGAGGAGCTAATTCTGCCCCTTTCTGTTCTCAGGGGAGCTTTTGTACAGGTGCTGGGTCTCTAGGATGGGGCATCTGCTGCTAATCTGACATCTGATGCCACAGGAGATGTGACTTTTGGCAATTTAAGCCCAGTGAAAATGTCAGCTTGTTTAATCCTCCCCAGACTGAGGCTTTCTGTGCTGCCTGTCCACTACACATTTAAATCCACCTTCTAAAAGTGAGCCCAACTTCACAGGCACCAGAAGTGGTTGTTAGGCCATGCTTGGCTGCTCCTGTTTCAGAGCTTCTGCACCCAGAGGCTTTGCCTGGTTCCTTTTATCCATGACCTGTTATCCATGTCTGCAGGGGCTCCTGCACACCCACCCTGACACCACAGCACATCTAACTCGGGGCTTAGGCAGCATTTGGTGTTTGCAGCCATTCTGTTTTGGCAAAGGTGAGGGGTAACCATTGCTCTGTCATTGTGCTCACTGCAGCTGAGTGGGCAGGTTGTTTGGGTGGCTTCAGGGCTAGTTATAGATCTCAAAAAAAAAGTTCTCACTGATGACAGCAGCAGCTTGTGAAGGTGTTTTCCAGCTGTGCTACAGATTCCCCATTTGCTACTGGTTCAGATCCTATTTACCCCTTACTTTCCTAGGTGGGAAATGGAGGAGCAGAGATGGTCTGTCTTGCAGTAAATGCAGAAGTTCAGTTCTGTAACACCTGTACAGTCCAGCAAGTCACAGAGTTGCAGATGCCACAGCACAAGCCCCTGCCTGAACCAGTCCCTTTGACAGAAATGGACAAACACACTTGAAATTGTTTAATGTTGTGAGCAGAAATCCTTTTGGCCATTGCTGTGGCAGCGATAATCTTGAGGAGCTCAGCCCTTGGCTTTAGCACAGATCCCAGATGGCTCTTGGGTTTTCCTCTACTGACCTACTTTAATGATTTTCTCCAGCTGCTGCTGTCCTCCAGGCCTCTCCCTTGCACAGCAAGGTAACCATGGCTCACTGCAGCCTGGCATTGTGGCAGGATAACTGTGCTGCTTTTCCTCTTGAGCACTTCCAGCCCTGGCTTAACAAGAAGCACCAAATGGTCCTTGTCTTCCAGGGAAATCTTTGCTTCTCTGCTGCCTGTGTGGTGTAGCTTGTGTAGCTCTAAAAAATGATGGCTTTTCATCTCTTTTCCTCTAAAATGACAAATGCAAAACCTTCTTGTCTGCTCCATGTCACGGATCTTTGCTTTCTATGCAGCAGCCCAAAAAAGTTGAGCCCAGCATTCCCGTTTGGATACAGGGTAGTAAGTAAGTACCTGTTTCTGTCTGTCCAGTGTGGCAGTACTAGCCACAGCTTAGGGTGTGAGGCAAAGGAAATTCAGCCTGAGTTATTCCTGTGGCTCTGCCATGGATTTGCTTTGGAGACCTGCCATATTTTGGAGACCTGTCATCTCCAGGCTGTGATCCTGGAGCTTTGGGAACTTACCAGGGGAAGCGAAGCTGGGATGCTGCTTCAGCCAGGAGCACTCAGCACGCTCTAAGGGAATCCGATTCCAAAGCATGGAGACACTGCCAGCAAGTCCCTTTCAGGGGCAAGAAAAGTCTGGTTCTTTGGCTCCCCCAGTATTGTTGTATATGAGAGGCTTTTGGCAGCACAAGGCTGTGCTCACTGCCCTAGAGGCGAGGTGCTGCAGGTCACCAGTCCTGTGCTAGGAAAAGTGTCCCCTGGGCTGGTGGGAGCTCCGGTCTCTGCATGGTGGCAGCGGATGGCAGCAGGGGATGGCCCCAGTCACTTCAGCGGTACAATACGATTTACAGCAAGCACGTTTCTCAAGACATCTGTGGGACAGAGCTTCAGTGAACATCATATATACACAGACAGCAGAGGGGGCTGGGTTGAACCCTCCGGTGCTGCAAAGCAGTCGAGGATGGAATCTCGGGGTGGGAAAAAAGTACCACTGGTTTGCTTTTACATCCTGTACATATATCTGTGAATAGCTCCTTGGCATTTGGTGTTCACAGCCAGTGTCCTTTAACAGCGAGCATAAAAAGGAGGCAAAACATCTTCAGCAACCTCCCTCTGGGAGGAGAAAGAAAGCAGCATCTCCCACTCCCTCGGTTCAGCTGCCTGCCCAGGTGCCACCTTCGCCAAGGGTGTTTCCTTGTCCTGGCACCCTCATCCTCCTCATTGGCCGCCCACCGCCCGCTGGCCGGGAGCAGTCCTAAGCCAAGCCGTGCTTGCCTCATCTCCGCTGCTCAGGGGCATCAGTGCAAGTCTGCGCCGGCTGCTCTGCATCTCCGCTCCGCTGGACGGGCAGGGACACCGGGCAAACACAAGGAAACAAAACAAAAGGGAGAAGAAGAGAGACAAAGGGTAATGAAAAGGTCCGTGGCCCACGGCTGCCAAAGGAAATCTCTCGCCGTGTTTCTCTGACCATACTTGTCCCAGCCACTACAGCTGCTGTGGGATCCCCTGTTCCTTGTAGCCTGTGAGGAGGGAGGGGAAGGGAACATGATTAGAGTTAATTCCTAACGAGGACCGTGGGTGAAGCTCAAGCAAGCCACGAGCCTGGTTTACCAGGAGTGGCAAAAACCACGTGGGAAAACAGGGGAGCTGCCACATTCCCCCTCGTGGCCACCCTGCCCTGTTTTAGCCACCAGCTACCCGGTGCAGCCACCTTCCTGGGCATAGCCACGGGGGACGCTGGCAGCCAGCCCTGCTGCTGTGGCACCTGCCTGCCACCAGCCTGGCATGGGCTTGAAGAGATTGTAAAGACACAGCAGGTACCAGTGGACACCATCCAGTACAGCCTAATAACCTAAAGCTTTTATGGAGTATCTTTCTGCAGTATAGACGGAAAGGATGCCCCTGTATCCTGCTACAGACATGGCTGTTCCCAAGTGCTGACCTTGTTGAGCATCCAACACGCATCTCTCCTTGTGATCTACTTGTGTTTCATCTTCGTCCTCCCAGAGGACTGCCAGGTAGGAGGAGGTTGGTTTCTTCTATCCATGTTTTTGTTCCCGTGCTGGCTTTTGCTAACAGTGCTCCCCAGCAGCAACCAATTTGCACTGCAGTTTGCACAGGTGAACAAACACCTCTTGGAGAAGAAAGGGAATGCCTTTAATCACAGGCTGACATGTCAAACACAGGCCTTGGGATGCCTGTAATGGCATTCTCACCGCCTTGTTCTGCACTTGCTTTGCTCCAGCCAGCAGAATTACAGATGCTTTTGTTAGGGCACAGCAGCCATCCAGCAGGCCTGGAGGAAACCGAGCTTTCCAGCAGCAAAACCAGTTACAGTGGGAAAGAGTGGATCCCTGTTCCCTCACACCCTGTCCTCTCTCTGCAGCCATGAGGTTTGGTGCACCTCCCAAGAAAGGCAGCAAAGCCCTTGGGGTCCCCACTGTTGCAGCCACATGGATGTTGCAAGGGCTCAAGCAGCCTGTCCTGCTCGTGTCACAGCTCCTCTGGGTCCTGGGGCCCCAGGTTATTTACTGTCCTGCACACAGTGGCTGAGGGCAGGCTGCATATCCCTTAGGGGACAGCTCCATGCCACAGGGGGCAGGGAAGGGAAGGGCAGTAGGAGAGCACCTGCAGCTCTTGTGCTGATACAGGACAATGAGAAAAAAGTGGATTTTTTAAGGCTTTCCTAAGCGGTTGCAATAATTGCGGCAGAAGCTTTCCTTTCAAGAGAAGCTGGGCTTGTTATTCTGACTGTATCAATGCAAAAGGTCTCCTTAGTAAAGCAGCAAACTGTCCTTACTTGCACTGCCTGCCAAAGTGAAGATCTTTCAACTAAAAAACTTCTTAAAATCTGGAGAGCCTTTTTTCTTAGCTTAAATAACCTAAGTAGCCCGTCATTTTTATGTTTGGAATTTCAAAGTCTGAAATTTCATAGCTCAGAGGAATGTTTAACTTTTTAAACACTCTTCCATTGATGCTTTTTAATATTTCTTTCCAACCCCTATGTTAGGCTTTTGTAAGTCCCTTACAAAAACTGAACACAAAATACCAGCAGGTGCCAGAACCCCCCTACCTTAAAGGGACTTTTTGCTGAACTAAGAATTGACTCCAGCAAATTAACTTTGCTGTACTTTGGAAAAAATCTACACATTCACCCAGGCTTGGCAGTCTGGATCTCCTGGTGTTAAACAAGCACAAGGGACAGATTAATGACACTTAACTGAATTGCTGCCTTTTGTGTGCAGCTGAACAGAAAGACTCTCATCTCTTTCAAACAGCTTTTTCTAGGGTGCAAAATGATGATTTCACATGCGTTTATGTTTGAAATGTGAGTCAGTGCTGAAGGCAAGGTGAGCTGGCTGGAAACCTGTAATTTGGGCTTGTCTACAGCATCAGTTTAATTTGTTTAGGGAATAGAGATTTAAAAAAAACCCAAAAAACCCGCAACCAACCCCATGGACCAAAAAGGTGGGGACTGTCTTAAATCTTTAGCTAAAGTAACTTGCTTGTACAGCCATGCATTTTACTGAGATATAAGAAAATTAGGACTGAGAAGTGTTTTAAGTCTGGCTATCAGTTTTGAAGCTGGCTGGAAGGAAATTACAATGGCCACGCTTGTCTCTCTCTTTACATGACCAAAGTAAGCCAAAAAATGACCTGTCTTATGCTAAACTTATTCATTACAATACTTGAGGCTTAACTTATCCAATAGTTTATATGTGAAATAGTTATTGCATTTCTTGCATAGGAACACGTATTCTGTATGAAGCAGCTTTAAGTCAGTACACCTGCAATACAGCTGAGGCACAGCTCTAGGATCAGGATTAAGTGGGTCTGTGCACAAAGCCACTGATTTAATCAAATTTTCTTGAAATTGCACTTCTCCTGTAAACCATTGCATGTAAGATTGTGGCAAAAAAGAAGCCAGTCTGTGCACAGACTGTCCTGGGACTGGGGTTGTGCAGAAGGTCTCTTCAGGATGCTCTCAAGGCTGAAATGGGTTCCTGCTCTGCTCCAAGGGTGCCCTTGGGGCATCCCCAGGGGCATTTCAATGCTGTGTGAAGATTTTCAACATCCCGGGGGCTGTGCAGCCGCAGGACAGACACAGAGACAGTCAGACACACACATGTAAAGGCACATGGCTGGACTTGGGCTGGGAGTGGGCAGCAGTGGCCAAAGTGAATTCCAGATGTCCTGCCCTGACCGATGCTTGCTGCTCTCCGTGGGAAACTGCCTTGGAGTGTGAGGAGGAGGAGGAGGAACAACAGAAACAAACTTACCTTGTGAGACTTTGATGGTGAACAAAAGGAGGCAAAGGAACATGAAAGAAAGAGAGAGGGAGAAATGTAACTGTAGACGATATATCTGAAACACATGGAGAACCAGAAGAGAATGAACAAATTGAGGCTGCAGAGTAAACAGAGAACAGCTGCTCTACCACCAGACATTCACACCAGGGCTAAATATTACTTAAAATCCTCGTTCTTGAAGTGGATAATTTCATTTGGGGCTCTTGTTAAAACATGATGGGGGAATGCTCATCTGCTTTTCCAGCCCCAAGCTGGACAGGCTGGATGGGCAAATACCTCTGAGCAATGCTCCCAGATACTCTTTCCTCTGTGACATTGGTATTTCAGAGGTTTGACTGGAGGGGAACCACTGAAGGAGAGCATGAAACAAGACATCACAGTGTACCAAAAGGCTCATGGCATGCCATTCACAGTCTGAGAGCTGGGAAAACTACACCTAAAGGCTTTTTGGCAGTTTCCCTTGCCGAGTTTGCTCGTGCCTACAGGTAACTCACAACCACAGCACGCCTCAGCTCGTTTGGGTGCTGCAAACACTGGTGCTATTTAACACTTCTACAATATTTTAAGAACTTGCCCCACTGCAGCTTGTGGTAGGAAATTGAAGAAAAGGGTATTTTAATTACTTTCCTCAGGTATAGTTTGGAGGACAGCTCTATTTAGATTTTTTTTAAAAATGTAGTAGGTCTAAGAAGGCAGCTTGTCCTCAGAATTCCCTTCATCTCATGAACGGTTACCAGTTATTTTGGGACTTCTGCTCCCCTTTCCTTCCCAGGGCAGCTGGGTTGCTTGCCCTAGAAGGGGCCCTGCAGAGCAGAGAGGATTAATGATGCTTTCCAAAGTCCCTCAGAGGCTGAGCACACAGCGACTGTGCAATCATCTGCTGCTGCTTCTGGCAGGGTCTGAGCAGAGTAATTAGCAAAGGAGTGACAAGGAGGGCATGATTACAGGTAAGTTCTCACTACTGGCTGCCAAGCAGCCCCGAGAGTCAGCTGAAATCTCCGTCCAGTGAACCCCAGAGTGATGGTGCAGCCAAGCACATCGTTCATTCCGAGGCCAAAAGCTGAGGGAGGGCTTCCTTCAGAAACCAGGCTTGACTTCTTGGCTGCCTTCAGTAGAGGCAAAACAATGCCTGGACAAACAGTCCCTGACTCGTGTCCCCTGTGCTATGTCAGTGTGAGCTTACCATATTATTTCTCTGCCATTTCTGTTGAGAAATGGCACACAGCCTTTTATATTGAGCTCTGAGCAGGCAGGGACTTCCTGGAAAGGCCATTCCACTGTGCTCATTCAGCACAGCAGGGCTAATGAAGATGTGGGCTGGGGAAAAGGTGTGCCTGTAGCAGAGGGAAGTGCTTCCTTATAATTCTACCTTTGCCTTCAGACAGCAGGTACAGCAGAGGACAGTTCCCAAAGCCATAAAGAAGATATCTGCGGTGTCCAATGGGGCCAGCTGGCAGTTCATTTAAATTAGCAGAGAAAATACCCTGTGCTGGGGTGCTGCCAAAAGTAATTAAGCGTTACGGCAGAACTGCATTCAATTTATCTTCCTTCTGGGATATTATCCTGCTAAAGGACACCTTAGAGGAGATGGTGGTTGGACAGAACCTCCCAGGTCAGTCGGTCTCTTGCCATGTCCTGCCTTGGTGCTGACAGATGTGGGTCTACCCACTCTTGGAGTCTCCCAGGGACAAAGAGAGCAGATCCTGCCATGCCACCTCTGCAGCATTTTGACCTTACTGGAGGAAAAATGTCTTCTCATTTCCACACAGATCCTTCCTGCTGTTAAGTCTGTCTTAGGCTGAACTGCTGCCCTCTCACATTTACTAGCCTGCTGAACACCTTCATCATCAGCTCGCCTACTATCTTATGGTTCTCTGAACTCTCTCCAGGTTTTCCACTTGAAGTACAGTCTCCAAAGTTGGCCACAAGACTCACCACAGCTTTAAGCATGCAGAGAAAGGTGATGGGATCAGTGAAAGCCCTACAAGCTCTGCTCCCACCTGCCTGTGTGGTGATTGTTCCCTCCAAAGCAACGCTCCCCCTGTGCTGCTTGTGACTCACTGCAGCCACCACATCCTTCCCCGAAAAACAAGTTGTTCCCTATTGTGTATTTATGCAGTCGATTTATCCTTCTGTAGAGCCTTGGGCTTGTCCCTACTGAGTAGCAATTACTGTTTCCAGACCATTCCTTTGATTTGGGAAGATCTGGGCACTGCCCTGGCTGTGCCTGCTGTCCTCACAGCCAGCACTGGTGTGTGGCAGGGGAGCCTCTTCTCCACTCCATCTTCAAGCCACAAATGAAAATACTGAACAGAGCTGGACTCAGGAGGGACTTTTCAGCACACATTTCTTTATATCTTTGCAGTTCAGGAAAATCAGTTTAGAGGACAAGCACATTTTCACGCAGGCCACGTCCCTCTGGCTTGCTGGTAGGAATGCTGTGTGAGATGGGGTCAGTGTCTGAAGGTTAGGAGGGATGGCTGGCTGCTGCCATGTCACACGAAATTAATTCCTCTGCCACCGAGGGGAATCAAGCCAGTCTGACGCAGCTTGCTCTGAACAAACCCACGGTGACTTTGTGGGGGTGTTTTTTATTTTCTAAATGCATGCGAATCACTTACTTGATTACTTCTTCCAGGAATTGAAGTATACCCGATTGGCATGTAATTCTTCTCCTTTTTCCCTCATTAAGGACAGCATGCCATTATCCTCAGAGCAGTCTCGCCCTTTCCATGCCTGGGAAATACCACTAGAAGATGAAAAGCTGCAACGAGCCTCTTGTTCAAAAGGCATGTGGATGTGGCACTTGGGGACACGACTCAGTGGTGGACACGATGGTGATGGGTTAAGAGTTGGACTGAGTGGTTTTCCAGGTTTTTTCCAACCTTAGTGATTTTATGATTTTGTGGTTCTAACTCGCTCCCAACTCTCTACCAGCTAACAGAGACAGACCCTAATCCAGGGAGTGAGATGCTCATCCCTTAGGGAAAGTCTGAGCAGAGCTCCTGACCTTTGGCTGCTTCCCACCCTCCTCCTCCTGACCAGCTGAGAGAGCACTGACTGTGTCCTGCCTTCAGCCCATCCAAATAGCATGGCACCCTCACAGGGACACATGGAATCAATCATTTCAAGGCAAGGGGACTAGAGGTGGGCAGTAGTTTCACACTTTTTAAACTATTTCCCATCTGCATGCAGATTGAAGTTGCAATGGCAGACGATTTCTGCCCAGTGCATCCAATGGTTTGCACACAAACAAAACCCAGCCAAAGCAAACTGTTTCCTTGCAGTGTTCTTAAATGAAATGTCTTATTTCTTGCATTTGAAACATGGCTTCCTTCTTAAATTATTATTTTATTTTTAACATGATAACAAGAACGACTTTGGGTCTGACAGGGCTGCTTGATCTAGCTAAGAGCAAGTGATCACTTTGTTCTTTGTTTCAACGGAGATTTAGATTTTTTTTTCTTTTATTCCCCATCAACCAAGAGCTGCTTTATTTAGCCACTACTTTCTCTGCATGGTGAGTAAACTTAAAAGCAGCTATTTAATGAGATGGCAAGAAACTGCCATGGGCTGCAACTTACCAGATGCTGCTGGTGAAAATAAGACATGTTGACTCCTCTTACCATTCTCTACTGCCACCAGAGGGATGAAATACTACTGCTGTGCCTGGGGACCTCTGGACCTGAGCATTCCCACCACATGCTGCTCATCCATCCTCTGCCTCCCAGACTGGTGTAACCCAGCCAGATGTGGGAAACAGTGTTTGGGAGATACCTCCAAGCTGCGATGGTTTTTCCCAACAGTGACACTGGAAAAGGCCCTCCCATTTAAGATCCTCCTAAGCACCAATCCCTCTACCTGGAGAGTAGGACTGTGGAGCAAAGCAAGTCCCAGTTTCAGTCTTCAGGTGGTTCTTTATGAGGACAGATGCTTTCCTGACTCTCCCCACACCTGCAGAATGGGGTCCTGCCAGACAGCAAACCTCAAATGGGGACTGCACGGCAGGGGAAAAGCAGGAGAGCTTATGGTTATGGACATGCAATTATGGGATTACACACAAATCTGGCAGATTCTTAAAGACACATCACACATGTACACCAACTCACAATTTATCCTCAGAAATAACCTGCTCTGCAGGGACATGTGGAAGGAAACATGGTAGGTGGTTTGCATGGTAAAGCGAAGAGCAGCACTGCCTTCATCCCAAGGAAAGGTTTTACTTTGCATATGTGCAGGTTTTTAATATCCATTGTTTGCTCTGCATGGCGACTGCCTTAACTGAAGCTGGCTCAGAAATTAGCAGGTGCTTTGCTGAGAGGGTTTAACCCCTGGGTTTGACAGCTGAAAATGTGCACTGGTTTCCTGCTTTTTTTTTTTCCCCTCAATTTCATCCATTTTGTCTTTAGGATGGTTCCTGCCAACTTTCTGAGATCCTCTCTCCTGATCTGTCGTGCAGCCACAGATGTCATCAGCAGAGATGACAAAGTGGAGCCCCTTCAAGCCAAAAGGCAAAAGCTGCAGGTAAGATGGTCTCAGGGGGAAGGGCTTGCTTCAGGAACTGCTTGTCCTGTCAGCCTGTGAGATCTCAGGCCTGTTTGGTTTGGGGCACTTGCCCACTGGCCTCTGCCAGCCTCTGGAAAGGGAGTGGGGCTTTGCCTATGCCACCAGCACCCTGAGCTCTGTGCTGCTTCTGGCTTTGGAGATGAGATGAGGCTGTCACCTCAATCCTCTGCACCAGGATACAGGAGATATGATACAACTTTTACACCAGTAGAAGGCTCTACCAGATAAAAGTTACAGAGCCTCTATTCTGGATTGGTAGTATCTACTAACTGGGTGAATTATATTATGTACATTTGAAAAAGGATTTTTCTTTCCCTGTACTAATGTTTTAGTCAGCTCAAAGGGTGTATGGGAAATCGTTTTAGGAGCAGCTAAACACTTCTGGCTCAGCCTAAGAACTTGGTCTGTAACATGGAACCTCCCCACCCCAAAACATTGGGTAAATGTATCCTGGGAAGGAAGGGGAGGATCCAGGAGAGTCCCCAGGACTTTCCTGGTGACAGCTGGCCCTGGGAGCAGAACCAGCATCACAGAAAGGTCTCACTAATGACAGATTTGCCACTGGAATCACAAGGAAGAAAGGGCTTTCTTGTTCAAATGGACACGACCAGGGCAGAAGGGACTCCAGACAGCAGCATTCACAGTGCTCCCCATTCCTGCACATTTCATTTCATAAGGAGAAAAGGAAGTTCCTAACCCATATGGTGGGATGGGAGGCTCTTCCAGATGTGTCACAGGGCCCATTCCTACTGCCTCCCAGCAATTTCTCTGCCTGCTGTGTTCCTCAGGGACTTGCAGAGCCCATCCTGTGGCTCTGCTTCCCTACAGTGGCTCGCAGGGACACCCAGCACCACGGCCACGGAGAGGAGAAGCCAGGAGGGCGAGAGCTCCGTACTCACTTGCCAGAATGACCATGTCCATCCCCCAGAATATGCTCATGATCCAGCCCACCATGACGATGGCCGTGAGGATCTGGATGAGCGCGGCGGCGATGTTGAGCCAGAAGACGCAGCACATGTGGCGGTCGGGCAGGTCGGTGCGAGCGCCGCACAGCACAGTGAACGCCGACACGAATGTTCCTGGGGACAGAGCAGCAGCACAGCACCCCGTGAGAGACATTACAAACCTTGCAAACACACTTCAGACTGCCTGCAATGTTTCAGGTGAGGGAGCTTGTTGACGTAGGAAAGTTAGAGCTGGTGGGGGAAAAAATCTACACCACAGCAGCATTTTATAAAGATTCTTCCTAAATTTATGCTGCCGAACAAGGCAGATTTTTCACTTTTAGCTGATGTGCTGGGCTCATGGCTAGCTGAAACAGCTCAGGGAATCCTTGTCTGTCCCACAACCAACATGCAGAAACACACAGTATGGATAAAGAGCAGAAGAAACTGTTCCTGGCTCCTATAGAATATGAGCTGTTGGCCAGGGGGTTCATTCACCTTACCTAAGTATGTATTTCATCACCTCCTAGCGTGTCTTTGGGTTTTTCTAAAAAAAATGCAGCATTGCTAAGGTAATCACCAAGGTGCAGTGTTGTTTGTACTGGATAACATGGTTCCATGAAATATCTTCTTTAATTAATATCTTGAATTAAAATGATGGTTTCTACAAAAACTGCATTTTTCTTCTCAAAGGATGGAAGCCTGCAAATAGCCTGTAAGCTGTGAATGAATGAATGAGCACATCTTCAGTGCACATAAGTGCCTTGTTGAACTCTGGGGAAGGTGGGAGTCCCTTGGTTTGACTGAACACAGGGACAAAACACTCAGTTTACACCCTTGTAGTAAAGCTTATCAGACCAAGAGAGCAGAACCATCTGGTTAGAAGCAAAATGCCATTTTGTCCTGCACTGCCATGGTGATGGAAAAGAAAATCTCTTTCTCTGCTGCCTCTTCCTCACTGGGTCACAAGGATAACAGGCAGCTGAGATGCCAAAATGCTGGGGAAAGCTGGCTGCAGCCTATTTTTAATCCTGCCATCCTCTGCAAGCTTCAATTCCAGTCTTCCTAACACTCCAGCAGTTCCTAAAACCCTGCTCGTCTTCCTGCCACTGGCTGGATCTGATTGTCTACTCCCACCCCCTCCCTGTGGCACATGCCAGAGCTGGGCATGGAGCAGGCATGGAGTGAAGGGGTGTGGGTGAAGTTGATAAGTCTCCTCACTGCTGTCTTTTGCTCTGTGGCTTTGTCTTCCATGTCTCTTGTGTCCTCCATATGGGATTATGTGACATCTCAGCCCTGCTTCACCCACCTTTTTATTCCCCTTTATAGTTTTTCCAAAGCAGAAGAAAGCCTGGAATATTTCCCTCATGCTTCCTGAAAGTGTTGTCTTCAAAGTTACACCACAGCACTCTCTGAGATTAAATATGGACTGAGGCAAGATCAGCGACTGGGTGTTTATGTTTTCCCATCAGGATGTAAAATCTTGCCAAATGGAAATGCCTGTCTCTTTTTTAAATTAAAATCTTCCCCTCTTGCCTTACCTTTAACTCTTCCAAGATGTGTTACAAAGAAAGGTCATAAATGAGCAATAATTCTTAAAGTACAGCTTCACATCCTTCCAGTGAAGCTTTTAAGATATTTACATCATTAGAGCGAGGTGCTGAATTAGCCAATTAATGCCCTAAATCCCACAGTGACTAAGCTAAGGTCTAGTCCCATTCAGAAAGGAATAAAGCAAACAAAGCAGTTAAGTGTCCTTTTCTGGACTGGGAATAGATACAAAAACTGGGATTAAAATCTCATGAACCTTGGCTTCTGATTCCTCTTCAGGCCACTTTCCTGCTCACAGGAGCCAATTCATTTTTCCAGTCCCAGTGCATTTTCTTTATTATTATGATCAGCCAGTTTTTGGAGCTTGCTGGCCTTTTTGAATAAAGGACTTTGAATAAAGGACTTATTTATGCCAGCAGGCATAAGATGGAAGCATTCTTCCTCTACTCCACATCTGCTTGAGAATGTGAAGCAGGAGTAAGAGTCTTAAATGCTTTTGCCAAAGTACATGTTTTCCTCCTAGGAAGCCATCATAGTCACACACTGCCAAATACGGAATTATTTGCATCTGGAAACGGAGAGGTGGAGAGGAGGAGGAGGAGAAGGAAGGAAGGCAAGAAAGCTGTATCTGCTGATACCACCTGGCTGCGTCAGGGCTGGGGCACCAAACCATCTCCCTCCCTGACTGGGCATTCAGACAGACACTTGAATCCCTACAGCCTGGAAATCCTAAACCTGGAGTGCCAGCTGCTGGGGTGATGGTGGCCAAATAAACCAGCAGTCAAAAAGGTCTCAAGCTGTGAGTGCAACCAGCAAACACAAACCAGTAACTCCACAAGCAAATATAAACTGAGCACCCACAGTTATGCCAGTAGAACATAAGTAAATTATAGTAAGCATTTCTTCTATCTTCCCAATGAAAAACACCCAAACTGCAATAAAATCTGGGATTATTCTAAATCATTAATGAAAACAGCCTCTTTGGGGGCAGAGGGGAGGTGATGAAGATGCTCTGTCCTGTTTTTAATGAGTCTGTTTGTTCAGCCCCTTGCTATCACCTGGCTGAACTGTACAGCCCCTGTTGCATCTGGACCCAGCAAGTACCAGGGGCTGGGCAGAGGGATGGTGGGAGCTGAGGATTGTTCTCCTGGAGCAGCTGGGAGGCAGAGGGTGAAGGCACCATGTGCAGTGAGGCTGTGAGGGGTGTGACACTGCTCCTGCTCATTGGACTCGTGTCACTTGGGGCAGTGGCAGCCAGCTGGGGCACACACATGGTAGTGGGCAGGAAAAAGAGCCTCTGGGAGCCTCTGCCTGCTTTGGCTGTCAGCAGAACTGGGGTATTTTTAGATTACACCAGTAAATATAGAGAGCTGCTTGTTTCCAGCAGTTTAACCCACAAAGCACAAAGGGGATGTGCTATCTGCAGAACAACACAATTAAATGAAGGGGCAGAGGAGGTGGTTTTGCCCTTTCTCTCCTCTCTGGTCCATTGTCATGCAGGATGAAGTCCCCTCTCTGGAGTGTGCTGGTAGCCTGGCAGCCAGGACCTTCCCAGGAGCATCACCTGCTGGTTCCTGGCCTCACAGAGAACACCAATATAGCATGACAGGGATAGTTTGGGGTTTTTTCCTCTTAGAGCAAAACCTCACCCCCTGGAGAGGGCTCCCCTGGTTTCCTATTGTTTGAGTCACTCATCCAGGGTGGAGAAAGGCATGAGGTCAAGACCATGGCCTGTCCTGAAGTCTCCTCTGTGTTATCTGAGTGCAGCAGGGACTGTGTTATGGAATACCTTAAACTGTAGGAGAGAAGTTTTTCTCTCCTGTTTTTGCAAGAAAGCCTATCCTGGGCACTCCTGCAAGAGCTTTAGTCAGACATGGAGCTTGGCACATTTCATGTGGAGGACCAGCTGTGATGCCACCTTCCCAGAAACATCAGAGGTGGGAACCTGGTTGGAGTCAGAGAGAGACAGGACACTGATGACCACAGTGTAAATGCAAGGAACTTGAGCATGCAGACAATTTGTTAGTGACCTTCCCACTGACTGACAGATATCTGAAACTTCCCAAAAGAAAGCATCTCTGCTGCAGGGAAATCACATCTGATGAGCTGGTACAGGTGGAGGAACAGCAGAAACTCAAATTACTGCAATCAGGGGCAGCATGTGGAGATGATGATGGTGATTCTTTGATGATGATTCCCTACCCTACAAAAGCCTGGAGCCACAGAGGGGATGGGAGATACTCCTTCCTCTTCCTGAAAGCCTGGAGATCATTTAAGACATTCCCCTGCAGTGCTGGGAGTAAATAAGACAGTAGTATGGTGTCTCCTCTCCTGCTCCCAGGAGAGAAAAACAGGGCCACGTCACGACTCAGGAGCTGGAGGCAAGTACAGGCAAAGATGGGAACAAAGTCTGAGGTGTCTGTGGGAGCAGGGCTGTTGGATTGTCATGGGGAGACGTAACTAATGAGCGTGTGTTTTGTGGGGATGAGCTGTACCTGTGTGTGTGTATTGTGTCAGGGGAGTGCTCTGTGTGGGGACACGTCTGGTGTGTGTCTTTGAATTTTCTCAAGTAAAATGATTATTAGCTGTCATTAAATAGTGCTGGCAGGTATGTGAGGCAGATGTTGTGGATGTGCTGAAAATTCATGAGATGTGCTGGTTCTTGCTCGTGTGAGTCAGAAAAAGCTGTGCAAGGATGGTTATAAGGATTGCACTCATTGCCTCAGTAAAACAGTGAATATGGGATAGGGTTGCACTCATTGCCTCAGTAAAACAGTGATTATGGGATCTATTGGTCAAGACCTCCTTGGCTCCCCAGGGTCATGAACTTGTTTTTCCACTCTAATTAGAGCTGTAAAAAGCTGTTTCAGGTGTGGAGGCTTCTCATCCTTGGCATCAGTAATGCCAGCTGTAGCCCTTCAGGTTATGGCGAGAGAAAGAGAATTACTAAACCTTGCCTAAGGAAGGGCTAAGGCAGTGTCTGCTGATGCTGAGCACCCTTCCCCTCTGCTTAGGTGGGTAGAGCTGGGCTGTGGAAAGGACACTGTTAACAAGGTGATGAAATGGAGTGTCAAACCATTAATGCTCAGGATGATGGTCTGCTGAAGTTTCCCTTCAATGAAAGCAGACAATTTTTTTGTGTCAGTGCTTGGAAGAGCACAGTTGTGTCCTCTTGGGGGAGCTGACCTTCACTGAGTACCTGGCTCTGTGGCCAGATGTGCTCCTTTGCCAGGGTGCAAATTCCTACCCAGTTTCCTCAGAGGCACTCCCAGCCACTTGCCATTCACAGAAACAGATGAAAATCAGACCACAGGGTTACAGCTGCACTCCTGGAGCACAGCATCCAGCTGGACAGTCTGTGGCCTTCAGCTTGGGAGCACTGAGGAATTGGTTTCAACAACTTGAGGGATATAAAGAACTGGAGCAGTGGACAGCTTAGGAAACAGGAGGCTTACTCTGGTCCCTCTTAGCATCAAAACCCTGAATCCCACAGATTCAGATCCACCAGGAGGGGACATCCATGGCACCTTGGTGTCAGAGCCATTGCCTGTGAGTGCCAGGTCTCGTGGACAGCTGTGTGGGCAGGACTCAGGCAGGAACAGCAGGAGCTGAGGGATAGGAGAGAGAGAGGAAAGAGGGAAGGAGGAGAGAGTGGAGGCAGCAAACGTGACAGAGCCTAGATGTTGCCATGGAGAGTAGCTCATAAATTTTTCCTCCGTGGCCTGCTATTAAAAATGTTTTGTTTGGCTTCTGCCAGCACATTGTTTTTATTTTCCCCTTCCATATCCGAAGGACATCCAGAGGGAATTTTGGCTCCCTGCATTCTCTTTGGCCTCACTGTGGACAAAAATATACAGTCACTTGACAAGGCAGAGCTGGCACCTGCAATCCCTGTCTCCAACAGTCCCGGTGTGTTCCAACTCCCGAGTCTGCAGAAGGCGGGCTGTAGATAGGATCAGCTCTCTGATTTCCCTACACACACATTTGGGAAATGACCAGCATGTCCCAAAGCATGGTGTGCCTGTGACTGATCCCACTGTCCCAGTACCTGGCTGCAGCTGCAGTGCTGAGCTCTGCATCTGTTTGTTATCAGGAGCTTTGTGTCATGTGGTCAGGACAGACTTGACAGTGTTTATGTAGCATCCACAGAAGACAGCCCACGTGCAAGGAAGACAGCAGTGTCTTTGCATGGAAAATGAGATTTTTCTCATATGTAATGCTTTAGAAAAAGTTAACTCTTCTAAAAATGCGGAGTTTTTTAACAAAAACTTCAAAACTTGACTGCAACAAACTTTCACAGACTTCCAAGGCTAAAAATACACAGCAAAATCTTAAATTACATGGAGGGGGGGGCTGCATGGAGGTGAAGTGACTTACTAAAGCTTTAATTATACACGGACCCATCAAAATTATTTTTACTCTGCAGCACTGCAATGTTTTGAACACTTAAAAGCAGCCACCCATAAATAGTGAGATTGAAGTACAGCTTGTTCCACTGCCAGACATTCCACAATCCTTGGGTGAAGTTTTCCAGTCCAGTCCTATGGTTTAATTCTGTTGACTTGACACATAAAATTAAGGGTGTGCTTGAGGTACTTGAGACTGGAGAATTTCTGCTGAACAGCAAATGCAAGGCCCCACTGCACAATCCACAGTGGTGGAGCAGACCTCAGAATTCTGCCAGGACTTGCTGAATTATCTTTGCAAGTTGCACCTACTTGGTTCCCAGACTGGTTTGTTTTTTTTTTCTCCTTCTGGATAAATGATGTGGTCCCAGAACCACCAATGATGTTTTGCATCATGCTTTACAATAGTATGAACCACTGCAGAGAACACCCAATTTCCCAGAGGTGGGGGGAAATATTGCTGCATGGACACCTAGACATAGGGAATAGGAAAGTTGTAACAAGTAGCATCTACCACCTAGTCAAAGGAATATTGATTGCTGAAGACAAGCCTGTCAGAGTATATCAGAAGTATCATCTCTTGTCGCGGTTCCAAGATAATCTTCTGCAAGGAGAAATTCTTTGCTGCTTACCCCAGGAAAGACACTGAAACAGGTAGTTGACACTGAGGTCAACTCTCTGAACACAACAGCTGCTCACTCCCAGCTTCTTCCCGATGTAATGCTGGTAACAGGAACCTTCCTTCCCAACCTCCTCTGGCTCCTGGTTGAGTATTCCTGCCTGTCCAAGTTGTGCCACAGCTGTTCACTGCACCTGCCCAGCTGGCTGTGGTGGTACTTTTCTGGATGTAAAGGAGTCATGCTCTGGGC
Organism: Entomyzon cyanotis; assembly: GCA_024500445.1. Taxonomy (NCBI): domain Eukaryota; kingdom Metazoa; phylum Chordata; class Aves; order Passeriformes; family Meliphagidae; genus Entomyzon; species Entomyzon cyanotis. The sequence continues at coordinate 21,659,985 of JAKEPQ010001015.1, read as the reverse complement.
ACAGCAAGCGGTCTGGCAGCTGGAACTCTGCACAGCCTGTGGCTGGCTGCTTTCCCCCAGCCAGCCTGGCCTGGCTGAAGCTGGTGTGGCTCACCCCCAGTGCTGTGCAGCGTGCAAGGCAGATGTTTGCTGGGAAGTGGATGACAGCATGTTAGATAGGGAGTGAAGAGCCAGGGAGGCTGAATGACCTGTCGCTGCTTCTGCTGCTAGCCAGGGGCATTGCTGTGAAAACAAATGAGGCACTGCAGCCTTGCTGCTGCTCCATGCTTGCTTTTTTCTTGCTGCTAATGAAATGGAGGGAGGATTTTAATTAATTTGCATCCTTATGAAATATGCCAGCATTCAGAGAAATAATGCAATTGGCTTCCAATTATGACAAACAGAAGGGAGAACAAAAATCATGAACGCTGTTTACAGCTCAGGGCACTTTGCTCATCTGACCTAAGTGGACTCATTCCTGCTGCTCTGTAATTTTATCAGTGATTTAAAAGCTCTGTTCCATGGAATCAGCTCCAGTGCTGGTATCTCTCTGCTGTCTCCTGCCATGCAGAACTTTCTGTATTTATATTGTCTACTATTAAACCAGGTGCTTATCCCACCTCGTGCTCCCCTTCTCCTCCTGCCAGCAACACCAGCTTGGGTGCTCTGCCATGGCTCTCCTGGTCCCAGGCTGCTCTGCACTCACCCACTGCAGGAGCTTGGGACCTGAGTGAGAGAGGAACCAAGAAGCAAGAAATAATCATCCATCCTTTATTTTTAAGACTCTCTTTAAGACTCTGATCCTATTCACAATTCTCAAGCACCTCCAGAAATGAATTTTCTGTTTTCTTAGTGTACATCTAGAAACAAACCTCAAGCCATTCTGTTTCGTGCTGTTGATACTGAAATAACTGGAATGTGGCTTTTAACACACAAACTTGACAAACCTGGAAGCTTCAACAGCAGAATGTCTGAGGAGAGCCCCTCCTAATTTCAGAGAGGCCATGAAACCTCCTGCAAGGAAAGCTTTCTGGTACCTCCAGTTGCTAAAGGCTGATGGAAGTAAAAGCTATGTAACAGCAGAAAAATAATGAAGAAAAGGCTATGGATTCTGAAGGGCTTTGACTAAGGCTCTTGCCAATCATACACTGATGAACTGAAGTTTTTTCTTAATTGTCTGTGCCAGAGAAAGCTCTTTCTTGCCAGGCACAGAGCGGGGAGGAGGGCATGCATGACTCTCCAGGTCCCACACGAGTTTCAGGGCTCCGAATGGCACTCAGTGCTTTCCTGGGTGAAGCCACATCAAATCTTCCTCCTCTTCCTGCCTCTGCCCTCGCCCAGGTTAATTAAGTGCCATTAGTGACCATCTCAGGGAGCTCTAATTGAACAGAAGGAAAGCAGCAGGGCTCTCTGCCCTGCTCTGCCTCCTCTGCCTCTCTCATCAATGCCTTGCAATGAGTTTAGCCCTTTGAAGCTCCCTAAAGCATCTGCTGTGCTCGTGGAAGGATGGATTAACTACCTCTAAGATTCGCTGAGCAGTGACTCTGAGCTTGCTGTGATACCCTGGAGCCCTTAGCTGTGAAGACAAATCATGTTAATTAGGGACTACCAAGACACAAGACAGAATTAATCTTATTAGAAAGTTAGATGGGGATGCAGAGCAATTAGAGGTTATTCTACAGAAAAGGCAGCTGAAATGGCAGTGTAATAAATTGCACCAGCCTCCAAAATCACCCTCAAGTACGAGGTATCTTCTAAGGACTACAGGAATGTAAAACAGAACCGACATAAATGTTCAGAGATCTGCAGTGATAAGTGTGCAGGAGACTAACAAAAATACCTTTTCCTTTTTTTTTTATTCCAGAAAACTTAATGCATGTATTTTATGAGCCAAAGTGTCTCAAGCAGGGACAAACAGAACATAAGAGATTTGCACTCTGTAGCTGTGTGCTGCTGTACCCAGACGTCTGGAGTATGATTGGTGACACCAGAAATCAATCCTGGATTTACAGCTGCTTGCTCAGTAAGTCTGAAGCTGTAACTTTATTCTATAATGCCAAAGTAACATTATTAAGGTATTAGTTTAGATTAAATTACACAGGAAATTTACTGTCTAGCCTGATGGGGTTATATCCCTGTTGTCCTGTTCAGTGCTACCATTAGTCAAACAGTGACCAGGTCTTCCTTTTAAAGGACAGTTTTCCTAAAACCACTGTTTTTAGATGAAAGGTAAAGTACTTCATCTACTAGAGTTGCTGCAAATTTGCTGTTCTGCTCACGTACATAGCACCTGAAATATTTAGGAGATGGTGCCTTACACTCCAAGTTTGGCTTTGGTACCTTCAGGTGATTCCAACAGCTTACAAACAAAAATCTCATTTCACGATTACTTGATTGTGAACATCAAGATGTTTTATCCTATTCAGCAAAACCATTAGGGAACGTTTTCAACAATACAAGCAGCTTTTGCATTCCTTGTAACTGTAACTTCCCACATGAACATCCCTGATCAGCAGATTCAAACGTGATGGATTCTGCAGAGGAGCAGTGTGGGATGAGGAGGACAAGGATCCACACAGAGCTGGGCTGCAGCAACCCACAGCCTCCTGGGTGAGGATGGAAGGTGCTGTAACTCTAGAGGTGAAGCACAAAGCCAGAGTGAGCCTCTACTGTTGCTCCTGTGGAGAAGATCTGGAGTCTTCCAGAGCCATGCTGGCTCCCCTTGGAAAGGCCCCATGCAGACCAACAAGAGCAAGTCTCTTTTGGCAGCAGAGAAATGAGCTGTGGTACCTTATGCCTGACGTCACCCCAGCCCGGGCTCCAGAAATAGTGCAGGCTGGGGTGACCCCTGACTTTAGAGATTCTGTGAATATGAGCACCAGCCAAGACAAATGAATCCAGCCCAGATAGAACAGTTTCTAAAAGGAAGATTTCTTAGGGTGGAGAAATTGCAGATATTATGGAGGCTAATGCATGTGTCAGCATCAGGTGTCCTGTGATGTTGTGGATGAGGAGCTGAGCAACCTGCTCTACTTTAACCCACTTGGAGGAAGGACTAAGCGACTTCCAGAAGTACTGGCTTGTGTTCAGGTGCCAGGTTATCCACAAACAGTTGATGCTTCTTGGCTATCTGAGATGTGTCCAGCAGGTCTGCAGAGGCACAGCCCTGTAAATGTGTTTGTGACATTTTATACGTGGTCTTTTCATTGGAATGCCTCCCTTTTTCCATCACTAAGACTTCTTGTGTTCCCAGTTTGCAGGAAATAGCACTTGATTTAGACAAATTTGTGTCAAAGGACAGATTTTCCCTTTACCAAATACTTTCCAATATCTGCCAACTAGCTACTGGTCAGCATTGGATAAAAATGAATGTGGGGGTTTTTTGTAGATATCACAAAGAACTGAGCTTTCAACATCACAATAGAGCCTATAATGATTTTGAGTAAAATATGAAAAGTAATACCTTTAATGTACCATGACTCAAGGACATAATTTTTCAGAGGCTAGAGGAGACTTACAAGGAGTGAGGTGTACTAAGAGAAACTGGATATTATCATGGTTTCATCCTGGCTGTTCTTTTATTCTGGATCTGATGTTGAATAGGTGGGGGACAATGGTAACATGGTTCAACTCCTCTGTGCAGGACTGCTGGAAGCACTTATCTCACTGTCAAAAGGTGCAGCTGAGATTCAGACTTTTAAATGTCCTTTCCTGCCTTGCTGAGAGGTCACACTGGGTGCATCAGACCATCACTGACACTGCAAGGCAAGACTTCACACCCTAAACAAAGATGATGTTTCTCTGCTTCTGTATGTCCTCCAATTTGGTCAACTGGGATTCTCTTTTTTTTTATGGTATTTTATAAACAAGGCTCTTTTTTGGGGAGTATCAATCCTGCAGAGAAAAGGACTCTGGAGCAAACAGCAGGGATAGCTGAGGAATTAATTTCCTTGGAAAGAAGGAGTGGGCATAGAAGGAAAACACTTCCTTCAAGAAGGCCAGGCACAACTGAAGGACCATCCTTCTAACCTTCGTTCATTCCTCTGTTGTTTTACTTTCCCTTCTGCCAAAAAATACATCTATATTGGACTCAGATTAATCTCTGACATAAATCCACTGACTGCCAGAGTTACACTGGGGATTAATTTGGCTCATCAGGTGTAACCTGATCTTGGCAGCAATTCTGAAGTGCAAACTGCAGAAAGAGTACTTTTAAATAATAGTAACAGGCCATGGCAAACAGCATATGCCTGCTGCTCAGCATGAGGTTGATACATCAAATTCAAACAGGGCTAACATGAATAGCATGGACACAACCTTAAGCAGAATTAGAAATTGTAGAAAATTGATTCTATATGCATCCATGCACTTTCCTAACTTTTTAGCAAGTGTGTTGAGCTGTATGAGGACCAGGCTCTGCTCAGCAGGTGGTGTTGCTCTCCTTGCTCCCCAGCTGAGCAGAACCATGGTGCCTGGCAATCCTGGCAGGCTCTTTGGGCTTGCCTTGTGCCCAGAAGCTGTACAGCTGGGAGACTCATTATCCAGCTGCTGTGACTCTCCAGCTTCTAATGGCCAGCTGTGAATTCAGTTTTTTGGATTGCACAGCTGAAACAAAGAGGACTTCTACAGTTTACTCCACTACAGAAAAAGGTCTCTTGCAAGTCTCCTGCCTCAGCAGAGTTGTGTCAGTCATGCAGCTCCACTTGTCTCTCCAGCTCCGCTAACCAACTTCCTTCTTCCCTTGCTTTGTCTTGGAAATGTTGCAACATGACCTCAATTTCCCTTCTTTCACAAATGAGGTTTCTGCTCTCTGCTGAAATAGCTCTCACCGAGGTCTGCAAAGAGCCTGGGTGAGTGTCAGGACCTGTGCTCCATGTGCAGAGTTCCTGGTTCCCAGCTCTGCCCTGCATTAGGGCTCTCTGCTCTCTGACATCTTGCCACCCGCCTCGCTTCTGTCTCCCACCATGTCCTCAGCACCTCCCACTCTTTGTCACCATCCTTCTCCTTCTGTTCCCCAGAGGCACTGACTGAGCCTCTGTAATTCCCTTCTCCCTCTTTTCTCCTCCCTCCATACCATGCCCTCTTTAAACTCCATCTGCACACAAGCCTTTGTGTGCCATCTCCATTTCCATGCCAGTGACTCAATTCCTGCATCTCTTTAGGACACTTCTCCCACATCCTGCCCACTCCTTCTGGTCTCTCTGCCTGGGCATCCTTTCCTCTTAATGAAGATGGCAAAGTCAAACTCCATTTCTTTGCACAGTGAATGTTTCTTACCTTTGCATCAATCTGGCTTGCAAGTAAATCGAAAAGGACGATAATTATGTATTTCATTCCTCTCTCCTTTTCTCATGTATTCAGGTCACTCCAACTACTATTTCTTTTTCTCTCCCTCATAAAGTTCAATGTTTTTTTCCCTCCTTATATTCACCTACTCCCCAGCCAGAACCCCCTTTTACATGCCACATCAAATGCTTTTCCCTCTCAGACTTTACTTTCAGAACTGGTGAAAACCTGTTCCTGTTTTCATCTGCTGACACCCTGCAACACAAACCCCTACCTTGCATTAGGGATTTGTTCCAGATCCCATGTGACACAAGGTAACTTGCTGTAACAATTTATTTCTGTAGTTAACAAATGTCCTAAAGCCTGTCAGGAATCTGTAAAGGCTACATCAGTTAAACCACTGTTGTGCCATTTTATTGTTTATTTATTTAAGACTAATCAATAGGTCAGATGCTTTTCTTGCTTGCATAGGTACCTGCAGTTCAAATGACAGGCAGCAATACTTTCTCCTGTCCAAAATTCAGTCAGCAGTGCTCCTTCCCACAGCTTGGGAAGGAGCCCAAGCCTTCCCTCAGCCTTCCCTCAAAGCTTGGGCTCCTGTGTGCTCTGAAAGCACAGACCATTGATGCACTGCTATATGCCTCATTGTTCTCCTCCTGCTTAGGAATTCCTTACTCTTCTATGCTAATCCCTACAGGTGTCTGAAGTGTATTTCTACAGTCATTATAACTTCCTACACTTAAGCATTAAATTACCCCACGTTTCCAGCTAAAATAATTCATTTTTCTTTTAATTTTAGTGATTAAAAAGTGGCACTTTTTCTTCCCTCACATTTTACGAAAGGAGATTTCTAGTACAGTATTGTACAAAAGTAACAATCTGACACATTAGAGCTATTCTGCCATCTTTTATTGTGCCTGCAATGGGAAAAAAAAAAAACAAGCATGTATTTTTAGCTGTGCTACACAGAACAATCTGATAGCAGAAGCCTGTTATTGTCATTCAAAGGAACATTTGTTTAACCAGATGCAGTCATGAAAAATTATCTTAAATTTTACAATCGGTATTTTGCAGAGAAAAATGTCTGTTCCATGCAAAATCCAAAGACACCAATGCACTACGACCACATCAGAGAGCAGCTACATCTCATTCCTTTTCTTGGAGACAGATTTTAACAGCATCACCACCACTCTGGGACAGCAGAGTCACCCAGAGCAAACCACACCTCTCCATCTCAGACATGGGGAAGGCATCAAGGCAGTGCAACACTCTGGGCAGAAGGGTTTACTGTGGGATCTCACATCCTTAATGATTGCACTGAGCTCTACAAATGGTAGCACTGTCCTACAGCAGCTCCTTGTAGGCAAAAGCAATAACAAGTTGGTTCACAGGACAGCAGGGGAGAAGGGAAGATTAAATTCAAAACGCACAGATCGAGCTCCTGAAAGAGAAGCTGCTAAGGGTTGTGCAGACTGCCCATTTTCACCCAGAAAATGCTCATGTAGAAAAGGAACTTCAGCACACAGCAAAAGCACTGGGTGCTTGTGGCTGGGCAAAATGGGGGTGTAGGTGGAGCAAACCAGCCTAAAAGTGTTATTCCTGAAGGGTCACAAAGCTCAGGGAGCTCAAAGCTGCAGTGCTCCCCCAGCAGTTCCTGCTGTGTTTCCCTGCAGGAAACCAGAGGCAGCCCTGGGACCTTTCAGCAACCTTTGCATTTGCCTTTGCAATTTGCTCTGTACTCTTCTCAGCTGTTGCATCTGACAGAAAGCAAGACCAGATTTGGGGTGGGAAGAGGACTGGATGGAGTGAAAATTGTGATTAATTCCCCTCAGCACTCATTGAACTAACACTGATCAAAAACAGGCACAGAACAAAGGTCAGTCAAAAGCTACAGCAACACAGGGGTGCAATTACCACTCATGGGGTAGGAAATTCCCTGAATCACAGAATACCTTGAGGAAGAAAGGAGTATCTAGAGAAGGTGCTGGTGCATTTGCTGACACAGTGGCTGGCTGCACAAAGCAGAATCTGTCTGGTGCTGTGGGAAAGTTCAGTCTCATCATTGCCAGGTGAGTGACAAATCATACGAAGTAGGCACAGCCAGCACCATCCATGGGATCCATGTGAAACATCACATTTCTAGATCTGGGCTTAGGGCAATACAAATCTATTGGAAAAGTGTTTTTTATTTTCCAGTTAGTGAAAATTAACAGCTGAGCCAAACTGCTCAGCAGGGAGAGAACATAAACATAATTCTTACCCTTCTCAAATGTCTGGCCCTAAACTATTTATAATCCTTCAAAAATAATTTTTAACATATGCAAGTAACTGCATCTATTTGTCTACTTATTCAGTTTTAAGCACACTGTCTCTTCTCTCCTAATGTCCATCCTGACCAAGATCAGCCCTTCATCAAGTTCTCTTTATTTTAGCAATTCGTAAGCACTAATGACTCCCCAGTGCATGTCTGTGTAATTATGTATGCCAGTGTTATCTTCTTGAAGAACGATAGAAGAAAGGCAGAGAAGCTAGAGGATGGACTTTTGAAAGCACCTAGGCACCAAATTCCCACTGAAATCCAGGAATTCCAGGCTAAATCATGCCTCAGGCCATAGTGAAACAGCCCTCAGGTTGCTCAATCAAATTCTGGCTTTCCTAGTTAAGCCTCACTGCCCTCCATGGGTTTTGGCTATAATGAAAGTGAAATATATAGATTAGGGTTATGAGTATGGACCAGAAAATAAGTATATTACACGAGATTAAAAAATGTTAATCTGAAATGTCTTTCCTGTGCTGTCATAATTTAAATTTCTTATTGTTTAAGCAATGCTAATGATATTTTCTGAGTTTTTTATGAGTTGAGGAAAGCAGAACTGATCCAATAGTGTACTATCAAGTGTTTATACTGTGCAGCTATATTTGAATTTAATTGGCTGAAGAGGAACAGGGACCAGGCAATGAATCTCTTCTTATTACAGGTTATAAACCTGTATCAGAGTCAACATCACATCCCTCAAGGAAGGGATTGAAATAACACCTTGAGCAGTAGTGAGAGAACACAAGGTGCTCAAGGTGTTCCACAGGTAGCAAAGCTCTCAGGATTTTTAGGTTATGCTAAGGAGGGATGCTGTGTAAGAGCAGGAGAGAAATTATTAAAGTGCTGTGGTGAGCTGATCATGGGGGGCTGCCAGACACCCACCCTGCCACTCTCTCACTCCCCCTCCAAAGGGCAGAGAGGAAAAATAAGATTTAAAAAGTTTCTTTATCTTGTGGGTCAAGATAAAGAACAGCAGGATCACTAACCAATTATTGTCAAAGGTGAAACAGACTGGATGTGGGGAAAATCAATTTATTGCCAATTAAAATAGGTTTGGATAGTGAAAAGTACAGCCCTTGCCCCTTAATTTTCCCTCCACACCCAGGTTCAACTTCACTCTTTCATTCCTGATTCCTCTACCTCTGCCCAACTCTGAACAGCACAGGATGGATGGGGAGTGACAGGGATGTGTTGTCAGTTCACAGGAGTTCCTCTCTGCCACTCCTTCCTCTCAATGCTTTTCCCCCATCCTGTTGCTCCACAGGCTGCAATCCTTTGAGATAAATCAGCCCTAGTATGCAATCTCCACAACCTGCAGCTCCTGTCAGGAGTACCTGTTCCAGCATGGGCTCTCCATGCACATCTCTCTGGGATATTCTCACAGATGTGACCCCTCCATCCCTCCCTGCAGTGCCCAAACCTTGCTACAAACGCTCCACATCACACGCCTTGGAAAAGAACTGCCAAAGAGCTGCACTGTGTAATGATGGAAATTACAGAATTATAGGGTTTCATGTTGAGCACTCACAAGAGAGGAGGTCTAAGCTTCAAAAATGCACAAATTCCATGAGACACAGCAGGTGTGTGTGCATTAGGAGACAGCAAGGAGGTCAGCAGTGCTTCAGTTCTTGTAAGGATGAGATGAGATCCAGAAAGATGTGTGGGCAATGCCTGATGTATTTTGAAGCTAGGAAAGCAAATGCCTTATTTTGCAAACCAGATAATGGGTAGCTTTCATCTGACCTAACTTCAGATATGTGCAAGGGAAGTGTCTTGATCTGATCCACTTACCCTTTGCAGGCAAAAAGAAAAAAAAAAAAAAGAGATGGAAGCCCCCAGAGGGTGTGATTCACTTAACCTAATTTAAAGAGATGACTCAGATGCTGGTAGTACCTAATTCCTCCCCACACACTGTAATGGCAACCAACTCAGGTGCACAGGTTACATGAATCCCATCTAAAATGCCCAATAAAAACATTTGCCATTAAGCTATTTTGATTAAATAATCCTAATAAAAATTCTCCTGCTTTGGCATACCAGCCAGCTAACCAACTCCTTTAGGAGGAGCTCTTCCTACAGGCCACTTACCACATTTAATTCTGTTCATTACAGATCTTCCTCTGAAACTTCTGGCACTGACAGCAGAGGTACAGCAGAGCAAGGACTTTGTTCTGCAGGACTCCTGTGCCCTCAGTGGAGAATACAGCCATGTTACTATGGATACAGGAGGATGGCAGCACCTAAACTGTGGTTTATGGTAATACCAATGCACCTATTTTTAAATAATACTTTTACTGCTTGTCCCTGTTGGTAAAGAGAAGTAAAGATGAGTTCTTTGTTCTGATCATTGCAGTTTATCAAAATGACCTTGTTGTTGCCTGAAGGCTTTGCAATGCTGATGAAATGCTCCTGCAACAGCAGGAAGACATCTAAAATTTGATGTTTCTAGCTCTTTTCATATTGCTTTTCTTCTGGAGGGTATCGTTTTCCAACATGACAGTGTTTGCAGGGCTCAGATGAGCCCTGTTGCTAAGAAACAAGTCCCAACTGTGCCTTTAAAACTCTGCCTTTAAACATACAACTCGAGGAAATGTTTTTCTTTTCATTACACTGTATTGTGTGTTTTTATTAGGACTTCTTTTAATTTGGATCTGACTCTTGAGGTTACATTTCTATAACAGTCTTTTGGAAAAGGACTTTTTCTTTTTCCATTGTCCATCCAATGCTGTGATCACCTACATAGTTGCATAAATAATATATTTTAAAACAGTATTATTTAAAGGTCACAGTAAGGCCCCATTCTGCACACAACTGTGGTGCAAACAAGAAGGAATACAGCAGAGACTACTTACTGCAAATATTGGTTAATGCTAAGCTACAAAGCACAGTATAAATTAGTGCTCCTGCAAATGGCAAGCCTGGGCTGCATTTGTGCTTGCCTGGCTTTGGGTTTCAGTGTGGGTTTTCTTTTTTGCCATATACCAACTAAAACATGCCGTGTGTGAGGTAGTGTGTGGCTCTCACAGGCACAAAGCAGATCACAGGAACATATGAGGGGGTAACCAGCAAATCCAAACTAAAAACTACTTTGTCCATCCTATTTACTGTGTTTTTATTAATGCATGACACAGAGAACAACTTGCTTGAACACAAAGTCCAAGAGTGATGGAGGTAGTTCATTAATAGCAGTTTTCCTGGAAGAGATGAATGGAAACTGAAGGATGGCTGCATTATTTGAGGCACTGAATTGTAAGAAGTCTGTGCAGATTCTCTTGCCAGTTCTGCCACCACCTCCCTGGACAATCTGGTTATTTCCTCTGAATTCTGCACTCAGATTACAGATAGTCCAAGTGTGTGACATGACTCCTTCATATCATAACATTCCCTTCTGGATCATAACAGGAGTTGAGTGTAGCCTGCCCTTCATGGTGCTACTGAAATGACGTATGTGGCACTTAGGGATGTTGTTTAGGGGTGGCTGTGCTGGGTTAATGGTTGGACTCAATGATTTTACAGGTCTTTTCCAGCCTAAATGATGCTATCATTGTCTGGAAACCCTGCTTGACTACTTACTTGGCACTCCTCACACCAGTAAATAGTGCAGTTCTCGGGAAAAACTTAAATCACAGTCACTGGAATAAGTTATCATGTCATTTAGGTATCATTCCTTTTATAAAATGTACTAAAGAACATTTACTAGTGTGTGATGATGTGTCATAAATATTTAAAACAAACCCACATTTGTAAGGGAGAAAGCAGATTAAGTTTTATGATGCAGCATAAACTAGATTTTTAGCTTTGGCTGCTGGCTAATTTGAGAAATGCAATTCTCAGTGAGTGTCCAGCTTGGTGCTGCAATTTGGGAAGTCTTCCCTGATTTAAAGGACAAAGAGCTCAGCTCTGCAATTCTTATTTACAGAAAATAATACTTATTCACAATCTCATGAGGCCAGCACAAAAATCAGCTCACCACACACAGCTGACCAAGAAAACAAGAATCAAGCTAGCTCACCTCAGGGAGTCAGCTCCAAAGGGGAGTCAGGAGAATCCATTTCCACCTTGTTTTTGTGGGATGTGTGGGGGACTGAGTGAAATAAGTACTCTGATGTAAGTCAATGTATAAAATTACATTCTGACTTTTCAAAGAGAAAACAAGAGACTGTTTTTGTACTCTCAACTGACAATGATTGTAGTCCCTGTGCTCTTTTCTCTCTTTTACACGAGACAAGAAAACATCCCACCAGCTCTCTGCAGCCACAATGAAATTTCAGTAGGAGGAAAAAAAAACAATCTCGTGATGCTGAGTCCAAAATATTGTTTATAAAAAGTTTAGTTCTTGTTTTGTAAAAACCTTGCTAACCCTTCCCTAGGATTGATCAGTTTGTCAGATGCAGAGCTCAAGCAGAAAGACATGCAGCTAAAAAAGCATTATCAGCTTTGGACTACAGACAGGAAGATTTGGCAATGCTCTCACAATTAAACAGATCAAGAGAGGTAATTTAATAGCCCAGTCCAGAGAATCCACACTCATCAAAGTGCTGTCTAACTACACTGGAAGCCACATTCCAACTCTTTCAGTGGATTACTCAGTAACTACTCTGGTGCAAATCTGCTTTGTTGCAATCATTTCAGGAATACAGAAGGAAAGTATGGGGAACCATCCTGCTCCCTCAGCAAGTTTTCCTCTGGCAACACCTCACAAATATCTCAATTTTTGACCATTCCTTTCTCACCATCCTAAATCCTTTGTGAACCCCTCCCACTAAGGCAGCAATTCCAGAGTGTGTTGCAGGGCAATGGGAGCTGTGTGCCCTTAGAGCTTCTTCATGTGGGTAGATCCAAAAAGGTCCGGCTGTACTTTCAGACAGAATTTAGTCTTCACATTCTTGGAGCCAATTTTCAGTGGAAAGCAAACTTGAAATTTCCTCCCTCCAAAACAATGTTCACAAGAAGACATGAAAAAAATCTAACTTACAGGGAATATAAAAATATATAACTTGATCCAAGAACTTTATTTTTTCTTACTATAATGAAAATTTCTTTTTTCTTACTGTAATGAATAATATCATGAACTTGTCCTGACCACTATCAGTGAGAGAGGTCTGACTCTGGCCTCTCTGCATTGTGATTTCCGTGAAGCCAAGTTGCCATCTCATTTCCCCACACAGCATAGCAAACACAAGGTTGGATAGTCACATCCAAAATATCATGTTTATGGAAATCAAATCGTCATGGCAACAGAAGAGGTCTTGCAAGTATTTTAAAAATAGCAAATTAACAAAACCAATTTATGAAATATAAAATCCATTCTTTTATGAATGCTCTTCAACAGATGCAACAAATGGTTTTCTACCTACAGAAGGCTTTCCTTTAATGCCATGATCTCACTTCACCATATTGGCATATGTAATAGGCATGCATGCAAATAAATACCTACTTTAAACCTTAACCAGCAAAACTATTTCAGCTGGACAGTGTCATACTAATGTGATCATTTAGCTTATCTCAGGTAAAATATTTTCATTAAAACACTATGATTCATACTTTATGAAATTACTGAACTTTTTAACACAGTGAGCTTGTAACAATGTCTCATTACAATCTATTTATTAGTCTTCAATGGCTTATTAACACCAACACTTAGTAAAAATGTACAAACACTTTTTGAAAACAACATTCTTATTTGATCCAATTTAATTTTTTTCAAAACACAATCACAAGATTAGTTTGACCATTTAGCTCTTTTTCATTCTTTACAAACTTATTTGTGGTTTAACTAAAACAAAATTATTACCCACAATCTCAAAGCATTTTTAACTTTTGTGTGGATATTCACCAATGTTTGTGGCCACTGAGAGTTCAGCCCAGATAAAGAACAACCTGGTGAGAGGCTGGATGATGATCTGTCATGTTTAAATTCATGATCCCAAGGATGGCCTTAGTCCCCTGCACAATTCTCTGTATAAGCATTATTTTTGAAGCTGGAAATGTAGGCTGAATGAGTGATGAATTCCCCTGCAGAGAATGCGATTAAGTTTCTAAGAGTTCCTGTATTGATTGTGTTCACCATTTCCTCTAACAAGATTTGACCATGATCCACTCCAGGCCTGTCCTTTGGCTATATTTACACTGGGATTTTCAATTTAAGTTAGTGTATTGCCCATCAGTTTTCATCAACCAGATCATTTATATTTACTATATTTCATGATCATATGCTCAAAGACATGGATGTCCATGGTTTTGTCTCACATGGCAGAGCTGTAAATTAGTTAGCAATGTATCCTCTTTTTGAAATGTAAAAGCTCAGTATAATATTGCCATTCTCCAGAGCTGAAAAATTATGACTCAGGTTCTCCAAAACTGAGAATCAAAAAAAAAAAAAAAGGCAATTCATTCTTTCTTCACAGCCTTCAATTTTTTTTCTTTTGAGACAGGATCATTATCTTCAAATCCTGCTCCAAAGACATATGAGTTATATTTTTTCTTTTCCTGAAAGCAGAGATTCTCATCTAATCAAGAGCCTCAGGGGATAGGGTTCTAAGGAAACACCAAATATTGTGTGAGTTGGGGTTGCATTGCTAGGCCTTTTGAGGAGCAGTCAAATAGTTAGAGAGAAATTGTTCGGTCTGTAACTCCTTTGGAATGGAAACACTGAGTTTGAACTGCCTTTATTACAAAACCTACATTGCTGAAGGAAGGAGGGTTGGGAGCAACTTCTAAGTGGTAAGATGGAGAGAAAACAAACTGTGGCAATGAGTATTTTAAATCAAATATTTAAATTCTATCCACTTATTTTTTCCTTGACTCTGCACAGAATGAAACCGAATTTATAACTTTGAAATCAACAAGTGAAATAAAACTAGATAGAATGGCATGTGATTTTTTTTCCTCAAGTTCTTACAGCATTTTCATTTTGGGGCTCCCTAGATAACATAAATGCTCAAAAACCCTGGGAAGGGGAAGAGAGATTAACTTCTTCCCTTAATGAAAAACTCCTTATCTTCAGCAGAAACAGGGAAACTCAGGTTTCACATTCCCATAATCTCTAAAGCAAGGTCAACCACATGAACTTTCCTTTCTCCTGTGAGGCTGGACCATAAGCCTGCCAGTGTTTATAAGCCATTTGAACAATGGCTTTAATAACAGGCTGTAATGTGGTCAGCCCTGAATTGGGCAGCTGGACAAGATGATAATTGTAGGTCCCCTCCAAATGAAATAGTCTGTGCTGTTTTGTCTTTGACCAGCATCTTTGCACAGTGCTTCAACCAAGTCTGGACAAATCCACTGTGGTCCTGCAACTGTGTACATTTAAGGTTGTAAAGTTCTGCAATGAAGGGAAGTCTGAAGACAGGAGAAAGACATTGTACACCAGATTGACTTCATCTTACAGAAAATAAGAAAAGAAAGCTCTTTTCATTTTCTCCTTTCCTCTGAAAGGTTACCTCTGAATATAATTTTTTCACTAATCAACTGCAAACTCCAGTCCCTTTTACAAACTTCAGGACTATTTTTTAATTCCTTTACCATCCAATCACTTGTTTCTCCACAAAATACAAAACTGGATACAGATTCTAAAATTCACATTTGTGCTAGACATTGCCAGCTGTAGGTGTATTTGTGTTCAGCATCCTGCACACAGTTTGATGGGTAAGAAAGAGCCTGAGGAACCTGGTTTGTGCTTCCTGCTCCTCTCTTTATGATCCTGAACAGCTACAGAAACTCCCAATGTTCTTTTCACGGTGGAGAGATTAAATGGCAGCGAAATGCTGCAGGCAATGGTGCTTTATCAGGCTTTGTAAATCTCTCCAACACCCACGGATTCAGAGCAGGAGAAATTTCACTTCCTTCCTGCTATCCAGACTAGGAAAAATTCACCTGTCAAAAAGCACTCTCCTCATCCAAGTTACTTTTACCTTCAAATCCTTTCACTCATTCTCTCCCTTGCTGCAAGAAGTTCCAGTTCTTTTGCCTTCTCACTGAATCTCTGCAAATGTACTTTTCTCCTTCTGGACTCGATTCTCTGTTTTTCTCCACGTCACACCCTTCATCTGGAACAGCTTTCTAGCCACCTTAAAATTCAGCTGGTTTACTTGGCCATTTAACAGCTCTTCTCTGCTGTCTGCTCCCACCTTCACTCTTAATCTTCAAGTACATCTGTCCAAACTGCATTAAATGACAAACAAGATTACAAGACGCTGAGCAAACCCTGCCTCCTTATGTGCTCATTAGGTAATGAGTATCTCCACAGAGCTGCTCCAGCAATAGCAGTGAACAAAAACCACTGAACAAAAACGTCCCAGGCCATTTCTTTTGTCTTCTATTTTGGTGGAAACAGAAGGCATGAGGGAGGCAGAGAAACTTGTTCGCATTTTAGCTGGTCTGGCACTGACAGCGATTCAAAGGCTGCAGCACTGGGCTTTTTTTCTGATCAGATACACTGGTTGGAGTTGTCTCAACCAAGGAACTATGAAGTTGAAATACTTTGGCGTTTATTCAGCTCACAAATTATCTGTGAACCTCTTTTGAGTTTTCCAAGATTGTTCATCGTTCCAGGTGGTCCAGACACATCACGGCACAAAAATATTCCAGACTATGCTGTGGTGGTGACATTGTGGAATGACTGTTCAACACCATCAGCCAAGTAAATTATATAATACAATTAGATTTCTCACTTAAATCTCTGCTATAAAAATAGAAGAAAATAAAAGAGGAAGTTAATGGCCATATACACGCTGAAAAGAACAAAGACCTGCAGGTGCAGAAACCTGAGATTCAGCTGTTCTTGTGCCCAACTTTCAGCTTTCCCTGTGAGGATAATTACAGCTGATATCTCTGGTACCAGTACTGGAGCAGAACCCTGGATACACACATTTCATCACAGGTCTCATTTCCCACCTCGCACAAGCAGAAGAACAAATCACCCTCAAGAACTTCTTGACCTTTTCAGTGGGAAATACAAAACCTGACAGAGTGAAGTCTACTGGCAATAGGTTTACTTTGTTTAATTGTGCTCCCATGAATAAACAGCTCATTTCTGCAGACTACCAGCAGCCTATACATCACAGGCTGAAAGGCAACGTTAGCTAAAGAACTGCAGCAGTAAAGTTCACTAACACAAATTCACACACTCGAGGAAACCTTTGTTTTCCACAAATGAGCTCATAAATCACACAGATTCATTGGTTTGCATGCCTATAAGAAAAGAAAAATATTAAAAAGGATCATAAATACCAAAGGAAGTTTGAGATTTTAATGCACAGATGTCTGAAAGCCCAAGTTTCTTTTTTGCACTGTTTGTCCTACTGTAGATAAGAAAATGTGTTTTTTCCTTGAAGTCCTTTGTTTCAATAATGAAGGCAATGGATGTTTGCCCAAGGCATCTATTTACCATTCCAACCACAAAAATAAAATGGGTATTGGTAATTTTATGCAGATCTTATCCTTTCAATTTTCTTGAGTGTTGTGTTCTGTACTTCTATTCAGCTCCTTGGAGAGCCATGGTTTCTAATGAGAAGATGCCTGGCTTCTATAAATCGAATATTAAAGCCACATTCACCCAGCTGAAGGTACAGTGCTTGAACTCCATCAGGACTGAAGAAACAGATGGCAGAAGACTCGTGATTTGGAGCTGATACACCCAGGAACAGGAGAGCAGCACTGGGGAACTGTGGAAGGGAAAAGTTCAGTGGACTGGGAATCACCCCTTCATTCTGGAGCTGCTGAGAGAGGCTGTCACTCCTGAACTCCTCCAGCGGCTATTTCGTGGCACATGGGTGCTGCTCTCCTATCCTGCACTAACACGATTTTGTGCTGCGTCTTTCAATTACTCCCTGCATAAAAATAGTACACGTGTAAAATGCAGGCAGTGATCCAGAAGTCCACCCCCTTCCTGACAGGAGGGATTAATCTTGGAGAATACCTCAGACTTTCAGATAATTTCACTCACTTCTCACATTTCCCTCAAGTCCCCCTTCGTTTACCCCCTCCCACACGTGATGGCGAGAGAAGGAAGAGCAGAGAGGAAGGAGGGCAAGATTCCCATGCATCAGCTCCGGGAATGACAAGGAGCCAGATCTTCTCCCACGCTGACTGGCACACGGCAGCTCCAGGAGAACGCAGTCTGCCAGCTAAAGGGCACGGCCAGCCCCTTCTCCCATTTGCCATCTGCAGCGCGTACGGCTGGAGGTGCGCACTGCTCAGTCCTGCGCGAACGGGAAAAGATAACAGGATACACCTCTAGCTCTGCTGCCAGCATCATCTTCCCTTCTCCAGAGCTCATCACCACGTGGTTTGGCCGCGATGCCTCAGAGGCTGCTCCAGAAACCCAAAGCCATGCAGAGGTTGCAGTGCCTGTGGCTCAGGGTGCTCGTGGCAGAGCTGGAGCGCTGGGAGCCAAGGCACGATGGCTTTTGTCACAGCACCTGCTGACTCCTTGCTCTTCTCCCTCTCTTACTATCTCCTCTGTTTATTAACCTGACCTCAGGACACCTTCATTACAGCTCAGCCCTACAGCCCGATCCCACACAGGTGAGAAAGACCACACTGGACCATGGGAAACTCATCCAGAACGTTCCCAAGCGGTTGCGCCTATCCCAGCGAATGGAAGGAATGTGTAATTTCAAGGCTATTCTGCAAACAAGATTGCACGTAGATGGGCTAATCAAGATTTTTTTACACTGCATTTGGTCTGAATTTTAAGTTTCGGTGAGGCAAAAGTTAACATAGCCCCTGGGTATGAAAATATTCCCATGAACTACATCTTTTGTAACAGGTATGGAAAGAGTAGTTAAAAGCCAACTGACAATGCAGAACCTGCAGTTCTGGGTTATTACCTAAAACTCTGAAAATTAACCAACTGAAAAAAATAAACTGACTGTAAACAAAGAGAAAGTGTTACTTCTCCTGTCCAAATAGAGTACTACTGCAAAACCTAAATAGCATCAAGGAAAAATAAACTGAATATTTAAAATTCTCAGATTTCACCCTCGCAGGTGACTTCCATAACACAGGAAAGATAATTTAACTAAAAAAAGTAGAGGCTTTCAGATGCTGAGAGACTGTCCCAGGATTTGATAGCCTGCATCAGAATGCAATTTCTATTTGGATATCACTGGTCCGAGGCACTGGTCACTAATGAAAACCTCAAATGAAAACCAGTCTCCAAGCAGTGGAAAACTTGATTTATTCAATATTGCCCATTTTCTTGCCTACTCTGGTGGTTTCTGACCCTTCTTTGCAATTGCACTGCAAAGTCTACATGAGTGACAACTACATGCAAAACAGATGAGGGTTGAATTTAGGACTGAGAAATAGAGGACTTCCTTTTACACCTAAACACAGTCCCACTCTCCTACTAAGCAGGCAGAAATATCCAGCAAGCCTGTGAAACATTTTAATGTGTTATAAATCTGGACTACAAGAATTGATGGGAATTTTGCCATTTACTTCACAGGGAATAAGCTCACATCCTTGATGTTAATACTTTACACTACTGCAAATCTTATCTGTTTTACAAGTGCTGCTCAGCTCATTGAGATGGCTGAAGTGCAACAATGACACAAAATCTCTTTTTACCTTGACTATTCCTGCCAGTAGATTCGTGCTCCTCCTGTTTCCCCTCGTGTGTGGGCTATGTGATATATGACAGGATATGGCTGAGATTGTAAATAGCTATGTTCTAGTCAGGTGTATCATTTCAGAGTAAGTTTTCTCTCCAAATGCATACAATATTAGCAGCTTCATTAAGAGAATGGATCGTTTATGTACAAACTAAGTGCCATGCTTTGCATACAGAGCTTGGGATGCATCTCCAAAACACTGCATTTCGCCAGTTTGTGCGGATGCCACAGGCATTTGATTTGTAGTTTGTTTGTTTTGCTACTTCTGAAACAGGATAGCAGGAGAAACAGCAGTACAGCCAGCCAGACTGTACAGCTGAAATCAGTGCAGCAAAGGGAAAATAAGTTTTAAAAAAATCTCTGCCTGTTAAAACCAAAATAGAATTAAAACCACTTTGTGCTGGTCCAGCCAGTCAGGGGTTACACAACCAGGTTACATGGCTGCACAGTCCAGATTCAACTCCCAAGTTTTCAACCAGCATGGACTGGGAGCCCTGAACACTCACCTTCAGGAAGGAAGCACTGTCTGCTGTGCTGCTTTAGGCACCTTCTGTTTGAGGGAAAGCACAACACAGCTACCTCCAGCACACCTACAGCAGCAGCCAGAGAAAAACTCCAGCACAGAGCCACACTTCAAGCCAATTCCCACGTGAGGATGGCTTATGGGGATCTACCCTACTGGGATGAGGGAAGAACACTGAGGGTTTCTAGTGTGCTGTAAAAAGCAGCACAGTGCGAAGTGTCAGATCATTCAGCTGAGGGCAAGAGCAAGGTAAGTCAGGCTTTTTTCCTGTACGTCTACAGTGAAGATGTAGTGTCTTCAGTGCCAGCAGAAAACAACACTCACTTTGAAAACTCTGGTTTTGAACTTCTCTCTCTGAAGATGGTGGGAAACTAAGCCCCAGGATACCTAAAACCCCATGACAGCACTCAACTCCAGAGTTTGTCTTTGATTCATCACTCCCATGTTCTTCAGGGGCCTGCAGAGAAGGGATGTGCAAACAACACACCTCAGCAGCATGCATTGCATCTGGAAAGACACATATCAGTCCTTCCACAGGAAGACTCAGAGATATTTCAAAAGGTGCAACTTTTCCTCAGGAATACATCCACAGGTTCAGAGCAAGCACACTGGAATAGCAATAGCTTGTACATGTTGCACACACTGTACCACCCACACCTGGGTAATACTTTAATCGGGAGAACTTAAGAATTTCAGATTTGTTAAAGAATTAAGCCACCTGAAACACATGAAGCAATTAAAGGCAGGCACTAGCTCTTTAAAAGCAAGGCTAGGTGGAAGAAACACCCTTATCAAAGGGAAGGCTTCTGTGGTGGCCACAGTAGCAGAAATAGCAGCCAGAAATGGACTACGGGAGACTTGAGGTATGGATTAATGAGTTATGGATAATTTTGTTTGGGTTTGATTTGTTTTGAGGTTTTTTTAATGTGATTGCTTTGCTTTCAGCTGGAATATTTGTATTTAGCCTTGTGTTCCGGGGGCTTTTGTAGTGCTCAAACTCTAAGCTCCTGTTGCAGTAAGCATTTCCTAATTAATCAGAAGGAAAGGGAAATACAGAAAGGATGCAGCCACATCTTAGAGATGTGTTACCTGAGCTCACTAGAGACTTCGTATTGAGAAACTGCAAATCTCCAGTTTCTCTGGACACTGGTTCTAACATTTTCCAGGGGTCTCCTTAGAAAACCCGGGATGGTGGGCTCTGCAAGCTCACCTTAGCTAGCGAGCGATGTGGTCACTGTGAGCCTTGGTCCTCTGACTAACACCACAGTTCGGGAGAGCCCGAGCAGCTGAATCTCTTCTACACCTCACGATCCCCGCCCGGCGAGGACGGAGGGGTCGGAAGGCGCAGGGGATGCTCACTCCCCGGGCCGGGAATCAGCCCTGCCCCGCACAGTGCCGGAGCAGGGTCGGGCGGCTGCTCCAGCCCGCTCCCCGCTGCCGCCCGAGGGAGACGCGACCCTCGCCCGCTCCGCCCGGTGGGGCTCAGGCTCTGCCCGCGGCTCCCGGGGACCCCGCAGGGCGCTGCCCCGGCTCCCGGCGCGAAACTCTGCGGAGGTGCTCCTGCCTCCCTCCGTTCCTCCATCCCTCCATCCCTCCATCCCTTCCCGCGGCGCCGTCGGGGGAAACTTGCCGCCGCGGCGGGGTCCGGCAGCCCGGGCGGCTCCGGCGGGGCGAAGCAGCCGCAGGTGGGGACAGGGACCGAGGGGCCCCGGCCGCCTCCCCTGCATCCCTCCCGCGGCATCCTTACCCAGCCCCGGCACGAAGGTGTTGAGGAAGAGGCAGATGACGGCCACGGGGAACGGCATGTAGGGGATGGCGGCGCGCAGGGGGCCCTTCTTCTCCCGGACCTGCACCACCACCCCGCTGGAAGGGGCCGAGCCGCCCCGGCTGGGCTCCGCGGCCGCCGCGCTCTCGCCGTCTTTGGGCGAGGGCTCCATGGCCGGCGCGCCCGTGCCCCGGCGGGATGGCAGCTCCCGCCGCCGAGCGCGCTCCCGCCGCCAGGCGCGGCCCCGCCTGCGCGCCCCCGCGCCGACCCCTCCCCGCCCTCCGCCCGCCCCTGGCGGGGCTGGAGCCCGCCTTGAATCCCGATCCGCTGGCGGGGCTGGAGCCCGCCCGGATCCCGATGCTCTGGCCAGCCGCGCCGCTCCCCGGAGCGCTGCCCGAGGCGCGGAGCTGCGCTCACCCCGTCCCGCCTGGCAGCCACAGAGAGCGCTAGGCGCTGTCCCCTTCCCCGCTGGAATGGGGGAAACAACTCCGTATGAGGGAGCGCAGAAGCGGTGGAAGATCATACCCCGTGCGCTGTTACAAATAGGCGGTGTAAAAAAGTGTAAATTAACACAGGTTTATTGTTTGAAAATCCCTGCGGTAAGGAGGAAAAGGGAGGAGAGACACGAGAATTGGAAGGCAGAGAGAAATACATCGCCGGAGGGCTAATCGCAGCTTGGGACAGTGTGAAAATGTGTCTTCATTCCTCTGTGCCAAGAGACGAAACATGGCTTTGTAGGGTGGGTAATTATTGTTCAGCACAGAATCCGGTGGGTGAAATGGGAACAAAACTTGAGCATGCCTAGGTAAAAAAAAAAAAAAAAAAAAAGACGGTAACTGTCACTGTATATGGGATTCAGCAGAGAAAACAGGAAAAATATTAAAGGCATTAATCCTGATATAAAACGTAAGTGTGACACATATATAAGATCTTTGCATGAGAAAGAGTGTCTGTCTTGCTGTGGTTTTGCCGAAGAATTCCTGCTAGGAATTTAGATTCCAAGAGAAACCTTGGACTTACTTTATTTATGCCACTTGAATACCATCTGACAAATGTGTTATTCAACAGTTTAATTGATTAGAGTGCAAATTAGCACAACAAAGAAGTTGGGTAAACTAAATGACAGAAATGCGGAATCTTCTTCCCACGTTACATTATTTTATTTTTCTCCTAACTGGGTTGAAACCACAAAAACATAGAGAACCCTTGTAAAATCTCTCATTTTTAACAGCAGGTTTTCTTTGCTATCTTCTTATCTCTTTATCTACTCTGCCTTTCTTATCTTTTGGCTAATCTTCTGAGTGCATTTCATTCAAAAAGTCTACCGACTTGTTTTTGATTAAGCATATAGGACTTTTTTGTTTAAGCACAAAGTTTAGGCAAGTTTCTGAAACATATTAACCAACCTGACTTTTTTTCTTGTTTTTTTTTAATGGTGATATTTATTTTTATCAAAATAGTTCATGACAGCCTGGACCCTGTATTGCCCAGGCACAAAGCTATTGGAGAGCTGCACCTTTCTCTTGGAAAGATCTGAGGTAGCTGATATGGACTCTGTCTTTCCCTGCTGGTTGATCAAACCACAGTCAGATGAGAAATCCTTATGGTATGAATATGGATTAATTAGAGCCTGAAGAAAGCAGAATCCAAGTTGGAACACTATCAATAACTTGCAGTGACATAATTCTCCATAGGTTCTGGAAATTGTGTGTGGGTGAGCCCACATTACCTACAGTGAAAGCAAGCAAAAGGCCATTGTGAGAGTAGCCCAAACAGAAAATCAAAGACAGAGATTAATTAAAACAATATTTTGTCAGAAATACTTATTAACAACTTGGCTTTTATGGATCGTTTCCTTGGAATATCACAAAGCGTGTGACAAATGTGAGTTAATTCATTTACTTCTCCAAGATGAGCTGGCAATACGTGAGGCTTCCTCTACCCACTATTAAAATGCCACCACTCCTAGGCTGAGCTGCATCGTTAATTTCGTGCTGCCGGTGCTCGTGGAAGTTCTCAGGCGCCTCAGGCAGAAGTTATGACTGCCTCCCGAGTACATTAAGGATAGCATGGTGTAACAAGTTGTGACATTTCCAAGCTTTTCTAAACAAGCGAGTTGGTGGCGACATCACTCTGCTGAGAGTGCTCCTCACTCCCCGAGTGCTGTGTGACAGCCATGCAGAGCATCTCGTGCTGAGCGCCGTGTGCTGCAGGCTTCACTCTGCTCAGGAGATAGCAGGCTCTGCTGGAGAGCTTAAACCAGGAAAGGCAGGCATTCGTGGAAAGGTGTGCTGGGACCTAAGCAGGGAAATGTGGCCCAGGGGTGAATTTATCTTTTTTTAATGAAAATAAGGTTATCGTTTATAAAAAGCAGTGATATTGGTGTGTACTAAGAACACTTCAGATTTGATCTTTTAAAATGTTCATTTCGTTTCTCAGCATGAAAACAGCTCACAGAACTGCTATATATATATTTAACATTATTTTTCTGCAGTTGAGACAAAAAATGGTTTTAAAAAAAATGAAAACCAAACAAACCCAACCTGAATTCAAAGTAGTGTTTCAGACTGTGGAACTCCCCTGGCACACCAGTGCAGCACCAGTATATTGACACACAGGGCTGGGGACACATCCTCCAGACTTCTCTCTGGAGAAGGGATGCAGGGTGCAGGAACTGTAAACCTGGAGACAAATAGTGCTGCTGTGTCAAGGGCAGGCACAAAAGAACCTGAGATACCTTGATCTCCTGGGTGTCTGGTGAAAGACTGGGTGGTGTTGGCCCTGGTGGCAACAAGAGTGCAGCACCTCCTGCAGATGGCTGAGCCTTCCACACCCTTGCAGCCCTTAAAACCAGAGGAGCTTGGCCTTTGATTTCCTCTAGTCTTGCAAAGAGCACCTGTAGTTGTCTGTTCCGTGATAAGCAAGTGTGAACAGAGAACCTGTGTGGGAAACAGCCTTGTCTCAGTGCTGGCAAGACTGAAGCTGGACCTTCTGATTGATGGTGCTGGCCTTATTGCAGAGGCTTGTGGTGATGTTGCTGTGGGAAGCAGATGCTGGGGCTTTGATCAGTATCCTGAGAGGTTCATATCTGGCAGGGATGTGAAAAGGACTCCAACGTGTGGCTCGTGGCCACAAAACACCCAGGCAGAGGAGGCTGATATCCTAGCTGAGAGCAGGAGAAGGGATTTGTTATGGTCACTAGATAACTTTCAAGGAGCTGTCATAGGAGATTTTACGATGGGAGTTTTTCCCTTTGTTTTCTACAGAGTCTAAAAAAGCTGTATTTCAAACATTTTGCAGGTATGGACATTTTGAGTTGTATACTAAAGGGTGAGGGAAATGTTGTCAGGCCAATGGGAAGTTAGGATCAGCTAGTTGAATTAGTTTACCCTGCAGTTGTAGGATGACTTTTTCCTCTTTCCCTGCTTGTCCTAGGATTTGAGTTGTTCTTCTGCAGTCAGTGGAGAATTAGAGATCCTGCAAAAGGAAGGGATGGTTCTTCTGTTTTACAGTGCTCTGGGCATACCACAGTCTGCCTCTGGCTTTGGAAAGGGGGAAAAAACCTCCTGAAAACTGAATGAATCCCAATGACATGCCTACAGTAACCAGGGGTTCATCTATTTTAAATACACCCCACCCCAGAGCCTGGGTTCTTTCCAAAGCAGTCTTGAGTATCTTACAAATATGTTAAGAGATACAAAAATAGATGCAAACACAAATCATTAGAAGTGTTATTAACAAAGACAATAAGGAGCCAAGCAGAGCTGCTGCTCACTGACAATCCCTGAGGGACAGGAGGAGCCCTGCAGTCTGCACTCCAGAACTCCAGAGTAAATCCAGCATGGCTCCACACGCTGTAACTGAAAGCAGAGTCTGGCTCAAGGAGTACAGCTTTCTCCTAGCAGAAAATAACAATTAATTCCATTCATATGCAGGAGATCAGAGTTATGTCTGCCACTAGAAAATCCATTGTATGAACTGAAATTGGGGCTGGCAGAGCTCTGTGTCTTCACAGAGACAAATGTATCTCTGTGCAGAGGAATGACTTATTTAAGTAGCACTTGTGGCCCATGTCAGAATGGAGTCTTGGGACTGACATGACACTGAGACCTCCTAAATTGCTTTCATCTGACAAATGTCAGACAGTCACATGAGAGGCTGGGTTTGTGACTCAGTGAGCTTTTCCTGGTGTAAATGAGAGCTACACTCATTGCTGGCACAGTACATGGGTATATCCTGCACACACAAGACTTCCCACTAGTTTAAAAAGAAAAAAAATATTATTTGTGTTCAATCTGTTGGAAATCCTGCATTGATTCCACTGGGAACAATAGCAGCTTCATATTCATTAATTAATCTTCTGCTACATGAGTGTCCAAACAACAGGAAATCTTAGTTTCCATAAATTTCTATTAGCTTAAGACTTTTAATGGTGGTATTTGCTGCTATGTCCTGCTATGTCTTGAAAATATGTGATGCTCCCAAGATCACCAAGAAATGCTTAGGACTCCAGGATATATCTGTTCCCCTGTCTCCTGCCTCCTTTCCAGGCTTTGGTTAAAATGTCCCTTCATCCTTACAGCCTATGCATAATGAATTGTAGTAATTTCTGGGAAACACGAGGATCTCGTCACAACAGTCTTCATACTTAAATGCATGTAGCTGGTTTTCTTTCTGCTCAACTCGGTGTTCATGCTTTGGGCTGTTATATGTTGACCTCATATGTCTGTGCCAGGCTCTGTGACATCCCCTAAATTCACCCAATGTGAACTGTGTAACTCAGAGAGAGAAAACCCACAGTAAGTAAATTATCCCAATATAGAAACTAGGAGATGATAGGAAAATCTGTACTTATCATAACAATGCCAGGATAGGTGAGGAAAGAGCATAGGCACTGGAGAAACAGAGTAGACGTTCTGGAGAGGGCCAAAGCAATTCTGCAGGCACAAACATACTGCTCCCCTACCCTCTCGTTTTGAGTCATTCACACTTGCCCTGAAAGTGGAGCAGGTACCCAGTCCCTAGTTTCTGCCTTCCTGCCTTTGGAGTTTTCCAAGAAATGTGAGATGTGAATGCAAACCTGGAGCTCAATCTATTGCATCACAGCTTCAGATTTGGGTCTGTCTCCAGTTGTATTGTGGGTTGCTGTTTCAGAGTAGCATGGCTGAAGCTTAATGGCAGTTTTCATCTGTCCAAATGATTTGGCAACACCTCTAGAATGATCTCCAGATTTATTCTGGAGTTTACCTGTGACTGCTATGGGTTGCAAAGACACTAACCTGTACTGAAACCTTCAATAGTGCCAGGCAGCTGCATCACGTAAGATAAAGAAAACAACCTGACTAGAATCAATTTCTACCCTGCTTGTCCACTAACACCAACTGCTTGTCAAATGGATGTCTTTTGCTCTAAATTGTATCCTGATGATAATTTTCTGCCACTGAAATAGTGTTCTTTGTCTTAATCTTTCTTTTGTTCTTCCCTGTCATTAAGTCTTTTGGGAATGGGCACAAATGACAAAATCTGGAGGCAGATCTTAATTTATCCTCAAACACTCATAAAAATCTTTGAGAAAGAAAAGGAGGTCCTTGCTCTATTAATTCTATGCCACCTGTATGTTTTTCCCCTCATTTCTTTTCTGTAATTGAAACAAACATACTTATGGAAAACATCAGGAAGGCCATAAACAGATCAGGAATGCGATAAACACCAGCTGCCAGTGTCACAGGTGGTGATCTTGTGGCACTGGCCATTTGTTTTGCTGCCAATTGTTTTTTAACAGTCTTGCGTATCACTATCCCCATTTGAGCTAATGGAGATTCTTGATATAACCTCATTTTCCCCTTTTACAGCACCTTTCTCTGTGAGACTTTCTACCTTGCAACGCAGCATAACACTATTATTGACAGAGCATTGTGTGCATTTCCATTGTGTTCTTTGATCTGAGCAATCCTCCCCAGCATGAATTAATTATTGGTCACAGGCATGATGTGATGCTCCTGGGCATTCACTTTTTGTAAGTGTGGGCAGTACAAAGTTTCTAGGTGTTAATTCTTGTGACATTTAGTACTCTAGGTTATTCAGTCCTCTTATACCATGGTTCAGTAGATCAGTTACTGTGCTTGGAAATGCCCAAGGCTTTCTAGCTTAAACTGTTTGTGTTTTCCAAGTTTATTCCTACACCTCACAAAATACAGTCTCCTTTTTTGTCTCAACTTCTTTTCTCCTGAGGGGAATCTCCTTGCCAAGCCAGTCACAATGTCTCTACATGCTGATCCATTTCTCTATTCCAGCCTTGTCCTATAGTTTCTGGTCCCAGCCTTATTCCAACACTGCCAAATTGCTGCTGAAGGCCAAGATGAGACCCTGTTCCTTCAAGAACTTTTAACCTCACCCAAAAAATCCAGTTTTCTTAACAAAGTTATGTAAGTTCTGTGTTGCAGCTGGTGGAGAGTCAGATTCTTCAATCTTCCAGGAATGATCAAGTCTGCTTAAGCTGAGCATTTTTTCTATGGTTAAGTTTAGGGGAAACCTGCATTAAAAATTAGGTATCTTCATCCATTTGGCATCCTTTCTGCTTTCCCCTTTTTGGAGGACAAGCATCTAATGGTTTAGTACACCTTGTGCAAAGTAGAACCAAGCCCCTGTGTGTTTGATTTCCTGAGTGAGGATATTTTGCCAGAGACTATTATTTAAAAGCTGAATACTGTTACTGCCATGCTCTGATCATGGCTACTCTGAGAGACATAGGAAGGATTCAGAAACCTGAAGTAAATTACAGCAGAACTGCAGGTGAGAGAGAGAGACCACAATTCATAGAGGAGCACTAATGAGCAGCAGCAGGCAACTAAAATTATGTGAGAAGGAAATGATTTGTCTATGTAGCAAAGGACCTTTAAATTTAGGCGCCTGAAAGATTAAACAGTCCTGGAAGGTAAGTGGGTATGGATTACTGGGTGGATTTAGTGGCTTTAGGATGTCTGAGTTACAGCTTAAGCCAGTGTTTGGACAGATGAGATTCCCTTCTTTTTACACTTGGATTGACCCCCTTAAGGTTATTCTTGGCCATGTTTTCTAGTGTGAGTGTGAGATGAGATGGGAGCCTTTTGCACACAGTCTCTTTCTCTCAAATTAAGTCTGAGGGAAGCAAACAATGTTCTGTAGCTTGAGAACCACAGCAGTCTATCAGGTAAACCACTGCAAAGCCATCAAGCTCTGCCTTACATGAAATTGCTCCTTAGATCAAATCTTTTGCCTCTTACATAGTACTTTTTACTTCTCAATAAAAGCTAGTTCAGACAGGATTAAATGTTATGTATTGTAAGACAGCCTTTTCAGAAAGCTGTGAAGTAGAAAAGCATATGCTGCTCCCCTTTCTTGGGATTTGCTTGAATCATGATGCTGACAGAGGCTGGTTTGCCAGCATGCATAAATTTTGATGCTGGAGAAAGGTACCCATCTATTTGACAGCTGTGAGGAATCAAATTTACCAACACAGGAACACTGGAAACAAGTTCTCTTCCTCATCCTGTTCTACCCCTCTCCAGAAGGACCAATATTAAAAATTGGTTAAAGGTCCAGCAGTGTGAGTCATTCAGCCTTTGTTTCTCTGCTGCAGTTGCCCATAGCTCTGTAGTCTCAGCTGGATGGAAATCAGCAGCTCCTGTGGCTCAGGTCACATCAGATGAGGTGTAAGCCATCAGCACTGCTGGATAGCTCCGAGATTTCCAACAGGATGGGGAGTGTTATGCATGGAATATAAGAAGTTTAATATTCCCTTGAGCATGGCTGCCTGGGCTCTGGCCCATGCTGGAGGCTTTGTGCAGCCCTTTGTGGGACAGCAGGAGGTCTCTGCTCTGTTCCAAGGTGTAGATATTCTCACCAGGAGTTGAATAGTTTCCAGCAGACTTCCTGAGAAGAGATGAAGGGTTTTGCCTGAGGAAGGCTTCCTTGAGATCACTGATGGTCTGCGATGTGTAAGAATTTCAGGGGGATTTATTGTACAACCCAGTGGAATTCAAGCTTTCCAGTGGGGATGGGGCTGGATTAGCAGGCATCCTGTGATCCAAAGGAGAGGCCTTTCAAGAGGAAGAAGTTTTAGATATGCACTGTCAAGTATTCATTGCAACATGAACTTTCTCTGCTGCCAATTCTTTCTCTCTCTTAAGAGCAAGTAGGGGACTTAATTTTCTGAGGCTGTACTCACTTGTTTTGCAAGTGCTGCACTGACATACAACAGATTGTAGCAATGTTCTGTAGCTATTAGGAATTGAAATAGGAGAAAAATGGTATTTTTAAGCTTGTTCAGCAAAAGAAGAAATTGGAAATCTTCACTTGAAGCTTAATGCACCTAACTAATATTGGCAAGAGTTATGAATATAAAAGTGAAGGTTGTCATAATCAGGAAGGCAATGATGACAGAAGCTGCTGCTCAGGCAGTGAGAGCTGACATTAACAGCATGCAGAGGGACTGAAAGTCCTGTTGTAGTGGACTCAGGCAAGGACATGTGGGAAGGAAGGCTGGTTCCTTTGTTTTAGCAATTCATCCAGCTGCAAAAGACTTCTTGTGCTATCAGTGTGCTATCAATCTAAACCACTGTCTGCTAAGCTATATTTATTTTCTTCCTAAGATCCATCTACTTCTTTTTTATTTTGCCTGCCAGAGCTGGAAGATTACTTTAAATTGCTTTTTGGCATAGAAAAACACCTGCTTGAATTCCTTTTAATCTAGAATGGGACTAATGTTGCATTTGCTGATCTTGTGAGCTATTCTTGACCACAGGAAGCCTATACCTGGTGCATTGATTTAAAGAGATGAGTCAGGTGCAATGGGCACTGGGCAGGAAGTGTTCTCCAACCCCTGAAAGGGGAGTTTATGGTGGAGATCATTCCATTTCTGGATTTCTGAGGCAAAAAGGGGTAGCAACTAGATAGATGCTGTACAGAGGACTATGGTGAGCTCAGGGAAAGAATACCAGAACTGCTTTTGGTTTCCAAAGGCTGAGGGAGAGAGGGCAGACATTATTTATCCATGAATAAAACTGCCTAATTTAATCGGAACCATTTTTTTTCAGGAAGATTGCAGTTTTCAGCGGTGCTTTCCATCCCAAAGTGATTTTCTGTGTTAGATGAGGCCTAGGGGTCTTCACTGAGGAAATATGCACTGAGCTCTGTGTCACAAATAGCTGGCAACAATCTCACTGCAGTGTCTGAGTCTCCTGGGCTCTATAGGAATGCTGGC
Source organism: Entomyzon cyanotis (assembly GCA_024500445.1). Lineage (NCBI taxonomy): Eukaryota > Metazoa > Chordata > Aves > Passeriformes > Meliphagidae > Entomyzon > Entomyzon cyanotis. The sequence continues at coordinate 21,629,256 of JAKEPQ010001015.1, read as the reverse complement.
TGAGGCAGCTGGAATGCTTATTAATGACATGGTTGTAAGGAACTGTCCAGTCATGTCACCAGAGGCTGAGAGATTCAATCCCATGATCTCACCCTAAGCATTCTAGTCCCTTACCTGCAAGAGCAGTGCACGTTCCTCTTGTGAAAACCTTATTCTGGTTGCTCAGGAAACTTTGCCCCAGTGTGCTTCTGTGTTACTTCTCTGTTAGATTTCACTGCATCTAAAAGAGCATTTCTAATGGCCAATTAAGCTGGAAATTCCGTGCTCAACAGATTTGTTAAGTATGATTCTCCAATTAGTCATTATCGTTAATGAAGCCATAACTTCCTGAGTCGTTCTTGTGTGTCCTTAATTAACACCTCTGTTCTGTGCTCACCCCCTCACTGGGGAAGTGAAGCTGTGGGGTTTTTCCTGGTTTTTGCATCCCTCATAGACCTCAATACACACCAGCACCTCCCAGCCCACCAGGTCCTGCTCACTTCTGGTCTCTGGTTGTCTTTTAGTGCTTTTGTCCCAGGAACAATGTCCACATCCTTATTATTCAGCAGCAACACCAAGTGCCCTGGGCAGCAGCTTCCCCCAAAGGTGTGTGCTGCCTTTGGAGATGGACACCTTGCAAGAGGCTGCGAAGGGATGCAACCGTGGGAAGTTTTTCCCTGTATTCTCAGGAGTTTTACCTTCCTGTGGCACATTCAGCAAGGCTTTTACTGAGCTCAGGCAGGGCTTATTTCACTCAGTTGTCCATGTGAAAGTGGCAGAGGTGAAGCATGATCAACCTCACTCCTTTGATTTGTATGCTGCTGTGTTCTTTTGTATTTTTGGTCTGGGTTTTTGGTTTTGTTTTTTTTTTTTTTAAGTTAATTGCTTGATTTTTCTGAGACAGATCCCATCTGGCCCTGATGTTTTGTCAGCCTTGTGACATTCTAAAACATTTTATAACTATTTCTGGCATTGTCTCAATTTCTGACTATTTCTGCTTTCTTCCCGAAAATATATGGCTGTTCTTGGCATCTTTTCCACATTCCTTACAAACACTGCACAGAAAACTTGTTTTATCCATGTCTGCTTCTTCTGTATATGATTTACCTTTCTGCTCTGCTGAGGAGCTGTCCCCTCAAACATGCCATGTTCTCAGCTGTCTGTAATTCCTCTGAGTCAGAGGGAGCAGTAGTTCTGTCAGCCTCCACTTGCTGCTTTGCTCAGCTTCCTGTACACTTCTGATTTTTGTCTCTTGTTAGAGGCTTCTGCTCACCTCAGGTAGTCTGCCTGGGATTTTGATCCCAAAGTGCCTTCCAGCACTTGGAAGGGGAATACTTGTGAATGTAAACTTTGCAGTAGGCTGCAGAAGTCAGGTAATATTCCAGCTGAAGCCTAATGGAGCTAGTTCTTTTTGTTTCCAAAACAGATTGATTTAACACTAAAAATCCTCAAAATCACTTTAAATCCTTAAAATCCAGCAAGTTGCAGGTGGTGTGTCTGAAAGGTTTAGACAGCAAACAGGCCTTGTGATTGTGAATTAATATGAGTCTGCAAAAGTCTGTCACTACTGTCAGGGATTGGAGTGATTTGATAACTCTGTCAGCCTAGCAATGTGACAGTACTTCAGGAGAGTTTGAAAAACTTCCCCCTTATTTTCCCCTTGTCAATAAATTTGTTATTATTTGGTGTTTGTTAGCCTTTCTATAGGCTTGAGAGAGACACCTGCCAGAAATGTTGTCAGAGTAAACACCCCTGCTTTCTGGGGGGGGGGGGGGGGGGGGGAGGGTGGGAAATCAATCTGAACACTGAAATTAAATCATAATTAGTAACATTTGGAGGGACTTAATGCAGTAGAGCAGAAATCTATCCAGTCCAGTGCTGTGCCAGTTGCTGTGACCACTAATGGCCCACTTTTAGCTTGGCTTTCCAAGGGTGTTTTTGTGAACCTGTCCTAAACTACATGTGCCTTTTAGGTCTAGGCAACATCTCTGACCTCCTCTGGCCTTGGTGGTTTCCCACAAGAGTAGTTTGCATCTCTATGTGTGTTAATTCCCTAATGCCATTCTGTCTAATGTAGTATCATATTTTGGGATTTTCTCAGCAGTTCTGGTCAGAGGGAGAAAACATCCCATAAAACCCATATGGACCTGTGGGATACCAAGGTTGCATCAATGGTATCTCAGGAGGGCTGGAGAGTAGCAATAGGAGGAATATTGGGATTTGTAGGGGAAACTGAGTGGGTAGGATCTCCCTCTCTCACTTAGTCTCTTAGCAACAGCAGGCCCAATGGGTATGGCACTGCTTGCTGGGGGTGTGTAATCCCCTTTGTCAGAGGAGACAAGCAGAAAAACTTTATCACACAGGAGATGGGGAAATGAGGGGAGGTAGAGTCAGTAAGAGTATGAACCTTATCACCCTGGGGAAGAAATGATGAAAGGCAGCTTGCCTGATACACAGCCATCAATGAAGAGGTTGTTCTTTTAGTAGCAGTGGGATGGCAGTGAGAAGAAGGTGTTCTAGGCTTTCCCAAAGCATGTGTGCAGCCCTGGGCATCATTTACATCCCTTCCTGTTAATGCTCCCCACCGGGGCTTTTGACATGGGTGGGTCTCATTGATGAATGTCTGAGCTGGGCAGCTCACCTGCTGTCTTTGCCTGACCCCAGAGAATTGCCTGGCTCACCTGTGCCTTGCCTGCAGCCCAGCAGTGTGACCCTAAGAGCTCCTGCTCAGTCCATCCTGCCACCACACCACCGTGCAGTGGGAAACTGCAAGCCCAGAGGCAGATGCTGAGCTTTAGTGCCTCTGCCACTCCAATACCTGAGCCCCAAGCTTTCCCTTTGCACTCCAAACTCGTGCAGAGCTGGTTTCTGAGGGTCTGTCCCAATGTATTTCTTGGGCCTGGAGAGTTCAGCATGCAACACTGTACCTAGAGGTTGTGCGTTGCAGCAAAATCTGTGATCCTCTGTGCTGTGTTCACTGTGATGAGGATTGTGGAAATGCCAATGTGCATATTGGAACACAAGACTGAATCACTCATGATAAGACGTCTCCCACATTATTGCTCTTCTGAAATATGGGGTATGTTTGCTCTCTAGCAGGTAGGCTGTGTTTTTTCCTTTATGTAAATAGAGGGATTTTTGTATATAAAATACACTAAGTCATTGTGGGAAAGGAGAGGTGAAGAAAGGAGGATGAGACATGAATACCAATGTTCTGCTTAACCTTCTTCTCCTACTGAAAAAATACCAATGCATTTTTTTTCTCTGGAATGGTGCCATTTACTTCTTTATACCCAGAGAGGCATAGTGTTTAAAGCCATTATGAAACATTATAGGTGGTGGTGGCAGCATAATGGCAGCTCCCAAAGACCCTCATTTTAATAGCTGCCAGGCTGATGCTGAATTAGAGTGCCTTCAGAATGGCAGTATTATTTCTTCTTTACCTTTATAACTTTCCTTTTTTTTTTCCCTAATGCCCCATTAACACAAAACAGAAAAGGAAAAAGGATTCTCATTTTTGCTGTAAACCTTCTCCTTGTGGCTGTTAATGGCATTGGGAATGATGAATGCAAAGTATTCCATAAGGCAAAACCAGAATTTGAAGTCAGAGTTGTAGTCTCGACTGTCTATCCTGGCACTGGCTGTTATAGTTGGACCTCAGCTTCTCTGCAAACACAGACCCTGAATTCTCTTCAAAAGTTTTCCAGATCCAGCTCTGAGCACTTTGACAAATCTCACACCACAAATCTCCTTTCGACATGTTGACATTTACTTATGACTGCAGAAGGTATATCTGCCTCCACTCTCCTTCCAAATTATCCCCAAAATTTAGGGTTTTTAAGTGACTGGTGTTATATTGTAAGGGGAAATTCTTTGTTGCTGGCAGCCTGAGAGACTTCCATATCTGATTTCTCTTGAGGGAGAGAATTATGCATCTACAGCATATCTGCAACTACCACTGATTCTAGATGTAGCTGAGGGTGCACTGAATTGTGAAGATGCCTGATCCGTGGGACCTCTAATTTAGGCTGTCCTATGGTTGGATTCAGGGTGTGTTTCTATCTAAATTGATCTGTGTAATAACTACAGGTGATAAGTCTTCTACAGTTCTCCTTAGGCTGTAAGACACTGTAATATCTGTTACAGTATTGGATTTAGATTGTCCTGTGTTGCATTGCTGCCATGTCTGACTGAGCTGTGAATCAGGGAGTGAGAAAGAGCAAACACAGAGCTGGTGCCATTGGCCCATCAGGTGCTAAAAGGAGGAATTAACAAAAGTTAATGTACTGAAAAGGAGAGAAGGGATGTATGTGTATGAACCTTCAGCAGAAAAGCTCTTAATCTATGATTAATAGTGATGTGGTAAGAAGCTGATGTGTCAAAGGACATACTGGAAAAACCTGGTAAAGGAACTAAAAATCAAACTGTATTTGTCAAAAAAATCTGAAAGCATTAGTAGTCAACTGGTAGAGCTACTAGGGCTCCATAAGGTTTTTTAATAAAATGAGTAACTACTTGCAAGAAGCACCCAGTTTGATCCCCATACTGAAACGGGGATCCATTTCTAGTGGGATCCTGATGGCCTTTTGTCAGGCTGGGCTTTCCTCCAGAGAACAGGAAAATCTTTTTAAGTACTAACTAAAAAGAATTCTGTAAGAAGCCTAAAAGAAAATAATAGATAAAAATCAACAGGACTCTTTAAAAAGAGATTGTTGTCCTGTCATATATGTAAGTTAATTCTGCTTCAAACTACATTAGTGAGAAATTTGGCTCCATAGTCCTGGCATTTGTCCTTTAGTATTGAAAAATTGAGTGCTTACTCTGAAAAACATTGAGTAGAAGGAGTATAGAAGCTCACCATTACTTTTGAAGCATGACTGTGCCATAGCATTGTCTTTGAAATCCCTGAGTCTGTACTGCAGCAGAGAATCTGACCCACAGACTCACCCCCTGCCCAAAAAACCTGTTCTGTCTCTCACATCAGCCTAGCAAGAGAAATATCTGCAAATAGTGCTGAGCTGACAGTTCTGCTGGGAGTGCCAGAGACAGGACAGAATCCAGCTCACTCCCCTGTGCTTGCTGCTTCATTAGTAAAGATAAGATTTACAAAAGCACGTAGAACAGATAAACCGAGCAAGAATCCCTTCTGTAAACTCAGAATTCCGACTTGCTTTTTAAGGTGTTTGCAGCAAACTCTGTTTCCAGAGCTCAGAGGAGATGCTGTCAAAACATTCCATGTTTATTGTATTGCTCAGGCAGTGTGGAGAAGGTGAGGCCAGTGTTTTCCATGGTGTTGGCATGAGCAAGGGGGAACTGCAGCGTCATAAATTAATCTCTCCCTGAGGCTGATCTAAGGGAGGGTGAAAACTGATATTTGTATCTAGGTGGAAATATCCTCTCATTTCCATTCAATATGTATAAAGTCCAGTTCTGAAATCTGTCCTCAGATAGAAATACCCAGACAGTGAGAAGGAGGCTCACTGTAAGGAGCACAAAGGTCTCTGCTGCAAGACTTCTGTGAATTCACCCATTTCTGACTGAGCAATGCTGCATCACTGTCAGGGATTTGGTTGTCTCACTTGGATGCTCTGAAACAACTGGAAGGTTTCGCCCATTGTCATGCTAAGTGAGGTTTGAGATTGAATTGGAGCTCTGCATCATGACCATGTGCACCTAAAAGCTGAATCTAAGTGTGAACTCTCCATCCAGGAGCCTCCTCTAGGACAGATTAATTAACCTAATGACACGAAGTAACTTCACGGGGTAAGAGTTCAGAGAATTTTTTTTCAACAGCTCAGGTGGTGGAGTCAGTGTCCCTGGAGGCCTTTAGGGGAAGGACTCAGTGCCATAGTCTGTTGACAAGGTGGTGTTTGGTCACAGGCTGGACTCCATCTCAGAGGTTTTTCCAGCCTAATTGATTCTGTGAAATGCTTCACCTTGGCCTTACACATAACTCAGGAGCCAACAGGACTCATTCTGACACACCTCAGAAATGTGAGCAGTCCTTTGCACATCAGGTACATCTTTGTTTACATCACTGCTCAAGCTATGCTGTCTCTGCCACATTCCTGAGTTTTATTTACTGCTCTACTCTTACTCTTCTCTAAGTTCCATCTTTTCTAAATGACCAACTGAAGCATTTGAGTTTCATTCTCTTTCAAATTCAACAACTCCACTTGACCCTTTAAAGTACAGATACTGAGGCAGTGTTTAAACTAAATGCCATTTCTAAGCAAACACCCACAAAGTTATTAGGCATTTGCTCAACTGAGTACATCCAAGTTACATTAAAAGGACCAAGCTGAGACCCATCTGCTTTTAAAATATTAATTGGCTCAGTCCCCAAAATCAAAATTGAGGATAATTTTTTTTTTTTAGATAGGGGTTTGTGATTGTCTTCTGAGAGATTTTACAAGAGAAGATTAATTAATCTCTCTAGCAGTACTTGGCATGACCCACAGCTATTCCTGATGTGACTGCCTGGCTAGGAGAATGTGTTTTTACAAATGCTTTAAAGTGCAGTCAGTAGTAATGCAGAGAGGATTATGCTTGCTTTTGCAGGATCAGGTTTGCTCTCCTAATGGAAGGAAAAGCTCTGCTCAAAATTTCATCTGGGTAAACTTGGGAAATGATGTGGCTTTCTGTGGGGAGGACCTTACACACAAGAGGAATAAAACTTAACAAATGGTCAATGTTTTTAAAGAAAGGAAGAAAGTGAACAGCTTCACAATCAAAACTGCATTGTGACACTTTCATATTATCAAGAATTGTTTTGAAAATGTGTGACAATGGTTCATTTTTAACATTATCAACTGGACTTTCATTTTAAAAATGGTCATCATCATCTTATATTTTGGAGTTAGAACATCAATGCTTTTCTAGAAGTATCTTTACAAAAACCTCCTCCAAACCACAACCCTAGTAAAAGCTTTACATTTTGTTTTTCACGAATGAACTCTACTGAACAGTCCTGAGAAAAATGCCTGAGGAATATCTGTGTTTAGGTAAAAAGAGTAGAGCTGAACTCAATAATTTAGTACCTGCATCTTTAAGGAAAACAAAACTGCAGTATTATAAAGGAATATTTTTTACTTGGACAATGAAATGTTATTATCTTTGGAGCTAATGACAGTTTTGCTTTTACTGCAGTAAATCCAGTATTCTTTTTAAGAGGTGACAGCCCTGTGACAGGCATGGGCAAAAGCTTCTCAGAAGCAAAAGAAAGGTCCAACAATTTGGACTAAATGTATTTTTCTTTAAAACCCGTCCATTTTGGATGAACCTCCAAAACTAATCCAATACTTGGCCAACATAGGAAAGATGGCTCCACATCACTGAAATGTGTCCAAGTTGCAACACATCAAGTGTAAGGAGACATTCCAACCAAAGGTCATGCAACCAGTTCTCCTTGAAGGATCTAAACACACAAACACACACAAACGTGTATATACAGCTATTGAATCATTCACTGCAAGAAATGTGACTCTGTAATGCCTTTTCAGCTGAAAGGGCAGAGCACTGGTGCATTGCTTGGAGCTGAGTGCCAGCCCCAAGGCTTTGACACCCTGTCACTGCTGTGACTTGCAGAGCAAACTTCCTTCCCTCTTCGTTCTTGGTGTCAACACAGGATGATCCATTTGGTGTCACAGCTGCCGGTAAGAGTTCAGTGACCCATGGTCTTTCTGCTCACTTCTATCAAATGTCTGTACTGAAGCTGTAACTTCATGTTGTCCCACCTGCTTGTGAAATTAATGAGCCCAGAGATGTGCAGGAGACATATTTTTACTATTCCTTAAAGTGGACATCCTGCTGTCTTCCTTGTATTATCTTCTGCTGTGACCCATCACATTCCCAAGCAGGTAATTCTTAGTCTGTTCTGGACTTGGGTAGTTGAGAATGGAGCAGGGAGCCTGTCATTCATGAGTTATTTTCTTTCAAAGCAATAATGAGGATGTAACTTTGGATGCTTTTCTTCAAAAAAGTAACTTAAAATATCCACAAAAAGCTTGCAAAAGATGTCATAAAGGCTGAAACTACTAGTGATCAAGTGGCAGCTTTTAATTGTACAGGACTGCTCTAGGAAAAAAGAGTCAACCAATAATGTTCAACCATTGCAGACATGCTTCTCTGTGGTTTGATATGGATTTCTCAGAGGAAGATAAACTACCCATGTCCCCAATAAACCTGTACAGTCCAAGGGAAGCAGCTGACCAGGCTGTTCTCCAAACTCTTCACAGAGGCTGGCAGAGACTGTTCCTCTGGTGACTCTTTATTGCAATATCTGTTTACCTTTTCTTGTGGTTTTAATCTCAAAAACTAGAAGAGAATCAGAAAACTTAGAAGAAATAGCTGATGAAGGAGCTAGCAAATAGCATGTATTTTTGCTTTTATTATTATTTTCATTACAAAACAAGAAGTATGTACTGGGACTTTTAAGGATGGAGATAATGGATATTAAACTGGTGTTTTTGTCAGCAGTAAATTAAAAATTTTACTGCTATTTGTTAGTGCCAGTTTGTCATACATTACATGGGAACATCAGAAAGGCCACATTTGCTCAGAGTAAAGGTCCATCTGGCTCAGCATCCTGTCCCTGGGTAGTGGCCAAGAAATTATGCCTAGGGGTGAGTATGAGAACACAGAAAATCAATAGCAATTCTTCAGGATACTTCTCCAGCCGTGAGCTGCCAGTGACTTGTGAACGTCCAGTCTTTGTGTCAGTGCATTTTCCAAGATTAACAGGATTCTATTTCGTATCTGAGGGAAAGAAAAGGGTAGATTTTGTAGATCCTGAGATGTGTGTGTTGTTAGTGATGATGCCCATGGGGCTCTCAAAGAAGAGGAGCTGTTTGGGTTCCCCAGCCAGCCTGTGTAACTCAAGGACAGCAGTGCTTCCCATTCATTCTCCAGCTTATCTCTTTCCACAGTTTGACTTATCTCTTCCTGGTCATATATGAGCTGCCCCTCTGTTCAGCAACAGGATGCACTGCCAGTTTTTCCTATTCTTCCCTCACCATCCCTTGGCTCTCCTCTGTTCACTCATCAGGCAAAGATGGGCCATTTCCCCACTGCACATCCTCTAGGATGCCTGTGATATGTGACAAGAGTGGATAGAGCCAGCTCCCCTCACAGTATTCCCAGCAAGAACAGGAGCAGGTTCCCCACAGACCTCTGCACAGGCTGCTCATCTCCCCAAGGCTGAGAGACTGAAGCTGAGAGCTTCATCTGCCTGTGAAATTAGTGCAGGGGAAAGCATCTGTGTTTGTGAGCACACCTCCTAGCAAAGAGTTTTCCTGTAAAGTCTTTTGACTGCTGAAACCTGAGCCAGCTTGATCCAGGGCATTACATCCAGCAAGATTAGTGGCAATCAAAGCCTTGTAGGTGAGAAAAGCAAACACTCAATCAAATATGAAATAACTCATCTGGCAGGCATATCCCGTGGTGTAGTTTTAAATTAACAGCCTTTTTTTCAATTTGCTGTAGACAGCAGACTGCTGAGGCTCTGAATGCAGACCCCTGTACAGTCTAAGATTTGCAGGTGCAATGTCTTTATAAAGCGAAATTGAAACATTTCAAAAGTTGATACAGCTTACAGATGGAGCAAAGGAACATATAACTGGAGTGAGAGAATGCACCCAGCAGAAAAATTCTCATCTATGGTGTTAATAGGTTGCTAGAATGGGAATAATATGGTACAGAGCTTTCCCTGTTAGTGCCTTGTCATGGGCACAATTAAAGGGGTGTAACACACAGCAGTGGGGGCCTGGAACAATCTGCTGGGTGGCTCTTGTTTGATCCAAAGTACTGTAATGCTCTTCCTTGTGTCAGCAGGACATGGGGATTCAGGCAGTTTGAAGTTGAACTTGCTCCTCCAAGGAGGGACTTGGATGTACAAGTGCAAGAGCAATGTGTGGGCAGTGCTGGTGTGGAGTTTTGCCTTCTCCACACAGCTGAGTGCACAGGAGTGAGCACACCTCACTGGGCATGGATGCTGCCAATAGACATCTGCTGAGAACTAGATTGAGATCCTCCAACCTTTCTGTATCAGTTGCTGAACAGATGGTGAGCCATCATCCTTGTTGTTTTTCATTCCAGACTCATGGAGAGATGTGAGCTGGCAATTTCTTTCTCTCAGCTTGGGCCCAACAGATCTTTAGAAGTCAAAACATTATTATTATCCTATTAATTTCTAGGGAACCATTAAGATTTGGGCGCCTCGTTCTAAGTAATAGAACAGGATGGAGACTAGTAAGAATTCTTTGTCTCAAACAGTTTAAGATGGTATGATCTAATTCTGGCATAAACCTGCAAGATACCTAAATTTCCTTTGTGCAAGTCCCAGGACCACATTTTGCTGAAAGGGGCAACATTTGGGTGTCATCAGCTGGGTGAAAACTTACTATCCCTGCTCCCAGCTTCTTCTGGCAATAAGTGTTCATGATACACTCCTGATTTTTGTAGTGACCTGCTGAAAGTGCCCTACCTGTGCTCATTTTGTGTCACGTTGGAGCAGAGTATGTGTGTGCATGGAGCTGGATGCCATTCCTTGCAGTGCAGTGGGGATCTCTGGGTCAGGCTCAGGAACTATTAAACCCCTTTAGTGTGATAGCAAGCGTTCATCTGATGACACCATTCAAGTCAGAAGAGCACAAAAGTAAATCAAAAGGTCTTGGTGAGCAATTCATAGTGCCAAAGCTGAGCTGAGAAGCTAAAACCACGAGCATTGTCTCTGTTAGACAGCAAGGCAACAGAAGCTGCAACAAACCGTTCTTACATAACGAAGCAATTATGTTTTCTCAGTCTCACAAGTTTTTGACAACACAGCTTTCTCAGGCTTTTCTCTGATAACACTTTGAGGCTCTTCAGGGAAAGTATGATAAATAAGCCAGTCACTATTCCAAGCACGGTTTTGATCATCAATTTTTACTGTAGGAACATCTTGCATTTTACATCTATGCTGTTACTCTCTCACACCTGAAAAAGGTCACAAAGCTGTCATGGAGGGAAGTATCAAGTCAATAAGGGATGATCCCTTATGGAATCAGAGACAAAAATGAAAAAAAAGCCGTTGTGTCTGTGGAGGAAAGCAAGAAGCCTGGGTTAACTTCCATGGTTAGAAAGAGAACTAAGTAATGAAGCTGTCATAGAGTTTCTACAAGCCATTTTTTACCCTCATCTTCCTGAAATATTAAATTACATGAGCGGCAGCAGCAGGGTCCCCAGACAAAACTGTACCATACATACAAATTAAAAATAAATTATAAATGGCTCTGTACAGGAAAATGTAATTCTTCCCATCAAAGCATTGAATGGACTGGGGAGAACATGTCTCTTAGGGCTTATAGAAACACTCAAAGAAGGCTAACATTTATTGTTCTAAAGCAATAAAAAATAATATTTGTGGCTGAATTTAGCATTAATCCTTGCAAAGCAACAAAGGCAACTAGGACTATTTAAGCTAATAACATGGAAAAATAAAGATGATTCTTAAGCCCAGATTCCAGGTTCAAAAGGGTGTTGCGTGGGCATTTTTGAGATCCAGAGGTGAAATTGCACAAGTTGTAATTTGGCAGCTCAAGCACACCTCTGAGGTAAGAGCAGGGGCCCTAAGGACTCAACCCATTTTCAGAAAGCATCAAGTCTTCCAACCCTGGGAATGCCAGGAGCGTGTGCAGAGAGCCCAAGCACTGGCTGCATCCAGCACTGCTCTGGGAGTGCAAGTGTGTATTTCTGCAGGGACATTCTCCTGGCCTTCATTGCTCTCAGAGGGGGAGAAGGAGCTCAGTGTTCTGCAGTGCTCAGCTCTGTCCAGAACTCACACTCCTTTGGGGCCAGATTCAGAGATATATCAAGTACCTGCAGCTCCCTTCCACTCTCTAGAAACTCCAGGAAGCTGCTGGATGGGTCAGCATTTGGTTCTCTCATAACAGCAATTATTCCCCAGTGCCTGGGAGAAATAAAACCTGCAGGTTTGGTATTGTTGCAGGCAGACAAAAGGACAAAATTACTGAATACAAGTGAAATTGCTGGCAGGATTTTCTAAGATATAGTACAGCCTGCTACCTGTGAAATATACCTATACACATAGTTTTGCTCTTTGCTGGGTAATAATTCTGAGCTCTTTAATGACCACAGATGGTAAGAGCTCCCTCTGAACGTATTTTGAATCACAGTAGCTATGATATCTCTAGCGAAGAACCCCAGCCACCTGGCTGAACTCCTGCTGTAGAAATGACTCAGGGGCAAGAGTGATGATTCAGAAGGTGAAATATTGCTTCACATGGCATGTGGGTGTTCTTCTAAGGTTTCCATCCAAGGATCGACCTTGTTTGGTTTATGAGATCTGACAAGACCTCCCAGCCCTCGCTAGCAGACTGTAATGCAAAGCACTGCACTAACTCAGAGGTGTCAGATCTGCCACCTGAGATAAAACACACAGGTACTATCCAAATTTCTTATTGAGCCCTCAGCCTTTTCTGTAGGAATAATTTAAACAGGTGAAGGGAGAATAAATTCACATTGCATATGGAAAATGCTGCTGAAAATAGCCTAGGAAAAATAATGTTAGTAAATAGTGTTAGTACTATGTGAAGGTCTATTACAATAATCAGATTTGCACATATATCACATTTAGCCTCAAATTCCTGGCTAAGCTGGTTGAGTAGGGCCCTAGAGAGAGGGAAGGGTAGGAGCATGTGAAGGCCACTTTAGGGTGCAGTTTCCCATCAATGGTCGAACAGCTGCCAGGAAGGGAAGGAAATGTTCTTTCCTCAACCCCCCTGCATGATCCTGTGGCTTTCCTCTACTAGCTCTGGCACTTATTTGGCTACAGAGAAATTAAGTTCAGGTAGCAAAGCTGGCAGAGACTCCAGCTCCACAGAAGAGGAGGAACAGATTTTCACTGGTTCACAGTGTACCAGACTGGGAAAAAGAATGATAGAACAAGGACAGCTCAGAGCTGAGACCAGTTGTGAGAGAGGCTGTGATTTCAGGTCCCCTTGGGATTCTCTTTGGATTTTATTTTATTTTGCTTTTGGAGGGGTTTTTTTTCTTAACTTTTTTTCCTAATCAAAAATATTTTATGTGACTCAAATTGAAAATATTTTATGTGACTCAAATCGTCAGACACTTTGCTTTAGAAGAAGTGAATGTCAGGTCCTGTGAATAATTACTGCCTTACCTGCAAAGGCCTTTTTCTTCCCCTAGCAACTCCCTGGTTAAAGAGAGCTGTGCTGGAAATATGCTTTGAAAATTTGTTTTCAGGAGATTAAAGTCTAATGGAAACATGCAGCTCTTGAATGAATGTCCTTTTGTTATACTGAGATTGCCTGCAGAAACACTTGCAGAAAATCTTCAACTACCACTGTGTTTGTAGGGCAGGAACAATTTAATTGCAATAATAACAAGGTGATTCTCAAAGAATCAAACATGTCTGCAGCAAGCCATGCCTTAAGAGCAGATCATTGTTGCAGTGACATCTCCAAACAATTACTCATCACAGGAGAAGTCAGTTAGCATGGACAATGGAGCTCAGTGACCCAGCAGTGGGAACGTGCTGGGAACAGTTTCTTTGTTATATTTCCTACCCTGACCTTTTCCCAGGAGTGAGGGAGAAATGATGCTATGGTAGCTGAGATTATTTGCATGAGGTTATCACAAGCAAAATGGCATTTTCTGAATAAGCTGGACAATTCTTGGGGAAAGCGGGGAACCTAATTAAATAACTGTTATCTGTGACAACTGTTCTCTTGCTGACAGACTGCCAGCTTGGAGCAGCAGTCACTGCAACCCTTGATCTTCTAAGACCTAAGGGGTGGCTTTGGCAAAGTGAGTCTGAGCCTCCTGAATCAGCATAATTTGGATATATAATTAAATTAAATCATGCAAACTGCACTTGAGTGCAATGGTGACACTTATTTCTGGAAAGGCTTATTAACTTCTGCTAATTATAGGTAAAAGCTGTACAAATCAGGAAAGATTTCCTGATGGAATTTAAAGCAGCTATACAGTTGGTTACTTCTTAAGGCAAATCCCACCTTCTACATCAGGCCAGCTTTTTCTTCCTGCCTATGACTGATTGATTGATTGATTGATTTCTATTAACTTCTTTACTATTTTTGTGTGTATGAATATTCTCCTGGTATGATTCTTGATCACCAGGTGTTTTTACAGCTCTGAATTTCAGAGGGGCCAGAATTAACAGGACATGGTGGTTCAAGGATAGAATCATAGCATTTTTAAAGTTGGAAAAGACCTCTAGGTTCATCAAGTCCAACTGTTATCCCAGCATCACCATCATGTTCAACACCAAACCATTTTTTCAAGTGCCATAGCCATACATTTTTTGAACAGTTCCAAGGATGGTAACTCCACTGCTTCTCTGGGTAGCCTGTTTCAATGCTTTCTGTGAAGAATTTTTTCTTAATATCTAATCTAAACCTCCCCTGGCATAATTTGAGGCCATGTCCTCTCATCCTGTCACTTGTTAGCTGGGAGAAGAGGCCAATCCCCACCTGTCTACACCCTCCTTTCAGGTGGTTGTAGAGAGTGAAAAGGTCTCCCCTGAGCTTCCTTTTCTCCAGGCTACACACCCCCAGCTCCCTTAGACACTCCTCTTAAGACTTGCTCTCCTTCACCAGCTTTGTTGCCCTTCCCTGGACATGCTCCAGCATCTCAGTGTCTTTCTTGTAGTCAGAGATCCAAAACTGAGCCCAATATTCTAGGTGTGGCCTCACCAGTGCTGAAAACAGGGGTAATTCTGTTCCATTTTGTTGATCTGGAACTCATGTGTTTGGCCTGGGTCTGATTCACTTGGATGAGTTAATTTAAAACCTATTGTGCCTGTGCAAGCATATACCAAGGATTTCATTTTCTTTAACACCAAGAAGTAAATGAAGAATGAATGAATGAGCAAAGCTGAAGTAATCCACATCTTCATTCAAGCAAATACCCAGGTAGCATAATTGAGCAAATTACTAAACTAAGCATATATCTGGGGACTAATGATCATACATTCTGCTCCTTGTCTGCCAGGTGCACAGAGCACTGTATATACTCTGAATAACCAACAGGGACATATATTACATGTGCTGAAATGAAATAGAGTTGGGATCATGCTGCTTCCATCAGCTGCTGCAGCTGCAGCTTATTTACATAAAGGGAGGAAATGTTTGGAAGCTATTTCCTTTCCTACCAGAACTGAGAGGACCAGCTCTTTCTAAAACACTGACATCGATCAGCAGTTCAAATAAACTAAAGCAGGCCAGAAATTCTGTATTTGGACTCACATCTGACCCTGACCTTGGACCCATCTTGGTTAAGCAAGCCAGTGTAAAGTCATTGCCTTGCACTTCAACATTGAGTTATTACAGTAGAAATTACAGTACAATGCAGAATGGACCTGGCTATTTTCTTTCCTTACAGCGATGAGCAGATTTTTCTTTTTTTCTTTTTTTTTCTTTTCTTTCAATCAGAGTACTACTTTGCCATGACTTTAACTGGGAGGGGATCAGAATGTGAAATGCAAAATGCAAAGAGCCCCTTGTCTCTCTACACCGTGGTCCCTTGGGAGCCCTTGGAATGGAGAGCACCACTGCCTGCCCTCACTGAGAAGTTGTGAGGATAAGGCAATTAAGTCACAAAGGGACTAAGTCAATTGGTGACTGATAGTTGTCTGAGACAGATATCAAAATATAGCTTCCTTTTCTCTCATCTCTCTCTCAGTTACCCGAAGCATTGCAAAAAATTTTATTATTCTTTGTAGTACTATGGAATATAATTTATAGCATTTGTCAGTAGAAAGTGACAGAAAAGCCACCACAGCAACAGGCTGCTGAAGGAAAGATTGATATATTTTTTGTGTTATTTAGCAAAAAATACAAAGACTTTCTCACATTTATTCCTGCTGATTTCCTTCTATGTTGAATCCGCAGCTTTTCCATTCAAATACTACTTTGTTAGACATGCTTCAGTTAAACAGTCATCCGAAAAGATATCAAGTTAATTTACAGCCCTAAAGATATTCATCCTCATGAGCACACATTAAAGCAAATATGGAGCCTGTCACTGTGCAGCAGAGCCTTCTGCATGCCCAGTCTTTTGAAGGATGAGACATCTAAAACTCCACATCAGATCTTGTGCTTTCTTTTCCTCATACTTTGTTAAGACCCTGTTTCTAATAAAACAAGATGTTCTGCCCTGCCAAGTCTTTGACTTGCAGCGTTTGGCTGAGCTCTGTCACTGCGAGCTGGGCCACTGTGACTTGGCCAGATGACAGTGCTGCCTCTCAGACTCTCAGATTTAATCTTCAGTCTCATTTCATTTTGTGATTATTTCTTGCTGCTCTGTGCTCTTGGTTTGATAATTTAGAAGGAAATATTTTCATCATGTATCCAAAGTGTGACCAAATGGTGGGGAAGAGGGGAGAGGAGGGTTTGTGGGTTTGGGGTTTTTTTTCAGTTCAAACTTCATTCTCCTTCTCTTTTGCAAGATCATAGGTGAAGGTATGCAATGGCCCAGATTCATTTCCAGTTACCTCACTGGGGGTGTGCCTGCTAATCAAATGTGGGTCTTTCTTTATCTATTGTGATTCCCTCTGCTTTTTCTTTTTCACACCCACATACCTCCTTCCATCCCCTCAATTTCACTGCATCTCTAGTAATTTCTGATTAATTTGTCTGTTTTATGGCTACTCCTGGTGTAGCCCCTGGGATCCAAGAGCAGTTTGGATTTGGGACCAAAGAAGGCTGGATGAAAGCACTTCCCCCGACGCAGATGTGTTTTGTCACACCTCCATCAGCGATGTTAGAGGGCACTATAAAAACACTAAGCTGCATCCAGACGGAAAGACCTACACTTCTGTGACTCAAAGCTTGGCTGCTTGGGAAGACTTTTGCAGTTGCTGTCAGGTTTGCAGGAAGTCTTGAGCGAGGTGAGCATCTAAAATTCAGCGCAGAAACCTTTGTGCAGCTCTTGGTCCATGTGCCAGCCCTTTGCAGATCTTTGAGGCATCTACAGCCCTCCAGAGTGGCACAAATGTGCCACCTGGTCCCTGTCACAGACACAAGAGAGCTGGTGAATGAGCTCTCAGGCTTAATCTGAGCCCTCAGCTTTAATGGAAATCAATGTTAATTAAAGAAAACTCATCCCTGTTTAGGATGAAGCAAATGCTGGTTAATTTACAGGATTAATCACTGCAGGAGCAGACTGGCATTTCCCCTTCTCTCTTGGCATGGGTGGAAACCACCTACATGTTTGTAACTTCCAGCTCTCTCCTGCTGTGTGATGGCACAAAGGGGCAGATTTGTCACTCTCTGGGGACCAACCATATGAAATTGTTCTGTTTGCTCACTCATTTGCAGAGGGTGTGGGGAGCAGAGCTGCGTGCCTGGTTTGTGCCTGGGAAAGCCAGCTGCTATGGATGGCTGCTCTAACAATGAGGAGAGTGCTGCTCCTGCTGTCTCCGGGGGAGTAATCCATCCGAGACAGTAAACATCTTTTCACCCACCACAAATGGCCATCCCCACATGCAAGGAGCTGGGAGAACCTTCCCAGCTCGCTGCAAAAGAAGTCAGGGCCAGTGCAAGGAGCTACAACAAACACTGATTCTCCTAGGGATCACAAGGTGCAGGGGACAGAACTCGAAGCCTCAAAGGGCTTTTCCTTTCCCTTGTGATAGATTAGGAAATGCTACCTTTGATTACAGCATTAGTGTCCAGAAACCCTTCAATTAACATTCTCTAGCTCTTCCAGTGGTGCCATCTTTGAGCCCCAGGCCCCAGCAAGGACAGCTCTGGTTCCCATTTTCCTCTTGCTCACCTCATCCCCCTGGGCTCAGATTTAATGTTGTGCTCTCCATGCCACTGCCAAAGAAAGCTGGTCTCACCAGGGATGGGAGAGAGGGAAGAGGTGAGAACAGGAGCTGAATTCTCCGAGGTTGCTTCAGCCCTCATGGGACTTGATAAATTCCTGTCACACCTGTGAACTGCAGTGCCTAAGGGGGTGAGTTTGGTGTCCATCCAGGAAAAAGAGCAGCTGGCAGCTGTGAGGGAAGCCTTGTGGGGAAGGAAAATTTGTCACTGTCTACTAACAAGTGGTGAAAAGTAGCTTAGTAGGGCAGGTCTTCTCAGGTACAGGGAAGTTTGGGGCATTTTGTCAGCTAGTGAAGGGAAATAGCCACGTTGACAAAGCTTCAGCCTG
The DNA here is from genome assembly GCA_024500445.1 of Entomyzon cyanotis. NCBI lineage: Eukaryota > Metazoa > Chordata > Aves > Passeriformes > Meliphagidae > Entomyzon > Entomyzon cyanotis. Next base: position 21,611,079 of record JAKEPQ010001015.1, on the reverse strand, counting down.
AGACTGCGCTGTAAGGGACCCTAAAAAAAAAATAAAATGGGGAGATTGAGAATTTTGTTTGTTGGTTTGGGTTTGTCTGTTGATTTTTTTAATGGCCTTTTTTAATTACAAAATCTCTGATAAAAGTCACGTGGACACTTCCTTATAGGATTTAGATGGATGTCTGGGTGGATCCAAGGCGATGGATTGGCACCTGGGCCATGGCAAGTGGCTGTGATGGCTTTGAGGAGGTAGCCCAGCTGCTGGGAGGAGGCACTGGAGGTGCCTGAGGGATGGGGATGGGGCTAGGACAGCCAGGGCTGAGCAGATAGCCCTCAGTGAAGGTCTCCTCTTTCAAGAAATATGCACTAAATTTGTTCCCTGGTGGGTAAAGGAAGGCATTCTGGTGTAAAACAACAGTCAGCACTCCTGGAAACTGGAAGAAAACGCAAATGAGGTGTAGAGAGGCAGTAAATGCAAAAAAATTGTCTTGTAAGAGCACCTTCACAGCAGGAGAACTAGGATTAAGAGAGATGTCTGCTGTCCTGTCTTTCTTTCCCAATGCCTCATCCAGTACCCACCAGTTTTACCCCATCAGCCTCCTCATTTGGGAGGGCTCATCATGTGGGCACAGAGCTGAAATGTCACTGCTCTCCTGTAAAGAGGGAAGGGTAACACTGTTCAAGCTTTTCCCTGCAGTGCTTGAACCCTGATCCCATCAGAGCCTTCCAGGAGGGCTTCAGGTACAAGTTCAGGTGTATCCACTGAACAAAGTTTTCCCTTCCTGCAGAGATTGTAGCTTAATCAATACAGCCTAAGCACAGACTGGCCTACAGCTGCTCTCCATGCTGCTGGCTTTGGCTTTGGTCAGGAGCAGAACTGAGTTATAAACTCTGTGGTCCCACTAGTCTGGCAGGGGAAAGAAAATTAAATCCAAGTGTGGATACAGCAGGGAAGTGAGGATAGAACTGAGCACAGAGCACAGGCAGTGCAACTGAAAGTACTCCAGGGCTTACTTCTGACCCAGTGGATGGCTTGGAACAGAAAACATAATGTCCAGTGGCCTAACTTGGCTTCTTATCAAGGAGAGATTGATTACCATAGGAGGGGTGGTGAGCCATGGGCTCGTTTGGGAGTATCCACATGTTAGACTTCATGTCAACTTTCAGCCAGTTCTAATCAGAATCTGATTTAAGGTTTGAGATTTTGTTTTTGGCTACTCCTGGTCACAGTTTAGTTTTATTTGACCTTTAAGTGGCCTTTTCCTAGTTACGTGTTCCTTTGGCCATTTTCCTACCAGCCCAAACACAAAAGGTCTCGCCAGCTGGACAGAAGTGTCAGGATATTTTCTACATGTCTGGCTTGCAGCCTCCCCTCTCTTGTAGCAAAGGCAGCTTTCCTTTTTATGCTCCCTACAACAGATGGATAAATAAGACTTGCTTTTGCCCATTTTCTGGCAATCGTACTGCAAGATCTCAAGCACTTGATATTAACTGAATTATTATCAGTTAATTACAGCTTTCTGTGCAGTGTAAACCGATATGCTAAGGGAGGGTGTGCCTAATAGTCAAGCATTTTCTAGGTTACTCTTCCATTTACTAAAAGCAAGCTAATACTAAAAAAAAAAGAAAATATTTCATCTTGCTGTGCAAGATATGCATTTTAACAGTTGCAAGTTTCTCAGAAGGCTTTTGGGAGTTAATCAGCAAAAGGGCAAAGGGCAGGCAAAACCTGGGCCAGGAGATTTTCTTGGATGTGATGAATCCCCAGGGAGAACCTTACACCAAGCATGTGTTCTCCAAAGCACCTTTCCCCAGCAGTGTTTCCCATGGTGGGTCCTTGAGCACCCTGCAAGAGCTTGGTTTGCCCTGCCCACAGCATCCCTGCTCACAGCCTTTATCTGGCCCTGCAGCATTCACTCTGGCTGCTTATTAAGGAGTGTAAGGAGCACTGTACCATTCCTGTGGGCCAGCATGGAGAAAGGGGGTAAAATGAGCACCAAATTGCACAATACTATAGCGAAGATGCACATCACGAGGTTTGTAGGGGCTGAATTTCATAGAGAAATAATCTGTACCTCTCCAGACAGTGAGGAGTGAGCTCCTGCAGATTTACAACCTGTAGCATCCCCAAACAACAGCTGTGCATCCCGATGGACTGAGCAGGGAGTTGGTAGGCTGCAGCAAAGTGTCCAGGCTCAGGTGATCTGAGACAGGATGGAGGGTCTGGATGCCTGTTAGGGTATTTCTTTTATTTTTATGGTTGTCCAATGAACAAGGGAAATAAAATGCGTTCTTGTGGTTCCACAGCTAGTCGAGATGATATTAAGTTTCATGCCTGTCAGATTCAGGGTGTTTTGTTAAAATTAGAGATGATAGATTTATGGCCCAGAAGGGATTGCTACAGCATGCAGCAGGTCAGGCTTCCCTCTCTCATTTCAGCATTTGCTGGTGTTCTTCCACTCTCTCTGTGCTCTCCCCTCTAGGGACAAGGCTTTTACTCTAACACAAACAAAGAGGAGCAGCAGCCCAAAGGCTCCTGTTCTGTGCATTCTTGGCATGGCCACTGTGACAACGGTAGTCCTGGGGTGCTGTTCCCTTCTGGCCCAGAGAGCTGCCTTAGCACCCTCCCTTCTCTCCATGTATGTGGCTCAGACAGGAAAACAAATATTTGAAGGTTTGAGAGGAAAAGGAGGACAGGGACAGAGATCTTCACTGCTCTTTCAGAGAGGACAATGGCTCACAACTTTGACCTCTAGCACCAAGGGTTTTTCTAGAGTGTCAAACTGGGATCAGAACACCATTCCTATAGCCCATTTCCAGCACAATTTCTTCCTTCTTGGACATAATTTTGTTTTCCTGACTTCCCTTGGCAAAATGTGTATCTCAGTATCTTATCACCCCTTGCCACAGCCTTTTTCCAGGCTTTTCTGCTTTCCTTTGCACTCAAGCTGCTGTCACTTTTTAATTGCAGTCCTAGCACTTGACACAGCTATTGTCCAGCGGGGTGAGATGAGCTATCAGGCAGAAGCTGCGGTGTTTGAAGTGGACAGGCTGTCACACAAGTGTAGCTCCTTTGCAGGTTACACACCCCCTAATTGCTGTGTGTCTACTTTTTTTTTTTTTAAAGCAACGTTTCTATCATAATTCCATGGGGTAAGAAACTGATTAAAATGTACCAAACGGTATCATCTTTAGTGCTTTGAAAAATCCCTGCAGTTGGTGGGTGGCTGTGGGGGAGGGAGTGATTGATGCAAAATGTCCCCTCTCCCCAGGAGATCTTTCTCCCCCACACCCATAATCCTACTACTTCGTACTTATATAACATTGTCATCTCCTATAGCACATATGCAATTGATTTGTCACCAGGAGGAAGCTCAGCCAGAAGTTGGAGCAAGGGACAGAGACTTGGGGGGTCCTGAGTTTTGTCACTGGCATGCAGTGGGATCTTGGCTTCAGTTTTCCTCTCTGCAAAGGAGATGCTATTGATTTTTGCCTTGCTCAGCTGATGTGAGATGAAGTACACGTTGACAGAAATGTTTTGAGATCCTTTGACGGAATGTGTTAATTTATTAATGGAATCTTCTCTAATCATCACATTTCTTTCAATTAACTCACAAAAGCACTCTGTGAGGGTGTAGTGTGCTGCTCAGCAAGCAAAACAAACCACCTGACCCTCAGCCAGCTCCCCCAGTGCAGAGAGAGGCAATGTTGGAGTCCTAAAGGTGGCAGGACCTGAGCTCTGCTGCTGCTGCACACTGCCAGGCTGCACTGGGGCTCAGTAGCCTGAGCACGTGGGATGGGCTTGGAAAGGGTGGGTATTTTTAGGGAGAAGGAATTAGGCAATATGGACAAAACAAGTCTCAGCTGAGGGAAACACTGAGCCATGCTTAATGTGTACGTGCATGATGCATGTGTGGTATTTTAGGAGAAAGCTCATCTGCCTGTCCCCTGAAACACATGGCAGTGCTGGGACAGTGCTCTTGAGCTCTCTCAGCCTCCAACTGAATTGGGAGAGTTTTATTCATTCCCAGACACCACAGATGTGCCCATGCTCTGGGTTTAAGGGGGCTAAGGGAGCTGGCCAGCTCAAACACGTTTATAAAATGTTTTGCATCTTTGTGGCAGCAATAGCAGTGTTGAATTCCTGGCACCACTGCCATGTGTCTGGGATATGACCAGAAAAGGAAAGGCTGCTACCCTGCCAGAGTGTGGAAGGGGCAGTAGGGGAGGGAGAGAGTGTGAGCAGTCACTGTGCAACAATGGGGAGGCAGAATTAATTTTTGCCTGCTATAAAGTTTCCATGTAACACCACTGAATTTATCCCCTGAGCTTAAATATTTAAATCTTGATATTTTTGTATATGAAACCTGAAGAAGCAGTCCTTGAGGCAGGAGCAGGGGTTGTTTGTGTTCCTGTAGCACTCAGGTTGGGCACCTGCTGTATTCAGCCAGCAGCAACAACTACCATGAGGTTTAATAAGTGATCAATATGTCATTTCAATTAATGTGAGGAAGTTAACCAGGTAAGATTGTATTAGATTTGCTGGGAATAACACAAGGAATAGAAATATTTCAAGAATCCTTATAATAAGCAGAGTCTGCTGCTGGGCCAGACTTACCTTCATGGTGAGGAAGAGGGATGTGCCTATCGGCACTGGAGCTCAGCCTTTGCACAGGGTCAGAGGAGAGCTCTGACAAACTCCTAGCTCCCAAACTCCTTTTGCTACTGCTCAGCAAGCTCACTTGTGACCTTGTTGACTTCCCTCTTGAATTACTTATGTTTCTGACCTTGAAATACCTGCTGTATGTTAAGGTTAGCCCACCACCTTTAGAAACCCAATGTCTCTACAGCTTTAGCCAGCTTTTTAGCAGAAATTCCTCCCCAGGAAGGCTCCCTGCTTTGTCAGAGCCATTCCCCCTCCAGTCCTGCACACAAGGCATGCACTGCACGTGGTCCTCCTGGTGGGACATCCTGGGGGGCAGCAGGAGCAGCTACAGCTGGTCACAGTCACAGCTTTGTGAGCACATCCTTTACTCCAGAAGTTCTGGCGCGCAATTCCAGTGAGTGCTGTGTAGCAGGTGTCACATCATCACATCCAGCCTGAGCTTTAGTGAGGCTGGTTTATTTCTGGCTCTAGCTGCATCAGCAGCAGCCTTTTTTATTCCTATCCCTCCATCCGAACCTTGGATCTGATCTTTATTTATAAGACAGTATCTCTTAGAATGTTGTGGGTTGTTTTTTTTGTCCCGTAAAACATGAGTGCTCAGCTGGAACTTGAACTGGGTAGAAGATAAAGAATTCCTTTCTTGGTTAATGTAGCATAGAAGTTTTATAATTTTTTTCTTTCTTTTCCCTTAAAGCTTTTCTTTCTAGTTAGATGCTGGGTTGTGCTGATACCAGACTTAACAGATACACCTGGCAGAAACAGTGAAAACAAGAAAACACTGGATTGGGGGATAAAAGTAAAAATACAGAATGAAAAAAAAAAGTATTAAAAAAAGAAAGAATTATGGTTCAATTTTGAAGGTCACACTATTCCTTTAGGCCACTGAGTTTCATTGGTCTGTCTGGGGCTTTAGCTCTTTGCTAGGTCCCACCAAGCACTTTCCATGTACCTTTGGGAAATAGCACAAGCTGGGGGAAACTACTCCCAGCCTGTGCTTTCCATGGAGAATCCCAATCAGTTACACCTTGTTGCCTACAATCCTGTACTTCTGAGAGGCAGCAAAACAAAATTAGGTCTAATTAATAGCCTCTGGGGCCTGGTACATTTTGTGTCTCTTCAGCAGGCAAATTGGAGCAGCCAAGGATGACTTAGGAGTAACTTCAGAAACAGGATTTGGTACTGAAACACAGCTACATAATGGGTTTGGATTTAAAACCACAGCACTTGCACTTTTTGCATGAGTCCATCATCCTGAGTAGCAGAAACCAGCTTTTTTCACAGGTTTCCTGCTGACATTGACTGCAAATCACATCCTCCTAACATCTCAAACCTCCTATCCCAAAAACCCAGAGTTCTTTTGATTTTAATTTCGAAATGGGGGTATTGTTTAGAAAATTAACAGTCTACCCTCTACAATCCAAAGACTTTCCACATATTTATTAAACTTTATTATAACCAAAATGGAAGGGACCTTAAAGATCGCCTAGTTCCTACCCCTCTGCCATGAGCAGTGACATCTCCCACTCCACCAGGGCTGCTGAATGCTCCATCCAAACTGGCCTAATAGTCAGAGATACATCCTGAAATTGGGAAATACGCAGAGCTGCAAAGAGGAAACCACAGGCACAAGGTACGTGGTTGGCACTGCAGTCACGTTTTTAGACCCTGTAGCTCACCTGCTCCTGAGCTGTGGGACCCACGAGTGGTGTCACGTGTTGGAGGAAATCCCAAGCAGGGACAAGGCAGTCCCACTCACTCTGGCAGCACAGGCAGCAGCATGTCTGCTGAAGTCATACTAAAGCAGTATTTTTAACGGGGCTTGAAAGAACTGCCAGCTCCTCTGCTGCTGAAAATGGGGCTATTTTTAGCAATTAGCTGTATTCAAATGCTCCTTTCGTGATCTGCACAGGCAGTAAATGGTTTAGTAGATAATCAGAAAGGATCAGATATATCCCTAGATAAAAACAGTGTTTGCTGTGTTAAAAATGTTAACACAGATGGGAATCTGCACACTTCACAGTATCAATTGACCCCGAGGCAGGGTTGGGAAAGGAATATAACTTTGGGGCTTCCAGTTAACATTTGTGTGCCCCCATTCTGAGAGAAACCTGACTGTTCATCCATGTTGCCTGGCTTGCATTACTATAGCTTCTTTCAGCTCACAGTCTCAGACCTTTCCCTCAATAAATAACATGGAGGTGGACAAGATAGTCGGTAGGTGAGTGGGATCTATTCCCGTCTGGGAAACTCTTGCTGTTGAATGGAGTCCTTGATAAAATCCATTTGAGTTTCCTGGCATGTGGCAGTCTGTGCCTTCCAATAAACTATATTATGTTGTTAATAGCAACCATAAAAAGTGGTTAATAATAATGTTTCTTAAACAGGTCTGGCATCAGCCATCAGGCTGCCATGGGGAGGCAGGAGATGGCTGTGATCTGGAGATTACATGGACTGTTATGGAGTAAGAATAGTGCCTCAGATGGCCCTGATTCTGCAAATACTGGAATTGCTTTTTCTCAAAGCATATGCTTACACTTGAAGTCTGCAGTTAAGGACTTTAAGCAGAAGCACAAAATTAAACAAGTGTTCAACAGATTTGTTATAATTTTAAGTCTTCTGTTTGTTTCAGAGGGCCTGGCATTCAGTATTGCAATGCAATTTTAATGCCTCTTGCTTGATCTGTGAAGCTGGTGTGTTATTCAGCTGGGGAAAAATGCAAAACTTTGATTGCATGGAATTTGCAACTTTCCCTGACTTCTGGACAGGAGTGAGCCACAGGACAGGCAGATTCAGTGTTTCTTGAGTGGAGCATGAGAATGCTGGAGGTAGTGGGTGCTGGAGGCAGCTCTCCCATCACTCAGAGCCCTTCAGGAAAAACTGGGTGGAAAAAGTTCTCTTCAGTCATAAAATCACCTGTGCAATAGGATAGCAGAGCTACACCAAGACAAATCCTTTCTTCTGCATGGCAGGGAAGGGAGGCATAGAGTGCTTTTTATTTCTCTTGATGAGAATCTCTGTGAGTCAAGATTTCCTTTGCAAGCCAATATGGAAACTTTAATGCCTGACATTAAATATTCTTTTTAAAGCTGTACTGAACTGGAAAAAAAAAGTTAATTAGAGCTTCTTGCAAAGGAAATAAAAAAGTATATTAGTTAAAGTAGTGACATTTCCTTTTGATAGAAAGCTGGTGTTTCCAAGAGTCTGAGATAAAGGCTAATAGGCAGGCTAATCAAAGAACACAGGAACAAGTCCTTATGCAATACCTCTCCCGTCTGTTCAGTACAAATCCATTTGATCTTTACCATTAAGCAATGGAAATTAGCTTCATGCCACAAAAAAAGAGACTCTCTGGGAGTATATGAGAAGAATTGTGTCCAGGCCACAAGCTTTCTGTCTGGGCTCACAGGCAAAATGGTCAAATTGTACTGGGATGTGGAGCTTGTCTTGACCTACTGTAAAACCTGTCACCAGCCATAAAAGTAGGTCTCAGATCTTGTGGAGATCTCAGAACTCAAGGAGGTACTAGAGCCTGAGCCCCAGACTCAAATTTATCTCTAAGATGTGGGGAAAGTGCTACTCTGCAGCCCAGCTCTGGATCTTACATTGTCCTTCACAATTCTCCTTCTCTTATTTCTCTGTTACCATTCTGCTCCTTTTTACCCTCCTCCTAGTTACCCTCTTCCTTATCTGCTGATATGTTTCTCTGCAGCATCTTGCTCTTTCACTCTTTCATATTGGCAACACTAAGACCTCTATTGGAAAACAAAAAAAGGGGAGGAGGGGGGGTTTTTTTTTTTTTTTTTAATTTAATTTAGGCAGCCCCCCCCCCCCCCCCCCCCCCCCCCCCCCCCCCCCCCCCCCCACCCCAAAGAAAGGTGTTAAAAACAAAATTTATTTTTTTTGAAAAAAAAAAATTCCCCGGAAGGGGCGGGCCGACACTCTATTTCTAAAAGTCAGAGGTGACCATTTCTTACTCCAAAAAGCATTGCATCTAACATAGGAGGAATGCTGTGTTAGAACTCAGTTTTGTGGGCAAGATTCACGAGATGGAGAAGTAGGAGCTCTTGTTTTGGTGCAACCAGTGGTGTTTTGATTACACACAGAGCACAGTGTCCATGGGTGGTACATCAGGGCAGGGGTCAGACTTAAAAGGGCAAAACCATGCTTTCTCCACGTGTGGGGATTTTTTGGAACTTCTTGAAAGCTTAGAGTTCTGCTGCTTGTAAAGCAAGCTGAAGAAGCTGCCTTCAGTGGGCTTTCCTCCTCACCCAAGAATGAGATGTCCAAACAAGCATTTGGAAACCTCTGGAGTTGTATCAGGCAGTCCAATTCCTTCAGGCAACGCTGCTCTGGTTCTGAGTTCAGGCAATTTCTGTTTCAAATACCCAGTGGATTTTTTTTTTCTAATCTTCTTTGAGGAAACACTAATTAGCCTCAACCAAGAGTGAACAATCTGATGCTCCATCCTCTGGCACTGCATGTTCCTTGACTGAAAAGAGACAAGCTTTTCAGTCTTTCCCCATGAAGAAGAAAAGCTTGAGCAGGTTTTGAAGCCCAGTGAGAAAATAGGTTTTGTTGAGAAAGTCACTGGAAGTCAGAAAGCCATCCAGAACAGCTGAGGCCACCAGGGAGGGAAATGAAGGGAAATGGTTGCAATTTCAGCCTCCCTTCAGAAAGCCACTATGTCACCTTGCTGTGAGTACTTTCTGGTTTTAGCTATAAAAAGGGATGGGGTTGAAACATTCTGCACAAATCTTTGTCAGACTCCACCACAATGTGCATTCTGAGCTTGAAAATCGAGGCATCCATCCCTGCTTGCATTCACTGAACTTGCTGGACATTTTGCCATGCACATTACTGTGAAGAGAATCTCATATTGGTTCTTTTCCTTAAAAACTGATATTACAAAATGATGGACAGCCTCAAATTCCATTAAGCTCAATGCATGTGCTCAGCTGATAGGATTTGGTCTCTAGGCTTACATGTAGTTTATGTCTCTCTCTGTGGTAGCATATCAAATGCCATATTACCCCATCAGTTCTTCACCAGCAGCACAAGAATTACTGCTCCATTAAAGAAAATGTGGAAATTACAACATTTTTTCCCATGTGTTACTAAGAAGCTTCAAAACAGTCATGGGCTGAATTGAAAGGGACCACTGCTGGCCTCTGCTCAAATCTAATCCAGCAACAGTTGGATGTTTAGGGCCTCATTCAGCTGAATTTTGAGTTACCTTATAGGATGGAGATCCCACAGCTTCTCTGTTCAATCGTTTCATCACACTTGTGATAATCCTTTTTTCCCCTTATCAAAATCACAGTCTCTCTTGTGTTTCAAAGCCTTTCATCTTGCTGCTGTACACCTCTCCAAAGGGTCTGGCTCCACCTTCTCTAAACACTCCTAATTAACAGAGATTGTGTCACATCAGAGGAAAAAAAAAAAAAGATGGGCAGAGTTGCAGAATGTATATTCTGACTGAAACATCAAATATTAAGACTCATGGGGTGTTAGTCTGAGCTACTGGCTCAGGTGATTGGTTCAATGAGGATCAAAAATGTACAAAAATCATATTTGATCTGAGAGTCAAATATTGCTTATAGCTTTGCACAGATCAAGGAATTCAGACCAGATTTGTCACTAGGAACAGCCAAAGGGAAACTTCTCTCCAAAGAAGTTTCCAAAGCAATTGTCCAATTTTCTTATGAAAAGCCTGCAAGTGCCCCAGCCCTTTGTGGTGTCATGTCTGAGATGTCCCTTTGTCCTTTAAGTCTGGCAGCTGTGACGAGTCAAAGCCAAAGCCAGAGTGAAAGGCTGTGATTCTGTCTCTGTGCTCAGACTGCAAGGACAGCTCTGAATTTGGCTGCCTGCATTGGTCACCTGATGGCAAATGGCAGCAGTGGGGGATCATGAGAGTGACATCTGTGAAACAGGAAACCTTAAGGAACTGTGAGTAAGAGGTCTCCTGGGAACTGTACTCTCAGGTATCTGAAGAGCTGTAGTTAGTCCCTTCTCCTGCTGGAGCTCACACTTTTGGGTGCTAGAGCCACCTTGATGGACAGTGTGTAATGCAAAGGAGGAAGGAAATGTGTGCTGGGTGTCAGGTTTAAGGAGCCAACAGACTTGTTAAGTGAATGTTTGACTCTGGACAGGCATGGAAGACATGTGCACTTGAGTGAGTTTGGAAACGTTGCTGCACTGGGACTAGGGTGGACCTGTTTCAGCAGCAGGGTCTGGAAGCTCTGACCTCTGAGGTGTCAGGAGACCAAAAACAGAGATGCAGTATGAAAGCTACGCCATATGAAAGCTGGTGGAAACCAAAGTGCTGCTATATTTTTTTTCTTTTTTCCCTTTTTTTTTTTTTTTTTTTTTTTTTTATCTTTGTCCTGAGAATCTTACAGTGTCATACTCTGGCCTCTTATGATTCCTGGGGATGTGAACAGAAATATGACTCATGATAACTAATTAAGACTAGTTGCAGAACGATTAAGCTAAACAGTATTTTCCTTTGGGAGAACTACAACTATTTCATGCCCTAGATAATTGATTTTTATATGCTTTGCCTTGGCTAGGAAATGCAGGTTTCTTGCTACACATTCCCTGCTGGTTTTGGTCACTGAATTCTTGATGCATGAAAAGGAGATAATGAAAGTGATCATATCCCATTTATTCCTAGAGACTCTCAGTTCAGTCGGGGGTCTGAGCATTTCTTGCCATCAGCAGTAACAATAATGGGTCTCACTTAATGAGCAGCCACTGAGATAGGCATGCACAGGACAACAAACCAGCAACTACACATGCAGGCTTGATAGGAGGAAGACCACAGGACTCCAGGGTCTCTCCCAGAGGTCATTGATTTGTTGGTCCTTTAAGAAAATGGATGATTACTGGTCCCTGCAGTTAGCTGGCACTGTAAAGGAGGAAGGCTCTTTCCAAAGGCAGTCTGTGAAATGTAACCATAGACCATGGGATCAGCACAGGAGACTTGACCAGAGGAGGCTCAGAATAGCAAAGAGGCCTCTGCCAAAGCTGACCCTGGGGCAGGTGGGAATAGCTCCCTTATTCAGACAGAGCAATAGCAGGAATGAGGCAAAGTACCTGTAGACAAGACCTGATGAGCAAACTTGGAGTCCTCTGCTTTGGGAAATGCCAAAGGTGGTTTCTCTGCAGCAGCAGCAGCCAGTTCATCAAGGAAGGCAAGAGCTGCTTGTCCTCTGCATCGCCCTCCACAGCACTGGAGCATAGCCAGCAGCACTGGGGGAAGTTAGGGACATCGAAGCTCCCTGTAGGTAACCGAAAGTTGATTGTATCTAAGATTAGCTGCCAGCAGCTGAACGAGCACTAAGCCATCCCCAAGCGGGTATCCAGTCTCAGCTCTCACACAGGAGGGATGTTCCACCTCTCAGCACCCATGGCACAGCAGCTCTGGCTGCCTGCAGCCTCAGCAAAGAGGTGCATCCCCTCCTATGCCCACCAAGGGGTCCACGTGCCCAGAAATAAGATGTGTTGGTGGCAAATACTGGCCTTGTACTGCCCTTGTGCAGTTTTTCTCTGGCTGCAGAGAGTACTCCAGTTTCCAACACCGCTAATCCTCTGTAAAGTTCACTTGGTAGCTGGAGATATTGCTTCAGCTTTACTGGAAACAAACATCTTCCTCTGAAATGTGTTGCCTTTGGCCAGGCTGATGTGTTTATCAAGCAGTCACTTTCATAATTTCTTGCTTTATTTTCTGCCATCTATTACCAGAGCCCTGTGTGCTTTAGCTCTGTGGTGTGTTTTCTGTATAGTTTGTCTACAAGCAGTGCAAACAAAGTTAATCTGATTGGAGCTGGCTTGCTCTAATTAGAGCAACACTGGAGTGTGGGTCCTTAGTGTTGACATTGTTCTCCAGGATGAGGAGGGCAGACACCAGGACTCCTGGGTTCTGCTGCCAGCCTTCCCTCTCTCTGCCATCCATTGTGTAAACATGATCTTTAGAATTAGGAACCTGAATAAAATGCAAGCCACCTGAAGTAGGGACAGAATATTTTGCATATTTGTGAATGCATCAGATGCCCTTAAAAAGTGTGGTTTTATTAGGACAAAGAAACCAATTATCCTTTAATCAGGATACCCCCTAGCACTTTCTAGTCACAAAGGAAGACTAAGATTCCCTATAAAGAATATATAGTTCAAAAGAAGACTGCCAATATAAAATTCATACTCAGAGATACTTATTGTCATGAAGTTGGGTGATTCTAATAGAGCTGAGAAATACTTCAGAAAACAAATTTTAGTCAGTGCTCCTCATTATGGCATTTACAAGCAGCTCAGAGTTTTCTGAAAGCAACAGAATACAGAAGAGCTAGATCGACTTTTTATCAAGTTATGACCCAGGCAGAAATATTTAGCTTCTTCTAAGTAGTATAACCATTGCTGGACTCTTAGCTGAACCCAGGGCTCTACAGGCAAGAAGCATCTTGCAGATTTTTTGCAACTGAGGAAGAAGGGCATTCACAGTTTCTGGGACTGGACACATTTCTGTCTGAAGGCAACTGAGAATGAGAGAGAGCCTGTAAGGAGAGTGATGAGGACAGGTCTGTCCAGTGTAATGGGAAACCTCCTCATCAAGTGGCAAGGGAGATGAATTATGGGGTAGTGTGGCTTCCACTGTCACCACTCGTTTGTTGCACTTGATGAATTACTGGAATCAGTCACATAGTGGATGCTCAAAGACGAGGAAAAAACATCCTGCTGCTCACCTGTGCAGAGCTGCAGAGCACCTGAACAGATGCATCAGGCCTTTGCCTGACAAAATGAGCCAGTGTGGGTACAAGCAAAGCAAAGTCTGTCTTCTGCTGGGCTGGGAAAGCAAGATCTCAGCTGTCTGTGTCCATCAAAATCAGATGGGATTTAGATTTTGGATAAATTATGGGGACTAGCTGGGTCAGTAATTGGACATGTTTCAATTCCCTGTGTAGTTTCACTGCTCTTTAGCAAAAGGCTGCAAGAAATCCCCATTTCAAGGGTGTGTTTTTTTCAGAGGCTGGTGGTATCTGTGCAAAGGGCCTGTGCAGCCTCAATCTACCACAGAGCACCCACAGGACAGCAGAAATGTAATTTTGTTCTGTAGCCCATTAGCACAATGCTACTGAGAGTTTCATTGGCTACTCTATCTCTTTTTAGCCCTTTGGCTCTTCTGTTTTGCTTTTCTTTAATTATTTTCAAGGACCCAAACTGGGAACCATATACAGACTCTCCAGCTGGTACCTTGTGCTGGTACCAGCTGCAGAGTATTTTGGCAGCTGTTCTGGGCCAGAAGATACCCAGACTGCTAGCACAGGTAGGGCAGGAATCTGCCACCCCAGGGGTGTGGCCATCTGCCCTGGGGTGCTCTAGTCAGGAGTCACAGCAGGGCTTTGAACAGAGACAACGTATATTTGGGATTAAAACTTCAGGTGGGGAAGCTGCCATCCTTAATTAAACTCCTCCATAAGGCTATAGCTTGGGATTGGCATACACAGATCTCTGAGCATGAACTTTCCAAATCTCCCTCCTTGTTTCTGCTCTGGAACGTTTTCAGTGCTGCAGCTGGTGCTTCCTTTGGCAGCAGAGCTTTTTACAAGTGACATCCCCACAGGCAGGATGATTATCAGCCCCACTGCACTACAAGGGGGAAAGAGGGTGCTTGGGAACTCAGGTGGGAGAACAAGCTTATGGGCAACAGCTGCACAAAAAACGTAGTGAGGTACCCCACTGAGGGCATTTGCCATCATTTTTCATGAGCTCTGCCCAAGGCTGACTGAATGGCTGTGGGTTTAGCCCAGGACTTGGGAGACTCTGCTTTTTCCTTGGGTGTGATTTGATATTCTTGTTGGCAGGTAGCAGAAATCAAGAATGGACCACAGCTGCCCATTCAGCAATTGCTCCTCTGTCTCCAGCTCACTGGGCTGAGCATTTCAAAGGCAGGACCTATGGTGAGACTGAGGATCATCTCTTCCCCATGTTACATCTCCTCATGGTCATCATAAATTAGGTATGGGCTTAATCTTCAAAACTCACTGTTTCATGTCCCTTTTAACATTTGCAGTTAGGAGAACTCTAATCAATTTCTTTCAGCATTACTTTGCCACAACATCTGCCTTTGGCTGGAGGCTCTGGTTTAATTAACCTGCCATGAGAACAAATTTCCTTTTACCCTTTTTTAATTTCCCACTCTCTAATTTCATCACAGAGTCATTTGTGTCTCGGCTGCCACATGGGGACAGTAAAATAGGGATAATGGCACAGTCTTTCCTATATGGGGATAATGGCATAGTGAATAACCTCAAAGGCTGGCAAGCACCCAGGTACTAACTATGGCAAGTACTGTGGCTGCACTTGGCTGTGCCACTGGCTTTGGAATATTATCTCCCCCAGACTCAGGATATGTAAGTCACATCACTGAATTCACTGAGGAAAAGCTACTCAGTCACATTCCTGAGCAGTCTGAAATGCTGTTTCTCCTCTACCAATCTCCCCTTCCTTGCCTCTTCCTATATCTATTTTCCTGAGCATCTGGAAAGCTGAAATAACAGGTTTATTTAAGGGAGCTTTGTAAAGAACAGAGGAACTATCACAGCTGCTTCAGTCAGAGCTCTGTGCTGGTCTGTAAAGCAAAATTATTCAGGAGAACTGAAAAGGAGGCCAGCTCTGGGCACCAAAACTTCACCTCTGCCCTGCAGGAACACTCTCAATTCAGCTCAAGAGATTGCATATGTTAATTATCATCCAGGAGAGAGGAGCCGCGGGAAGTTATTAAGCTATTCAAAACATTTTTTTAGAACCCCTAGACAGGAAAATAAACCCTCTGATTTATTCCATGGAAAGAAAAGACAATAAGATGCTCAGATAGAGGGGGGGGTGCATGATCCCTTTCCCCCTGGTGTAGTCTCATGGATGCCAGTGAGATGATCACTTGCATAAGCAAGAAGGCACAGCTGAGCCACAGCAGTGGTTGCCTGTAACCTCTTGCCTGGCTGCAAACAGGGTCATCCCAGCCACACTGATTATATGCAGTGGCATGAAAAAAGTGGGTCATCAATATAGACAGGATAACCTAGCACTGAATGGGTTTTGTTACAAAACTCTCAAGCTGTCCTACATCAAAAGCCAGATAATATAAAGTCTCCTGCAGCAACAAATCCAGGCTTGAGCAGGAACAGTTCTGACTCCCCTACAGGCTGTGAATGATCATGTTCCCTATATATGTCCAACATTTTCTCGCCCTTTGTGAGATTAGCAGCGTGGAAGTCTTGCAAGGAGACATCTCAAGCATGTGTCAGACATGGAGCCCAAAGCACCACAGTCTGGAAGATTTAGTGCTCAGGGTACTGTCAGCACAATCTGAGGGGAAGCATTTGGTCCTGTGACACTGAAGAGATAACTTATATCTTTCTGGCACCAGAAGTTTGACCTACTTCCCTCTGCCTTTCAGAGGAATCTAATGCAAAATGGCCCAGAAAAGAAAATATAATTTTTTGTGGTGCCCTGAAGTCACAAGGCAGGCACCTGAATGCTTGGCACTGAATTTCACATCTGAGACGCTCAAACCTGCCAGCGCCAGGGTTTCTTGGGCCAGTCTTTCCTTCTTTACTGTTTTTGTGGGTTTTGCCTCTGGAGAACAGAAATTGCTGGGGGCATTCTAGAGGTAAATGAGATTGCAGAAACAGAGGCTTTAAGAAAGATACCAAATATCCTGACATTTATGATGAAGCCTGCAAATCAGACCCTTTGGTTATATCCTCTTCCTCCCCTACACTCCTGTCCACAGCACAGCGAGCTATGGGAGCCATTGGGTGTGAGTGTGATATGGGTTGGTTTTCCTGGAAAGCACCAGCAGCCAGTTTGGCATCTCAGTGTCAATATATGGAAATGGCAAAACATCTCTAAGGATAACCATAAGTTCTGCTCTGGCAACAGAGAGAAAAAACAAACTATTGGTCTTATATGTTGGTGCAGCACTTGTCATCCAACAGGATCCCAAAAGTCATCAGTCCACTGAGATGGGAATATTGTTAGAAAGGAATGTAAATAAAAATATTTCCCTCTTTAAACTGTCCTTGCTTCTGTTCCATGCAGACTCTGGTAAAACCCAGCAGCCAAATGAGGGCTCTTGATAAACTGGATGTACTTAAAGGGTTGGTTCCCCAGAAAAGTGGCCTTGCTGATGCCACTGCTCTCAGCCACTGCCAAAGCATTCTCTGTTTTGCACAAAACTTGGTATCCTCGGTGCTGTTTCTGTTAGCAGTGACTCACTGGTCCCCCACTGCCCCAGGAGAGGGAAGGGATGTGCTGTGACCCACATGTCACACTTGGGAAGACACAGAGGGAGGCAGCTCTGTTGAGATCAATAGATTTATGAAAGGAACTAACATGATTTGGCGACTCTTGACACCACAAATCAGGATGACACTTTGCCTACAGAGGAAATTAAATTGCAATAAGAAAAACCATAACAATGTAATTCCTGATGTGTAGACATTCCTGTTTCAAAGCAAGATGCTGGTTGTAGCCACACAAACTCACATGGAATTCTCAAAATAAGGCTGAAAAGGTGAAGTGCCCAGAGCTTTGAGCTCTGATCCTTTCAAGCAGTGTTTGAACTCATTTGTACAGCAGAACCACCCACCTCTTTAAAAAAAAAAAAAAAAAGAAAAGAAAATCCACTAAACCCCATTTTTAATAGTATTAATGTAGTATGCATTCATAACTGGGAAAGAAAAGGTTAAGCTTTGAACAGCCATTTGTTACAGTCACTTTCTTTGCTTGTTTTCATGCTTGGAAGCCTGTGAATGTCTGTGTAAGGTTCTTTATGACATCTTACAGATCCTCTGCAAGTGTCTGGGCTGCAGGTTGTGCAGAAGCACTTTGGTGTTTGGACAGGGCTGCCTTTCCCAGGAGTGAAAGTGGCCCCAGCCAGAGGAAACACCAACAAGCAGCCATTTTTCTTTTGCTTAAACACTATTAATAAATAACATATAAACAAAAGAGTATTTTCAGAGAAACTGGACAAATTCTTGGAACAAAAATTCCCCCCAGGATGATGGCATGCAGGAAATCCCTGAGCCACAAATCTCGGGAGGCTGGGAAATATCTGGGAGATCAAGTAGTGCTTGTTTGGCCTTTTCTGTGTCAGCTCCTGGCAGAGGCAGAATCGGGGCTAAACAGGCCATTGACCAGACTTAGGACAACTCTTCCAATTTAACCCTTAATTGTTTGCTATGTGCTTTCCTCTTGGATGGCCTTGGATGGAGTAGGGTGGCAGCAGTTTTGTTGAAAGGAGTGAATGCCACTGCACACTTCTCTGCTGGTCACCTCCAGACCAGGCAAAGCCCCTGGCAGACATGCCGAGCAGTGTGAGGAGCAACCCATCAGGTCATCCGGATGAACTCTCCTGGGTTTTCTCCTCACTTTTCCCCACGGTGGGACCAAATGCACTGATCTGCCTCTGAAGCACTGGGGTGTCTGGGCCAAGAACTCCTGGAAGAAGTAATTAGCAAGAGCAAAGATTCCTCTGTATGGAGCACCTGGGTGTCTGACTGTGTGTTCGCAGCACCATCTAGTGCTTCACAGAGACTTCTTTTCCTCCTTCCCCAAATCAGCAGGGATGTACCCAGGAGCCATCCTGTCCTCCCGGCACACCTGTTGGAGGGCTCGCTGCGAAGGCAAACTCTGCGTTCGTGAGCAGCAGGAATGTGACAGCCTGGGAGAGGAGCAGCACAGGATTAGCGGTGTGTCGGCATCTCAGGTTTGCTGTCACCTCCGAGTGTCACCTGCGAGCTGCCTGAAGCCCACCCGGGGCTGCACATCCTGCCTTAGCTGAATGCTATGTTCAGAATCTCCACAAAGTTAATGATAAACACTTGGCAAGGGTTTGGAGTAACTTCAGTGCTCCCCTCTGCCTTTCTCCAGGGAAGCTGCAGAGCCAATGCCCTCTGCTGGTAGTAGAGGATAATTATCTACTGTGAGGCAGAAAAACTGATTTTTTTAATCGAATCGCTCTTTTTTGATGTTGTCAGCAGCCACACTGTCATTCCCAGGGCCTGGAGGAAACAAAATCACAGAAACACAGAATTGTTAGGGCTGGAAGGAACCTCTGGAGATCACCCAGTTCAACCCCCTGCCAAGGCAGGTCACCTGGAGCAGGTGACACAGGAGCACGTCCAGGTGGGGTTTGACTGTCTCCAGACAGGGAGATCCCCACGCCCTCCCTGCGCAGCTGCTCCAGAGCTCTGCCACCCCCAGCGTAAAGAAGTTGTTCCTCATGTTGGGGTGGAACTTCTTGTGGTTCAGTTTACGGGCATCGCTCCTCGTCCTGTCGCTGGGCACCCCAGGAACCTGCGAGCGGCATCACGCGGCCAGTGTTTATCTGCGGGAGAGCTGCTGAGCGCAGGCTCTGCCAAGAGCCGGGAGCCTGCTCCGTGCAGGGTGCGGGACGAGGCCGTGAGGGGATGTGGAGGGTCACGGCGGGACTCGAACACGCAGCCCACCGGGGGCAGCGCTGTCCCGCACCACGTGACGCGCCGCCGCGTCCGCCTCCCATTGATACCCTGGAGGAACCTCCAGGCCTGCCCAATCGATGCCCGAGCGGCAAATCCGGCCGGCGGGCGAGGCGGGGGTGTGCGCTCGGCGCTCGGCTGGCGCTGCCGCGGGCGGGGGCGCGGCGGGCGCGCGTTGCGGGCGGGGGCGCGGCGGCGGGAGCGGCGGCGATGGCGGAGCCGGCCGAGAAGCTGTACCGCGCCGAGTATGCCAAGAGCGGCCGCGCCTCCTGCAAGAAGTGCGGCGAGAGCATCGCCAAGGACTCGCTGCGCCTGGCGCTCATGGTGCAGGTACCGCGTGGCGGGGCCGCCACGGGCGGGGGACGGGCTGAGCTGGGCTGGCCGCTCCGCTCCGCTCCGGTGCCGCCGGCGGCGGGGCCAGCGCGGGGCTCCGCTCCGTCTGCCCGCCGCGGTGCTCCGGAGCCTCTCGGCCGCGCCTTCCGCAGCCGCGGGGGCGAGCGCAGCCTATTTTTAACAGAGGCGCCTTCGCTCGCTGCCGCGTCCGCAGCAGCGCCGGTGCCCGGGGCAGCCCTGCCCGCAGCGCTCCCGGGGCAGGGGAGCCGCTTCCCCCGCTCCCCCGGGCTGCAAGGGCGGCTGCCGTGGCGGGGCTGGGGGCGGCCGGGGGCGTGCACAGAGGCGCTTTGTTGCCATCCGGGGCCGAGGCGAGCTTCCCGTGCCCCGGGAAGTGGCTGCACTCGCAGCGCTCGGTGTCGGGGAATCCCCGCTCGGTGGGCGCTTTGCATACGAGACAAGAACTGCGGCCCGAGAGGTGTGGGAGGTCTGGGGCAGCCCCGGCGGGCGCGGGATGAGCGGCCGGGCCCGGGTGGTCTCGCAGAGCTGGCTGGCACATGGCAGCCGTGAAACAGCTGAACCGCAAACGGGCTGCGAAGGCACGGGCTGCTCTGCGCCGCTCTCACGCTGTTATTTGCCTTTTGGGGAAGAGACTGCTCGGCTCGCCTTAGGAAGGAAGGGAAGAGGCCCGTCCTGTATTGGGGGCTGGGAGCTGCGCGCTGACCCGGCATCCCACCGTGCTGCGGGAGGATGCGCAGGGGATCGCGCTCCGCAGGGGAGGCACACGCTGCTCTCTCTCCCTGGGAGGGAGGTGTTTTGTCCCCCCTGGCTGCAGCAGGGCGGGTGGCAGGGGGCACCTGCAGCGTGCTGGGGCGGGCTGAGTTTGGGGATGTTGCTGTGAAAGGTAAGCAAAGGCATATGCGTGTAGCTACGGAAGGCGAGCGAGGACGTGGCGTGCGAACGCCAGCGCAAAGGATGGAGCCTGTGGCTCCAGGCCGCCCGAGGAGCCGGGTCTGGAGGACGCAGCTCGTTTGTGCCGCTGGAGAGGCACCGCTTGTGGCGGGGGAGGAAGGGCCCGCTCCCCCTTGGCCCCCGCGGGGGCTCTGCCTGCCGGGCGGGGCTGGCAGGTCTGCCGCGGTTGGAGGCAAAGCTGCTTCCCCGGAGGGGAAATACCTGCCCCTGCCTTTGTTCCCCAGAGCCTCCTTCCCCTGGGAAAGATGGGGGACCGTGCGGTGCCAGGCTGCAGCGTTTGCTCGCACGTGTTCCCGCTGCCTTCCCTTTTGTCTCCCCGGCTGCCCTCAGCCGCTCGCTGGAGCTGCTGCTGCTACCCTGCTCCGGCTGCTGCTCCTCGGCTTCCTCACGGTTGTTATCCCTACCTGTCTTGCCCAGCAGTTTAAGCTGATGCGAGGTGGGTTGCCTTTCTCAGCACGAGGGCCAGGGGTTGTGTTCTGGTTCTCCAGGGTTTGGTTTATGGAGTGAGCTCCTGGGGACCGTGACATACCTCACAGAGCTACTGCCTTTCGCTGCCAGCCATCTCCCCAAAACTGCCGGCCTTACACCAAACACTTGTATTTTTATTTATTTCCCCCACAACCTCTTGAATTTGCTTGCTCTTTGCTCTGCCCACTGCCAGTTTTTGTACCAGCAGAGCACACCCTGCTGCTGAGCATCCTGCTGTAAATGCCTGAATTTCACCAGGGCATGCAGGCCCTTGGTGTTTTCTTGGGGAAATCCCTGCAGAGCAGCCTCTGTGCTGGCATCAGTGCGCTGAGCTCTCCTGGAAATTGTGCAGAAGAAATTAAGGGGAGGCCCAAACTGAGGCCTTGGCTGTGTCTGCTGTAAATCCCCCAATTTGTTTTGGTTCCTCAAGGGAGGAGCTTTGCATGACAGTGGGAACCTGGGTGTTTGGCACAATGCAGGCACCCAGGACCTGCACAGCTTTGCCTTTTGCTTCCAGCTGGCACTAAGCGGTTTCTGTTATCTGAATGTGCAATATGAGAGCGAATCGGTCTCTTTTTTTCTTAGTTTGTTTAGGAAACTATGGTCTAGAGATAGGTGAGCTGAGAGAAGCTGTGTAAACAAGGCTTAGCTTGCCTGGAGGTTTCATTTCCCACACAGAGAGAACTCTTGGAGTCTAAAATGCCATGTAGAGGAGATTACTTACTGCTTGTGTGGTAGTCTTAAGGACTGAGCCAGCTCTGCTCACTTTTGTACACCCCAGTGCCTTGTGCCCCTGAAGCCTTTGTGCTGGGGACAGCTCTGAGGAGTCCTCCAGGAAAACTAGACACAAGCCCAGAGGTGTCCAACTTTGAGTGCCAAAACTGCATGTGACTTACAGACACTTTGAGACCTAACCGCAGGGTGGGTGCTGTGAGGGTAACTGGGTAATCCAAATCCTGTCTTGTGGGAAGAGTCCATCTGGGAATAAAAATGTCCTCTTACAGCTTGGGTAGATGGTTGGTTGTAGTTTGGGCTCCCAGCTCTTCTGGTGTCATACTGTGGTCTTCAAAACCCTTTCCTTTTTCTTCCTGCTCATGCATGAAACTCTGCTGTTGTTTTTGGCTCAGAGATCTCCCTCCTGTTAGTGAGTGGCACATGGAAGGCTTTCCTAAGTCATTAGTTCTGTATCACCAGTAATAATAATTATACGTCACTGAGTGTTTTTAGTGCAGCAGTTGTTTGTGTGCATTATTTGGAGCCAAACCACTGTATGATTAGTTTGCCTGGTGGGTAACTGGAGCGATGCCAGGCTGGTGCTTAATGTGTCTGAGTTGTAAGCAAGAGGAGCCGCTTGCAAAACAAGTGCTTGGTGTGGGGCAATGCTCTCTGGAGCTGTGCTTCAGGAAGGACTTGGGTGATGCTTTTGTCCTGATCACAGAATCTTGGAATGGTTTGGTCTGGAAGGGAGCCTGAGGATCATCTGGTTCCAAACCCCTTCTGTGGGCAGGGATGTCCCCCACTAGACCAGGTTGTATAGAGCCCCATCCAGCCTAGCCTTGAACACTTCCAAGGATGGAGGATCCACAGCTTCTCTGGGCAACCTTTCCCATGCCTCACCTGCCTCACCACCCCATCATTACAAGCCCTTGTGAAAACTCCCCCTCCAGCTTTCTTGTAGGCCCACTTCAGGTACTGGCAGGTCTATAAGATCTCCCTGGAGCATTGTCTTCTCCAAGCTGAACATCCCAAACTCTCAGCCTGTCTTCACAGGAGAGGTTCTCCAACCCTCTGATCATCTTTGTGGCCTGCTCTTGACCTCTGATGCAGGATTTTAATTGGTCTCTGGTGCTTCCCTTGAATTTTGTCTCTGCCTCCTGCAGGCTGCTCCTGCAGGGAATTTCTTCAGGCCACAATCCTTGGAGCTGTTGTTCCTATCATGTGTCTGACATGGGTTCTCGAGAATATGGACAGTTTTCTTGAGAAGTGGCTCTCAAAGGGATTGTAGAGTGAGGCCAGCAGCCTCTTGTGCTGCACAGTCTCACGGGGGCTGTTGCAGCCATGATGAAGCTGTGACCTTTTTTTTTCTGCAGTAAAACAGATGGGCTGAGCAGCAGGGTGATGAACTGGTTAAGCTAGCTAAATGCTCCTTCCACGTCTATCCCCTTTGGTACATCTCTCCAGCAGCTTGTCTGTCTTACTAGATTTTCTTCTTAGACTTTGTCCTAAATAGTATTCATCTCTTGATTTAAAGAAAAATTAAAAAGACAAAGAAATCATGTGTGTTTACCCAGATACTCCTTTTCATCTTGGGCTTTGTTTTGTCTTGTTTTTCCCCTTGTTTCTGCTTGAATTGTTTCATCTTGGCCTAATGTGCTTTTTTCCTAGTCACCCATGTTTGATGGCAAAGTCCCTCACTGGCACCACTACAGCTGCTTCTGGAAGCGAGCTCGAATCGTGTCCCACACAGACATTGATGGCTTCCCTGAGCTTCGGTGGGAAGATCAGGAGAAAATCAAGAAAGCCATTGAAACTGGAGGCCCTGGAGGAGGTAAGCAGAGGTCTTGTGGTGTTTGGAGGTTCAGCTGGAGCTGTGCTCCCTCTTGCCATGCTAGTATTATGGTGAGTTGATGTCCATGTCCCTTCAGCAAGGGATGTCAGAAGAATTGTCCAGGTGGCTCTGCACTCCAGGGTTAGGATGCTGGCAGTATCATCCAGCAGTTAAATCAGTGAGGGGAAAAAGCCAAGTCAGTTGGCAGATGTGTTGGAAAGTATTTCTTGTCATCATGATTGGCATATCTTGTTTTCAGTTCTTTACTATTAACTGATGCTGCTGTAGTATGTTGTTTTAATGGTACCTTCAGTGCAGGGCATGGTTATGGTGGCTCTTTGGTGATTTTGAGCATGGACTGCTTGTCTTGCTTTGTATTCAAATTCTGGACAAGTGAGTGGCTGGAACACAAGAGGTTTATTTAATGCAGACTGCTAACAATCTGGGACAGAGAATAAGAAAATAAGGGAATGCATATTTAAAGCTGAATTCTGTATTTGCTTTGTTCTCCAGGAAAAGGAGGGGAGCAGGAAGGAGGTGGCAAGGCTGAGAAGAGCCTAAATGACTTTGCTGCTGAATATGCCAAGTCTAACAGAAGTACTTGCAAAGGCTGTGAGCAGAAAATAGAAAAGGTAAAAAAGTTCTCCATCTCATTTTTTCCTCCCACCAATTTTAATTCAAACAGTGGCTTTTAGTATTGCTTCCTGTCTGTCCTGCATATGGAAAGCACTTGCAGAGCTGCATTTCTATGTCTAAGGAGCAGCTGTGTCCTGGACAGCTGACAGTAAAGGCATCCCTCAGGCAGGGCAGCCTGGGCTTCACGCCTGCTGATCCCTCCTTTCACTTGTGTCTTAGAGCAGGCTGGGAACGCTGCTCACCAGCATTTCTCTGGCAAGAGAGCCACCATTAACTGCAGATTTTCCTGCTTGTTGCTGCACTGCAAACCAACTACTTGTTGGAGATCTGGAAAGTAATTTGCAGTTAGACAGGGTAAGATCATATTAGCATTGATGTTTGAGTGGTAAGGACATAAAATTAATTTTTAGAGTTACATTTATGGGGCTTATTCATGTGAGTTTTGCTTGTTAAAGCTTACTGCAAATTGGAATAAAGACAATACGATTACCCAGTTGGAGCGGATTTTGAACAGAAAACTTCCAAAAAGGGTGACCTTTTCAACCTAGCAGGGGTACTGAAAAAAAAGCAGAGGAAGTGTAGTGAAAGAGCTTGAACAAAAGTTGCAGACTTAGACAGAGGAACTGTTACTGTTTTACAGGTGTTTAGGAAACATCGTGTAGGTAAGTTGATAATATCCTGCTCCTTCCAGAATGGCCTAACAGTTGCTCTTGTGTCACTTCAATCTACCTCAGGGCCAGATCCGGATTTCCAAGAAGATGGTGCATCCTGAAAAGCCGCAGCTGGGAATGATAGATAACTGGTACCACCCGGACTGCTTTGTGAGCCGCCGAGCAGAGCTGGGCTTCCTCCCAGCCTATGGGGCCACCCAGCTCCTGGGCTTCAGCATCTTGAAAGCTGAAGATAAAGAAACTCTGAAGAAGCAGCTCCCAGCTACCAAGAGTGAAGGGTATGTGTTTAGTGTAAGAAATTGTGTTGTCTGGGGGAGCCACTGCTTTTAAATACATCCATGACAAATGTTGTGGGACATTGTTGTCTCTGTTAGAATAATAGTAATTGTAGGAGGGTTTGGTCCTTCCTGTGACCTCAGGCAGGTGACAACAGACATTCCCTGTCCCTAGGAACATGCAGTCCAGTTGCCCCCATGACTGTCTTGAGGAAATGTAGAGACCTGCAGCTGTGACTCAGAGGGCTGATGTAGGGCTTTCAACCGTAAAATAATGCCTGTACAAATGGATACTGGGCTCTGCATCTTCTTGTGTGATACTGTTATCAGGGATGGTTTCTTTGCTCAAACCACTTGTTAGAGAATTGAATTGACATCTCTTATCTATGAGCTGCTGATCTGTGACAGGCACTGAATCTGATAATGGTGTTTATTTGCCATGTAGTGCTTACACTTGGATGCTTTTATTTGCTGAATCTTTTATGGTGTGTCTGGAATTTCGTTGCCTCGCATTGAGATTTTCAGCGGAGGCTCTTGACAGAACTTGTACTGACAGAAAAGTGTTTCCAGGTGACTTGCCAGCTTTGGTGAATCTTTCTTCATTAATGAACTCTTTTGTTACTTGTTCTTGAAATGACTTTGCCTGAAGTCATGCTTCTTAACATAAACCACTGTTGTATTGTTCCCATGAAGGAAGGAATATAAGATGTTTCTGGATCCTGCAAATAAGAAAGATTTTGTCATTGGAAAACATTGGACTTCTCTGTGTATCTTTTAGACTGAATTCAGCTTTGCTTTTGCAAATACTCACCATGAAAATGTCCAGTGAGGCTGATGTCTGTTCTCAGAAGCTGTGGCCACGTCAAATCTGGGCAGTCTTTGTCAGTAGTGGTCCTCTAGATGTGCAGCTGATGTGTGTAGTGTGCAGTTCTGAGCTTTGTATGTGTGTGAATGCCATTCCTGCTGGGAACGCTCAGGGAACACTGGAGCCTGCATAAACTGACCTGTGTGAGGGCAAGAGGCTGCAGCCTCTTTATTCCTGCTTGGCAAGCCAGTGCTCCAGAAGCATTTGGCAGTGGTGTGGGTGCTGTGAGGAGAGTCCTGCTGTGCTGCAGGATGGAGGCTTTGGCCAGAGCCCTGCCAGGTTCTGTGCTGTTCACCTCACTCAGCTGAACTGGCAGAGACCAAGAGGAGCTGTGTACATCTCTTGGGCAGCCTGCTGTCTTTCCATGCGGGGATTTTACCTCTGTGTGCAATGCTTGGTGTAAGCAGAAGTGCAGTATTTTAATGCACTTACAGCTTTTCAAGTAGTCCCTTGCTTTTTTGTGCTGAGATGCAAATTCTGCTTTGTCCTAGAACAGTGAGTTTAATGGGGTTATTTGTAGTTTTCTCCCACGTCCTCAGCAAAGCTCTAGAGATCTGGCTGTGTAAGTGCTTCTCTTGTCTGCCCTGACTCTGCTTTTCTGGGCCACTTCTGGAATGCTATGCTAAACATGAAGGTTTTGTAAAGAAAGGCCACAAAGCAGTTTGCCAATTCACTGTGTAAATAAAAGCCTAGAATTGCAATGGAAAAAAGCTTACTTGGTGATGTAGGGTAATGTGAACCAGCACCTCACGCCAGAAAAGCAGCAGGATGTCTCATCTTTCCTGCTTTCCAAGCATTGCCTGAACAAGCCCCTGAACCGTGAAGGTGCTGGCTGGCTCTTAATGCTGCACTACCTTCTGCTGTTTGGGCTGTGTGCTTAAGCCAAGGGTGCTAAGGGTCAATTGGAAAAATAGTTGTCTGTCAAACAAACTGAATGAGCGAGAGTGGGAATAAATAGCATGAGTGGAGAGGAGTGGTGTGCTGACTATCTGGTGATTTTGCTGCCAAGAAGGCACAGAAGTTGTGGAGAAGCCAGAAGAACACTCCAGAAACCTGAGTGAGATGCAGTTACCTCTGATAATTCACCTTGTGTGTTCGATCAGATAACAGAAATTGACAACAGAAATTACATCTTGCAGAAATTTTGTTACAGATGCTGTTGCAAGTGAGATTCTCAAAATTGTCTTTAAAGACATTTTTAATTGTGCTGTGCTCAAATTATATTTTGACTCAGAAGTCTGTGCAATTCAGATGTGACACATCCAAATTCAGGTGCTGCTACTGTATGTCCAGCCCATAGTGCAAGGAGAATCTCAGACTTTGGGACTGCCCCATGAGCCTTTTGTGCAAGGGTGGCATTGTGACGTGCCATTCCCAGATGGGTGAGGTGAGGTGCCAAGCAGGGCTACCAAGAATTAGTTGGAAAATTCTTTCCCTGTGAAGGCCAAATATGGGAAGATTTACTGCAAGGATCCTGGCTCCTTTCCTCAGCCAGTTCTGGATGAGGCTCTGCAACTCGCCCTTGGGCTGTGGGCTGTCCTGCCTAAGCACCAGCACTTTGCACGCCTGGGAAAGGAGGATCTTGTGTCCTTGCCTGCAGCTTCTCTGTGGAAAGAATGCTTGTATGCTGGTGTAGGAAATGCAGTATCAGCTTGTGAGCTCCCTTTGACAGTACTTCTTTGGTAGTGTTTTGCCCTCCTGCTCTGAGCTGTAATACTTCCTGTATTTTCTGCCTCTCTCGTTTGGGTAGAATTGCTGCCCAGGACAGGAACAAAGTGTCACTCTGGAGATGTCACACAGCTCTGGATTAGCTGCACAGGTTGCCTGAGGCAAATGCTAAGTCCTGAGGTCACCAACAGTTTGGCAGTGCTTTACAGGGAGGAGGTGACTAGTGGAGTTCTTGTTCCTCCCTGCGTGGGCTGCTTGCTTTATCCAGAGTTGCTGTGTCTGTCCTTTCCACCTTTTCATTGTAGGGAGGGAACGTGAAAAATAAAGTAGATGGTCAGGAAGGGACAGGCTAGAGTGGTGGACAGGCTACACTTCCCTCTTCATCTTCTCTGAAGTTGGACCAAATCTTGTGTGTCCTCCATGAAGGTGAGAAGTGGTTTGGATTGCCTGGGAAGTACCAGTCCTTTCAAGCAAGCTATTGGCTGTACCTGTTATAATCCCTTGCCCAGCAGGAGAAAGGGTGCACACAGTAGCACCCTGCTGCCATGAGCAGCACACAGTGTTTGAGCCAAGGATGGAAGATCCTTGTGTGTGTTTTCTTAATGTGTGTCAGTGAGGGTGTATTTACTGATTGTTCTAAAATGTGCTGTGTTGGGAAGATGAGAGATGAAATCAGCTTTGCCATTCCCTTCTTCAGGCTGTATAAAATGATTAGTGTTTGCTTTAGCCTTGGGCACAAAAGAGAAGATGGTGACCAACAGCTTTATGCCTCCCTGCAGTTGGGATGATCCCTCCCACTCCCTGGTGTGTTTCTGTAGCTGGAGCAGGTACAGTAATCCCTCTGTCTGGGAGAGCAGCTGCTGTCCCCTTGACTGTGAGGAGAAGCTGCCAAAAGTGTGAGTCCCTGCTAGAATCTGGATGCTTTCCCTGGGTCACAGGGCCTCTCAGAGTAATCGCCTTCCAGCGGCTGCTGTGCTGGATTTGCTCCTTTTGGAGATGAGGAGACAAGTTACATTATGGGAGTGAGTGCTGACTTGCTGGAGACAGCCTGGCTGTCAGCAGACACTGCAGATACACTGGGCTGGGCACCCCTCCTAAGCACTTAGATCACTAAACCCCTGGTTTGGGAAGGTGCAGCACAAGCTTTGCACTCAGGCTGATATGTTTTTCACAGATTCTGTTGTGTACCCCTGACTCTGTTAAAACCTAGGGAAGTCATTGTCTCTTTGGTGGGGCTCAGTGGATGCTTCGGTCTTGCTCCCTGCAGGGGCTGCAGCCTGGGAGGAGAGAGAACATGCTAGGCCTGGGGACTTTTGAAAGCACAGTGTGTGCTGGAGCCAGTCCTGCCACACTGGTTGCCACTTGCCTGGTTTGGAACACAGGATGGAGCTTTTCTCAAGCAGTTGCTGGCAGCACAGTGTGGCTGTTTCCCTGCTATACAGGGGGATGTACAGCATAGCCCCTGCTCATTGATGAGACCTGGCAGGGGCACAGCTGGAAGATGAGCTCTTCTGCAAAACCAGCGCCTCAAAAAGTCTTGCAAAGTGCTCTCAACCATGGTTTGGTCAGAGGTGCTAATGATGGGCTGTTGTGGCCACTGCAAATTAAATGAGCACTTGGGCCCAGTTTTAGGGCCAGGACAGTTACTAGAGCATGCAGGTCTCATGCAGGAGTCTCTGGGAGGAGAGTACCTCCTGACATCCTCCTACAGCTTTACAGCTGTCATACAGAGTTAGTCTTAATGGGAGCAAAGTCCTAGAATGTGAACTGTTTAAAATTTTAAGTAGGAGAGCAGTCAAGAATGTCAACTTCATGACTTAACCATCAGCCACAGCTTATAAAGTTAAGAGAGAGGCTTTCGTAAAAAGAAACCTGGCTGATGTTTCATAACAGAAAGTAGCTTTGTCAAAATGGAGTGTGAGATCTAAGCTGTGTTCATACTCTGCCCTGAGCTGCAGGCTCATCCTACCTCAATTTTGTCCATCAAGGGCAAAATTTCCCTTAGTATCCTTATGAGGAGGGCGCATGCTCCAGGCAGATGAAGGGGATGACATGATTCTGGAAACATAAATGATCTTCCTCTGAGGTGTCTTGTCACTCTGAAGTCTGCCAAAATCCCCCCAGTTTTCATTTGGCTTTCTTTTTCCAGTCTTTCTCGAGCAACGTTTTCTGTAACTTCTCTCTGCAGCTCTAAGGCCCCAGCAAATAGCAATAAATTTACACACACACAATTCCTGACAGTACCTCACAAAACCACTGTGGGCCTGGGAGCACTTTCCAAATAGAAACTTCCACCTGTTTGATATCAGAGGCCTGACTTAATTCCAGTCTGAAGAGAATCTAGATGGGAAATTCCTAGTTTCCCAGTGTGTTAGCTCTTTAAAGTTACCCTGTTTGCTCTCCTTTATTTCAGTATGGACTGTCTAAGCTGATCAAGCTGTCGATTCAGCTGAAAGACACTGTGGTCTTTTAACCTGCATTGCTACACCTCCCCAGGTTTGGAGAGCTATTCAGTGATCCTTAGGTATGCATTTGGTGTAACTCCTACAGGTGTAGAAGAATATGCCTGGAAATGTTGCAGTCTTTCACATGCTCTTCTGCCAGACCATACAGTTACCCCGTGGAAAAGCTCTAAGTGTACCTGACCTGATTAAGGCAGCTCACATTGCAGAGCTAAGTGCATGTCTATAATCTAGCACTGAGGAATTTGAAGAATGGGTTTGCCTGCCAAAACTGAGGGTATTCAAGCCTCTGCAGATATCAGCAGTCAGTAATCTGAGCTCTGGTAACTGCTGGACAGCCATTTCAATAACTTCCTTTCATCTGTGCGTGGTTTTGTTTTGTTTTTCTTTATTAGAAAGAGAAAAGGAGAAGAGATAGATGGAAATGTGACTGCAAAAAGAAGCAGAAAAAAGAAAAAGAGAAAGAATCAAAGCAGGACAAACAGCTGAAGGTGAGTTTTAGCTGCTCACATACAAGAACTGCTCTGTTGGAAGAGTACAGTGTCAGGCACTAACTGAAGAGCTGTAGCCTCTGGAGAAGGCAGTACCTTGTACCCAGACAGAGCAGTTGCAGCACAGATGGTCCTTGTGTCCTGGCACAGGAGGTGCCCTGTCACTAAGGCTTTGCTGAAGGCAATTCACCCTGCCCTTTCTCTCGAAAGACAGGAAGGATATTCTGTAGGACTTGTGCTTATTGGATTTAAATAGATTAGGCTAAATGCCTTTCTTCTGAGAGGCTGGCTCTGTGCTCCTTCTTGTATCATCTGGCTGTGGTGGCTGAAGCTTGGAGCCCAAGCACTGATGCAGAAGAGCTTGGGAAAAAATTAATAGCTCACTGTAAAAATTAAACAGAGATAAAATGCACAACTGGATTAATGACAAATTGTATCTTCGTCACCTTCTGGGGAGATGTGTTCAGTTCTTGGTACAAATTGTGATAGATCACAGCTTTATATCTTTCACTTTCTAGAATATTGTGGGAAGAATTCCCAGTAGAGCTTCAAGAATTTTGTATTTGTTGGAAGTTCCCAAGAAAAAAAACCAACAAGCTGCTTTTGCTGCAATTGAAGTCTTAATGGAAGTGTAGAGAAATGGTGTGTCTGGCTTTGAACAGAAGTTTTTCTATGGTGCAGTTTTGTTGCGTTTTGTTTTTTTCTATGGTGTTGGCAGCACCTTAATTTTCAAAAAACGCAGCTGAGATGTTTTTAAGGTTTTGCTGCTGTGGTGCAGATGTTTAGGACAAATCGAGGCACTTTGTGGATCAGAGTTAACTTTGGGTTCACTTTTTTTAATAGCATTTCATCAAGCATGATCAATAACACTGAAAATTAAATCATTTAACAGAGTCAACCACTTCTTTCAGGGTAGACCGCATTTTTGACTGTAGCCAGTGGATAACATTCAGAAACTATCTGAGATATTTTAGGATGCTTCCTTGCTTCCCAACCCTTTCAAGTTTTGTGGAAAGGCCCAAAAGGATGTGCATGCTCTTCTGCACTGCTGCAGGTGTCTGATCTGGTAGAAATTCCTCTAATGCTTAGTCATCATAAAGAAAGATCAGTGGTGATTGGCATTTCTGATTTTTGTTTTGATGGAAGCATCAAATGCAGCTACATCCCCACTGTTATCAGTGTCAATTAGGTAGGTGAAGTTTGCAAAGAGTCTTGAGAGCTTTCTCAGTAAGGGCACTGACATTTGAAGGATGTGACTTTAAAGATCTGTTCTAGGTGTTTGGTAAAATGTGTGACTCTCTGTTTTGGTAAAGCTACTGGTTCTTGGAGCTCTTAATCTCACAATCTGCATTTAAGATAACCTGGGCTTGCTGAAACCTTGTGCACATACTGCAGGTTTAGGAGTGTTCTTAGCTACTTGCAATCGATTGCTTTCTAAGCTGCTGGATTTTGTCAACAGGAGCAGACAGAGCTGATCTGGGGCATCAAGGATGAGCTGAGGAAGGTCTGCTCCACTAATGACCTGAAAGAGCTGCTGATCGCCAACAAGCAGGAGGTCCCCTCAGGGGAGAATGCTGTGAGTTGATTGTAGTTGCTCTGCATGTTTGTGGGGTCTTGGAATTGGTGAAGCTGACCTGGCCCAGTTCAGTCTGCAAGGTCCACGAGTCTGAAGCATATTCCTATCATAACACTTAAAGAAGTTTGGTGCAAAGTCCAGTCCTTCTGTCCCAGGCCTCTGATATTGCCATTACACTTGCTTGTGAAGGGTGGTGTGGTGGTGAGTGATGCTGAATTCAGCACCTTTGTCATGGTGTAGTGCCTTTATTCTGCTGTGCTCAAAGTGATCCATATTTTTTTTGGCGCTGGCTCTTCATTGGCAGGTCAGTTAAGGCACTTCACATTGCCTCCCTCAACTGTTAAAATATGCTAAATGAAGCAAAAACCGTACAAATTCTTTCTCAGTTTCTTTTTTAAAACCAGTCAATTTCAGTATATGTAACTTGTGAAAGTCTGCTCTCTTTCAGAGCCACATACTGCTTTAAGTATTTGTATTTATCAAGACTTTTTGTAGGGAGTGTGGGCTGGGATGTGGGAAGTGTCTAGACTCAAAATGGTCATAGGATACTCTTAGGCAGGGAAACCTGGACTTGTCTGAGCCTACATTCCCTCCTACCTACTCATGTGCTCAGATGCAGTAGCTTGTCTCCTCCCTGGCTGTTCTGGCACGGCAGCCTGGTCAGGTGCTGTGTGGTAGGCATGTTCTCCTGAGCCATAGGATTATAGAAAGGGTTGGATTGGAAGGGACTTTAAAGATACCCCTGCCATGGGCAGTGATACCACCCCTAGATCAGGTTGCTCAAAGCCCTACCCTGTCTTGAACACTTCCAAGGATAGAGAATCCACACCTCTTCTGGGCAACCTGTTCCAGCACCTCATCACCCTCAGAGTGAAGAATTTCTTCCTAATATCCAATCTAATCCTACGTTCTTTCAGTTTAAAGTCATTCTCCTTTGTCCCGTCAGTACATGGCCTTGTAAAAAGTGCCTTGCTGCTCTCTCGTAGACCCCATTTAGGTTCTGGAAGGTCCTATAAGGTCTCCCTGGAGCCTTCTCTTCTCCAGGCTGCATAATCCCAGATCTCTCAGCCTGTCTTTGTGGAAGAGATGCTCAAACCCTCTGGTCATGGCCTTGTTCTGATGGGAGCCCCAGATCTGGATGCAGCACTTCAGGCAGGGTCTCATAAGAGCAGAGTGGAGGGAAAGAATCACCTCCCTCTTCCTGGAGAGGAGAGACTGAGCCAGCAGTGTGAGCAGGACAAACCTTGCGTCATGCCTCTGAGGCACTGTATATCCATCAGCACGGGTGAGAGGCTTGGTTTATGTTCAGAGTGTGTGTGATGTGCTGGAAATGTCTGTGCCAGCAGCCTGGCAGTTGTCTTCTCATGCAGCCCAGGGTAACACAGTGTGTGCTTCCAGCCTCCTCCTGCCATGACCTGCTTTGTGTTCTTTGTTGCTTTAGATCTTGGACCGAGTAGCTGATGGGATGGCATTTGGAGCTCTGCTTCCCTGCGAGGAGTGCAAGGGGCAGTTTGTGTTCAAGAGTGACGCTTATTACTGTTCAGGGGATATCACTGCCTGGACCAAGTGCGTTGCTAAAACACAGACTCCCAACAGGAAAGACTGGGTAATCCCAAAGGTGGGTGTTTACTGCATATTTGATGTTCTGAAGCACTTTTCTTGCCTGATTGAACCAGCAGCAGTCAGTGCTGGATGCCAGAGAGCAGAGTCTGCTGCAGCGCTGAGCAGCTGTGACAGGGGGGAAGTCCTATCATAGCCACATCCCTCCAGGAGCTTGCAGCTAATGCATAAATAAATCATATTTTTTCCAGTAGCACTAAATTGAAAGAGATGTTACTGATTTGCTTTGAAACTCATCATTCACCCTCGGCTGATTTTTGCTTTTCCAGTCAGTAGTGTGGGGTTTTATCCACCTTAGTGTGAATGTCTCGAAAATAATTTCCAAGATATGCAGTAAATGTCAACATCTGGCCAGTGCTCAATCTATCCTTTAAATCTTTGTGTTTATTTGTTGGTTTTAAACTCCGCTTATGCTTCTATGCCACAGGAGTTTCGGGAAATTCCTTACCTGAAGAAATTTAAATGTAAGAAGCAGGACAGGGTGTTCCCTCCAAATGCTGCGACTGTGAACTCAGCACCTCCTCCCTCCGCATCTGCTCCTTTGTCAGAGACTGTGTCTGCACCCAGAGGTGAGTGTCTGGCTGGGCATGGATTGGTGGAGTTCGGGATAATGTTCAGGCTGCCATTCCCAGCCAGACAAACATGCCACCCTGAACAGTCCCACTGTTCTCCTGCCCTCAAGCAGGCAGAGCTCTCTTGGTAAAAAAGTGTCTCATGTGCTTCATCTTCCTAGCACAGGTAGGCCCTGATACATTGGGTTGCCTGGGGTCATGGGCTTGAGGTCCTGTTGTTTACTCACAGATCATTTTGTGTGTTTCTTGATTGTGAGGAAGTGATGCAAATGATGCAGTGAATCAGAAACTTGAAGGCTGATGTTGCCAATTGTGTCTTAAGGGTGACCTCCTACAAAATGCCTTCTTGCATGGTTTCTTGGGGGACATCCAGGGACCTCCATAGTGCCAGATATTCCACATCATTTTAGGCTTTAGGGGCAAGGGGATTTTGGTTTGGTTTGTTTTTAAATTCTCCATTGAGTTTTGGCTTTACCAATTACTGACTCTCCTTATGCAAAAATAAATGTGCTGTCTCCAGCCCACAAATTGGCCAAAGGTTGGATTTAAGAAACTCTCTGTAGGTTGTTGGGATGAATTGTCTGCTTTGGCGATACAGCCTGTCTACTAAGAACTATGTTGGCTTCTTTCTTATTCAGTCTTTCTAGTTCTGGCCATAATTTTGGGTGCAGGGCGTTATTGTTACTTGGTTTAAAAGGTGGGAGTAATTCTGCACAGTTAACTTTAGCCAGATCATGTCATTTTAGTAATGAAGAAAAAGTAACCCAGGTCTTTTTTCTGATTAGCAAATTGATTCCAGCCTCCATGTCTCCTGAAAGTAAACTCAGAAGGTTGACCAGATTTAAAGCCAGGTTGCTTTGTTTGCTAACAACCAAACTAATCTGAGTTGAGGGGAGAAGAGGAAACGCAACTATCAGTTGGTCAGAGTTGATAGCATTTATCTTCAGCAGTGCAAATATGCTCTTAGACACTTGCCATGTCCTGGACCAGCCTGAATTGCAATGTTGACACGATGGGATGGAGCCTCAGATGGTAACCAGTTTGCTCCTGACTTCTTATGGGGTTTGCATGATAGAACCTTGTACTGTCTATAAGATGAAGACTGGAACATTGTTGCTTGAGAGGTAATTCTCTCTGCAGCCCCTCAAAAAGATTTCCTTTTGTAAAGGCAGGAACTTTCTAAAGGTAGAGAGTTTCTACCATGCTATCCAGGTGTCAAAACAAAAGGGAAGCATAGCACAGTCTCTAGTAGCACAATGCTGAAGCAGACTTACTCTTTTTACTTAACAAAACAAACCAAGAAAAGGGCAAATATGCCTACATACCATTTCCCTGTCTTCCATTCCTTCTGTCTGTTGGCAGCTTCTGAGCCTCATTGCCTTTCCTCTGGGAAGGGGAACTTCCTCTTATTTGCTTAGCACAGGTCAGACCTTGTCCCTTTGTCTCCCTGCCAGCTGAGCTAGTTGTAGAGAGGGGGGATGCTGTCCCTTTGTGTTTGTTATTTCTCCAGGGGATTCTGTGCCTGTTGCTAATGTGTCATTTCCAAACATCTAGACAAACCACTGACCAACATGAAGATCCTGGTTGTCGGGAAGCTGTCAAAGAACAAGGAGGAGGTGAAGAGCATTGTGGAGGACCTGGGAGGAAAGATGACGACAACAGCCAACAAGGCCACCCTGTGCATCAGCACACAGAGTGAGCAGCCATGCCCTGGTTATTGGTGCCTCTGGTAACAGCTGAGCAGATTACAGAGGACATGTGCCCTCAGAGCTGTCTGGGGATCAGTGTTTGGATTGGGGGAGTGGTTTGTGTGCACACATGGCCTGAGTGCTTGGAAAAGTAAAGACAGATATGTGCTGTTTGGGTTTTGCTTACCCAGCAAGTTAGGCTGGCAGGCTGTGCCTTCAGGCTCTCTTGGGTCAGTGGCAGCTGGGGTTTGTGTGCAGACCATGGTGGGTGTGCAAGCCACCCTCGCTGGCATGAGGTGTGCTGGGAGCTGAGTCCATGCTTGCCTTGGAGAATCCCTAGAGCTGACTGTGAGGGTACTGGTTTGCTCTGCTGGCACCTTGGAGTCTACTCTTGCTCTGTGTTGGAGTCATGGTGCAAACTGACAGCTGAGGTGGGAGATCTGCTCCCATCCATCAGAAAGTCCATCCTTCCCTTCTCTGGGAAGGGGAGAGCTGGACCAGCCAGGTAAAACGGGAGTGTTCCTGCTCTAGCCCAGGATTCAGCTTTGAGCTGAGGAGGAACTTGGCTCTCCAAAGAGCATGGTGAATCCGAGATGTAGTGGAATCATGTTTTCAAAAAGTGTTACAGAGCCCTGAATCATGACCAGAGGAAGAGGCTGAAGTCTAAAACATCACTGATGCATTTTTTTCTCCCTTTCCTATCCTGCCTCTGCAGAGGATGTGGAGAAAATGAGCAAGAAGATGGAAGAAGTGAAGGAGGCCAAAGTCCGTGTGGTCTCGGAGGCATTTCTTCAGGATGTGAAATCTTCCAGCAAGGACTTCCAGGAGCTTGTGTCTCTCCATGCACTTTCACCTTGGGGTGCAGAGGTGAAAATGGAGCATGAGGAAATGGCTGTGGATGGCAAGAGCAGCAAGCCCCCGAGTACAAAGAGTGCTGGGAAGGTCAAAGAAGAACAAGGTGAGGAACAATGTGGTTGTTTCTCCACAGGCCTGTTCAGTACTGTGCATGCACAAAGCAAACCTGGGTATGGTCTGTCCCTACCCTTTTCTTGAATTTTCTGCCCTCTTTCTCATGAGAAGTTTATATAATGGACCTCAGAGCAAGACTAGCTTTAACTAAACATCAAACTGTCTCCTGAGCTGGCTCTTGTTTCCCCTACTTCAGTCTGCCCAGGCTCCCTCATCAGTCCAGTCTCTTCCTCATAACACATCATCTTCTCTGCCAGTTTGGGTCAGTGTTGCAGCTCCAGGGAGGTACTGTGGCACCAAGATGACAGACACTACCCAAGGGGTGTTGGCAAGTGAGAAAATACTGGGGTCCAGAGCACCGAGTCTCTGTGCTACTTGATTTAGAGCATAATATTTTTTTAACAGAGGAGGAAAAATACTGGTGGCATTGCTCACCAATGCCATAGAGAGCTTGCATTATTAACACTGGATGGTGAACAAAACCATCACATTTGCTCACTTCTCTTCAGAACCTGTTCTCTGTGTCCTCCAAGTGGAGGTTTCTGTCACACAGTTGGGTGTGTTATTGCCAGACTGTCTGGCTGCAGCAGCATCCCCAAGAAATCCAAACACTCCCCATGCCCTGTGAGGTTTTTAAATCCCACTTTCACATTTGTGGTTGTGTTTATCTGCAGTGCAGGTAAAAAAATGATACGGTCCACCCCTTGGGGCCAGGAGAAAAGAAATAGATAGAATCTGGGAAGATGTAATTTTTCATTTACTTGGTGGGGTGGGGGCTGTGATTTGACTGCTAGAGCTGGGTAGAAAAAGCCATTGAAATCAGTGTGCTCATATACTGGGAATCTGATTCACCTTAGGGTGATAATTATGCAAATAGAGAATTTTAAGGTTGATTCGAGACAGACTGTGTTGCTCACCTAAGAAAAAAATTAACTGTCTTTTACTGCAGGACCTAGCAAGTCTGAAAAGAAAATGAAGCTAACAGTGAAGGGTGGAGCAGCAGTAGATCCTGATTCTGGTGAGTGATAACAGTGCCTGTGCCTGCACCACCCACAGTCTTCAGGATGCGTGATGGTTTGCAAAATGTTTTTTCTGTGAAATGATGAGAGTTTCATAAAGGAGCATGAATTTTTAAACCTTTTTCATTGCTCTCAAAGGAAGCATAATGATTGACATCTGTAGCTAGATATTCCAGGATTTTGTAGTGCAGCTGTCATCAGAAGGACCACTTAAACTAGGGCGTGCACCTTGTTCAGCTTCAGGAGTGTCTGTCAGTGGAGTGAAAAAAGGCCCAGCCAGCAGAGGACACAGGTTTGGCATGAGCATCTGCTGATGCTGCTCTCCAAACCTGTGGTGCATGGATGTTTTGACAATTTGTACTGCATCCAAGGCCAGGCTTTGGTTTGCATTCCACTTGCTAATGGGACACCTGCAGAGCTGCATCTCTCCTGAGGATTCCTTCAGCTGGCCATGCAGTGTTAGGTCCTAGATTTTAGATCATCCTCTAGCAAAGGTTATGATGTTTTTTCCTCTAATTAGGATTGATGTTCACTCCAGTTTATCTAAAGGTGTGTGCTCACAATTCATTAAAAGGAAAACATGCTCCAAGTAGTTTTGAATGAGCTGTGTGGTTACTGTTTTTGCAGTATTTTTGTTAACACTGCTGCATGAAACATTTGGATGAGTGCAAATGCAGAAAGAAGAACTAAAACAGTATCCTCCTCCTCTGTGTTCTAATTTGTTTGTTCCCTGCAGGTTTGGAGGATTCTGCTCATGTCTTTGAAAAGGGTGGGAAAATTTTCAGTGCAACCCTGGGACTAGTAGATATTGTGAAAGGAACAAATTCCTATTATAAACTGCAGCTGCTAGAGGATGACAGGGAGAACAGGTGAGTTTAGTTTTCCCTTTAAATACTTTCGTTCACTTTTTTCTAATAAATACTGGATTTTTGACACTCCACAAGTCAAGTATGAGTAAAATGTCTTTGGGGAGATAATGGATTGGTATATTTACTTGAAAAAAAACCCACTGCAACACAAACGTAAAGAAAACAAACCAAAACTAATAGAACTCCTCCAAACCTACCAAACAAGCTACCCTTGGAGAAATCTCTGCTCTGCATGGAGACATTCTTTGTGGTGTTGATGAAACCTAAGGTGGGGTTTTTTCCCAATATTCTCTAACTTAATTTTGTCCTCTAAGTGCAGAGCTGTAACCTTGGGAAACAAAACCAGATTCTGGCTGTTCTACCGCATTGTTAGCCTGAATTGTGTGCCTGAAGCGTAACAAAATGCACTGAAATAGTCAGGAGCTGATCGTGTGTTTAGCTTTCCAGTCTCATTGGGCACATGGCAGAGCTGTCCAGTGGTTTCATTGCTGATTAGATGAAGAGATGGAGAGGGTTCTTTAAAATGAAACTGTCCCTGCCAAACACAGAACTCCAGGGTAGCAACAACCCTGGTTCAGCTCCAGATTTATTGCACTTCACCATGTTCATAATAAGCTTTTGTTGCTGCCTCGTGTGTGTGAGGTTGTATCAATTCTGTGATTCAGTACGTGGAGGGATTTCAGTGCCTGCAATTCATACCTGACATATTGGAAAGGTTGATTAATTGTGTCCCCATAAATACCATAGCTCACCTGAGGTGGTGGTAGTAGTACTAACAAATAGTTGATTTATTTCTGGTTTCTCTAAAATACTGAACTCCAGGGCCTGAGGCTTAAAGATGCATTGTCTTTGTTTTTCAAATACATGACCCCAGTAGTCTGAAGATTTGTATTTGCAAAATATTAAAACTGAAGAGGTGTTAGCCTCTCTTTTCCTGCTGTGGACCCATTTATCCTCAGGGCTGTAATTCTGGTGTGTTAAAACTGGGCATTTTTCATGCCACTTCTTGGACATGTGCTGACTCCTCTGTTAATTTCCCACAAGCACTGATATAGAGTGTCTTCCTTAAAATGGATGGTATGGAAATGGCTGATAGCACTGGAGTAGCTGATGCCTTTTCTTCTCTCCCATTCCATTTCCCCAGATACTGGGTGTTCAGATCCTGGGGCCGTGTGGGCACCATAATCGGCAGTAACAAGCTGGAGCAGATGCCGTCAAAAGAAGATGCCATTGAACACTTCCTGAACCTGTATGAAGAGAAAACTGGCAATTCTTGGCATTCAAAGAACTTCACTAAATATCCCAAAAAATTCTACCCACTGGAAATAGATTACGGACAGGTAACCCTGAAATGCCCCTATAATAAGTGGAGCATTGCTGAGATTCCTGGCTGTCTCTGTTCTGTTCTGTGCTTGCTCTTGGATCACTCACACTGAACAAACCAGAGGAATGAAGAGCACCTGTTGCATCTCCTCTGTGCTACAGGGGAGCGCTGTAGATCAAGGAGTACCATCTATTAAAATAGACCTGTTGGGAAACCAAGGAGTTTTCTCTTATCAAGTCTGATGTCCCTTCAATGCTTGTTCCTGTTCCCTCTGTAATTTTAAGGATATTTATTTGAGCCTAATTCAGCAGTCAGTTCACATACATCCTGTCTGAAAACTTGATTTTTTAAAATTTAAAATAGATACTTCTCATCTGTCTTCTGCCTCCAAAATCCTTCCAAATGCTGAAGCAGCTCCTATGCAGCATTCCATTTCATACACATACTGAGCAGGCTGAGAAAGAGAAATTATTCACTGACAGTAAGATTTGGCTATTTAGACAGCTAAGCTAAATAAGAATTCTCTTCCTTTTTTCCAGTGGGGGGTTTATGTGCTTATTTAAAGGCATGCTTGTAACCTGATCTATTTTCAGACTAAATAGTTGAATACTGTTAATACCTATAAAGTTGGCAGAGAACATATTTTCAAGATGTTGTGTTTTTCTGTGGCCAGATTAATGGATATCCTCTTTCAGTGCAAAGCAGTTGAAGCTTGGCTTTAATTGTGGAAATTTGAATATTGGAGTGGCAAATTGTCTGGTTCAGTGTAATGTACAATTCTACTCAAAGCACCTGGCTGATGAATTACTAGTGTAATGCTCTCTCCATGAAGGCATGGAGATGGTATTATGGCTAATTGATGATTC
This sequence comes from Entomyzon cyanotis, assembly GCA_024500445.1. Classification (NCBI taxonomy): domain Eukaryota; kingdom Metazoa; phylum Chordata; class Aves; order Passeriformes; family Meliphagidae; genus Entomyzon; species Entomyzon cyanotis. The sequence continues at coordinate 21,570,027 of JAKEPQ010001015.1, read as the reverse complement.
CTGTACACATCTATGACAGTTTTTATTACAAAAACGTGGTGAAACTAATTATTACGTCTGTTTTGTCATAAAAGCAGCAAAGTAAACAGTCATTTTTTTCATATGAAAGTCTCTATGCAGCAGAAAGCTTGCAGAAAAAGTAATTAATACTGTTGCTTGAGGTGAAGCAGAGATGCAGAGTTCCTATTCCCTTAATTCTACTTTTCTAGTTATTTTTCACAGTGCCATCTCTTGAAATAACATCTGCCAAATTACTGAATAGGTGGTTTTTTAAGCGCACTTTGTTCCAGAATGTCAGAGCAATGTCCCACGCTCCCCATGAACTTCAGGCTAGTAATAGTATGCACTCACTAAATTGGTTTTGAGTTGTTGCCATGGCAGCCAGCCTGTTACTTTCATCCTTTGTGATTTTGCTAATTTTGATACTATTTTTGCCTCCCAGGATGAAGAAGCTGTCAGGAAACTGACAGTAGGTGCTGGGACAAAATCAAAACTTGCTAAGCCAATCCAAGATCTTATTAAGATGATCTTTGATGTGGAGAGCATGAAGAAAGCAATGGTGGAATTTGAGGTGACTATACACATTCTTATTTCTCCCTCCTAACCTTCCATCATGCTTGCACAGACAGAAGCAAGTTCTTTGCAATCCAGGGTGCTTCATACTTTCTAAAAGTCAAGTGTGACTTTTAGATCTGTCTTAAAATAAAGGCAAGAGTCTGTCTGGAATTTGCCAAGCCCTGGAAGCAGTAACTTGGTTATGATACCTGCAGTTCTTAAAACACAAGTGCATTTTTTTGTCTATCAGTGTCTTCAGTTTAACAAGCCTATGAGAGAATTGTCTGTCAGTCCTGGGATCAGTAATCATTCTGTGGTTTTGGTTTGTCTGTGGTTTTTTCTAGTCACATGTGCATAGTTACTGCTGTTTGCTGAATGCTCTTAAAGTATTTACACAGATAACCAATGTGCTGATGATGTGATGTTGGTGATACTTTTTTTTTCTAAGCAGTGAAACACATTTTGCAGGAATACCACTGATTTAGGTAGAAAATGAGATGCAGCTCAGGCTGGAGAAATGCTGCTAGTTGATACATACACTAATGGAAGTGCCTTCTTAAAGTCTAGATCCTCTTCTGAACAGGGCCAGACGAGATTGGTTTTGTTGTATTTCTCATTTGGTCTAATAAAACTCTATTTTCATCCATTCTTCTTTTCTCCATACTTCTTGATCCATCCATCTAGCAAGTTTCAGAGTGGTTTGGTAGCATGATCTGTCTCTCCTTACAGAGAAATGGTTTTATTGGTGTTTAGAGGTCCTGCTATTTGTTTTAATGCAGCCATTAAAACTGGGTTAATTTTAAGTTACAAATTTCAGTTTTCTTCAGCCAGCTTCGTTATCCTGCCCTAAGACTTCATGTTTCAGCAGCTGCTCTTTGCTCTCAGTATCATTATTTGGTGTACCTACCTTTCAGAACAGGCTATGCACCATTTTCACAGCTTACCTGTAGGCTTTCAGATGGCTTGCCCAACATCTTGTAGTACCTTGGGGTAATTGTGGTTTCTCCTGTATCTTCAGTGGTGCTTTATATCAAAGTCTTGTAAAATACTAGTAATTCTTTGTAACTGTAGAGGCAGTTATAGTAGGCTAAAGACTCATGATCATCATCTCATGTGATTTGGTTTTCTAGAACTCTGTTGAAACTATGTTAATTCACACCATCTGCAGATCCATAGCAGAACTAGGATTCCAGATGGGCCAGTCTTCCTATTACATTTATCTTCCTGTGCTGATGCTGCTGAGCAGCTGTTTTCTGTTAGAGGAAATAATATTTTTCCTGGTTAGTGGTTTCTATGTGTCCTCCAGAAACAACTGCTTAGTTTCTTTAATCAGCCTGATCTTGAGTATTTTGCTGCATCCAGGCACCTCTTGCTTTGCCAAAACTGTAGCAAATTCTTAGTCTTTCCATTGCATGACAATGGATTATTTATCTGATGCATGTATCTTTTTGCTTCTAATTTAGCTTTCAAGAATTTCACCTCACCAAGCATGCAGGAGTTTATTACAATTATCTTTGTCATTACTTTAGATGAAATGGTTTGTTAGAGGACTAAGTGCTGTGTCCTCCCTTGCCTGGGTGGAAGGCAAACATGTCCCTTGCCTCTTGTGACAATCCTGGTGCACACATCTGTGATGTAGAGCTAATTCTTCCCATTGCCCTCAGTACACTTAATGGTCATTTCAGTGCTGTTGTTTTAGGCCCAGCCCCTTGGCTGCTGTGCTCTTTTGGCACATCTAATGATAAAGCTTTGGATGCAGTTTAGCTTTAAAACAGAGCTTAGCTCTGCAGAATTCTGTCCACCTCCCATGAATCATAGGAGACACAAATTCTAGCCCTTTGCCTATTTGTAGGCGCTGTCAGAGTTGTGCTCCTAAATCACGTGACTGGGGGATGTGTTGTTTTATAGGTGTTGGTGTTTGTGTGTTAGTGATTGTATGTGTTAGTTTACATGTTTATATAACTTAGAGGTAGATAGGTGTCTGCAGCTATTCTCCACATCCAAATTAAGTGGCCCATTTTAGTGTTACATGTCCTGCATGATTTTTCAGCTAATGATGAGAAAATACAAATTGGTACAGGTGGTACTGAGCAAGAGAGTTTTGGCTGCAGAAGTTTGGGAGCTACAAATCTGTTGCAGATTGTTTTTCATTAGATCATTAGTCTTGGCTTTGTGCCTCTCATATCCTCAAGACATGATCAGTTTTGAAGCATGTCTTCCCTTTTGCAGCCCATCTTGGCTTTTCTTGATATCTGGCTTTATCTATGCTTAGCTGTTACTAAAGGTGAAAGTTCTCCTAAGCCCTGTACAGGGTGGAAATCTCCTTGCAAAATCACTTCAGGACTTTCACTTCAGTCTCTGTGGCTTGGGAGAGCCTTCTGAGTTCAGCTTGCAGAGAAGATACAGCTGGGTTTCCTAGCTCCATAGTGGATAAATAGTGTGAGACTCAGGCAGATGTGTGATGTTCATGGTTTCACAGGATCTTCTGTCGATGAGCTAAATCTTAAATCCATCAACTTCAGTAAAAACTAGTTTGACCTGCAGAGAGTGTGGTACAGTACTGTCAAGTGTAGAGAGGGTGTATGTGTGATCTTTCTAAAAGACTCTTCTAGGCTTGATTTTTCTTGAACATTTTTGCATTCAGATGGTCCTTAACAATGTAAGGATTTTCAATAGTCTCCCAAGATCCATCAGTACACAAAGAAAACCAGCATCTAAATTAAATCAATGAATAAATGCAGGCAACCAAGACATTGCTTTTAACTTAATTGAGGGATTTTGGTTCATTTTTCATGAATGAATATGAAGCATGTCTTTGCATTTGACCCTTGATAATTGTAGGGTGAAGTTGGAAGAGGGTGTTTAGGTTGTAACTAGAGACACAGATAATGTTATGAACAGAATTACCTCATTCAGTTTGCTTCTTTGGCAGCCTTAAGTGTATGATTACTTATGTGATTAAAAAATACAACTGACACCAGGTTAATGTTAAACTTTATGCCAGACACTTAAAATTCTATTCTTGTGTTGTCTTAGCATGTGTGCTTAGCTTCCTATTGCAGTATTCCTTTGGTTATAGGATGTCTTCTCAATGGTGTGTCCTTTTGACATAATTCCTCAATCCACAGAGTCTAAAACATTTCCATTCTTTGTCTGGTCAGTCCAGTTAGCATGGAGAAATTAGTTCTCTAAAAACCAGAGAGGGAATGCTGCAGTGGTTTAAATGTAGTGAAATTTGGGTTTAATCACTTATGTCTTTATCAGATTGACTTGCAGAAGATGCCATTGGGAAAACTGAGCAAGCGACAGATCCAGAGTGCATACTCCATCCTGAATGAGGTTCAGCAGGTGAGCATGAAAGAGATCTTAAAGCAAAAAGGAAATTCACAAGTTGTTCTGGGCTCAGAGTGGGGTGAATGCTGATCTGTGCATGTAAAGATCTGTGCTTTCTCTCTGTCTCTCTCTGGAGAAGATGATGTGGATTCCAGGGGTAACCAGTTAGTTCTCTTCACTGTTGTACCAATGTGGGCAGTACTTGTGTCTCTCACATTTTTGTAGCACAAACTTTAGGCTGTGCAAAAGATAAGTGGCAGTTGAGCAAATGAAGCAGGTGCCTTGATCTAGTAGTGAGCTGGTATTTCCACTCCAGAGAAATGTGTCAAAGGATGAGAATAAAGGTTAAGTTGACACAGGAAAAGGTTGGGTTAGGTAACATTGCTGTATTTACACATTGTGATCTGAACCATTCCAGAATCTCTATATAGTATTGCCTGTACAGATTGCAAAAATGAACCAGCACAACCCATTTGTTTTTGTCATGGCCAAGCATAGATACAGGAAGTTCTTCAGTTGTAAAATAAACCAGAACCTTGGCAAGAATTTGCACCACTTACGTATCCCAAAGTCTTTATTTTGCCCTCCAGAAACATAATCCCCCTTGGATTTTTCTCATACTAGAAAATCTGTGTAATTCTGTGCAAATACTGTGACTTGCTACGTGCAAGACAATTAAATAGAATTGCTCTTTTTAGTCCTGTGAGAGTTTCAGCATGAGCACTATTTGTATTGCTGCTCCTGTGTTAGTCGTTAAGTACCTTGTGTGTTTCTATTGCTCTGGTGACTTAGCCTTACTCAGTAATTTTGTTTGGTTCTTGTTGCTTGTCTAGGCAGTTTCTGACAGTGGTTCAGAATCCCAGATTTTGGACCTCTCCAACCGCTTCTATACTCTGATTCCTCATGACTTTGGGATGAAGAAGCCACCTCTCCTAAATAACTTGGAATACATTCAGGTATTGACTGGAAACTATATGTTGTTTGTAGGCAACGGGTCTTGATGTCAGACATCTAACATAGAGAATATGTGAGGTTTTAACACTTAACCTCATAAAAGCATGGGGTTAAAGTAAGCGTCAACACCTCACAAACAAAAAGATACTCTGAAGGAAAACAAGTTTAACCTCGTTCGGTTTAATTTGTTTTCTTTCAGAATATCTTTTTGTTTGTTTATGCACATGTATCTGTGTAAATAATGATATGCTTAAGGTATTTGAAGATAGAGATGTTATGTATATATAATGTGTATACTTTAATATATTTGGGGGTGTATATATGTATATATTTAAAGACAGTGTTGTTGTGTTGTTAGATGGCACCACGTGGTCAGTGATTGTCATACACTTTATAATTTGGGGTATCCCAGACTTGTTCTGAATATGTCAAAGGCCTAAGTAACATAACATTACCTTTTTAAATTCTTTAGGCTAAAGTGCAGATGTTGGACAATTTGCTTGATATTGAGGTTGCTTACAGCCTTCTCAGAGGTGGAAATGAAGACGGCGATAAAGACCCAATTGACATCAACTATGAAAAACTTAAAACTGATATTAAGGTAAAGGAAATACAAGGCAACGAGTGGCTGTGAATATAAGCTGATGTCCTGTTAGTTTGGAGTAAAACAAATCACCAAAACTGTAACTGCACAGATGTATTGGCACTGAGATGGGTTAAGGAGATGCAGAAAGAGCTGAGCTGCTTTGACCTGGAGAAGACTCAAGGGATATCATATCAATATCTATGAATACCAGATGGGAGAAGGAAGGAAAGAAGACAGCAGCAAACTCTCCTCTGTGGTTTCCAGTAACAGGAGGCAATGGGCACAAATTGAAATACAGGAATTTGTGTTTAAACAAAAAGAAAAAGCTTTTATTGTTGATGTTTGTTTTGGGGGATTTTATTTATTTGTTTACTCTGATGGTGGTCAAACACTGGAAAAGGTTGCCCAGAGAGGCTATGGAGGTGTTGAAAAGCTTGACTGGACTCAGTCCTTGGCTGTCTCTTCTTTGAGTAGTGGAGTTGAAAATCATCTCAATCTCCAGCATTGTCACAGACATTCTGTGACTGTCTATATATCTGTGCATCCATCTTCTCTAGTTAGAAATGTATTTCCACCTAAATGGTAGAGGAGGCTTAAACTGGGCCCATTGCAAGCATAGGGTGGATGTTGTCATGTTATAAGAGGGCTGCTAGTTTGTATGCTAAGAAAATTTCTCATTTGCCTCTTTGCAGGTTGTTGACAAAGATTCAGAAGAAGCGAAGATTATCAAACAGTATGTGAAGAATACTCATGCGGCTACGCACAACGCATATGACCTCAAAGTCGTGGATGTAAGCTGGGCAGCGCTGAGGTTTAACTTTGGGAAGATGGACTCTTCTCTGTTGACTTACTTATTTGCAATTGCCCTATATTTTTGAGTAGCTTACCCAGTTTTCTCTGGGATGATTTGATGGAACATTTCTTTTAATTAGAATAGCAAAAGTTTAGGCAGAGATGAATCTAAGCTTAATGAGGTGTTTTTGCTTTTGTGTTTTTATTGTAATTTAATGTGCCTCAAAAGGGAGGTGGAGGAGTAATCATCTGAAATTGAGCCTTAGTTCACTGAGTGATTTTTTCAGAAGAACAGAGCCTCATGAAAATGCAGAAGAAAAGGTGGAGAAGTAATCAATAACAAGTACTGCTTGATTGCCGCTACCTCTTTTTTGCTGTCATGACACAGCAAATTACAAATACTAAAACCCCTCCAGATCAATTTTCCCAGCAGTTTTTTTTTTTCTCCCCTCTGATGAGTTGCATGAAGGTAGTGGTTCATTTGCCTTATTGTTCTTTTCCTCCTCTCCTCTGAAGATCTTCAGGATTGAGCGTGAGGGAGAGAGCCAGCGTTACAAGCCGTTCAAGCAGCTCCACAACCGCCAGCTGCTGTGGCACGGCTCCCGCACCACCAACTTCGCCGGGATCCTCTCGCAGGGCCTGCGGATAGCTCCTCCCGAAGCTCCTGTGGTAGGTTAAACAGCTCCTCTGGCTGCCTACATCCCTGTGCCCAGAGATAGTCACAGTCGGGAGTGACCTAAATAAGGGAATTTCTGTTTGGGGAAGGCCCTGTGTTACGTGTCAGCGTTCAGACAACATCGTATCCCCCTAGTGGGTTGCTCACTGGTGTCCACAAGAGCTTGAGTTGCAGCTTTGCTCTCCTGGGAGCCCAGCCAGGTGGATTCAATGCTGCCTTTGTGTTATTGCCCCAATTTTATTTCTTTATTTATTTATTTCCTGCTTGCAGACTGGCTACATGTTCGGGAAGGGCATCTATTTTGCAGACATGGTATCCAAGAGTGCTAACTACTGTCACACATCTCAAGCTGATCCCATAGGTTTAGTACTACTGGGAGAAGTTGCCCTTGGAAATATGTAAGTAACTTACAAAGAGTATTTGCCAAATGTGTTTAATACATCTTCATAGAAGGTGATGCTAAAACTGTAAGCTATCTCTTCAGTGTGAAGAACGAGCACATGGTTTTTCTTCAGAAACAAGATTTGTTTTTTCTTAAAATAAGAGCTATTTCATGGGGAAAAAAAATCATTCTTGCAGGTCTAGCTGAATTTTGTACAAAATGCCAACATCATTAAAATTAGTAAGCAAGACAAACTAGGAAGGCTGTTGAGTTCCAGAAGACTAGAATCTAGATTAACTTTGTATTAACTAACCATAAAACAAAGGCTGAAAAAATTGTGAATTTTTTTTTCACCAAGATTGTTTAAGACAAATGTAAAGTGCTATTGTGTGTTCTTTATGCTGTCCAGGTACGAGCTCAAGAATGCTTCCCACATCACAAAATTGCCCAAGGGAAAACACAGTGTCAAAGGTAAGCATTAGTATTTGTCATTGGTAATCTGTAATTGATGGCTTATGTGGTTGTGGTGCTCCACTTAGCAAAGAGAACTGTAGTCACTTCTTAGCTGTACTTCAAGAAGTTGCATAATGTTGCCCTTTAGTTGCATCAGGATATGTGTGAGTGGTGCTTTAAGATGGAAGTTAATGCACTTGGGGTGTTAAGACTGAAGGTACCTGCAGTTCAGGAGGAAAGTTTCATTTGCTGATACACAGGAGAAAATATAAAGTGCATTCTCCAGCTTCTGACTCGCTTTCATCGTAACAATACTGTGTATTTTAGAAGAAAGGTGAATAGATCAGAAGAATAATTGTTTAGCTTTCAAAGTGGCTTAGAAGCCTGGACAGAAGGGAGAAGCTAAGAATAAAAGTTCAGATGGAAAAACTGCTCTCATTGCACTTCTATCTGCAAAAAGTATCAGTATATTGCACTTAAAATGAAGATGAGAGAAAAGACTTGCCACTCTAATTCAAGTGAAAGAAATGGTAATCATGACTGTCTTCTGTACCAAGATGGGAGAGTGAAGAACAGTAACTTCAGTAATGAGTGGCTTTTCTTAAACTATTCATTTTGAGAGGCTTGAAAAATTGGTTGCCTAAAATAGAATAAAATGTGATTTAGCACCTTTTTCAGTGCATACTACTCATGTTCTTATGGATGTCAAATCAGATTTATATTGAAAATTTTAATGAGAATAAGAATTTGTTTGTTATACTTGTCTGAAAGTGCTGCAGTGTGCATGTTTTCATTAATGGACCGCTAGGATATTATAGCTACAAATCTCTTCTGGTTTAGCTTTGATCATACAGATTAGACAATTGACAATTAGCAGTTAAAAGTCTGAAATTCTCACTTTTAATGCAGCAGAGTACAACTGCCATAAATATGGTGATGCTGAATTGAATAAACAGACTGTATTCTTTGTGTTCTTTTGAAGATACTTTTACACTTGATTTGAAAGTATATGTGAAGTAGTATTTGGCTGGCTGGGTCATTTTGTTTATGTGCAAAGTCTGTGTTTGCCTTCTAGATTTGTAACTAATGTTTTTTTCCCTTTCTAGGCTTGGGCAAAACGGCACCTGATCCCACAGCCACTACCACCCTTGGTGGTGTAGAGGTTCCCCTAGGGAATGGGATCTCCACAGGAATTAATGATACCTGTCTTCTGTATAATGAGTATCCTTTGCTGTTATGTTGGCTGCACACGGTGTTGGAGTGTTGCTGCATTTGCAGGACCTCGCTGAGGCCAGTCAGGAGTTTTGCCTCACTGTGTTTTGGTTTTTTTAGGTCTGCTTTGGAGAGTGTTTGCAGACAATCTCTTCTGCAAGGGGGATGACTTTACAGTTGTTGCACCTGAATTGCCATTCTGCAGAAATAGGAAACAATACACGTACCAATAGCTGTTCCCCGACAGGACTCCATACCAAAGTTATTGGAGTGGTCAGGCAACACTGTGCTGTAGTGTCTTGCCCTGAGATGTGCCAGGACAGGGGGAGGGGAATGCAGCCTTTGGTTTCCCATCACTCCAGTCTGGTTTCTTCCTTATGGTGCTGTGGCAGGCCAGCTTGGCGAGGAAGAGGTGGGGAGCCAGCTCTGTGCTCTTGTGCTCTCTCAACATATCTTTTGTGTTCCCCAGATCTCTGCAAGTGTTGAGGTGAGCCTCAAATGCCCATCAGAGATGTAGCCATTAAGTCTCTTTCTAGGCAGAAGTGCCTCCAAATGCATTAGTGCTTTAAATTCACAAGAGGTCATAAGAATACATATAAGTGATGTCTAAGGTCCCAGCTCACTCTCTTCACTGCCAGTGAAGCAGGTAACCCAATAATGCAATCTCTGGGTTTGTAGAAACTGCCTTTGGTCTTGGTGAGCTGTTTTCCTCCTACAAGCAGTCTTGGCAACACAACTCGTAGCAATACTGGTTTTATCTTGAATTTTCTTAAGTACCGCATCTGTTAGTTGATAAACTATAATGCAGTTAATATTAGCTAGTTGAGGTAACATGATGTGTATTTATTTTGTTTTACACTTTGGGATTAGAGGTGAGTTTGGGATTAGAGGTAAATTTGAGGGGTAAAGCATTGAAAAATAAACAGGTGAGCTGTGACTCTCTCTGAAAAAATAAGAATGTGCAAACACTGGCAATCATTGTAAAGCTCTTCTCTGTGATTCCAGTTTGGGCTTTTTAGTGGGAAATTAAGAGGGCATTAATGAGTTTGTGCTGGAAGGTAGCAATAGAACTGCAATTATAATTGTAAATGCCAGGTCTGAAACTGCAGCTCTCATCTAGGCTACATGACTCGTCTGCTTAGATAGCAAGAGAGATGTGTTTTACTCTTGATGAAAAATAGTTTTCAGGAGCTACAGCCCCGTATCTAAGTCAGTTCACCTGCCTGTCACTCAGGATTCCTGCTACACAATTCTCCACATGACTTAATTGCTTGTTCCTAACTATTGTATAAAACATTTTCAGATTCAAGGAAAAGTCAGATTTAAAGTTTTGCGGTTTGAGCTCTTAGAACTGATTAATCACACAGGTATCTGTATGGTAACGTAAGTTCAATGGTGAAGTTTACTGTGTTTTGAAGGTTTTCTTTGTTATTAATATCGACTACTGTAATTATTCCTTAACATTCTTCCCAGATATATTGTGTATGATGTTGCTCAGGTAAATCTGAAGTACCTGTTGAAACTGAAATTCAACTATAAGACATCACTCTGGTGAACAGTATTTAGAAGCCCTGTTAGAGTTATACTGTAGTTACACTATAGCGTTGACTTCTGACATGCTTATGCTTTGACTTCTCTTACCAAGATATCAAGAGCTAAACTGCAGAAGAGATTACTAAATCCTATTTAGTACAACACTTAGTGAAAGTTTTACATAAGTGTGGCAATACATGGACCTGAATTCTGATGAGAACGAGTACCTGATTTTGTTTTATACCACGTTTTTCTGGTGCTTTAAGTGTTTCTTTTAATTGACCAAACTGACAAAATAGAAAACAAGAAATTATGCCGGTGTTCTTAGCCAAACAGAGCTGGGCAAGAGCAGGAGAAGGAACTTGAGCATGTTTGTGATACTTGCTCTCTTAAGGTTCCCCCTTCTTTAAGATACTCTTTTTCAGTTTTCATTTGAATAAACGATAAATGTGCATTTATTTTGAGGTAAAAAAAATAAAAGCTAATTTCATACTAACAGCTTTATGTTTCGAAACTTCCAGATTGTTTTGGGTTTGAGTCATAATTTAAATGTATGTGGTAGAATGTTCTTAAACATGGTATCTCTCTCAAAGATCGAACGCAAGTATTGAAATCTGTAGTCGTGTTTCAGGAAGTCATGGTGAAATGAAAATTTGGACCTTCCACTGAGACTTCATCTGTCAACAGTTGGTATGGTAAACATGGAAAATGAGCTTGTGGCTGTTTGAATTTAGTATTAGCCCCAATAAACCTCCTTTAAATACCTACCTTCAACATGATGTAAGTTGGTTGTTGTAGACTCATGTCCTAACAAAGCTGTAAGTTGAGTTTGGGCTCAAGCATCATTCATCAAGACCTGGAGCTGTTCTGTTGCTATGCAGTCAGTGGTCTTGAAATCCCTGTCTCAAAACATTAATACAGACTGATAATTTCAATGTTTCATGATGTTTGTTGCTTCTCACTTTCAGTTAGTCATTGAGCAATATGGGAGCACTTAACCGTAGAGCAACATCAAATCTTTGTCTTCAAAAATTACTGGTTTCCTTGAGGCATTAGGGAACGTGATGGCTAATTTCCAAGAAGGGGATAGTTCAAGCTCATTCTGGTGGTGGTGTCTTCAGTCTTAAGTAACCTGTGTGGAAGCAGCAGATCTATTTCCTAAAACATTGTTATGTCCCAGGGCCTTTTGCAAAAGAAGTTCAAAGCCAAAGTGGTTGCTAATGATGCAGGTCTTTCCAGGACCCCTGAAGGAGAGGAAGATGAAGCATGATAGATGGAAAATAAAGCTGCTGTCAGGGAGAGAAGGAAATGTGGAAGGACTGGGTAAGTTGTATGGCTTGAGGACAGCTCAAGAGAAAAAATTGATTGAGGTTGATGATAATGGATTTTGAGAGGAAGTGATGAGAGGAGCCTGTCTTCTGGCTCTTCAGTAGCTTAACCAGTGGCTAATGGTTGTTTTGCTTCCAGAAAAACCTTTTTGGTCAGTCACTTAAGTATGATGTTGTCAGTCTCTGAAAGACAACGTGAGAACTTGTTCAGTCTAGTTATGAAGTACATAATTATTTTTCCCCCTCAAAAAAAGCAGTTTACCGTTCAGTTTGGGACCAGGAATTGACGGCAGCTGCTTTTGATCCTCCCTCTGTCACCTCTGTACTAGGTTTTTGCTCTTGCCCAAGCAGCACAAGGAGTGCTTCATGCTGTGTACGTAGTGCTCAGTTATAATTGCAGCACAAGCCAGTATATCCCAAGCTGTCCCTAACCTTGCATATATGACAGGAAAAGGTACAGGACTTTCTGAAGAGGCAGCAAGTGCCCTTTCAGGATGGTAGGAGAGCCCTGGTGTGACTGTCCTGCAGTGAAATCTGATGTGAATTCAGGTGCTGCTTCTGCTGCCAGCTTGTCCGCCTGTGGAGCAGCTCCCCTCTCCGGGAAGCAGGCACTGGTGCCACCGGACCCAGTGGAGGGACAGCCTCTCCCCAGGGCCAGGCTGGGAAGAGCAGTACAGTGACATCCACTGAAGGCATTGCTTTGGGAGTACGTGCACAGAGCAGAGCTGGATGAATAGGTAGTCCCATTTCTGTCAAAAGCACTTGAAAGGAACGAGTTGTCAAGACGTGAAGTCCCATGATATCCTCTGTTTTTTTCAGGGAAGGCATGTTGAGGACTGGCTTCTGATCTAAATGTTAAACTGCCAAAAGCAGCAATTTATAAATATTTAACCATTTTATCTTTATTTAGCGTGGCTGCAGACTCTGTTGTACAAACATTAAGATAGTCCATGCAGTTAATTGATGGAAGCCACTCTAGGCTTACTGACTGGCAGTCCGTAAATTCTTTGTGACTTCCTTGAGTTCATGCAAGAAATAAGTAGCTGAGAAAAAACAAAAGAGTACAAGTTGCCCAACCTGGTACTTTAGCCATTAAACAATGACATTCTGCCCCTGTTCCCCTTCAGTTTCTTACCAGAGGGAAGGTGGGGGAAACCCCCAAACAAGTAATTTGTGTATGAAAAAGACTTTTGGACACATGAAACTTTCTCAGTGCCATAAATAATTGTACTCCTGTTCTTAAATGAGGCCTGCAGTGTTTGTAACTACTGAGGCCTCTGCTTCAGCTTGCTTTCTGGAAGCCTGTTACAGACCTCACTCTGTGAATTCTGGGAACATAATGACATAATTGTCTGCTGAAGTGTTATTGTAGCCAATTTATATCCCACTTAGTGTTTTGCCTGAATTGCTTTTACATATGTGTTGAGGCCCCTAACAGTCCATTATGCTCACGCTCCTGTTATGCCCATAAAAATAGTTTCCACTGTTGTGGAGTACGTGCATCTGAACAAAAGCTTGTGTGTGCTTTGACTTTCAAATTAATGCCGGGGTGCTCCTCCAGAAATGGTCATTTTGGAGATCAAGTGACCCCTGTGAGAAGAAATGCAGCTGTAGGTTCCAGTCAAGATGAGTTGCTGTGATGATTTTCATTTGTTCTGGTGTGAAGGTAGCATGTGGGCCTGTGAGCATTGCAGGTTGCTTCCACAGAAAGTGAGATACAAAGGGACGGGCAAGCATGAGGAACGAATGACTTCTCAACAGCTCAAAGGGGAAACTATGCTTCCCTTGCCCTCTCATTACAAAGTCTAATTTCATAATGTGATTAATGCAGCAGGACTCAGACTTCACAAGAAGGTGCCTCAGTGACTAAAGAGCACATTCTTCTGCCATCTCTCTGTGCTTTTCTTCCTACTGTCAGGGCCTGCCTAGAGGGGACAAGCAGATGACAGCCTGGCTGTTTCCTGTCCCCTGGACTCAGTACTACCTGCTCTGTGCTGACATGACTATAAATGCATTGGTCAGTAGGTGGTGTAACCCATGTCTTAATGAGGAGAAAAGGGAGTGTGGAAGTGTTCTCTGCAGCATTTTGGCACACACCATTAGGAGCAGTTGCCTAACGTGACCCTGGTGAGCGAATGGCAGCAGTGCAGCCAGTTTAGAGACCTCCCTCCAGCCATACCGAGCAGGTGAGTCAGCAGCACCTAATGGCAGGTTGTTGGCAGTGAGCTCGGATGTTTTCAGTCACCCTGCCTGTCTGTCAGGAGAGTTGTGTCATTTCCATGTCACCTAAGTGCAAACTGCAAATTTGCCAGAATGGCAAAAGGATGCACTGAAAACATTGTGTATTCGTGTGCATACTGACAAATGGCCCTGGCTGGGGCTTTGTCAAACAGGGTCGCGTTTGTGTGACTTGGAAACGGCGAGCACAGGACAAACGAAAAACAAGAACAGAGATACTGCAGCATTCATTAAAGGCCAAGCTGTAAAAGGTCCTTTATCCTGGAATTGTAGTACAGTGTTGATTGTTACTCTTTCAACACAGTGAATGGTAATGGCTTCTGTTAAATATTTTCCAAATGCAGCTGTTGGAATGAAATGAAAGAATAATCATCATCGTGCTGTTGGGAGCTGAATTCTGCCTTCCCACCTGTTAATTTGTGAGATGATTGGCAGGAGGTGTTTGGGGAGGGGGCAAATCTCTTACCTTTTTCATCTAGTTTTATCGCAGTCTACAAAGACTCCCTGAAAGGCACTAAGTTTTTTTGATTCCTTTTTCCTCTTTCCTTTCCCTTGTAGAAATTCACGCTCTTGAGGACTGTTGCAAAATGTGATTGTGTTGTAGAACACTTTTCATCCCTCCCCTGCAAAGCCCTTGCTCAGGGAAAGCTGTAGCATCAGGGTAGCTCTGGGCAATGCTGCTTTCAGCACAGCCAGACCTGATGATAAGGTTTACAAAGCACAGTGGTAAAAACCTTGCTGGTCATCAGTGTCTTCTGTCAGCTGTGGAAGTCTCAATGTCGCTAGTCTTAGCTGAGCATTAACACACAGCCCTTGGAACAAGGGGAGCACAGCTGAAATACAGAGAAATATTAGTGCCATTAACACATTGTTTAACTGAGCCTGGAAGGTCTGGTCCATGTCAGGCCTTTTGGGTGGTGGAGGTGTTTTATTAAAAGGGGGAAATTGTTTAATGGGTTTAATGGTGGGGGGGAAGTTTTGAAATAGCACAGATAGCACAGGTTACTATTGAGTTGTGTTTTGTTACTAGTTTCTTTAGTTTCATGCTTACAGTGCTTTGCATCTGTCTGCTATAGCAGCTTTCTTTGGAGCTGTGCAGTATGGAAAGCTCTGCCTAAAGTGTCTTAGGCCCTTTGGGGGCTAAGGGAAGGAAAGGCTGTTTAAACAACCTTTCAAAATGACCTGAAAAAGGGGCTGGAAATGCAAGCTAGGCTTTGGTTTTTTTATTTTTTTCCTTTTTTTTAGCTCTGCTACAATGTACATAGAAAGCCCTGGGGGGAATTTCTAAAGCATTTTACTCAGTTTGTTTCTTCACTTAGAAACTGGCTTTTTTCCCCTTGAGCACAAGGGCAGCATTGATTATATTTATTTAAAATTCTTTAATAGTATGCCCTATATCCTGCCCCTCTCAACCTGTGAGAGTGCCTAGTCACTGGAGTTCATTAGCAAATTAAGAACACAAATTAAACAGTATTCCATGTCCCAAGATGCACATTTTCTGTATTTTCTATCTAGTTTCACCTAGGTGCTTTTAAAGAGTTGCAAACAAACAGGCACAGCATCCATTTTGCATTACACCAACTGTGCTCTTGGCAATATGTTTAAGATGTGACACAGACATAGCCTTGACTAAGATACACTGTTTATTTATTCTGAAGCTCAATTGGCATTTTCATATTTATTTATATTTATAAAAAAGGAATTTTGGTTGGTATAAGTAGCAGTAGATACTGTTATTGAAGTATACCCATGTAAAGAGTCTGGTCCATGAGCAATTAAGGTGCTTGTGGTTCATGATGGTATCTCCATGCTTTTATTTCTTGATGCAGAAGCTTTCAAATTTACTGTGGTGCAAAGATCTTAGAAAACTGCACAAAACCCCACCACTGCTGCTGCTTGAAGAAAGCTTTCAGGGGTGAGATGGTAGAAAGCAGGCCAAGACAAGGAGCTTGTTAGGCAACAACCACCCACTGTCAGGGGTTTGTTGGCTTTCCCTGGCACTGGGTGAGAGCAAGTGAGACCTTGACCTTCAGGCCTTGGGCTCGGCAAGTATTTCAGCCACCTCTCGGGAGGAGTGCCATGGACTGTGACAGCAGGGCCAGGGCTGGCTCTGCTGGAATTGTTGTGATCCCTTACTTCTGGAGCCTCACCTTTGCAGTCGTTTATGAAAAGCGAAGACAAGGAAAATAGGCACAGTTTAGCAAAAAGCTGTTATTTAATGAAGGAGGGTGGCTAAAACACAGGGACTGTTCAAAGACATGAAAGCAGAGACAAGTAAAACAGGCACAGTTTATCAAAAAGTTATTACTCAGTGAAGGATATAATATAATGGGATTGTTTAAAGATTCAAAGCTAGCACAGTGACTTTGGGGTGACCCTTTGTGACAGCCAACGCCTCCCACCCCCTTTCCCCTACCCCAAACTGCCAGTTGCCCATTCCCCCTCTTAGTAAGGACAGAAAACTTGGAGCAAGTCCAGAGGAGGGCCAGGGAACTCGTAAGAGGACTGGAGCACCTACTCTATAATGACAGGCTGAGAAAGTTGGGGTTCTTCAGGCCTGGAGAAGGTGGTGTGCAGACCTCGTAGCAACCTTCCATTATCTGAAGGGGAGCTCTAAGGAAGCCAGAGAGGGACTCTGTCAGGAACTGTAGTAATGATAGGACAACGAGCAATGGGTACAAACTGAAAGAGGGGAAAATTAGGTTAGGCATTAGGAAGAAAGACTTTACTGGGAGAGTGGTGAGACAGTGGCACAGGTTGCCCAGAGCAGCTGTGGCTAGCGCAGGCCTGGAGGTGTTCAAAGCCAGGCTCGATGGGGCTCTGAACAAGCTGCCCTAATGGAAGGTCTCCGTGTCCCTGCCCCTGGCAGGGGATTGGAACTAGACGGTCCGTAACGCCCACCCCCACTCCCTAACGCTGGCAGTGTGGTCCCGCCAGGCTCCCCGCAAGGAGCGCTCGGTTGGTTCCCGTGCCGGCGCCGCTCCCTTCCCTCCTTCCAGCCCGGCTCCCGCCCAGCCCGGCTCCCGCCGCCTGTCCCCTCACGGCCCCCGCGCCGAGGCCCCGCCCGCGCGCGCGCCCGCCGCGCGCCCGGCCCCGTCTCCTCCCCCAGAATGCCCCGCGCCAGGCAGCCTTTGAAAAAGCGGCGCGGCTCGTTCAAGATGGCGGAGCTGGATCAGCTGCCTGACGAGAGTGAGTAGGGACCGGTGCCCCCGCTCCCGCCGCCCCCTCGTCCCGGCGGGACACGCGCGCCGCGCCCCGCCGCCCGCCCGCCTCCCCGCCTCGCTCCCTCCCTCCCGCCGCGGGCGCTGCGCGGGGCCGGTGCCCGAGCCTCCTCCCTGGCAACCGGGCCGGCCCGGCCCCCCCCACCCCCCGCCGCCGCCGCCCCTCCCGGGCGAGGCCCCGGCCCGAGCGGCGGGCGGGGAGCTCCGTCCCGACCGTGCGACCCCCGCTGCCCTCGGGGGTGCCGGGGCTGGGCCCCCCGCCCCACCCGGGCGGCACCTGCCGGGCGGGCGGGGCGGGAAGCGGGAGCCGGGCGGGGCGCAGTGACAGCCCGCCCTGCCCGCGGGGGTCGGGGCAGCGCGGGGGGAAGGAGCGTCCTGGCCCGGGGAAGGGTGAGCTGCCCGGCGCTCCGGACCTGGCTGTCGCCCACGGGGGCAAGGAGGGCTCGTGTATGCATAGCCCGTACTGTGCACGGTGCGAGCAGCTCCGCAGGGCTGGGGGTCAGGGTGTGCACATACTGTGTCTAGGGGGCACTGATATACGCGCAGGGAAGAGCTCAGAGACCCTGTGTTGTGTGTCAGCAGCAGAAACCTGGCGGTACAGGAAAGCAGTATGTAAACATGTTTTCATGCATGTAGATCTGTATGTTTGCACCTCGAGTGCTGTATCCAGTTCTGGGCCCCTCACTGCTAGAAGAACATTGAGGTGCTGGAGCGTGTCCAGAAAAGGGCAGTGGAGCTGGTGAAGGGACTGGAGCATGAGTCTTTTAAAGAGCAGCTGACGGAGCTTGGGGTGTTTTGCCTGGAGAAGAGGAGGCTCAGGAGTGACCTTACCACACTCTACAACTCCCTGAAAGGAGGGTGTAGCTAGGTGGGGATTGGCCTCTTCTGCCAGGCAACAAACAAGAGGGCATAATCTCAAGCTTCAACAGGGGAAGTTTAGATTGAATGTTAGGAAGAATTTCTTCACTGAAAGGGTGATTGGACATTGGAATGGAGTGCCCAGGGAGGTGGTGGAGTCACCATCCCTGCAGGTGTTTAAGGAAAGACTGGATGTGGCACTCAGTACCATGGTCTAGTTCACTTGATAGTGTTTGGTCAAAGGTTGGACTTGATGGTTTCAGAGGTCTTTTTGAACCTCAGGAATTTTGTCATCTCCATAGGGTTTGTGTGGATGTTGTTTTCAATGAGCTCAAGGATTAGATAATGTAGATAAAAACCAGATATATATTGCTGTATATGTGGATTCATGCACAAAGTATTTGAGTATTGTAGAAGAGGAAATTATTCAATGTAAAATATGTGTAGATGCCATCTTGATACGTCCTCTTACAAACTGCCAAGCTAAAACTAGGGCATTTACTAGCTTCAATAGATGTGCACATAACGGGGTAGACATCTTTTGGTGACACTGTTTCGTTCAGCACCATGCAAGTTCATCAAGATACCAACTCTTTCCATATCCAAAGATTCTTAGAGGGAGGTGAGTCCAGGTGGAAATCTTGCTTCTGAGTACTCAGTGTGGGTCTCTACAGCTCCAACAACTGTCAGGAGCCAAACTGGTTAATGTGTCCACTTGGCCGGTGTCATTGTGTTAACTGAACAGATTTATGGAGGATCGTCATAAATTATGGATAGAGCTGACACTCTCAACTTGGTGCAGCTCAGTCATGGATGCTGTGCTGCATTTAGAGACTGATTAATACGAGTCATGGACCAATTGACATGAGTGTAATTAATAATTAGCTGTGGTTTATTGCTTGTTAAAGGAACTTTCCCTGTTCCCTAGAATGGACAATGCTTAAGTCACTGTTCTTGTACTTGCCTTGCCCATTTTCCAGAGAAAGCACTGTGTGTTTCAAGGAGGTAATGTGAAGTATGAAAAATAACTTTTTCTTCTCTGTCACCTTTATATTGCCTGCAGTGACATCAGGAAGATATGACAGGTCTGTCGCTTGACCTGCAGCAGATAGTGTAGTAGAGAGTGTGACTCAGTTTCCCTTAGGATTGGGCTGTGCTGGAGACCCTTGCCAGCAGTGTCAGTGTTACGGTCTCTGCTTGGCAGGTGAAGCTCACAGTGTGGTTATTTGTGAAAGCAATAAGCTGACCTTGACCTTAAGGTTTGTATTTACTTAAATTGGTGCAGGTAGGGGGTGTTTTTTACAGATTGGGAGCTTTATGTTTTCTGTAGCATTGCTGAAATGCTAGAACTGTGAAAGTTTCAATGAGTGTTTGCCTTGTGTTTCCATTCCTATTCTATCCAGTTTTGGTGATCTGGATGTTCTCAGATTGCACTAATTATTGCCACACATAGTTCGTTCATTTCCAGTCCTATACTTGGAAAGAAGATGTGAACTCAGTGTTAACTGATTTAACACTGACTTCATGCAGCTCTCAGTCTACAGCTTAATATATAAAAGGTAATAGCAGTAAGCACTGCAAAATTGGTTTTGGAATATTTCTTATGGTATAAAAATAAGTTCCTAAAAAAGTTGGAATAATTCATGATTAAGAGGCTTTGAGATTTATGTATCACCTCTGTGAATTTTCTCCATCATAGTTTATAATAAAGTAGTAGACCATAACTAAGTTTTCACATAAAAAGAATTACAGGTAAACACAGCATACATGATGACAAGAAAACTGACATTTTGCTGTATGGTGAGAACCACACAGTTTTACTTTCAAATTAGATGTCTGATGAAGTGGAATTTGTCCCAGAGTATTCTAATAGTACCTACTTGACCTCTGGCAGGTTCTGTAATGCAGCTGGGCGGTGACTATTCCTTAACCCAGGAGTGAGGTGATTGTAATGCACATGGTTGTCTCTCGTGATATGTACTTGTTTTATCTGCTGAAGTTACTGTTGTTCTGTTCTTTTCTAAAGCTGGTATTCTGTCCATATAAAAGGACGTAAGAGGTTCATACTGACAGCCTGAACTGGTGCATAAGTTTACATGCATTTCCTGTAGTTTGAGGCCTTTCCTGCGCTGCCAGTGGAGAGGGATACAGTAATCTGGGATGCAGCTGAAGAAAGAAAAAATCTGTGGCCAATCTTCCAGCTGAAAAAGTCCAGAATATTAAAGGTCCCAATTGCGGAAGTACTTAAAATATTAATAATTTCATTTATATTTTGAAGACAAAAAAATTGTTTCTGCAGACTGTTGGGTTGGTGCCCAATGAGTGACTAATTTTAGTCAATGCCTTTTTTTCCCTCTTCTTATCTCCTGGTAACTTTGCAGTGGAGGTAAATGGTGGGCAGCCTTACTGCTGCAGACCAGATGGCTTTTTCTCTGTGTCTCAGAAGAGGGAAACAGTGGATTGTATTGGAGCATACATAATGCTGCCCTGTCTCTTGCTACTGGTAATAGCAGTCTGATTTGTGGGCTGTGGTTCTAAAGCTCATGCAGTGAAGCTGAGGGGAGGCTCTGATGTGAAATGAACTTTCTGCCGAGATGAGGCTCTGCTAAAACAGGCAGCACGTGCAGATGTGACTAAAGATTGTTCTGGTCCCGGTGGAGGCAGAGTTCTGCAGAGAACAGCACAGGCAAAGCCGTGTCTTGGTGCATCCTTCAGCACAAGGCGGTCTGAGGGAGGAGGATGCTGGAACCTGCTCTGTAAGAGGGAGAGTGAGATGCCATTTCTGACAGGAGGGTGCTTGGGTAATTCAGTGATCACGGGCATGAGGCTGCTGCCAGCAGCAAAGCCCTGGAGTGTGGTGTTCCTGCACTCTGTGTAGCCAAACACCAACAAGTGGCAGGTGGATTGGAGAAGGAAGGCAGACTGTACAGGCGATGGGTGTCAGGGTTCAACTTTTACAGTATCAATTCTGAAATCAGTATTTTGCCAAATACCATGTATTGGTAGACATGTTGGTACCATTCACATGGGCTTGTGCTTTAGGGAAGGAGGATAAGGATCTTTCTGCATGGGCTTTTATCAAATGGAGGGAGGCTGCAGCATAAGGACAGCACTTCAAGCAGAAATGGTTGTCTGCCCCCAGCACAACCTTTTGCTGTGGTTCATGGGTGCTCTGCTCTGCTCTGCTGCTTTCTTAGATAGCTGCAGGAGGATGTGGCACACCTCTTGTCACTTCCGTTTTCCAGCCCTAAGGGGCTGTGAGCCCAGCACTGCTGTGCTCTGGATGTCTGAGGCAAAAAGTCAGAAGAACTGTGTGAAATTGCAGTACCTGGGAGAAGGCTCAGCGTTAGTTTTGTGGCTGCTATACAGTACTGACAACTAATAATTTTTGGAGTTATTTGTGCTGCCTACCTTTAAAATTGTATGTTACCATGGTATCAGCGTATTGTCCGTTATGAGAACACAGTTTCAGAAAGAAGGCTTTGGTGTTGTGGTTATTGTCTACGAAAGTCCTGTAGAAAAAATCACGTGGCTGGAAGAACTACTTCCATCCAGTAGTTAAATTAGGATTTGCAAATACACATATGTCAGTTTATTAGTGGGCTCAGAACAGGAGGGAAATACTGACTCATGCTTGAAATTAGAAGTTAGTATTTGTTTGTTTATTTGTTTATTTGTTTATTTGTTTATTTGTTTGTTTATTTGTTTATTTATTTACCTCTTCAATGAGCCCAGAATTTGGGGGAAGCTTTAAAAACTCCCCAAAGCCACTTTTCACTCTGATGTGTGTTTTTCACTTTCAGAGTTTTCCTGAATAAGCTTTCCTTGCAGTGGCCAGTTGTTTGAGATACTTCCTCTGCTGAAACAACTTGTGCCGTGCTTGTGTAGATGAATGATCTCTTGGAGGATTAATGACTCAGTCTATAATAAAAGCTCATGTTTTTCCCTTCTTCTCTGTGAGTTTCTTCTGTCACACCATTTTTAGCGCCAGCAATGTAGATTAATTACATAGGTTTTTGAGTAGTCATGCAAGCAATGTTAAAATAACTGCTTACCTGTGCAATTTTAGACAAAATAGTGTAATGATCTGGAGAGGAAAGGTTTTACATCATGCAGTTGCTGATCTGCATCCTAGAATTTTCTATATTGATTTAGATATGCCCCTTTGTGCCCACACATTAGTGAAATCAGTAGCTATAGAACATCCCTGTGGTTGCTTGTAACGTTTATTTTCAAAATTGTTAGCTGTTATAAATTCATTATTAAACTGAAACCACTTTCACAAACATAATATGCTTGTGCATTCCTGTTTAGATTTTCAGATCAGCAGTGAGAAGCCGCATTTAAACTGCTTTTCTTAGTACTGAGAATGTACATCAGGGCATCCACAGCTGCCCGTATTTAACTGTGGTCAAACTCCTCCTCTTTTGTTCAGTTACAGTGTTTTCAAATGAGGGGAGGCAGTAGGTGCTTGGTTTTAAACTTAAATCTGTCTTTTATTTTTAAAAAGGGTGAAAGCTTCTGCACTTTTGTCCCGTGCCTCAAAGCGTATCTCCACATTAGAAATACTATTTGGAGGGTTCATATGACTTCTAGAGCAGATAGAGGAAGTTTTTTTTAAGTTTTCTTCATTGCAATGCTCTGTATGTCCTCCCTTGAGCTGGGATCAGGAGGCTGGGGCTAGGGGAAGAATTCCTGGTGAGTGTGTGCTCAGAGGGAGCAGGAGCTCAGGACTGGAGGAGCTGTCCGTCTGCAGAGACCTGCACTGGCCACTGCAGCCCATGGATTTCTAAGCCAGCCAAGCATGAAAACATCAGGGCCCTCATCGTGCCAGCCTTGGCAGACCTGGGGTGATTTTAACCTTCATGGCTTTTTATCAATTTGGTTTTATGTGGACTTCCTGAAAAT
The DNA here is from genome assembly GCA_024500445.1 of Entomyzon cyanotis. NCBI lineage: Eukaryota > Metazoa > Chordata > Aves > Passeriformes > Meliphagidae > Entomyzon > Entomyzon cyanotis. The sequence continues at coordinate 21,546,998 of JAKEPQ010001015.1, read as the reverse complement.
CATTTCTTGCAAGTGTTACAAAACACATAAATACACTTATTCCAGACTCTTAGTTACTGATGAGCTTCCTGTTATGATACTATTTAATACCTCATAATCTAGAACATGGTTATTTTTATTGCACATCTGTGGTGCACATATTTTACGGAATCATTGGGGGGCTTTTTCAGAGCCAGGAAAGGCCATTATAATCATCTTAGATTCTTCATTAAGCATGCTGCTATACTTGTGTTTGGGATTTCTGTGCATCAGTTTCAAGCTTCCTTTTTCAGTACAGTTTTCTCTTTTAAAATCTATTGAACTTGGTTTAAGATTTTGATTTATAGGGATCTCAACATGCCTTTTCTTGGTATAGTTACATAAAACTGTTAAACTTTGCATTCATTGCTAACCTGAACTTATCCAATGTAATCTTTCACAAAATAGGTCTAGTTATGCCTTTCCTTGTTTAAAAAAAATGGCTGCAGATCTATTTGCCCATCTGAATTATCTTCCTTTATAGATACTTGTGATCAGTGCAGATCTTGACCTTCTTTGGGAAGAACAAGATCGGAGTGTCTTAACACAGTAAGGCATGTTTTTAGATCTTGAAATTAATCTCCTAGATCTCTGCTGAATCTTTTCCTAATTTTACAGACTTAGTCAAGTGTGAACACTGTGTTCAGGTAATTAATTTGCTAACAACACATGCAGAGCAGTATTCAGTAGGATACTAAGAAAAGGCTAAGGTAATTGTACAGTTTGCACTGGACTAGTGTGCCAGTGTAGCCTCCTGAAAGAAAGCCTTTGGATTCCTGAGCCGCTGCTGTGCTGAGCTGCCTGTACTTCCTCCCTAGGTTAAGGGATTTTTTTTTTACTCTCAGTATTAAGAAAGTCACCTCCAAGATCCTCTGAATCTGGAGGAGCTGGAAGTAGATTTTGGTTGTAATAACCTGTATGATTCATAGGCCTTATTTCTTCCTTTCCACCCATTTGTTTTTTTAAGTGTTTCTGGAAATGAAATCTGTGTCATTGTCATAATAGGTATTTACATTCAAGAGTGTGTGTATATTCTACTTTAATCTCTGTTTGTAATTAAAATGCAGGTTAAAAAGACTGCCTCTGATTATATATTTGTTATTCAGAACAAGAGTATACAAGATTACTGGCATTTAGTGTGAGTCTGGTGTATTATAAATCTAATCATCATTTTAAGTAAGGTTTTGTATAGTTTTAAGAAACAACTTACCCTGCATTACTTTGCAATTTTTGTAGTTTCTGAATTGCTTCTCTTTTCTGAAATACTTCTCTTTTCTGAAATGCTTCATGTATCAGATGTTAGTTGTTTTTTATTGTAACACATTATTGCTTAGATCATCATCCTGGTTTCTGGTTTTGTGGCCCTGTTTTTGGGTAGTATTGACAGTACTACCAAACTAAATGGAAAAAGTTGGGAGATATACTCTGTTCCATGGAGTTTGGTGTTGTTGCAGATAGCCCCTAAAATCAATATAGAAAAACTTGGCAAGAAAAGCAATGTTGTGTCATATTGGTGCCTTTGAGGTAAAATTAAGTTATGGACATCTCCATTGACATTTTGGTATCCTAGATGTATTCTAAAGCTTTAAGCTACAGAAGCATTGATGTTAATTTTCTGCACTTTGTTACAGTAAAATAGTTTAGTGTAACTTTTGAACTTCCGTAGATCAGGAATATTTTATTTGGACACTTGTATTCCTAAATAAAGATGCCCTGGTTACATTAATTACAGGTCAAGTGAAAGCAAATGAGCAGCCCTGTTCTACAATGCGTTTACGGAAGATTAACTATCCTACGTGGAAAACTCCTTGGCAACTAATGCTGTTCTGGAGTGCTAATCTTAAAAAGCTAGGAAGTAGTACAGTAACCTTTTGCTGGCCCATCACTACCCTCACAGGTGAAGCAAAACCCTTAGGGGTTAGCAAAGCATCTCAGGCACTTCAGCTGTGAGATTAACACCACCCCCAGATAAAGCTTTGCTGCCCCTGGCTGAGTGTTTCTTTTTCACTGTTAGCAGTGTAAATATTCACCCTGGACTGGATTGATTGAACTTGATTCACAAGAGCGAAATAGTGAGAAAAGGAGGAAAGTGATTGTATGTTCACATGAAGTGCCTGAGATCTTTCAGAATAGTGATCCATTCTGGAAAGGCAGCATCCTCCTCCATTTGACCATCCTGATGACCCTGCTCCTGCCTCTCCATCTTCAATGGAGACCACGTGCTTTCCCCACGTCGTTGAACTGTGGGTACTTACCTCTGCACACATTTTCCACCATCCCTTATGTAAATTTGGGGGACACAGTAGTTCTTCATGGTTCTTAATGTTACCATTCATTCTTGGTTGACAGCAGACTACCTGTGTGTTTATGCAAGCAGTGTTTGGTAATGGATTTTTAGCAGGAAATTAGAAAAAGAAATCTTGTGATACCTTTAGCCAACAGCTTAGGTTCAAGAGTTGAATTCCCTGTGAATCCAATCATCATAGAAGTGTGTTTCTTCACTAGTCACTGATAGGTCTCCAACCCAAGAAAGATGATAAGTCAGAAAAGAAATGTTCAAAAGGGGTGACACCTTGCTTTTGACATGTAATCCCATATGTGTTGGCTGTTATAGATTTTAACAACTTGGGACATATGGGGGTAAAGGCTCTCTAAACCGCCAGAGAGTCAAAGGTGCTTCTGTTTCATATCTTAAACTCTTTTTTTAGTCTTTTGGGAAAAAAGAAATAGAAACTTTGTTTCCTTTTCCTTTCCTTTTTTTATTTTTTATTTTTAACACATGATATAATAAGATGGCAACAAACAAAATACTGTGATGAAAACTTAAGGGATTAAGGGTTTTTTGCTGTTGCTGCACTTGTACTCTCTTCAAGGGCCCAGCCCAATCCAAAATGTTCAGTTCCCCAGGAAGGGACAATAATTCTTTTGGCTGTGTGATACTCCCTGGAATGTATTCTCTTAGAGGCAAGTATCTCTGGCACTGTGAGGTTAGTGAGGTAAGGAGCTAGATAAAGGGGTAGCCTGAAGGAATTTCTGTACCTTTGGAGTCAGAAAGTTCTTGGAACAGCAGTTTCAAAGAGAAGCTGAAGGAGGGAAGGGAGAAAGTAAGAGGGAAAAGTGGTTGTTAGGCTGAAACATAACTGGAAAGATAAAGTTGGGTTGAGAGAAAAGCGTGAATCTGGGGAGATGTCATGCAGAAATATCTTCCCCTATGCTAATGCAGTTGCTTCAAACAGCTCATTCTTGGAGAGACATTTGAAAATTCCAGAGCATGAACACCCAGAGTGGTCAGGCCCAGTTTTGTTTTTCCTGGCCCAGGAGCATTGCAGAGGTTCTACAGATACAGTGGAAGAGGAGCAGTGAAATTTTGATATGTTCATTACACTGTTTGAACAGTTTGAGCTAAGTCACAATCCTGTCTGCATTTATGAGATCTGAGTCTGCTGCTTTTCTGAATGAAGAGGTACTACCAGGGGGCAACTAACTATCCATCTTCCTCCTTGTGAGCATAAACTACTCCTTTCCTGGAAATACTGGGCATTGAAGAATTTTGGACTGGTGGAAATCATTAAAAAAAAAAAAAAAGAAATGTTCATTAGTTTCCTTGTCAGTTGTAAAATATATTTGCAACTGCATCAAACAAGCAGCCATGTGGAAGAATGTGGTTTGGACATAAAGCTTGTTCAGAATTTGATATGATAAACATAAGTGTTTAACATCTAGAGTTGTTTTGTAGGTGTGAAACTAAAGAAGAAAACCAAAATGTGAATACGCTTTCAAGATTTATTAGTAATAAACATATAATGCTATGCTTAGTGCCATGGACGGTGCACTGGGTTTGCTCATTCAGCTGTGAAAGATTTTAATATTAAATTCCACTTTCTTCCTGAGAATTAATTAAGAATGAGTAGACTCTGCATAGGTTGTATGGTTTGAAATAGCTTGTGATTTATATGGACTCTTTGATGTATTACAGGTTCTTCAGCAAAAGCACTTGTGAGCTTGAAAGGTAAGAAATTAATATATTATTTACTTGTACCCAATCTGACTTTCAGGTGTACTTAGTTTCTGGCTTCAGAAAGTTCAAGTAAATAACAGGGTTTTTTGTTGAAATATGATGTGGTTTATTGTAGGTATTTGTTAGTTCTATAGACTAATAATCCTTGGCAGTTGAAACTACATATGTTGTGGTGTATTTAGACACTGCTCTTCTGGGTGAAATTCCTGAAATGTGTTTTTTCTTCATAAGTACTGCCTAGGCATCAAGTTTGATGAGAAGATTGGGGTAATCTTTCATCCCTTGAGGATGAGATACAGGAAAGATTCTTAGCGAGATCTGTACATGTGACAAAATTTACATTAGGAAGGCATTTCACAATTTCATTGTGTTCTCTGTCAGCAAGTTGTGGGCTAAAGCAAAAACCTGCTGTTTGTATTTTTCCTTTTAAATTGTCTTCATGAACATTCATAGAAATTTTGAATACTTCTAGTTTGCCCAATAATTAAAGCGTCTTCATGTATTACAAGGCTTTTGTTACACAAGAAGGAAGGCATGGTCTGTTGAATATGTGGTAACTGAAGCAGATTTGTTGCAATAAAATTGTATTTCCTTGTTGGTGTGCACCCACTTAATAATTTTCTAGAACTAGAAGGGGTCTGTGTCTTGTAAAGCTTTGCTTTGTCCAGGGCTCAGTTACAGCCACGTTACAACTGTTGATGTGTGTCAGCCTGACAATGGAAGTAATTGATTCCAGCAAAGGAGGTTTCCAGAAACCCAAATGCTGTCACAAGTAAAAATTATTTTGTTTGTTTCTCCTTGTACTGAAAATCTCCTTCAATTTTTTTTTAAATCAGTGTTAAGAACAATTTAATAGAAATACTGAAATCTAAAATCCATTTGTTATTGAATTCAAAGATGTTGCAAGTAAAAAATATTTTAGTTGATGATGTTATAATTGCTTTTGGATAGTAGTTATGTTAAAACATACAGATACATAAGTATGTATATTAACGTATATTAATGATGTGCTTTCTTCACAACAGAGGGAAGTTTATCCAGTTCGTGGAATGAAAAATTTAATTCTCTGCAGAAAACACACATTTGGAAAAGCAAGAATGCTGGTTCTGCAGTGGAAATGGTAAGAGGCATAAAAAGGTTCAGGATTAGTAAAATACCATAGAGTGAATCAAATGTGAGGATCACAAAATTTGGCTGAGATTTATGGTTTTGTAATGTCCAAATGTGAACCTATGTCCTTCACAAGCACTTTCCACAATCTGAGTAGGAGATGAAAACATATTTTATAAATTAATAATCAAACAAATTAAATTGCTGATCTAGTTCAAGATAGGTCTGAATAATTTTCTCTCTGTTTTTTTGTAAAGCAAGTGCTGTGTGAAGTATTTGTACTGTATCTACTACCTTGAGTTTGGGAATCACCAATTCTGATCAAATATTTTTGTATCTCATGAAATATTTCACTTCTAATTATGGCTGAGAACTGATGCAGAAAGGAAAGGAATGGAAAATGTCCTGATGCACTTCCATCATCGTGCCTTCTAGGGGACAGGTTTTAATAAAAGTAATGTCAGTAAATTGTGTGGTATTCTGAGAAGTCTCGTAGGAAGCCTTACATTAAATAATAGCCTTGGGGTGGGGATATGAATTGAGCCTGCAACTTCCAGTGGTGTGTCTGGTGTTCGGGTTGACCCTTTCCCTTTTGTGGTTTGGGGGTTTTTTTAACTGTTTGTTCCTTGGTCTGTGATCTTCTCCTTGGTATTTATTTTGGTAGGATTCATACAGTGCATATATACACACATATTGCTATGCGTTTTTGCTAGAGAACATAAGGTCTACAAAATGCAGTTCCAGACAAAGACCAGAACTTTGTGAAGACCCTTAGTTCCTGCAGTTCATGTCACAGTTTTGAGCTGCTTCCCAGGAATGCCCATAATCCCCCAGAAACAAGCCTTACTGGTAACTTAGAAGATCACATGTGGTAGAGACCCCAAGTGACAGGCTGTAACATCTGTATAAAGACTTTGTCAGTCTTTAGGTGTGGTGGCTGTAGGTATTAGAAACACTGAATCAAACTTTGAATGTAGCTGAGTATTCTGTAGAAAGCTGGGGGAAAGATCAGAGCATAGTTTGACATGTTAGCAGTGACTCATGTTGCTGAGATGTGATGGAGTAGTTTGAGTTTACTGAATGCTGAAAGTTTTGAGGACGTGTTGTATTGTTGGTTGAAAAATCTTTCCAAAAATGCCTGACCTATTTAGCTACCATGGATGATACCTCTTTGCAACACTTGTTATTTTGCTCTGGTGTGTGGCACAGACAGTCTAGAGTGATGAAACACTCTTCTGATTTTGGGTAGTTCTTTGGAGTAGAATTTGGCAGTTTCTATTGAGGGTTGTAAAACAGTTTGCTTGGTCTGGATCATGACGACTTGGTTTCCTTGTCAATATATAGTTCCTATGTTCAGTGTGTGTCTTTCCTGGTTTGTAACATCTACCAAGAATGAATGTTTTCTTCTGTGTGCTGCATATGCTTAGGTGTCTATCACATACAGAGCACTTCTGTTACTTAAATACAGTTGTGTAGTTCTTTTTATAAAATATATAAAATTTAGAGTAAGAGAGGCACATTTCCTGGGAAAGCCCTGTGTTCGGGTGGGATAGGACAGACAGATTTTTAGCTACCACTAATTTATTTAATAGAAGGTATCTATTTGCAAGCAGTTAACCAGTCACAAATGTATTAAATGTCTTTCTTAAGTGTAAATGCTTGTTAGTGACATTTTATTTGACTGTGTTGATTTATTTTTGTCTCTGACTACTCGGAAGTGCTTATGTTTGTCATTGGTATTCTTCATATTGTGGGTGTTCCAGATTTCATACCTGTATCAATTTTGTAACATTTTCACCATCTGTACTGAAAGAAGTCAAATCTGCATTTGTTCTGCCTTTGCTCATCCCCTTTGTAAGAAGAAGTTTGAAGTACAAGGAATGACATGGGGTACAGTCTTGGGGTTCTGCAGAGGAGCCCCATTTCGGTTGTGGTTGGGCCACAGAACCTTCATGAAAGGAAAAGGAAATCTGCTTCCCCTCAGCACTGACAGCCAGTCACAGGTTGCTCTTTTTGCCCCAAGGAAAGCAGGAGATATTTGTCATGGGGTCAGATGTTGAGAAATAACTAAAGGAATTTTTTTCACGACACATTTGCAATATTGTTTCTTGTTTTCAGTCAGCCTTCTAATTCATTCTGAGCCATAGCAGTACACATGTAAATTTCACTTACCGTAAATTCTAAATTCCTTTTTCTAAGATTGTCACATATTTTATTCAAGATTTAGTTTTTTTTAGACTTGATCTTCTTAGCATTTTGCTGTGTTGGTACTTTAAATGAGTTAAAAAACTGACAAACACACATCACTTTATTAGAAAAGTCTTGCTGAAATTCTGTGCAGCTGAGAACATGCAAAACAAATACAGTGTTTGAATAAACCTTTTTTTTGATCCAAAATTCAAAACAAAATTTTTAACAGATGTACTACTTATAACCAAGGCAAGCTAAGATACACAAGTGTTTAGACACCTAACTCTAATGGAAACAAGTGGGAGTTAGGTTCTAAATGCTTCCATGAAACTGGGCCAGCAGTATAGTAGTGGTTATAGTTAGCATTGAAAAAGCCTGGAATCTTGAACTGCTTCTTCTTTCAGTCCTTTGATCTCTGAGTGTTAGGAGGCACTATTTATTGTGTACTGTGTGCCTGAAAACCAGCAGGTGACAAGAGAAGCAGCATTTAATTCCTCTCACTGTGAATTCTGTGCATGAACAGAGAAGTCAGGGCTTTTGCTTGTAATTGATTTTTAATTTTGTTTCATACAGCCCTTCAGAAATTCAAAACGGAGTCGATTCTTCAGTGAAGAAGATGACAGACAAATAAACACAAGGTCACCCAAAAGAAATCAGAAGGTTGCGATGGTTCCACAGGTACCTACTATATTCTATAGGAACAAGCCTATCTGTTTTAGTTGAAAATCAGAATATGTTTGCTTTTCAAGTCATATTTTTGGTTTATGAATCTTCTTGTGAGGAAAACTGTTGCTAGAAGTAAGCCACAATTCAAAACAGATTAATATTTTTCTTCCTTAGAACTGGTTTCCTAAGTTTGTTTGTGGGAGTATTTGTTCTTTGTGATCCTGGACATGAACATACAGAGCTACAAAGGATTCCAGACTAATTGCCCATCATGCTCCTGCGAACAATCATATCCTGTAGTTGGCATAAATTTATTCATCTTCAGTTTAAATTGCCTCAGTTTCTTGCACTGATTACATAATTCAGAAGGCTGCTATAGAATTTAATGTATCACAGCAAGTTAGGGAATTGCTCTAGATTTGTAGCCTAAATGTGTTCATGGCCACCTATACCTTCTTGATCCTGTAATGCTGAAGTCTTCCAGTTCAAACAGCTTGTTTTCCTATCTTCCACTTGATTGTCCACTCCTTGATGCAGCACCAAAGAGCAGCTGTAATTTGTCAGCCCTTATTTGCTATATCAGAAAGGCCACATCTCTTCGTTTCAGTGAATTGGTTCTGTAGTACCTTTGCAGCAGCAGCCAGCAAGGTGCCTACCTTATGCTTTATCCTATTATTGCTGCTGCTAAAGTCCAAAATACTTTGAATGTTTGGGGAAGGATAATAACTGATGATGGCATTGGGACCCAGTTAAACTAATAGTCTCAAAAAGCTGTTCTTTTCTGCAGAAAAGTTTTTCTTTCAGTTAGTTAAGACAGCCATCCATGGAACAAAATCACAGAATTATTTTTTGTAGTCTTGTTTAAACACAGGTCTGTGTATTATGCAAGCAAAGACAGTGTCTTTTCTGTAATTTATCAAATAGCTTTCAAATGTAGTTAAAACTTGATTGCTTCTGTCCATGCTAGTTTCTCTTGCAGTTTTCTAAGCAGACACTCTGCTCAAAGCTTTGGCTGTTACATTCCTGTCCTAGCTTCGTCCTCAGCGTAAGAAGAGTGAGCAAAAGTAGAAGCTCTAGTGCGAGGCAGATGCTGTTGCTGGCATCTGAGCTGCAACATCATTTATGCTCACCTGAGACAGTTAGTTGGTGGGGCCTCAGAGTTTTGAAGTCTGTATGTATTTTAGTGCTGTTTTTGCCAATAATGTTGCCAGTTTTCAGTGCTGGAAAATGTTTCTGTTAAAAGAGCTTTGTATGGAGATAATTGTATTGATCCTGTTAAAATTTGCTGTCCTGTTTGATTGCATTGCTGATACAATGTAGTAAGGGTTGTTAAAGATCTGCAAGAAAAAAATTGTCACAAAACAATATGTGCAGACTTTTATCAAGAAAATCTATCTTATTTAAATACTGAAAAATATTAGACTGTGTTTAATTGTTGCTTTTTTTTACTGCATAGAAGTTCAGTACAACAATGTCCACACCAGAAAAGAAAGTATCCCAGAAGATTGGTTTACGGCTTCGTAACCTGCTCAAGCTTCCCAAAGCTCACAAGTGGTGCATATATGAATGGTTCTATTCAAATATAGATAAGTATGTTTGGTCTGTATAATTATCTCTTATTAGTATAGAAACAAGTAATATTCTGAAATTGAGCTGCATAGTTCCATATATTGGCTATACACTCCAAAGTTTATTATTAAATTATTAGTTACTGAAAGCTATTTTGTTTTGTTGGTGGTGGTTTTTTTTCTTTTTTATAATGAGCAACATATGTGCTCTTTGTTCTTTGCAAGTACCAACTTTAGAAAATCTTCTATGGCAAGCCTTCCTTCATGGATATAATTTTCTTTTTATCATCTCTGCCTCTACCAGATACCAGATTTTATTCATAATGCTTTTAGCATCTGAAGCATGAAGTTATCAGAACACTTTTCCGATAACTTTTCTAAACCCTTGGATCAGTGTTATACAGACAAGATGGGAAGGATACTGCTTCTTCATAAAGTGCTGCTTTACCTAAAAGGTGTAAATGTTATTATTAAATTTGTCTTCCTTATTATCCTGTTTTTATTGTGATCCCTAAGAGGGCTTCAGGCTGTGGCTGTTCAGCTGTTGTCCAGATACCAGCATCCTTCTTGGATCTCCCAATGTATTTCCTAGACTGTTTCTGCAGTTTGTGCCTCGGAGTTTTTGGCACTTGTTCTCTTAATGCCACTAAGTGGAGTGAATTGTTTAAAAGAACCATTTTAATTTCAAAAATGTAGAAAACATTATTGATGGATGGAATTTTAAAATTTGAACTGATTGACTAATAGATGAAACACAAGTATTTAATATTCCAAAGAATGGCTTCAGAGTTAACAAGCATTATTTTCCAGAATATACAAACAAAATAATTACTGTTTTTCCTTCCTATTTTAATCACAATGGCTGTAGCTTTTTTTCCTTAACTGAGAAGGCAGTCATAGCGACAGAAAAATGTTTTGGCGTATATTCATCAGAAGTGGCAAAATTACATGTCCATTTTAGTTAGTTTTAAATTCATCATTTGTAGGATTTAATTCCTTTGGAAGAAGTAGTCTTTTCATGCCTTTTTTACCCCTTATTTGAAAAAAAAAAGAAGAACAAAACAAAAAAACCCAAACACTACAGCTTTCTAGGAGTTGTTTTAATATGTGATATTTTTAAACATGATTTTTTCAACAGTTGAAGAACATTTAGTTTATTCTTAAAGAATTGTCTGTCAAACTTTAAGTCTATCACTACACTAGAATTTGAGGTTAGCAGGTAATTCTGAAAACCTCTTTGATAGTTACCAATGTATGTATTTGTGGTGGGTTGTCTTTGTCTAGACCCCAAGTGCTCATCAAAGCTTCCCTCAGCTGGACACGGGAGAGAAAATATAACAAGAGGGTCAGAGGCTGAGATAAGCACAGGGAAGGATCACACCAGTTACTGTCATGGGCAAAACAGACTTGAGTTTAGGGAATTAATGTAATTTATTACCAATCAAATCAAAGGAGGATAATGAGAAATATATACAAGTCCTAAGAACACCTTTCTGCTCCCCCTCCCTTCTTCTCAAGCTTTATTCCCCATTCTCTACATCCTACCCCCCAGAAGCACAGAGAGACAGAGAATGGGGATTGTGGTCAGTTCATTGGATGTTTTGTCTGCTGCTTGTTCCTCTGCAGGAGGAATTCCCTTTACAAAGTTTTCCAGTGTGAGTCCTTCCCAATGGCTGCAGTTCTTCACAAACTGCTCCAGTGTGGGTCCCTTCCATGAGATGCACTCCTTTAGTAATAGACTGCTCCAGTGTGGATCCCCCATGGGGTCCCAAGTTCCACCTGAAAACCTGCTCCATATGGGCTCTTCTGCATGGGTCCACAGGTCCTGCCAGGAGCCTGCTGCAGCATGGGCTTTGCATGGGTTCACAGCCTCCTTTGGAGCAGGCCCCACCTGCTCCAACATGGGGCCCTCCATGGGCTGCAGGGGCGCAGCTGCTTCTTCCCCATGGTTTGCAGAGGAATCTCTGCTCTGGTGCTTGGAGCACCTCCTTCCCTGACCTGGGCTTGGTGTCTGCAGAGCTGTTTCTCTCAGATGTTGTTTATTCTCTCTCCTGCTGCAATTGCACAGGGCTTTTTCCTCTTCCTATCTATATTATTTGAGAGGCTTGACCACTGTCACCGACTGGTTCAACCTTGGCCAGCAGTGGGTTCATCTTGAAGCCAACTGGTGTTGGTTCTCTTGGATATAGGAGAAACTTCTGACAGCTTCTCAGAGAAGTCACCCCTGCACTCCCCTCTGCCAAAACCTTGCCTTGCAAATCAAATACAGCTTGTAATGCTCATATGACCATGTTAAGATATTATAATATAGTTTACTAAGAGACTGCATATCTTTGGAAGAAAAACTTTGATACATCTTGTTTGGAGTGGTATGATCCAGACTTAATGAGAAGCTGAAAAAAGTTTAAATTGTAGAGCTGTCAACTGACAAAATATGGCTCACTATACAAGTCTCTGAATATTTTAATGGAATTATTGTATCCAAAATGGAAATAATCAAATAAAATGCCATGTCTACTGTAAGTTTTTGAAGTATTTTTATTTCTACAACTATCATCTGTGGTTATTAGATTATTGAAGCTGTTTCAGCTGGGTTCTCTCTGTGCTGCTGCTGTTTGCTGTTTCTGTAAAGTCCCATTGATTTTGCACATGCAGAGACTTCTGAAGTGCTACTTACTACTAGAGTGATCACAGGCCCTCAGGAGCAGATGTACCTGTAACTTTGCTCACACCATTTTCCAGACCTTCCAATCTTGTGGATGCTGTTGTTTTAGAGTTTGCCTGCTTAAGGACAGATGTTAGTAAGAACAATCAAGTACAGATGATCTTTCTCAAAAAAAAAACCCCAAAAAACCACGAAGCAAAATAGTTTTTCTTTATACCAATATCTTATGTTAACAGTAGTAAATATGGATAAAATGAAACTGTTGTATACTCTTCCTTATCTGTTTCCTGAGCCTCACTGATCATTCTTTGTTTCCTTTTCACTTCATGCCACTGCTGGAGATCCTCCTACTGCAAAGCTATTCTCTTCCATTCATGCCCAAGTCTTCTTATAGCTGTGCACCTTTCCTCTCTCCTGCCACCCCAGACACTCAGTTGAAAGCACTGTTGCTTTCAATATCCTCTTTGTTCTGTGCTTGAGCATATTCCTCTCCAAACCCCTGTGCCCTGCAAAGAATGGAGAAAAGCAGCTTTGTCTGGGATGCAGTTATCCTTTTGTTCTCACCAGGAGAGATCTATTTCAGTTGCACATAGTATTTAATGATTAACCTTCTATTAGATGGGCATATCCATTGCTGCTCCCTTGTCTCTTCAGCCCAAGAAGGATGTGGTTCTACAAAGTAAAAGGCAGTCGTAAAACAGAGATACAGACAGGTCATAGCATCAGAGAGATATTCCTAAGTTGTGTAGTCTGTTCTCTGAACTGTCACTTCTCTCATACTGATGCTGTGCTTCACCATGGAGTCATGGAATGATACAATAGGAGTCTCACCTGTACAGCTGTAGAGAATGAGGAGTTAGTTCAATTTCCTGTATTTTGGAACCCTCTGTTGAGAATCTGAGTTGCAATTGAATGAGTTGATGAAAAAGGGTACTGTCTGTCTATTTCTCAGTATCACATTGTCCCTGCCTTTATTCTCAGTATTTCACTCTCTGGTTTCCTTCAGTGTGTTGCAGTGACACTCTTGTGACACTGAGCTGGCTTTGCTGAAGTTTCATTTGGTGCCTTTTTATACATTACAAAGCAGGATGAATTACATATGTTTCTCTGTAGTAAGAAGAGAAGGAAACATTTATAAATGGCAATGATAGTAAGGTTCATAGAAGAATAGTCCTGGAAACTTCCTGATCTTGTTTTCACCTGAATTTATTTCAGGTTAAAATTGTTCTTTGAATTGGAGTGACTTGTTCATGTGACTAATTTATACTATTTTTCCAATATATTTCTTATGACAGATTTTTTTGGAATCTTGTGACAAAAGTTTACTAGGTGTAGCTAACATAAGGTTAATTATGTTTCAACAGGCCACTATTTGAAGGAGATAATGACTTCTGTATATGCCTGAAAGAATCTTTTCCCACTTTGAAAACCAGAAAATTGACAAGAGTAGAATGGGGGAAAATCAGGCGATTAATGGGAAAACCGCGGAGGTAATTTTTACTTTGTTTTCTTTCAGCTAATACCTGCATGTACTTTTGATGCTACTGGAATTGTTCATTTTAAAATAATTTTGCATTCTAATAGTAGAACAAAACAATGTCTTAAGAATAGTAAAGCTTATTTTATTGAGGTGTTCTCTGAGCACCTCTCTCTCCCACGCACCCTATTCCTTAAATGCATGTGTCCAGTCCATGTAGATCTCATGAGCCTATGCTTGAAATGTTCTCTTCCCACTCCAGATAACTGGGTGTCCAAGCTAGGGTGTGTTGAAGTTGCTGTTGTATCTTCTATTCTGCAGTGCTTCCTGGCCAAGACTGGGCAATTTTTCACTAAGGTTTTTTTCTGGCTATAACTAGTTCTTCGTGGGGAAAACAAATGCACATTTTCATCTCATTTAGTTTATTATTATTTTTAAACCATTTTGTAGATCCTCAACAGATTGGCTACCAAAACAGAGAGAGGATAAAGTCACCCATGAAATATTGTACATTGTAGAGAAGAAGCCAGAATTTAATGAAGGATGCAGTTGTTTGGTTTTTTTTCTCATTTAGAATTTTTAATTCTTAAACCCACTGATTCAGCTTAGCCTTTTCACAAAACCTACACAATTTAGCCTAGAGAAGGGAGGATCTCGTTTTGTGCATAAATATTTGAAGGGAAGGTGTAGAGAAGATAGAGCCAGGGTTTTTTCCAGCATTATCTGGAGACAGGAAAAGAGGCAGTGGGCACAAGTGAGCTGGTAGAATCTCCATCCTTAGATATACTCAAAGGCTCTCTGGACATGGTCCTGGGAAGCCTCCTGGAGGTGATTCTGCTGGAGGGGTTGGAGGAGATAACCTTCAGAGGTCCTTCCAAGCTCAACCACCCTGTCATTGTATTAAGTAGTGTTTCATAAATAAATCTGCCTTTTATTTCTGTAAGTGCAAACACTAAAGCACTGACTCTTCCTAGAGTCAGATTATATTTTGCCTGATGGAGATAATTTCATCTTCTGTACCTACAAACAACATAAGTAAAAATTGTCAGTCAAGGGAAGGCAGCAGAGCCAGATTGAAAATAGCTCCTTTTGGAAAGATTTTCATGTAATTTGAGCTTGGCTTAGATAGCTTTTCATTCCTCTGTTGTCACAGAGAGAAAAATGGTGTATTTGGAGGTTAAGTTGTCCATTTTTCATTTGACTTTTCCAAAAGTGATTACCTCTCTAAAAGATCAGCTTGCCTCATTCAGCAGCCTGGTGGACCATTGGTAAAACTTCAAAGACTCTTAAAATGGTTTGGGTTGGAAAGGATCTTAAAGATCATCTGATTTGAACAGGGGTTGGGGTCAGGGGATGGCCTGGGCAGGGAACCTTGTCTAGATCAGATTGCAAAGCCCCATCCAACCTGGTGGATTGTAAACTTCCTTTTAGTTTTCAGAGGGTTTTTGGGTTGGTTTTTTGCCTTTTTTTTTTTTTTTTTTAAGCCATGGGGAGAGTGCTTTTGGGTTTGAGGTTTTGTTTGTTCAGCTATTATAGAGTTAGTTGTTTTTGTTTAAAGATATTCATGCCAAAGGAACCAAAGGTCTAAATGGGCAGGAAATTATTTTATCTGAATTCTGAAGTAGAAGTATTTGACTGCATAAAGACTATGATTGTTTTTTAATGAAAACTTTGAGTTACTGCTTTATAGCAACATGAAATAAGCATTCTTATTTGCTTTTTATTTCTTTACTTTTTTTTTTTCAATTACTAGTAATCTTTTTCAAGATGTCAAGAGTGGTCTTTGGCCTTAGTTTTAAAAGATTTTAAATTATTCTAAATAATTTAAATGCTTTTTCAAGACAATTTTCATCTAGAACAAAGATTTTTTTATTTTACCATTCTATTAGAAATTTCCTCTGTTTGTCCTCATCATACGGACGTAAGCTCTATACCTTGTCAACACTGATACCTCCCCATGAGGCATTTAAAAAAAAAATAAAGAAATTTTGCACCCACAGTGCTGATGGCAGAGGGTGGTAGTTTCTCTGTGTGATAGTCACGCACATAGTTTTCATCTTTTTTTTTGTTTGTTTGTTTAAATATATTGTAATATTTTCTTATGTCTGCTGCTTCCTTAAACATCCTATCACACATCAACAGTGTGTTTAATTGGCACAGCAGTATTCTTCATGAGAGCCTGCAAAGCTTGTAAGATTCCAGTAGACTGTGGGGAAAGATATGCTCCGAGAAAAGGAAGAGGTAATAGTTAGTTTTGTGTACTCTGTGTAAAATTAATTGGGCTTGTGAAATAGCAGTGGATATGAATTAAGCTCAGATATGATGGTGGTGATTCCTATGTTAGTTCAAATTCTCATGAGCAAGTAAAAACTGAGATGAATGTTCAAACTCTTAAGAAGTCTCTACAGAAAATGAATGAGATCACAATTTTGATCTGTACCGTAGTTTTAATTTTCATAGGATGGCATGAAGATGTGATAACCTTTATTAAATGCATTTGGGGAGTGTTGGGTTGGAGGTTTCCTTTGACAGAGGCCAGAAATATATTGCAAATACTTTCTACATCCACAGTTACAGCATTTGGGACAGAGACTTTTTAAGACCATCCAGAGACTTTTTAAGACCATCCAAGCTATCAGTAAAACAGTAGTTGCTTTGTAGGGGCTTTCCAAGGTCAGTGACTAGTATATCAGCATTTGAATTTGTATTTCTAAGAGCACAAGCCAGAAAACATCAGGTGATATTTGCTGTTCCTGATGCAAGACCATGGGCATAATTAGAAGGATTAATATGAAGTCTGTATTGCTTTTTTTTTTTTTTTCCCATTTTGTTGTCTTGCTGTGGTTAGCCACTGTTCTCCTTAATGGAGTTGAAAAGCTCTGACCTGCATTTTACAACTTGATATTCAGAGCCCATTGCAAGCACTATTTCACACCTGTTTCTCCCCAGTAGTAAATATTAAGTCAATAGTATCAATAAATGAGAATATCCAAGCTGTGCATAAGTCTCCCAACCACCATCCCTCTCTCTGCCATATCCATTTCTAGACACTTAAAATTCCTAATGAGGACCACTGGAACAATACATAATACCAGGTAAACACATTCTGCTCTTCAGTGGTAAACTGGTGAGTGGGACACACACCTACAGTCTCAATCTACAACAGAATTTTTAGGCTACACAAACAGTAGTGGTGATTTTTGTGGTGACAGTGGTTGGAAAGCCTCATATAGGAGCCTTCAGTGCAGTGCATTACTGCGGTACCTGACAAAAGTGCCTCACAGCTTCAGTTCATTCCTCCTTATATTTTTTTCCCATGTCTTGCTTAGAACTAGGATCTCACTGTGTTAACACCAGGACAAAACAGTTATCTGGGCCTATGCCCCATACAACTTAGAAAACACATATAAGATAAAAGATAAATGATGTGTGCATACAGAGTGTGAAACTGCTGGGCAGTGTAAAAGAAAAACAGTTTCAGCATGGTGGCAGCTTAGTGCTTACAGTCTTCTTGTACACAATGCCAGGAAGAGAAATTGTGGAGAAAAGGGAAGGGCTTTGTGGAACTCCTTCAGTGAGGGGTATACTGAAGAAATCCTAAAAATGTTTCTTTCAGCATATAATAAGAGAGCAGTAGAAGCAGACTTAGAAAAAGGAGCTGACTGCTTAATACTGAGAGAGAGATGACTGAGGAACATCTTGAAAGAATTTAAATCAGAACATAATTTGTAGTGTAGAAGAGGGAACCAGCAGCAGAGTTGACAATGTCTTCTAAAATAACCTCATAAAATAGAACTTCTTATTGATCAGTAATCAATATATAACTGTATGAGTTCCACAGAAAATGTTTAATTTGCATTTGACTGCAGTTAAGCAATTAACAAAGGTGGCAAATTATTCGATAAATAACTGTTTCTGCAATTAAGCAGACTTAAAATAGCATCTGTGCATCTTTTTTTAATTACTTCTTTCATTGACATAAGAGTGAATAAACTTTTTTTAGTAAGAAATGAGAGATAGGATTGAGTCCTTAATGTCTTTTTACTTTCAGTATCTCTCTCATGAATCTTGCCTATTCAGTAGGTTAAAAGTGAAAATTAATAAAAAGGAAGCACTTTGGGACCGAGCCTTCCATCTTCCAGATTGCATTTTAAGAACTACCCTACCCCCCAAAATGGGGAAGGGGGCTGCTAGAGATGATCTGATTTTACACATGGAATTGTACTCCTACTATGATCCATCTCAGAACAGTTCATCTGGGTAAGAAAGCTTTTGGGGCTGAGCTGTGCTCTGCAGAGGTGCAAGGATATGAGACAGAGAGGTGCCCTTTTATGTGCTGAATCTGGTGCCCTTTCATACTAAGTCAGTTTAATTGAGCTAATAAGCACACAAGAGGGGTCTCCTGTTTGTCAGTAAGTGCTGGCAGCAGGGCCCTCACAGGATGCCCTCCTCACGTGCATTAAACTGATATCCCGAGTAGGTTGGGGCCAGCTTTAGCTTTGTTCTGACACCAGGTGGATCCCTAGAAGCAGAAAAAGTCCTGAAAAGTTGTACTCTTTGGATATACTAATGCAACAGCTAGTATTCCTGAGTATTATTTGAAGAGTGAGAATTCTGAGGAGTAAGACTGTCTAAATGTGTTAAACGAACCTTTTTTTTCTCTTGACCACATCACCCCAAGCTTTTTATTTGCTCTCACTGATTTTTTAAACTGTGCCTATTTATTTGATGTGCCTTCACATGTATATATTTTCAGCAGTGAATTTAAGTGTAATTTTACCTAATTGTATTACAGATGTTCCTCTGCCTTCTTTGAGGAAGAGAGGTCAGCGTTGAAACAAAAACGGCAGAAAATAAGACTTTTGCAGCAGCGGAAAGTTGCAGATCTTTCACAGTTCAAAGATCTTCCAGAAGAAATTCCATTACCACTTGTGATAGGAACAAAAGTTACAGGTAGTTTCTTAAAAACAAACGAAAAAGCAGCCAAGTGTGTTTTGCAAAGATTCTAGTAAGCCATAATACACTTAGTGCACTTAATTATAATAAATGTGAAACATCAAAAATTGAGGGGTTTTTTTGTTAGTTCATTGACAAGGTGCTTGTGAAGATTAGGTAGTATTTTTAAAGTAGTAATAAGGTTTTGAGGTGCACACTTAGTATGGCTTTTTTTTTTCTGCTGTTCAAATTTTAGGAGGTTTTAATATCTAGTATATCTAACAAATTTTGGAGAGAAAGAGATGCTTAATTGCAAAATACTGAGTGTTGTCTGAGTTTAAAACCTGACCTAATATAAAACTTGGACTTTATTTTTCCATAAGTATTAAACTGTCTGTTTTGAAAC
The DNA here is from genome assembly GCA_024500445.1 of Entomyzon cyanotis. NCBI lineage: Eukaryota > Metazoa > Chordata > Aves > Passeriformes > Meliphagidae > Entomyzon > Entomyzon cyanotis. The sequence goes on along the minus strand of JAKEPQ010001015.1, from coordinate 21,527,945 downwards.
AGATATGCAATTGATATTGCAGGGTAGTTGGACATGTATGACAAACATGGCATTGCCTTACTAAAAAAGCTTACACATAGCTGAGGAAGGAATATTTTTAAAAACATTCCACAAGTTTTGTCTAGTTTTATGAAAATTTGAATTCCTCCCTCCTGTCTGATCATGGTCCATGTGCTTTTCACTTCAGCATCTCCCATTCAGGCCACTGCTGTTAGTTGCACCTTTTGTGTTCAACAACTCTGCCCTTAGTTCTTGCTGAAGAGGAGGTGTGCACCACACTGCCTCTCCTCACTCTCCTAGACCTGTATCCTTGAGCTGCCTTCCATGCTGTCTTTTGCTAAATATGCAGTCAGCAGTGGAGGTGTTCAGAGAGAAATGCTGTGCAAAATCATCTGGAAATTGACTTTTGCCTGCAAAATGTCTGTCAGAAGCTATTGGGTATGAAATAGTGGGAGTTTCTTAGATGTAAGTGTGGTGCCAAGGATTAGATTTAGGAAATATTTGACCTGAAAACTTAAATTTTGCAAAAAGTTGGTAATATTTCTATTACATACTTTTTTTTCTGAGTTTGCTTTTTTTCGTTTAATCTGTGGGCTTTAAATATACATACAAAGGATTACTTACAAAAGAGGTAATAAGTCTATTTTTGTTAATTGTCTCGTAGCATTGTAATGTTTGGTTTCTTGGTTCTGTTGTTTTTTTAAGCACGTTTGCGAGGTGTCCATGATGGTCTGTTCACTGGACAAATAGATGCTGTAGACACTCTTAATGCTACCTACAGAGTGACTTTTGACAGGGCAGGTCTTGGAACACACACAGTCCCAGATTATGAAGTTCTTGTAAGTATTAATGACACATTCTAAAAGTAGTTGTAATGAGAAAATGAAATTTAAAAATTCCACTATTATATGCTTTAATCAAAAATAAGAAAATTAAAAATACTACATTCAGGTGGTATTGTCATAAAGTAGAAAAAAGCATAACAGATGGATGAGAAATTCCAGGATAGTCAACTTCTACTGTTTATGGTTTTACAGAGCAGGATAACCCTCTATGATTAAAGCATAGGGGCTCAGGCTGGAATACTTCACTAGACCAACTATTATAGGCTGTTACAATAGCCTGAGTTCAGTATGAAGAAATAGAATGAGTAGTATAAGATTCGAGAGAAAATTCTGCCATGGGATCCTGCCAGGATTTGCAGAAAATGTTCAAGAAAACCTGGCCCTTTGTGATTTGCCAAAGTCAGGGAAGGCCTGTGGAAGTATTTTGAGTTGATTGAACTTGATTTTGGAATTTCTTGTGCTAGTGAAGCTATCTGGGAGGAAGTTGTTTTGGTCAAACAGTTATGGAGATTATTTCCCAGCTCCTAGGCTTTATTTCTGCCAGACAGTCCAGCCTAGACTGCAAGCTTTTTGGAGGACCTCTCTTTTGTATCTTGTGTAGTGTTGGATTTATGTAATTCCTCTAGTCTCTGTCATGGTCTGAGTTTGAAGCCTCTGCTGAACGCCTCTATAGCTGTGACTTGTCTGCCAACAGTACTTTCAGAAATCTTCATGTAGGTTTTATTTGGTGTGATGCCAGAGCACTTTGAAAACTCTAGCAATACGTTAGGATTTTGAAGCTCCTGCCCTAGACCAAAAGCAAAATGTTTATCTTTTCCTGCAGTTGGGTTGGGGTGTGGATGGGCATGGCTAGTCCAGATTCCAGAAATAAATTCTGTGTTCCTAAAGGATAACAATTAATCAGACACTGAAGGAAATCCTTCCTTGTTGTGTCTGACAGAGCAATGAGCCTCATGAAACCATGCCAATCGCTGCCTTTGGACAGAAACAACGACCTTCGCGTTTCTTCATGACTCCTCCCCGATTGCCATACACACCTTCACTCCAGTCTCCAATCACAGTAAGTTATTTCCTTCTTGTAGTATTAATCACTGAAGTATTTTTGATATATGTTGAAGCTGTTACCTTAAACAGTTTCTGAGATTAATTTTCTGAGGTTATTTAGCAAGATAAAAATTTTAGCAAAACCCTCTAAAAAGAAGCTATTAATTTAGATGTTTTATCCTTTATAGGACAATGATCCTTTATTAGGACAATCTTCATGGAAAAACAAAATTTCAGGCACAGATAGTGAAACACTAGGAGGCTTTCCAGTAGAATTCCTCATTCAAGTGGTAAGTTTTAACTGCAGCTCTTAATTTTGTTGTTTATTGTCCTTTTGTGTTTTTTCTGTCAATTCTTCTGCAGTTAAATGACCTTCTGTTAATTTATCACAGATATGTTGATGTCCAGATTAACTTTTGAAGAGATCTTAACATTTGTTTTTATTCCCACCTTTGTGATTTTCTCACTTGTTTATAACCTTTGAAATATGCTGCTTTTCAGACCACAGAGGTCTTCAAAAGTGTCTTATTTTCGCAGCTCTATTATTTTGTCTAAAAAAAAAAAAAATTATTTCCATGTGCAAACTTCAAGACTTTTTAATGTATTTAAAATATGCTTGCCTTTGTGCATTATCATAGATTGTCTAATATTGTATTTTATGTTATGTAATGTCCTACCCTCTTGGAGAAGAAAAGCAGCTCTCATTCCCATGCAAGCAAACATACATGTTATAGATAACACTACATAGAAAACATTTTTTTGTCTGCACCTTTATGAAATAACTATGCAGTGGTTTTTGTACACCAGTTCAGAAGAGCACAGACAAATATTGTTAGGAAGCTGAGGTTCACTGAATATTAAAACACATTGAAGCATTTTCCAGGATGATGGAAGAATGTAATTGCTCATGTTGGCTTAGCATAAGATCAGTGATTGAAGTATTTAACAAGTAAGGCAATTTTGAACATGCCAGAGGATATTGGAATGATTCATGTCTAAAATATTAAGAACTAAGAAATAATATTACTAAATGCCTCTCAGATTTTAAAGTCTGTGTAATTGGTCAAAAGAATAAATTTGTGTCAGTAGCTCACATGACACACTAATATTTGGGCCATTCTACATAACTAATTTTATTTGACAGAATCATCTATTCAGTTTTTTTAGAGGAAACTTGTATGAAGCTCATTTTGAAAAAGGTGGCTTGGCATCTAGCTCAGTTAAGAAAATTTTAAATAGGCATAGTTGCTCTAACATTAATTAGGGTAAAATTGAATATACAAAAGATAGTCTTTATGCAGCTAAACTATCTGCATCTGTCCTCCTGTATGAGTCACAGAGTGTGATCAGTGACACTAGGTAACTAAGGTGTATTGAGCTTTGCAACTACTTAGTGCAACAAATTAATCTGTTTATGATACTGTTTCTGTATTATAAATATGAAAACGTGTGATTTGTCAGTCACATTTGGTTGTATATTACTACTCAGCATAAGGAAATCTGAGTTTACAAATATTGGCCTCTTGCTTGTATTGCAAATGGTGGCTTTTTACAAAGATACGGCATTAATATGTATTTTTGCTTAAAGATTTTTAAAATACTCAGGACAAAATCGATCCACAGATTTTTGGCATTTGTTTATGTGAGCCAGGACAAAGAATCACAAGTCTTAAACATTTATGGAAGGACTTGAAGCTTTATTTTTAAGTATCAATTTTTTTTTTAGAAGCTTGAGGAGGTATTGATATTTGGTGTTGTGAAATACATGATGCTGGTGAATGTTGAATATTGATTATGCTGTATTCACCAGCCCAGATGTATTTTTATGTTAAAGGTTACTACTGCTCAGGATGTCCTAGCCTTTCTGATACACTGGTACTTAAAAAATTCAAAGCCCTTTTCCTGATTTAATGGTGATTCAGGAAGTAAATGATCAGATAATGTTTGATTCCAAGAAAACTTTCTGGGGAGCTATTGCCAGGCAGTTATTTAAAGACCACAAAGAAATAATTCTATGGGAAGCATTTTGAACAAAACAGAAAATACGCAGCACACCTTGAATAAGATTTCAACCCAGCTACCTATTTCTCTTTTAAGGATTCTGAAATTAATTGGGAAAAGAAAATCTATCCAAAATCACATGCAGACAATGACAAATGAATGTTAGGGGATGTTCTCTTTACCTATAACTTTCAGTTGTAAGCAAACATTGAGACTTGTAACAACTATTTTAATCATTGTTCTACAATTAGGTTTTTTTAATCTGTATCTTAATTACTACTTGTTACATTTTGACATCTGAGACTGTGGACTAACATGTATTAGAAGAAGACTGGCCCAAAAGTTAACATGATATTAAGAATAAAGTCAGCAATAAATTGATAATAAATTTTTAAAAAATCTTTCATGCTTAATTCATTATGTAATGTATCGTTAAATATTTCATATGCAGTATGGCAAGTCAAAATCGATAGATTGCATTCATACATTCTAGCCAATATTAAAATTTGGAGGATGTTTTTCCAAGCATTCAGCTACAGATTTTTTTTTTTTTCCTTCCTGCCCACTTCCTTTTTTGTTTTGGGGTAAAAAATTGGATTGGAAGGCAGCGCTGTAGGACAAAGCAGATGTTCGCAGGGTCGCTGCATGCCCGGTAGAGGGAGTGTGGTGATGCAGCACGGGCAGAGTAGTGACCTGCTGTCTGCATGTGGGGAAAGGAAGGATCTTCCCAACTTAAATGCAGGAGGATCAATCTGAAAATTAATGCTCAATTTTTGGCTGTTTTCTGCTTATGAAAATTTTGAAAATAGTAAGCTATCACACACTTCATTTTGAAATGCTCATATTTTCTGACTAAAAAGTGAAATCAGAAGTGAAAATCTAAACGTTCTGTTTGGGTTGTTCCTTCATTTCTTTTAATGTGGAAAAGCATTGTACTAAAAACTTGTTTCTAGTTTACTGGGAACTAAAAATTACAACAGTAAACAGGATGAGTTAAGTTGAAAATAGAGCTGTTAGGCAAGAATTTCTCAAGACAAATAGGGCTAGACAGAATTACAGCATTCACTGATGATACTGGCAAATGCAAATGGAGGTCTGTGTAATGAAATGTACGCCTGAGAGAAAGTTGGTGGACATGATAGATACAGTGAAAGTCACAGTTTTGTAGAAAGAATCAGATTATCCTGATCACTGGAATATATCTGGGAATAGGATGAATATAATAGAAAATACAAGTTCATCAAATGGAGAACTGGGGCTGTGCATCCTGCAGTATGTCTGCACGTCAAAGCAGAAGCTAAGAATCAAATGCCTTGCAAATTTGGGGAGCAGATGATATATCCTGCATTAATTTGGGGACTCAGCAACTACATGAAGGAGAAGAATGTGTTAGGCAGTTGCTGGATAGTGATGACAGCAGAGCTTGACAAGTAACTTTTTGGCAGCAGTGGCAGATGGTGTACAGTGCTTTTCTTCCTCCCAGGTGTTTTATTGGCAGCATGAACACTTGTGTGGTGTGTCAGAAACTAAATCAGAGAGATAATCCAGCTCACAAGTAACAATTTTAAACCTTTTCTTTCTTGCCCCTTCTCAATTTATTTTTTTGTCATTATCTCGTCTGTGATTGGGTTCTTCATGCAAAATGTGAAGAGCAAAAATGCAAGTGCTGGCTCAGCACAGGTGCTGGGGGACAGCACAAGGACAGAAATGAGCAGCTGGAATTGGGAGGCTGATAACCCATGCAGTATTGCCTCTGTGCCTCTGATCATGGCTCACCATCCATTCATAAGATGCATCTGGCAAAATATTTGGAGAGGAATGAGAGAAGTATTGGTGCTGTTTTACAGGTTTAGTTTACAGGTGTGTCATTTAGAATATTGTTACAGACTTCCTGTGCTCACACCACAAAAGATGGCAGTGAGTGGAAAAAGATACAAAAAGGGCCACAAAAGTTTGAGAGATGAAAAACCCTTTAAGGGAGTGGAGTCTGGAAAGGCTTGGATTGTGATTAGTCTAGTGGAAAAACAGTGGAGATGCTTTTATTGTGTGAATAAATAGGGATAAATACAAGGAAGGAGCACTATATTTAGCTGAAAAATAGCTTTGGCTGTTTGGCAATATAGAACAAATTGCTGTGAAGTGGAAAAGGGTGCATTTAGCATGGAAATTCCCAGAATATTCCTCGTTAGCTGAAGGAGATCCTGGAACAATTTTTTAATTACAATTTGTGTGGGCAAGCAACCTGTCTGCATTAAAACTGAACTTAAAAATCACAAAAGGGGTTATATATATATCAGGTGAATGTTGAACTAGGAGTTCCTATTTCTCCCAGTCACATGTTTCACTACTAGGATGACTACTACTAGTTAACCCCCCTGGAATTTATAAAACCTAAAATTTGGCTATGTTTACATCAGTAATAAAAGTGTTGCTGGTTGTAGTGAACCTAAGATTTCTCTCAGGGCCTTAGAGTATGCATTGTTTTAGGAGTGATGTGTGTGTTGAGAGTGCTCCCAGTGATTTCCACTTCAGCCTGCTGGGTCCCAAGGGCAGGAGAAGTAGGATATTCCCATTATGAAAGAGGGAAGTGGAAAGCCCAGAGTTGTTCTGTATAAAATAGAACCAATGTCTATACCAGGTTGTACTGCAGGAGTTTACACAAAGGGCTGGTGTTCAGTCAAGGGCACAGCTGAGAACTGTGTGGAAAAAACGGTGTAGTAGGGTGAGTGATACTAATTGCTGTATCATAACCATAACATCCTTTTCTCTCCTTTAGCCTGTTAAAAAAAAAAAGGTTCTTCAGCTTCTAGCTGGCCATAAATTATATTAGTCTTCCTACAGGGAATTTCAGCTGATGGATTTTAGCACTCATCAATTTAGAGCACTTGGAAACGCTTTAAAAATCTCTGAAAAACCCATAATTTCATTTTAATTACTTTTTATTTCTGCATCTTAACTTGATCAACAACTGCGAAATACATTTTAAATTATGAAAGAAACATGTATGGTTTTTTATCTTGACTTTCTATGGCATTTCAAAATTGCTTAAAGACCTATTCATTCTAAAAATAGTTCCTTTGTTTTAGACCAGGTTATCGAAAATCCTTATGATCAAGAAGGAACACATCAAACAATTGAGAGAGATGAATACGGAAGCAGAAAAGCTGGTGAGAATGTTCTCTTTTCAGTTCTTAAAACAGGATATGCTTTAACAGTTAATGCAAATAAATACAATTAAGAGTAGAGTCTACATAAAATCTGTATTTTATTGCTTTCTATAACATGGAATGTCTTATTTTTAAAGACAAGTTAGAGAGGTCAGTTGTTTCAAGTATGATTCTCCTTTGAAAGCATTATGCTTTGGGAACTGATTAATGGTAACATCAGGATGGCAGGTCAGTTAACACATTAAAGTAAGGAAATTGTATGAGAATTTGGGGTACAAGTTTATATGGTAAGACATTTATGATGATGCTATTTTGCAAATGGTAGACACTTACCTTCTCAGCTTTCTGGTTAAAGCAGTTACTCATTTCAGGGATTTTCTGTGAAAAGCTCTGAGTGCCCTTGACTGGCATTTAAAAGTTGCAGTACCGGAGCAGCTACAGCATAATTAGCAGCAGCAGAATAATTTTTCTTGCTAACTTTGTCTAACCAGCAGTCAGTAAATCAAAATGGTAAGAGTGGCTCTTCTACCACCCATGGCTATAAATTAACTTGAAAGCAGAAAGCTCTCAGTCCCAGCCTTCTGCCAGTATCCATCCAGGCTGTTGTCTTTGCAGCATACAGAAGGCTAAAGGTTTGTGGAGAGGATGAGGGGTCCCTTTTAGTTCTTGAAACAAAACCGTTGACTTTTTTTTTCATGTGAAATATCTGAATGTTGAAAGAAGTTATTTATTATGGCCAGATTTCTCATTGTGCCTTCAATGGTCATGTGCATGTGTGTGTTCTGTTACTCTGCTTCCTACTACCCCACCCTGTGTCTCTTAATTTTCTTTTTCTGTGCCATGGTGTTCTTCAAAACCTTGTTATCATTTCAGTTAGTACATCAATTTTCCTGTACATCAAATGTTTTGTCATTTAATTTTGTGTGTTAGTAATAAACTAGATGGAAAGAGAAGTAAGATTTAAACATATCATCGCAACCTGTAACTCTGATAATGAAAAATTACCAACTCTTCTTAAAATATTTTTTCTGAGGTATTAGTACTTTTGCATAGATAAGGAGATCCATGGGAATGACAGTAGCCTTCTTCTAGCAAGAACCCAAATGCTAGCTCAGCTACTAAGTCATATATTAACTGTATTGTTATTTTTCTTAGTCTTCTTATTCCACAAAATTGAAAGAGCAAAAAAGCAACTGGGAAGGGAATCTAGAAATAGATGCTAAATTTGATACCTTTTAGCTCAATTGTAACCTGGATAAGGACTTTGAGATACTTTGAAATTCTTCCCTGCTCTATTTCCTTTGTAAACCAGCAATCATAAAGCAACCTCCATTAGGGCTGTCCTGATAAAAATAGAGGATGTGATACCTTCCTATTGGGTCATATTCTTAGCCTGTCTTCTAATCCTCTTTGTCCCTTGGCAATCCCATCTACGTTTGTGCAGCTGAATATGTGTTGCTTTTCCTTTAAAACATATTTTCCTTGAACAAGACTCTTTTTCTGGCCACAGTTCACTTCAACATCCATAAAATACCTGAACATTAATAAAATAGAATCCTTTGAGTTCATTCAGTTGTACTTTAATTGTCAGGCTTTGGTAATAATTCATACAGTTGTCATTTGATAATTGTTAGAGTAACACCATTGTTTGGTTAAAAGTAATCCTTTCATGAAGACTTCTGTTTAATGACTGATTCAATATAGAAATAAATGGAACGGACCAAAATCAGAATTGATACTGAATGTAGTCCATTATTATCTGGCAATAATAATAAATCTACACGAGTCAGGGGATGCCTTCAGAGGAGCTATTAATGTGCACAACTGCATTTTCTGTCTCATTTTTCTTGACATCACTATACTAGTCTGAGTTGCAGGCTATAAACAAATTACTGTGTACATAAAACAGTAAACATTTGGCTAAACAAATAGAAATAAAAAGGAGCTGCAACAAAAACAGGGTAAAGATGATGGTGGTTGTCTCAGAGAAGCAGCTAGATCCTTGGTGACAGAAGTGTTACCTGTTTCCCATCTACTGAAAGCCATCCATCTTTTGTCTGCCAGTTTAGCTGTTCGTCAGTGTTTCCAGATCTTGGGTTGTGTGCAGGTCAGAAAAAGTGCTGGTGCTGAGAAATACTTCTTTTGCCATCACTAACATAGAATGCCCTTAGCCTTTCCTCTCCAATAGGGAATTCACATTTGTCTGCACAGCTAACCTGGGGTAGTTCAGTGTGCTCTAGGGGAGCTGGTCACTGGGGAAGGTCCAAAAGGTACAATTTTTTATGTTCCAGAGCAGCAGAAAGTATGTTAAACTTGTGCTACTTTCCAGTGAATTCTGAAATTATGGTGTTAGTTTAAAGACCTGTTAAGTTGGTTTCGTATTTGTAAATCTCTGGAGATCATCTCAGTGATTAAGTTTAATGGGGAACTTTGAACTGAACTCATAACTGAAACCTTTTAAATTTTTGACTAGGATCCTCCTGATGAAGGCTCTTGACTTTGCAATTTGCTTTATCTTGTGATGTGAAATCTATAGCTACAAGTTTTGATTGTGTGAGGTACCTGTATCTCAGTCTTGTGGCTGGAACTACATCCAGCTTCTCTTGCAAGGTACAATTTGTAGAGGAAACTTTATAATATATTGTAAGTTTTGTTTCATTTTCAAAAAATACCACCAAAACAATGTCAAGCTATTCCAAAAAGAGTATAAGAAAAAAGGTACTCTATTTTGCTATTTATTCTTTATGTGCAAAACTGGGCTTACAAAAGGCTGTTACCAAATATAAGCTCTAGTAACTTTCTTTTTTGGCAGAACTGTTAGCTGTAACAGGTGTGTAGCACTGAGCCATCCTCAAAAGACCAACAACTTACTAGTCAAATGTGCCTTCCCTCCTGCAGCAGAGGTGGTCGAGGCCATATTGTCCCGTACTGCTCCTCTGCTGACAGGATAGTTTTCTGTTCAACCAGTAGAGAGAAGCCATGCCCAGCTACTGGAGAAATAAGGAGGTCAGACCACAGTCATCTTCTGTGGCATTTACCACCATAGGTTATTGTAGCACTTCAAGAACAGAATGGTTGTTACCTACACAGTTTCACTTGGAGTTATAAATACTAATAGTGCATTTTAATATTTTGTGTATTAACATTTTTCTATTTGACCCTGAAATTTCAAATACCTCAGTATCGTTTTCAAGTAAAAACTCCTTTTGATGAGTTCAATATCTGTAACTGTACAGTATTGCATTAACTTTAATATGCTTTGTGTTTTCCACAGAAATCCTATTCCATGCCAATAGGCATTGAGTTTCAGAGAAGATATGCAACTATTGTTCTAGATCTAGAGCAGCTAAACAAAGACTTAAATAAAGTTTTGCATAAAGTTCAACAGTATTGTTACGAGGTAAGATTTTGCTGGGATCTCTGTCTACTTGATGGTTTTGCTTAACCTAAGTAGAAAACAGAATTTCCTAGGAATAGGGCATAGGTGGGGGTCACTCTGAAATGGAACTATTAGCAGCTGTGCTGGATTCCTTCTCTGTGTCTGCCTTTGTCTCAGCAACAGACACTTTTCCTGATACCAGTGGGAGGTATCAGGTAAACATAAGTAGACATACATAAAGAAAAATGCTGTGCACTAAACACACACAAACTCTCTTTGAAATCACTTCATTTCACACATCCACCAAATGCAAAGGACATCTTTATTCTTAATTTCTCCCCACTTTATCTCTGCAGCTTGCTCCTGACCAGGGCCTCCAGCCTGCTGACCAACCCACAGATCTCAGGCGCAGATGTGAAGAGGAAGCTCAGGAGGTTGTCAGACAAGCAAATACCTCATCAACGGGACAACTCTGTGTTGAGAGTGAAAATCTAACTGATCTTATCTCTAGACTTACAGCAATATTACTGCAAATTAAGGTAAAAAGTTTGCATGAAATAGCTTCTCCCATACAGTACAGAGTATTAAGGCTCTGCCAGTTTTTCTGCTGAACTGTGAGAACATTTTTGTTTTCTTCTTCTACAGTGTCTAGCAGAAGGAGGTGATCTGAATTCTTTTGAATTTAAATCACTTACAGATTCATTAAACGACATTAAGAATTCAATAGACTCCTCAAATATCAGGTACTACTTTTTGAATATTTAATTCTTAATTACACACTTTGTGACAGCAGGCAGTTCTTACTGTATTTTAGAGGTGAACATTGATTATAATTAAGGGGTTTAATCTGGTAACTTCTACTTATAGGAAGGGTCCCATCTAAAAGGGGGGCTTCTTAAGAGAATGTGAAATGAGCAGTTTTCTGTTTGAACCTATCAGTGAAGTAACATGTTAAAAAAAAGACAGTAAAAAAGTGCTAAATTGATGCAGCAACAACTAGACTTTCTTGGTTTTTAGTAATTTATGACAACTAAAAACTTATTTTAGAACATTGTCAGATTTTGAAATCCCACTAGTAATACAAGCTTTTTAAACCAGAGAACTGTACAATTTCAGTATTCTTTTAGCATACTCAGCCTCTTGTCTGTAAATATTAAAAGGTGGCATATGAGAAAAGTAGAGGCTCTAGCAGCTTCCATTGGCAAGATTTTGAGTCAAGAAACAGAAGAGCAGCCATGTTGTGCCAGATCAAAGGCCAGTCTAGTCTAGATGAGCCATTTTTCAATGGTTGTCACAAGCAGGTGCCTGAGGAGGCATCATAAAAATAGCAAGAATGTGGTAGCAAGAACATAGTGATGCTTGCCTGGAGTACCCTGCAGCCTCCAGCAATTTGTGACCAGCATTTTCTAAATAATTACAATGATGCTAAATTACGCCATTTAGAAAATAAACCTAAATGCTAAGTATTTTCTTATTAATATTATTTGTATTGCCACATAATAATGGGAGGCTGTGCACAGGATTTTAAAATTTTTAAATTTTTTTCCAAAGATAGGATTGCTTTTTCATTTCAAAACAATTATTGAGAAATGCTGTTTTATAGCATTTTTCGTTAGGAAAAACAAAACCAAACCTCAAACATTAGTGAAACTTCTTTATAGTCAACCCTGTAAATTGCATATTGGAATTGATTCAACTAAAGGTTGATGTACCCAGCAAAGAAAGTGATGATGTTTCCATTTCATGGTACTTATTTTGGCCATTTTAGCATCTCTTCATAGTATTTTAATTTCACTGACTCTGGTCACATTAAAACCTTACTTTTAAGTTCCGAAGTCAGTAACTCTTGATTTCATGCAGCTGTTTGTGCAAGTTCTGTTTTCCCATATTTCTCTGTCAAGTTGCATTCGTATGTACTGCTCTCTGATTCATCTGAATTTTTATATTGGCTATGTTCACATCTTGATTTTTCACTGTGAAGATATTCAGACACAACTCTTATATGTGGGGTTTAACACTTCTTTCTTTCCTTCTTTTCTTCCCATAGTTGTTTTCAGAATAATGTTGAGATCCATGTTGCACATATTCAGAGTGGTCTGAGCCAGATGGGAAATTTACATGCTTTTGCAGCTAATAACACCAACAGAGACTGAAAACTTCCTTTCAAGTGTACAGCAAATAGTTCCGGAAAATCATCTTCCTTTCTATAGGCTTCACCAAATACCCTAACTGCCAGAAGATAAGGGAAAAGAAAACCTCTCAGAAAGGACCCTTTTAAATATATTATATCCGCTTCTTAAGGAAACCAGCATTACTGGCCAGCGTTACATTAGATTTCTCCATTTGTTATTCACATGCAGTAGTTTTGCTAACTGGTAATCTCTTAGTAATTGCATCGATTATAGTAAACTTGAAAGCATACTTTCATATAATTTGAACTTAGTTTTTAAAAGTTCAGATTAATTCTGCACACCTCTTGCTGTTGGATCTCCTGGTATGTTAGAAGTGCTGAAGAGGAAATGGCTCCAGTTAGTAGCCACATGGCAGGTCTTTGTTGTGTAAAGTTACACCTCTGTGTAGGTCTTGCGAGCTGCCAGGTCAGCCCTTGGGAAGCCTGAACGTTCCTGATCTAAGGAAGCAGCAGCAGGATACAGCCAGCAAACATAAGCTGTAAACTGGAGGATGTTGGGCAGGTCGATTGATCAGTCAATGTCTTGTTGGAACTCTTAATTTATCATAACTTATAGAAGGAGTCTAATGAAGGAATATAAAAATGTAACTGTTAACTTTCCAGAAAGAAATTGGTTCTGGCTTTTTCCCTTTCACACAGGGCAAAAGAAGTGCTTTAGGTGGTATTTTATGTAAATGACTGGTTAAACGTATTGTTTTTCCAAATTCTTGTTTGTTTTGCACAAGTTTTAAATTAGATTACTGGTTATTCAATAATACCCAACATATATAAATACGAAGATTTTTATAATTAAAGATAACCAGTGAGGTAAACTGCAAAAATAAGAAGTGACAACCTGCCTATGAATACCTTTTGGAATGTTAATCTTGTAAAAAGTGTGTATTGGTTTGTTTAAATAGTCTTGTAAAGCTTCTGTGTAATGAATTGTTTCCAAATATGGATTTTCAGAGATAGCTGTAGAGATGTTTTTGATTCTTTTAGATGCCTCATTAAATAAGGTCTTTTATATGTTAATGTATAAAGAATATGTAAACAGGATTATTTTCAATTTTAAAATTTTGTATAGTTTAAAGATGCTTCTGTATTCTGTGTTGGTATTGTGCCACTGCAAAACTTTAGTGCAGAGTTTATATTTAGCTAAATTTGTTCTGTTAATTAAGAGAAATGCATAAATCTTTTATTCTCAATGAAATTTGTAACTGAATAAATTGACCTATGAGAGTTGATATATTTCACAAAAATGCAAACTTTTTTGCAGATGGTCTCAGGTCATTTTTTTAAGAGAAGCTAATTGCTGAGAATGAAATTTTATGAGGACTAGGTGAGTAGCTGTTTTAAAAGGTATTTAAAAACTTTACAAGGGATACTATAAAATAATGGTAAACAGTAATTTTAGCTGAGTTACCCAGGGAAATTTACCTCTCATAGTGGAATAGAACATCATAGTGGTCCCTGCAATTGCTTTTGTAATTATGTTACTCATTGTTTTGTGGTGTTACCATCTGTTTGATAAAGAAGACAGAAAGGAGTCCTCTCCCACCACCCTCTTCAGTTAAACACAGAAAGGTGCCAAAACCTAATTTAAGGTACATAAGTTTAGTCAGACAGGAACTAATCTGATGTACAGCTAACTCAGGAAAAAGGAACCATCCTCTTGCACCCTTGTACTCATCTGCCTGCTGCTCCCCATACACACCTCTGCTGTGATCCCATCCTGCTCTGTTGGGACTCAAGCTCAGCATATGCACTGAATACTTTTGAGGAGCAGGACTTCCCAGTACTAAACCACCAGGAGGTTACTCGGCCCTGTTGATAGCAAGCATCCCAAATGGAGTGGGGAGAAGTTGTAGACACTGGTAGATACCACTACCAAGACTGGTATTCACCAAAGAGGATTTGGAAACCTGCTTTTCATGACAACCTTATTTCTTGCTGGACACAGAATACACTGCAATAACCACCACACTTCAATCTCAACTCTTGATTCCTTAGGTATGATGGTTTTTACACATGGATTCTTAAAAATGTGCTCTCCAATATGTTTTGTGTTGACATAGTTTGGTTTTTTTTAATTATTGCAGGGTAATATAGGAAGATCCATCATTTGTGATAAGTGTCTCCATGTACTTTCACATGTCATTTGTCCCACTCATGTAGGCAATGTGAATATACACATCTGTTCTTTGAGAGGCTGCATTTCTCCTTGGGTACTGGTATGTTGGGTCAGAGCTAATGCTGGATTTTGGTGACAGTAACAAATACAACTGCTTTTGCTGAATGTGCCCTAAGCACAGCAGGAGTCTCAGGAACTCACTGAACTATGATACCTGAAGTCTGCAGGAGCAGAACAAGTTACTTTGATTTGTTATAATCACTGAACTTGAATTTACCCTGAGCCGCCAAGAAGCCATGGTCTCATTTTTTGTCTC
The DNA here is from genome assembly GCA_024500445.1 of Entomyzon cyanotis. Classification (NCBI taxonomy): domain Eukaryota; kingdom Metazoa; phylum Chordata; class Aves; order Passeriformes; family Meliphagidae; genus Entomyzon; species Entomyzon cyanotis. The sequence continues at coordinate 21,512,889 of JAKEPQ010001015.1, read as the reverse complement.
TTCCTGCAAGTGCTTCTCTCCTGGGGCCTTCCTGACCCCCAACATAGCACCCAAGTCCAATCAGAACAGGTGGTGTTTGAGGTAGGTTGGTTGGGTTTTGGCTCATGTTTTTTTCAAGGATAGCTCTGGGAATTTTTTGATGGAGAATACTGATTAGCAGTCCTGCTATGCTGCTTCAGCTTACCAGCTTGCAGTCCAACCAGAATTCAGCTGTCCAGCTATTCAGATCTCACAAGCACAGGTATGTTATGGGGTGGCACTGACAGATTTTGTGCATTGGTAACCTTATTCTGTGGGGCATGTTCTTGATATAGGGTATTTCTGCCACCAGTACATGGGTCATTTTTCCTGTACTTCTGGCATTCAGGTGCTCTTCCATAACTGACATCTTACAACTTGCTCTGCTAGGCTCTGAAGTACTATTTTGTAAGCCGGAAGAATTGCCCTTATCTTCAAAATACGTACAGAGTAATATATCCTTCCTCAATAAATTGAATAATGGGAGACACTTCTGTTATTACTAATTTTGCTGTTCTCAGTGCAGAGCCATTCAGCCCACAACCAATCCTGTGAGCACCTGTGTAGTCCCTGACTAAAGCTAAAGCACCCTTGCAGTGTCTACAAAATACTCCTTTTTCTCTTAGTTTAACATTAACCTTGGCTTAAGTGGCAGACAGGAGGCTTCTGTCTGAGCACTTGAGATTTGGGGGGGTTTGTAGTACGTAGGCCATAATTTTCTATTTTCCATCAGGGAAATACCCACTACAGAGGGATGGGTGTGTTTGTTTAGGGCAGATTTAAGACAAATACTGACAGAGAAGGTTTAAGGCAGTTTCTGTAACTTGTCCTTCAGGCCTCTTAGGTCTCTCATTGACATCTAAACTGCAACCATTGCTCTCCAGGACCTGGAAAGAGAACCTGCAGCTGGAATGTCTACCAGATCTCTACCCCACTGTCAGCCAAGGTAAGAAACCTAGCCCCTGCATCAGATACACACACAGGCAGAGCAAAAATGTAAACCTTTATTTTCCTTGGTCAAAAACTCCCGACAGACCATCCCACTCTTTCCTAAGACCAGGCCCCACTCCCAAAACACAGTGGATTGGGTTAGCTTTTTGGCTAAAAAAAGTTAAATAGATATATGGAACACACTAACAGAAAGCTTTAAATACAGTGTAAAAAGATGCCCTCAGCTGGTGGAGCCGACCCGTACCTTTCTTAAATAAATAGGTAAAATCAGTTACTACCGGATAAAGTGCAACAGTGGCGGAGCGGCAGTGAGGTAGCGCGGTGTGTGACTGGTCCCCGCCCGGGCAGCGCACAGCGGGTCGGGGTCCAGCGGCAGGGCTTCGCAGCGCGGCCGGGGATGCGCCTATAACCTGTTCCCCGCCCGGACCGCGTCCCGCCGCGGCGGCGCTCAGAGGGCGCGGAAGGCGCCGAGCGCGTTCTCCTCCCACTCCGAGCCCGACTCCGAGTAGCCGCTGGTGTCCTCGGCGTCCGACACGGGCGAGTACTGCCCGCAGAAGGCGCGGGCCGGCGGGAAGGGGCCGGCGGCGCTCCCCGCGAACGGGACGGGCTCGGCCCCGCCGGGCTGGCCGGGCGGGAAGCCCTCGAAGCCGGGGCCGGGGGGAAGCCGGCGGCCGGCGGCCACGCGTAGGGGGCCGAGCCCTCCTCCGTCCGGGCCACCCCGGAGAGGGCGCAGCGGGGCCGCTCCGGGGCGCGCAGGGAGGCGAAGCGGGGCGGCCGCGGGCAGCCCGGCGGCGGCGCGGCGGGGCTGGGGCGGGGAGGGCCCCGCTGGCGGCGGGACTTGGCGCGGCGGTTCTGGAACCACACCTGAGGAGAGAGGGCGGCGGTGAGCGCGGCGGGGCGGCTCCGGAGCGGCGGGCGCGGCACAGCCCGCGCCCCTCACCTGGATGCGGGACTCGGGGATCTGCGTGGCGTCGGCCAGTTTCTCCCGCAGGTAGATGTCGGGGTACATGGTGTCCTGGAAAACCAGCTCCAGCGTCTCCAGCTGCGCCGCCGTGAAGCTGGTCCGCTTCCGACGCTGCGAGGCCGCCGGCGCCCCCTCCGACGGCTCGGCCGGGGGAAGCGCCCTGAGGGCGGGCGAGGCCGGGCCGGGCCCGCCGCCCCCCGCCCACCTGCCCGTGGGGAAGGCGGGCGGCTCCGCCGGGGGCTCCCCGAAGCGCAGCGCGGCCATGGCAGCGGCGAGGAGGGGTCCCGGCCGTGCCGCCGCCCTTTATAGCCGGGCAGGGGGCTCGGCAGGGGCGGGGGGTCGAGGGGGCGGCACGGCCCCGCGGGGAAGGTGAGCTCCGGGCACCCCGCCGGGCCCCGCGCCCCAGGCTGCGAGTGGGACGGGCCCTGCCTTGCTCAGCCCAGAGCGCTCAGCGGTGGCCGGCACCGGAGCCCTACGCGTGCCCGGCGGGGATGGGTGATGGCTGGCAGCCCTCGGCCCCCCGCACGAAACATGACTCGAAACGCGACAGCAGAAGGGAGAGGGGAACAGGCTTTGCATCTGCCCACCGTGGGCAAAACAACTGGGTTTTGGGAGTTTGGCACCGCAGAGAGGACCCATTCCAGTGGCTGGGTTATTTCTTATACAACATCTGGGCTGATAGGGTTATGGAGTTCACTCCCTCCAGCTATTGGTGTGGAGGTAGATGTCCTTAAGCAGGTATCTGCTTTGGCAAGTAATGGATCGTGCATGGTGCGAGACGTAAAGCAAACAGAAGTTATCTCTTCCCGTGGCCGCGACTGCTCTATTTGCAGTGCTTCATTGCCAGCTGGGCAGGCAGTGTACGGCCTCCTGCTGTGCCTGCTGCTGCAAAAATGTCTCTTTCGTTTTAAGATGCAAGTTAAATGCACCTGGAGTGCCACAGCAGCTCAGACAGGGCAGAGGCAGACATTGGTGTCATCACCTTTTCCGCCACTTGCTAATGCCTTTGCACATCACACTTGCACATCCCATGTGCTTCTGCAATAACTGTTTCCCAGACAGACAGGCCTCATGCTGAAACACTGCCCACATACCCCAACAACACCAAGGCACTTAAATTGGTTTGTCCTCATTTTGTTTTTTACAACTGTCTCCCATGAAAAGTGACTTTATACAGAAAATCATGTTGAAATTGTTAAAAGCTGCTTTTGGAAGTTTTATTCCTAAAATATTTGTACCTTCGTACATGTGCAGCAGTTCAGGTGCTTTCATGACTGAAGTTTCTGGATTGTTCCCAAAATCATGGCCTGTAGTCTGCAGACAGCAGTCAGAAACATGAAACTCGTACAGTGTTCTCAGTTAGCAGTGTAAGGAGAGGGCACGGTGGTGAGAAAGGGCACAGGTGAGTGGTGATCCAGAAAGCACAGACAGCATTGTTTAAGGTTTTTAATATAGGACTCGTGGAGGATTGAATTACTCTGCAGATTCTGTGCAGATTTAGAAGGTTCCACAGGTGGCAGCAAAAGGAAATTATTAGAGATTACATTTGCTTGATGAATGTTTTACTATATTTTACATCAAATAATATTCCTGGAAAACATAGCAGAGGTTTCTTTCCTGTGCAATGAAGAATAGAGATGTTGCATCCTTCAGATTTCTGAAAGATTTAATCCTGCTTCAAATTATGCCATTATAGGAATATTGACTTTAGTTTCTAGGATTTGGTTAAGGTTGATTAAGTCTGCCAGACAGAGAGAGCAGGTTTTTGTGGAAATGTGTTTTTTCACACACATACATGTGTTTTTCTTCCAGCAGCAGCCCAGGCTTAAGGTGCTGCTGGCACCACAGACCTCCCACTGTTCACCCCCATCCTGATGCCTTCCCTTTAGCTGACCCTGTCTTAGCTGTGTGTCAGTTGACACAGTGTGATAAGGCAATTAACCCAAGTTAATTTAACTGTACAGTAACAGCAGTTGTGGTTTGGAGGTTTTTTTTAATCCAGATTTGGGATTCCCACCTGTGTGTTACCAGCAGCTGCTAGGATGGCTGTACAAGGGAGAGGACACTGCCAGATAGGGCAGGAGGGAAATGAGGGGATCCCATCAGGGGTGCTTCTAGGACTGCTGCCACCTGGATCTGATGCTGAGCTAGCAGTGAACAAAACTGAGACAGACTGCCCAGGAGCATGGCAGTTTTCAGTGTCAGACTTCCCATTAAGACGACTAGCAATGTATATTGAATAGATACTCAGGAAAGAGTGAGTACTGGGAGCTAATAGACCTGTTCCCAACTCATAAATCTGGAAATGGGCTGACTCTTTGATCTCTGACTGTTGTGACATCCTTCAAACCAAAAGCTTCCTCAGTTCCCTTGTCCTTTATGGTTCCAGAGGTGTTCCAATAGCTGTCTTGTGACAGCAGCTGACACACTTCCCATGGGGAGGAAAAGAAAGGTAAGACTTCCCAGGCCAGAAATCTTTCATTAGGAGACACAGAGGTAACAATTATAGACTTTAAAAATGTCTACATTGTTACTAGGGAACAAAAATAACTTCCACACACTACATTTTGTTGCAATATGTGTTGTATGTGAGTGCAGCCTGACTGCTGGCTCTGCCGTGTGGAATAGGAAGCCTGTGTGACAGAATTGTGGGCAAAACAGTCAGTGCCCTTCGTGCAGCCCAGGATTGCACACACGGGCCCCAGGGTGTGAGGTTCATGCTCAGTCTCTTCATTACCTGGCTGCAGACAATTGCATTTTCTAGCAGATGTACCTGTGAGTGGCTGAGGCCTCTGTGAGCAGGTCAGGCTACACTGCCTGTCTGCAGGTGCTGACTTCTGTGTAATTCTAGTCTGCCTCAGCTTCCCTTTCTGGGCTGGCTGGCTATTACCAGCATGTTCATATATCTCAGTCATGAGTCCTTTTCTGCTTACCAGTGGTATGTGCTTTTGCAAAAGCAAAGCGATTCTGAAGCAAGACCAGAGCCCAGGAATCCTATTTTCCCTTTCCTGTTGCTCAGAGCATTGCACACTGATTTCATCCATGGGATCCTCGTGGCCACCCTTCCGTATTGGCTTGGTTTGAAATGCATCTAAGGTTGAAGAAAAGCAAGGGGGACAGTGCTCTGATTGTAAAGGAGAGTGCTGTTAAGTGGAGATCAGAATAGAAGGCTTTTGCCTCCTCCCAGGCAAGCAGGATGGCATGAAAGACAGGTCCTTGCTACCTTCTGACAGTTCTCTCCCCTCCCAATGCTGTCACACTTCTCCACAGCTCCCACAGAGTATCATCCTGCTGATGTCCTAAAAGCCATGCCTGTGTGGTAGTGCAGTGTGCCTCCTGCAGCAAGGACAAAGTGCTGTGTCTGCACTCAGCAGAGTTCCTTTCCCTGACAAGTAGTTTTCCATCCTGCTGTGCCCTTTGTAGTCTGGCAAGAAGTTTCTGATGCCTTGTACTTACCAGCATCTGCATGGAGTCATATCTAGGTAAGGACTGGAAGCATTTAGAAGACATTCAATTTTGTCACTTCCTGTTCTGTAGACTTGCTTTTATTTGTGTCTTGCTAAGGCACAAAGGGGGATTTTTTGTCTTCCCCCAAGAAGCAGAAGTTATGACAAAAGTCCAGAAGTGGCTTGATTTTTGAAATTAAGATGGCTAAAATTGAGAGAGCTATCTCTAAGGGAAAAGCAGACTGCCTTGTGTTGATATCAAAAATTACAGGCTGCTTCAGAGGCTGTTTGCACTGATCTTCATTCTATTTGTCAAGAGAGAAACTTCTTGTGCTTTTGTCTGTGCTGGGAGTACCTTAGCACTGAGGTACCTGTGCCAAGAGGACTCACAATACCAAATGTGCCTGTACCTGCAATAAAATGGTTTTAAGCTTCAGCTGGAGAACATGCTCTCACATCACTGCTGCCAGCTCTGAGCATCCAGCAAGGGTAAGACAGGCTGTGAAACACCAAGATTGTGGAGTAGGGGGAGATTGGCCCTGTGTGGAGCTTTCTGGCCAGCTGGCTCTTCAGCCTTTTGCATGTCAAGCTGGGGAGGTTCTTTCAGGCTCTTGGGGCTACAAAGTCATCTTTTAAATGTACAGTTTAAGAGCCTGCCTTATGTGACTTGAGGAACTGGATCTTGGAAAGCATTCCAGAATGCATGGCGAGAGTAGGCAGCAGTGTGACATGCAGTCGTGACTTTGCTGACAAGACAAACACCCCCTTTAGATAACTAACACGTGAACAGTTCTGCTGCGCAGTCCTGGAGGGAATGGGACACCAGGAGTTTTGCTGTGCGCTGATTTGCAACCAGCAGTGCAGCCTTGGCTGTGTTCAAACTCCTCTGGCTTGTCACTTCACCTTGTTCCTTCGAGGATTCTGCAGGGACACAGCTCTTGCACAGTATTCTATCATTCCAGCAAAGCTTATTGTTGCTGGGTTTTTTTGGTGGCTGTCTTTAACATGAATTCTCTGGTCTCTAAACCCAGGATTGAGCTTTTTAGTAGTGGAGACTTAGCAGTCTCTTGGCAGCCTGACTAAACTTGTAAAGATTTGGTATCTTGGAGATCTCAATTTCTACATCAGTTTTAATTGAAATTGGCCAAAAAGTTCAAATTTTATCAAAGAATCATAGAAAGGTTTGGGTTGGAAGGGACCTTGAAGATCATCTCATTTCAGCCCCCCTGCCATGGGCAGGGATATCTTCCAGAAGACCAGGTTGCTCAGAGCCCCATGCAACCTAGCTTGAACACTCCCAGGGAAGGGACATCCACAATTTCCCTGGGCAACCTGTGCCAGGGCCTCACCACCCTCACAGTGAAGAATTTCTTCCTAATATCTAATCTAAACCCACTCTCAGTTTGAAGCCATTTACCCTTGTCCTGTCATGACACACCCTTGTAAAAAGTCCCTCTCCATATATTAGGAGGCTGACCAAAAAAAGGGACAGTAGTCACAAACCTGATTTCATTAATGTAGAGAAAGTTTAAGAAAAAACAGAACTACATTTTTGCTGTCAAGACTTAAATTTAAGATGTCCCTGGATAGCTTGTCCCTGAAGAAGCAATCCCTGGATAATTATCTCACAAATTAAATTAATTGTAGTCCAGACACATTTTTATGGTTGCATATATAACTACATTTGCTCCAGAGCTTCTGCTGGCAGGAAAATGCTGTATAATTTCCAGCTTCTCTTAGCAGGGCTCTGATAGCAAAAATTATTAATGCATGCTAGGCTTAGGTTTTGAGGTTTTTTCATTCTGCCTAAGAGGAAATCTTTATATGAATACTTAATTTCCCTTTGATTGCTTCTAGTCATTGTGACAAAGCTCTTTACAGCCTCCAAATGCTTTTAGAGGTTTATCAGATCTTCCCAATGTACAGACACAAGATCTATATATTGAGGCCCATCCAGGCTTTTAGGTAGAGTTCTGAGATCTTACAATGATGTCATGTTTTTAATTTGGAGTGGTCGTTTTTCTAGTCCTCATGGCTTTAACAAGGAAGAGCTTGAGCAGGGTGGGCTGTGTGTAGTCCTCACTGTGCCACAGTTTGCAGATGCCTTGAAATATATTCTTGAAAGACCTGAGCTATTCAGATGTGTCTCTGAGAGCTCCTCCTCGCCAGAGTCCTCTACAGAGAAGAGGGGATTTGCCTTTCTGCTCAGCCTGGGGAGTGTGTTCACCTCCACCTGGGACACAGCGAGGTGGACACAGCCAGTGTCTTATTACAAGGTCAGAAGTGTGACTTGGCCATGCTCCAGGCTGTCCCAGTGGGTGCCTGGGTGCTGGGGAGTGAAAGGGAGATCATGCTGTCACAATGTCCTGAGTGTGACCTGTGACCAAGGGGTTGGACTGAACCCCTTCCAGGACCTTTGTACTGATAGGGATACAGAAGGTATATATGATGGAGCCCACGGCATTGGAGATGTCAGAGCCTGGGGACATCGATGCCCAGCACAGGTTATTTCAGATCACCAAGTAAAGGGCCAGGCTTGTCCAGCAGCTCTATGCACAGATGGAGGGTTAAAATAAATGCAATGTGACAAGAGGTCATGTTCTCTCTGAAAGATGCCTGTCTTGCTTGGCTCGGACCTGATTACCTCCATATATGCATAATCTATTTTCCTTTGAAAATTCAGCTGCCATGTCTCCTCGTTTCTGGCAACGAGGAACTAATAGTGTCTTGTGACTTCAGCCCTGCGCTTAGGAGGGGGATGTGACTTGGTGGGGTGAGCCATTTCCTGAGAGGTGTGAGACGAGACTTCAAGACCTAGTGGTGCCATTCGTGTATTCTGCTCCGAGGAGTTGATAAGAGCTTCAGACACACAGAGAGCCTTGAAGGAAGCGGTGGGGGAGGCGGCAGGCGTAAAAACCCAGCAAATGCATATGAAAAGATCAAGGGGCTGTATTTGCTAAATCCCAACAGGAACAGATTTGGGGCAAGATGCCCAGGTTCAGAGAGGACCCAGACACACAGCAACAGGGCAAGAGCCGAGTATGTCTGATGGCTGGTAGCTGGCTCCCTAGCATTGGAAGGAGCGGAAGATTAAAGATTTGGGAGTAGGAGGGAGATAAGAGTAAATGGTGGGGGTGGAAAGAGGGAAAGGGCAATAGGGAGGAAGCTACCTGGAGATAGGAGAGGCTGGTTGAAAGAGCAGGGATTATTCAGAGTTGAATTTGGATACACTTAAACTTCAGCCTACCTTTGAGGTTTGAGATACCCTGAGAATGGCAGGGGGTGTGTACCTGACCCACTGGTGCTTCTGCAGTGAGAGGGCAGTCCCCCAAAGTTTGCTGTGGCAGCAAACCCTAGGCTTAAACAAATCCTTGTTGCAATTTCTCTCTGTCCCAATTTCTCTCTGTCCCCTCTCTGATTTTATAGCATGTGTTACTGTGAGAGAACCTAAAGCTTCTGTTTCATAGAGTTTACTGTATTGCTTTGCTTACTCTCATGCTCTGAACAAGGTCATACCCAACACTTAGAGATATTTTCCTTAATGAAGAATTTGGTGAGAACTGTTGGTGCAGGTGGTTGTGTATACAAAATAACTGCGTTATCCGAACTCCCAATAATGTTTAATTAATTCACTGTGAAAGCAAAGGAATATATCTGCAGATGAGCAAAAAAAGAAATAAGGAAGAGGATAAGAACAGAAGAGCTAAGGAAAAAGACAGGACCATGTTTTCCTCCTTTTCAAACAGCACCTACTTAGGAGAGGCAGCCTGCCAGGGTGCAGCCAGAATATACACACAGAGTAGGGCAGCCAGGGGAAGGCAGTGTGATGGATAGCAAAGAGGCCACATCCTCCTCTAACAGCACTGGATAACAGCAAGACAAACTCCAAACAGTCCCCTCTCTTCTCTTTTCAGGCTTCTTGTCCTTAGCAAGCAGTGTCAAGGCATTGTTTAGTACCTTTTCTTGGCAGGCTCTTAAAACCCTTATCATCATCCCCTGCATGTGGTAAGTTCTTCCTTCAACTTAGCAAATGAGTCACAAGATTCTCTGTTTCTGTATTGCAGTGTTTGGTATCTGAGTGCATGAGCTGCCGAAATTATTGGATTTTTATGTAAATGTTACTCTTTTTGTTTGTTACAGTTTGTGTCTCCTGGTTATTGAGAAAAGGATCCAAATGTGAAGCAAGTTTTGCTCCAATGGTTCAAAACCAGAAGATAATACATAGAACCTGAACTTTCCTGGTATGGTTGGATTCCTGTTACAATATGAACACAAACCCACTATCTTTCTCTGCCCTTGGCTGCCCTGGTGCTATTAAAATCCACCAAGTCTTCCCTCTCTGAGTGGTACTGGCTGGAGAATTCTTCATCTGGCTTCCCTGTGCTTCTCAGGCATATGCCAAGGTCAGTGCTCTGGCTTCAGCCTAATCATTCATTCTAAATGTTTCCCACCCTCTTTTCTGATTAGTTCTGGAGATGAGGAACTTTCAGTCTCACATATCGTGACATTTACAAAAAAAACCATTTTGGTTTACTCTTGCTCTTTAATTTCTAAGATTTTCAAGCCTCTGTACAGTTTGGAAGATTTTCAGGTTTAACATGTGGATGGAATGTGGGAAGTTTCACCTGAGCTGGGGTTCTGCAGTTGATCATTAAATCAGCAGTTCCACATGATCGTAGCTGGGGAGTGCAGTGGTTACTATGCCATTTGATGAAGTCATTCTCTTCTCTGCCTGAATTGACTCATATTTCTTTGCTATTTAAAATCACACTAAAGAAAAGTGCCATGCAACACACTGGGCAGGCATTATTTCTGTGGGTTATCCTGACTTTTTTAAGCCCACAACACAGTTTTCTGGTGTTTGACTCACACAGAAGCTCCACACATTTGCATTGAAAAATATCTCCATCCTCCTCCCCCACTATCCTGTCCTCCTGCCTCAGCCATCCCAGATAAGTTGTCTGATAGTGTCCTGCATGTTGGCTCACTCCTCTGGCAAAGGTGCTCTCTGAGGCATTTCCCCCACATCAATGCTCCATTGGGCTGCCCTGCTCAGGCAGCTCCTGCCCATACCTTCCAAATGCCTCATTCTCTCACACCCATTTTACATGACAGCTGTTTTTCTTCCCCTTTTATTCAAGCTCAACTCCTCTGCTTCTATTTCTGGCAGGGTTATTTTTCTATTTGACTTTGGTTCTGTTAGCCAAGGCCACACCCTTGTCACCTCCTTATTCTAATCCTCTCCTTTGTTGACAAAAGGTCTTCCTCCTTTTCCTTTTATTGGTACTTTTTCTCTTTCTCCACTATCCTTTAGTCCCCTTGATTCTTACCCCTCTCTTTTGCATATGACCAAGCTTGTTTTACACGTTACTTGGGGAATTTAAGAGTTTTCTCCTTGACAGCTTTTCTTCCCTGTTCCAGAAGGTTCTCTGTGCTGCTGGACACATGCCAAAGAGCAAATACATTTATTACTCCAGGTGAGACAACTGCAATCCAAGATGGAGAGTGACTTCAGGCTGCAGTGATCACAGCAGCTCTCTACTGCCATCTTAGCTATGCCCCGTATCTTTACAAGACCATGTTTTCCCTCTTTTGCAGTCATATCTGTGCAGCTGGGAGACTGTCCAAAGGTACTTGAGGTAAGAGAAGTTTTAAAGGGATGCTGAGAGTTTGCTGCAGGTCTGAGTGATCAAAAAAGGATGCAGCAGCTTTGTAGCATAGGTTTCTATTCACAGTTCCACTGCTGCAGGCCTCTTTCATTACCGCTCACTGACAGTGCCTGAAATATGACTGTAGACAAAATCTTTATGACAGTGGCTGGAAATTGCAAAGCTGGGCAGGATATCACATCAATCACAGCATCACCTGGGTGTTTTGCATTGTGTGTGTCTTGGTCAGTGCCAGCATAGCAGTGTTCATGGTTTTCAGGCATTTCAAAAAGGCTGTGTTTATCTCCATTTTTGCCAGGATAAGGGTAGAAGTGAGAAGATAAGGAGTTTCCTTTGATAAATCTCTCTTTGCCAAGCTCTCCTTCCTCTGTGTTTTGTGTTTTTATCAAGTAAGGCAGCAACAGTCCTGGCATGTACAAAGCAGTCCAGGAGAAACAGGGAACCTGCAGCCACTAAAACTCCTGACAGACCAAAAACTGATCCTACCTGCCCAGAGAGCTTGATTTTGTATCTCTTTGACCAAATGGTGATCTTTCCTCTGGCTGCATGGAACAGGCTCCTGCTTGAGGGACAAGGATATTTTCTAAGAGCCACACAAGTGCCCAAGCAAGCAAATCCCTGTCTGTTGTGCTCTTTCCTCATCCAATCGACCTGACCTCCTTTATTCCAAACAAGTCTTTGCATTTCAGCTTTCCACTGCAGCAAGGTCCCATTAACAGTGTATAACTGAGTCTGAGCTGTCCAAACACACACATCAAATGCCACTCTAACTTGCCTGTGGCCCCACTGCTGAAGGGAGAGTGCATGGCACACTGGCAGAGATGTGCAGGGTTGTTCCTAGAAGATGCCTGTACCAGAGTTGGATTGGTGCCTGCTTCCTGCTCTCCAGACCTTTATCTAACCACGAAGCAGTGCAGTTTCACCAGATTCCTTTGGCTAACCAAAGTGCAAAAGCTGTTTTCAGGTGGGAATATTACTTAAAACTATGTAAAATGTGTAGGCACAAAGAACTGCAAAAGACCAGGTCGTTGATTCCAGGTCTGAGTGAATTCTTTCTTTGTCCGCATTTCCCAGGGTCACTTCTCAAACTCTGGCCAGTGTTTTCAGGAGCTGTAGAAACCAGGGACCACATCACACAATAGGAAAGACTTACTTTTTCTTCACAACAAAAGGAGAGCCACTCCTGTGAAATCCTCTTCAGATCTGTGGGTCCAGGTTGCTGGTTTTTTCCATTAAGGCATGTAAAAATAATGAATTGTGAAAAAAAGGGTAATGAAGTGCTCTTTGGATCACTTGCAATATAGCCATAGTTTAGATAATGGCAATATTTTGTCTGGGTGAAGTTTGAGCCGTTTGGTAGCTGACCATTGAACGTTGATATGAATAGGAAAGGGAGCAAAGCATAAAGAGGACAGCAACAACCCTGAGGCTGGGACAACTCTGTGGTTGCTGGTGTCATATGCTTAAGCAGAAATTCTTTTGACATTTTGGAAGGGGGAAGGCAGTGCTGGTCAGTCCTGGCTGCTGTGCTGGGTACGTGCCGATTCACTTGGCTATGAGGATAATGCATTTTGCAGCATAGAGGAGAAATTGTGCCATCACACCCTACAAACAGTAAACAGCGTCAGATTGTGAAATGGCTTGTACCAGTAAGTCTCACCTGTGATGTTTTTGGCAGGTCACCTAACCAACACCCAGGGAAGGCTCACAGACTGGTGATGCACTGTCTCGTCACATTTTGCAGTCTTTCCTGGGGAAGGTAGGCTAGACATCTCTGGCTTGGCCCTTTAAAGGGACTTCTTGCTAGGACAGTGGGTCTCTCTAAGATGAAACAGAAGTCAGGCAAAGAATAAGATACTTACCTTTCCCCATTAGGTCTTTTAGGATCCCAGAAGAAACCATGTCTGAAAACCAAACAGTCCTCAGTCACAGAGTCAGAGAGGAGGTGCAGTGCATGTAAAGCTGTGAAAGTACTCCAGGAAACCCAGGCCATTCACATGGAGTATGTGCAGCTATGGAGTAGTAGAGATACTCAGATACACACAAGCACAGGGTAGATTTAGACATTTTGGGGGCTAGACTTGAGTCCTGGATAAGCTTCAGCTTTGTTTCAACTAACGCAGCTTTGTCATCTTCTTAATAGTGAGTACAGTACAGAGCTCTCTCCCAAAAGGTCTGGAAGCTGCTGGTCCAGTCCAGAAAGGGGGCTGGAATATGTGATGTTCCTCTCCAATGATTTTTTCTGTGCAGTAGCTTTTGCTCAGGTTCCAGCAGCATCCTGGTGGCACCAGTGATAGCAGTGTAAAAGCACTTGGCCTCTTTTGGTTTGGACAGTCATCCTCGAGGCACTAAGAGAGCTACCCACAGTGAGGTACTACAGCTGTTGGTCACTGCTGACCTGGGCCAGATTTGGTTGCTGATCCCAAGATGAGAGGTTTCACTCTGTCATTCTTCTCCAGAGGTTTCTGTCTTCTTGGAAAAAATATTCAAGGGCATTTCTAATGGCCTCAGGAAAAAGAGGAAAACACATCCCAGACTTTAACTTCTGTGCTGGCATTGTATTGCTTTCTGTGACCCTCTCTCCTCCCAGCAATGCATAGATTTCAGGTTGCATAGGCTGGGTGGAATATATTTTAGAGCAAGACTCTATTTAGCCGTGATGTCAACTGCAGCTAACTATAAAAAGCTCAGTAATGCTCTTTGAAAGTGTAACAGCTGCTGCTCTACGCAGTCCCTGGTGTATTACAAGTCCGCCCTACTTCATGTTCACACAACCAAAATAAAATACAATAACAATCATTATGTAGTTCAAGGAATTTGGGACATAATCTCCCCAGAAAGCAGAAGGAATTCAAGGTCAGACAAACTGAGTAATTTTGTGCAGTTTGTTAACAGAAAGGTAATTTTACCCAGATTTGCAACACAGACTGACTTTTACGTCACATTCACTATATGCTATCAGTGATTCCTACACAGTGACAACAGAGCAGCAGACCTTCCCTTGGGCATCTCTGCTGGGTGTTGTTCACATACAGCTACAAACTGGGCTCTTGCATGGAGTAAGGCCATCAGTATGTTACCCAACATATGAAACCTATTTTCATTCTTAACTGGATGTGGCCATATATATTTTTTAAAAAACCACTGACCAGGCCAAAATTTCCCATAAAAACAGGGAAGGAAACGGGATTTATTAATCTAGAGTGAACAGACAGAAGTGAATGACTGTGGAATTGTGCTAGCACTGCATACCCTCACAGTACTGGAGAGGTGGTTTTGGCTGGATCTCTGTTAAGGGCAGCCCTGAAATGGTGGATGTTGTAGTAAAGCCAGTTTTTTTCTGAAATCTGAACAATAAATATTCGGGAGCGATCCCCGCTTTTCACTCTGTGGATTTGCGTCTGTTGAGGACTTTGAGACATCTTCCAGAGATGTGTCTGCTTTACTAGAAAATTGGAAAGCTGAGCAACCTGCCCACAGTAATGTGAAAGTCAGTGAGTGGCAGAGCAAGAAGGGGAGTCTGGCTGTCCTGGTTGTGCTTTCCCCTTCCCTGTAATTGCTGGCCTGCTGTCTGGTGAGCTGGCATTACCAGTGGCACCTCCAATTCCATTTTCTGAAACCAAATGAGACAGCTCAAACAGTATGAATCCAGGAAGAAACAGCTACATAAAATGGAAGGAAAGTTTCAGAAAAAATCTCATGAGTGCCCATTTTGCTGTAGTGGTTGCTTGAAGTCCTGCTGGGCTGAGCTGTGGCATGGCAGAGCCTGTAGTGGGGAGCCTCCAGCTCCTTTCTGCATCCTTGACACGACTAAACAGTGCAAAGTGGCTGCAATGTTGCAGGCAAGGTGATTTGGTTTGTAGTGCAGATATTCCTTTGTAGTGTGGGTGGGGAGCAGCCCGTTCCAAGGGACGTGCAAACTTGTGTGACACGGGTTTGGAGCAGCCGTGAGCTCACCAGTCTGCGAGGAAATGCTCGGCTGCCAAACACGGCTGTTACCAGAGGTGACAGCACAGCCAGGCAGCGTGAGGAATGATTTGGCGTCAGCCAAAGCCATTGGGATGGAAACGCACACACCATGGGATGGGCTTGGCCGTGTCTCTGAGCACTGGCTGCACCCAGCTCCCAAGCAGGGATGTTTGATCCGTGAGGAAGTCGGAGGCACCCAGAAATGAAAGCAAGCAACCTCCAGACAGAAAGCTTGGCAGGGAGCCAGGGAGCTGCCCCGGTGGCCATCGTTCCCTGGCCCCCTGGCAGCTCTCTGGAAACCCCCTCGGGCTCCCCCCACCTTGCCAGGGCTCTTGGCTGTTTGCTGTGCTGTGAGCCCACAGTGTGAGCTGGAAAAGGAGCTGGCTGGGAGTGTATCTGTCGTTTCTTCTACCCACAGATACACATGCAAACACACACTGTATGGCTGTTAAATAAAGTGACACTGAGGAAAGGTGACTTGTGTCAACACACGGGATTAATTTACATGCTACAGTGTGTAGCAATATGCTGTCAGGTAAGATCTGGCATATTTTTCATGTCCAGCCATGTACACATAATGGTATCACAGGGGGAGACAAGTTGCTGTGGAATTAAGGGTTGTGGTTTTTTAATGGCACCTAGGAAACAGGATACTGGAAATCCTTGACCATTCAATAACTTCCCAGCCAGTGCCTCTAACAGTCTGCAGATTATTTAAGATTTGACTATATCCCTTGACAACTAAGAGCTCAGTTCTTTAGATATTGAGCATCTTCCATTCTTAATAGGGACAGCTGAAACTTTTTGCAAAGCTTTTCTCTACCTTTGTCTGAGGATTTGCGACAACCAAGTGGCTTCCACACTTCTAGAAGTAAGACTGGTAAATTGTTGGCCATGAGCCCATTTGATTAAAGAAGAGAAAAAACAGTCCTGCAGTTCTAGACAGGTGACAAGATGAAGCTGTCTGTCTCGTACAATAGCCATGGAAACCTCAGGCTCCCACTGTTCTGACTCCCTCGCTATGATTTTCCATGGTGACCAAGTAATTTATTTAATCCTTTCACTACTTCTTTGTAGTCTTAGATCTTTGAGGTGTCAGAAGGAATCATCAAACCAACTCCTGCACCACATTAGAAGGGAACATCTTGTGATGTGTCACTGGGGGAAAAAAAAGGAATTTCTTTCAAAACATATGTTTTCCCTCTAATATATTTTACAAGTTCAGGAAAACAAGCTCTTACAAAAAATATAATTAACTGAAAATTTGGACTCCTTTGCAATGAGTGTGATCATAAAGCTAACATCTTGCTTCTTTCACATGTGGTTATAACAATTTTCTTCTTTGGATTTTCATTACTTTCCAGCCCTCCTGAAGCATTTTTCTCCAGTCTCGTAGATGACAGAAAGATCAAAATTGTTAGATATTTTGTTGTGCATTTAATTACTTGCCTCTAAGTAAGTGTTATTCTTATCAAACCAGTCATATTGGATTCTCTTACTTATTTCTGTGGGATTTGGGAGTCCTAATCAGGACCAGTCCCTTCCTGATGTGACCACTCTTTAAAGCCAGGGGACTGGATAATTTTCTTAAAGTGATCAACAGCTGAGAGAATTACACTTTTGCACCTAAAATGTAGTGAGGGGGGTTGGAACAAGTAGCCACTGACCTGCAAGTGGCATTTCACACCACAGTGATAAGGGTCAACCCTCAAAGATTGCTACTGCCCTCTTTTTGGATAGAGAGGATTAGCAAGAACTGTCTGTCATGGCTAAAAGTTTATGGGCACACCACCAGTGATGCTTGGGACTCCATCTTATGAGATACTTGGGACTTCCCCAGGTTTTGAGCTGCAAAGAAATGTCAGTTGAGGTTGTGAATATTAGAGCCTGTTCTCTGGCTGAAAAATACCATTGTTTTGCTGTTGTATAAAGGCCACACAAGAATTACAATGATGCACTCTCTGTGGAGGCCTGTAATAAAATCAACACACAAGATATTCACATACTTTTGATCCTAACAGCTTGTTTATACTAGAGATATGTGTTTTTTCTGTATTTCAGTGAGGTTAAAGACACTCTTCTCCTCCTTATGTGTGTATAGCTACACTTAAATGAGGGCTTTTATCAGCAAAAGACCCAGTTCTTAACTCACATAATTGCACTGCTAAGGCTTCTTGAGTGCAGCCCAGCTTATATAGACTCTGCAGGCGGAAGGACGCCAGAGAATTGCTCCTTTCATCATGATAGTGTTTTATCTTGGGGACCAGTGCTGACATTTCAAGTGTTGTTAACCTCTGCAGCTTTAGGACTGCTGTGTACGAGCATCACCGCTGAATCAGGCATTCAGATACTCCTCTCCTGGGACTATTGTTCAGGAATCAAGCTGGTGAAATGTAATGACCCTGGTTAAGTTTTTCCTTTGAGAACTCTTGCCCTGTTTTTCCTACACGATGCCAGCCATCCCAGACCCCACTTAACAAGGTACATGATGAGGTCCCCAATGGATGACTTCATGATTACTTTAAATTATATGTTAATAGGTTGTTCCCCTCCTTATTCAAAGGTTTCATTATCTTGCAGCAAAGCATGTGAAAGGAAAACGATTCATGTCTCCCTGTATTTAGGAGAAAAATATATGATCTCTTCAGCAGCAATTCCTCTCAGTCCTCAGCAAGACAGGGACCAGAAGGTGTGTAAATAAACTACAGACAATTTTAGCTGAAGGGGCTGGGCCAGACTATGGATGTACTAAACATGACAGTGTTCAATTCTGGGTTGGTGAAAAGTAAGGATTTGGCAGCTTAAGCAGATCCTGCCTGCCATTCCTTTTGCCATCTCCCTCATTCCCACTCCTCTCCTTGCAGCCTTTCACCCTGACAATTGTACTGACTCAGTTTACAGGGCTAGGCTGTGAATCAGATCTGGGAGTAAAGCCAGGAGAGAGAGAGGGAGAGGAGGTATAAAAGGAAGGAAGCTGCGTTTCACTGCAAGCCGGTATTGCCACTGAAACCCCCTTGTACCAAAATACAGCCTTCTGCAATGATGGAGAGAGGAGCTACAGCTTTTCCAAAAGGAGCATCTGTAAGCCAAGAGAAGGCACAGTTAACTAGTGCAGCCCCTACACAGCCTCAGCTTTGTGACTGCCTTGCAACAAAGGATCTTGTACCTCTTTTGTAAGAAAGATGTTACTGCTTATGTCCCGTAAGGACAGCCTACTCACAGATAGAGAGAATGGGAAGTCCTGTCTCAGTAATTTGTTCTGTGCTGACCATTAGGAAACTGCACCAAAAAGGTTTTAGCTCAAAGTTTCCATTTTTGTTCACTAGCCTCACTCTCTGTAATCTGCGATTTTATTATCCTCGATAAGAAATAAAAGGAAATGAGAGGAGAAAAAGATGTCAAAGGACTATTGCTAGTCTGGTGGGTCCTGTGTGATTCTCAGCAGTTCTGCTGTGCAGTACATTTCAGTCTATGGGTTGTTGCCACTGTGAGTAACTTCCAAGGTCCACAAAAGCCACAAAGGAATGGAAGTCAATAGATTTAGTCCTGCCAGCCTCTCCACCAGCAGTCCACAAATCAGAACAGGTTGAAATTGCCTGCTGGGGTGCAATTCTACTCACACCGAATAAGGGAGATAAAAATACACTTCCTGTACTGAAAAGATGTTCATTAGAGCAGAATAGCACAGGTAGGGAAGCAAACTGTCTAGTGATCTGACTCTGATAGGAACAGCAGGATGGCTGGATAGGTGTGGCTGCTCTTTAGGTTGCGGTTTGGTATTGCAGCTGGGCTGTGTACAAGCTGGTTTCTGTCTCTGTTTCCCATTTGTGTTGCTTTCCTTACACTGCTTTTAGTGGCTGTGCAGCCACAGGATGATTCTGTTCATCTGGCTGACAACAGGGGCAAACCAACCATGCCATAAAAATCAGGAGTTTTCAGCCAGATCTGCCAGCTGGATCAACTCACCCTGAAGCCACTCCATTGCTAGATCCAGTGCAAGGGAAAGGGCAGGAAACGCAGCTGGGAGCAGTGGTGGAGTGGAACCACTGTTACTTGGCATTAGCTCATGGCTGTAACTGCTGTGCCCAAAGGGACAACCTGCTCCCATCCTTGCTTCCCTGCTCCTGGCAGCATGCTCTTGCTGCTGCCAGTGGTTTCCTGACCCCTTGGTGAACCAGGCCTGCTCTCCAAGCCAGCAGAGAACTAACCTAGCTGCTTAAAAAGGTGAAGAGGATTGCTGAGAGGTCCAACTAGCTTAAGAGCTGGCAACCAGCATGTTGATGGGAGTGTGTGGTGTGTGGTTGGTTGGGAGCAGGCCAGGGCTGCAGACATCTCATGAAGCCTCATTCTAAATTTAACTCAAAGCACGAGAAATAACCACAAACAACAACATAAAAAAGTGAGGCACAGCTGAGCAGATGGGAGCCAGCAGCAAGTTCTCCATTAAAGAGTGCATCTGATAACCAGAGGAAGAGGGACAGGTTTAATGCATGCTTTTGAAAGGTGTGTTACCTTTCTGTTTGCTGAACAGGAGTGACATGGGTAGCACCACGTATTGCACACATTGTCTTACTCTTACCAAGAGAGGCAGGAGGGCAGCAGTTTTGCACAGAAATCTCCTCTCTGCCTATCATTTCCTGTGCCACTGGACAGCTTGGAGTCCCAAAGGTAGATACAGTTCATTTGAAAATAAAGCCAAAAAAGGAAAGGACACAGGATGGAAAAAGCTGGTATGTAGCACAACGCAGAAGAGGACGTGTCTGGAGCATCAGAGCTCAGGGTCAGGCATGTGCCACCTCTGTCCCCTTTGGGGACACGTGTTAGTTGGGATCAGACCCTCCCACAGAGGTACAACTCACTTTCTGGAGGTGTTTTAAGAGAGCATCCATAGGTGCTCTGAATTTACGTGGAAAGAAATCATTCATCTGGCTGTTGGTTCACAGTTTTTTCTGGGCACATAGCCAAAAACGCAGTTGCTAATTGCATCAATTTCCCTGTTCTCTCTTCTGTAAAATCACTTCATTAGAGGAGTTGGTTAAATTCCGGAAGTGCTCAAATTCCCAGTCATATCTCGTTTGGCAAAGACTTGTAGATAAAGGTGCTGTACTGCTTCTCCCAGGTCCTGTGCCTGTGAAGGGAGTGCCTGTTGACACAGTTACACTGCAGCAGAGGCAATCATATCAGCGTGAGATAATGCAGCTGCTGTCACTTCATTTATGAGGCTGAACTGCTCCTTTATGGTCACCTACAGCTGGTAGAACTGCATCCATGCTACGGGATGTTTGCTGGCTCTCAAAATGGGAATATTTAGTGAGGATGGACTTTAGCATGGATATGTTTCCTCAGAAGTCGCTTGAGCATGCTGTCAATAAACCTGATTTCAGCAGGATTTGCTGACATGGTTCAAAAGGTATTGCCAAGATCCTACATACTATTTGCTTATTCTGCACCTCATATGGTAAATTAGAGAAAGTCGTGTGAATGAACCATAAATTACTACAAAAATGCAAGGCATTGGAGTGTGATCATTGACTTTAACATGTCCTGAACATCTAAAGAGTTACTGAGAACATCTGCTGTCTGTCACACGTACATTAGGGTCACCATGAGCTCCTAAACTTTAGGAAAAACAACAAACAGACATAAAAAGAGCAGTTTGGTGGTAAATGAGGTTGAGTGGTCACCAAAATGGGCAACAGTGGCAGATGATAATGATGATTCTATGATTCACTGTAAGTCCTGGAAAAAGATACTTTCCAACATGCTTCCAAAAAAAGGTCAATTTCTGTAAAATGACTGTGATCAAGAGAACTATAAGGGGAAGCCAAAACTATTTACATATACTCCTAGTCTAGATTATATCAGACATAAGCACAAATCAAATTTGGTTTTCTTCATGTTTCTAGCAGAGCTGGGAATCCACTACACTGTAACAATGCTTCCCTGGGTGGTTTTACAGTGTCAGATCAGCTCCTAACCAAACAGCTTGTCTCCGTCCTGTAAGGAAATGCAGACAGACAAAGAGAAAACCTTTAATTAAACTAAAAGAGCTTGAACACTTTCTTCCTTCCAGTCGTAGTTCTATTCAGCCAGTACAACTCTCATGAATAGAAAATGAAGACAGTAAGAAGAGGAATAGTACTGTCATGTTATGGAAAGAGGTCAATCCTGTTAATACTCACAAAAGCAATTCAATTTCCAAACTTTGGGGAATTTAATTCATCTATTAACCTGGTCACCCTCCCAGAGATACATGTAGCTTTTCCTTCCAGGCACTCCACTCCTTCCCAGCTATGGGAGCTCTGGGCTGGTACCATAGTACTAAGGCTGGAAATGACGGTCACACCTATTTTTATTGAACATAACCATTCCTGAGAAGCTGATAAAAATATTTCCTGAGTGAGAGATTTACACTTCTGAGCCCATAGCACAGTGCCAGACCCAGCTGCCCAGAGATGCTCATTTTAGGTAATCAAATATTTAGCAGCCGTTGCTGCAGCAAACACAACATTTGGCCACATCTCTCAAAGTGGGACTCTTCCTTTGTTAGACACCACCACACAAGTGGGACTCCTTCACAGGACAGCCAAAGCCACAGGAAGCACATGGGTTTCACCCGGGGCTGTCTGGGAGGAAGGGCTGGTGCTCTGGTACCTGCAAGAGGTAGGTTCCTCACTCTCCCACCAGGAAGCGTGGAAGAGCTGTTTGTTTATATGAGGCTAGTGCCTCATGAGCATTTTAATGCTTCACTGTATAATTTCAATGAGTAGGTTGGTATTTTTAACTGTCAAACATTCAGCAGCTTGAATTAAATAATTCATTTACTCTCGATAAATTTTCTAGGTCTGCATTTCTTTCTTACTGGAGAGCACTGTACTTACAGGACCAAACTCTCTCTCTGGGACTTGTATTTCTTCTGTGTTTCTTTTCCCACACAGAAGCTGCTGTTCCAAGAAATGAATGAACAATTTACTGGCTGAACTTAGCATTTTCATCTTATCTGTGAATTAAGCTAGAGGTTCTCTCCAACACAAGAATTATTGGGAACTCTTTGTCATAATCATGTGGGAAATACATCTTCATTTACAGGAGTGATGAGCAATTCACTGAAGGTGTTGCAAGTCATATTGGTTGCATGCCAGCTCAAATAACCATCACTCCAAATTCAAAACTTTCTTCTAGAAAAATGTTTCATCATTTGTTACTGTGTTTTCCACACCAGGACTTCCTGACTCCTCCCAAGATTTGAATTTCAATTTTTTCCCTAAAATATCATCTCACAGCTATTCCCCTCACTACACGTGATCGGACACTTAGCTTGCTGCACATCACAGCATTTCCTGGCACAGGTTAACAGCAAGTTTCCATATTTATAAATCCTACTTGGAAGCACCATGAAACAGAGGAGTGTTGATGGAACATGTCCATTCCACGCTCTCCAAATCCACTGTGCCATGAGAAAAGCAGAGAGCCACTGAAGGCAGCTCTGTGCTCCTGGTGGCTCTGACCAGAGGCAAACCAGCCATGCTTCAGTTGAACACAGCACTATCAGACACATCTTGCTCTGACTCTCCAGCTGGGATCTCTCCAAGAATTTATGCTGCCCTTTGTGGAGTAAGCTGCTCTGCTGGTGCCAGCTCACGAGCCTCTTGCATGGCAGAGCAAAGCTGGCACAATGACCTTTGTGCCTCACATTTGCTAAGCACACCAAGCAGTCGCTATGGGAGATATCCTGTCAGGAGATAAATCAATTTTCTGTAATTATTCCCAAATTCAGCTCGTCAGCACCTTGGATTTGACTTGGCCTCCAAACACACAGACACAATAAGGGCTGCCTGGTTTCAGGTCAGTCTCCTACCATGAAGCAGAAACACCTCTGTTTTTAACCGTATAGAAAGTGAGTATTTTCTCCCATTTAAGCAAAACAGAAAATCAATATGGATCAGTCAGAATTTCAGCTTCTCTTACTCTAAGGATGCACTTTAAGGATAAAGAATTTAAAGTTTCTTAAAGCAGAAACTATGGATTAAAGTGTAGAACTGATGCCATAAGAAAATAGTTATGAAGTGTAAACTCCTCAAGCCAAGCAGGAAATGTGTCAGACCAAAACTTTGAAAACAGAAGTTTCAATACAAATGACTTTATAAATGAACTATTAAATATTAAAATGAAGCCAGGTATGAAGCTGAAGTGACAGACTTGTAAGGCAGAGTGCAGGCTTGTATGAGGAGCTAGAATTATCTGTTCTGCTGTAAGACCAGTCTGTGAGGTAGCACCAAATAGTCAGTAAGGAGAACTGTGTACTCTGGAGAGCTCCAACCAAAATTTCTTTTGAAGGTTAGATGGCTCATCATCTGAAGCAAATTCTGCCCCACGTATAGTAAACAGTGGCCTGGGTGGCATTTTGGTCTCTCAAGAAATATCGACTGGAAATGAAGTAATTTAATTCAAGTGTTTACACTTCTTCTCCCTTTCACCCAAAGGCTTCAAAGCACTTTGTAAGTGTGACAATAAATTTTCTTCAACATTCCTGAGAGATAAACAGATGGATCCAAAGCCACTTTGAATGGCAGATAAACTAGCCAGTGTGACATATTGCAGGGGATAACCCTAGAAGGGGGCCCAGGCTTTGAGGGGCAGGTGAGACTCCCACACCCCCGAGTTTTAGAAGGCTGCAGAGGTGTGCAGTCCTCTTCCTTTGCTTTGGCTTCATGAACCACCAGGCAGGGATGTGCCACTTCCCAGGCGTGCAGCCTGTGTCTTGGTTTGGCTGAGAAACGTGACCAAAAGCCCTCCATACTAATGCAGTGTCTCTCGAAATCCTGCAAGGAAGATTGTGTGTGCCAGGAATAAACCTCCTCAGCTGTGCATGGGAGCAACTCTCTTCCCTTCCACAGCACATGATAATAGTATTATTGTAAGCAGCATTTCACGGTCACAAGGGAGTGAGCTAATTGCAGATACAGCTCTTGGAGAAGTAATTGTCTTGCGCTCTTTTTTCCTTTCTCTGGCTCATTTCTTTCCTCTCCTGTGTGAGGCCTGAAGCATGATTTCTGAGGGACGACAAGAGGTCAGCAGCAGGACCCACACCACCTTGCAGCTGGAGCAAAAGGCTTTCACTGAATCATAGAATTGTCAGGGTTGGAAGAGACCTCTGGGGATCACCCAGTCCAACCCCCTGCCAAGACAGGTCACCTGGAGCAGGTGACACAGGAGCACATCCAGGTGAGGTTTGAATGTCTCCAGGGAGGGAGAATCCACGACACCCCTGGGCAGCTGCTCCAGAGCTCTGCCACCCCCAGTGTAAAAGGCTGAGGTGTTGAGGTGGAACTTCTTGTGTTATAGTTTATGGCCATTGCTCCTCGTCCTGTCACTGGGCACCACCGAAAAGTCTCAGCACTTTCAGATATTTATATGCATTAATGAGATTCCTTCTCGGTCTTGTCTTCTCCGGACTTAACAGCTCCCGCAGTCTCTCCTCCTAAGGGAGCTAACACTGTGGAGAAACCATTATCCCGTCTGTGAAGCAACAAGAGGTGCAGACAGGGCGGCGCAGACACTCCTGTCCCCACGACTGGCGGGTCCGGCAGCCCAAACGCCGCGGAGCAGCCAGTGTCCCTGAGGGGAGAGCTCCTCCACCCCACGGCCGGGCGCACCCCGAGCGCAGAGCCCGCTGAGGGGCGGGGCGGGCCGGGGGCGGGCCCGGAAGATCCGGGTCGGAGGGGACGGGAAGTCGGGACGTGGCCGCCGCAGCGGAGCAGGAGGCGGAGGGCGGGCGGGAGGCGGCGGAGGATGGCGGCGGTGCTGAGCTCGGACCGGCTCGAGGTCTCGGTGGACGGGCTGACGCTGAGCCCCAACGCCGAGGTGCCTCCCTGCGAAGCGCGGCCGGCGCAGGGCGAGCCGGCGGCGGGGCGGGGCCGAGCGGGCCCCGGCTCCCCGGGCGCGGCGGAGGCCAGCGGCGAGGCGGCGGAGGAGGCGGCGCTGAGCCTGGAGCGGCGCTGGGGCTTCGCGCTGGAGGAGCTCTACGGGCTGGCGCTGCGCTTCTTCAAAGGTGAGCCCGGCCGCCGGCCCGGCCCGGCCCGGCCCGCACCGCCCCCCGCCGCAACCGGGGCGGCCACCGGCAGCGGGGAGCGCCGGGCGGCATCGCCCGCCGGGCCGGGCTGCGGGGAGCGGGCAGAGCCCCGCATCCCCCTAGAGCCGCGGGGGCGGCCCCAGGAGGGGCTCGGTGTCCCGGGGCGAGCAGCGCGTCCCGGCGGCCCGCGGGGATGCGCGTTTCCCGGTGCCGGCCGTGAGCCGGGGCGGGGGGCGGGAGGAGGGGCTGCCCCGGGCCGCGGTGTGGCGGGGCACTGCCGGGGCTGTGCGGCACCCGGCCTGAGATCAGAGCGGCACAGCTCCGGGCTGGTGGCACGGGAAGGGGCAGCTCGCAGACGTGGGCGAGCAGTGCTCGGCGCGAGTGGAGCCGCGCCTGCTGACAGCCCGCATCCTGGCGGGAGGTGTGCTGTCTGCTCAGCATGCCAACTCCAGCGCTGGCTGTGCTGCTTCAGGACCAGAGGACACAGGCTTGTGCTGCGCCAGGGGAAGTTTAGGTTGGACATTACGAGGAATTTCTACGCAAAAAGGGTGATAAGACATTGGAATGGGCTGCCCAGGGAAGTGGCGGAGTCACCTTCCCTGGAGGCATTTAAGGAAAGACTGGACGTGGCACTCAGTGCCATGGTCTAGTTGACATGGTGGTGTTCGGTCATAAGTTGGACTCGATGTTGTTAGAGGTCTTTTCCAACGTAAACGATTCCGTGATTCTGTGTGCCGCCATGACTCCAGCAGGCAGCCACGAAATACCTAGGCTGTAGACCTGGAGTGTTTTTCCTGGGATCCCCTGCAGCCAGGTTTCCTTCTGTGGGAAGCTGAAGGTATCTTGCCACACTTGGCTTCCTCAGGAGGGGGAAGTGGGCTGTGTGGTTTCGAGGAAAGAGCTTTGCTAACTACACTGAGCGTGTTTCAGCCGTGTGTCACTCCCGTGGCTTTCAGGCAGGTGCTGCTTCAGGTGGAGCAGGGAGTCCAGCCCCATGCCTGCACTAGGGAAGACAAGCTCTGCACTCAGAAAGGTCAGTCTTGTGGCAGTCAGTTGTTAGATGACCTCCCAGGAAGGCTGCCTCTTCTAAGGGCTAGCACTGCTGGCCGGTGGAAACACTGCTGGAAGGACAAAGTTGTCTTTTCTTCACATTGGCTGACCTGCACCTGGTAGTTTTTAGGTGCATGTAAGGCTCTAAGCAGTTTTCTACAGCCCTGGTTCTTTTACTCTGTTCTGATGCCCTTCCAAAAAGCAATTATTTTGTTAGCATGCTAATATTCAGAGGTACTATTTTTTTAAGCTGTAAAAAACATAAGGGATCATAAGATCTTTTTTCTTTTTTCCTTTCTGTATCAGAAGCTGTTGCAGCTGGTTATCAGGTTGTGGAAACATTTCACTTAATGTCTCTCTCCTTTGTGTAAAAGAAGTTGCTCAGAAGGTTTCTGGTTTTGCTTAATGATGCAGAAAGAAATGTCTCTGCAGGAGCAAATTCCTTGTCTTGGTCAGCTGTGGTCTTTTTCTGTTTTGGGTTGAATATTCTATGGGAACCTATGTTTACAGTGTAAAGTGTGTTTACAGTGTAAACTTGTGTTTACAGTGCAAAAGTTATGTGCTGTGAATGACTTTATCTGTATTATTGCTATGTAGATAAGCAGTAAGCTCACTCTGTTATATCACATGTTTTAACAGAATTTATGTTCTGGCTTTATCTCCTCTGGGATGGTGAAGCCTGTGGGGTGTTACTTGTGTGTAGGTTCCAATTCCTTGCCTTGTGCTGTCTTAGCAATGTTTTTTTTTGTTGCTGTCCTTTTAATCAAAACTTAATATCAACATGTTTCAGCTTGCTCCTGCTCCTTTTTTAGCCTTCTGCAATTTCTTGTAACTCATGGGTTTGTTCTTAAGAGGAGAATTTTCCCTATTCAATTGTGTTGTCAGTCTTTCCAGTGAAAACCTTGTTTCTTTATCCTTGTGGCTGGAATAACTCACACAAAGTCATTGCCCATCGTTTCATCTGTAGATTTTTTCCTGAAAGTGACATAACATGAGAATTTTTATTTATAGATCTGATGGTGAGCTACAGGAGCTTGCAATACTTGGGTTACTGATTCTGCCAGCTTGTTCTATATCTGCATGGCTCCAGAAATAATTGGTCTCGTTTCCAAATTACTTTCATGCATCTGCTGTCAGAACAACTGTGGGAGTGGGCATGCTTGGTTAGCAGCCTTGTGCATGCCCAGGAGCAAGTAGGGATTCTTCCTGTACTTCCAGAAGCAATATATCTATCTGAAGGGTGCCCCATGTTAATAGGTCAATGCTGAGACCTCAGCATAACTCTTTTCTGACCATTCTTCTAAAAACTATGCTGTTAGTTAAGCAGCTTCTTTCTTGCATCTGTGTACAGCCCAAGTTGTCTGTAACTCATGGTGTACTATATCCCAAAGAAGTTGAATCTGATCAAAATACTTCGAGTTTGCTTATTACAATGACTGCTAATACTTGCCAGTGGTGGCATATTGCAGGTAACAGAATTGCTTGGAGACAAGACAGGGTGAGAGTGTGTATAAACAATGTGCAAACCATGACTGAAACTAGGCTAGGATATTAAAGAGACTCAAAAGCTACTTTATTCTGTCTCTGATAAAGACAAATCTAAAGCAGATCTAAAATGCTTGACCCTGGGTTGCTTCTACTGTCATGCCTTAGGCTGTGCATGAGATGTGCACTCCCTTTTTTTTAGCATTCATAATGGCTTGTGAAGAGAGCTTTTCAGAATAACAGAGGCACAGAAAATAGATGGTAATAGTGTGCCAGTCCATTTTTCTGTGGGAAACAAGAGCCTTCTTTCCCTTACGCACTCTTTCCCTTCCTGCTCTGTTAAGCCTAGTGCAGGTCAAGCAGCGTTTTGGCTGCCATTAAGAAGCTACTCCACTGTGCTGGATCCAGTGTACAGTGGAGAACAGTCATGTTACAGTCATTGTACATTTCTTTGTCTCTAGGACTGGCGGTAATAGTGAGCCCTGGGGCATCTGGCTCCATAGAAGTGTCTCTGATGGTTTATTCTGCTCACTGAGCTGGTCTGAGTTATGCCAGTGAGGGTAACCTGTTCAAGGCGTAAGCTCTGTCCTGCAGCAGGAGAGGGTGGCTGGCATAGCTCTGCCAGCAAATCTCTCCCAGGATCAGCCTGGCTTTGTTGTTTTCCACATCCTGTCATTGAAATACCATTGCGCCCAACCTTCAATATATGACAGTCCCTGAAGTGTTCATGCACTGTCTAAAGTGATTTGCAGTGCAGCACATCTGAGCAGACAGTACACAAACCATATCATTTTGGTATCTAAAAGCTCTCCTGGAATGTTAAGTACTCTAATTTTCTTTGACTGCTCTAAGTTATTACCTCTTATCCTAACAAGAATGCATCTTCAGCCTCAGCAGAACATCATTCTCAATTAATTGTTTGACCTCTTTTTTTGAGCACTAATTTGATGGCATGATTGTAATTCGTAAGTTAAGTAGGCTCTTGTTTTCAAGAATATCAAAACCCCTATAATGTATCTACGTTTGTGAAGTTGAGCTTTGATCATATTTAATTGGAAGGGCCAGTCAGTAATTCTTCTGTTGATTCAGGATAGGAGGATTAGGAGTGTAAGACTGTACTGGGATCTGCAGGCAGCAGTTCAGTCCTCACACTTCTCCGTTTGGTCTTGCTCATTAAAACTTCACAATTGAATAGAATTAACATATGTGACTTTTACTTTTAAAAGCTATGAGGTGAAAAATCACACTTCACAAACTATTTTCTAGCTGCTTCCGGATGACTCAACTGAATGCTATCCCAAGGGAATTAGGCATTTAGAGTGGGTGCAGTAGATGAAGTTGGAAGGTGCAGCATGGTGTGCTGTGTTTCTTACAGGGGGAAAATCTGAAGTTACACAGGAGTAACAGTATCATGCACAATGCATATTTCTTAAACTCCTTTGTGTCTAGATTTGCAGGCTTTTATCAATCCATGTCAAAAATACAGTGCCACATCTTGACATAAGCCCCTCTCATTACTTGTAACACCTTCATCTTTCTGTTGCGGTTGAAAACTGAGCCCCTTCCTAGCCTTGTTGGGTCAGGGGTACCAGTGGCACAGGGAAGGTTGTACAGTTGCTGTATTACTGCTGTGCACCTCCTTTGGATTTCTCAGTATGTTCCCTGGAGCTCTTTGATGTTCTTCCACTTCCCGACAGCTGTGTGAGGTGTGTGGGTAATGCCTGCTTTAATGGTGTGTTCACGGATGCTTGGATACATTTGGCACTTCGACTTGTCTAGACACACTAATGCTCTTTTTGGCATATTTGACTCTGCAAATGAATTCAGGTCCTCTGGTTCAGTTAAACACCAGCAATTCCAAATCTTTGGGATGATTGTACAGTGTGGTTCGTGCTGTAGGGTTCAACTGCAAAATAGTTAGTATGAAACTTAACTACACTGCCTGACTGGCTGCAAGTGTTTTTCTGATAATTTGCTTCTAAGCTACATTATCTACAAGTCACTGAAAGCCTGTCTCGTATTTTTGTCCTGTCTTTTTCCCTTTCTTATTTGGTTTGTTTGTTGTTCTTCCCTTGGGTCACCATTCTTTGTAAATGCAGATTTTGGCTTCTCTCAGTAATTAGGGCGTGAGGTTTGACTTGTCTGCTCTGTGAAAATGCAGATGTGCTGTGCATTGCGTGGGAAATAAAGGTTTTTTCTCTTTAACTCTCTTCAGGAGTGAGTTCAAATACTGATGATGTTACCTGGCTTTGGTATCAGTATAGCACAGCAAATAGCTGTATGTTTTGCCAGACAGCTGTAGATACACAGCTTGTGAAAAATAAACTATGCTTTAGTGACCCTCTGGAGGGTCATACTTTGCTCAGAAGCCTGGCAGAATTTCAGTGTAGTACCTTTGTCAATTGACTTGCTTTGTAGCACTCTGCCCCAGGATATTAAGTATTATTTCAAAGTATGCACTATTTATTGAGGCTAATGGAAGTGCTTGTTACCTAATAAGTAAATTCCGTGTAGAGTGTGAGGAATTGAGGAAAAGCCAAAGGGCTCTTTGGAAGGCCTGAGAGCGGGGGTTGAAAGCTTACCAGAATGTGGTGATTTACATTGCTTAAGGATCACAGACTTGGGGTGGGAAGGGACTGCTGCAGATTGTCAGGTTTAGCCCTCCTTTTCAATTCAGGCTTCATGGGACTGTCTCCATTTGGGTTTTGAATGTCTCCAATCATGGAGTCTTAAAAACTTCTCAGGGCAACCTGTTCGATCACTCTCAGTTAAAAAAACAAACATAAAAAAACAAAATGAAAAACCCCAACTTCAAGCAAACAAAACAAAAACACACGAAAATGCTTAAGTGGCATTCCTATACTTCAGTTTGTGTCAGCTGCCTCTTGTCTTTTCATTGTACACCACTGAGTAGACTCTCATTCACTTTTTACATTCCCCCCTCCTTTTCTACCAGATATTTTTGGAAGTAGATATTTTTGTGGAGCAAGGCTTCTGTTTTTGAAGCTGGAAGCTATATTTGCTGTAAGGTTGTGTGACTCTGGGACAAGAGCAAATACTTGAGATTCTGCAAGAGTGATGTAGACTTCTAGGAATGGATAATAAGTAATTAAATATTTGCCTTCCTAATCATTTGATTGTGGCTTCAAAACAAATGGCATGCATGTAGTGGTTCCTTGTGATGTTTCTGCTGAGTAAGTCCAGTAACGTACTGAACTTTCTGTGTCAAAAATAGTGTGACCTGCAAGGACTTTCCCACTGGAATTGTTTCTGATTTCCAGAAGTATTTGCTCTGAGTTTCTCAGTAAGCTGTAGTAGGGTTTTTTCCCTTCCTCCCTTGTTCTAAGATTTGCTTCTTTTCCTGTTAATAACTGTTCACAAGTGTCAGCCAAGCAATTTTGCAGTATGTGTCAGCCTGAAATTTAGGTGTGGACTCTTCAGTTTGGGGCTGTAAACAACTTGCTCCAAAGGAGAACTGGGAATGAGTGGCAGCTCTGCCTCCAGCTCCCGATTACATGGAGAGCAGTGCAGTCATGGGAAGTGCCTTTTACCTCTGGTAGTAGCTTCCTCATTTCAGCCCTTCCAAAAGAGATGGTGCTTATTTATTTGTTTTCCTGTTCAAGAAAAATGTCTTTTCTTAATGAGCAGTGTCATCAAATCCAGCAATGCCTGTTTCTTTGATTTGTTTTGACAATTTAAATGTGTTGAGGTAAGTCCTAGCTGACTAATTCATGTATCATTTTAAATCAATGCAAGAATCTTCTTACCAGTAAAGGCATGCTGGGAATGCTTCAGAAGTTGTTCCTGTGGAGCCACTGGAATATGTTCAGCCTTATGTTGCCTTCCTATTGTCAGAGTTCACTGTATGTGTTCGTGCTGATGGAGTCAGCTCCAAGGCTTTTCATTGTGAGGGGGGCTACTCCAGCTGCCTTGGCCAAGGGCAGCAATTTAATTCCCTCAAGGAAAACTCTTCTTAACTCTTAATTTTTTCTCTCTGCAGTTTTCCTTGCCTTCAACCTTGGTTGTTCTGCTTTCATCGATGTGAAAAGCACGAAAGGAGAACAATTTATAAAGTTAACATCACTTTGTGGAAAATCCTTCCTATGCACACTAGAGTAGACTTGGCAGACACACTTGAATTCGGTTAAGGTTTTTAAATATTTTGGAGATACAGATCCATATGGTGTGACGTTCAACAAATTAATGTAAATATTTATGTGATAACTGACTCGCTAAGACTGACTGTAGACAGTGGGATGCAAAGCACTCCACACAGAAGTTTTCATTAGCTGAAGTAGATGTGTTTCTTCTGGACAGATCTATATTTTATTTAAATAGAACCGACTTAATTTGTCTAACCTTTTGTGACTTGACTTTTTTTTCTTCTTTTTTATGGTGGAAATCCTGGTAATGGTTATGCAACATCCTCATTCCTATTCTGTGCTTAATTAATCACAACAGTGAAATTTTCTTTTTTCTTTTTTTTTTTTTCCTACAGAAAAAGATGGCAAAGCCTTTCATCCAACATATGAAGAAAAGCTCAAACTTGTGGCACTGCACAAGCAGGTTCTGCTGGGACCTTACAACCCTGACACTTGCCCTGAAGTTGGATTCTTTGATGTCCTGGGGAATGATAGAAGGTAAAAGGGCTGGTGTTTTTGTTGGTCTTAACTCTGCTTTTCCTGTCTGAAGATAACATCATCCAATTTCTGCAAGTACGTGGGTTATCTCAAGTGTGTGTGTGCTAGTGGAAAGTGAAAGTGGCCTCTTTAAATACATCTTAGAAGTGTGAGTCAGTTCAGTACAGGAACTAACAGAAGATTATTGGATTTTTTATTTCAACCACACTAGAAGCTGCTGTGCTGGCAGTCCAGTTTCTCATAGCAGTTCAAGGTGCATTAATGTGCAGGCCCATGTTTCATCCAAACTCCACACCATGGTTACAGCAGGCCAAGCCTTTTGCCAATGGTAGAAGCACTCACCATAGCTTGTCCTAACACCAAAGATAATTTCTGAAGTCAGATACCTGGTGCATTGAAACTCTGTGTAAATCTTTTATGAGACCTGGGAAGTCTCAGGTACATCTCTTGTGTTGCTCGCAGCTCAGGCTGCACTTCTCATGTTCATTGTTGCCCTTTCTAGTGTTCTAGAGTGAAGGCAATGTGCAGCTCAGCAGTGGCTTCTCTGAGGTGGATCCAGAGCCCTGCTTTTGCAAAAATGGATGCAGCTTTTCTTAGGAAGAACAAAGGTGTTTCTTTCAACTAACTGAAGTGCTGTAATCAATAGTTGTTACCATGTTTGTTCATTCAGAAAAATGTTTACATTTTTTCACACAAACCAGAGTGGAAGAAGGTTAAAAAAATACTTCAGGTTCACTTCTGGCTGGGAAGTTTTTGGACATATTCCAAATGTCCATCAGAATTCAAAGTAGGGTGGATGGGAGGTATGAGAGCTCACATAAGAGCTGAGTTGTCTCTATTTGAAAGAGTTGTTCCTGTGCAGGCAGAAGAGAACATTGTACTGTCTTCGGGAAGAAGTTGTTGGTTCTCTGAAACTGCATATGATAAAGTTTGGTTCCTGGTCTCCCAACTTTTTTTTTCCTTCGCTGGGTTGTCAGAGCTCACTACTGGCTTGAAAAAAGTTGAGTCTGTTATTTAAGCTGATTTCTCTCTCTCAGGAAGGAATGGGCTGCCCTTGGAAACATGTCAAAGCAAAAAGCTATGACAGAATTTGTCAAGCTCCTACATAGGTGCTGCCACTTGTTTTCAACGTATGTCACTTCCCACAAGATAGAGAAGGAAGAACAAGAAAAGAAAAGGTAACATTTGGTTGCTTTGGTGTTGGCATCTGGTGAGTGTGTAACTCTCAGCCTGTGGACAGTATCACAGCTAGCTTGTGTTGGAGTTGTCTTGGGAAGGGAAATGCTTGAAGTGTAGGTCGCTGTGGTACCATTTGATCTCTTTAAGCCTTTTACTTTGCTGCTAATGAGTAGTTGTTCAGGAGTTTTAAAAATTTTGCTGATACTCTTATCTGCATAAGAAGAGATGCTTCACAAAATGTCTATCCTGATATACCTATGGGCTAAATATACAGAGAACATTAAATTGTCAGGTGTTTTAAACTCCTCTTCTAGTATGGGTTAGCAGTTTGACAAAGGCTTCCAGATTATTATTATTATTGCTTCCAGATGTGATTATTAAACCATAGTATCCACATCATTATTGAACATGTGTTAAAGCTTGGAAGATGTGTTTAAAGCTTCCAGACAATTTTTTCTGCTGCTCTCTGCTACAGGTAGCACAGAAACAAGTTAGCATGAATATCAAATTGTAACACAGAGTTTACCCTTGTCATGCTGCTGAGTGCAGTAAAACTCTACAGTAATAAGTTTTATTCACGTGTCCAGTAAGACACTTCTCCAGGCCAATTTAAGTGTGAGGAGATGATACCAAACAAAAGCCTGCCAGGGCAGGCAAAAGGCAGGTTACAGCATGTTGAAAATAACTCATCCTAGGATTGTAGGAATGCTGAAATGACTTACTGAGTGGATGTTGCAGAAGAGAAGAGGAAGAGCGAAGGCGGCGTGAAGAGGAGGAGCGGGAGAGGTTACAAAAGGAAGAAGAAAAACGTAGGCGAGAAGAAGAGGAAAGGCTGAGAAGGGAAGAAGAGGAGAGGAGGAGAATAGAGGAGGAACGACTTCGGATGGAACAACAGAAGTGAGTAGTGGAAACAACACTTAAAAGAAAACAACTGCCTTGCACTTGGGACAGTTGTATACTTGGAACATACAGCTCTAATTACATTTCATTGTTTCCATCACATGCAGATGCTGAAAACACAGATTTGGCTTTGCACATGTAGTAGTTAAGAGAATAGTAAAGCTGTTCCACATCAGTCAGCAACTATTTTCCACAATAAAAATGTCTTTGCAGGGGGTGTCTCAGAAGTAGATCCTGTGCTTGCTCTGTAGCGGTTTTGAGAAGGGAGCAAATAATTAAACCACAAGTTTTACTGCTTGTTTAACATGGTGAGAGCCAGAGGAGTGTAAGAGACAGACATAAATTCACATATACAATAAAAAGTGTTGCACAGTGCTAAGTGACGAGAAGTGTGGTATGCCTTGAAGTTAAGAGAGTTTTTTTTACATGAATAGGAGTTGTGTATTAAGTGGTCATAGCAGGTTACAGAGATAAAGAGTTTAGACAGAAAAGGAATGTGGATACCAAGTGTATTTAAACTGGTCATAGTTTGCTGAAAAGCAGTAAATCTTGCTCTTTGGGATATTAGACCAGTCTAATAATGATACTTTAAAAGATGATTTTTGGGGATGGAAGAAGACCTGGAAGGAAAGAATTATTCCTGCAATTGTGTGATACTTCTTCCTTCCTCTGAAACATTGATAGCTGGTTACTGATGGATGTAATATGAGACAGACCCTGGATCTATCTAGTCATTTTACCACAGAATTTCTGCTAGTTCTTTGGAGAGAGGAGAAAAACAGCCTGTGCATATGTAACCCATGTGTTCCTCCTGAAGTTTCAGCAGTGGAGTTTACTGGAGATGCAGATGCCCCATCTGGCAGCATTTTTTTTTTGCTGCTGATTTAGGCCACTGTCAGTCGTGTTTTTCATATTCATTTGCATACTGACCAGGCAAACTAAGATAGTAATGTGGTGTGTTTTTCTTAGATTCACCAAAAGGCATTGGTGGGCTGTACCACAGCAGGTTTGTTCCTACCCATGTTGGTAGCAGGTTTGCTGGAAGGATGGTTTCTGGAAGAAGCATATGTGGATTTTTTCCTTTGCTTGTTTGAGACATTTAGTCATGTGGGCTTTTTGTAGCACTCCTTCTTTATCAGACTACAGATTGAGAATTATGTAAGCACTCTTGTCATTTTAACACTTGATGTTTCCAAACATTGGGTAGAAAAGGTTGCTCCCTTCTTTATGTTCTCAGCATATTTTTAGGCAAAACTCACATTTGCATTAGCACCGGGTCGTGGTCCATTATGTAGATTCATTTGAATAGGGTTTTGCAGGAGTGGAACGAAGTGATTGAAGTGTCCTCAGAGGCAGTTAAGTGCAGGGGTTTCCCCAGTGCCCTGAGCTGTTGGTAATGCCGTGCTGTGCTCCCCCTGGCAGGCAGCAGATCATGGCAGCGCTCAACTCGCAGACGGCCGTGCAGTTCCAGCAGTACGCAGCCCAGCAGTATCCCGGCAACTACGAGCAGCAGCAGATCCTCATCCGGCAGCTCCAGGAGCAGCACTACCAGCAGTACATGCAGCAGCTCTACCAAGTGCAGCTTGCACAGCAGCAGGTATGGCTGGCTAGTTGGGAAACCTGGGCTTTGTGTCCCAGGCTGTCACTGGGAAGCATTAATTTGTCTGCTGTTATCTCCTTGAAAAGATAATTGCCACAAGGAGAGCTACTGTGCTAGTGACTAATGCTACTTCAGATTCAAACACCAAAGCCCCTTTATTTATTTTATCTTTTCGAGTAGTTTTCTGAAGCAGCTGTTAATTAAGAAAACTCTAAGCAGTCTTTCCTAATGACTTGGTTCAATGTTATTAGTGGAGACGAAATGTGAAACACTCTGGTGCAGCCTTGGTGATGTGAGTGTGTGTGGTTTAATGACATACCAGTGCATCTGAGCATGAACAGACCCATTCAGGTGACTCTCCTGAAGATCTGTGCAGAGCAGCAGGCTGTGCTCAGCCCTGTGTTTCTAGCTGAGCATGCATATGCAGCACTGTGGCATCACTGCTGGGCTGGAGATTGCTCTTCCCTGCCAGCCTGAGCACTGCTGACTTCTCTCTCCTTTTGCACCTATTATCTGACTTTAGTGCCTGATGAAGTTGCTTGCCTGCAATAAGCTGCTCGTGATTTGGGTGGGAGGACAGACTGTAGCTGCCAGCCTGAGGTCTGTTCTTGAGCTAAAGACCTAAAATTCAGTAACTAGTTTCCTGTGAAGTAATTTGTATTTTGTTGAGGCTGATGCCCTGAGAAAAGAAATGTCCAAGGGAGGGAGCTGTGTGAACCTCATGAAGTTCAACCAGGCCAGTGCAAGGCGCCTGCACTGGGTCAGATCAGGGCACTCCCCAGTATCAGACTTGGGGCTGAACGGGTGGAGAGCAGTCCTGCAGAGCTGGGCTGGTGAGTGAAACACTGGATATGAGCTGGCAATGGACTTTTGCAGCCCAGAAAGCCAATTGTATCCTGGGATGCAGGAAAACAAGTGTGGCCAGAAGGCTGAGGGAGAGAGGTGATTCTCCCCCTCTGCTCTGCTCTCATGAGATCTCACCAGGAGTGCTGCATCCAGCTGTGGGGTCCCCAGGATAGGAAGAACATGGATGTGCTGGAGCAGCTCCAGAGGAGGCCATGAAGATGCTCAGAGGGCTGGAGCACCTCTCCTATGAGAACAACATGAGAGAGCTGGGGCTGCTCAGCCTGGAGAAGAGAAGCTCTGGGGAAAGCTCACTGCAGCCTTTCAGTACCTAAAGGGGGTTTATAATAAACATGAAGAAAGACCTTTTTACCAGGGCCTGTAGTGATAGGATGAGGGGCAAAAGTTTTAATCCAAGTGTAGGTCTAGATTGAATGTAAGGAAGACTTTTTTTTTTACAGTGAGGATGGTGAGGCACTGACACAGGTTGCCCAGAGAATCTGAGAAAGCCCTGTCCCAGGAAGTGTTCATGGACAGGTTTGATGGAGCTTCGAGCAACCTGGTCTAGTGGAAGGCATCTGTTGCCATGGCAGGGGTGTGGAACTAGATGATCTTTATAGCTCCCTTCCAAGCCAAACCATGATTTGATGGAGCTGAAGTGGTGTAAGAAAGGCAGAGACTTTCTACCCTGTTGTAGTTACTCTTTGGACTTCCCTGAAGTCTCATGTAGCTTCCATAACACTTTGGAGGAATGCTTTGTTTGGATGCCTGTAACTCAGCTGCACTGGGTTCTGTTAGTGCAGTTAGAAAGTGCTGTTCTGCTTACATATCAGCTTGTGATGCAATTAATGTTGGAAAGGTTGTATGCAGTAGTCTTGTAGAAAAGTTCACACCACATGACTTTCTTTCAGTGTACAAAACTGTAGTAGAAAGTGAAATCTGGACAGCATCCGTGGAATTGCTTAAATTTGAAATCTTAACAGATGTTTTTCTATATTGTGTTCATATTCCTGAAGGATACCTATATTCCACTTGTTCATGAAAATCTTGTGATTATTAGGTTAGCCTTTAAAGAGTGGTGCTATCACTCATATCTTTTCCCTGTCCCAACAAAAAGCCCTGTGTTGTCTCTCCGGACTGATAACGAGGGACAGGGAAGTTGCTCAAGAGGGTTCTTTGTTTAACTCATCAATTGGCAAGTAGCTAATGCACTTCAATACTCAACTCATTTTAGACCTGGATGAGTTCAGGCTGGATGGAACCCTTCCAGCCAGCAAAAAACCCCAGCAAACAAGCCACCCTTCCAACTTTGAAAGAAATGTTACAGGAATGAAAAACTTCCATAGTTAAATGCAAGAGTTTATTGTGTGTACCCTAATTAATTTGAAAGTTGATTTTTTTTTGTTCAGGTTGTATCCACCAGCCAAAACAAAGTGACTTCTCATCCCTTGGTACTGAGATGTAACTGGTTAATGTGTGCTGCTTCTCATCTTTAGAGTCAAACTCCCTTGCAGGGTGAAGGGGGAGGTTTTTTCCTCTTAAGTTGTCTCAATGCCTTCTGCTGGAAGGTGTAAAACTGGCATCTTGTGAGGGTTTGGTTGTGCTTGACTTAAATTCCTGTCATTCTAGGCTGCATTACAGAAGCAGCAGGATGCAGTGGTGGCAGCGACAGGGACACCCCTGACTACTGCATCAAAGGTGAACAGCCCTGCCCCAGGGGACACCCCATCCATCAATGGGCAGGCCAGTGCACATGCAGACAGCCCTGAAAAAGAGTTGGATCCAGAGGCTTTGGAAGAAGCACTGGAGAATGGACCAAAAGGTGGGACTAGCTAAATTTCTTAATTAAAAATAAATAGCAAAAGCCTTTCTTATGATTCAGGTGTCTTAAGTAGGGTTACTGTGGCTCTTTGTTTGGCTTCATTTGCCTATGGAAAAGCGAGGTGTGATTCCTGGGGCTGCTATCTCTCAAGGGAGAATAATATTGCATAGGCAAAACTGAACTTTGGGAGGGGAAGGAAAGAGGAAGCAGCCAAAAGCATTTCAGCAAAGCTGATGGGATCCAGAACCTCTTTTCACTCTAGACTTGAAGGAAAGGAGCATAAAAGTTCTAGCACAAAGCAGTTCTGAGCAGAAATATCCTCAGTTTTATTTGAACTGGGGTCAAAACTGTTTAAAGATCCTTCCACTGAAGGGTTCTGTGCAATATAAACCTGTCACCTGTAGCAGTACATTTGCCTTCTGAGGCTTTTCTGTGTAAGCACTGTTGGTTTAAATGTGGTGAATGAGTGAACTGGTAGCGTTTAGTAGTGTTACAACTAAATTTATAGTGTTTCATACATCTTTTCAGGGTTGAAATTTGCTTCTTCAATTAAAAAAAATTAATTGGAAGCGATTTTAATGCTTGAGGCCCTCAAGTGCTCCCAAGGCACACTTAAGTATGCAGCATAAATAACTGAAACAAAGCCTAACTGGAGTATTTGCTCCCCTCTCTCCAGATTCTGTTCCAGTGATCGCTGCCCCATCCATGTGGACACGACCCCAGATAAAAGACTTCAAGGAAAAAATCCGTCAGGATGCAGACTCTGTGATCACAGTGGGCCGAGGAGAAGTGGTTACAGTCAGAGTACCAACTCATGAAGAGGGGTCTTACCTCTTTTGGGAGTTTGCTACAGACAATTATGACATTGGTTTTGGGGTGTATTTTGAATGGACAGACTCCCCTAATACTGCAGTCAGTGTGCATGTCAGCGAGTCCAGTGATGATGAGGAGGAAGAGGAAGGTAAGCATGCTAATGTATATAAACTGCCAGAGTTTGCTGTGAGGGAAACCCTCACTGGTTGTCTTGTGTAATCTCCTACTTTTCCATCTGGCTGGAGTCATGTTTTCAATTTTGAATAGGAACTGCAGTTCTGCAAGTAACTTCAGTCACCTACTTTGATCACAGGCAGGTTAAAGCAGTTGAGACTGGGGAAATCCTTTTCCTAAGTCAACTGTTCAATAAACTAAACTGAAACCTGTGCTGTAATAGAGCACAGTGGATCTGCACTCTGAAACCTTAGGGAAAATCCTGTCCTGCTGTTCAAGAGATTTTTCTAGGGAGGAAGTTTCCTTGAGGCTGCAGCAAAACAGCTTCAGAGAGCAAGTCCTGATAGTGGCTGAGATACAGGTCACAGCCTTTGCCTGTGGGGGAGTCTAGCATACCATTGCAAAAATGTTTTGAAATGAGCATGTGATTTGCTTGGAAGGAGCTGCCTTGCCCTACAAAGCAGTGGCTTTCTGAGTATCACTACCAAGCACTCTGTGGTGGTCAGTATGTCAGATCAGTAGCAGTCTGGGGGGTGATTGCCTTACTGAAAACTAGAGCTTGGCATCTCTACAGACTGACCTGGCTGTGCTGGGGAGATGGTGTGGGGAGTTTCAATATTGAACTGTAAGAGTCATGATAAAGTGAGTGTGCTTACTGTTCGTCCTGCTTCTGAGTGCTTCTGCCCCAGCCTTGGTATGAATCCCTTTGACTCTTCTCATTCCTAAACAAAGAGGGTCTTGTCCACTAGAAATCAGTCTGACTTTCTCTCATAAAGCATCCACCCATGTTCACTGACACCAGTTTTTTTTTTTTTTTCTCCCTTGCAGAAAATACTAGCAGTGAAGAAAAAGCCAAAAAGAATGCCAACAAGCCTCAGCTAGATGAAATAGTGCCTGTGTACAGACGAGACTGTCACGAAGAAGTGTATGCTGGCAGCCACCAGTACCCAGGGAGAGGAGTTTATCTTCTTAAATTTGACAACTCCTACTCTCTATGGAGGTCAAAAACAGTTTACTACAGAGTTTATTATACTAGATAAAAGTGTGGCTGTGTCTGAGGCTGGGCTGTGCAGAAGATGTCATTTTATTTGGAATTTTCTTCAAGCATAATGGATCCTTTTGAGTCTGTGTTTTATCCTGTCTGTATCTGTATGGTTTGTGTGAACTTTTAACAAGTAGACACTGGGATCTTCCTGCTCCGTGACAGTAATGCATATTGCATTGGGCTTAACACAGGGTCTCCCTAACCTTTTTGGGGATTGGAGTCATTGGCTCTAGTGCTGAGGTCACATCAGTTGCACTTGTTAAAGCCTCATGAAAAAGGGGAGGGAGTTGCTGGCTCACTGGCTGGGTGATCTGATGTTTCCAGGTCTGGA
Source organism: Entomyzon cyanotis (assembly GCA_024500445.1). Taxonomy (NCBI): domain Eukaryota; kingdom Metazoa; phylum Chordata; class Aves; order Passeriformes; family Meliphagidae; genus Entomyzon; species Entomyzon cyanotis. Next base: position 21,471,918 of record JAKEPQ010001015.1, on the reverse strand, counting down.
TGCCTTGAATAACTTGTTAACGGTTAATTTAAAGGTCCCATCAATAACTGGTAGATTTGGATACAGTTTGCTGTGTAGCAAGTTTCTCTTAACTGTAATTGAATGTCAGAATTTTTTACACCATTAAAACTTGAAACTAAGTTTATGCAGTTTAGAAACAAGTTGTCTCACTTCTGTCCTCATCAAAGAAGAAACATTCAGTTCCTTAAACCAGTGTAGTGTGTAAGACAAGGATTAACAACATCCTGGAAGTACAGCAAATAACCTCTTCTGAAGGTGTAAGCTGAATGATGTTTAAAAAAGTATTTGTAACAAGAAGAACCTTCATCTGTGCCCCACTGCTAACCCTAGAATAAAAAAAGTAATTTTTTTTGTGCAATTGACTTTGAACAGGGCACAAACTACTCCTTAGTTAAATGGGTTTTTAATGGGGTAGACTTTAAAAAAAAAGGCTACAAACTTGAAACCAGTTTTCTGCACAATGACCTGATTTAGTTTTGTAAGACCTGAATAAGCATGTTGTGCATCTAAAGAGCAGTCAGACACTTTGATAGAGTATAAGAGTTAATGTTGCACTAATTATGGAAATCACTGCCACTCCATTTTAGTCTGAGCTGGTGATAGTGGGGTGCAAACTTTCTGCTCTAATTTGTAATGGTCAGCAGAAAGGCCAGGTGCACATACAGATACTTAACGTAGCTTTAATCTCAATTTCATATGGTTTGGTTGGGGCATTTTGTATTTTGTATAGTGAAAAAAATGCAGGTGGCTACTTGGCTTGAGGCTGCAGTAAGAATCCGTTCCCCCCGGAGCCCAGGGGTGACGTCTTGCAATAATGACTTGTGCAAGTGCTCTCTGCATGGGTGATGCACCTTGTTACTGAAGGGAAATGGTTGCTTTGGTCTCAGACCAGCTCTTGCAGTAAGACTTCCATTGATCAGCTGCAGCATGTGCAGTTCCACGGCAAGTGATGTTGAGTTGGCGGGTTTGTGTGAACAGGCAGTTTGTACATACATGATACTTTTACTTTTCTCATACCAACCATGGAGATACTTCTCCTAGAGTGCTTAACTTGTCATCTTGCTTTTTGGGTCAGCAACACAGTACCAGCTTACAGCTAGTTAGTGCTGCTTTATCCAAAAACACTGTACAATGTTCTGCTCTTGTGTACATACAGTATATAAACCATGAATTTAGAAAGTACCTTGCTTTTAAAGAAAACTGTATTTAATGTAAAAAAAAAAAAAAAAAACAGCAAAAAAAAACTTTTAAAAAGGCAGGCACTAATATATTTCTTCTGGTCTTCAATTTACTTTTTTTTTCTTTTTTGGTCCATACAAAAATGTTACAACTTTTTCCTCTGAGAATATCTGTTCTTGGGAGCGGTGTTTGTCGCTTTAAATGGCAGCACTTACTGTCATGTGTTGGATGTTAGAACTTCTACGTTTTCAGACTTTTTTTTTATTGCCTTTGGCTGTTGATAGTACAGTACAAGTGCGATTTCAAGATACCTTGAGATAGTATTTAATCCTAATTAAAATACATTTATCTGTAATGCTGTTGGCTTTTTATTAATTTGCAAACCTTGGCATTGCTGTGTGTGGCTCTTGAGCTAAGACAAGCTTGTCATCTTCTCTCTCATATTCAAAGGGTCAGCACCGTGTTCACACTGTGGACAAAGGCTCTGCCCAGGAATGTTGCTGCCATCTGTCCTTACTGGAAGAGCCCAGCTTGAACTGCATCATTACTTTGGTTTTTGAGTGGGTAGCAGAAGGGGTTGGATGTGGGCAGCTAAAACCTGTAAGCTCACTCCTCCAGGAGAGTCCTGAGAAGCCCTTAGCCCAGAGGGCAAGACAGGACCATGCACGGTTTAGACTGAACAAGAAGAAAAGCAAGGACCTAGAGGCAAAAAGGCAAGTTATGCTGAGGCTTCTGTCATCTGAAATCTCCTTTTTAGTACTTACCTGCTGCTGGTAAGTAGCTTATCCTGGAGCTGAGGCCAGGATGTGCACTTGCTTGCTCTGTGAGCCCATCTGCTCCCATAGACAGCAGCCTCTCAACCTGGTGCTCCCACATTTCACCTGGGGAGCAGAATTCTCTTCAGAGAGAACAAAACAAGTGCTGTGCTGTGAGAAGCAAGATGCTGAGAAGTTCAATGTACCACAGTCTGGGTATGCTACAAGCTAATTTCACATGAAATGTGCAGGTGCATTGAAAGCCAAATCACAGCAGTAAGCCTGCCCTGGCTGAGCCTATTTTACCTCTCTCATGCATGTGTAAATTCCCCTTTCCCCAGTTAAAAGGCAAGCACTGTGCCCCTCACAGCTCCCTTTAGGCAGCTCTCTTCCACAAGAGAATTACTATAAACACTGTGGAATGAACTGAGTCACTGGCAGCGACTCCAGGTCATACAACATCAACAGCTTGACAGAGCTCCATTCCAAATTCACTGGTCCTCTGAGAAAAGCTAAGTAATCGCAGAGAAAAACCAGTGTTAGAACAGGTTCTTCGAGGCCCTTTTGTGGGACACCAAGGCATGGCCTTCTTGGCTCTGCTGTCCCAGAAGGATAAGCAGTGCAGTCAAAACAACTTGCTAATTAAGCCACTTGAATGCTCTGTGAAATTATCCTTGCCTATCCTCTTTGCTGTCCTTCTCACCCCTTGGCTTTTGGCACTTTCTGCCTCATGCTTTGCTTTGTCAGTCACAGATGAGACACTGATTTTGAGGTAACTGAAATGGGCAGAGTCAGCAGAGCAGGGGTCTGCTGGCAAAGGAGGCCCTCAGAGGTACTTGAGCTATTCAGCCTCCTCCTATTCATGCAGGTGCCTTAGGAGGTGTGCAGACCTGTGGAAATACAAAGCAGAGTATCCACGCAAGTGCCAGCCATGCTCCAGACTGACAGCTTGGGGCAGTTGTTATTAATCCAAATTATGAAGGGTGCCTTCTGAGACATTGATGCTCTCTTCCCTCTAAGACCAGATCCTGCAATCCCCATCCTTTTCTTTCCACCTCCCACTGCATTTCCAGTGCAAGGACTGCAGAGGAAGCTGGAAAAAGCCCACTCCAATCCCTCCCAGCCTATTTGACTCGTGTTCCTGTAGGATTTGTGCTCTGTCCCTCCTGCCTGTTCTTGAGCTTCTGTGCCACCATCAGCTGCTCAGCCGCACACTGCAGGGACTGGTCAGCACCTTCCGTACAGGTGGCACTGCCCAAAGGTGCCAGCCAGAGCACGAGCCCAGTGAGCAGGCATGTGCCCCCAGGATTCCTGGAAATCACAGCTTCTCTCTGCTCCCCAGCTGTTTCTGCTCTGATCTGCCCCATTCCAGCTCCCCACCCAGCACAGTTCAGTCACAAAGCCCAGCTCCTGCTGTTAGTTCATTTGCAGATCCAGCTCAGCAGCAGGAGCTTTCAGCTTCCCCAGCCAGCCTGTCTGTGCCTTCACTCCTGCTTGCTGCACAGGCGGGCAGAGTACAAAAGGGACAGCTTTTAGGGCTGGGTCACTGCTTTAATTGTCATAGAGATGTCCAAATCCCTGGGGTAATGTCCCATGCTCTGTGACAGTAGTGTCCTTGCCTTGGGCTCAGGTGTGCTCAGCTTGCACCTACAGCTGCGTCCAGAGCAGCTTACAAATGTCCACTACCTGCTTTTGGGTCCATTGCTTTAAAAAATAAAACTTCTAGAGTCACACCACAGCTACACCCACCACCATGGACTGCAAGATTAGGCAAAGAAGGAAATGGCATCCCAAAGCTTTTCCCAAATACTGCTCATCTGAGGTCTACCACTTGGACACCAGGAGTTTTACCGAAACATCAGACTGGCTTAAATAGGTAAGTTAAACTGCTTGGACTAGATATAGATATGAGTTATCATCTAGTATCCTAAAAATATGAAACTTGCAAGGACTGAGGAAAAACAGTGTGTCACTAGTTCTCTATAATACGGTTCTTGTCCTAGCCTGTTATTTTCACCTTGTGCCATCTCCATCATAAAGCTGGTGAGAAGCCTGCTCCTTTTAATCAGGGGGCTCAACACTGTTATGCTTAGCTGGTGGTCAGATTTGGAGGAGTAATTCCTTATTTCAGCCTCCATTTCTCCAGCATTTAGTGTTTTCCTCAGTGTTGGACTTCAGGTTTGATACACATTTGTTTTAAGGAAGCAGCTGTTGGGTGGTGCTCCCTGCTCTCCCCTGGCCTGGCAGCTGATGTGTGCTGGGCCCAGGAGGAGGTTTGATGTTATCCCTCACAGAGCATTGGAGCAGGAATTCCCCTTGGCTGTGCTCCCCTGATGGAGGAGCAGGTCTGAGTGGAAAAAGCTGATTCCCTTGGCCTGGACAGTTCACCACTCCCTTTCCCCAGGGATGTTTGAGCTGCTGTGCCACCCCTCCAGGCCTGCTTGCAGCTCCTTTCCTGCTGTGGCTGCATCCCCAGGTGTGGCAGGAATGTCCTGGGGAAGCACATCCAGGGCTGCTGGCACCTTGTCTGTCCAGGAAAGCTCAACCTCAGCCCTCCCCCTGCACTCTTGAGGAACTGTGGGCAGGAGAGCTGCCCCTGCTCACCCAGCAGAACAAATGCTTGGCCTTCTGCCACCATGCCATTAGTGAAATACCTGCACAGCCATCAAGCTACAGCATGGGATGCTGGGGACAGCCTTCAGGACATGTGGGACATTAGGGCTGCAGGGACTGAGGGGCAGCTCTGCCCACAGAGCCTCAGGGAGCCCAGCAAAACCCTCTGCTGGCCCAGGGCCCCTCTGGCTGTGACTGCTCATGAAACTGGGGTAGCTGTCACCTTCAAACCCTTCCTGTGCCACAAGAGCAGTCAGCTGTGACCCAGCTGTCACCCAGGCACCCTTTCTAGACCTGCCTGGCTGGGCCCTATGAAGGGGTCCCCATCCTCATAGAAGCCACCCAAGGTCTTTCTGCCCTTTGCAGTAGCTTGCATTGGAGGGTTGCAAGTCTCAAATCCCATCCCTCAGGCTCTGGAAAACCTTGGGAAGTTATTTGCAGCCTGTGTAGGAACAGTCAGACAAGATCACAGGGTGAGTTCAGAGCACCTAGCAGAGTTTTGCTTGATGCTTGTTGAATTTGGCTCTGGCTTGAAGAGAACAGAGGGTTTTTTAAGTCTAAAAGAAAAAAAAGTGACACTAAGGCTTGGATTGCTTCATGCCCAGGGGGAAGTGACTTCATGCAGGCCTGGTGATGGGAAGAAAAAGGCAGGAAGCAAGATCAGCTGCCCCCCAGGCAGTGCCCCAGGGCTGGGTTTGCCCTGGCACAGCAGAGCACTGGGAGCATCCCAGAACAGCCCCAGCACAGAAACCACTCCCTGCCCAGCCAGTTACACCCCACAAATGCCCCTTTTGTCCTGATGTGTCCCTCGGTGGGGAGTGGGGACCCACAAGCCTGCAACAACCCACCATGGGGCAAACTGAGAAGCAGCATGGTTTTGCAGGCACCCATCTGCAGCTGGAGAAAAAGCTGTGCTGAGTACATCTGTGCTGCTTGCTCAACCTGGCTGGGTGATTTTCCCCTGGATGAGGAATGCTGTTTTCCTAAAGCCTGTCGACAATATTTTTCCTTGGCAAAGGCTGTCCCAGGGATTCTTGTGCCAAAACTAATTTTCACAGGTAGACTTTGGTAGCCAGCCCGTGGGCACTGGAATCCTACAAAGGAAGTGGGAGGTGAAGGGAAATACTCCAAGCACTGGAAGTGGTGTAGCAAACCTGTTGCACAGAGGAGCTGCTTTGCCCAGCCATCGGAGCATTTCCCTCAGCCAGGCTTGGAAAAATCCTGATCCTGGCCTCAACCCCACCGTTGTTTTTAAGGCAAGGAGCTGCAGCTGGGTTCCTGCTGGGCCTACATCCTCTTCATTTCCCTGCTGTGTTCTGCTGTTGGCAGCACGAAGTCCCTGACAAACCTCCCCAGGCAGGCTGGGTGACACACTGGGTATGGCCCAGAAATGTTGCTGGCATGCTCTGCCAGTGAGGAACCCCGAGCTCCTGAGCAGGATTTGCATCCACCCAAACACCAGCACTGCACACGGAGCTGCTGGGATCATGCCATTAGATGGGGCTATAGGTAAGGAATTAGGATTGGCAAGTGTTTCAGACTCCGAGCAGGACTTGCCTGGGGTCAGCAGGTAATCCTGGCCATCCCTGCCTTGGTCTGATGCTCTGCCACAGGGGGTGGATGCTGCTGGGATGCAGAGGCATGGCAGGAGGGATGGGAGTCCCACAGAGTCTGTGGGAAGCTGCAGGTGGGAGAAGTTAACCAATTTCCACTCCTGGTGTTGCAGAGTTTATCCACCCTGATTTCCCTGTCATAGCCCTTGTTTTTCCCTGGTGCAATACATAGAGCACAGAAATGGGAAAGAGCCCTGGCAAAGGCAGAGAGATATCTGGTTTTAATCTGCCTGTGAGTTCCTTCTGACTCACAGAAAGAGTCTCACCAGTTCCTGGCCTAAACCAGAGAACTGTCAAGGCTGCAGGTGTTGGCTAAATGCTTAGGAAAAAATAATAACCCAGCCGAAGACTTTGAAGCTGCAAAATGGTATCAAGCTGGGCAATCCCTTCAGGAATCAGCATCTCTCTGACACTGCTGGGGGAGATGAGACATGGAGCAGAGCTTGCCAGGTTTTGCCAAGCCATGTGTCCATCCCATCCCTTTTGCCATACAAGCTCAGGTGCCTTTGAGGTGCTGGAAGAGACATTGGGGGCAGAGGAGCTGGGCTGGCCCTTGCCCCAGCAGCATCAGCATCTCTCCTACCACAGTGGGAACTACAGGATTTTAATCCTCAAAACTGAACTGCAGGAATGGCCTCTGGTCTCCTCCCTGCACAGGCACGTTCTGTGTAGGAGAAATTCACTTTCCAGCATGAAAATTGCTGCCCCTTTGTGGACACAAGCGCCCAGGAACAGCTGCTGACAAGGCTGTCAGAAAACACCAGGATTTTTGGCAGCTCCCACATCCTGTTATTTGTGGGAATAAAGCCATTTTATGTAGGAGGAGAAGAAGGGGTGCCCTCAGCCTGCACCCAAAGCCTCTCTGCTCTCCCTTACAGCATAAGGGGGGAACATCCAGCAGATCAAAGGCCATCCCAGCCTCTGGGAAGGATGGAGCAGCCTGGCTGGAAGCCACTGTACTTCTCCAGAGCAGCTACACCAGAGCCTGGCTGTACCAAGAGCACAGGACATTGCCCAGGCGAGCACTGGTGATCAAAAACCAGCCCTTCCCATCATTTATAAAGCATCAAACACCAGCCATGCACCAAAGAAGGAAGCACACGGCTGCCCGAGCAGGCAGCACACGTGCCTGTGCGAGGGGGGTGAGCAGGAAAAGAAATAGGAAGTGGAGACAAAGAATTTCCGCAACATCCCTCCAAACCGCTTCCTGCACGTTGGGAGTCAGGAAACAATTACAGGAGAGATGCCCAGCCCAGGCTGAGAAGGGCCCCAAACAGCCTCTGGGGAAATTGGCTAAACACAGGCAATTAGATGGAAACTCACAGCCCACACCCACAGTAAAAATCCCACTTGATGTATTGAGAATCCTGAATTTGGGAATGACAAGCAGATATGCACTACACCTCAGAAAACAGGTGGAGCAAACTCTCCAGGATCCATATCCACATCCCACCTCAGCACAAAACCCCTCCCAACAGCCCAGTGAGGAGTAAGACACCAGGAATGTCACAGATCCTCTGTGATCCTCGAGGGACACCCTTATTTCAACACTCCCCCTTTGCTCCAGGAGAGAAACAGAGAGACAAGTTACTCACATGTCGAGAAATGTCATGTAGGGATAAATAACTTGGTCCCAACCCAAGAGGCAGAAAGGCTGGAGCCCTGGGAGGTGCTTTTAATTCCTTGAAGCAATCTGGGAGTAGCTGGTGGCCACCTTGTGCAGTTCCCTGCATCCCACAGCAACAGGTGACATTTCACATCCCCCAGAAGCATTGCTGACCCCTGCACAGGTTTTCAGCCAGTTGCAGACAGTGGTTTTCCTGCTTCCATGGAAAGTTTTGGATTTAGCCACTTTAGGAAGCAGAGCTGCCTGGTGCATTTGTTTCCTGGCCCTGCAGCCCCCATTTGCTGCAGGCAGTGCCAGCAGCTGGCAAATCCTGCTCCAGAGACAGCCTGGCCTGACAAATGCTTGGCTTTTCCATATTGCAAAGGTGTGTTGTCAGAGCATCTGTGGGATAACCTGTGTTTTATACATGAGGCTATGAAAAATTCCAACTGGATTTCTTTTTCTTTTATTAAATTTCTCCTCATTTTATGGGCTGTTCATTTTGGGTTTCTCCTGCGTTGTGTGGCTGGCAACTCCCTGCTCATGGCTGCTCAGTGAAAAGACTTCATTGGGGTTTGCTAGATAAACCTCTTCCCATCAGAAGGGAGCATCTCATGTGCAGGGTGGGACCAGCTGCTGTCACCAGAGGCAGGGTGGCACAGTAGGGAACTTTGACATGGGATTATGGCTTTTTTCCCCCCAGTCTGTTTGGTAGTAGATGGTTAATGCCTGTAGGCAGAAGCACTTCATTAGACAGCTCATTAGTTAATCATGCTTGTACGTGTGATCTCTCCTGTCCCCATGCATGTGACAGGGGAAGCTGAGGAATCCATGGGAATTATTTAAATCACCCACGTCCCATACCTAAGACTTAAATACCCTGACAGGCAAAGGAGCATTAATTCATACAACCTCTTGGCATGTTCCCAATGTCACTACTGTATTTCCAAATATTAATAAGCCCTAAAGCAATAATGGTTAACACTTTAGGCAGCTAAAAAAAAAGGGGGGTGTTAAGAATTAATTTGTCAGGGAGATGACAAGATTATTTGCATCGTCAGAAAACCAGCTGGTTAAAGCTGCCCTCATGCAAACCCTTGGCCATGCTTTGTTGGAAGAGCACAAAGCAAGGAGACTGCTCCTGACAGCAACTTGCTGCAGAGTTGCAGCAGGAGAGTCCCAGCTCAGCTGAGAGGGAAGGAGCAGCAAGAGGAAGGGATCTTCTGGAAAAAAAAACCAAAACTAGGCACAAGTGAGAGAGATGACATTGCAGCTGCTTGGATTTAGTCAACCTGTTGGGCAGGATGTGCCAGGCATGAGCTGACGAGGTTTTATGGCTTTTAGATGTTCCCCTTCTCCTTCAGGCAATGAACAGCAAAGAGGATCAGCATGTTTCAATCCCATTTCTGTGCACAAAGAGGCAGCTGACCCCAGATGTGGGAATCCCCTGTAGCACAAAGCCATGCATACAAGTGACACAAGAAGAGGTGAAAAACGTCCTAAAATCACCCACAAGGCTTTACCCAGTGACTGAGGGATACCTCCAAGCTTCAACTGTCAGAGAAACCTCCAAGGGTTTATTTTAAACTTTTATTCTCTTAATACATAACTCCCTGATGTGGGGCTCGTGCAGATTTTCAGCAACCACACTGCACTCTGCTTACACATTGTGCATCCAAGGAATGCACTTATTTTTGAAGGAGCACAGTGAAAAGGCTCTGAGATCCTCAGGGAAAAGAAACTTAGGAACATGAACTTCCAGACACAAATTGCTCTGCTACATCCCCTGTGCATGCAAGGAGGAGGAGGAGCCCCAAGTAGCAGCCACAAAAAAAACCCAGCAGGTGCCATAATTTGGATGCGTGTCATGCACAGAGGACCTTACTTTGCTACAGGTCCCAGTGGCACTGGGGAGGGGGGAACTGGGTGCAGATGAGCACTTCCCCACTTGGTCACTTGTAGGGGAAATTGGGCATTTACTGTTTTTAAACAAAGCTGAAAGTCTCCCCCTCTGAGTTGCAAGGGGCATCAGCAGGGTCTCTGGTGTTCCCCGTGGATCCCAGCACCGTGCCAAGGGTGTGCTGGGATGGGAAGGAGAAGGGCTCCCAGCTGGGAACCCTCCCTGCTCCATTTCATCCCTGGGTTTGCATTGTTTGGCGCTGGGCAGCGAAATCCATCAGGAAGACACTCAATGCCTTCGCTAGATGAGAGCGGCAGAGATGCTCCTCACACAACAAGCAATGCTGAGTCCCTGAGGATGAACCAGAGCCTCCACTGCAGCTCCTGTCTCAGGCTGGGATCCCCCAGGGCGCTGTGATCCTCAGCGGGATCATCCCAGGAGGGTGAGTCTGGAAAAACAGTGGATTTACCCTTGTGACTGCAGAGCTGCTGGGGACCTCACTCTATGCACCCGAGCTACCCCCAAATTCTCCTGTGGCCCTATTGCCACTGCCCCCTCCTCTGTGCCCAGAGTCCCACCTCCTCCCAAAGCATCCTCTGGGATGCTGAACTGCCTGGTTTTGCTAGGAGCTGTTCAGTACCCAGGAGGAAAAAAGCGAGGGAGACTGGAGACCTGGTGAAAAATATGATGGCAGCAAAGTGCTGTTACAGCCACAGCACGGAGTTATTAAGGAGAGGCAGGGAGGAGTAACATCTTTTATAGGACCAATTTATAGTGTTGGGAAACAGGCTTATGGGCACAGGCACCCTCTCACAGGAGAATGTATGAGCTTCCTCTCAGGCAGCATCCATTAAAGGGATGTATTTGGACAGGGTGGTGAGGAGCAGCAGCACAAAAATCCTAAAATAGACACGACAATGTTTCTTTCTGTCTGGCTCGGCTTGCACAGGAGTTTCTGCTGCTCCTCCAGCAACTTGCCCAAGGAGAGATGATTCCCTCCAGCACCATACCCACCTCCATCCCAAAGCTGGCCCAGAATGGAGGGCTCAGGCTGCAGAGCCATTCCTGCCATCCAGTTCAGTTCTCTCCTGTCACTTCTGGAAGATTTGTACCAACACTCCACCCCTCACACAGCTTCCACGCTTCTCATTTCCCCTGGTCAGCTTTGCATTATGTGTGTAAATTCAAGTGATGCCCCTAGCATGAAATTTCAAATCCCAAGGAGTAGGTAGTGCCCAGGGAAAACCCAAATCACAAGTCAGGAAAATTAGGGGGGGTGGGAAGGGGAGGTGTCAGGGGCTAAATTCTGACTTAGGAAGTCGGAGAGACGAGTGAGCAAACACAGATGGGTGGAAATGGAAGACCATTTTCATCTTGTCTCCAAAATCCTGTCCTTTTGTATAGCCAACTTCTGCTGCAGAGGGGAGGTGGGATGGGGATGGGGATGGGACTGGGAAGGGACTGGTAAGGCAGGAGATCAGCAGTGCAGTGCAACTGGAGGTCCCTAAAGCAGACTGCAGTCCCCTGGGGTGACATCCAGATTTTTGTTCTCAACTCGGTCCCACTGGGCTGTATAATTAATTCTAGAGTTTTTATTTAAATTCTGGTCCAATATCTGTGACTTTGGGCCCATTCCTTGCTGTTGTCACCAGTCCCTGCCCATCAGGATGTGCCACTCCAACACAGAGCACAGCAGCACCTTGACCCTTGTGCTCCCCCATGAAATATTTGGCACATTCCCTGCCATGCTCAGGCAAGCCAAATAATCTTTCCTTTGATTTGTTTCAGACATACCAGCCATAAACCTCAGTCTCTGGCCTCTTGTTTTCATGTGCTGAGACCGGCTCAGAGGAAGGCAGGGATCCATCATTCTCTGTGTGGGGTAGCCTCAGCACATCCGCTGAGCAAACACCCTCAGTTCCTCCCTTTGGTACCCAAAATCACCTCCCAATCCCATCAGCTCCTCCTTTCCAGCCCCAGCTGCCATTCCTCCAGGTGAACCATCAGTGATGGGTGCTCTGGGGGAGCTGCAGTGACCTTTGCTGTCGCTCAGGGCTTGGCACCTCAGCAGCCAAAGCACAGCCAGGTGTGTGCTGGGGCAGCCACTGGCTCAGAAGCACTGCCAAAGACAAAGATCCTGGGAAAACCTCCCCCTGGGCTCAAGGTATTCCACACTGTTGGGAATGGAGCCCTGTGTTCCATTAAATCACTTTTTTCCTGCACACAGGCAGGAAAACTCTTCTACACCTCTGAATTGACTCTGTGCCCCAGGCAGATTTTGTCCTATATGAGTCCTTTACCCTTGATTCTTTTTACCTTCTTGCTGAAAGAAAACTGCCCAAACTGTCCCTGTGCACACCAAATAACTCCTCAATAAATTCCTCAGAACCACTGCTCCCTGAATAGATGCATAATGAGCAGGACCAATTTTCAATTACTTTAGCAAAGCAATCAGTTACAGAATCATCACAGAAAGGTTTGGGTTTGAAGAGACCTTAAAGATCATCCAGTTCAGACCCCCAAACATGGGCAGGGACATCTTCCACTAGACCATGTTGCTCAGAGCCCCATGAAACCTGGCCTTGAACACTGCCAGGGATGGGGCATCCAGAACTTCTCTGAGAAATCTATTCCAGTGCCTCACCACCCTCAGAGCCAAGAAGGTTTACCTTATATCTAATCTAAACCTACCCTCTGTCAGTCTAAACCCATTCCCCCTTGTGCTATCACTACAGACCCTTGCAAAAAGCCCCACTCCAGCTTTTTTAAAGTCCCCTTTCCGTGCTGGAAGATGCACTCCAGGTGGGGTCTCACGAGGGCAGAGTGGAGAGGCAGAATCCCCTCCCTCGACCTTCTGGCCACACCTCTTCCAGGGCAGCCCAGGATGAGTTTGGTGTGCTGTCCCAGCAAATGCTGCCTGGTGCAGCCCTGAGATGGTTTTTGCTGGAGCATCCCATTGTGGTGACCATTGTGCTGCTGCTGAAAGGAAAACTTTCCTTAGGAAGGATGTGGATTGAAGTGGTTCTGCTCAGTGATGGATTTATTCTAGAACAGCTTTAATAGGGCAATGCTGCCCTTCCATTTCCTTCCAAGAAATACTCAGAATTCCCCAGCCTGCTGCTTTCCAAGTACCCATTGCCACTGTCCAGCCCATGTAGAGTGGTGTTTATAGTCTCCCCAATTAACTAGAGCACATCTACACATTAATTAGCTCTTTGTGCCCAGAAATCCCTGTTCTATTTATAACCCTTATTACATCCCTGTGTCAACAAGACATCTCCCCACCACTGCTGCCTGGGGGTGAGGGCAGAGGTGTCTGGATGGAAGCAAAAATGGGAGCCAAGATGGCTCAGCTCACTCCTAGGGCTGCATTTCTGCCACAGAGATGCTGTGTAACCTTTGAGAACAATAACAACAACAGAAAATAAGCCTTTCACAGAGGGAAGTTATGAAAAATTGAGCTGCTTCTGAAAGAAATGAGAGAGTAGCTCGAAGGAGAGTTAAAGCAGTCAGCTCAGCTGTGACACAGCCCCATAACCCCCGAGCTTCCAGCATATTCTCTCAGCATTTCTTCAGTGCCTCTAAAGCATCCTTTCAGCCCATTCCATCTCTGCAGCTGGAGCCAGCTCCACACACACTCAGATATCCTGGGAGGGAGTATCCCTGCAATCCAGGCAGCAGCTCCAGCACAGCTGCTCACGCCGGGTTTGCAGCCTGGCGTTGCAAATGCAGGAGCTTTGCAAGGGCATCACTGGCTGTTGGGGAGCAGAGAAAATCATCTTCTCCCTTCTCTTTTCTGCCTGCCTGAAATGAGGTCTAGAGACTGAACATCTGCTTAATGTGCCAGCCAGGCAGGGACATGCTCCCCTTGTTCATGGCAGAGCCACGGTGGGTTGCAGAAAGCCAAGTCTCCATGTGCAGCCTGGAGACACACATGTGGCCCTGGCTTCCCAGAGCTGCAGCAGGGCAGGAGGGGGAAAGCAGCAGTAAGAAAAACGGGGATGCAAACTAGAGCAGAGCACCCACAGAGTGTCTGAAACCATCCAGCAGTGTTGGTCCTCCAGTGGCACCTGCAGAGAGGGGTGGCTGCTACCTGTCCCAGCTGGGGTTGAGCCTCTGCCTTCTCAAATCCAAAACATCACCGAGGAGTGGTGGATTCACCCATCACAGCGGAAATACAGGAGCAGACAGCATAGCCAAGTTCGTTCAGCAAAGCTGAGTGATAAATAGAGAGCAAACAGCCCATTGCATGCTGATTTCCCACGAGGATCAATTAACTGTAGTTAAAAAAATTTTTTTAATGTCATAGTCTTCAACTGTCACTGGTTGATTACAGTCAAAAAGTGGAGCCAAAATCCTCAAAGATGTTGGTTCCTTGTTAAAAAAAACAAACAAAGTTTTGGCTGCCAATGTCAGCACCAGGCAGCTTCATACCCAACAGAGACACAGGAACCAGCACAGGGGACACCAAGAACAAGCCTAATGCCAAGACAGTGCTATGACATTAAATAAAATATGCTTATTTAGCCACCTCTAAATAAGGTGGGTGTGTTTCCCACTGTTTGAATCTGTTCAGCAGTGCAACATCATCATTATCAACATCTAGAAAAGCGTTTAAAGCAGTAGGGAGCTCAGCAGTGCTGCTGAAAGCTGATTTCCATCAGCAGAAATGCACTCCTCTCTGAGCTTCCCAGGAGAGACCTCTATGGTCCCACCTGAATTCCTGCTCTGCCAACAGTGGAGCACCAATTCTGGCTTTCAGAGGGCCTGTAATAGGAGGAGAGTGCATTTCAGGAGGTGAGCCCCTCATCTCCAGGGTAAATCTCACCTAGGAGCCTGGTGGCTGTTTGGAGTAAACAGTAACAGTTCTCCCAGTACCACTGCAAAACCCTCATTTTTTAGAAGAGAAAACAAAAATCCAGAAGGGATGTAACTTGCCCAAAAGAGTTGAGAAAGTCATTCTCTAGAAGAGGCTGGGCAGGGAAATCCTGCTCCTGGAATCACAGAGGGAATTTGGGTGTCTGTGTCCCAAGTGCTGACTGCATCCCACAGAACCTCCTCCCCAGTGCTCCTTTTTATGCATGTTTGTGTCTCCATCACACTTTTGCTCCATCCTGTGGTTCGTCCTACTTGGTCCTGAGTTTATTTGATAAGCAAACACTTCCAACTCCGTTTCCAGGGCCAGAGTGCCTGGAGCTCGAGGCTCTTTAGATCTCTCAAGCCTAACACTAGCCCCTTCCAACAGCCTGTTGCTTGGGCCAGTGTTACACCCTTTTGGTGGGCCTAGCTCAAGGGGCTGGATGTTTTATCAAAGAGACAGTTCCACAGGTCAAAACATGGGCCTGTACCATAATTTTAAAGTATTTCATGTCCCAGGGAAGGGGAGGGAAGAAAGTGTCTTTCTCTTGGGGATGGGGATGGCATCACCATAAAAGCCCCTGACTCAAATTCATTAAATGAGTTCCTCTTCCTCAGCCATGCAAAGAAAAATGCTTGTGCTCATTTTTTGCACACACAGACCTGAAGAGGGGACTGGAGGGAGGCAGCAGCTATTGCTATTGCATGTCCACACATTGTGTAATGCTTTTCCTCAGTTGGTGCTGTGTTGTCTCTGGAAACACCTGATCTCCCCACCCAGCTCAGCTCCAGTCCAGTCAGGAGCAAGTCACAGCTCCTTTGAGTCAGTTCAGAGACTGCTCTGAGAGTCAGCACTGCAAACCACGGCTCAGGTCATGCCCCAAGATATGTGGGAAAGCCCTTCTGGAACCTCAACCATGCCAGGAAGACAGTGCATCCATCCACAGCAGGATCCCTCAGAGCAGCACCTGGCACTGCTCCTGTTGCTCACATCTGCCTGCTGAAGTCCCAGCTCACACCCCATCCTCCTGGGAGAGCAGTGCTGGCACCAGCCTGGCACCCCCGTGCTCCAAATGTTGCCCACACACCTGGGACCTGCTGAAGAACCCTCCCCTGCTCTGAGCATCTTCCCTGGCCCGTGCCCTGAGGCACAGAGGAAAAGCCATCAGCACTGCCCTGGAGACAGCCCCTGTGGGCAGAGCACGTCAGCAAGGTGGCACACGGAGCCTGAGTCACTCCTGCCAGCTCCCTGCCCTGCTCCAGAGCCGAGCCAAGGCCCGAGCTCCCAGCAATCTGCACGCTGCAGCCTGGCAGCTCTCCTGTGCCCCGAATTAGCCACCTTGGAAGTGGCTCCAGCCTTCAGCTGTAGGGACATGCAGCCCCCCAGCAGGAACTGGTCCTGGGGATGCCTCCAGCTGGGATGCCCATCCTGCCATCCCTGCTTTGTGCTCACGCTCCTCACGGCCGGCATCCATGCCCATGTGTTCACCTGGCAGCCTTCCCAGCCAGGGCTGCCTGACAGGGGCTCAGCTGCCAGGTAGTGATGCATTCTGAGAGGGAGGCCTGAGCAGGACTGGAAATGCTGTTCCTTCAGCCTTCCTGCTCCTCCAGCACATGGAAAAGAAAGGAACATCTCTCACCTGATGCTGGCTGCGGTGTTGTCTCAGCCTCTCCTCAAAGCAGCACAAGAAGAAGACAGAAGAGAGAATATAATACATGCCTCACCAACTCAGTGGACACTGAGGAAAACTGAGGAGTTGAACTCACACAATCTTTTGCAAATCTAGGTTGGCAGGAGAGGAGATAACTGCACAGGACCCAAGGGTGGTAGGGACACAACCAAGGGTCAACATCTATCACTGAGGCATGTGCAATTAGCTCACACTCACCCTGGGATGTATAGGCCACAGATGCTTTCCAGCTGGGTTTTGCTTGGGATGCTTCCATGAAGCAGCACATACATAAACACAAAGAGGAGGTGGGGGCAGATCCTCTCTCACGAGAGTGGGAGGAAAATGCTCAGTCCTGACACTGTCAGGAGACACAAGTGGTTTCCAGAGCTGTAGGGAATTTTTCTTTCATTTTCAGGCTTTCCCCCGCCCCCCTTCTTAAATCTTCCTGCCATCACAGGAGCTTTCAGTAACATAAAGCCCCCCTGCTGCTAGAGACCCTGCTGTGTGTAATAGGCTGCCTGCAGCAGGAGATGAGGGGGATGCTGCTGGCAGGGGCCAATACAGCAGAGAATATGAGCGCGCATCTCAAACCACGAGCTACGTATGAGCCCACAAGTGTGTTCTCAGGAGACATGGACAAAATCCAGGCTTATTTCCCTCTGAAGAGCAGCTATGAGGTTGACTTGGATAGCACACACAGTGCCTTTGACCCCAACCTTGTCTTTTGTGAGATTTTACCCCAGTGTCCTGATCTTTGGTGTTACTGCTGCAGAGGGACAGCAAGGATCACCATCAAGGAAAAGGGAGAAAGCTTCAGCCTAGGTGTGCTGCAACTGAGAGCACTCCTGAGTCTCAGCATTTTGCAGTCATTTCTCAGAATTAAACTATACTCTGCTTTTAAAATAAATAATTTCTTGTATATTTATTGAGCTGTGATCATGTAACAGGTAAAACTCCTGAGGAGGCAATCATAAAGGTAGCTTACATTAAGAATACTAGCCTGTGCAGTCCTAACAATCCCTTTTTAACACCACTGTTGACAGATGTAAAGCTTTTTACACACTGAGCTAATTTTCTGACATGGCATTACCAAGGTCAAAAGATCAAACCTCCTCACATTAAAAAAAAAAAAAATAAATAAACAGTGGCTTTCTGTTCAGCAAAATACTTGTCTGTTTAGAGTCCAACCTGCCACAAACAAGTCTGCAACATCCACTTAGTGCAAAAACATCTCATCACTGAGGATGATTCATTATATATGGGAGCAAGACACAAGTAAAAGCTAAGCAACCAGCTGCCCAATGTCCTCCTGATCTGGACTAGCAGAGAAAAAAAAACCCAACAACTATCTTGACACTAGAATTTCTTCTCTTAATTCAAGCCTTTGAAACCAAGTTATATGGAAAGTATTATTAAGTTCTTACTCCTGTGAAGGCCAGGGAAAGTTTTGTGTTTGTTTGCCAGAATAAAAAATAAAATTGCAGTGAACAAAATATTTGACCAGAACATTGCCTGTACTTTATTAAACCTTGAAACTCAAAATTAAGCTCCACAAGATACATGGAAGCAACCCATCATGGTGTCCCAAGGGAGGCAAGTGTGGCAGGAAAAGCTGGTACTGGAATGGTAGCACAGCTTTGGAATGAGTGTACCGTGAGGCTGAACCTAAACTGTTCACTGCAAAGGAAATGGATCTTCCTCCCCTCCTGCCTGCTCTAGAGCAAGTGGATATGCAGAGTCTAATTCTGGCTAATTGACCAAAAATGGTGGCACAGGGAGTGTGGATATGAGACAGACTGGTTTCAGTCACATCACAAAGTTGAATCTGCTCCCTGGATTAGGATCACCTAATAGATACTGCCATGTGGGATAAAGGGCTGGAGGAACACAGCCCAGAGATGCAGCACTAAAACATAGGTGCACTAATATTAGTTACTTTGTATTCAGCACGTTACTTTCCTAAACAAAATCTGAAATAGAGGGTTGAAGCTCCATTTTAGTCAAACTCTCATGAACTGCCAGTTGAAATTGATAAAGCCACTGATCTTCTTCAGTGTAGTAGGAAATGATTTCCTGCTACATTAATTTTTGGCTCTGTTAAGCAAGTTGGCTTTTTGTGTTGCCAATACAAAGCAACCAACATAAAATAAGGTTTTGTACTTACTCTGGAGGACACAGCCAGTAAATACTGCTGTTAACATACAGGTATGAAAGCCAAACCTTAAAACCAGGTTATTACATACACATTACAAAGAACTTCACCGAAATAATTCTGAAATTGGGCTGTGGGCATACACGAAATAACATCTTAAAGAGATATTCAACTGCTGAATGTGACTTACTAACAAGGAGCCACTTCACATCCATCCCTCCAACCAATAGTTAAACTCCTCCACAGAAGGATGTCCACATGACCAGAACTTGTTTCTTGTGTTCAAAAGCTCAGCTGTGCCTGAATTGCCCAGGAAACAGCAATTGGAATGGGAGCAAAAGAAGAGATAAACTATTTCAGAAACTGAAGTTTCTTGGCATTGATACAGACACAGACAGCTGATCACTGACAGGATTCATGTGGCATCTCTAGAACCATAAGTCTCAAAAAGGCCAGTTTATCCTAAGCTGGAGGCATAGCAGTGCACACCAAAATGTTGTCATCTGCAGAGATTCCTGATCCCCTCATCTTCCATCAGGATCTCCTCTGCCTTGAACAGTTTAACTGCATTGTCAGTTAAACTGGGATATCCCTCACCCCAATTCTCTCAAAGAGAAAGAACACAGTATTTCATCTGAGTACCAAAAATCTCTAGATTTGGTTTCCTAATATGCCTAAGAAAGAAAAAAAATAAGTTCCTTTATCAATACTTGAATTCCAGGTTATTGAATTTTATAAAACCCCAGCCTAATTACCTTTCTGTGTAGGTGCTTTCAGCACTGTAGACTGATAGGTGAAACAGAATTCTGAAGTACAGGACAAAACAAGTAGCTAATTATATTGAAATGCATTGATAGCAAATTTAACAGGGTTGTTATCAAGTAGACAGAAGTGACATCTTGAGTCAGTTAAGTCTCAGTTGCTCACCTTTTATATTTCTGTTGTTCTGGATGCTCCAAGACAAGTCTTCCTTAATTTTTAGTTGATAGCTATGAACTGCTTGGCATCAAAAGGATGTGATCACATTTTGTCTAGCATTAGTCTTGCCTGTGACAAGCTACTCCATTTAAATAGACTTTACTTCACACAACCCTGGCAGACAGCATTCATTACCAAAGCCAAGCAAGTTATGAATAATGTGATTTATTCCGTAATTTTTGGCTCTCTGTTCAAGATACCAAAGCAGATAATATATCTCTATTAATCCTCTTTGGAAATCTTCAGACAAATTCACTCGTGTTTAGAGCTCACTCAAAACCCCTTGATAGAAGTTAGCAGCAAATAAGCTCTGCAGGAGCCTTAGCATGGAGGTGAAATCTGTTCACCACCTACGTATTTTCTACAGAACTCATTTCATTATCTGCGAGAGCTATCAAGAACTACAGCACATAACTCATTTCCAGACTGGTCTCCCAGAATCCTTAAACAAATTTCAGGGGGAAAAATTAAAACCAAGTTTTCACAGGATGTAATTTCAGCAGTAAATTTCTTCATGCGAGCTTTTCGTCAGCAATTGCGGGAGAATATAAAAAACCAGTAAGTTTTAAATGTGTGTTCCTGTCCAAGTACTACTTCTATGAAGAACTGTAACAAAAATGGTACAAAAGTGTCTTTCAGATTGGAGTGTACAAACTTAAACTAATCACATGGACTAAGCTCTCAGAAATGCTAGAGGGTGTGACTGAAACAGAAAGGTAGTCAACCAAAAAGGGAACAGCTACAAACCAAGAAACTAACGGAGTGAAAAAGAGTAAAAAACACCAACAAAAAACACTCAAGAAAAATAAACCCCCCCAAATAGAAAAACCCAAACCACTACACTCCACCATTTATACCATACTAAAAAAACCATGAAAATCAGAAATGCTTCCAAATTCAGCACTAAATCAAGTGAGAAAGGAATCTAAACGACAACCAATTGCTGCTTCTTAGCACTGCAGCTTAGAGAGCTCAGTTCAACTCCAGACCCTATGTGGTATTAAACTCACCAAATGTGCTTTCATGTGGAGCAGACAAATTTCACACTCTTAAAAGAACCTCAATATACACTACTTCAGCCAAGGCAGCATCCCCAGTGTTTTCTAGATTGTGTTCTAAGTAATTAGGCCATGCATTGAAGAGAAAAAGGGGAGGGAGGGCTGATCACTTTTTAATCAATATAACTCATGTGCAATATTTAAAAATCAAGACTAAAAACAGGCATCATTTAATGTATTTTAATAGCAAACTTACAGGAACAGCACAGAAGACAGACAACATTAAAAACATGTACTTGCATGTAGGACAACTCAGTTAGAAAAGTATAGTGAATGGATGGAATCTACTGTATGATAAAAATGCTACAAACACCATTTAGTTGCCATTGATAAGAAATTTACTTGTTTAAAAAATCCAAATGCTGGCATTGTCCAGAAAAATTTGACAGGTTTATTTATAATTTTTTTTATAAAGTTGTTTTGGTGAACAAGTTTCAACAATTCATTTTTTTTATTTTTTTGACCGCATTGATTGTTTTTATGTCCCCTCGTTTATATTAAAAATCCACACACAAATGAAAATGGAAAGAAAACTTGCCAATACCCAATTCTGTCCCCTATTTTTCCACTTGCAACCATATACTTAAGGTACCTTTTAACCCCATGGAAAAAATATCTAACGTTCATTACTACCAATAACAGGAAGAAGATTTTGCTTCGAGAATGACGACCCCATCGTGGTGAGGTTTAGGCACGCTCCCCACGTATGCGGCGCGCTAGCTGGATATCTTTTGGCATGATTGTGACACGTTTGGCATGGATAGCACACAGGTTGGTGTCTTCAAACAGGCCAACCAAGTAGGCTTCACTTGCCTCCTAGTGTGGAAGAAAAGAGGTAAGAACATTTTCACTATCTGAGCTCCAGGAAGAAAAGAATCGTAGTTAAGAATGAAAAGTACAATGTAACATGGCATTGAGCTGAGGTTTTGATCTTTATTACTCGCAAACACCAATAGTTTTAGATTTTCAGAAACTAAAAGCCTCCATTTTCTTATAAAGCACCAAATAATATTCTATGTCTAAGGCAGTGTTCTGCTGCCATTTGCTAAAGACGTCCTCCAGAACACAATGGGACTAATATTCCAAGGAACTCTCACAATATCAGAAGGGCTTATCTTATCAAAAGGTTAGCTTGTTTAGGAAGTTCTCTTTTCAAAGGCTGGACTACACTATTTGAGCAACTTGTCTGCTGCCTCTCCCAGAGTAAGAGTTACTGAGCATCAGGAGAAATTGGCAGGTGCCAGGAAAGAAAAGAGCAGGTATTCCTTCACAACACACAGTTCAGGCACACAGCTCCTTCCACAGATACTGAAGAGTCTTTTAAGCTTAACTCAAAAGTCAAAAATTAGCAGAAAAAAAAATATACTGAGAATTATTAGAAATAAGAGAACTCCTTGAACCATCAAAACCAGGACATCAGTCAGAGAATTACCATCAGACATTTGTCCTGTTCCTGTACTTTCTTCCTGCCTATTTGGGGACACAGCACAGGCCCCCTCTATCACAGAAGGTTCTCACCTCACCTCACACCTGTGAGAATCAGAGGTCAGAACCTGGTAGCACAAGAGCAACACTGACCACTGTGGCTTTCCCGGTTACTGAACAACTGCAGACAGGATTCCAAGTTACACAGATGCTCAGTTGGACCTGAATATTCTCCTGCCTCACATTAAGCTAGCTGCTGCTAAGCCCAGCACAGCAATGGGTCCTGTTTGCACACTTTTGGGTTGACATGGAATTCTAACACCTATCAATCTCCTAGGATGCACCTTAGTGTGCCAGTATTGGACACAGCAACACCTGGGCTGGGAAGGTGGGAATGATGAGGCTCAATTCTAGAAAGGAGGTTGTGGTCACCCTTTCTAGAATACACACAAGAGAAGAGCTTGTGTGAACCACTTCATTGCCAGGAACTCCACAAATCAACTTACTAGATTCAAAGATCCTGTTTAAAAACATAAGATTATCTAATATGAAGAAAGAAGTATATTTACTACAGCAGATGAGTACTGTAATATTAGTAAGTAATTTCATTTGCAGTAGGATATGGGAACCCCTAACAAAGTTTTGCCAAATCACTACGTGAAAAGTTAAGACACTTCACCAAATATCCATGCTGGCACAAACAACATGGTACCCAAAGAGTTAAAAATTTTTCTGGTTTTGGGTTTTTGGAGTTTTTGTTTGGGTTTTTTTTAGTTTTTGAGTTTGTTTTTTCAAATTTGTATACAGTATGTGAACAAGTCCTATACCAACAACTCCTTAATGCAAAACCAGGAACGTTTAAACCTGGAGCCTTCTAAAAGTGTAGTAACTACTAAATTTTAATAGGCAGTTCTAGATAAAGAGACATACAGACAAACCTCAGGATTTAAGAACTGCCACACTGAATAACTAAAAGCAAAAGCAGCAACTCTGCAAGCACACACAGCCACCTTTTGAAGCTAAGCATGTGCTCAAGTTCATAGGCTCTCATGGCATATGTCTTGGCCCTTTATCAAGTGGAAGTCATTTTCTAGAAAGGGACCATTTTGCCTGCATGTCAGACAGACTACAATTACAGATGGGCTCTTGAACAATCTTTCAACAGCTAAAAGAACAGTAAAGACATCTCTTTAATCAGGAGTGTCTTTTATCACAAGAAGGAGATGCTCCCATGATAGGAACTGAGTCTTGTGGGGGGTCCTAACTTAGATTCAGACACTGGGGCCAGAAAGAGCAATTAGTATTTTACTCTCTGTATATTCTAAATCAGTTATGCAATTAATATATTAAAAAGTGTGTTTAGCATCAACTACATCCTAGGAAAGCAGCTAGTTCCCTAACTGTGTTTAGATGTGGCTTACTGAGCTGTTTGTCTTTAGAGAGCATTTGAGGACACCAAGACCTCCATTAGGACACTCCAGAATCAGCTTTACATGACGTTCCCTCTCCAACTGCAGAGCTTCCAAAGGCAGAGCCTCCAGCAGAGCTCAGGGATGGAGGAAACACATTTTTCTTAAGCATCTTAATAAGAAGCACTGTTCTAACTGATTGAGGGGTTATTTACAGAGCCAAAGCCAAAGCAGCCCCCCACCAAACCACACTCACAGGCTCTGTCAGGAGCTGCTGAGCTGCCCCTGCGCTGTTTTATCCTATGGTACCCACAGGCATTCCCAGCTCCTCCGTGGGCTGAGGTGCGCATCCCTCCCAACCCGTGCGGGCCACGCCCACCTCGGCAGCCCAACCAATCAGAGGGAGCCCAAACTAACCCTAGAAACAGGCTGGCCAATGGGGGAGCGGGGCGGGGCCCCCGGGGAATCCCGGCTGGGGGCGCATTCCCAGCGCTGCCCCTGCCCTGCCGCCCGGCCGGCCTGGAGCCCCGCAAGGCTCACCTGCAAAGCACCGATGGCAGCGCTCTGGAAGCGCAGATCTGTCTTGAAGTCCTGAGCAATTTCACGCACCAGACGCTGGAAGGGGAGTTTGCGGATCAAAAGTTCAGTGGACTTTTGATAGCGCCGGATTTCACGCAGAGCCACAGTACCCGGCCTACGAATAGTAAATAGTAAAAATAGATCATAATTAGTGTTGAAAACATATTCTGCATCACCTTAAAAATACGGGTTCATCCTCCAGACTAAACCAAGCACCGTGCACTTCTGTTTTCCCTAGGAGAGTCCGAACAATTACAACACAAAATCAGTTCTGCTGGCAAAGGGCCGCTGCCTTCTCTCCACCAATCTGAGCCAACTTCCACTGGCTTCCACAGGGATCCCTCAGGCAGTCTCCTGAGGCCTCACTTCACCAAGGCAAGAGCTGGCAAACGTGTGCTGTCCACCTGACACCAACACAGCTCAGTGCAAACGTGGCAAACCACAAAGCTGCCCCGAGTTCATCTGTACCACAGGTACCCTCCCAGAGAGGAGCCTGACAGCAACCACAATTTTAAGGGATTTTTACTGATTCTTCTTCCCTACTGTCAGCATTCACAGAACTAACAAAATTTATATTCTCTGTTATATTATCAGTCAAAAGTATCCAGCATATTTCCTCGTGCTAGTTTTGGTGTCAGACAAACTCGGATTAGCAACATACGTTTGCAAACATGATATCCATCTGTGGGATTCATACCACATTTATTTTTGTGGAAGCTTTGTCTTTTCCTGCTCCAGCTTTGTTACCTTTCTCCCAATTGATTAATTCTGCCTCCCACCTAGAGCAGGAGACAGAATCACAGAATGGGTGAGGCTGGAAGGGACCACAGTGGGTCACCTGACCCAACCTCTGCTCAAGCAGGGTCATCCCAGAGTTGGTTTCTCAGGATTGCATCCAGATGGCTTTTGGATATCTCCAGAGAAGGAGACTCCACAACCTCTCTGGGCAGTCTCTTACAATGCTCAGTCACCCTCACAGTGCAGTTCTTCCTCACATTCAGGTAGAACTTCCTGTGCATCACTATACGCCCATTGCCTCTTGTCCTGTTGCTCAGCACCACTGGGAAGAGCCTGGCTCCATTCTCATGACACCCTCCCGTCAGACACCTCGATACATTAATAAGACCCCCTCTAGGACTTTCACATTAAATTCCCTATTCAAAACCCACTTCTTCCCGATCCACATTTTCCCCAAAGAACATCCACACCCAGCCCAAAACCATCCTCCAAGCCGAAGCACGACTGCCGCCATTCTGCACGGAGCCAGGACTGGAAAACTTCGTGCCTAGGAGGGTTTTTTGGCAGCTCTGCCGGGCCCGCGGCTCGGGTGCCCACGGCCGGGTTTCGGGACGGGGCGCGCAGGGCGATGCGGGAGCCTGGTGCATCCGCGGGTGCGCGGCGCCCTCTCGCGGCGGCTCCCGCGCCCTGCAGGGCCCCGCGCCCGCCCAGCGCCGCGGCCGGATCCGGCCCCGCGAGTGCAGCGCGGAACGCGCCGGTAACAATAAACTTGGCGGCGGCGCAGCCCTGCTGCGGCCTCCAGATAACCGCGAGTACGAAATCATCAAAATTCAAAAGAACCGCCGAGCCGTCTCCGCCGCGGGGCCGGTGTCGATTTTGTAGCCACCAGCACCAGAACGCCCGGAAAGGCGCTGATGGCAAACGCCGGGGGTCGGTGCCGCCCTGGGAATTTCTGGATATTTTCGCGGCTGCCGGGAACACGCGCCCGGCTTTTTTTATTTTTTTTGGGGGGCGGTTTGTCATTTTGCCGGC
Source organism: Entomyzon cyanotis (assembly GCA_024500445.1). Taxonomy (NCBI): domain Eukaryota; kingdom Metazoa; phylum Chordata; class Aves; order Passeriformes; family Meliphagidae; genus Entomyzon; species Entomyzon cyanotis. Next base: position 21,446,330 of record JAKEPQ010001015.1, on the reverse strand, counting down.
AGGCTGGCAGCCTCAGGAAGCGGAGCGCGGCGGAGGAGGGGAGAAGCGCCCCCCGCCCCATCGGTCCCGGGGGGTAGGGGGGAAGAGAGATTTTTTTTGGGGGGAGGTTGGCCGGTAGCGTCCCGCGGCCGCCTCTGCGCGGCGCTGCGTTACCTGTAGCGGTGCGGCTTCTTCACCCCGCCAGTGGAGGGCGCGCTCTTGCGGGCGGCTTTGGTGGCGAGCTGCTTGCGGGGCGCCTTGCCGCCGGTGGACTTGCGGGCGGTCTGCTTGGTACGGGCCATGCTCCTGCCGACGTCGCTGCCTTACACCTGCCGGGGGGAACGTGGGCACACAGGGCACGGGGGAGGTGGTCGCACCGCTCGCCGTGGGCCCCCCGCGGCACCTGCCCCCGGGGCGGCGCGACCCCCGTCCCGCGCAACGCGTCCCTGCCCCGCCAGCCCCGAGCGCCGAGCCCGCGGCGGCCGAACGCCTCCGACGGCCAGGCGGGCAGTAAAGAAAAAAGAAAAAAAACACCACACCAAAAAAGGAAAAAATTAAATTAGAAATTAAACGCCTGCCGATCGCGGAATATTAAAATACTGCTTTTTTGCCCACGAATTCAATATCGAGGCGGCGGCGGCTGAAGCCGAGCGAGCCGCACGGCAGCAGGCGCGGAGAGGCGGCTGTCGCCTCCCCCCGCCGGCCGCCCGTCACCTGCCAAGTGTTTGCAAATACCGCCCGGCAAACATCGGGGGGCTGGCACCGACCCGCCGCTCCCACCCGCCGGAAAACCTCCTCCGAAGCTGCGGAGCGGGGAGAGCGGAGCGGCAGCCCCCGCCGGCCCTGCCCGGGCTGCCCGGCGCTCGCCGCCGCCCGCCTGCGCTCCCCGACCCGCCGGCAGCCGCAGGCAACCCGGCGTTTATCGTGCGAAAAGGAAAGGGGTCGGATAAAGTGCGAGAACGAAACAAACTTTTTTTTCGGGGGGTTGTTTTGTGGGTGCCTTCTTTCTCTTTCTGTGTAACTGCTTCCCCAAGAGCTGCCTCGCTCCCAAGCGCCTCTCACAGGCAAACTCAGCTCCCAGAGCCAGAACAAAATGGAAACAATCACGAAACGCAGCCCTAGTCCTTTTGCAAAGGAGGAAAAAATAAATTGCGAAAAATAACGCCAAAAATATCGCCAGGAACTCCAAACCATGCGGGTGCAGATGCAGGGGGAGGCAACGGAAAAGTTTGCGCTCGAAAACCAAAAAATTGCGTTGCGTTTGGGTCGTTCCTTCGGCGAATTTCTTTCCCTTTTTATTGTTTTTTATGCAATAGGAAAAAAAATATGGTCGGTGACCAGAGAAAAGAGACAAGATGGTGAAGCTGAGCAACAACTGTGGGGAGCAGGGGAAGGAAGGCAGGAGAGTTACCCTGGGCTGGCGAGCGGCTCCTCTTTGCGACCGCTTCCCAGCCCCGATCCGGGGGATGTCGGGCTGAGGAGGCAGCTAAGGGGCTGGGGGGGCCGCTGGTGGGGGTCTGGAGCGGGGGCGAGGGGAGCAGAGGGGGGCAACGACCGCGCGAAGCGGGGCCGGGGTGCCGGCGGAGGGAGCCGCTCCGGCTGCGCCGGGAAGGCGGCGCGGCCGAGGGGAACCCGAGCCGCCGCCGCCTCCCGAGCCCCCCAAAAGTTTGTGGGGAGGGTCGGGGGGCAGCGGCGGGGGGCGGCGGGGCGCGGGGGGCGGCGGGCGCGGCGCCAGACTTACCCCGTCCGCTGGGCGAGCGCGGCTGCCGTGCGGGAGGGAGGGAGGGAGGGATGGAGGGCGGGCGGGCGGGCGGGCGCAGGAGGAGCCGGAGCTGCTGCGGCTGGCGCTGGCGGCGGCTCGGAGCACAATTGAAAGATGGCCGCCTCGGGAGGGCCGGCCCCGCGCGCCGCCCCGCCCCCCGCGCGCGCCGCCCCGCCCCGTGCCGCGCGGCCGCCAATGGCGCACAATGGAGGGAAGGCGCGGCGCCGCCCGCCGGCCCGCCCCGCCGTGTGTACAAACACAAAAGACACGCCGCGCGAGAGGGAGACGGACAGCGAGGGGATTCCCTGTCCCCGCGTCCCCCTGCCCGCCGCCCAGCCGCGACACACCGCGCACCGGCACGGCTCCCCCGCTCCGCCCGCCGGCAGGCACAGAGGCCTGGCTCTTACCTCGTCCTGGCTCTTACCTCGTCCTTCTCCGGAGTTGGGCTTGCTGGGTTTTGGGTGGGTTCTTCGTGGTTTGGGGGTTCACCGTGTGTCCCGCAGGACTGGGGAAGTGATTTTCCCCCCGTACTCGGCACTGGTGAGGCCACACATCGAGTGCTGTGTCCAGCTCTGGGCCCCTCACTCCAGGAAGGAGATGGAGGTGCTGGAGGCAGTCCAGAGAAGGGCAGTGGAACTGGGGAAGGGTCTGAAGCACAAGCCCTGTGAGGAGCTGGGGGTACTTAGCCTGGAGAAAAGGAGGCTCAGGGGTGACCTTATCGCTCTCTACAACTCCCTGAAAAGAGGTGGTAGCCAGGTGGGGGTCGGCCTCTTCTGCCAGGCAACCAGTGACAGGACAGGAGGAAATAGCCTCAAATTACATCTGGGGAGGTTTAGCTTGGACATCAGGAGGAACTTCTTCACAGAAAGGGTGAGTAGGCATTGGAACAGGCTGCCCAGCGAGGTGGTGGGGTCACTGTCCCCAAAAGGATTTAAGAAAGACTGGAAATGGACCTTAGTGCCATGGTCTAGTTGACAAGGCGGTGTTTGGACAAAGGCTGCACTCAATGATCTTGGAGGTCTTTTCCAACCTAATTGAGACTGTGATTTTTTTTTCTTTACATAGAAGTAACACCAAAAAAATTCTCTGTGTAAGCCGGCCCATCAGAGCCCACCCAGCAAAGATCTGCCATGGAAGGGCCATACTTGGTCTGTAAAATGAGAGCTGAGTGTCAGGGGGAGACTGATGGGGTTATTTCTGACTCGGAAACACACTGCAGGCACAATGGTTCACAAGGAAAATCTACTGTTGAGGAAGGAAGAGGAGCCTCATTTCCTGCATCAGTGCTGTCAAACCGTTTTGAGATTGAAATGCAGCTATTGGAAAAGCAACTGTAAGTTTCGTACTGTCGTCACCAGCAGATCCCAATCGGTTGTATCAGCTGCCATGATGTTTAATGAGAAAATTTGCTCTATATTTTCAATGAATGTCAGGATCAGAATGCCCTGGGGAGAAGAAACCTGCACTCTAATACAACTGAACAGTCACTGGCAATTGTCTTAAGCACATCTCAACTAGAGAGTCAGATTCTCTGCTCACACAAACTGGTGCCACCATCTTGTCTATCATTTAGGCATTAGAAGGAGACATATTTGATTTGCAAAATCTTTATTACGGATGGTGACGTAATGCAGTTCTGTGTGGAGACATCCAAACTACCTCCAGCAGCAGAAGTAGTTTAGCTGTGTGAGCGTTCACTCGGGGCTAATCAAACCTGACAAGAAAGAGTGTGTTATCGTGGGCAGAACACCCTGCTAAAATAGATATAGTCTGCATTAGCGCTCAGACAAATACAGTGGGCTGCACTAGACAGACATGACCAGACATGCCACACATACACCTCTGACCCTACGGGGAGTTTATGAGAGGTGACTGGCAGGAAAGAGAAACCACAAAGGATTTTATTTATACTTACAGAAGTATCAGTAGATTGATTTATCTATTGGATAGTATTTTATGAGAGAACAGCGCCTTACTGGACAGTCAGAAAGTGAACTCTGAGCTGCACAGTATTATACAACAAGAGTATTTGCAAATGTTCTGTAAACTGTAAAAGCCAGGCACTGAAATTCCCACATACCACACACATTCCACGATGAGCAGCTGGAAAAGTTAAAAGAGGGCAGCACTAGTTCCCAGCCGCAAGAAGCTGCCCAGAGGTTAATAATCCATAGGTTGTCCCTGTCAGTTTTAGCTCTGCCCGCCCCCGGAGGTGCGGAGGAAGCGGCCGCGCTCCCAGCGCTCTCCGTCCGGCTGCTCCCGCGTCCTTCTCCCGCAGGAGGAGCTGCTGCCGCCGCCCTCCCCAGCCGCGGCCCCGCGGGAGCGAGCCCCGAGGTCACGGGCGGGGAGCGGACCCCCCCGGCCGGGGCTGCCGCGGGTGGCACCGGACGTGCCCCCGCCGCCATTGGCGGGAGCGCCCTGGAATTCCATGACGCCAGGCGGGGCGGGGCGCGGCTGTCCCGGCCCCGGAGCTGCCCCCTCCCACAGCGAACCAGTGTTTTCCTCCGGGAGCCAGGGGCCGAGCGAGCCGTCGTGTCTCTGGCAGGGCTGCAGCGCTGCTCCCGCCCTGCCGCCGGCAGCTCGGGCTGGTTTCAAGCGCCTAAGGAACACCGCAGGCAGGACTACAGGGTATTGTCTGCCCACCGGCCCCCGTGGAACCTAGGGAAAGCCCAGAGAAGGGAAAACTATTCCAATATTATCAGGTTTTGCTCCCTCGTTTCATCCTCGCTGATTAATGCCGTTAAACCCGTGCTTTTCCGGGGCTGTAGGAACAGGTACGGCCCTTTGTGCTTTACCACAAATGCTATTTGTGTGCCCACAGGAGAGCGCAGGAAGAGCTGGCCCAACTCTAAAAAGGCTCCAGACGTTCTTCTTTCACTGGCAGCTCTGATAAGCGTTTGCTCCTCCTTTCCGAAGGCCTTTATCTCTGCAGACCACAGGCATCTTCCACCCTTAGGCATCCATAAGCGGCCACGAAGAAATCTAACCTAATGAGATTCCACTGGTTTAGCCGGCAATAACATGCCAAGGACAACTGCAGTACTTCATCCTCACCCAGCGTTAGCACCGCTGCTGCAAACGTGGCCAGATTGCTACAGGAAAGAAGATTAGGGTGGAAAACAGCTGGTGCAGATTGGAGCCAAAGAAGACGCAAATGATAATGAATAGAAAAGAGGAACATTCTAATCAGAAGTTGTTTTTAGCACCTTTCACAGAAAGTAGACAGCCCTCATTCAGCAAAAAGAGGCAGATTTCCGTTGTTTGTACTCATTTGGGCTGCCCAAGTAGCAGACATTTTTCAAAATAATCTCTTTCACCTTTCCCTTGTGGGAAGACTCTCATCTTGCCCAGGAGACTGTGAGCAGGGGAAGACAGGCATTTTTCCCATCAGGATGGATTAGTTGCAACTATTGTATCAAGATGAAAATACTGTTTCAAAATGTTACTAGAAAAAACAAAACAAAACACAACACAACATGAATCCAACACATTGCTGCTTTGCACCTGTCCAAATAGCTCCTAGTCAGCTTCCAACGCTGGTGCAAAGGCACTGACCCCGTCGGCCAAAGAGCTACCAGATCAACCCCAGCAACACCACAGACTGCAGGGACATCTACAAACAACTGCAGAGCTGCTTCCCTTTGCAACAGCACAGATCACAAGCCAAAGAAAACACAGCAGAGCAGATGAAGTTTGCCTTTTTTGAGGTTAACTAGACCGAAAAAGGAAAAAGGGAGTTCAGAGTATGATCGGAGTATGTTTGTTTTTAAGCAACGCTGCAGGTATCTTTCAGAATCATTTAAAAAAGGCTTCTCACTACAAAAGACATTCACAGTTTGTCACCAAACTCTAAAGGGTCTCTGATCAAAGAAGAAATATTTCTCTCCTATCCCCCCAAAAGCACAAACTAAACATCCAAATGACTTAGTCTAGTTCCAGCACAACCAATAAAGATCCCCTCCTATCACCCAGGGAAAATTGGGGGTGTTATAAGTTTCACATAAAAAGCTACTCAGGCATTTCAGTGAGTGTGTGTATAAAAATATAAAAAGTATAAAATGAGTACAAAAGACTATCATGCATCTCCTCCCAGACCCAATTCTCCCTTCCTGTTCTCAATCCAATCCATCTCCCTTTTCTAACTCATCAAACCTCCAACCCCCCTTTGCACTCCGGATCTGCAAGTTCACACATATTCCCTGCCCCAGCTCCCAGCCTGGTGGCAATTTTATTATTTCATATTCCCTACACACATCTTGATTCAATGTATTTGCTCAGAGAGTTGCATTTTCCTCTTCTTTCTGGGTTTTTTTTTTCCCTGTCCCTATCTTTCATCCTCTTGATTCTGATGCCAAACAGTTCCCACCTTCCCCTAGTTTTTCAGCCAGCCCCAGTCCCATACCTGCTGTGTTCCCTTCTGCAGCTCCCAGGCTGGACAGCCTTTCCTAGCCAATTTCAATTCCATCCTTAGAAAAAACACTGGAGTGTGTTGTTTCCTCATCACTCCAGTCCTGGCAGACCTACCACCCAGTTTCTGGTTGTGGCTGCTATACACTTACAATTTCTCTTGGAAATTAAAAGTTAAATGTCAGTACAAAATTCTCACAAGCTTTAAAACTATTTTCCTCTTAAAATGTATTTTGAAAGAATTAAAATATTTGTAGCCTTAACTTAGTATTAACAGAACATTTGGTGCAGATTTAAATGTATTCCTAAATAATCATCTACATAAAAGATGAAAATACACATTTGCCTGTTTTTCCTAGGAAGTTACTAGGGGTGGCAACCATTGACACTTGTTAAGGAAAGTACAAGTCACCTAAAAACCTCAAAACGAGTTACAGTAATTTTGTCTCTGCGTAAATAGCTTTCTATTACTATTTGTCTTGAAGGTTTGTGTCATGGATTTGTAGACCACAGAAGTTACAGCACTGTAAGAGCAGCCATTGTAATGCACGGTTGTTTGATATGCTGGATTGCCTATCACACAGGACATGTTTCTATCCTTTGGAATATTTATATTCTCTGTCAATAAAGACACCAAAAATACACTGGCCAAAACTAGCAGCTGTGTAGTACACCTGTTTTTAGAGATTGGCACCTACTGCAAATACAGATAAGAAGAAGTTGTGTAGTAGTAGTAGACACAACTTTTTCCTCACTTTTACTATGTCTTTTAATAGTGTATTTTGCCTTTCTCAGTTCTCTGAAATTATTCACATATATCAGGCATTATGGCCCCACTGTTCAAAGAAAACTCTTTCACACACATTTACTTTTAAGCAACTCTCAAGCTCCACAGATTCCTGTGGAGGATTCATAGTTTTTAATTTACGCCCATACTAAAGTGTATCCCTGAAAACTGAGCCCGAAGGAAAGTCTCCCTGTTTAAAAAATAAGGAAAGGGTACACGTGCCACATAAAAAAATTTATTGGAATTCCTGGGTACTTCAGGAAAGCTTAAAAGAGATAGCTACTTTAAAATGCAAAATTATCAGTCCTGACAAAGGTACTTCTTTTCACACTTTAAGCATCCCATACGTGCAGAGGATTCAGAATTACCTGTTTTGGAGACAAAGTGCATTTTTCTAATGTTGCATAACCCAAGAGCAGTAAATCTGGTTTTTTCTCCAAATTTGGTTTTTTCATTGGGTTTTTTTGTTGTTGTTGATATTTGTTTGTTTGTTTAACACTGTTTCAATGAAGTGTTTTTTCCAAAAGGTATTTTCAAGGACAAAGTTCTAAGAGAGTGAAAATAAGCCTACAATAGCTCAGAGATTCAGGACTCCTGGATTTTGCTTCCCTTTTTGGATTACCACTAATTTTCAGAAGACCTGATGAGTTTAACTCAGCCTCCGCCTTTGTGGATCCTCTCCTACAAAGACTTACCAAGCTCTTAGTTTCACTGAGTATATGCCTGCTTTTATACATGGACTCCTGGCTCTAATTCCTTATGTATCATCTAGGATTCTCTTATTATAATCTCATTTGTATGGCCTATTATTAACACCCATGCACTGCTGGAACTCATCTTTCACCCTTCTAATGAGGTCCCACAGAACAAGAAAGAGTAAATAACATTACATAAAATAGTGCTAATTCTTTCTTTTCCATGGTCTAGTGAGTTTCTTCTGGTGGAAAGAGTCCTAAAAATCCTATATGAGCACACTATAATGACATCCTGAAATTCCATTCTTATTCCTGTCTTGTTTGCTTGTTTGTTCATTACAGCCTTTTAGATATGCTTAATATTTTAGTATACTTTCTAACAGAAAGCAAAAAAAAAAAAAAAAAAAAGTCCATTACCTTTTGAAGATTGGAAGTTAAAAATATCTTTAATTGCCTGATACAGAGCTAAGAACAGTTCCAGGTACATACAATGCATTGTAGCTGTAACCACAGTCTTCATTTCTTCTTATCAGCTTCGAAGGACTGGCATGCAACAGTTCAGTATCTTAAGGTGGAAACAGGACTTGCAGTACCACACAAAAAAAGCTGTATTCCTATTACACTGGCACTATAGAAATGCTAAACAGAAACCCCTTGTCAGGAGAACTTCAGCTTCTTGTTGATTTCTCTAAGCTTATGCCTTTTCTTCTTCCATTTCTCAGGACAGTATTATGCTTTTTTTCTTAGGCAGATACTGCCAGTTTGCACTGAAGTGCACTAAAGGGTTAACTGAAACAGAAACCAAGTCCTAGGACCCGATAGGGAATAGGGCACAACAGCTAATTGTGAGGTTATTGTACAGCCTTGCCAAAGACTAGAAATTATATTATATGACTAGGAGTATCTGCGATTTTTTAGATAAAGTAGGATCAAATCTCATAATGTATTTCAGAGATATGATGTGAAATTTAATTATAGAAATATGTTAAAGGCATTGGGTGAAAAGACTCGTGGACAAGTAGAAAGAAAAGGGAGTTTATTCTCCGTAATGATAATGCAAGAATCTGAAACTTACTGTACCTGCCTGAGTTAGTTCACATTGACAGACACATTTCAAGTGGGTTTTTGCAGGATTTTCTGCAGAATAGGGAAGAACAATTGTTCTGGGGAATATTTCTTCCCAAAGTTACAGCACAATAAAATTATTTAACTCATTTTAGCTCTCCTGGTTCTTCACACATGACTAAGTTATCATAACAACCTCTGCTGTCTTTTGAAGCATTGTATTTTACTGTGGAAGGAACTGGGTAGCCCATGGTTTTCTAACAGAGACTACTGCAAAATCTTTTATTTCTAGTACTTATGTGTTATGGATTCATTAAAGCTGCCAAGGAGAAACAACCAACACAAGCTCTAATTGCTTCCCAAATAAGATCCCTACTACTACTCCAGTGATTTACTAGGAGCTCCTGTTGTAGAAGAATTCCAGCAGGCTGATTTGCCCCAAGGCTCACACCTGCTAGAAAATAACCTCCTGCAGGCTTGCATTAGGGAGGGGAAAAGAAGGTTCACATTGGCTTCATTCTGCAGCATTATTCTCGTAAAAGATGCCTTTTTACACACTGATGCAGGATCCAGCCCATGCCAGCACTGCCTTGAAAGGCTCTGAGAGCTACTATACTTGACAGAACTAAAAGATAAAATTATTTATTTCATTTCTTTGCTCAGTGGGGTAATCTCATGAGATATGAATCTCTTCTTCATGAGGGCCCTGGGGATAGCAGGCAGAATGAAACTCAGCCACACTTTAGTACAATGCAAACAGCACAGACCAAAGTACTCAGGCTCCAACAGCAAACAGCAAACGAAAATTTCAGCTATGACACCCAATATCTTAATGTATTTGGAACAATATTCTATAGGCTGGTTGCTTTCAAAATAGATCTGGTTGTTCCTCGTAAAAATATAAGACGGTCTTGAAACAGCATTGATGCTCCATAAGCCTCATTTGTGATACTTCCTCAAGCTTCAGCTGAGGAAGGGTCTCAGAAATGAAAATGCTGTTCCAAGGACTGGCTCTAAGACAGCTGAGAAGTGTTCTGACATGTCCCATCTTTCTTAGCAAGTATTCCCAAATCTCAAAACCCACTTCTGGCAAAAGTGGTCTCCTGAGAGCAGAAAAGGGAGAGGGAAGATGGAGTAGCAGACATTATATCTTAAAGCATCAGCAAAGAACATGAAGTTATTTTCAGTCTTATGAGACTACAGAGCTTTGGGGGTTTTTAAAGAAATGAAAGCTTCCTATTTTCCCAGCGTTCTTTGTAAGTTACACGCTCTGTAGACTCTACTTTTCTGTACCATATTTTTAGATTATTTTTCTTCATTTCTCCTCCTCCTCTTCTCAAATGCACATCTCACAAGGCATCACGGTATGAAAACTGCAGTTGCTACTGCAAATAGCAACTCATAGTAGCACTACTCATTAGTTTCCTAATGCTTAGAAACTTCTGCAATTCATGTTCAAGCCTAATAAAGAACAATTTGGCTTGACAACTCAATGTTCAGTATCCACAATCCCAGCTGAGAATAAAAGCATTCGCAGATACTCACTTCTGAAAATGAGACCTAGTGTGCCTCTGACTACAAACCCAGGAGTGGGCACCCTAATTAGAGGCTATTTTTTGAAAACTCCTTTAAAATGCCCTTATAGCTGCTTTCACATTCTAAAGAAGAAAGTGTTAGAGCCAGAATTAGAAGTTCCTGTCTCCCAAACATGCTCTGACCACACATCTCTTGTGTCAGAGAAGGGGGCCGGAAGCAAGGGTGCACAGGAACGATGTGGCAATAGGTGGTTCCTTCTGATCAAACGGTGCCTGTCAAGTCTCACCTGCTTTGTGAGTGTCACAAAGCTGCTTTCATGGGGCCCAGCTGCCTTAAAGGAGCCCAGGGATCATTGGTGTATGAGAAGGATTTGTCAGGCAGCACCAGTTCGTCATATACAACTTGTATGTCTTAGTCAGTTGCTTACAAAATTCCCTCTTAAGTTTTACAGTGAGATTGGGGAGTTTTAGTAAAAGTACCACATCCCTGAAGATAGGTGATAACATCAAAATTTCATCTTTTGTTTTTTAATTCTAAAGAAAGTGTCAGACAGTTGTATTTGCAGGCTCAAGCTTGATTCCCTAACAACTCCAAACTCATCAAAACAAACAAGCAACAGAAGGTAAATGAGAATGCACAAATTTAGCATGTGCTAACGTTGCATGGTTCTGGCAGATCTTACGTTCTGTGGGGACTCGCTACAATTTTTGCATGCTAAGTCTTGGCACTACAACTTACAGTGTACAAGTTAAAATACAAGCCACAGCCTGGGCAACTAAAGTGGAGAACATCAGTTGGATTAAACGTGGAGCGCAGGACATGGATCTCAGGGCAGAGGAAGAGAAGCAGCACCACTTGAAACATCAGCAACAAAGAACCACAGGAAAGGCTGCCAGCATGTTTCCCCTAGGCTACAAGGCTTCCAGGCACAGCTTCCATGTTGGCACTATGTCCCACATCCAACAGAGGGGCTCTGCTTATGCAGGACATAATTTATCAGCTGCTATTGAAGTTGGCATTACACATTTCATTCCGTCTTGAAGTTAACACCCTTTGGCCTAGCCCTGACCCACAATGGACAGTGAACATTCCTGAGAATCACTGTCACTTCCCTCTTGCTAAAAGCACAGAGCACCCTTCTCCCTTGGTGCAGTGAAGAACAAGCTGGCTGTCTGGCAGTCCTAAATTTTGGCATGTGGCTCAGAGGGCCAGGAAGATTGCTCATGCCACATCTGCAATGTTTAAGGTTCTTGGTTATGAGAACCACAAGGTCACCTGTAGAACCTTTACAGGCAAAGGGCCAGCTGCACAAACCAGGAGTGAACACCCCTGGGAGCCATGCCCAGGTCTGCAGATGTGAGGTGGGGATCAAGTGGCATGAAGGCTTCTCCTCACAAACTGCTCCTGTAACTTCCTGGTCCAAAAGAACATCAGGGAGGGAAAAAAGCCAAACAACAAAACAACCATCATCAACAAGACTTTCCAACTGTGACTTCCTCACACTGGCAAGACTTCTTTACAGCCCTGAGAAACAACCAATCTGGCATATTCTGACACCGACATCACTTCTAGGCCAGAGCCCAAGTTAGACAGGAACACGAAGGAACAAAGGCACAGCTGTGTCATCATTGTGTTCCTAATACTGAAATACAACCATGTGAAGACATAATTTTTCCAGGCCTCACATCCATATGACTTAAGACAGATCCTCAAGGGGCATAGTGAGCTGTATTGCAAATTCCTCATAGATGACACATAATTACCTCTGTTTTGGAAAGGATTAGAAGAAACACTGTGGGGGAGTCCAACCAGTGGTATTCCTTGAACATCACACTTATTCAAATTTTAATTTCAATGGCATGGGTGCAAAACACACATATTAAAATTTTAATTTCAATGGCATGGGTGCAAAAAGATACTGTGTAAAGAAAATGGCAAATCACTCCAATAACAAGTCAAGAAGAAGCTACAAGTCTGTCATCCTATAATGTCAGTATTCTCCAACTCAAAGTTATAGTATAGAACAACAACAACAACAAAAAAAAACCCAAGCATTTTCCCTAAAAAAAAATTGTATGATTTTTTCTAAGAGAAATAAATACAAATCTGCATCTGTTTTATTCATTTGTAGGTCCTCAACAGGCTGACAGAACATTCACTACACAAGGAGATAAATATTACTACTACAAGAATGCTAAGTGGGGCTTGTATGATCCAGTCAAAAAGGATCCATGTCAAACTCAGCACCCAAAGAATGAGGCCTCCCTACACTCCAGACTGGATCCTTAACTTGGAGCATTTTTCCCTCAAGCCAGTGGACCTTTGAGAATTTACACTAGCTGAGGATCTGACTCATAACCCTTGATCAAAGGTCGAATGATCAGTGTCATGATCTGCTTTTAAACAGGATTTATGAGCACCACCAACATGCCACAGACTGCTGCCCACGTATTATCTCTGCTGAACATAACCCAACATGAGGGCTTACCCACTTGAGGTACTCTGCTTGAAATTTCTGCCTTTTTAGACCTGTGCTGTGTGCTCTCCCTTTTGTTGCTGTCGTTCTCTCCTCCTTCAGTTCCTCTGTAGATTCTCCTCAGGTAAACCGAAAGCAGGCAGACATGGGTGGGGTAGTATAATTTGGGAGCTCCTCCCAACTACTGGAAATGCAACTTCAGTTGTAGCAAGGAACATTTCCAAATCAATGTTCATCTCAGTTGAAAAACAAACGAGGATACCTGATCTTTCTTTTTTTTTTCCCTTCTGATCATTTCAAGAAGAGTGAAACTTTGGTGTAGGAGCTTCAAATTATTGCAGACAGTGCCACAATGGGACGAAAAGTCCATATTGCAAAGCCATGAAATGTTCACTCTCTCCTCTTTCTTAAAAACTTCAAGGCATAGGGGTCTCCCAGGCAATAGAGATCTACCATGTGTATAATATACATATTTCACACCTTATGCTCACTCTTAGATTTGGATTTGTATGAAGTTGTCAAACATACAGGTGCCAATTAGGAACCTAGAATCCAGTCCTTACACAGAGATTTTGTAATTAAGCACAGTGTCTCTGCAAGCTGTAATTAAAAGCTTCATTAGAGGGAGAGCAAAAGTAAAGAGGCAGAAATCTATTTTTGATATTGTTCTCCTATAAAATATACTGTTCACTACAACTGACCCATTCAGCACTCTCTGGCTTTATTTGGTTAAAATTAACCAGAACAGACCAAGTCCAGGCATCCAGACTAGTAAATCAGAGAAAACACAAGGTTAAGGAATTCTTAGAACCTGAAGTATTACCTTCTCCAATATTACCTGAGTGTCTAATTAGCCAATTCATTTCAAATTATTGCTGCCAAATTTCAAATTACTATTAAAAACTAACAAGGCTGACTATGCTGATGATACTCATGGCCAAACAAAGAGGGACTTTGGTTTCTCAGGTGCATCACATACATATGTGCAGAGCAGTGCATGTTCCTTCCCTGAAAGAACTCACATAGGATGGAGACAAAGGTATTAAGCACAGCAAAGGGACCTCTATGAGGGTAACATTTGGTTTAGAATTATCTCGAGATCTTGATTATCTCTAAGTATCTGCACTAGTAACAACTAAGGACTATAAGAATAGTAAAATAATAATACTCACCCCAGACTTGTTAGGAGATTGATATCTAGGCGCTCCCTGTGAGACAATAAGTATATTAAACAGTAGCTATTGCATTAATACAATGTATAAGTAACATTTCTATTTCTTCCCCACCTGCTCCCAGCTCAGTGTCAGGTATCTTAACACGCTGTCTCTACCCATTGCACTGATGACACAGAAACTGAAGCAGATGACCATTGACATTTGGCAGGAAACTGCACTTGCAAATATCAGCTTAGATTCATTACAGTTAATTACATTTTTGTCAAACAATGTGATGTCATAGTGTCTGAAGTAAAAAATGTTCCCTCCTGTCAAACAGCTTCTCAGTTATTGTTCTAAGAACAGACACACAGAGGTTTCTTTTCATCCTGTCCTGATCTTCCATACAAGAATAATATGAAAACATGTAACACATTTAAGTCTTGCAAATGTATTATGTGTAATTTACCCTTCAGGATACCATTAAAATGTAAAAGAAAACATATCCAGATGATCCAGTTCCATATATTTATGATAGTAGATGACTGACTGCCTAGCAGAAAACATCCCCCCACCCCTTAAAGGACATGTGTTCAAATTTTGGAAGTGACCTCAGTGGACAAAATTCACCTTTGTTAATATTCTACACAATTAGAATATTCTAAGAAAGACACACATCTGTTTCATACATTTAGTAAAGTCTTTCATCCTTTCTCTTGCCTATGTCTAGGAGTATTTTTAGAAGAGAGAAGCAGTGAATTCTAATCAGAGCAACTTTTGATCCAGCCTTTGCTAATCTGGGCACCTAGTGAACAGCTGGTTTTGTGTTGTTCAGTACCACAGACATCTTTCACGTGCAGATTGGAAGACAAGGGCCAGTGAGCACCTTACCACCTCCTCATTACAGTCCTGCATAATGTGATCCTGGTCTTGACAGACTGCTAAAAACCACTGGGAAGCACTGATACTACCACTAAAATGGAACATGCTGGAGGAAACAATGAGTGTGAATGAATGAACAAGTGAATGAACAGCAGTGTTTTGACAGTTACACGTCTGATGGTTCCAGATAGAGAGACTGAAAAAACTGTGTTCCATGTTAAATCAAGTAATAGATTTTAAGCAGATCACAGCCTGGTCTCCCACACTGCATCCTGCAGGCCACAGAACCCCACCCATTATCTCAGGCATCACTCACATGGATATCAGGATGAAATACAATAAGCATGTGTGGTTCTGATCTCTTAAATTATGTCAAGATAGCAGGAAGTTTTAAATTCTAGACTTGATCCTTTGACTGACTAGAGAAGGTTGTATAACCAGTTTGCCTGAGTGTCACCATCGAAATAGTCAGAGTACTTACTTATCCCACAAGGATACTGTCAGGTTTAATTAATTATGTCTGTGAAATCCTTTCTAAATGAAAAGTGGCAAGCATGATTTATTAACTAAGTCTAAAGCACCACTGCAGAATCAGAGAGTGTTCATTGTTTTACCAAGAGAATAATATTCCTCATAAAATACATTTCAAATGGGAAATTATAATAAGAGCCCTTTTGACTTATTTAGACTTTTCTGTGCGGAGCAATGCAATAGACTTTTGACGAGTTCTAGGAATAGAAGTGTAATCAAGAACAAGAGACACAGGAACACTCGCCCACTGACATGAACGTGGCATCAGCTAAACAGCATTGCATAAATCCTGAGAGCAAGGTCTGCACACCCAGCACTGCTGTAGGGCTGAGCTGAGGGAAAAACACTCTGCCTGTTAAATGCTGCTTGCTTGTAGTCTGACTGTGTGCAAGGATCTGGGCAAGTCTCACAGAAACAACCACCCAAACACAGACCCTGGTACTGGACAGAGCATTAGTAGCCCAAAACCACCTGTAAGGCGATGATGTACAATCTGCAAAGGGCCTGATTTATGGCAGGATGACTCCACTGCTGTCAGCTCTCCTGCTGTCAGAGTATCACAGCCCTAATCTGCAGGCAGAATCTGGGTGTCAGAGTTAGGAATGACAGGCAGCTGTCATGGATGGACATCTCTCAGGGTGCAGTGGGGCCTCTTTTTAGGTCCACTTTTCACTATGATGATATAAAACCCCAGAGATAAAAGAGTAGACCAAAACATTCAGAACAGACATGGACCAAACAACCTGTGAATTACACTGATTCAGAACATCCACTGGGCAGTTCTGTGGCCCAGCTCTTTCCTGGACAACTCCACCTATTTGGCCTGTACTGGCAAGCTCCACACCCTCCATGCCAAGAACAGGAGTTTCAGGGAAGGAAATGAATCATGCCCTCAGAATGCAAGTGAAATCCCTCAGATCTAAGAAAATACTTATTCATCTGCATATATATACATGCATACCTCACGTTCGCCAATTACATTTCAATCAGATATTGCAAATGAATAAAAATACCCCAAATCTAGTGGAATTTAACATGAGGTGGCACGCCACAGATATGGCATGTGATTATAAGTGAAACAAACAGTACCATGTGACTTAAAATACAATGTTAACTGAATTTGGGCCTGATCCAGCAAAAAATAACCACAGTTTTTGCAGGCTACAGACACATGGGGTTTGAATGGCTCCACTGTGTCAATATGACACATAGTTCAGAAAAATCAACTTGCAAATAAAGACAATAAGGGATTGCCTGGACTGGGTCAGAATCCTTTACAAAAATATTTTAGCTAAAATTATAGTGTACGAAATGGTGGGTGATGTTTGATTTGTGAGTTGGCCAAGACAAACCCATCGGGAGATCACCTTAGTTAAGTTATTACTCATTTGTTTACATTTTGAAGTCTCCACTTCAAGTCATCTCTCTGTCTCTTTGTTTCCCAGCTTCCTCCTTCTTTATCACATCAGCTTAAGACAGGCAGGCATGAGAGCCACTTATCCATGCTGGCACAGGCCTAGCCAGGCAGCACAGCTCTTCAGCAGGCTAAAAGGGTGGGACAGCCACATCACCAAACTTTCTGGAACAGCCAAGCAGCTCAGACACAACCCGTGTCTTTCTAAAACAGTACCATGTTTAAGAGCTGGATTTAGCTGCAGGCTCCAGCATAGGAGCCTATCTCACTTGCTAACAGGGATTTTCAGGGTGCCAGGTGCCACCCTGGCAGGGAAGCCCCCACCTAGGGTTGGGGCAATGGTTACACTGCTTGGATCACCATCATACCTCTGTAAACACGGTTTCCTGAAGAGGTAGAGGTGGAATTCTTTTCCCTAACCAATTCTTCAGTCTCCTGCTTACAGGTAGTTACCACATGTCATGAAGAGCTGATTGTGGACTCCTGCTTCAGATCAATTTTCACTCTGATTCAGACACATTTTATGTGACTATGTAATTTAATAATAGAATCATAGAAAGGCTTCAGTTGGAAGGGACCTTAAAGATCATCCAGTTCCAACCCCCTGTCATGGGCAGGGATGCTGCCCACTAGACCAGGTAACTCGAAGTCCCATCCAGCCTGGCCTTGAACACTTCCAGGGATGGGGCACCATCAGCTTCCCTGGGCAACCTGTGCCAGTGTCTCACCACCCTTTGTGTAAAGAACTCCTTTCTAATATCTAATCTAAATCTCTGCTCTGTTAGTTTAAAACCATTCCCCCTGTCCTATCACTATCTGCCTCTGCCTCTTTTTTACAAGCCCCTTTTAAGTACTGGAAGGCCACAATGAGGCTTCCCCAGAGCCTGAACAGCCCCAGCTCTCTCAGCCTGTCCTCTTAGCTGAGGTGCTGCAGCTGTACTGAGCATCTTCCTGGCCCTCCTCTGGCTCCACTCCCACAGGCTGCCTTTCTTGTGCTGAGGATGAGACGGACACAGCCATCCAGGTGAGGTGTCCTGAGGGGAAAGGGGGCAAAACGTCTCACTTGACTTGCCAGCTGTCCTTCTTCTGATGCAGCCTGGGATGTATTTGGGTGATGGCTCATGTCCAGCTTTCCATCCACAAGAACCCCCAAGTCCTTTTCCACAGGGCAGCTCCCCATGAATTCATCTCCCAGTCTGTCCTCATGTCTGGGATTGCCCCGACCCAGGCGCATCGCCCCCAAACCCAGAGCTCTGGGCCTGTTCCCATCCCTGTGCAAAACCGCACGTGGGAGCAAACGAGGTGAGGAATCCACGGAGACGGACTCCATCATCCTGCAAATCCACGGTGAAATTCGCACCGTGCTTGACTGGACAGTACAGGGCTGCCCATCTCCGCTGCATTTCCTGCACTTGCGGTGGCTCGCGGTGCCACCACGGCTCCTTCTTCTCCCTGAGGCGGCACGAGCGCTCCCGTACCCATTCCCGCTCCCGCTCCCATCCCCGTTCCCGCTCCCACTCCCGTTCCTGTTCCCGTCCCAGCTCCCGTTCCCGTTCCTGTTCCCGCTCCCATCCCCGTTCCCGTTCCCGTTCCCATTCCCGCTCCCGTCCCCGCTCCCCCGTTCCCGTTCCCGCTGCCGCCGCCAGCGGGAGCCCCGGCGCGCCTTTCCCGCTGCTCCGTCCGCGACTGGCTGGGGAAAAGCTTCACAACCCGGCGAACTGCACGAGTTCCGCGAATTGGAGTGACAGAGCTCCCTGGATTCGCCTGTAACCATTTGTATTATAAATAAAACCGCACAATGAGCTAAAAGCGGGTGGAGAGGCGCCGGGCGGGGCTGAGGGCAGGGGGCGCGGCCTGCCAGCGCCGCTCACTTCCGCCTCACGTCACGGCCCGGACCGGAGCGATGGCGTCGCTGGAGCAGGGCCCGCTGTGGGTTCGGGACCCGCTGGGGCTGCGGGCATGGCCGCTGCCGCTGCCCCCCGGGGACGGCTCCGTGCTCTGCCTCCGCCGCCACCGCGCCCGGGAGCTGGTGAGTGCCGGGGCGATGGGGGACCGGAGGCGGCTGTGGGGCCCTCCGGCCTCGGGAGGCGCTGCGGTTCCGGTACCGGCGGCTCTGCGCAGGCTGTGCTCGGCCCGTGCCCGCCGTGAGGCCTCGCCGGCACCCGACCGACCGACTGATGGGCGGCTGCGATACCGCCTTGCTTTGCCTTGCTGCCGCTTAGCTGAGCCAGGAGGACTTGCTCTAAGAGACCTGTAGCCTCCTGTCTATGTATTATATATATATATACACACCACATAGTGTGGTGGGTTGATCCTGGCTGGAAAGAAAATGTAACAGAAGGGGTCACAGGTCGAGATAAGGGCGGGGAAAACACTCATCAGTCACCATCACAAACAGATTCGACTTGGGGGAATGAGCCTAAGTTATTACCAGTCAAAATCAGAGTAGGATTATGAGAGGTAAAAGAAATCCTAAAAACACCTTCCCTCCTCCCCTCCCTCTTTCCCGGGCTCTGTCTCCTTCCCACCAGTGGCACAGGAGGACAGGGAATGAGGGCTATAGTCAGTTCATCACAGGTTGTTTCTGAATTTTCTCCGTAGTACAGCTTTTCCCTGTTCACGTTTACAAGCCAAATTAGACTGTGTTCAATACTTTGATAAGCAGGAGTTAAAACAAGCACCATAGAGAATGTTCATGCTTTTCAGATTGTCTGATTTTTTTGCCTCTCCTCTGGAAAGAAGGAAACAAGACTTCTTAACGATTTTCGTTGTCAGAACATTTCGTTTTTGCTATGATCTGATTCAGTTTTGCTGCTTTTTTAGAACATCCCTGAAGAAAGTTTGTATGTGAAGTGTAATGGGCAACTGGCCAACGATGAAGATGAGTTGCAAAGTGGAGTCGTTTATAGCCTGGAGCCAAGACTTTGTGGTGGAAAAGGAGGTTTGTTGTTTAAAGTGCTTGTTGGTGATTAGATTCTTAGGTTGAAAAGCTTCTGCTATGCCATAGCAGGAGTTCTCAGACATTGGCAGACCTCTTGTATGGCTGATACCAAGTTTCTGAGCTGAAACCAAAGTGTAGGTGCAAAGCTGAGAATTGACCAGGGAAGGTGCAGTTCAGCTCTTCTTCACATCCCTTTTCAGCTTTGCTGTATTAGTAGAAATCTGTAACATGCACCGAAGTGACTTCAGAGTTGAAATTGTGTTGAAAAGGACCTGTCATCTTGGGCTCCTAAGTGTCATTCATGGTCACTTAGGACAGATATTTCAGGTACAAATAGTCTGTGCTTTGAGCATGTTATGTGATCTAATTGACTTTAGAATATATAAATGCCAATATCTCAGTAGCCAAAGAACTAAAGAATTTAATCTAAGCTGGGCTCCTTGATGAAGTATTTTAGCTTCTGTTTAACTGGTTTTTGATTACTTTTTTTTCTCTGAAAGGGTTTGGGTCGATGCTGCGAGCCCTTGGTGCTCAGATTGAGAAGACAACAAACAGAGAGGCTTGTCGAGATCTCAGTGGAAGGAGACTGCGGGACGTCAATCATGAAAAAGCGTAAGGCATTTTCTCAGAAGCTGAAATTATAAAATAAACTGATCCTGGAGTTGACCGTTAACAAAAGAGGTCAAGTGACAGTCTGTTGTAGCAATGAAATGGTATTTTGAATACTATGAAGAGCAAAAGTGAAATCTCAAGTGAAGATGGACTGGAAACCAACAGGGCTCTTCTGACTGTAATTCTGTTATTGCAAAGTAGATGGGATTTTACTGCAGCGTGTATCTGAGAGACTGATTGGCACCTCTTGGGTTCCTCATCTGGAATTCACAGTTCTCTCTGAAGTTACAAGACCATAATCTTGGGGATGTGTGAACTTAACTACTTGCTGTTTCTGGCTTTCATAATAAACTCTAATCTCTCTTCTCTGTAGCAGAATCTCTGTCTGTTGCTTCATAGTTCCCCTGGGTACTTTTGTCTTTTCCCGTTGCCTCATATCCTAGCAGGTGGCGGAAGCATTCTGCAATTGCAAAGCAACAAACTGCTGCTGGAAACGCTGATTTTCGTGGTTGTGTCGTGTGCAGGATGGCTGAGTGGGTGAAGAAGCAGGCGGAGCGGGAAGCGGAGAAGGAGCAGAGGCGCCTGGAGAGGCTGCAGCGGAAGCTGGCGGAGCCGCGGCACACGTTCACCGACCCCGAGTACGAGCGGCAGTACCGCGAGATGGCCGAGCGGCAGGAGGAGTCCATCCGCATCGGTACTGCAGCCTGCCCTCACTCCCTGCCCTCACAACACGGCACATTAAAAGCCTCGCTGGCCTCACCCCAGTAGGAAAACTTTTTAAAAAGTTGCTGGTTGGTGGTAACTGTTTTAATTGAATGGAATTT
Organism: Entomyzon cyanotis; assembly: GCA_024500445.1. NCBI lineage: Eukaryota > Metazoa > Chordata > Aves > Passeriformes > Meliphagidae > Entomyzon > Entomyzon cyanotis. The sequence goes on along the minus strand of JAKEPQ010001015.1, from coordinate 21,425,265 downwards.
TAAGTTTCAGTGAAATTTGTTTGACTCTGTGCCTTAGTTAATCCATGTAGGAAAGCGTTTGCTGCTACTCAGTTTATGTTCAGGCTTTGAGTCTGTATCACCAATAGTGATTTTTTCCATCAGAGTTTTAAATTGCATCTGAAGTGAAAGATAAGTAGAATTTACAACGTATATTAATCATGTGCTCATGAAGTTCACTTCCAAATTTGTTTTGAAGGCTTGCAGGTTATTGCCAGCAAAGCGGTGGCGTCAGAAAGTGGCAAGAGTCGGAAGCGTCCTGGTGAGCCTGGAAAGAAGGAAACAAAATCTGAAAAAAGAAAATGTCCTTGGTAGGAGTTTTACCTTGTTTTTATACTCAAGTCTTAAGCCTTGAACAAGATGAAAGGTTAGATACATACAAGTAAACAGAGTCTAGTCAGAGACGTAGACTGAAATAGAAATAAGAAAATTGAACTGATAAAATCAAAGAACTGAAAGTAAACATTTCTGCATTCCTATAATTCTGTCCCAGATTATTTGCAAAAATAATCATCTTTCAGCTAATGTAATGTGAAAGAGAAGTCGAAGATTCCACTCATTTCTGTATTGGGAATGCTGTAATACGTGTTTTGGGAGTTTATAGGTCCTGTTCAATATAGACAGCTCTTCCATTAACTAAACTAACTTAAATAGCTGTTAGAGTAGGTCCTTATATCTCTCTGAAGGGGATTTTGGAAAGAGAAATGTGGCAATTAAAAAAAATATTTGAAAGAAAAAAGTTAAAATAGATGGCCTGTTAATTTGTAACATATTCCCTCTTCTAGGCCAGGATTGGATGAGGCCACAGGCTCAGGCTGTGAGGATGACTCCCCTTGTGCGTCTGACAGATGCTGTCCGTCAGGCAGCAGATCTAATGAAAGTGTTGGAAATTCAGATGAGTGTTCAAGCAGCTCTGTGGCTTCAGCAGAGGACAGTCCATCTACCAGTGTAAGTGAGAAGCCCCTGGAGCAGCTAGAAGGTCCTGGAAGAGATCAGCAAGGAGAGTTGTGTACAGGTGGGCAGGCTGAAATTCCAGCTGAAGAAAACAGTAAAACAACAGAGCCCCTGAAGGAAGAAGCCCAAGAAAAGAATGGAGTGACACAAGCTCAGAAAGAAGAGCAAGAAAATGTTCCTGCTAAGGCACAGGAAACAAACCAGTCACAGAGCACAGTAAGTATGAAGCAGTACAAAATGTGTTGTGTCTTCAGCTGCTTTTAGAGCTGAAGAAGCAAGCAAGCTGCAGCTCCAGCAATGTAGCTTTTCCCACTAGATTGATGGAAGCCCAACTGATACTTGGCAGTAATGGGTGCCAAAACTAGTGCTTTATTGGTCCTTGCATGATACTACTGTTAAAGATTTGTAAGGGTAATGAATCTGGGTTTACTCTAGCAATAAAACAAAGTGTGGGGGTTTTTTTCAGGCTAGGGAGTTACTGGGATTTTCTGCCTTATTTCAGCTTGGGTGGAAAGTCTGCCATCAGCTGCCACTGGCAATGACTGAACTCTGATGTGTGAAAGTTTATTACAGCTCAGTGGGAAAAAAGACCAAGGATGTAATCTGATCAATTAGAACCTTGTCATCTACTGTACTATTAGAGCTGGCAAATTTTAAACAGGGTGTTTACCATTCTTCACTGTTTACCTTTTGCTCAGTATTTGCGAGACCTTCTATTTCTAGAACAGGAAACTCCACCAATGCTGTGGCAGATTGTTATTGCAGGTGGAAATATTTTTATAGTGGTCTTTGATGAATATATTTTTTAGAAGTAGGGTGAGAATAATGAGGCAACCAGTTGTTTTTTTGTATTCTTAGCAGGACAAAGGTTCTAATTCTGCTGGCAAGAATTGTTTTTGCTGAGTCCATAATGGAGTTCTCTCATTCCCACTGTTGCTGTTACTTGCTCTGAAGTCTCTTTGGTACAGACTATAAGACGAATCCATGCATTTAAATATTGAGCAAAATGGGATTAGATTTTGGTGTCCTTTTTAGTGTGTTAATAAATTCCAGCATTTGAATTATCCTGTCTATTCCATGCTCTTTTGTGGACAAGTCCCTGGGCTTGGACTAGACAACCTGTAGAGGTCCATTTTACCCTCAATCAATTTGCAATTTATACCAATTTCCTGTCAAGATGAAATTTTAATATGTATTTTCTTCTTGTGGCAGGATGTGAGATGTGAACTTCACAACTTGGTTTTTTGGGTTAATCTCGCTAAAAAGAGATGCTTTTTTATATATTTCTTTAATTACAGTGTAACTGCATTAGAAATAACTTTTCATTCTCCTTCCTGCTCCTGCTGGAGGTAAATTGGTTATATTCTTCATCAGGCTAAAAAGAAGCTGTCAGCTTTTCTGTGTCTCTGGAAGCCAAGGTTAAGCTACTGAACTGCTGGGCAAGATGGTGGTGAAATGTTGTTTTTAATTCAGTTTTCTTGGGAGTACTGAACATTTCTGGGGATAATCATAGAATCTCCTGAGGTGTGAGGGACCCACAGGGTTCAAAGTCCAACTCCTGACCCTGCACAGGACAGCTGCAAGAATCACACCATGTGAACTCTTGTTTTTCTTTAATGTTTTTCTCTTTGCAGGAGGTGGAACCAATAGACCTACTGGCATTCAACTCTGCTGCTGAACTGGAAGCCCTGGGTTTAGAGAAGCTGAAGATGGGATTGATGGCTTTGGGACTGAAATGTGGAGGCACTTTGAAGGAAAGAGCAGCAAGGCTTTTTTCAGTGAGAGGTCTGTCCAGAGACCAGATCAAGCCATCCTTATTTGCAAAGCCCCCTAAAGGGAAAACCGCTGGTTAGATTTGAGAATGTTTACCTTTTTTGCATGTGTATTTGATGTCATTAAATAAAAACTCTTGGTATCCTTTCAACTGAGTATCCCCACCTTCTAATTTCACATCCATGAGATTCATTGGCATCCCAAGGAGTTATGGAAAGGATGGACATAGGTGGTAAGGATGGTAAGGATGTCATCATAGATACAGTGCTTGGGAATCTGACAGTATTCTGTAGGGAGGAGAGAAACACTGAGGCTCAGCAAATCTCATCTCATGAGAATTGTGACAGGACAAGTGGACTCTGTGTGGAAAGGAAATGGGTGTGTTTACTGAATGTTTCATTAGGAAACTTGGATGGAGGGTGCTTGGGAGGTCACCTTAGTATGATGAAGTTTTGCTGCTGTAAATCCATTGGCTGGGAACGTTAGATGCTGGCAGTCCCTGCCTGGGTGGCAAACCTTTGGTGTGCTTACAGCCAGCTCTCTAAAAGGCAGGGACAGTGTGTGGGACAGGAGAGCCTTCAGCTCCTTGAGCACACTTGAGCTCCTCTCTAGGATGGGAAGGGTAGTGTGGGAGAAAGGTGAATTGACCATGTTAATGATGTGTTTTGGCAACAATTCCGCAAGCACTTGCTCTGGGATATACCTACATCAAGGATTAGCCTAGAGCATTATTGTGTGTGGAGAGCCATAGGGGTGCTCACTGGCAATTCAGGACTTTCACATGCTCCTAGGGTGAAAACAGCTGGATAACAGCAGGACTTGGACTGATCCTTCAACAGAAGAGAAAGAAGTAGGTGAAGTGCTTGAAGCTTTCTTAAGAATTTGGACAAGAATGAAAGGTCAACAGTTGAAAAAAAAATATAAGCTGAAACAGTTCCAATGTTGTATGGGCTATTTCTGTAGGACAGAGTGGCCTCAGAACAGTGGTAATCTTTCTAGTCCAGAACCAGAGGATAATGCAGTTTGCATTATCTCTCTCTGTCTTTTCCTAAGGATTTCTGTAGCTTTGGATTTCAAAGATGTTTCTAGTTGTAAATGCACCAAAACTGTGAATATCTTCCCAGAGAAAAGGTTCATTCTCCCACGGAATCACTTCCCCAAAAAGCAAGTGATGTGGCTTAGAGAAGTCACACTTCTGAAGTGTCATTTTAAATGCATTTATTTCAAACACCTAAGCACTGCCTTGTGTTTCACTGGCATTTCAGTGTTACTGACTGAAAAAATGTAATTAGTGAAAACACTGGCACAAGCTTGAGGGAGGGCTTTTCCTCACTTCATACAGATCCATCTCTTCCCTGGAAAGAAAAATAAGTACATCTAATACACAAACCAGCAGGGAGCAGGGCAGGTCATGGAGGGAAAGAACTGGTGGAGGTTTAGAAATACCACCAGCAGATACAACAACAGCTGCTGGCCTTCAGCCACAAAGCTCCTTTCCACTGTCCTCACCACCCGGTGCTGATAAACAAGTAACTCAAAAGCCACTCCTGTAAACACCACTTTTGCTGGAGTGTGCAGGAATTGCTTCCATTGGTTTGCTGAGAGCTGCAGCTTCTGCTCTCGCTGCTGTAGGTGGCACTGTACTAACATGGAGGACGTGTCCGGTTCCAGCAGTGCTGACAAACCCTCTGCCCTCAGCACCTGACCCGAGTTCCATGGGCTGCAGGCACACGGTGCTGCTGCGGAGCAGGGACACCTTTACATCGTTCTGTTTGTTCCTGAAACAGTCACAGTTAATCCTTCTGATCTACCCGCAACTCATCCAAGATTTTGCTTTCTGGAGAATATTGGCATTTGAAAGGTTTGTTTGTAGCACTGCCTATTCTCAGGAAGGTGTTATTTTTAAATCCTAAAGCTTCCTCCAAGTCATTTAACTGGAAATGGTAATGCCTGCACCCCTGGTAGCACAGCCACCTCAGCTGGCTTGGCTTTGGTCACAGCTGAGCAATTAGAGTGGCTTTGCGGATTAATATGCCTAATGACACCTAAAGGGAGGGAGGTGACAACTCTGACCTCACCCAGCTCTAGAGGAGGAGCTGGGCAGGCACCACTGCTTTCCAGCACTGCTAGAGTCTGGGCTAATCCAGGATAGTTGGTTTGGATTTAGAGGCAGCAGCTCTGCATGCTTGGAAAGTGTCCCAGTGGCCTGGATGCATGAGCTGCCTGTCCTGCTTCTCCCTGCTGCCTTCGCTGGGTGCCTCTAACCAGGCACAAGGAATCAGGAATTTGCACGAAACTTGCAGGGCAGAAAAGAACAGGGAGCTCTGGAAAGACCTGCTAGGGCTGTATGGAAAAAGGAGAGGAGTGTTTATAGGGAGCCAGACAGCTTGTGAAACATCTGCTGGGACTGTTACACATCTCAGTGAAAACATGAACAGGCTGCCTAGGGAGGTGATTGAATCAAAACTGAATTAAAAGCTGGGTAGATGTGGGCCATGGTTTAGTGGTGGGCTTGGCACTGCTGGGCTAACGGCTGGACTCAATGATCCTGGAGATCTTTTCCAACCTAAACAATTTTGTGATGTCTGGTCGTTATCGATGGCACCTTATGGCCAGTGTGATGCTGTACCCAGCATACAGGAACTACCTGAGACCTCCCAAGGATGACAGAGCTGTTGACCCCAGGGCTGAAAGTTGGCAGTCACCTGGGAGGTAATGATTATGAAGCGATTGCATTAATTTTCAGCAAACAGAAACTAGATTTTCAAAGGGGATTCTGGCACCGCTGGCTTTCAAAGAAGTATATTTGTCATAACTGAGAAAATTGGAAGGAAAAATTAGGATAAACAGAACCCTCTTCCCCAGCCTCTCATCCCAATAAAGATTAGGAGGATCTTTAAAACAAAATTAATAAATGGCTTTGAAAAACCAACCAAACAAACAAAAACCCCACCCCTGATTTAACAATTATCAAAAACGAATGGTGAGAGCTGTGAATTGTTGACATGACTTACCAGTGCCTAGTATTTCCAGATAACTTACTGTCTCCTGCCATAGTTATAAACTGTTTCTTGGTCATTCTGCTCCTGCTGGTCTGACCATAGAACCCCAAACCCGGGTACCCCAGCAGCTCTGGAGTGCCCAAGCACCTCTAGAGCACAGGCCAGAGGCAGCAGTCATGATGAGCTTTTTATTCTGTTTTATGCTGAAATATGCTGATGTTGTTCTCGCTGCTCTCCTACACCTGCTCCAGCAGTGGACCAGAGGAGCTCAAGTCCTCTAAAAATATCAAAGCCCTGCAGGATCTCTGTCATATCCCCCGAAATTCCTGACCCCTCCCCATCCTGACCCTTCTCCTTCTCAGTTTGCCCTGGGTTCCCCTTTCCCAGACTCCAGCTGTTGCCAGCCAAAGCCAGAGGAGCTCCCTGATTATCACCTTTGCTGGGATGTGGATTGGGCACCTGACTTTCCACTTACACAGGCCATTAGAAGGCTGGCCTGAAAGGCAAAGTGTCAGACACCCTTGGTAGGAGTCTGTGAAACACAAAAGGAAAAAAACAAGAGAGGGAGAGGAAATAAGGTCTCACCCACTGGGAAAAGCTGCGACTTCTCACAGATTTTGAAAGAAAATGGGAAAGCAGCCTTGGTTTGAATGAAACCGTGGAAAGATGAGACAAGGCAACGTAGCCCAGCTAGCAGTGGCATTTAATGTGGCTTGAAACTTCTGTTCTCTCTCCTAGAATGGAGATAATGGGTAGAGATAACGGGTAGAGATAACGGAGAGAGAAAGTGCTGCTACATGGCCAAGCCTCTCTCTAAAGGAAAGCTTTCCTGAGGCCAACAGGACCAGCTCCAGGCCCCATGTCCAGCTCCATTAACCACTGCAGGCCCTTAAAAGTCACCCTGTGAGCAGTGCCACCAGGGCCAGCCAGAGCTCACACTTCTGATAAGCTCATGCTTGTGATAAGCTTTAGCTCAGGCACTGCCACGCGAACTCACACAAGAACCCAGCCTGGAGTGTGGGACTAACAGGGCTGTTGAAGTCCTCCACATGAAGAGCACACTCCTCCTTCTCCTTGAGCAGCATGTGGGTGCTCTGTGCTTTCAGCAGTGCAGGAGGATGCCCAGTGATTTAATGCTGCTTTTGCCTTAAAACACCTTTCCTTTTTTTAATGTCATTTCTGGCTCTTTGTGGTTCACCATGCCCCTACACTGCTCTTCCTTTTTGTTTTCTTACAGCACAGCATCAATGACAATGTTGAACCATGCTGCTGCCAGGTGTGTAAGATGTTCTGCCTTTCCTCAGAGACTTTGGTGCTGTTCAGACGGAAAGGAGAACATGACAGCTTGGCAGCCTTTGTGTGCATTACAAGTTGTACCCATACAAGTAGCACACAGAAGGTGTCACAGCAAATGCAGCCTGGATTGAAGACGACAGGCTGGGACATAATTTCCTGTAGCATGGGCTGATGTCTGAAAAAGCCCCAGGTGTGGAAGTATTTCATACACAGCCTTGTGCCCTGGAGTTTGAAGTAGAAATCTCTGGAGCCTTCCCCACATCAGCCCAGCCTTCAAGTCTGCAACATTTTCATTGCAAAGCCAGATAGAGTTTACAGGAGCAGTGTCCTGTCTCCCCAAAAGTGGGGAGCTTCAATCCAAAAGTGAGCTCAAAACTAGCCCCAGCAGAGATGCTGTGACACCTGTGCAGCTCCCCTAGCAATAAATCCAAGTATCCATGCTGGCAGCAGAGCAGGCAGGGCCTTACAGCTCACAGATTTGCACCCTGTCTCTGCCCTGCAATACCCACAGTTCTCCCCACAGTAACACCAGGTTTCCTTGGCCACCACCTCTGCCTCCCCACCCTCCAGATGTCACACACATGCACACAGACCCACTGCTCGCTGCTGTGTACCTCGTGTCACAGGACACCAGGGCAAGGACAGCCAGATGCAGAGCAAGGGGTGCCGGACGCAGCACAGGGTCCTGGTGGAGGGGAGGAGCCTTGTCCATCCACCCCGCTGTTCCTGTGGTGCTCTGCTCCCCATTTCCCACAGCAGCCTGGCCCAAATTGCACCGCATGGATTTCTCCTGGGATGGAGGATGAATGATGACTGAAGCTCAAGTGAAGGAGGCTGAAGGGAAGCCAGGGTGAATGTTCTTCATGCTCGGGCAGCAACCAGCTCAAACATTTTCTTCCCCAGGGGCAGTGTGTGGCAAAATCATCGGCTCTCTTCTTCCTGGTGATAGCTGAGCTCCTGGCCTTCAGGCTATGCTCTGCCCCAGCTGGGTGGAGAGGGCCTGGGGCTGGATGCCAATGCCATTAGGATAGATGCTACATAGTCATGAGAAGGGAATGGTCAGAGGTCATTCCTGTCCATCCAATCCTGCTTCCAGTGACCCATGCTGCTGTAAACCAGCGCTGGTGAATGGTGAGTCTGTGCTTTTGCCTCTTTTTTCTCCACTTAAAGCTCTTTTTGCCACAGATGTTTACACGACTGAAAGCCTACCCATGATGGTAGAGATGCCTGGGTGAGCTCAGAGCTGGGGTCCTGCAGGGCAATAGGAACAATCACATCTTCCTGAAGGATGACACATAGCCACTGCACAGTCCTATTCCCCCGGTCCACGGTCACCCTGTCTAACCAGACAAACACATTTCAGAGTCCTTGCACGAGCAATGGGTTTAACCAGAGCCTCAGGGACTGCATGCCACCGCCCTACAGAGAAGGACAGCAGTAAAAACTTCATCCCCAGAGCCACTGCTGTCTCAGTGGGTTGTGAACTGAGGAGTCTGACATGAAGGTGGAAATCATTAACACGGATGACATCCTGGCCAGCTGTTCAGAGCAGCTCAGAAAGGGAGCAAACCACCTTGTCATAGCATTTCTCCAGGGGATGTGTTGGTCAGATGTCCAACAGGAAGGGTCAGGGTTAAAATGCTTTACCTGGGAGCAAAGGGGGCAGGAGGCACCTCATCCCTTTCTGCACTACGGCTCCAGCTGACCCCTGCAGGTTCTGTCACCGCTGCAGCTCACAAGGAGAGCATCACCTCCTGCTGGCAGGTAAGATTCTAGGTTTTCTCTTTAAGAAAGTGTTGACTTAAATTCCACAGCAGCTCAGGATGAAGCACTGGCAGTGTAAGGTCTGCTCTGCCTGCGGATTCAGCCCAGTCCCCGTCCCTGAGAGAGCAGAGAAGCTTCACCAGGAGCAGGTGGGATCACACAGGTAGCTGAGAAAAGCTGTCCCTGTGTGTACATTTATAGGAGTCGGGCACTGGATACTCTCAGAAATACAATAGATCTTTTTCCCACCACTTTCAGATCTAAGAGTAAATATAAGCAAACACATGACTGCTTTAATACTTGAATTTTATTGTTTGAGTTTGAAAGCACACAAAACTTGGAAAAAATCCCTAAATTGAAATAACTGTAATACAGAATCAGAAAAAAAACCCGGTTACTCATGCAAGCAAACCTAAGTCCTAACATTCCTGTTGATTCCAGGACTCTCTGCCTAAAATAGTGTTAAGCCCATGGTACGGAGGCCAGAAATATAATCCTTTGAGTTTCAGATAATATTTTATGTACATGTAGGTATGCATTTGTACATTCAATACATATGCACATATATATATGTTCCTTTGAGCTCTAGGCAATATTTTGTGTACATATATATGTGTGTAATGAATATGTATATATCGAGTATGTAGACAATACACACATATATTCATACACTCTGTACACGTATGTACATATGTGTGTGTAGATAATATACATGTAAGTGCTTCTTCTCTCCAGTTCACCATAAACACGACTTGGGCTAACAAGGACCGAACCCAGCAGCCTAAAAATTAAAAGCTGAGCCCCTGCATTAGTTCTTCACCTGGTGATGGTCACTCTTTTGCCTGGAGCTGTTTGCAAAACTACTCCAGGGTGGGAACTGAAATAAATTCAAGGAAATTTAGCAGGCATCGGGGGGCCCCCGGGAAGCACTAGGCTCCTTAGGTAGCCCTCACACAGGTATTTGTGAAGTGCACACTCCTGTGAGCCCATGTGCACGGACAGTGCCCCCTCTCTGCAGGGCAGCAGGGCACGGGGGGATCCCCAGCCCCAGCTCCAGCTGACCCTGGCAGGCAGGAACCCCCAGCACCTCCATCAGAGCCCCCGGGTGCCTGGCTGGCTCTCGGCAGGGCAGGGCTGCGGGGAATGGGTGGCACCCGCGGCCATCCACCGGTCACACCAGCGCCATGCCATCCGTGCCGCAGCTGCAGCTCTCCACGATCATGTTGGGGAACTCGGCCGCCTCGATCTCGGTGCGGTTGCCCCTCTTGACGAGGTAGATGACGGGCAGCGCGGAGCTGCTGGCCACGGCGCAGGAGCGCTGCCCGGAGCCCAGGAGGCGCAGGGCGCGGGGAGCTCCAGGCAGCTCCCGGAGCAGCGGAACGCCTGGAATCCCGCCGGCTCCAGGATCCAGTGCTGAGCCCAGGACAGCTCGCGGAAGCTGATGTAGTGCTTCTGCCGGCAGCAGGTGGATTTCCCCATCAGCGCCTCCTCCCTGCAGTCCCCAGAGCTCCTGGACACCGAGGGAGAAACAGGAATGTTCTAACTGGAAACTGGGATGTGGGAGGAATAATCCTTGCTGCTAATAGCACGGGTGGGCTCTGAGACGTGAGACCTGGGCCGTGCTCAGGGTTCATTTGAATAGTCAGTCAACAAGTATGGGAAGAGGAGAGGTGTGATTCAGCAGCAGCTTTCTAACTCCTTCACTCACAGCGGGTAATCACTTGCGAAGGTAAGAGCTGCCAACCCTGGGTTTGCCCACCCTGGGTTTCAATAATTCAGGGACAAAATTACACCAGAGACAGTACAGATTTAGGCTTCATACATACCCATAGTCATCCAAGTTGAGGGTGTAAAGCACCAGTTCAGGCTTGCCTAGGGCTTTATCCTTGGGGTCCTGCGAGGTGAATCGCACGGCTTTGGCCATTTCTGAGGCATAGCTGCCCACCCTTTCCCCTTCGATCCACACCTCCAGGAACATCGGCTCCCTCCTCTTGTTCCGCAGCCAGTAGTGCACAGCCTGGGTCACATCAAAACTCTTCCAGCCCGACTCACGTATAGGAACCAGCCTGTGTGACAAGGGCTTGGCATTAGAAAAGCCCATCAGATAAATCCTGGGCTTGCAGTGCTGTTACTGCCACAGAATAATTTACTTCTGCAATTCTGACAATGTAGATTGTCACATGCCTTGACTACATGATCATTTTTGCTCTGGGCAAGCACCCACAGCAGTTAATTGCCAACTCAAAAAGAATCATGGAGATCTAACAGACACTGAAGGGCCAGAAAAAACCAGAAAAAACCCTCTTTACATGCTCATACAAAAATTAGGTGGTGCAGGATCATGTGTGGCCTCAGTATTAGTGATGGCAGCCTGGTAAACTCCAGGCTCCCATTTGCTCCTGTCCAAGCTGCATTAGAGCCTTAAGTTTCTGCCCACCCAGGGAATTGGTTTCAGGTCTTATTCTGACTTCAGGGGTTGCAAAACTTCCACAGAACTCACCATTACAGAATCAGATGCTTTTTGCATAACTTACCTATTTAAACCAGCTAATGAAATGGCCAGTGGAAAGAATACTAGCAGCCAGTGACCCACTTGGGTTAGAGAATTGAACCAGGTGGGGGATTTTAGAGGGAAAGATGTAGCAGTACACAGCATCATTTGATACAGAAATAGATTATTTCAAAGAATCATCACATATTGCCATTTCAGCATAATATCTGCTCTTACAAGCCCATTCTGAGTTTAGAGGCCATATAACCTGGTTGTACAGATGGAACCCCATCAGACTGACCTGAGGCACAACCCCATGATACCCAAATGCACCCCGGAGGGCCCAAACTCTATAACTAGTGTCCTGCCTCCAGCAGAGGCTCCTTTCTTACCTGGAATCTATCAGGGAGGTCCTGTTGGTGCCATCGTGCTGCCGCTGCACCCAGTACACGCTTACCCTGGCATTGGAGACGGGCCTGTGAGACTGCTTGGCAGGCAGGTTTGCTCTGTCCAGAGGCTTTTTGAAGAGTTTCAGTTCAGCCATTGTGACTTCGCTCTTTTTAGGTATTCTGCCCTCCATGTCAAACATCAGCTTCTGGCGCGTGGTTGTGTCAGAGTAGAGGACTTCTCCTGTCATGCCTGTGCAGTTGGGAACAAAACTGATTGTCATTGCTTGTCACTGCCATCCTGGTGAGCAAAGCTCCCACATTTCATACACAATTATCATCACAACACACTCCTTCCATACTCCCAGTCGAGCCTTTGTGGCAGAGACAGCTGCTAAACACACCTTTTCTAATGCATACTTGAATCAATGTCTTGCAAATGCCCTAATTATTCTCTTATGTCTGAGTCTCTGAAACCTGATGGAACGAAATCTTTGACATAATATGACCCCAAACTGAGCAGATCTAAAAACGTGTGCATCTCTGTGCCAGAGCTGGGCATGAAAGCAGGAAACTGCACCACTTGGAATGAAAAAGTATTTTCATTTGCTGCCCAGGGTGCTGTGTACGTCCTTTGAAAGCAAAATAAGCTCCAAATGCCCTTGTACAGCCACCATTGTATCTCCATGGCTATTTTCCTCCTTGATAATTTTTCCAGGAAAACAAAAAAAGAAAAAAAAAAAAAAAAAAAAAAAAAAAAAAGAGAGAGAGTGAAACATCCTCCAAGAGGTGTGATTCCTATTAGAGGACTTGCTGCAGATTTGACTGAAAACCTGCACGGTTTGCACTTTCTGTTGACTTTTACCTTTCCCCCCACCTGCCCAGACTGTTCCCAGGGTACCAAGGTTTCTATCAGGCTCCAGCAGCATCCTGCCCTTTGGAAGGTCTGCGGCACCTCCTCTCCAGGTGCCAAGAGTGCTTGTTAACCTTTGAGATGCTGTTGCATGCACCTCTTCTGCTCATCTGAGCTGTGGAGCCAAACCCGATCCTCACTCCCCCCGGGGTTTTGCCTCTGCCCATCTTGCGGCCAGCCGGGAGAGCCCTGGCGGATTCCCCTGGCGGCAGCAGGGTGCTTGGGATGCTCCCAGCAGGAGAAACGTTACCTGTGTGTCCAGGGATCCCCCTGAGGATGCCAGCCAGGCTCGGCAGAGCGCGGCGCTTCACCCTCTGGCGCTTCAGCATGGACATGTACTTGTTCTTGACGTGGTCTGGGATAACCAGATCCACCAAGTCTCTCTTATGAAGTTTGGGCACCTCAGAGAGCCCCAGCTGCTTCAGCATCACCTCCTTGAACCCCTCCTGGGTAAACGCTCGGACCGTGAGGGTGAGGCAGAGCATGCAGAGCATCCAGGCACACCTCAGGTCCATCCTCCTCTGTCAGCAAAGCAGTTCCCTGGCCAGCAGAGATGAAGGGGGGATCTCCCCGGGGCTGCTCTCGGCAGAAATGTGCTGGCAGGCTGCCCGAGCTGGGTGGAGGTCCCCAGTGCCGGGGTTTTATAGCCAGCCTCGTCCCACTGGCACAACAAATTTCACAAGTGGGGATGAAGCAAAGGACTTAAAAGGATCACTCCCCTGTTGGTAGACACATGCCAGTTTAACACCTTCATCCACTGCAAAGTTAATACAAGAAGGTTTAGGGGGGTCTCCCAGATTCCTTCATGGGGAAGAAGTTTCCATTTTTTTTTAATTCCCTGTAAATATTTGCCCAGAAGCCCCCTGAGCAACCAGAGTCCCCTGTTCAGCCTCTGCCAGGGAGGAAACACATCTGCAGAATACGTTGCTGTATGTACTACACTATATGATTCTTAAAGGCAACATCAATCTTTACTGCAGGGGGCTTGCTACCTAAAACAGCCAATATCAATCAGGAGAAGCTTTAGCTTTAGCTGGAAGTCCATCTTTATGGCAAACACTGAAAAGTCACTTAAATCTTTGGGGTGGGGGGGTGGTTATGTTCCACTTTGATCTCTGAATATTTGTATCAAGTGTATGAATCAGGGCAGTGAATCACAGCAGTTGAATGATTTATGGCCTTTTATGCTGCTTCTGAATCACAGAAGGTAGAAGATGTACGGGCATGACATTTTAGAAAGATGTCCCATCACTCTTTATGGATTCCTGTGGGTTTCATAATACTCATGCTTAAAAGAAGAAGGTTTTATGTAAAGGCAGATCACTTTTCAGTGAACTTGAGAAACCACTGCACTATTCCACTAACTGGATGAAGAACATCAGTATTTGGAGTGCTGTTAACAGCCACAATAGAGCACTGGCTCTGGAGAGTGAAGCTGACCTGAAGGCTGGAGTGGGGAGGCTGGATGTTAACCTTGTAATCAACATTTAAACTTGAAACTTACACCCTTTTCTTCCCTGGCCTAAGATGTGGAAATCTATTTTTGGCACCAATCTCAGGAGAATTGAATTGAAGAAATAAAATGTGATTGATAAAAGCATGAAGGAGCGTGGCACTTGGGGCAGATTCTCATCCTCTCCAGCAGCCACATACCTGAGCCTACACACAAACATCTTCAGCATCAAAGGCCCTTCGGATTTTATATGTCTGTAAATGATTTTAAATTGGTCCCCCTTCATCCAATGTCCGGGCTGAATGGTGTGCCCCGAGGACCGTCTGGCTGGAGGATGCGATGTAATGAACTTGTACAAAATCACCCCGTTGTGGCTCATCCCTCATTAAAGCAAGTGTCAGCCGAGGCAGCCTGTTTTGTACTCAGGGGAAGGCAATAAAGCTGTCTGAAAGAGCCCCACTCAACACTTCTGTTATTGCTTACTTTGTGTTTACAACCTTTTAAGAAACTTGTCTTCTTAAACATGATAAAGCCGCTGTTAGATGTTAAAAGGGCACCTTATTTAGCTGAATTGACTTTTGAGAGGAAAATGGAACAGACTACAAAGTAACAGCTTGTGCATGGCCCAAGGCAGTACATTCTTTAATCCTGCACTTTGTGTAGCATCTTTCTCCAAAGATGAATTTTAGACATCCATTTGTACATTAATTCAAAATACATCCATTCCCAAGACACAAATAGCAGTGAAAAATATCTACTTCACTTGACTGCTTCAACCTCAGCTCACGTCAAATAGTCCTGCTCTTGTGAATTGGAGGAGGGAAGGTTTTTTCCTAAAATCTTTGTGACCCCTCAGCCCTTTAGGAAGGCTCCATACACCTGGCTGTTCCCTCAGGACTGTCTCTCCAGCCAAATGGCACATTACTCATTTCCAGGGGCTGGGATGAATGAACAGATCACACAGTGAGCTGTGTCACAGGCTTGGAAACTGCACCTGAGCAGTGTTCAGGAGACTGACAAAGTCTTTTGCAGATGGACTCTCTAAATGCTGGCCAGCTCAGTTCCAGCAGGGAATTTGCTATGTTTATATGGTCACCTGGATAAAACTGCAGTCCATGGATTTGTAATGGTGTCTCTCTTACATCAGAAGACATAATCCCATAATTATTTATCCATCTAATTAGTCTTTGCTGCAGAGAGCTGTCCTACTCTGCAGTGAGTGTTCTTCAAAAAACCATGACAGCATGAAATGAAAATGTCTGATTACTCCAGCAGCACCCATCTTTCCTGTATCCGGATGTGATTTCTCCTGTGGCTGATGCCAAATCCACCAGGACTCTCCACCATCCAGTGTGTATTGGAAGGTGATTTATAGGCTTCACACCTAAAATAAAATTATTGACCAAACACAGTTGGAGCTCAGCTAAGAAGAAAACAGAGGATGTGTATTGCAGGCTTTTCACAGGAGAGTGATTATCTGGTCCAATTGGAGGATTTGCCATTCCCCCTTTGTCATACAAACAAGAAAAAGTAGGGAATTTTATAATGGCTCTTTTCGTGTAATGTGTATTAGAACCTGCACAGTACATTTGAAATGTCAAACAGAGGATTCAAAGAGGCTGCAAGGGATGAAGGATGAGCAACGCCCAGTTTTAATAAAAGCCAGTACTTAGTGAAGAGAGAATCTCTATACTTAAGCTTTCAATGTTGTTACAAGCAGTTCTGTAAGACATTTGCTGGGCACACCTGTGCAATGATTTTTGGCAAATAAATGCAGTGGGATCAAAGAGAAAGTGTGAAAGGCTTACCCTAATTATGTAGCTATTATACTGGGAAGCAAGAACTTTTGAAATGTATTTGCAGTGTTGAGGGTCTGAATATCTAACTTTTCAAGATCTGAATTGCCATGGACACAACTTTTTTGTATAACAGCTGGGCCTATATTAAAACAGCCCTTTCTTGAGTGATGTGAAAGACAACAATTCCTGTGTGCTTCAAGAAGTGCCCACATTTGTGCAACACCTTTGTCATATGGAGATGGGAGCACAGCTCTATGAAGGTTTTGATCTGTTTTTCCCCAGAGTCAGGGCCTTCTGAATCCAGGAGTGTAGAAGTAAAAATAGTAGTGGTTAAGATGCAGGTATAAATGTGCCAAGTTGAAAAAGAATTCAAGTACAAGTTCTGTTTCATATTCTTTTTCAGCTTCAAGCACACCAAGTTTTACACCATTAACAAAACACTGCAGAAAAGGCTGGTCATGTAAAGAGCTGGGTTAGAGGTTTCAAAATTGGAAGTAAACTGCAGGCTGTGAATGAAGTCATGCCCCTCTCACACTGCCTCACCCATGCACCCACCAGCCAACACCACCACTCAACAGGGCTTCAAACTGAATATTCCCACCAGCAAACTCAGGCCACACACCTCTAAGTTTTGTATAACTTAAAAGTGTTTGGATTTCATAGGAATCTTTAGCTTCTTCCTTGACTATCATGGACTATGCTTGTGGTGTGCTTCGTTGTTTTTCAGCACAGTCTGGCCCTGTGTCAAACAGGTCTAGACAGCAAGCATGGAGTTCACCAAACTCTGCTCAAAGCCCTGCCCAGCCTGGTCTTGAACATTTCAAGGGATGGGGCATCTGCTTCTCTGGGCAACCTGTTCCAGCACCTCAACATTCTCACAGTAAAGGATTTCCTCTTAATATCTAAACTAAACCTCCCTTCTGTCACTTTGAAGCCATTCCCCCTAGTCCTATCATCACACACCCTTGTAAAAAGTCCCTCTCTAGCTTTCTTGTAAGAGACATTCTCTAGTGAATGTGCTCTTAAGTGTCCCCAGAGCCTTTCCCTTCTCCAGGCTGACCTGCCCCATCTCTCTCAGCCTTCATAGGAGAGCATGAACAGATTGCTCAGTGTACAAAGACAGAAGTATCCAGGACTTCTTTGGGGCCAGTCCAGCTCACTGGAGTTCGCTCCTCCTGGCCTCAGCTTGCTCTGGAAGTATCTGGCATGGAAAAGTTCCCAGAAAACAGGACCTGATAACACAAAACATCTGGGTGTCTCCCAGGGCTAGACTGAAAACAGCAAAGCCACTCAATGCAGCGTGTTGATCTTTCTGCTGATTGTGATTTGTTGCAAAAATTTGGCCTTGTTTATTTTTGTGCTAAAAGGCTTTGCTCTCCATCAGGTATCACTTGACTTACCTGATTCCCATGCATTTCCTCTCCCCTTCCAGTGGGCATAAAGTCCTAAGAGGGACTTTAGATCTGTGTTGTGAGTTCTGGCTAACACTAGTCTGGGAAACAGAACTTCATGTCCCATGTCTGAGACAAATCATGGTTGATCTGACCTGAGTGCACAGATCTCACACCAAACACACTGCAATCACAGCCTCAGTCCTTAGTGTTTACTCTGCTGGCCAGCTAAGGAGTCAGTTTCAGCAGCAGGTTTTGTGGTCCAAATAATCACCTGCTTGAGCAATACAGAAATTGTCCAGTTCATTTTATCTACGCAAGGACATGAGACTGGTTTTCCTCATCACCAGCGTAGGCCAGACTGACCTGGCCATCTCCAATGGAAATATCTTAAAGATCACATCCTATTGGGTTCTTCTCACATATGTTGGTGGTGAAGCCACAGACAGCAGTGGGAATAACGTTCTCTTAGGCATTTATCCCACAGTGTATCCAGTACACTAAACCCCCTATTTTACTTGAGAGAGATTTTGCAAACTGGGCTTGATCTTGAGCTGAGTTCATGTAACTTCTGGTGCTGTGTACCTCAGATTGCACTGACATTAGCACATATTCCATAGGCAGCTTCTGCTTTAACTCATGGGCTTGTTTTGCTCAGATGGCCAGGACAAAAGGCTGTCTGTCTGAGGAGGAATGGATAAAATGTCCAAAGTCCCCCCATGTCCTTGGTCAGCTGATGTCAGCTGGCACACTCACAGGGTTTGAGTTGGCAGTGTTTGCAAAGTGCCAGTGTTCTGGCAGAAAGGAGATCTTCAAGATGTTGTGGTTTTGTTTGTTTTGGGGTTTTTTGGTTTTTTTTTTACAGAAAAGCAAACACAACTGTTTAAATACAGCATTTTTTGTCCCTTCAGCAGTCTCCTCCCCACTGTCCCAGTCTGTGCCTTGTCTGTAGCTGGGGAAGCAGGACTTGTCACCGCTCTGACGGCTGCAGCATAGGCTGCTGGCAAAAACATTGACATTTAGCTAATGCAGTTGAATCAGATAAATAAGCATACAGACCTAAATTGCTTGCTTTATACCACAGTCCACTTCATTAAGGAATGTCCCTATTACTGAGAAATAGCTACATTTTGTAGGAACACCACTTAATTTCTAATAAGAGCCCATTTATCTTTCTGGTTAAAAAGCTTATTTGTCTTTGCAGCTGTGTGTTTGAACTGTAGAAGTTTCTAATCATGTTTCTTCTGCCTTAATGATGCAAGTGAGTCCCTGCCTCTGGGCTAGGGACAGCTGTCAAGGCTCAGAGAGACTGTCCAGGCTCTCCCTGCCCTTGGCAAGGAGGGACCTGCCCTGCTGCCAAGCTGGGCTTTAACCAACATACTCCAGAGAATGTCACTGTGAGGGCTCAGGATGTGACCAAGATGTGGCACTCAGGAACATGATTTGGTGGTGGACTTGGCAGTGCTGGGTTAATGGTTGGACTTGATTATCTTAGAGGTGTTTTCTCACCTAAACAATTCAATGTCCCATAGCCCTTACTGATTCTGTTTGTGTAGCAATTGGCATTCCAAAAACTGAGTGATGTCCCCATTTTCCTGTCATGCTAATACAGCTGGAATACTATTCATATTGCATCTGTGGCAGTGAGCAACCTGGCTTAATTATGGACTATATTTCCTCCAGTTAATTTTAGCTCTAATAACTTTCACTTCACTGAACAGACTGTCCTCTTTTGCTAAGAAAGAGAGAAAATGAATCACTTTTCCCCAACTCAGATAGATAGAGAAAGAACACCACTATATTCTAGCAGCTGTAACTTATTTCTTTTACCAGGAGAAGCTGTAAAGGCAGAAAGATTATGAAGTACGTGTTAATGCAAGTTGAATAATTTGCATTACTAACTTTGCTGGAAGATATTTTTTTTCTACACGCCAAAAATAAAGATGAAAGGCTAAGGGGAGTGATACCTAAAAGCAACCTCTTCTGCTAAAAATGATGAGCTGTTGTGCAAAACAGTAATTTCTTAGTGGACTGCAAAAAAAAAACCTCTAAAAATGGCTGTCACTTGCACAGAAAATTACAGAACCAAGTGCAAGACTGTAGAAGGCAAAATTAAGTTGTAGCACACACAGAGATGACAAAACAGAATCAATAAATACTTTAGACTTCTCTCACCTGGTACATCTGGTACATTGCACTGGACTTTTGCAGGAAGATTTTCTTTGTCTTCAGAGTGTTGACGTCTCTTCAGAGAATGGTCTTAAAGGGCTATAAGATAATTTAAAATGCATTTTAAAATATTTTTGGATATGTTATTAAAATTTCAAAGCATTAACATGAACTAATTTTTAAAATCTAGTGAGCTGTTTACTATTTGTGGTGATTTATCATTTGTCCATTCCATTCCATTCCATTCCATTCCATTCCATTCCATTCCATTCCATTCTCCTTCTGTCTAGATTGGGTACTTTGTTACACCTTTGAGAATTACACAACAAATATCAAAATAGCCCCCTAATTTTCTTTTGTTTTCAAATAATGCTGCAATCTTCAGCAAGGAGGGTGTGTGGATAGACTGCTCCTACTCAAGCAGTGATTACAAAGTTTTCACTTAAATATTTATATTACCATGGTATTGCTTTCATAAGATTTCTGAATGCTATTACTCTCTATTTAAAAATATTTCAGCAGAAAAGAACTGAAGAAAACACCAGGTTTTATGTATTTGACTCCAAAATAGAACAGAAAAGGTTACTTTACTTCATGCCACAGGTTAAATTATGTCATTTCCTGCCACGCATTCATATCAACGTAAAGAGGGAGTATAAGGTCTCAGATACAACATGGTCCTTAAAAGAGAATAAAATAAAGCTCTGTGACCTGACTAGTTTTAATCCTTTTAGCGTTCATACTGCAGCACCATGGGAGATGCATCATGGTCATTTGATTTTAAAAGGGAATTTAACCACACTTGGCCAGGTCACTTGAAGCGTGAAACACAAACTTCAGATGTTTGGGGTTTGTTTTTTCTTCTTTTCTTACCTTACCATTTGCTTCTTCAAAAGCATTAATCCAGGAATGGCCAACATTTCCACATAGCAACTAAATGCATTTCTGAACCTTAATTTTGGCTTCGACCTGTGATTCTGCAGGAAATGCCATGCATTTGAAGCTGACATCTGTCAGCTTTCCAGGCTGAATAACTTAAAGACATGGTGACTAAAATTTATTTTATCTATGCAGCATGGCTCTTAGCTTCAGAAGTTGCCAGTGCAGAATTCAAGGTCTTTTGACAAATCATACACATGGAGAAAATTTTTAAAAGGTTCAAGAAGGAATTCAAACTCCATTTTCCACTGAGCAAAACTTGGGGGCTTAGTCCTTTTTCTCTGCTTTTATTCTAAAATAGAGCTAGGAATATTTTACCTATCTGACAGCAAAACTAGAAATAAGTACTACAATTTGAGCAGAGACATAGATGACCTGAGAATTTACTTGAAATACTTGATCATTTTGACCAGATCTGTGGGAACACCTCAAAGACAGACTACAGGAAAATAATGTTCTCAGTGAAGTTCAGATTTTGCAAATCCAGTTTCAGGAATCTGAAAATCATGATGTGAAGCAGACTCGGAAAATTGGTTCCTAAAACTCTTTGAAGGCTGCACTGTTTGTTTTCGGTTCCTTGTGGTAGGAAAGCTTACCTCTGGCCTTCACCATGTTCCTAGGCTGGTAAGCCGTTGAACACTTGATGTCCTAAATGAGAAAATGCTGTGATTCATAATAGCACATGAAAATATACTATTGCTTGGGCTTGCCTTGAAACTGATCTAAAAAACACAGCAATAACAGAACACAGTTGTCTAGTTTCCTAAGTGGGTGGGAACTGGTTCCTTAACACAATTTCATGTCCTTTGAGAAATGCTCTCACTATCATAACTCAAATAAGTTGAAGGTCTTACATTGATGTATGAAACTGTTCTAATCTTCACAGCAACCACAGTGCAAAGGAATTATGATCAACCTGGCTGCTGTTCCCCAGAGCAGTTGGCAATTTGGGGTCTTAAACCTCAGATCTGCTCAACCCAGGGCTCTGCATGCAACACCTACTGTCTTAGCTGTGCCTGCACAGTCCAGGAACTGACCCAGACATGGTGTAAAAGCAAAGGTGCACCGTGTTGTGAAGGCAGGAATAGTTCGCCTAGGTGTTCCCATGTAACACTGACACTTTCCTCTATCATTCCAGAAACTTCCACAAAGTGGCTGTGCCACTTTATAGGACTTGCTTTTAACTCCTCCCAGATTTATTCTGACAACTCAATACATTATAATCTGGTATATAATCTGAATATATAAACATCTTTTTTAGTGAAGCTAAATATATAAACATCCACTTTACTGAGATTGTACATGGTATCAGTAGGAAAGGAGAGCTGAAAACATCTGGTCTCTCTTCCCAGTTCTGTCCCTGAGTCAGGATTATGACCTTGAGCAAACTGCCTTGGCCAGAATTTCCAAGTCCACATTTAGACACCAAAATAAATAAGCTGATTTTCAAAGGCACCAGCCAACCACAGCTTCTACCAACAAAACTCTAATCACCAAGAGACTCTAGCGATTACTGTACCTAAAGTATCTTAGTTAAATAAACCATGTCCCTCTTACCATCTGTTACCACTTACTTACAGGGAAGAAAATTCTTCATTGATCCATAGATAACCTGTGTGTTCAAGCTCAGCTCGCAGTGATTATGTTACTTTCCCTTTTTACACAGATAAGGCCACACTCCCACCCCTGAGGCAATGTCAGACATGCCAAGTCCAGCTGGAGGAGATGTGAGGAAATACCTTTATATCCCTTGCATACATTTGAAAGGAGAAAGATGAAGCAGAAAGAAAAGAAAGTGATTCAGAGAAAGTAAAATAATCACAGAAAAGGAAATATGAGAAGGGATGAATGGGGGAGGTAAATAAACTGCTATAGAAAGAGGAAGGAAAGAGTGGACAGGGAGAGACAAGTATGGGAAAATCACAAAGTATGGTGATAATATGTCCAACAGGTAATCGCATACTAAGGAATGAACAGATTTAGGCACTCTGCTTCCCTAAACTGGAGATGCCAGAAATCACACAGAGAGGATCCACATGCCTGTGGTGTGCCTCAAGCAGCAGTCATGCACTTGGAAGAGGTTGGATGCTGCTGCTCCCCACCATTTCCAGTCATGCTCTATTAAAGCCAGGCCTCTGGGCTAAGGAGCTTCCTTGCTGGAAAAGGCCTCACTGCCCTTGGTTGTGGCTGTTTGCCATTGCCAGAGCTTTTCACGGCTTCCTGCTTAAGCCACTTTACATCCTGACACCAAGTCACCCTGGCCACTTGCTCCTTGCATCCCTGGCACCTGACCCCCTGCTTGGGCTCACCAGGATCATCCTGCTGTCATTAGTGGCCCCCCGTGCTCACCTGCTCTGTCTGCAAAGGAGTCAAGTTGCTGCTGCAGCGGAAATTGTAACACAGACCTTGCCAGCTCTTTGAAATTCTCACCGTTTGGATGCTGAATTTTTTTCATCCCTAAATGCAGAAGTGGGAAGGGGGAAGTCTTGCCCAACAGAAAAAATGACTACTCATTAAAAAAAACCTATTTCATCCAAATTTCTATTCAAATATATATATTTAAAATATATTTATTGAAAATATTACCACCTACAAAGGCTAACCTTTGGACACGTAAAAATACTATAAATTGCATTTATAAATGATCAAGCAGTGTGTTTGATGCTGACATTTTAAAGGAAATCAAGCCAGTGAACCAGGAAGGGTTTGTCACCAAGGCTTTGGAACAGAGTTCTTATGTCTAAAAGCTGAGAATCTCACTGGACTCTCTGCAGATAGAGAGTGGATACAGCAGACCAACCAGTTTAATGAGTAGTTTCTTCAAAGCTATCCAACTGAGTAGTATTTGGAAAGTAAAAAATAAAAAGGGAAAACCTAGTGTTCCTCTTCTGACCTATTTGGATCAGAACCAGGATTTCAGAGGTTGGTTCACAAAAATTTACTCTCAATCCAAGGCTCCTGCAAACCCACCTGAACTGACCTGCCAATGGTTTGAACTGCAAGATGTCCTGGAGTGTTTTGTGGCTCTTGCACAAACAACCACCCATGTTTGTGCTTCATGGAAAGCAGAACCTAAGGCAAAGATGCTAATGTCTGTCCAGGGCTCACCTCAGTACTGTTGCAAAAGGAGTCACTTTGTACAGGCAGGACACCTATGGAGTGCAGAGGCTCTTGAGGACACTGGAGTTCTTCCCTAAAACTAACATATGTTGTACCTGGGAAAGGGAAAACTTTACAAATTCTGAGTTGTTTGATATTTCATACTGGTAACAAGTACACCTAGTCCCTGATAAATCCAGTGGGTCATGTGGCCAGGTGCCCTCCCCTTCAGTGGGACAAACCAGATTGTGACAGATGGTTTCTCCCTCTCCCTCTCTCTCTCTGGGAGCTGCCTTAATTATGGTTAGTGCTGTGCCACCTATGCATTAAGTCCCTTCAGCTTCTACACCCAGGGGGTTAATGCATGGATAAGCATGAAGATAATGTGTACATTCAGGAAACAATGAAGTCATCCACGTTGCAGGTCACCTTGCCCCAGTTTTGTACCAAAGCGTGTCACACCAACAGTGGTTGCATTGTGACAAGCTGGCAATAAACCTAACAATCCTATATATCAGCAAGGGATTCTCCACACCTGCAACTACCCCAAAAAAACAAGCTTTAAAACCTTGCCCTGCCCAGAGGCAAGTGATGAGGAAGCTCATGGATTCAACATTTCATAAATCAAGTTTATGCAAAGTATGTTGTAATAAGCCTACTTTTTCCTCCTGTACTGTTCAGCACTGCTATTTCAGATTGCAGTTTACTGTGTATTTTAATAAAATTCTGGTTTTCATCCAAGTATAACTTGATGAAGATGACAAGAAAAATGAATCATGCTCAAGCATCAATACCAGTGCTCCATTCACCATTTCCTATCTGACGCAAAATACAAAAGAAAAGCAAATTTCTATCAGCTATGGCTAGATATATTTGGTGAAATACTTTGCATAATAGTCAGTTCTATTGATTAATAAAAATACATTCCAACTGTAATGCAAGGCTATTTCCGCCTTGAAAATCAACATATTACCTATGAATGAGAAGCAGCATGACAAAACCAATTAAAAAGAATAGAGAGAAAAGAAGTGTAAATTGTCAATTTAATTCAATACTTGCTGCTGGCTGATTTGTTTTATGACATTTAAATCTATCTGTCTAGATTTTTCTATTTGTTTGTTTACATTATAAAGATATTAATGCTCAGACCTTTCAAAGGAAAACTTCATAATGCCCACACCGCATCCTGTGGTGTATTGAGGCTTGTAAACAGATTGCCAGATGAAGGCAAAGATTAAAAGATAGCAAAGGGCTGCCAGGCTGGAAGCCTGAATTAAATCCATTAAGTTATATTTGAATAGGCAGATAAGTAAGGGACAGCAAGCTGGGCTGATGAGTTTCTTCAGAGAGAAGAAACCATGGCGAGAGCTCCATGCATGGCAAAGCATCAGGCCACCTGCTACTCACCTCCAGAGACTATTGAAGTCCTGTTGGGAGTTCACCCATCAAGGGGTGTCCTGCTGTGATAAATCAAACTAAAGTGACAAGGGAGTTCTTCAGCCATAAGGTCATTTAATAAAATAAGGGAAGAGTCACACATGGAAGTGTAAATACCATGCACACTTGTTCAGCTTGGTGCTAAAGAGCTGTTGAAGTGGGTATGGAGGATGCAAAATAAAAGAAAGATGGAAGGATTTCAGATTCTATTGACCTGCTCCCTAGGTCCTGAGGGTGGTTTTCCATCTGCTCTAGCAACATAATTAAACGTTTGTGAGCTAATGACAGTATGTGGCTTTTGTCACCAGAAGAACAGACAGTGGTAAACAAAACCCTATTTACAAGAGGTAGGGAGGAGGGAAATGTGACTCTGCTGTTGAAATTAGAGATAAACAAAATCACACCACTTAGCTAAAGAGCCTGTCTAGACAGAGGAAGAACAAAAACAAATGACAAAAGCCTGATGTTATTCTTGTAAGAAAGAGAGCGAAAAATTATTTTCTAGCTAGGCAAAAGTCATCACAACAAAGAATGTCAAGATTACAACGTTGAGATCACTGAATATAACCTATTTTACACTATGGAGTAAGATGATCTAGCCAGAACAAGGCCTTCTTAATTTTGAAAAACTTGGCAAGAATCAAGAATACAAACGTCTTAGGAAATCAGTGAGAAAACCAACCGAACAGCTTTTAGTCCTAGAAGTGCAAGAGCTGCAAGCATACCCTGAGGCTTCACCTATAGGGTAGATCTACTCTGCAGCAACTACATCAGTAAAATTTAATTTAAAAGAAAGTGATTATAACTGTTAAACTTTGAAATCCTGCTTTGAAATAAGTTGTCCACAGGCAGAGTTGTTCCAGAAAAGGCAGGGTGGAACAACTCTACTACACTCATGCCAAACAACTTTCCCATCAACATGGCCCTAAAGAGGAGAGAGTGTGTTTAAAGGTAAACAATAAACATCCTCCAACAGCAGTGGGATTTCTTTATTCCAGCAGTGAATCTGAACCACTCTGCTTTGAGCTGAGCACTTTTACGTCATTTTCTAACTAGCATAATTGTTACAGCCAATGTAAAATCACAGATTATCCACAATGCATCTGCTAGGTAAATTATGAAATTCTGTCTTGAAATGTCTCTCAGTGACTGTAGATAACCAGGACTTTTCCCTTTTTGTGGGATGAACTGGGAGAAGGCACATAGCACACATACAGGCAAATGCTGCTCTCCACTAAAGTGGGCATTCCTGAGAATTGAAACAAGGATTTGGCAGAGCAAAACAATCGTAGATTAGTAAAATGGCAGGGAGCAGGACAGCAGTCATGCATGCAGGGCCTTAAGTAATCCAGGGAGTCCGAAAGCATGAGAATACAAGGAGTTTAAGATGGAGAGGCAGTATCAGGACTGCCAAATGGAGCAGATAGTGGCTTCTTTGCAGCTGGGACATTAATTCCTTTTAAACATAAAAGTCAACAGATAACTGAGGTTTTGATCAATGTAACATCAGGCTGAACCTTGCAATGCCCTAATTATTTTTGATTGGTTTTAGAGTGGGTTACTGTTCTGGGACATCACTGCTGCTTCATCCACAAGTCTGCAGGTAGGGTGCAAACCTTTGAAGGCAAGCGGTCCCTGGTTCCCTCTGAACAGTTACATTTTCATCATTAACATAATCATCTTCTTCCTCATATGCCTGCTGCTCATTGAGGTCAACCATGCCAGTCAGGGGCAAAGGATGAAGTCACAGGAGGATGAGGACAGTTGGCAATGCTGGGTATCAAATGGCTCTTGAGGGAACACTAAAATAAAGGGCAGTGATGAACAGCAGGGACCTGCTGCACAGTGTTTCCAGTCTGTTAACTGGAAGCAATTAACCCCTTAAAGGATAGGATCTCCTTACGGATACCTGGGAACTGGTATCCATAACTCTGGATATAGACTTATTAATTTAAACTTCCCATGTCTTAGTTTTTTTCCCCCGCATTTACAACACATGAATAGATGTGTGGAGACAAGGGGCTACGCATATTTCATGGAACATTCATGCTACTACTATTAATATATCAATTTATTTCTGAGTTACCTGTCAAAAGAGGTGTGGCATGCAGATCAATGAAGGTGATTATCCCCCTCAACACTGCCCTCATGAGACTCCACTTGAAGTGCTCAGTCTGGCTCTGGGGCCCCTAGCACAAGAAAGATGTGGATCTGTTGAAGTCCAGAGACCAGAAAGATGCTCAAAGGGCTGGACCAGCTCTCCTACACAGACAGGCTGAGAGAGGTGGGGTTATTCAGGCAGAGAAAAACTCCAGGGAGAACTTAGAACACCTTCCAGTACCTGAAGGGAGCTACAGGAGAGCTGGAGAGGAACTTTTTACACAGGCATAGAAGGACATTTACAAGGGCATGTAGTGATAGGACGAAGGGGAATGGATTCAAACTGAAAGAAGGGAGGTTTAGATTGGATAATAGGAAGAAGTTCTTCACTGTGAGGGCGGCGAGGCACTGGCACAGGTTGCCCAGAGCAGCTGTGGATGCCCCTTCCCTGGAAATGTTCAAGAGCATGTTGGATGGGGCTCGGAGCAGCCTGGTCTGGTGGAGTGTGGGCTTGCCTGTGGCAGGGGGTTGGAACTGGACGGTATTTATCCCTTCCAAACCAACCCATTCCATGATTCTGTGATCTTAGCATATGGCCTACTCCACTTGTACCCGCATGCTTGCCCACTTTACCAGATCTGGAATTGTGAAATCTCTCTGCAAATCACATCTCACCTATCTGTTTGGGTTTTTTAGCGCTATAAAATGCTCTGTTTCGCTCTGGCTTTAGGCAGCGGTAGGCGCCATAAAATCTCCCCGGAGCTTTTTCTACTACAGGCTGAACAGCAGCGGCAGCAGCAGCTTTCCCTCGCTTATTTGAAGGTCCGTTCCCTGAGGGAGGCGCACGGGCGGTCCTGTCCCGGCGGGGTGGCACTATCCCAGCCCTGTCCCGCCGGGGGTGGCACCATCCCGGCCGTGTCCCGGCGGGGCGGCACTATCCCGACCCCGGCCCTGTCCCTGTCCCGGCCGGGTTGGCCTGTGGGGCGGCACCGCCGGGGGCAGCAGGGAGCGCTGCCCGCAGGCCGGGCGCGCATGCGCAGAGCGGGACTTGTTGCCGGCGCTCCTGGGTCCGGGGCCGGGACCGCCCGTGAGGTGACGGGACGGGAGGGTAGGGAAAGGAAGGGAAGGGAAAGGCAGGCAAGGGAGGGGATAGGAGAGGCCGCCCCGGCGAAGGTAAGGGTGGGCGGGAGCAGCGCTGTGCGGGCCCGGGGAGGGCAGCGGGCGAGGCGAGCGCGACCCCCCCACACCCTCAGCGGGACCCCTTTAGCGGGTCGGGGCGGGGCGGGCAGCGCTGGGAGCAGCTCCCCTCCCCGCGGGGCTGAGCCAGCCCGCCGTGCTGTGGGGCGGAGGGACCCGCTGCCAGCTCCAGGGGCGAGCCCGGCGCTTCCCAACGCGCTCCCGGGAAAGCCGGCCCTGCCCGCCGCGGCTGCACGTCGTGCCCGAGCCGGGAGCGCTCCCAGCGCCGCGCTCCAGCCGGCTCCTGCTTCTGGAGCCCCAGCCGCTGCTCCCTGCGGCACAGCCCCACCCGTGGGAGCTCTTCCCCTGCCCTTTATCTTCCTGGCAGCTAGCTTGTTGAAAAAGAACGGCTTTCGAGCATTGGGAGCCGTGTCTGATAAGCTCCGGTGTGTTACTTAAGCGTGCAGGCTTGTGTTGAAGATTCCCGAAGGCTCTTCAAAAATACTTCCGTCAGCATTAAATTTCAGCCCTTAGACAGCGAGGATAGAGTCACGGCACAACTTTTGTGGGCGTTGTTGGGGTTTTTTTCCTTCTCTCTTTTTTCTTTTTTCCTGTGATGAAACACGTCAGTTGAGACAAAATTTCTTCCTCTCCGTGTCACACTGTCCAACATTTAGTAAATGCTGTTTTGGGAGGAGTATTCTCCATGCTTTTTTCCTGCTGTTCAAACTGAGGAGTTGTAGTCATTCGTTTTCTTGTTCTGTTTCATTTTCAGCATCCAGAATAGTGCTCTCGTCAGAGACACGTGCATTCCTCTCACAGAGGCACGACATTCCCAAAGTAGTGTCCCTGGACCTGTGTGATGAGGATCTACAATATTTGCTTTTGAAGGACTGAGTTTTTTTCGGGGAATGGTTTCTTTGTGAATTTATCAGTCAGAAGTGTGTTTTGCATGAAGCATTACTTGGGAATCAGCAAGTTAATAAGATCCAGGGAAAGAAATGTTTGAAGTGGAAAGCCCCAAGATAAATGAGCAACTGCCTGCACTGATAAAAAGAACTTTGTATCAATAGCCAAATCTCGTGCATTCTTGTATGTTACTACATTATCTGATCAGGTCAGTTGACTAAAATGAGATAGATGACTGTTCTCTGAGAAATACTTTTTGTTCTTTCTTGTTTGTGATATACTGTAATTACTGTGCTGTTGTTTCAATTGAATTATTTTGAAAAAGGAAAATTACATAATATTGCAAGAACAGAAAGGAGCATGTATATTTGTGTAGTAGTTCTTTTCTGTGGAAGCAGTGGTGAATTTGTTAATGATCTCAGGGTTTTGACATTTAAATACAAAGTTCAAAAGCATTCACACAGGCTCATCAACTAGGAGCAAAATCTTCAAACTGCTGGTTTTGGAATATCTAATACCCTGTGTGATTCCTAGAATCACAGACCAGGCTGGAATATGTAGTTTGATGTTACAGATTAAATTATAGAGAAGTTTTTTTTGGGAAGGATCTTCTGCAGTCATCTTCAGATGTCTGTAGAGGATGTGGTTTGTTAGATGTCTGGAATTCTTGTCTGGGCACCGCTGGTGGCTGAACCTGCCAGTAATTGCAAAATATTTCACGTGTGAAGCAAAGAGATTGTCAAAGGCACCTTCTTTTCCAAAGCAGCATTCTGGTTGGATCTTGTTGTACTTTTTATACTTGTAAATTTAGTATATCTCACAAATACCAGCCAAGCTATTCACAAGTTTGTTTCACTTTTTTTTTTTTTTTTTTTCCTTTTAAAGGGAAAGAGAAAATGAACCCTTTCTTTTTTCTGGGTTTTGGAGATTCTCATGTGGGTTTCTTCGGTAACAGAAGTGGACCTTTCAACACAACAAATGAGACTTACTGCTACAGCACTGCCCAGGGCAGCACAGTGCTCCAAGGAGTAACTTTTGGTGGAATCCCAACTGTCCTGCTGCTTGACGTAACCTTCTTTTTTGTAAGCCCAGTTTTCTATTTCTTTTATTGAAAGTATGCGGCAGCAAAAGTACTTCTGACTTTCTTAAAAGTTAGATTGTTCAGAATTGTCTTATTTATTGGGTTGGAATTTGTTTCTGATTATCTTCAGAATAAGAAACGAGTTGAGGCCATCCTGGGAACATCAAAGCACTTTTCAGGTGTTGACAAACATTTGCATACAGATGAGATGGTGCTATCACTGTGTGCTGGATGTGTAGATGTAGGCAGAGTGCAGTGTCATAGGAGCTGTGTGTGGAGTCACAGTGAGTTTTGTGGTTTTAGCTCAAATTTTCATGTTTTATCTTGACTGCAAGAACATTTGGGTTTAAGTACTGGGTGCATTTTCAGGAAGAAAACACCATTCCTAATTTGATTATGAAATGACAAATTTTCTATATTTTATTACCTTTTGAAAAAACAGAGTTTTTAAAAATTAGATTTTCTGAAGTACTAGATGAAGATGAAATAATGTACTGACCAGCTCAGTCCTGCAGGGACAGGTCTGACACTGCACTAAAACTCGTGGTTATTTATGTAAGCTTGTTCTAGGTGGTCTTCAGCCACCAGAAACTGGGCTGCAGAGCTGTAAATGGGCCTGAGAAGTGGTTCTATGGTAGTAAAATAAAACTAAAGGGATGACACAGTTTCTAAGTTCTGGAAATCTGCTGTAAAGAAACTTATAGTACCTGTGGTCTGAGCCAGTAGTTCTGCAAGAATGTAGAGGATGTTCCTAAAAGTTATGCGGTGGCATTCTTTGCTGTTGATTTGGTGTATGCTCCCATAAATCCATTTTATGAGGATGTACAGTATTTACAGCTCTGCGTGACTGAATGGCACAGCATTTAATAAGATTTAGTTGAAGAGTTTACAGGGACCTTTTTTTTTTGTCCCCCAAAGCTGTGGTTCAGTTTTAAGGCACTGAGTCTCTGCTTTTGAGTTCCTTGCTGTTCAACTCTGCACTCAAGCAGGGTTAGGTAGGGAGTTGGATGCAGTGCAGAAGCCTCCTCTCTCCTTCATGCAGCATGTACTGAAAATTATTTAGTAACTCCTGTATTCCTATTTTCATGACGTTTACTACATCTCCCTTTAGTAACTGTCATTGGTGGGTTTCTGATATATTATTTCTAGGCTGGTTTCAAAAGGAAGTGAGGTTTATATATTTCAGGGTCTTCCCATTTTTATCTGGCAGTCCTACCTAATAACTGTAGAATACTATAGCCAATTTCAACCAAAGTAGTCAAGGAGTCTAGAGAACTTTCCTGCTTGCGTCAAGTTTAATGACCAGATGAAGATCTAAATTAATCCTCTCTGTTGAGAGGAAGACTCTCATAAGAAGGTTATATTCATTGTGAAATGTGGGAATGAGCTGTGTAATCTTGACACAGAGATAATATGGATGTGTATCCTGGCCAGCCAGTCAGTATTTGATCCCAGTAAGTTACATCACTAACACCAATTTCCAGCCAAACAGGTATGGGATGTGGGAGGAACCAGAAGGTGAGGGCGTATGCTACATATGTATAGAAAACAGGCCTTGTTACTTCATTGCTTTCTGTGGAGCAACTTGTTTCTTAAAAAGAAAAGGAAATGAATCTATGAAATACTCAGTGATGGGGGGTTTTTTCTTGGTTTTTTTAGTCTCTTTCAAAAAGGGCAAATACAGGAGGCAGATTAAAAATACATTGCAGAGATCAAATATAAGTGTCTGGGGTTTAAAAGTTATAATAATGTATTACTTAGGATAAAAATAACTCTTACACTTATAAAAATAGTTAAGCCCCTTACAGACTGTTTACATCACTGTTTGAAAAGCAAATAAAATTGCAAGTCTCCCATCACACTTCTGGTCATTAAATAATGAATAATGGTAAAGGTATCTGCATGAAAGTTTTGACTTTTTCTCAAGTACTGCTGGCTACTTTTCCTGTCACAAGCCTTCGTTTACTTGCAATTCACAAGTAGTTTTGCATGCAGTTCTCCTCCTTTTTAAATTACAACAGGAAGGCAGCTGTCCTGGTCCTTGGGTCCCAGACAGGTTGGTCTGTAGTGTGGCCACCACTGAGCTGGTTGGCATACGATAGTTGATTTAGGAGCTAGGACAGCATTTTTGTCAGTTCTTACACACCTAAGAATAATTATTATGAAATGGGGAAAAGAAATATTGTAATATCTTCCTTTTCATTTTCTAGATTTTAATATTACTGTTTTCCATTATAAGAAAGAGATTCTGGGACTATGGTCGCGTTGCTCTGGTGTCAGAAGTTGAAAGGTAAAAAAGATATGCAATCAGACTGATCTGTTGAAACCATTTGGGGAGTGGGGAGGAAAGTACAGAAAATATGGCTTACATTAGGTGCATTTGTATCAGTTAGTTATGTTTGCAATCACATGTACTTGTTTGTTAAAAATGCCCTCACACTGCTTTGTGTGAAATACATCCTCCTGAGAGTTGCTGTTTGTGGTTTCAGCCATAAGTCATGTGTTTGCTAGTGCCATGAACTTCATCCTACAGTTGTGAGTGAAGGAAGTGGAGGTAAGGAAATAGGCTGCTTGTCTGCTGACATGCTGCACATTGATGTTTGCAGTGTGTTTCTGTACAGAGGGATATTAACCATTTTGTTTATCTTGGCTCAAGCCCTGTGTATTCCCCGAGCTCCCTGCACAGCCTGTGCTGTAAAATTTCCCAAGGGTTCAAAAATAAAAACATACTGTTGCAGGTTTCTGAAATTCTTCACTGATTTTTAGTAATACTGAAATGAGCTTTGATTTTTATTTTTAAATTTTTTTTCTGTAGGATGATGTGTTGGGACATTTAAAAGCTAAGATGTCTGTGAAGTGGGGAAACTTTAACAGGGAGCCTCTTCCTGGTGTGATCAAGTTGTGGTAAATTCACAACTGAGCAACAGGAAAGAACTCAGACCCTGTTTTTAGGTGTAGTCCATGTACAGTTGGGAAAGGTAGATGATGTAAAATATGGTGGGCAATAGCTGAGAAGGCTTTAATCCAGCTGTCTCAAGCAGCAATCATGAAGGTGCTCTGGTATTGGGCTGTGGAGGCATGGGGCCAATAGCCCCTGGAGCAGTCAGACACCCAGGAGCCTATGTTTTTGTCTTGCTGGACTGAGATGAGCCTGCTAGTCAAAATCATAGAGACACCTTGGAGCATTCTAACTCCATTCTAACATGTGTTGTCCTGTAATTACCATTCCAACATTTCTTTTTAGCAACAAACTGAAAACAGGTACTATGCCACTTTTGAAGGCTACAGAGTTTCTAAATGGTTCTAGCCTTGCTACAGGGCTGTTTGTGTAAGGTGGTGGCTTTGCAGGGATGTAATTGTGAGGAGAAATTGTGAGCAGTGGCTGTACCATGAAGGAAGAAAGGTGGAGGAAGAAGTGATGTCTTGTAAGGAGGACTACCCAAACAGGAAGCCAGTTTGCAAATCTGAACCTGGCTAGGCTTCTAACCCTGTGTTGTATTCTCTTACATCACTCTCGGTTTAATATCCCAATAAAATGTTATTTTTTTTCAAGTTTAGTTAGGTGTTCTCATGTCAGGAGCTCACTTCTCCTCTCTTTTTAACATGGGGCATACACAGGTTGCCATAATTAGCCACGTGCTACAAGGTGAAAATCACAGCTTTCATAAGTGGAAAAAGTGTGTTGGTACTACTTCCCTTTGTTATTTAAGAATTGTTAAAATTGAAATAATTTGTATTTCTGTAGAATTCCATCATGTGTTATTAAAGATACTTAAAAGCATTATTTAATGTATTTTAGTGAATCAAGATACAACCGATTGTCAACATCATCGTCAGTGCCTGAAGATCTTGAATATGACAAGGTAAATATTCTAGAGTTTTCATAACACTTTCTTAATGGAATCTATTTAATGGAATCTGCTGTGGTTTGCTATTCCATATAGCCCAATGAACCACTCATTAAACTGGAATTTCATCTCTATGCAAACATTAATAATGCATTGTTGACTGTGTTTTTATAGAACCATGCATAATACCTGTTTCCTGACAAACTATTGCCATATCATAAACCAGTACCTTGTGTCACTGTTTCTAAGATTGTTTGGTTGGTGTTTTTAATTTAGGGAGGGACTATGTGTTAGTGTTTCAAGTGGAGGGGAGAGTGAAAAAAGACTAGTAAATAATTTGTACTTGGATAACAGTTCAAAAGGTACATTGTGTTCACATTGCAAATAATACCTAGTTGCTCTTTATGGTACATTGTTTTCCTCACAGTGTTGAGAAAACTGGATGCAAATGTGTGGCTAATAATAGTCCTATGCACTCTTAATAATCAAATTGGTTTGGGGAGGAGGGTAATATTTTGGCCAAACTTTTAACTGGCTCCCTCCATGGTCT
Source organism: Entomyzon cyanotis (assembly GCA_024500445.1). NCBI lineage: Eukaryota > Metazoa > Chordata > Aves > Passeriformes > Meliphagidae > Entomyzon > Entomyzon cyanotis. The sequence goes on along the minus strand of JAKEPQ010001015.1, from coordinate 21,390,717 downwards.
TTCTGGAGTCTTTGAATTGGTGCATCTCTATAATTTCATGTTGCAATTGCAGAATGAACCATGCAAGAGTTGTCCAGTGGTGGCATCCTATGTTTTAACATTCTGTACATGCACCAACTTAATATCTAACCTTAGAATTAATTATTTGTGTGAGCATCAAAAGCATACTAGTGTCTGCTCAGGATTGCTCTGCTATTTGTGTACTTTTCTTCATCTTTTTAAAACCCTAAAGCAACTTTAGCTGTTGGAAAACATGTCTCTAGCTGGATATAATGTTCTCTTGAAAGAGGAGGCCTTTTGAGGGAGAAGGTTTTTTGCAGCCTGGGACACTCAGTGAGATATGCTCTCTGTTGTCCAGTTTCATTGGAGGATTTGTAAACCTATATAAGAAGTCTTTCTGTTAATGTAAACACAATGTTCTTTCTAGCAAGCATTTAACTGATTAACTTGTATTAGACTCTTGTATTTCAGATAAACAAGCTACCAGCTTTTTAGCTAAGAGAAACACTTCTCTTAATTATATGGATTAGAGACTCTATTTTTTGTATGTTAGCTCCTAAAAACTTCTTTCTTTATTTGTAGGGGTTTTGTTCTTGGATAACAGCTGCTTTTCGGATGAAGTAAGTATATGAAACAGACAGTGAGCTATGGTTTCTTTTGATCTTTTTTAATTAGAAAAGGTGGCTTTCATTCAAAAATTTTGGGTTTTTTTCCCCCTTTGAGTAGATAGAATTTTAATGCAACCACTGATACAGGTGCCTCTGGTTGGGTAAAAAAAGAAAGTGAAAACAATTATGGGAATACTTTTTCAGGATAGAGTCATCCTGCTAGCAGCCAAGGGACTTCCCAATCTTGGGACAGTGTGTGAACCTAAGTGAATCTGTGGCATTTATGTGGATTCAGGGCTAATAAATACAGTCTCAGCTTTTACTCTTCAAAGAGTACCTTGTGGGTGTTCCCCTGTTTGAAGCCAGTAGGGCCCCAGGCAGACAGTGGGATTTCACTGCAAGGGTTTCTGTGGAGAACTGGTGGTTTAGTTGTGGCTGGAACTAACTAGGAAAAGTCCATCCCAGTCTTTCCCAGAAACTGGATGTTAGACATGTGATGTGTGTTCTTCATGTCTCTTGGGGCTTAGTAGATCATGATTTTTAAAAATCAGTTTTTAGCTTGGGTACATTGAAATATAAAAGGGGTGGGAGTTAATCCTGTCTTTCACCATTTTTGCTAGTTCAGTTCCTTCCTTTTCCAAGTTCTCCTATTTTAATGATCTAATCTGCTGACAGTGGAGAAATGGTTAGAGTTCATTCCAAAGCCTATTATATCCCTGTTACCTGGGTGTCATAAGAGTGAGGTGGTTCTGTTGTAATTTTCCCAATGGGGAGCCTTTGTGGAGATGAGTTAATACTGTCACAGTGTGACCCTGAATTCGGAGAGCTAGACTTGTGACTGGCATAAAGCAGGAGGTCACAGCAAATGACTTTGTCATCTTCTAGTCCAAAAGAATTTGGCTTCATATTTGCTTTTCAGGTTATCGTTTCAATCTTAAATACCTTAGTGTTAATTTTTGTATGGTGGTACTGCACAAGAAAAATACACTTTTGGAACCTGAATTTACATGTGAAAGAGCACAGCCATTTTGAAAGCCAATAGGGAGTGATGAGGATGTCACTGAGTAGAATGAGGATTTAATGTATGTTCATAAACCACTCCCAAGAAGACTAAGTAGATTGACCATGTGCTTTTTTTGTCTCTGATGCAGTGATGATGAGATCCACGAGAGGTGTGGTGAAGATGCCATCCATTACCTCGCCTTCCAGCGTCACATCATCTGCTTGCTGATTGCTATCAGCATTTTGTCCGTGTGTGTGATATTGCCTGTCAACCTATCGGGTGATCTGCTTGGTAAGAATTTATTTTATTTTGGATTCTGAGAAGAATTCTGTATTTTATATCATGGTAAAAGCTCCCGCAGAGCTGTTCCTCTCACATGTTCTCACTCTGCTCTTCCCTGCCTGCAATTAGGTCTGCACAAAAACTTCTTTCTCCTTCTTAAATATGTTATCAAGGGGGAGTTACTATCATTCCTAATTGTCTTGGCCTTGGCCAACAGTGGGCACCAGTGGTCCTGGAGCCACCTGGAATTGGCTTGTTGGATATGGAGAAAGCTTCTGGCAGCTTCTTACAGAATCCACCTCTGTAGCCCCCCATTTACCAAAACCTGGCCACACAAACCCAACATATCCCATCAGTCTGATGTGAAATTTGTGTCAGAGGTTTTTTGAACAGTGGTCAGAAACAAGATTGCAGACTTCATACAGACATAGATTATAAGACTTAAAAGGGTCAAGGGAGGATTGAGTTTACCCATACCTTCTTAACTTGTGTTTATCATTATGATTTTTATTGGTGGTGATTGTCAGTGAAAAACATCTTCACGGCTGAGAAATAATTTCCTAGTATCCAGTCTGAACCTCTTTTGCCACAATTCATTTAAAATCAATTTTTGACATGTCACTGGAGATAATAGATTATTCTTTTCCTCTCTGCAAACTCTTTGTAGGTGCTTGATTATAAAGATTTTTTTTCCATTTGCTTTTTCCTCTTTTTCATAAAGTGACCAATTAATTTGGTCTTTAATGAGAAATGTTTTCCATTTGGCTGATCATAAAATCATCAGCCATGCCTTGAGTTTTTGTTTTAATCTAGCTACACTGTGTCTCATTGTTCTTTTATGTCATGGTTTGTGTCTCAAAGTTGGACAAATCTTGTAGAGACCTTGTCAATTCTGACCAGACAAAGTTTATTTCATGTTTCTTGCAGTCGAGTTCTGGTTATGTCTTCCAGTGTGCCACCTACAAATCAAATAATCATGTCCTCTAGTCTGCCATTCGGTTTGCTGGTGGGAAACCTGAGTTCTTTGAGAGAACTCTGTTAAACCCTGTTTACACATTCTTCCATTTTTGATAATGCGCTCTTATGTTCCCATTTTATACCTGGCTTTGTGTCAGTCTCATCAAGGTCACATTTAAAGAGTTGTTAATGGTTTTTAAGAACTTTGTGACTTAGGTCTTGTCTGTAATAGGATACATTGTAGCTTTTCCTTTTTGTATTGTTTCCCTGTGGAACTTCCATCTCTGATTCCCTTTTATGAACTCTTTCTTGGCAATTATCTGTTTATATTAATATCAGCTTTTTATTAAAGCAGGTGAATACAGCTTCTGTTTTTCTGCATTAACTTTTATGAGTCTAGGAAATACAGCTGAAAACCAAAGCTTTAGCATCTCTCCCCTTCTTCCTCTTCCTCCACTGTAAGCTGATTTTGTGCATTTTCAGTTCTTTCAGTTGTGTTGACTTAACTTGCAATGTGGTTTAACAGTCTGGGCTAGAGGATTGTTTAGCCTTCTAGATACACTTAACTGCTTTTCCCTTTGTGAACATTTACTCAATTTTCCCTCACTTGCATTATCATTTTTTAAAATGCTTGACAGTTTAGAGAAATAATGTAAACCCATTTTTGACCTTAGCAAGGGTACCAGCATGGTTTTGTCAACACTGAATCAATGCAGCTTAAAAGCCTGATAAGAAATCAGTTAAGATGAAAGAAAAATATGAAGGAAATATGATCAATCCCTAAACAATGTAGTTAATGGACATGAAGGGAGATTGGAGGGAAAAAGGGAACTGGTTGAAAGATCTAGTGTTCAGATTTCTAAAATAATCTTTTTCTTGATGGCTTGAATGTGATATAAACCCAGGGCTTTTTTTTTCCCCCCAACTTTAAAATGCAATACAGTGTAAACCAGCATTGATTATCATCTTTTTATCCATGAAATTGCTCAGCATTAAAAAGAAATATATCAGTATCTTTAAAATAGAATAAAAGCTGACTTTCTGATAGTTTATCTGAGTGTTCCACCAGTTAATTTTCCTCCTTGTTTTTGTTCTTCTTAGATAAAGATCCCTACAGTTTTGGAAGGACAACTATAGTAAACTTACAGACTAGGTAAGTAAGTCTTGCAGAGTCCCTTTATGCTGATGTCTTTTTCCTGCTGTGGTCTCTAGACACAGGAATTGATACTTGCAGCATGGCTCATGGCGTTGGAATAACTTAATCCCCCTCCATCAACTGAGGCTGGGATGTGTTCTGCTTCAGGCTGTGCACTTATAGTGCTGATAACAAATCTTGAAACTGGGCTTCTACTCTCTCAGCTCTCACTTCTTACACCATGTTTCTCTTGGCAAATGACTGCACTCTGAGTGATATTATTTTCAGAGATTTCCTCATTAAGACAAACCATGCTTCAGAAAGAAAGTAAAGCTGATAGCTTTACTGGATTGTGTAACTTTAAATTCCCTTCCATTAAATTTATGTGTGTGCATATCTCTCCCATCTGAGATTACAATTAAAATGACTTCTATGTGTTTTAAAGCCAGTCTGTAAAATAGTTGAAATACAAAACTGCACAAGTCTTCTGATTTATTACTTGATCAATCCACATCCATGACACTATGTCAAATAGAATTTCTTTGTTGTGTTTAACCATGTTATGAAATCAAGTAACTAGTGGGGATTTTTTTACTTGGCTGGATTTTTATGTTTTAAATAAGTTCCTGTATTTTAGTTTAATTGCAATTATAAATGCTCTTCACAAAACTGAAGAGCTGTTCATTGAACAGAACTTGTGTAAGCTCTGAAGAAGGAGCTATCAGAAAAGCAGGATTTACTTTCTGTATGAGCCTGTTTTCAAACTGAGTAAGGATTCTGTTCAAGGAAAATTCAATTATGCACTCAGCATTATTGAATGTTATTTACTCAGCAGAGTAAATAACAAAGTAAATAACATTTTGGCAAATAGCATCATGTGTGCTATTGGTCATCTGAATGAGAAAGTGAGAGCCAAACACTGCCTAAATATATTCATGTCATAGAACATCTGTTTTCTCTGTAGGTCCCTTACCCATAGAATTTTATGATAAGATAATAACCCTATTGGCTGTGTAAGGCATCTGCATAGGTGTGACTGACTACCAGTAATTACCTGTTATTTCTTGTTTTGTGTTCAGTGAGAGGTTCTGATCTGATGAGCATTTTGAAGGCTGCTTTTATCTGTTGGATAATTGGTTCTTCCTGTTTCTCATATTGCTAACATTTTGTCTGACAGCAATAATCTTCTTTGGCTGCACACAGTTTTTGCTGTTGTTTACCTGATTCTGACTGTTGTCTTCATGAGACATCACATGAAGTATGTCACATATAAAGAAGAAAACATAGTAAGTGTCTGTACTGGGGTGAAAAAACCTATAGAGCATATTTGCCAGTGGAAAATGCTAAAAAAGCAAATTGCTAAGGTGCCTCCTGCATGCTAGAACATAAATGGGAGGGAATTGACTGAAAGCAATGGTCTACTGAGTGAATTGCGAAAATGGAGGGAGAGAAGGGGGTTGGGGAGGAATTTGTGAAATTTTGCTGTAGTCTATTACCAGCAGAGAAGCTGCTGCCTTGAATAGATGGAGCTCCCACCAAAATCAAAATTTCCTACCTTTTTCCTCCCTCTACTAACACAGCTATTTGTGCTGTGCCAATGCCTTCCTTATATTCTTGTTTTCACTTTTCTGATGTGGTTTATGAAAATGTGACTTGCATTTTCTCTCCCAGGTTAAGTGCACGTTGTTCATAACTGGTCTTCCAAAAAATGCAAATGAGGAGTCAATACAAAGTCATTTCACGTAAGTTCCATTCTTGAGTAATAACATTAAGATCATGGAGTGCTTTGGGTTGGAAGAGGCCTTAAAGGTCATCCAGTTCCAACCTTCTTCCATGGGCAGGGACTCCTTTCCACTAAACCAGGTTGCTCAGAGCTCTATCCAGCCTGGCCTTGAACTCTTCCAGGGGTGGAGCATCCACAGCTTCCCTGGGCAACCTGTGCCAGTGCCTCACCACCCTCACAGTAAAGGATTTCCTCCCAAGATTTAATCTAAACCTACTCTCTTTCCGTTTGAAGTAATTCCCCCTTGTCCTATCACTACATGCCCTTGTAAAAGCTCTCTCCATCTTTTATTAGGAACAGGAGGTGTAAAATTGTCCTGATAGTTTTACCTGCCCAAGCAAATAAGTTTTTTGAATTTTGCACTGTTTAAAATTCATGTTATAGTATCCACCTTCTAAAAGCATATCTTACTCCTTACCCAGAACTGAGAAAAGACTACATTTCAATAAAGTTAGTTAGCTGATCTTCAAATCATAATTTAAGAAAGTGTCTGTGTATCCACACTTTCCATTCATGTCCCCACACAACTTTTACTTGGAATAAAGCTGTGCATCTTGTGTTAAGTAACTTTCAATAACTGTCTCTGTGGAAGTCTCTACTCTTTGATAGCTGATTCAGAAATTAAGTGAGTGATGTCAGTTAAATATCAGTGCTGCTCTTTGAAACAGTTTCTTCGTTGTACTTTCTGCTCTTATCGTTGTGGTGTGCTGCTTCCTTTCAGGGATGCCTACCCAACTTGCACTGTGCTGGAGGTCCAGCTGTGTTATGATGTAGCCAAGCTTATTAATCTGTTCAAAAAAAGGTACTTGTTTTTCTAATCTACATGAGTTTAGCATAATTTTATGAATGTTTTGCCAGTCCTTAATCAACATGTACCAGCAGTACTAACCTGGTGCATACTAAAGACGAATTCTGCTCTTCAAAATCTGGTCTGGACTTCAGCTGGATTCAGCTGTGTTTTAAAGGGAGTCGTGGTGTTCAGCCCATTTCTTATAGGTGTGATATGCTGTGTGTTGCCTAAGTTAAGTTTTGACTTGCTGATTATCTGTTTATCTATGTATGTAGTTATTTAATGTCAGGCTGTGCAATGGGAAAAGCTGAACTACTGAATTAATAACCCTGTTAACCCTGATTCTTTGGCCAGAGGTGCTGATCATAGGAGAGACAAGTGTTGTCTTCTGGACTCTCAATAATAGCATTGGGTTGTTTTTTTTCCTGGAACCTCACTACAAGTGTAGGCTGTATAATGATATTACAGACTTGAAAATAAATAATACTTATATAAGTAATCAAAACAAAGTGCATGTAAATATCTTGGGTGACTGATTAATTTGCTATCAGTCCGTGGCATAACTTTTTCTCTCAGGGATTATAATATTTTTAAACTTGTTGTTGATACTGTTTTCTTGCAAAATGTTATAAATGTATTTTTCTGTGCAGAAAACAAGCAGAAAAAAGTCTGATTTACTATGAGCACCTGCATCAGAAGTATGGCAAAAGGGTCCAAATCAACCCTAAGCCATGTGGCCAATTCTGCTGCTGTGAAATGAGAGGATGTGAAAGGGTAAGAGATTGTGCTCTTCTTTAGTTATGGCTAGGTAGATTATTAGAGGAGTAGAAAATAATTTTTGTGTCATGTTTCATTGGCCTTCAGAAAATTCTTTATTCATTCGTTATGCATAGCTCATCATGTTCTTGTACTGCATGGGAAAGAGGAATTCCCTGAAAACTTTTGAGATGTAATCTTAGTGCACAAACTGAAGTACAAGTAAATCTTCATGTTTGTTTGTCTTTGCCTTGTGACATGATTTGTAATCTGTGGGAGTGGTATGAGGAAGGATGACTGTGGTTTGTGTAAGCTGTGTGTTAATGAAGATATTGGCCATCGTACTTGGATGTAACAGTCATCAATTTCCCCACAGGAGGATGCTGTAGATTATTATACCAAAGTTAGAAATGAACTTGAGGAAGAATATTCAAAAGAGGAACAAGCTGTTCATAATAACCCACTGGGAATGGCTTTTGTAACATTTCAAGAGAAATCCATGGCAACCTAGTAAGTTTGGTCTGTTGTCTTGTTTGTTCTCTTTTTACTAAAACAGTACAGCTGATCTCTTGTTTGTGTCCCTTGTTTGCTTATGTTGGTTCTTCCTTTCTTCTTTTTCACCATTCTGTGGATTTGCTCTGCTTTGCTTTCTGGTAAGTTTTTCAATAACTGTGCATTTTAGCCTGTATGTTTTGAGTGAAGGAATTATCTAAATGACTAAAAGGCTTGGGACATTTAATGGGATAAGGAGCCTTTCTCTTCTGTGTGGGATCTAGACCATCAGTAGGTTCATAGGAGGCCAGACTAATTGGTTCTTGAATATGAAGTACTGATATCTCCATTTTCTACTGTGCAAATGGTCCAGTTACCAAACTATCAGAGTGGGTGCACATTACACTGCTAGTTAAGTCATCTCAGCAGTGTAGGGTCAGTGAGAAACCTGGCCACAGGTGCTGGGTACACAGTCTGTATCTCACTTACCTGTTGTTATATGTGTAGACCAAATATTAGAAGTTGTTCTGTGCTTTTATTCAGTCATATGTAGAGAAAATGCATGTACCCTCTCATTTTCTGTTGGCATTTTGTGAGCCTTTTTTGCTAACATGAGGTGGGTAAAGGGAAGCAGAATAATATTTGTGTTACAACATAACGCATCATGCTTTTTTTTAATTCTTCTGATTTAAATTGTCTGCCTTCTTTTGGCCTTCAAGTCATGTTAGAGAGACAGTCTTTCAGGCTGTTTTTCAAGGAAGTCCAGGATGTAGAATTTCTTGCAGGAATTTGATATGTTGGAGGAAGTTTTGCTTGCTACTCTTTCACTGAGTAGTGATTGTGTAATGAAATCTGCTTGGAATTAATGTGGTGGACTCCATTCTCTGAAAAATTGGGTTAGATTATGTGTGAAGCTAGGATCCCATCAAATTAGAAAGTTATTTGGTGCCCTTAGGATGTTCTGCTCCACAGGGCCCTGAAATAGGATGGGAGAAACAGGAAGCCACAACTGAGGTTCTGGGGACTCAGGTGGTTGTAGAAGCTTGTTTAATGATGGCTAAAACTTGCTCTGTATGTTTTGTTGGGGTTTTTTTTGATAAATAAACTGTCAAAGAATAATTAACTTTCTTAAATACTTGCTGCTGCAAGATGCTGGCAATCTGACATCACTGCTTGAACTCTGGTAAGGAAAAGATCTGGGGGTTGGGGGTTATGTTTGTTAGTTTGGTGTTTGTGTGTGTGGTTCTCTGTCTTCTTTATGTTAAGACCAACACTGAGAAACAAACATGTTCACAGATTTTATAATCTACCCATTTAAATATAATATGTATGCAGTTTCTATGCCACTGTAATAAAATAGTCTCTTAATGTGTGCCTAGCCCTTCTACTGCTGTCCTGTGAGAGATCTTTGAAAGCATTTGTTCTGGGCATGTTTTAATTTTCTTTAAATATATCGAGTGTCAGTCAACTCATAATATTAGAAGATAGAATTAAGCACTGTGATTATTTTAGGAGTGGGTGAAAGAGGCTAATATTTTGAATTGTGGGAATATCAGCATGCTAAAAATTCTTCTGAGAATTGGTACTCAAGGCAAAATCAGGTTTGATACTAGTGTAAAGGATTAGTCTGCACTCTCATTTCATTAGTCTACTTTGATTTGAAAACAGCTGAATTATGTAAGATGTGTTTAGGAAACTGTCTGTCCTTTATTTTTTTCCAATGCTCTCAGGCTTTGATTTTTTTTTTTATATGACTCACTGCTGTTGTTCATGTTAGTAGAAGCAGTAAACAATTTAAACTAAGACTGCTTTTTATTTCCCACAAAACAGATCTCAGGCCTGTGGTAGCAACTGTTTATATAATAGTCATTAATGCATAATATGTTACATTGTTGTTTAAGCTCTCTCTTGATCACAGGTTATTAAAATTTAAAAATAAAGTCTTTATCACAATTCTGAGATATTTTCATTACGTATTCAGCATTTTCAGGTGTTAAAAATTGGAAAAAAATCTTCCTCTTCTTCCTTACAGTGTCCTTAAGGACTTCAATGCCTGCAAATGTCAGAGCATTAAGTGTAAAGGAGAACCCCAGCCATCACCCTACAGCAGGGAGCTGTGTGTATCCAAGTGGGAAGTTACATATGCTCCTTATCCTGAGAATATTTGTTGGTAAGATTCCTGTCTTACATCTATTTATCGGTGATAATGTTGGTTTAGAATGGGCACTGGATAAACAGGGATGAGTGTGTTTTCCTTTAACGCTAAACTAAAACTTTATGTAGTATTGGAATGTGGCTGATCTGCCTCTTTATTTTCATTACTGGTGTTCTTCATTAACCTTGGGATCTGTGGACATTGCTTGGGGTAATGGACTAGAGTTTTGCCACCCCAAAATCTAAAAAAACCCCTAATTCCATTTATGTCTGTCCCTCAATGTTTGCATTTTTTGAGGCTAGTTCATATCTCCTGCTGAGATCTGAGTAAAGCAACTTGGTGTTAGTGCTGAGCATCCTCAAAATATGTACGTATTTTTCTGAGTTGCTACATGATAGTTGTAACTTGAATCACTCTGTAAACTCTGGTCTGTCTTCTAATATCTTCATTGGCTCAGTACGTTTCCCAGATAAATGCTTTTTGAATTAAACTGTTCCTGTGCTGTCATCTGTCATGCTTATAGGCTAAAAAGTATCTAAACCTTCTCCATTTACTTTGAAAATCACTTAGGTTTGGGTCAATATAATCCTTTCTTCTGTAACACTAAATTTGTTGTGACATTTCCACTGCCCAACCCAAAACTGCAAGTGAGACACAAACATGCACAAATAACTGTATTTCACCTGTATGTAAAATTTTTTTTAAAGCACTCCTTTTTCTTTAAGGGTTTTAATAGAAAATTACGTTTAAGGAGACTGTGCTATTGATTTCTGGTAATTGAGAGGTTTTCCCTAGAACTACAATTATACTGTTGGGAATAAAGTTCAGATTCTTTAACCATGAGGCAAACAACCATGATTCTTAGCTGTGTCTCTTGCAGCAGTCTTATTTTGACATATGAATTTTAAAAATCTCTTGTAAGCAGCTTTCCAGGTAGGGACAGTTTAATGTGCCTTTTTCATAAAAGGGTTCTTCCACATGTATGTGCTTCATTTCCTCCTCCTTTCTTCAAGAACTGGACTCTGGAAATGGTCTGGGAGACTCAGTGCACTGAAACACTTGCAGAACTTTTCCAAACATCTCTGAGAGAACAAAATTCTGGGATTTTAATATTTTTGTTCAGTTCATTTGGGGTTTTTCCTGTTCTTTTTCTTTTCTCCTCCCCCCGTCTTGAAGAAGAGAGACCACAGGGATTTGCCAAGTTCACAAAAAGACTTGTCATAGTTAGGGATGTTACTGAGCCTATGTGTCCCTGTTTTGTTTGTTCTGAATATTTGGCTTTGGCTGGAGTTCAAATCATTCCAGCCCATTTGGCAATCATCTCAAAGAACATTTAAGAACTTGTTTAAAATCTATGGTTGCTGTTTTAATATGGCAGGAAAGTACGCAGTGTTTGTAAATAATTTTATTTCAAATTAAATTTTTTTGGTAGGTTCTACCTCTGATAGGTATTGTCCTTGCAGAAATTCTCTGTGTCTTCTATCTCTGTCTCTTCTTGTTCCATTTCTCTTTAGTACTTCTGTATTATTGAACAATAGATGTGTTTCGTGCCAAACCTTAACTACATTATATGTTATGTTTGTGTAATGAGAGACTAAATATGTCGTTCTGCAAGCACAATTTATGTCGTCATTCAAAAGAGGTTGCACAGTTCTCTTTATTTCTAATAGCAACTGGAACTTGTGTACTGCTTTGTTACATAACTTTGAAAGCTCAGTTTAGAAAAAGCAGTGCCACCTGTTACTTGACAGATAGTATGTATCTTTTTTTAACAGCAAATGCTTGCTGCTTGTTTTAATGTCCTTTTTATTTTTACTTCTTTCTCCAGGAAAAATCTTTCAGTGCATGGACTGAAATGGTGGTTTAGATGGGCTTGCATCAATTTACTTCTTTTTATTGTGCTGTTTTTTCTTACTACTCCTTCCATAATCATCTCAACCATGGACAAGTTCAATGTCACAAAACCTATTCACTACCTTAATGTGAGTATCACTGTATGTTTGGATATAGCTGTAGATCAGACTAAAATTTTGTTAAATTGATAGACATGGTTTCATTGTCTTACCATAAATCTTCAGTTGAAATTCTCAGGATTGTTATGTAGCTGCTGATTTAAAAGCGTAAGTCCAGAATCAGGTCTTTAGCCTTCTTTTGTTCCTGGATAATAGTCTGAAATAATTTAATCTAAGACTTTATATTATTATAACATGTTTATATATTTGTCTGTGGTAAAATTTGCAATCCATACTTACATAATCCTAAATTTCATAATAAAAAAATTTTGCAAAAAATGGAATTTTAAGTCCAACTTGTATTTTGATTTTTGTGAGAAGAAGCGGGGAATTCAGATTTTTCACTCTGAGGTAAACTGTTGTTTTTATTTTGCTTATAGGGTTCAAAGCAAGATGGCATATATATCTGATCCTAGTTTGACTGCAGCTAAAGCAACTTGCAAGCTGCTCTTCTTAAATATTTCCCCAAGCTAGTGTAAACTACATAAAAACTGCTTGTGAGACTGTACTCTCATGGAATTTAATTCCCAATCTCACTTTGGTTTTTTGTCTTGCATGCCAGTGCTAAGCACTCAGTACTCAATTTAAGATTATCTCAGTAGAATTTCCCCCAGTTCCTCCTGCTATAATTTACAAAAAGCAAAACATTGCCATCACTGTTCCACTACAACTGCATTAAAATGATTATAACACTTACTCTTATTTTTAACTCCCACTAGAATCCTGTCATCAGTCAATTTTTCCCAACACTCTTGCTCTGGTCCTTCTCAGCTTTGCTACCAACAATTGTCTATTATTCGACTTTACTGGAGTCCCATTGGACAAAGTAAGCAACCTTTCCCTCTGTTTTTACCTTATCAGCTGAATTACTAAAATAAATGAAAGTGCTTATCTTTCACAGAGCTCTGAAATCTGCAGACCTCTCATAGCAGAGAATTTCCTGTTCTTGTCTCTTTCTGGTGTTATAACCACATTTCAGGGTTTAGCTAATTTGTAACCCATACAGCAAGTGTTATCTGACCACATGATTTGCTTATGCTTTCCCCTGCTCCCCACCTTGCTCCTCTTTGTATTTAATTAGAAAATAAAAAGAGCATGAGCAGGCTCAGGAGGTCTGGCTTCAACAGGAGCATGGGAAGTGCCTCTAATCCCATAATTAACTTGCCGTCTGGGAAGATAGTCCATGTGGGTTTGGATCCCCTCCAGACTGACAACATAAAAAAGGGCATCCATCTTTTTGTTGTTTGGCGTGACAAAATGGTCTGGATGTAACTCCTGGTGCACAGTTCGGGGCTGTTGGATATTAGTGGTGATCTGAGAAGGCTTTTGGGGCAAAGGCCCAGCAGATGTGTTGATGCAAGGTTTTCACATAGAGCTGGTGCACCCCAGAGATGTCAAGCCCACTGAAGTACTGCTGCCTTGGAGAACTCAGCACAGCTTGGTTTGGAATACCAGATTTGATGCCATGTTTCCCTAAAGTCAGATTAAAGCACAGTACTGCACACTCAATTCCAGTTTCACTCAAATTCACTCAGTCTTTATCCATAAAGCTTGTAGCCATTTCTTTTGTTTGTTTTTATATTCTAAGGTAGATTTCCCTTTGAATTTTTGTACCATTCCTTTCTAAAATGTCATGTCCAGAATCTACTCTTTATTCATCACAGTTGCATACTTTTCATCAACTTTATTTTGGTAGATGACCAAAATAAACACATGATAACACACATGAGCGTTGAGCTCTTCTCAATCAGTCAGAATAATTTTCTAAAGTCACTAGAGCTCATAGGTCTGATTTCAAGCCTCGATGTAGTTACACTGATAGGTCTCACAGTGCCCAAGTGTTCCGATAATGAAACCCCTATGGCTTTAAAGCCCTATCAGATTCCACCTCTAGGAGTCTGAATTGTTCATAGCACTACACTTTTCTGACAACAGGGTGTCGCTAGATCTGTGTTCCTGCTACTGTAGTAGGGGTATAGCATTAGTAGTGTCATGTTGTTCCCCAAGCGTTGACACTTGACAAGGACAGGCCAGCAGGTTGTTTAGGTGTCTGGTTTCTTGGCAGTGGTGCCCTTTTATGAACTGCTTAATCCCTCCTGGCATGACACTTGAAGAGCTGTTTGTATACAAGCTGTTGCAAGGTTGAGTGTCTTTGGGTGAGAGACCAGCTGTGGTTGTTGCACATCCCTGTGCTTGTGGAGCGGAGCTGTAGTGATGCTCATCCAAAGTGTGGATTAACACTCAGGAATATTTTTGTTGCCAGGAAGATACTGAAAGTCTGCCCTGTCCATATTGGTGAATATCTCAAAGACATTTGTTTTGTGATATGATAGGGGAAGCTGGAAGTCTGACAGGTGCTGACATTGTCTGGGCAAGATCCTTCATATGTGGCAGCTTCTTGTATGAGTTTCTTACTCAGTGCCTTTTTATGTTGATAGGTCTGCAGAGAACAGAATAATGATGCATAAAGTCTACATATTTTTGATCTTCATGGTATTGATTCTGCCCTCCCTTGGTCTGACCAGGTAAAGAATAATAGTTAAATGAAGTAATGTTTGAGTACCTCTATAATGAGACGTTTTACTTAGGTTTTCTAGTTGTGAGGTATAGTTGATGTACCCCCACCCCCTACAGTGTGTGGTTATGTTGTCATTACACATTAGATTTCAGTGTTCATCTTACATCTGGGGTCCTCAGAGCTCCTAAAGTTTCCAAAGCCTGACTTTTCTTTTAACAAAGGAATCTAAGACCTTGTAAGATCAATGGCTAATTAAAAGTTGCACAAACAAACAGGAAGACCATCATAGCTGAGAACCCAATTTCCTGACTGTATCTTATACTTCAGTTAGAGTTGTCCCTTTTTTTCCACCTTTACAATATTTGACTGTTTCCCTGGCTAACTGGGTGACATGTATTTGTCCTATCTGTATAATAATTGCTAAAAATGAATCTTCAAAACTTGGATATGAAGTAGATGTTTTTGTTCTGTTTGATTCTGTATGTTTTGCCTTATTTCTAGCTATCAGTAACTGTGATAAAGCTAAAGTAGCGCTCAGATTATTTGATTAAATTCTCTCTGTCCACTATCTTGATTTAAACTACTTAAAAAGGGAAGCAATTTTACACAGTGCTAAGATGTGGGAGACTAAATTACATTCACCATCTTTCTTTCAGCCTTGATTTTTTTTTCCGCTGGCTGTTTGACAGAGAATCGTCTGATTCTGCAGTTAGGCTGGAGTAAGTATTAGCCAAATAATGCTCTCTCTTTGCTCTTCCTCTGTAAAATAGTACTTAAGACTTGAATTTTTTTTTTTTTTTTTTACTGTTTACTGCCTTTGGTTGGTATTTATTAAAATTTGCCTAGGGTTGTTATGCTGTGGGATGATGTTGAGCTTCTGAGTAAGGGGAAGAGACAATAAGGCTGGACACTGGGAAGAATTTCTTCACAGAAAGGATGTTAAGATATTGGAGCTGGCTGAGGATTGTTCCATATCATGGACAGAGGATCTTCCCAATAGTTACAGTGATACCAAATAGCTGCAGCAGTTCTCTTTCTGTAATCCAGTGGATTTTGATTTTAAGAAAAATTAGATGTTTTTACACCAGCATTGCAAATTTGCAGATATTGGTTATTTTAAGCTCTTGTGCCTGTGCCTGGAGGGAAAGACTAGAATGTAATTATTAGGACATAGGTTTCCAAATGCTCTTTCACATTCACTAACAGGAAGGCAATTAGGAGTTACTAAGTTAGGAGAGACGATTATTCTATTGCAGGCTTATCTCATCTCGTGTCAGGTTGTTGTTGCAGACATCAGATGATGCTCTTGCCTGCTGTCAACCACCCATCAGGCTGCTCTGTCTTTTTGTGAACAATTTATTCCTCATCTGAGCTGCAACCCAGCCAGGGTCTTACATACTACACTGGCTGCATTTATAGCTGTGCAGTACTCTTTTACAGCAAGGTTATCAGGAGTCTTCTGGCCACTTCCTAAGGTATATAGTGCTTATCCTTATGGTTAGAGATTTCCAAAAGCAATAGGGTTATATTGTACACATCCTATGTTTGCTTGCCTTCCTCCCAGTCAGTGTCTGGTGTCTTTCCTGGCAGATGTGTCTTCCTGCCTGACCAGGGAGCCTTCTTTGTGAACTACGTGATTGCCTCTGCTTTTGTGGGCAATGGGATGGAGCTGCTGCGCCTGCCGGGCCTCATCCTTTACACCATACGCATGATCATGGCCAAGTCCACAGCAGAGAGGAAAAACATCAAGCAGGTATTGGAGCCCCTCCTTAGCAAGAGGCAATTCAATGACTGATCCTTATCAGAAACAGTGGGAGCACCCATCCTTCACACCATCAACCATCATCTCCTGGTATTTGCTTTTTAGCTTTTGTTTTGCTTGTCCACGACAGGTTCATATTCCCTTCATTTGCAGCACAGATAACAGGGAGGGATTTAGTCAAGTCAGAGATGGTCAAAATCAAAACCCAAGCTCTGAGCTTCAGGTATCAATCTCTTCATAGCTCAAAGTCAGAGTTTTATGGTTTGGATTTTATAGAATAGTTTTGATTTTATTTTATAGTCTAAAATTCAGGGTTTTGTTTTTTAATTCAAATCTGCCTTGAGTTAGTTTCTTCTATCAGCCTGCAGGTGTGTACAACTTACTTCAATCTGAACATACACATATCAAAATACATACTTTTTTCCCTCTATTCCATTTTAAGAGGTGGGTATTTGCTGGCAGGTGATGTGTCATGCTATATAGCTTGAAATTCCAGGTGTTACAATGGGAACTTAAGGCTATATACACCTGCCACAGTGAGGTGATGGTTCTGAAACTGGCACAATTATTTTCTGCCTTGTGGTTTTAAGGAGCTGCTTCTTGTAGATGCAGATTTCCTGAGAAATCTCTTTAAGGCAATGAAAGTAAAAGCAGCATCTTTTCTGTATGTCCAGATAATAAAACCACATAATACTTCATCTAATTATATAATTTCTGCCTCACAGGAAAATAACTGATCTCTCATGGGGAGAGGATAAAAGAAGGTGAATTGTTGCTTTAGTGAATCTATTCTTAACTCCTGACATATTGATGGATGAGTTGAGAGTTTTGGGTGTTTTGTTTTTGTTCCTAGCAACAGGCATTTGAATATGAATTTGGAGCAATGTATGCCTGGATGCTGTGTGTGTTCACTGTCATCATGGCCTATAGCATCACGTGTCCCATCATTGTCCCTTTTGGTAAGTTTTCCAGTGAGCTGTGGGCACTGTGGGAATGAGATGGGACATGTGGGAAGTTTGGCCCAGCTCTGGTTAAATGTTGATAATCCTTAGGACTTGGATCCATGTTTCCTTTCCTTCTTGTGGAAGAACCATGAAAAAGATGGTGAATTACTTAGCTCTTGTACTGCCTTTAGAGGTTGAAAGTATATTTAATGTCTATTGGATGTTTACTTTAATTCTCAAGTTTGAGTGTACTGGCTTTCGTATGAGGGGTATAGATCAGACATAAGTAGTACTAAATCATTTTATATAGTTGGTATTTTCATTTTCTAATCCAAAATTTTACAGAGCTAGATACAAGATAATTATCTAAATTAGATATTGTTTAGAACTCATTTAATCAACAACCTTATTACTGGGAGAATGTGGCCAATTTTTATGTAACAATGTAATTGATATTTACTTACATTCCATTTTGCATGCAGTTGTAAATATCTGAATGTGCCACTGCATCCCAGAGCTGTTGCAATTCATAGCTGCCACAGCAGTTGCTGGCTGTTTGTTTGGATAAGGAATGGCTGACTTGAAATCCAGTCATGAGTCTGTTGAAGGCTGAGAGGGAGATGTTAAACCTTTCTTCCTTACCAGCACAGAAGGAGCTCTAGGTTCTCCCAGGGAGCAGAAGAGGCACCTCAGAGAAGTGTGAGGAGAGGGGATGGATGGGGATGCAACAACCTTAGGAGCAGGTGCTGTCATGCAGCTGTACCCACTCATGCTTGGGCTGTACCCACCATTGGGTACAGCCCAATTTCCTCTCTCTTGGTTAGTGTAGATCATCTCACAGCATTGCTGCTTTTTATCAAACCTCCAACAACCTCTGCTTGGCTATCCTGTTTTCCCTGCCAGGTTTGATCTACATACTCCTGAAGCACATGGTGGATCGTCACAACCTCTACTACGCCTATCTCCCTGCCAAGCTGGAGAAGAAGATGCATTTTGCAGCTGTCAATCAGGCCTTGGCAGCTCCAATCCTCTGCCTTTTCTGGCTCTATTTCTACTCATTTGTGAGGCTGGGTAAGTGTTATCTTTTCCCACCTAGAAGCTGCTCCCAGCTTTCTTGACATCTTCCCTGAATTAGATGTGAAGTTTCTTAAGCTTGTGGACTCTTCTTTTTCCTTCCATAAAGGGGAAGTCATGGTGGTTGCCTGTGGCACTGAACTACATGATTTGCACAAGGATCTTTTATGGACATGGCTGATATATTAAACTGTTAGCATGGGGGCTCCATGTTCCTTCATGTCACAGGAGATCATGTATTCCTTAAATTAGTACACTTGGAATTGGCCAGTCAGGCTGTGAAGTGACACATGGTAAAATCATTACATAAACCAAAAATCTGTTCAGAATTTTACTCTTTATAGTAAAATGGTCACTGGCTTCACCATCTGCATTTGTGCAGCCTGGGCAGAAGTTTAATTTGCCTGGGTGAATTGGCTGCTACCTCAATCGTACAGCCATGACTTAGGAAAAAATGCTAAAATGTTGGCTAATCATTTTGTGTTCTGTATCATCCATCAAATTTTACATGGAAGACTGCAGTGAGATGGTGACTCTCTTCCCCACATTGTACTTTAAAACCTCATGTTTTGCATGTAATTTATTTTTAAAATAGGGACATTCTGTATTTTGCAAATACTTGGCATTGATAGTATTGGCTGTGCTGTACTAACAACTTTGATATCAGAAAAGGTAGGAAACAGCTTATGGGTTTTTATCCATGATACAGGAGGAAGCATTTAGCATGGAATGGGGATGTCAGTGATGCTGGAAGTATTAAGTGTTCCTACTTAGGGAAAGAAGATCCTGTTATCTAACTGCATTGTGCCCTCATGACAGATGATCATGTTTGCATTGTGTTGTGTAGCATACCAGTAGTCAGAAAGGTACTTTTGGCAGGCTGTCATTTAACTTTAGGGGTAGGGAAAGCTCCCTGTGGATTTAAGAGGCACTTGGAACTATTGCTTCAGGCCGTCCTTGGATTTGAGTAGATGTTCCTGCATTACTTGTATGTTTGAGAGCTTGTTTTTTCCCTTGTTTTGAGAGCTGTTTTGCAACCAGGAAGACCAATAAATCTGTGTTCTCTAAATTAACAGGAGAATTTCTAGAGCATGTTTTGGAAAAATCACCTCCAATTGCTCAGCATCTGATGCACCTCTTTAATTGTTGAGAAGGAAATCCCGGTGAAGTAAAAATTTAATCTTTATTATGGTGTTTTCTAGTTCTGCATGGTAAAACCATCATTTTTAAAGGACATTATTAATGGAAAACACAGGCTGGATTACTGTGTTTGGCTTGGTCAATGTAGAGGATCCTGTTTACAGGATGTTGTTCAGTGGTTTGTCAGTGCACTGGGCAGTTTGAGAGGTAGGAACTTGAGATTTTTATTTCATTGCCATTGATTTCATTGCTGCTTCTTGTGCCAAAGAGAAAGAAGGACGGAAGGGTAAGAGTGCTCTGCTTCCTTATCTGCAAAATAGATCAGTTTGTGGTGTAAAGCTTGATTGCTTGGTCATTGGCTTCTATAGTTTGCCTGAAATGGATGTTTCAGTCTGGTTGCAGATTCCAGTGATAATATTCTGGTTTCTCACTCCTCAAACATATGGCTGGAAAGTCCTCTCTCCCAGTCCTCAGTCAGGATCAAATACCACCTGACTGCATACAGAAGGTGGTAGGCTGTGCTGGTGTCATCTGTCTTCCTTCTCAGTCACTGTATTCTTCCTTGGCTCTTATGCCTGCCACCCATCCACCCATCCATCCACCCATCCATCCATCCATCCAACACAACTGCAGCACCACTGGGCCTCTCAGCACAGAGGAGGGGAGGTCCTATATGCAGTTCAACACCCTGCAGTTCAACCCTGATCTCCTGGGATAGTCAATTGAGTCCCATGTTCTCCAGAGCTGTTGGCAGGGAGGAGTTCTGAGGACACAGTGCAGGGAAAACTGATCTAGGAGACTTTTCCTTCCCTCTAATCTCTGCTGTTTGCCTTGTGGTTTGCACCACAGGTTGGTTTTGGTGTAGATACAGCTCACCATCTGGTAAACACTTGTGTGAGCTGTGCTCACAACAACAAGCTCCTCTCAAGGACATTCCAGAGTACCCATAGGGAGTTTTTTCACTTCCCTTTTTGGTTTGAATAGTGACATGTTTGTAGGGCTTATTTTGGTTTTGGTTTTTGCATGTGTGGGGTGTGTTTTGCCCTTGTGAACAGACCTGTGCAGGGCTTCTATAACCTGCTAAAGTGTAAAACTTGTCTATTCTGTGCCTCTGCATATTGCTGGGGTTGCCACAAAAATGTCTGAGGGTTGGTGTGGCCTCTTTTGTCTGAAGAAGCTTGGAAACAGCAAGGGTTACTAGTGATGTTTACTTTTTCCTATTATCCTATTCAAGTCACTGTTACTGCAAAATGAGATTAATTTCTTTACAATATTTCCCTACTGGATCTGGAAAATAAGAAGTCACTGTAGTCTTTAATACTTTTTCCATACTAGGCAACCATGTCCTTTCCTATAGTTTCATTGCTCTCTCTCTGAACTAAAACTTAAACCTTTCAGCCTAGTTCATATTTACTGTTTTTTCTCTTGATTTTTTTTCCCTTGGATTCTTCCCAGTTCTGTCCATATTTTATTGTAGACAAACCATCCAGTTTGGTGCCATCATCATAATTAATAAATGTAATTAATATTACAGTTTCCAGATCATTAATGAAAGTATTTTAGATGTGAGTCCAGAATGGATCAATGAGAGAGGAGAAGAATCACTCTGAGTCTTGTTTATCATTTAAGTATTACAGCAACCTTTCTTGGCCTCTAAGAAAAGTGGGAGAACAGCTTTTTTGGCAATTTTACCAGTCAAGAAACTTCATCAATAATCCTGTTCTGTTTGTAGCTGGAAGTGGGGCTGCCCATTCCTTTAAGCAAAGATAAAAAATCCGTGAGGCTTCTGAAAATGGGGAAGACAAATACAGGCTTGTTTTGGTTTTGTTGGGTTTTTCTGATTTGTATTTTTATATTGTGTCCTCTGGATATTTTTCTAGGTTTTAAAGCACCTACAACCATGTTTACCTTGCTCGTTGTCAACATCACTATTGTTATTTGCTTGGCTTACACTTGTTTTGGCTGTTTCAAGTACCTGAGTCCACTGAATTATAGGGTAAGTGATAGGCACCTGACCTTTCAGCACCTACCTCTGTGCCTGATGGAGCACAAACTGTTTCTGCTGGATTGTCCATGCCTTCCCACTGGCAGTGTCTGTTAACAAAGGTTCATGGTAAGATGGCTAAAGAGGGCCTGTAGTACAGGTAGGCTGCTTGGCAGAGTGGAAAGCCTATCAGTGTCTGCAGGAAGTGAATTTGAGAGAAAAGAGCCTATGGAAAAAGTATCCTGGGCTGCATCCCCAGCAGTGTGGCCAGCAGCTTAAGGGAGGTGATTCTGCCCCTCTGCTCTGGTGAGACTCCACCTGCAATGCTGCATCCAGCTCTGGAGTCCTCAGCACTGGAAGGACAAGGACCTGTTGGAGTGAGTCCAGAGGAGGCCAAGAAGATGATCAGAGGGATGGAGCACCTCTGCTATGTGGAAAGGCTGAGAGAATTTGGGGTGTTCAGCCTGGAAAAGAGAAGGCTCTGGGGTGACCTAATTGCAGCCTTCCAGTACCTAAAGGGAGTGTAAGAAAAAAAAAAGGTGAAGAGAAACTTTTTACGAGAGTGTGTAGTGACAGGACAAGGGGGAATGGCTTTAGGCTGACAGTAGGTTTAGATTAGGTAATAGGAAGAAATTCTTTGCTGTGATGGTAGTGAGACACTGGCACAAGTTGCCCAGGGAAGCTGTGGATACCCCATCCCTAGGAGTGTTCAAGGCCAGCTTGGATGGAGCTTGGAGCAGCCTGGTCTAGTGGATGGCATCCCTGCCCATGGCAAGGGGGTGGAACTAGATGATCTCTAAGGTCCCTTCCAAGCCAAACCTTTCTGTGATTCCGTCTAAAAATATTGGAGGGGAGAGCACCAGCACTGCACTGAGATCTGTCTGTGCAGGTTTTCAGGTGTTCATGATCTGTGTGTATTGTTTTCACTCACCAGTTTGATGTTGTCTCTCTTCCTTTCCCCACCTTTTCTGCTTACAGATAGAAGACACACAAAGTGAAAGAGGAAAAGACACAGATGTGCCAACAGTCCCAACATCTTCTGTAAGAAGCTAAGAGTTACTAACATTCCCTTATGTTTCCTAGAAAAACTTAATTTCTCACACTGCTTACCAAAGAGCATCTGTGGGACACATTAGTCTGAATGGACAGTGGATTTCCCACGTGCATGTGGGTCCAGAGAGTTCTGCAGCTGGGCTCCTGGACTGCTCCCAGGTGGTGTTCCAGAAGTATCTTCGGCTGATGTTTTAGGAGTAGGTGAGACACAGTGCTTCTGGCAGCTCTGTGTGCTGTGTTCTGTGCCCTGCCCCAGACAGAGCCTCACGTCTGGACAGCTGCCAAACGCAGTCAGTTGCCACTGCTTTCATTCTGAAAGTTGTGATGTGTGTCAGGTCTCACTTGCCATGTTACTGAGAAGGATGTAGGACTGAGGTAGAAGGAAAGGCCTTCGTGCCGCAGTCAAGAGGTGCAGGAGAGTGTTGCACCAGGAAGCCTCCACCAGGGTACTAAAGGCCCGAGGTGTTGAGGTGAAGAATGGGAAACAGATGAAAAGAAGAGTGACAAGGGGAAAAATTACCCTGGGTGAGTTTTCCCAGCACTGTGCTTGGAGAGGCCACTAAAACCCTTCACTTGTGATTTCAGATGTACGTCCCGCAGGTTTTGCGCCCTCATCCTACAGAAAGGACAGTGCTGGCCCCCGCGGAGCAGCAGTCCTATGGCACCATGGACAACACTTGTTCACAGGCAGAAGGAATCATCAGCTATGCCACTGGACCTGCAGTGCTGGAGGAGGCATCGAGAGCTTCGCTTTGAGTGCCGAGGACTAACACAAGGTGGAGCACTTGGCCCAGGTTTAGAACTAATTCCCTGCCACCTCCTACTGAGTATTCGGTGTTATTTATGTATTCCTGCCTGCAGAAGAGGTACAGAAATAATTCATTGTGTGGTCTGCAGCTGTGCTGGGAGATTAAAAAGCAGATGCCTTGGGACCGATTGTTTTCCAGGCTGTCTACACACGTTGTGAAACAAACAAGTTGAACTCGGAGATGCTGATCCTCAGGGACTTCACTTTTGCTATCTCATCACTTGCCTTATGAAAATAACTTATGCTGCATACAGATAACTGGTCACCAAAGCCAATGCAGCTATTAGAGCTGTCATTTATTTATTCAAAAGGATTCTTCCCTTTTTAAAAAACCCCAACATTTATTATTTATAAACCTTCTTGGGATGTGTTAAGTCCTGAGACAATGCCACTTCTGATGAAAATGCTCTTTGTGTGGGTGCTGAGAATGGTGTGTGGGAGTCTCTCCTCTTTTCACCCAAAGCAGTGAGCGTAGTCTTGATCGTGTTACTTTTCTTTCCTTGAAAGAGATGAGGGAATTACTGTGCACTTGGGTACTAAAAGTACCAAAGCAAAAAGACTGGTGTAAAGAAGGGAGTGATTTATCTGATACTGTTTTTATATTTTTTTGGAGGGCATTTAGGTTCTTAGTTTCCGTTCACTATTTTTAAGGGCCTTCCACAATAAAAGTTCACCTGCCAACAATAAAGGATGTAAACATTTTATCTCTTTTAATCTTGGGTTAAAATGATAGATCTCTGGGTTTTCTCTGTAGTGCCAATTATATGAGCTGTAAGATACTAAGTTTTTAAATTATGTAGTAGGTGCTAATCTATTCCAAAGTGCAATGTGTCAAAGTGTAACTAATAATCACGGAGCAATAAAACACTGCGTTTAGAAAAATTTCAGGCTGTCTTGATTTATTTATTATTTTCTCTGTGTGCAGAAACAGTGCTTTTGCTGGCTGCCTCACAGCATGGTCATGAACTGCTCACAAGAGCACTGCCACGAGCCCTAGAATGACAGTATGTCCCCTGGGAAATTCAAATACTTTTGGATTTCTCTAGGGGATGAATCTTGGTGACCTTTGGGTAGGAGAAGCTTTTGGCCCTCTGTTTGCCTCCTTGTTGTTAAACTGTTATTTCCTGAATTTGACCTTTTCTAGCATGTCTGTAAAGCATCAACATCATGATATTGAAGGAGACTTTGTGCCTTCAATAAATGTGTGCAGATGTTCAGTGTCTTGCAGGGCTGCCTCCAGCTCCTCAAGAACAGCACTCAGACAAATGCTGAGCATGAGACCTGCCCGCTGCAAGAAGGATCCTGTGGAGCTCTGATCCCTCTGATGACAAGCCCATCCTGTTAGCTGAAGATGCAACTCCTGGTTCTTAAAAGGCAGGTGAGGAACCTTGTCTGGTGGGTGGGGGGTGGCTCATGAATTTGTCAGATTGTTTTATACTCTCACTTCAGTGGAGCATTTTAGTCAGGGGGTTGTGCACTTGTGTGTGTTCTGATTTTTAGCGATCATGCATTACTAGAGGTGGTTTGTACCTTGTGCACACTTGTCATTCAAGGTTGGTGATCAAACCAAGAAGGAAAAATCCCAAAGGAGTCCACATTTTTTATTCATCTGTGTGTCTCACATACAGATGTGAGATCACAAGGAGGAGGCAGCCTGTTGTGTTAATTCGATCAGAAGCCTGTGATTGTTCTGACTAATTTCTGGCTGCACTACCCCATCTCATCCAGGTGTTTGCAGCAGCAGTGGATGCCTGTGCATGTGTTTGTTGAAGAATCAAATAAATCATTCAGCTACCACACTTGACCTGTTTACTGTGCTGGCACAGTGGGGGTTTTATGCTCTGTGATATAACTCACCTTTTTTAACAAATGACTTTTGATACTCACTGTGAGATTCTACGTGTCATATTGAGGACAAAAACTCCTTTAATGATTTGATTTCCTTTTTGTGCCTGGGAGGTTGCTGAACCTTGGTGGTGACATTCCTTGTGGCTGGCACAAGTTCAGTACAGGCAGGGCCAGCTCTCCTGTGAACTTGAATAAACCCATCTCTAGCCATGCTGAGGTGCTTCAGATATAGAATTTGGAAAGCCTCCTAGGTAATGGAAAGATACATCCTGCTAAATAGTCATTTTGGCATTTGAGAAATCAGTTCATGTGTCTGATGGGGAAACCACCTACATAATTCACTTACTGTGTAGCAGCCATTCCTGTTTGCCACTGTGCTCTGTTGCAGTTAAACTCAGAAATGTCTATGGTATTAGGACAGGCACCAGTTGGAGAAAAGGCCAGGGTCACCTATTAGTAAATCATCACAAGAGCTAATTGTCACAGCAACACACAAATTATAGGCTGGTTTAGTATCTTTGCTGTGTTGTGCTTGCTTCACTATTATCTTTTGGGTTCCTCTCTGAGAGCTGGAAGTAATTAGGAAACTGCCCTGGCTCTAATTCATTCCTTCATGCTGGTGGATATCTGCGAGTGGATAAAATTAGATCAGCAGGAGAAACTCCTTGCATTCCTGACTGAGCCTTAGAGAAAAGCTGAGGTATGGAAGCCTCGACAAATGTGGATATTGGCTGCACAGTATTCGAAATTCATATTTAAAGCCATGGCACATTCTTTACTGTTCTTTTTATAAATCTTTTGGCAGGCAGCCTAAGCAAATGGCCCAGCTGGAGGTACTGATTGTGGCTCCCAGAAGCCATATTTGTTGGGATCCAGCGCCTGCTGCTTGCCTCGCATTGCTCAGTTGGAGCAGCGCCTCCCCCACCCCGCTCCTTGCTAAGCCCTTGCTGGCATTCCAGCAGCAGCAGCCACCAGCAGTGCTCCCGGGAGCAGGAATCCCGGACAAGTCTGACACTCGGCAGGAGGAAGCCCCAGAGCCTGCTCTGTGATGGGATTCTGTGTGACACGGCTGAGGGGGGCAGCCTCTGACACTTTGAAGAATGGAGCTCATTTGATACTGTACAATTGGGTACACTTCTGCAAAGACTTCAGGGAAGATGAATTTCTTCCAGAGTGAGGAAAATGCTACATGGTTTGCTGAGGCTCAGAAACTTTGGCTTGCTTGGATACACAGACCCCTGTGCCAGTTCGAGCTTATTGTGTGCCAGGCCAATCTGGCTCACCTCCAACCCTCTTACAACACATCCTCAACACCCAAATTATTGCAATTTCTCATTTGCATTAGGTGCACATGTTCGTGCTTTGTTTTCCTCTGGGTTTTTCCCATATCCTGAGCCAAAAGCAGATCTTTCTGCTGGCTAAATTTCCAAATGCTCCAGTGTAGCAGTAGGCCATGTTCTTTCTGCCTCTTTACAGAGGTCCAGTTCCCAGCTCTGCTTACCCACACATGCTGGCAGCACAACTGAAGCTTTCTTGTGTCTGTTCTACAGAAAATTTGGTTATGAGTGTTTGGAAGCCTTCTCTTCAAGAAGGTGGACTTGTCCTGGAAGGAACAGACCACAGAGTTTTCTCCTGACTCTTAGCAAAAGTAAGGTGAAAGGCACAGGAAAACTTGGGGAGAAGGGAGCTTTGTCCCAAGTCTATTGACTACAAGGAAAAGACACTTTATTGTCTCAAAACTGCAACAATATAAGGAAATGCACACTTTAATTCCAAATGATGGCCAGGGTCCTGTGTATTGTCTTCAAGTGCTCTTGCAAATTCCTTCTCTGTCTTATCTTAGACAATAATATCCTTAATTAGACAAGGATAATTCTTGAAGGATTCAGCTTGTCACCTGTCTGTAACAGCTGCAAGTGCCTGTTTCAGATATTTCAGAGGTACAGAAGTTTTTTTTTTCTGAGGACAGCTGTCTGAAGGATAAAAACAGAAAGAAAACAACTGAAAGTGGAGAGACTGAAAATTGGGTCATTATAATGGAACATTCTTACCTATAATTATTTGGTTCTTGGGTTAAGTCCTGACTCTTGCTCTATATCCCACATCCTGTTGGTTAGAACAGATCATCTCATCTGCACCAAATGCAACTTCTCAAGCTTTTTGTGCTTAAACACAGAGCTCCAGGGTTATCCTCACTTTTATTTGTAAGAAGAGTCTGTAACTGTTGGTGGCTTGGAAAGAATATGCATCAAGATTCAGCTGTACCATAATCAGCTTTTAATTTTTTTTGATGAAACAGTGAATGTGGCCCTGTGAATTAACTGGTGTAGTATAGGAAGCTGCTTCTCCCTACTCACTGTGCCTCCATTACTAATCTCTTTCAATTTTTATGGCTAGTGAGAAGAAATATTCTCTGTGTTAAGCAGAAGCAAACTACATTTCTAGCTTCAGTTCTGGATAGAGCTCTCCTTCTACTAAAGTTCTGATTTGGAAATGTTGACTGATACAGAGTTTGTGCTCTGCAGGAGTCCAGAGCTTCCTTGCTGTCTTATCTATTACATCTTGGGGAAATGATACGTGATTCGTATAACACAGACATGATAATGTTCGTTTAGGGCATTAATACATATATCTTTCAGACTGTAAGCTGATGATTAAGTTTAGATCTTGAAATAAAATTGCTTTTTCTAAGAAGTCACAGAACAGTGGTTGCAAGATCTGATATCCTTGAACTTTCTGTCCTGGATCTGTGTGTGATATTCAAGTGGAAATGGGTGGGACTGTAAATAGACAAGGAGAGAGGGAAATTTTCGTGTCTCCCAGGCTCAGTGGTTAACTAAGTGCTGGTTAATAATTAATGAAAGCACTCTTCTCAAAAGTGATGTTAGAGTTCTAGAAGTCCAATGTATGGTATGTCATAAGATGCTCCTAAATAAAACAGGAGCCAGATTTTGTTGCTGTCTCATATTGCTGCTGTGTGGCTGTGAACCTCCCATTTTTATGCAGTGGCAAAAAAGGGTGAAAGTTTGTGGTGGAAGTTAGTGACTGGTTTTGAAAGGTACCTATCTGTTGTGCTTCTCAGATGTTCGTTGAAATTTAAAAAAAAAAAAAAAAAAAAGTTGCAGTACAGGAGGAAGACTGAAAGCTGTGAGAATGTAAGATATATTTTTGTACACAGCTGGCTTTCGTTCTGTATGAAAATCTTTCATGCATTTGGTGGTGGTTTATGCTTGGATTTTCAGACTGATTGGCTTTTTTATAGCCTGCTCTCCTGAAATGTAAAGCACTGAGTTGCTTCTTTAAAGTAAAGATGTTCCATGTCAAAACTTATTTGGAATTCTAAATAGGTTTTTTTCCCTAAGGCAAATTATCAGTATTTTTCCCCTCCATCTACAGACATAGAGAAATAAAACCAGCAGCTATCTCCACAGATAAAAATGGAAAAAGAAGTGATTTAAAGAATTGCTAAGTACCATAATTTGGTTCAAGCATTGAAATTTTTTATGATAGGATTCTAGATTTAGAGAATGAAGTAGGGTTTTCTTGTTCTTTTATATTTGAAATCTGTAACTTCAAAAATGTTCCTAAAATAGGAAGAATTCATTCCCTTCTGAGATGAGGCATCAGAATCTGCTGGGAAGAAACGAGCAAAAATTGAGAAATAAATCAATTGAGCCCTTTTAAGAGGAATCATTTAAGCTATTTATCATCAAAAAGGAAAAGACAGAGTAGAGAAATTAGGAGAATTACATCATCTGTGTTCTTCTGCTCAATTCGTGTGAGATATTTCTTAAATCCTCTTTGCCTCTGGTTTCTCTGAAACATTAAGAATTGCCTTCTGATCACTGCAAAAAGCTTTATGAGCCACAAAAGTCTTGGGGTGATAAAAAAACTTCCACTGAGACAAAAATGCAGGGGTGGACCTTAGCTCCCTGAAGTCTGTACAAGAGTTCTAGAACTCAAGAGCTACAAATGTGCTTGCACACAAAACCACCCCAACAATGCAGCCTTGGCTGCAAAAGAGCTTAAGAACTTTTGGTATCTTGGACTGGGTGCTTGATTGGAGTTTGTCCAGTCCTGTTTGTGTTCACCTCTTCCCTGTGCTCACCTGTAGCTGTTTGAACTACTGCTGCAAAGGATTATCTTTCATTTGAGAAGGTGGAAACTCATTGTTTAAATCTATTTTATAGTTCATCATATCCTCAGAACCGCAGACATTCCGTTATTAAACACAGGGAGGGTATGAACATCTTCAGCATCTTTGAATCCAGTCAGGAAGGTATTTGGAAGTGAGGTTTGGACTACATCTAGCCAGGGTAAGGAGCTGTCACTCAGCACAGATCTGTTTATAAATACTGCTCCTCAGAAGACAACTGACAATTGTAATGGGGCTAATTCTTCCAGCAGCACTGGCATAACACCATCAGGGCTGTCTGGCACTGCACAGGGTATTTCTTCCATGAAAGAAAACTAATCTTAAGCAAGACAGTTTTAGTGTGACTTATGTTCCTTGAAGTGCTATTACAGCAAGTAAAACAAGTGGCACCATTTCTCAGTGTTTTAAAATAAGCCATACTAAAATCAATACGGATTTATTCCTTGTCTCTTTCCACAGTACCCAGGAGGATCTTTCCATTCCTCTTTCAGACCAAAATGCATCTTCATTTAGTGCATATTATGTATTGCACCTGCTGTAAAACAGAATTGTGCATTTGATTGACTGTCTTGAACCTCAGCCCTGCCCCTGAGCAATTGCAGCTGACTCAGTGGTAGTGACTAGTGCCCCTCATGGATCTAGAGCTAATTCTGATGCTAAGCTTAACAGATTCTAATTTCCATTAAATGATGGTTTCACTTCCTTTCTCAGATGAAAGTGTGATTTCTATTCACAGTTTTTTCATTCATGATCTGAGTAATGCCTGATGTGTTTGTTTAATGTACATGAAGTACTGTCTCGTTGTATAAGACGTCCAAAGGCTGCATATGGCAACTTGGATTTTTCAGGACATTATGGTTTGCAGCTTCAAAATCAGAAGTCAAATTTGGTTGTAGTGGGAGTTAGTTTAGCTGAAGCTGTATGAGCAGATTATGACCTTGCTTGTATTTTTCCATACCAGAAGCAGACACTTCCCAAGGCACCTCAGCTGGGTAGGCAGAATGCAAGTTGTTTATTTTCAGCAGCATCTCCATGGTTCCAAACCTCTTATCTAGACTTTTAATGGGCTATAACTGGATAATTAAAGAGCAGGGTTTAGGTCAGCTACTTCTGGTTTCAGCGTGGGATAAATGCATGTTTTGGAGCAACTGAATGTGGCATGGCTTTTAGGACAGCAGTTTCTTTGAGCAAGGACTTCAGGGAAACTTCGGGCTAGAAATTGAAGCTTCACTAAGAAATGGCCCTGGAGCAAAACATAATGTTTTGAGGCATCAAAATGTCACCTGATTCTGGGTTCTCCTGAAGGCTGTAGCTACTCTTTCAGAGCCTTGTTCCCAAGAAACAGCTCAGCCAGCCCAAGAGCATCACATTTGGCCTTGTTAGAGAAAACTCCCTGGCTGAATGGCAGGTCCTCAGCTGTCTGACATAAACGAGAACAATTGTAACAGAGCAGGGACTCCTTTCGTACTGCTTAGTATTATTGCAATAATCTGACATGCAGTTACTTGCTAACAGAAATAGTTAAAACTATTTCTGGTTCTCTGTACCAAATAACTGCCTTTTAGCCAGCACCAGAGTGTATCAGAAGTGAATCTGGATTCACTCCAGGTGCTTGTCGAATCCAAATCCCAGGCTCCTGGGAGAGTTGCTTGCCAGAGGATGAGATGCAGATGCTATCACTGGCTCACAGACACTTCATTAGGATTAAACCTTGCACTACAGGTGGTGGGATTGGCTGTGTTTTGCTAAAACTAGAGGGTTATTTTGGAAAGGGGAGAGGAATCGATGGCAGGTTTAACAGCTGCTGTATAGACAATTTCATACTTTTTCACTTTGTCATTGTATTTCACTGCATTTTTATCTAAGTGTAGGTAAGTAGGTGATGAGCAAGATCTGCTGATAGCTGTGGGTTTAACGTTTGAGAAATGTGGCATTAAAACCCAGAACCAACTTTGCTATATATTGTTTAATTATAATTTTTAAGCTCCTGAAGTCTACACCTTTTAGATCCAGGTTTGTCTCTCTTTCAGACAGTAGCTAATCAAACCCTGAAGAACACTTGCCTGGTGTGCAGAGCAGGGCAGGACATGCTCAGGTACTGCCTGTGTTCACTGTCATTGACTCAGAGTACTGAGCACAGGGAGGCATATTTAAAAATAGGAAAGTTCTATAGGTGCTTGTTTTCTGTCCAGCTCTCACTGATAGCTGACTGAGCTGCTGTGACAACAGATCACAAACCAGAGTCCTGATGTGCCTCCTTTCACCAAGGCTGGGCCCCTTCAAGCAGATCTGCTCTGGAAGGGAGAGAGAAGGTACTTCACTCCCATCTGAAAAGGGGTTTGGCAGGTATCATACAGCAAACTTCCTTCCCCCTTCCTTTATCTGTGTTGTGACTGAGCAGTCCCTGGGGAAGTGCTCAGTTATAGCAGAATATGGCAGAGCTCCTCACACCACAGCAGATGTCTGCATGTGTAGTAACAGTGAGAGGGGATGATCTCCAGGTCTGAAAATATAAGGCTGCACCGGGGCCAGAGGAAAGGCAAAACCAAATGCTGTAAATCAAGACTTGTGCAGGAGGGTGTGTAGTGGTGCCTGTAGCAGCTCTTCTTGTCAGAGGTGAGCCAGTTCCTCCTGAATAGGGAACCCTCTGTCACTGTACTGCTCCTGAAACAAGTTTGGGAATGGTCTTTCCCAATCAGAGTCTATTTCAAAGGGAACAATTTCATGTTTTCCTCCTGAGTATTCAATACAGACTGGCCTGCATCACACAATATTTTGCAAATGAGATCACAGAATTTGGCTGAATGAAAGCATTTACAAATAAGCATGGAATTAGTGCTTACTACTATTCTGGAAGCAGGTAGCTGTCTTTAAAGAATTCAAGAACAGCTTGAGGATCAAATCTAGTAGGGAGACCTGAGAGCTCCTCTGCCTTGCCCTACTGGCACCCAGGCGCAGCATGGGAAAGGAGGAAAGGGAGCTCAGAAAACCGATTTTCAGCACCAGGATTTGAATGTGCCCAGCAGGAGAGTCCACTTACCTTCAGTGAAACAAACTAGGTGGTATGCTTGAGGCTAAAGCCTTGTGAGATGGAGCATGGATCTGCTGAGTGGCTCGTAGCTTCCATTTCAATTAATATTGTGAAGTAATACTAATCCATGCAAGTGTTACTGATAGATTGTACTTCCCTGTGCTTTCAAGGAGTAGAGAAGGATATCAGAAGTGACTGGAGAACAAAACCACAGTGAAATCATTCATCTGGATATGGTTTAAGACTGTTTGAAACTCAACTGCACACACTAGGGACAGTAGCTGGTAAAGCCATACAGCCCTTCAATTTCCTTAGAGCAGTTTGCCTTCATTCTGACCTTTGTGACAGATGCAGTACAGAATTGGTAGGTTCTGAACTGATGCTTCCTTTAGCTGGTACCAAGCAAAATCTCAGTTATTAAAAAAATTGAAAGAATCACACTGTAGTTATTTAAAAAACTAATGCACTTTCCTTTTTATTTTGACTTAATCAGGTTTTTATTCTTTAATAAGAGGTATTTACAATACCCTGCCAAAGCAGTGCAAAGCCACAGTGTGTTGAGCCTACCTAGGGCTATGATTTAAGAGTACAAATTCAGTGCAGAGGTAGCTGGGGCTGTAGTTACTCCTACCCAACCCCTCCTCCTGCTTTGATCTACAGGCACCTGTGTGTTTCACCTGCTCCTCATATATTGCTATCCCAGGAGCCTGGCACAGGGCAGTCCAGCTTCTTCACAGCCAGGAAGCTGCTTTACAGCCCAGGCTGGAAGAGAAAGGCAGCCAACAGAAGGCAGTTTAAAGGTATTGTAAATCATCAATGCTGATTGACTGATGCACTCATGCAAGTTAGGTCCTGCCAGGCTGCTCCCCACTCTTTATGTGAGGAACTTCATACTCACAGCAACTCAAGTTTTACTGCTGCCATGGAAAAAAAAAGCCTTTCATAACAACTAAACTTACTAGGTACATTAGTAGTTGATCTATTTTCCAATCTCAATGCAAGAGTCAAGAATACTACAGAACACATTTCAGCACTCTTCATGTTGCTTTCTTAGCCTAGCTGAGCAAAACAAAACAAAAACAACCAAACCAAAGCCAGTTGGTCCCCATGGCAGTATCTCATGGAGATAAACTGCGTTTTTCTTGCTGTCCTCGCTCACATCTGGTCAATAGTAAGATCTAATTACATGGATTACAGTAGTCTTAGTAAGCCCTGTACATGTGCTAAGCTAAAAGTAATTACCCTGCTATTTCTTAGGGAGGTTATTCCCCTTTCTTTTTCCAGAGTTGCTCTTTCTCCACTTTCCCAACGAATTGCAGAATATCTTTAGCAAGAAGTTCAGGTTCCTCGAAAGCTGCGAAATGGCCACCTCGAGGCATGAAGTGGAAGGAAACAAGGTTGGTGTATTTCTTCTTGGCCCAAGCCTGGGGTGTGTGCAGGATTTCATTAGGGAAGGAGGCAATGCCAGTAGGTACCTGTACTGTGAGCCTGAGAGAGGAGAGAGAATCATTGTGATCTTCCAAACACTGAAATCTGCAACAAATTAAAAGTCCCAGGGGAATGTTCCTCAACAGTTGGGCACATTCTTGTTAGGCAATTAAAATTTGACTTCCAGATCCTAAAATTGAAGACAACACTCTAATTCCTGAGGGAAAAACTCTTTTGTTTTTTGGGGGTTTTTTTGCATAACAGTTACATTAAGGCAATTTTGGAAGGGATCCAGGGCATGAAGGTCAGAAGCAGGGAAATGGAGAGGAGAGCCCTAGGACATGGTGGGCAGCAAAATGAGAGGCAAGCACACAGTTTGATAAGGGCTGGAGAGAGATTTACAGAGAAGATAACCACTCAAACAAACATGTTGAGCCTGAAAGAACAACTGGAGGGGAGGCAGGGGAAGAATTACTTCAAAGGGGGAGAGACGAGAATAATAATAACAACAATAATCTAGACTAGTTCAGAAGCAACATTTCCAAATGTGAGACTACACCTTGTAAAGTAGCTTTTGCTTTTAACTGACACAAATGCACACTACAGAATATTCTACGCATTAAGAAATGTAAGGAAGCAATTGGATTTGAGGGGAAGAGTCTCTTACAAAAGTGGAATGATCTATTGTTATTCCACATTTTATAGTTTTAAATATCCCATACACACAAGCTTCATTCTTAGAAGTGACAGAATTTAAAATGGAGATATAAGAAGTGTTGGGCACGTAGGCACTGGAAGCCTGGGATCAGAATTTGACACAAGACTTGGAGACTCTGTCCTCTGGGCACATAGAAGTTCACATAGCTCATCCCAGGCAGGCAAAACAGGAGCAAGTTACTGCCCACAGCGTAGCCACAACAGCTTCAGGAACTGAGTCAGCTTCCTGGGAACATCATTTCACAGCTAAATAAATGCCATGGCACTAAGCTGGGGTTGCAAATGCCTCGGGGCAGGTTTAAGCCTTCACTCATCCTCAAGCTGACACAAGTACATGCAACCAAGCTGCTGTCTGAAAAGCATGAGCAGCAGCAGGCACATCAGTCTCACTGACTCCTGAGTGATGCAGTTTGTCAGTATGCTGAAGTTGCTTCCAAAGGAAAGACTTAAGCCTTTTGCAGAAATAGGCAAAGTGTGTCCAGAAAAATACTGAAACTACAACCAACTAAACTAAACAGAACCGACTGCATGACTCAGACACGGGCTAATTTAGTAACTGAAATAAACTCGGGAAGTACATGGATACACGATGAATGGGAGGCCCTCAAGCAGTGCCTCCAGTCAGATCTCCTTGCTGATAGTTCAGGATTCCTACCTAAGCACCGTGTTTTCCAAGCACAAAGCAGTACATCAGCTACCATGTCTGTTCTCTAGAGGAATACTGTGACAGAGCAGTGTTTTTCCTCAGCATTGAGAAACCAGTAAGTCATGAGCAATCCATCTGCAAGCATAAAATTAAGATCAGGGTAGAATATTTAAAGAGAAGAAGGCACACTTACTTTTCATGTTTCTGTGTGCCTATCCCCTTCTGCAAGTTCTCTTTGTAGAAACGCATGGAGGAGACAATGCAGCCTGACACCCAGTAGATCATGATATTGGTGAGCAGATCATCCAGGCTGAACTTCCTGAAGGGACAAGCCCAAGAGATTGCTTAATGAGAACTGACTACTAATTTGCATTACTTTAGCAGGGACTTTAGTTTGGTTGTAAGGAAAAAAAAAAAAAGTTACAGGAAAAAATTAGTTAACTGGGTTAAGAGTGGAGAGGTGAAGTTATTACTCCCCCTCTGTCTACCAGTGACCAATTAACGATGTTAAAGGCTTTCAGACACAAACTGGAAGTGACATTTTAACTCCTACATGGAAGGCAGATTCCAACAAGCACCTTATGCTCCAGCATGGCTGTCTCTCCTGTCCACAGACTGGGAGGGTGGGAGCAGAACAGCACATGCAACAGCTTGTGCCATTTGTTAATGATAATCTGAAATGCTACCGTGAGCCTTCAACAGAGCCATCACACACCAACATGTGCTGTAAACAGTGCACGTTTCATATAAAATTATTAGCTGCATGCAGTGCAAACATTCCATTCAAATCTGCTGCCACTGGGTTTTTCCATAGCATGCCCCTTCTCTCCAGTCCTGCCAGGTAGTTCTCAAGGGGGATTTAATCTCTGATTTCTGTTGCACACCAAACATAATCCTTTATTAGCAAATGGTAGGTAGATGAAGCAGTAACAATCAATCCTGAGCAAATTCACAGAGAGTTAATTGTTAGTATTACAATGAATCATGAGTCCCAGCATCTTAATGTGGGCTAAACTTCTGGATTTTGTGTCCTAATGAGATTCTTCCCCCTAAGCCAGTTTTCAATATCCAGGAGCTGCATGGTATATTTCTTTTCTAGGAGATTGAAGTGGGAAGGGAATCCATCACCCTCCATGGTCTGTTTGCCTCTCTTTGTGCTGCAGTGCAGCCCTGCACCAGCTGGGCTTGCAGTGACCCTGGTTGCAGGGTCACTGCAAGGTCTGAGGTGACCACTTCAGACAAACCTCTCTAGCTCTGACTCTGGGCTTAGTCACTTCATCCAAAATGGCATAAGAGAAAAGGCTTACCTCTCTAGTCCTCCATCCTCTAGATTCTGGAATTCCATATCAGTCCATGAAGAAAACTTCTCCAAGATGTATGCAGCTAGTCCTACAGGAGAGTCATTCAAACCACAACCTGTAAAGGAGGAGGAAAATTTAACTATAATTGTGATATCCAACTACTGAACTCATAGAGAGCCTGTTTTAATGCTGGGGATGTAACTTTACAAAGCTGTCCCAGCAGCTGCGTTCTTAAATAAATAAATAAAACAGTACAATGAGTTGGAGCCATTTAATGCCAAATCATAAACTGAAAGTATCTGCAAACAAGTAGGCTCCACATTAGCTCACACTGAATGTTTTTTGAACTGATGTAACAGTATTGGATTTCTGCTGGCTTTTCTTTTTTTCTGGTAAGCTAATAAGATTAAGCTCTATGTGCCAAGGAAGGTTTGCTTCCATTAATCTGGAAGTTGTCATGTATTAAACAGCATTACAGAGCCAAACCTCACATGCCTACACATGACCAGGAGGATTTGCAGCATTATCTAACAGCAAAAACATTTTAAGGATTATTAGAAAGTCATTAAGGAACAGCAAGGATCTACTAAACAGTCTTCTGAATTAGCAACAGCTAACTGCCTTCATGTAGAACAAGCCTTCATATAGATTTTATAGTTTGTTCTTCTTGGACAGAAAAAACACACCTGTACTTGGAACTTTGATCACAAATTGTAGTGCTGTGAAATACAGAAACCATAAACTGCCCCAGGTTCTCAGTAAAACACAAGAAAAAGCTGTTCCCAAGGAACAACTCTGTATTTGAATTACCACCCATGCAACCCAACCTTCCAGAAAGATGCCTAACACTGCATCAGTACACATCTGATGGCACAATTTCATCAGTAATTGCTATTCAAACATGACAATGGAGTTCCAGTCATTAAGCAGCTACTACTGCTAACTGAAGTAGCCAAGTGTTTGAAAAAGTTCTGTTGAGCACACCTTCCAGATCTGCTGGACATGATAAGCAGTAGCCTCTTCTCATCTACTGCCTATGAGTAGAGTACCTCTGTTTACATGAGGGGAAGCTGATATTGGTCCTAAGAGCACTTGGAATAACATGCATTTCTGTCAGAAATGTCTTCAGAGTGTTTCTCTCCTTTCAGGAACCTGCCACTGCCCTGCTCCTCTCTTCTTTGTCCTGAGAATTGCAGGAATGCTCCAGCTCCCAAAGCATGAACTGTCTGCTGGTTCCTAGCCTGCACAGTCTGGTCTGACAGATCACACATGACTGGTAAGGACAAAAATCAGCCAAAATTCTCACTGAGAAGGAGTATGGCTAAGGCATCTTTCAGCTATCAGCTTCCCTCTCCTAAAGCACAAAAGACTGGCAAATTTTAGAAACCAAAACCTGATGGAAGCAAAATTATTTTAAATCCATAAAATTATCCTTTTGCCTACACATTTTAAGCACATACCTGCCTCTGTAGGTAAGCTTATGGAAAACCATTAAGAAATATTTCCCTTAGCTATGTTTTTAATAAAATCCATCAGTGAATTGCTGCCGCACTAAACTAAAATGTAGTCAGTACTCTTAACTCAGTTGTCCAATTCAGACACAAAAGATGTTTTTAAAATAGAAACACTTAATACTCAGATACTTAAAGTAGTTAAACCATCTGAGTGACTAGTTCATCTAGAAAGAACATTTACAGCTACATTTTTTTTCCTTGAAAGTCTGGAAGTGATTCAGAACAATGAGTAAAAATGAAATTTGATTTTACTTCTCAGGTATTACTTATCCCTGTAATAAATAAGCTACATTATGTGCTGAGACAGCTAAAAGCTTCTTGTAGTTTACATTATTTGAATGCGATCCATTCTCTGAGAAGAAACTATCTTTTGCTCTCAGCAGAGCTGCATTTGAAATGCAATTACAATCCCCAGTGATAGCAGAAGTGGAAAAGTATTAAACAATCTATTTTATTTATGAAAACTGGAAAATGAGGTCAGTGGCACTTGGAGCATGCTCAGTTTGGATGTGCAGATACACTGCAAAAAAAAAATTATTTTCTGCATATTTTAAGCAGTACACTTTGTTTCTATGAAAATACAACTAAAGTGATGAGAATTCAGTATTGCAAGCTCAAAAGGTTGTGGGGGTTTTTTTTTGTTTGTTTGTTTTACCAACAGTATCTGGCTTTGTAGCCTGTATGTGGGCATAGCCAGACTCCGACAAGATCCTGTAGAGCCCTTTTTTCAAGAAGGGGAACATCCTCCTGACATCCTCATCCTGGAATCCAAAGAGCCGTGGGAAGTATCGGCCCAGCAGGACGGAGAGCAGGTGAGTGAGTCCCACCTTCGAAATTGAGACCATATTTAAATGGAGACCTTTCACATGGCTAAAGATAAAACCAGAAAAAGACACAAATTAACAAAAATGAAATGTGATTCAGAGTTGTTTGTACTTAGAATCATAGAATGAACTGAGTTGGAAGGGACCCAAAAGGTCCAACTCCTGGCCTTACAAAGGACAGCCCCAAAAATCACAGCATGTGCCTGAGAGCATTGTTCAAATGCTTCTTGAACTCTGCCAGGCTTGGTGCTGTGACCAATAATATTTAAAATGTTATTAACAAAAATTAACAGACTTGAATTCCAACCTGTTAATTACACCATGACCTAAGCTGCCCTTTGTAGTGTGGCTTTTCACACAAAAATGACAAGTCAAAGGGACAACTGTAAATAATCAGCACACACTCCAGGGCACTAAGCCACAAATCCTCCTTTTTTTTTTTTCAACAAGTTCTTGTCCCACTCCAGACCTCAGCGAAGCTGCTACAAAACTACTGCACAACTGTTTGAAAGGAAAAGCATTTAAAATAAACTAAGGTATGCAATTTTGCATTACTGCTTTACACTGAGCACCAAAGAGAGAAACTATGCAGTGAGGACTTGGGCAGGAACTCCCAAGAGCACAAGAAATAAACATTCACCGAGTAAAACAGCTGTACCAGTGAGGTACTCACTTGGGAGCTATCTGTGCCAGGTTGGTGCAGATGAGCCAGCCCCAGTCACCACCCTGTGTGTAAAACTCATTGAATCCCAGTCTGAGCATCAATTCGTAAAAAACAGAAGCGGCACTCACAGAATTAAAGTCTGCATTAAAAGAAAAGAACACTTTTGTGGTATTCATTCCACCCAAGCTTCTGACCCTGCAGCATTTATTGTCCACATCAAGGCAATGTTCAAGTCCCTCAAAAGCTACAAGTCCATTTCTCCTTGCCTGTCTGACAGCCTGTATGGAAGCCCTTGCACAGCATCCAGGCAGGGTCTAGAGAGCAAGCAGAAACCACGAGGAGGACAAAGTCCAGCCTTTGTTGCAGACTGGTGTTCTCCCAGTTGTCCATGCACTTACCCCACCAAGGGGCTGCCAGACTCCCTTTAAACTCAGCTCTGAGCCCCACCAGAGGCACAGAGTGCTGCCCAGGGAATGTTTCTGTTTTGTCTACAGGGAGCAGAGTCTCCTCTCAATGATAGCTGGAAACTCTTGTTTCCACCAGTGATGCACTTCTCCAATGCACTGAGCACTGAGCATGTAAATGGCAGCCAGGGAAGCAGATAAAAGCAAACCCAACCCTCCCCATGTCATCCACCTGCACACATAATTAAATACCACACTCACTATCACTTTAAATACTGCATTGCTTCAATTTGCTGCATCTTGTGTTTGTATAACTCGGAGCACAAGCTGAGCAAGCAGGTATTTGGCTGCAATCTGCCCTGTACATTCATGAGCTGATTTGTTCCAACTCTTCCTTTTCACCTACCTGTACAATGCTATCAAATATGGATGCAAAACACCCAAAAGGAACAGTAATAAATTCAATTTACCCTGCCTGCTCACTCACAGACAATTCATGGATTCTATTACAACCCTTGAGTTGTCCCTTCATAGCTTTCTATGTGCTTTTCAAATTATCTACACATTGCTCCAGAAACCAGACAATGATGTCACCCAAAGTCACCCCCTTATCTTCCTCCTCCCACATGGGATCTCTGTTTCCACACTGGGAAAACAAGAAGTGTGTAACAGGAGTTGCTGTTCTGCTAGAAAAGCAACAGAGTCTCACTGTGACACTGGGCTTGTGGTGGTTCAGTTTCTTCTCATGTGTCATACCTTTTTTGTGGGGTGCTTCTGAGAAACCATAACCAGGGATAGATGGGCAAATGACTTCAAAGATGTGCTCATCACCGAGGCCATGGCTTGCAGGATCCGTCAGGAGAGGGATAATTTTGTAAAACTCGTAAAATGAGCCAGGCCAACCATGAACCATTAGGAGTGGCTTTGCAGACTGGCCTTCAGGCAAATGAGGAGGCTTGACATGAACAAAATGGATATCAATGCCTGTAAAAATAAAATAAATCATTAGCATGCCCAAATTTACCATGACACTGAAACTAATCAGAGAACAGATTATGAATAAAGCTTTTCTCAAGCCCTCTTTTTGGTGAGCCTGCAAACACACTGCACCTCTCTGGATACATTTATCTGAGGACCTTAAAGTACTTTACAGCAGGCAATTAAACATCACAGCAGCCAAATGAGGTTGGCTATTTCTCTTTTAAAATAAATTGGCAAATTAAGACATAGAAGTGAAGCAATCTACTAACGGTAACATGGTGACTCACACAGCTTAAAGGCAGAGGAGACAATTACATCATTTAGTCCAAGTGCCCTTAAATTTTACCCAAACGTCCCTACATGGCACAGGATAGGATTCAGTCAACCACAAATTTTTCTTCCTGAAAGGCCTACAATTGCAGCTTGAAGGCACCAATAGATAGGGAATCCATCACAACCTGCAGCTGTTTGTTTGGGGGTGTTAATCACTTCCCTCATTTTGTGCATGCCTTACTTTCCATTGCACCATGTCTGGCTTCTGTCTGCAGCCACTGACCCCAAATGCTACAGCAAAAGGAATTTTAAAAGCCTTCATTAAGTATTCTCTGTGGAGGCCTCCTGTAATCAGGTCACACATCTTAACTGCTGATAAGCCAATCATGCCAAATCAAGGATTTTGTGCCTTGCTAAGAGAGTTAAAGTGTTCATTTTTGTAGTTCTTTCCTACCCTTTATCCACAGTTTCCAGTATCTCTTTCAGTGAGTAAAGCAAAACAAGATGTGTCCTAGTACCAGTCTCCTGCTTGTTCAGTAACAAAATAAAAACTGCAATGTGGTTTCCATTGTGATTCTTTCCAGCAGGAAAGCTTCACACAGCATTGCACTACCTGCTTCAGGTGAACTGCTCTTCCTCAAACTAACTCATGGCTTTTTTTTCCAGGAAACAGGAATTTGTTCCCAGCAGAGCCTGAATGCCTCATTTCTTGATGTATTTAAGCACATTTTACTCACATCAACTCCAGTTCACCAGCAATCCCACCCTCTTTCACTGACTTGAGACTTCCCCATCCTTGACACTTCTGTGAATCTCTGTATTCTCTGAAAAGCTTTCAAGTGATGACAGAAGGTAGGAATCTGATACACAGCATGTTTGACCTTGTCTTTTCATGTCTCTTCTCTGTAATTTTTCCCAACACTGAAATTTCCCTTCCCATTGCTATACATAGTGCATTGTCCTTAGCTGCTTTTCCCCTTCTTGTCTCAGATGATGTATTTTTTCTTCTTTTTTAAGGGAAGACTTATTGGTTTTATCTTTTTCAGCACTAACAATCATTTAAATAAATGCTTTATGCTCTAACCACTATGTAACACAATTTATTGTCCCAAATCCATTTTAAATATTATGCCAAACTGCACCATTTGAAATAACACAAAATTATGGGTGCAAGTAAAAACGTACCAAAATACTCTCTTAAGCTTAAATTTTGCCATCATGTGAGGCAATTTCCTGCTGTGCTCTAGATGTACAACTGCACCCCCAAATGACCCAGCACCACCCTAAATCAGGTATTTTAAAAAGCCCAGTCTGACCAAACTCCAGCAGCAGCAGTTCTTGGCTGAATGAACTGTTTGGAAAGGTGCATTGTGCTCTGAGTGAAGAGAAACCATTCCCGCACACCTGGCAGCACATCAACCCCAGGGGAAAGGCATTGTGCATTCCTAGGCCTGGGAATGCTTGGAGAGGTGCAGCAGAGCACATGCAAGGACAACCTGCCCAGCTGGGGAGTGCTGCCAGGCCAATGGCTTCACTGTGACAGCAGCAGCTGGGCAGCTCCATGGAGCACGAGGAGACATCTGTGGGAGTTCTTGCATGGCTGCATGCAAGTCAGGAAACATGTGTACATCTTAAGATCCACTTCTGCTTCCAAATGCCCATGGCTTGGCTCCTGTTAACACCAGCTGACAGCCCGCTCATGCACAGGGAATTCCACTTGTCATTCCTTGTCCTAAAGGCTTCAGTTACAGTGAAGGAATTCCTTGCTGCTTCAGCAGTGATGCCAATGATCCAGACTATGGCAACCAGGGAGGGAAGGCCCATGTGACACAACCAGAGCCTTCTTACCACCAAGTTCCCTTGCAGATAAATTGATGTATTGTTGTTTCTGTTTTAAGGGGAAAAGCTACACACCTTGAATCTTTGTTTTGAACTGTGGGTACTTGTTGAGGATTTCAACTTGTTTCTTCCAATTGAACTGGTTTTTCCAGTAGGACACAACCTTCCTGAGATACACTGAGTTAGTCCCATAATGGAAGCAACTGTT
Organism: Entomyzon cyanotis; assembly: GCA_024500445.1. NCBI lineage: Eukaryota > Metazoa > Chordata > Aves > Passeriformes > Meliphagidae > Entomyzon > Entomyzon cyanotis. The sequence goes on along the minus strand of JAKEPQ010001015.1, from coordinate 21,347,627 downwards.
CTCCAGTGGCTCAGTGAATCGAGCCTGGTCAAGTCTCCTAAATAAGTCCTACATGGAAAAAGAAAAAAGAGACATTAAGAGCACTTGTGCCTGCTGTCTTGAGCTCTACTGTGTATGGTTTCTAGTTATTCCCAAGTGAAAGGAGAGCAATGGAAATAACATCTCTAATTAGACACCTGTGCTTTCTGCTGATGCTCCATCAGCTGTTCCAATTCTTTCCCTCCTCCAGATGGCCTCCTTCCCCTTCCGTTCCCAGCTGTTCTCAGCCTTTGTTCTGCAGGGCTGCCTAACCTGTCTGCCAGGCTGAGAACCACAGAGGGAAAGATGTGCTGGCACTACTGTGGCTTCACAAGGTAAGTCTTGCTGCCTTTCCAGGTACTTTCCTCACAATCAGTGCATGGATCTGACCCAAACCTTTTGCTTTCCTTCCCAAACCCAGGGGTGGGATGTCATCACTGGGAAATACTCTGAAGGATTTTGCATAGGCAGAAAGTTGGTGAAACTAGACTGAAATTAAAGTCTGCCAATCTAGAATTAACAATGACAGTCACCTTCCTACGGCACTTCAGGGTTACAGGGGAGGTTGATGATACTGCAAGATCACTCCAAAATCACTCAGCAGGGGAGGACAGCCAAGAGCCTCTTCCTACTCCAAACACAACCAGTGTGGTTGAGGGTGAAAGGCAAGTCTGGAAATCTAATCCTGCTCAAACCTCCATGTGATTTAAACCTGAACAGCATTTTCAAATAGAGTCATAGAAATAGCTCCCACTCTGATGGCATTTATCACATGTACAAAAAACAGGGATTTTTAAATGAAGTTTTTTAACCTGTCTTTATACACACACTTTTTGCATATTTTAAAATGTTTTAGTAGTGCACGCTAGCGTAACTTTAAGATGTAGTTTATATTTAAAATCAGAATTTTTTACCCATGGATTATGTTGCAACAGCTGTCATAATACAGAATTGCATGTTTCAAAAATATTCTTAAGTTAGAAATTATCCAGATTAGTGTCTACACTGTAAGAGGAAAACATAATGGAAATCAATGTCCATTGATATTACTAAGAAGGGTAAGCAAAGTGTTAAAAAACCCAGGCCTTGCTGAGAAATTAGGGATCTATTATAAATTAATAATATGAGCAATCCCATGAGTATTGTTTGAACCATGACTCCAAACAGATCTATGAATTCGTTCAATCCCTGGCTTAAACACATAAAATCAAAATCTTTCTATCCAACAAATTCTGCAGCGTATGTGTTTACTGTAATTACCACAGTAATTTAGTGTTGACCAAAGTAGACTATTAATTACAGAAGAATCAGCATCCAACACAGCTGCAAACATAAAGCAGTCAAGAAAATGAGGTATTTGTAATTGCTTTGGAAAGAAAGGGGGGAAAAAAAAAGACATTGTTCTTATTCTGGTCTACACAAACTGAGGAAAATGCACAAACAGAAAAACAGAGTTGAGTAATCTGTAATATGATTTTTATGTTTATTAGGCTTTGCAGGGTAGGTTTATCTACCAGAGATCTTGCAAGAGCCAGCTGAGAACAAAATTATACAGTGACATCTGCCTATTCATACCTATCTTCTGAAACACTGAAAAATCCCTTCCCCCAAGACATGGACATCACTGCTCACTCTGTTGGTTCAATTTAAAAATTATTTCCAAACAAGTTCTGCATTTACTTGGCCATTTCTTCCTTCTCTCCCCCCAGTACAGAGATCTGCTTACACTCAGCTCTTCCTCTGTCGTTTCCACCTTAAAGGGCCGAATACTTGTGTCTTCTTTAGTCACAGGCTTTTGTCCCTTGCCCCACCACCCATCTTTGAAGGGCAGTGTCTCTTCTTTCTTCTTGGAAAATAGGAAGTAGATGAGGAGTGTCCCCAGGACCAGGAACACCTCGAGCAGCATAATTCCTGCAAGAGAAGAGCAGAACTCTAGTAAGCCAAATCAGCTCAGAGAGACACAAGTTCTTTGTAAAGACTACAGAGGTTTTCCATTTTTAGACAGGATTCCAGCTACAGGATGTTCTGGCACTCACATGATATCGATACTTCTGTAAAATTTCTGAAACAGAATTTTTTAACCTACTCACATGAGGAAGAATAGTTTTAAATGAAAGGCACATAATAAAAACAGAAGTCAAAGCAAGTAAAGAGATCAGGTGTCAATTAAATAGTCATTATAATACAAACATAAAATAAATATTATTGAGTAATTATAATTATATAGTTCACATTTAATTCTTTCTCTTTCTCTGAAGCTCTAGATTCCCCACAAATCCCAAAGCAGAGCATCTCTTCAGCAAGGCTTACACATCTACTCCTGTAGATTTGGAGGGAAAGAAAAACAAGACATATATACAGAATGAAAAGTGAAAAGCATGAGGGCAGCCACCTTGTACCTCCCAGTCAGCCAGGAAGTGGAGCAGGGATATATTTGCATAACCCTTGAACAGCAGTGCAAAGGGTAGGCAGGCCTTCCCTTTCCTTCTCCCTGTAAACTGTTTTAAAGAGAAAACAAGACCCTGTGTATGCTCTCCTGGCTCTAAAATGTGATCACATTCCCAAGTGATAAAATTCTTTCAAGGTGAAGAACAACCTGATTTCACAGCACATCTGCATAACCCAGCTGCAGGGCTGCTGTGCTTCAGTCAAACCTTAACAAAAAAAAAAAAGAAAAAAAGAAAAAAATCCATTTTGAATATATTTGGACTGTTTTGTGCTGGAAGTAGCAAAAACACTTAGACTCTCTTTAATAATTAATGTTTGCAAGCATGCCTTTAAGTATAAGAAACATTTGTTAAGGTAGTTTGGGGAACAGTACTGTCATCATTTTAATGCATAATTTTAAAAAATGTCGTGCTTCAAACACTCATTTGCTGGGGAATTGCTAAGACATGAAGTATTTCAAAACTTCTGTAGGGCAAGGATTGTTTATGACCCAGAACGTCTTCATTCTCTCTAGAGCCAGAAGGTTTTGTTGGTTTTGCTGCTGCAGAGTAATTTGATGCTCTGGAATGGCTCAAAGAGTCATCAGAATGCACCAAATTTACTTCTGGATCAAAAGAGGAATTTTAACACAAGCTAATTGGAATTCAAAGGATTAGAGCAGAAATGAAACTGAATGAAATCGTTTAAGTGCCTTTATGCAACAGGACACGTTTTAGTCAGCTTCTTTAGTTTAATTTTCTAATGGCTGACAATAAATAAATAAATAAAGTCAAGATAAGCACCCACTAAGACATTTGTACAGAGCCAGGCACTGTGCAGACTGAACAAAAAAAACCCCAACTTTTCACACATGTAAGTGCTACAGCCTTGAAAGTGCCTGAATCCTCAGAGGCTGGAGCTATTGGGAATGATAGGCACTGAAAAAACTTGATTTATTTGTTTCACTGGTACTTCCATATTTTCTGCTGCTTGTTTTTCTTCACAATGTTACCCGGAGCGCAAGACAACACTGTTTTCTCACCTTTGCAATACCCAGGCCATAACTTACCTCAGAATTAAAAAGTTTATCCAATTTCAGCTTGGCTCAGCACACAAACCAATGCATTTTAGGAGCATCCTGAGCACAATTAAATTTTACTGCAAAGCAGAAGTGGAGGGGCTCCTAGAGACCTCAAAGTACTTTACATAGAAATAATACCCACCACAGCATTTTACAACATTTCTACTTCTAAGCCTTCACAGAGAAAAACAGCAACTTCCCTGAAATCACAACACAACTCAGGCCATGTCTAGACTAGAAAGGTTCACCACCATAACTGTGTAAACACCACGCAGAAAAATCCAAACTCTTGGCCAACTTCAATCTGTTTATAAAGCCCCACGACAAACAGAAACGCTGCTGTCAGCTCTGGCCCTGTTGTTCAGGCACAATGGCCTGGGCTACCTACAAAAACAGAGCACTCTTTCTCCTGGCTCCTGCTGCATCAGCACCACAGCCTCTGCCAGCACAGGGACAGCACCCAACACAGAGCTGCTCTGCCCAGGAACAACCTCAGCATCTTCCTCAGCAAGAAACCCTCATCTCCTAAAGCACAGGAGCACCCAGAGCTACAAAACCATTTCTGCTCCATCCATCTCCTCTCACGGACACTTGTGAAAGCAGAATTTTTTGCAGCAGAAGACGAGGGAGGGATTGTGTGCAAATGTTTTTATTTTGCATTTGCCCTGGGCTGTGTGTGGAAGGAACTCGCTGTGTGAACAGACACCCATTTTTGCAATGAATTCCAAACAGACTTGAGGATGAGCTTGTTTACAATCCAGTAATAAGTGCCAAAATCAGCTCCAGGTCTCACAAAAATCCTATATTCTGTTGCAGAGAGCTGGGGCTGGTGACAAATTGATTTGCATGAGGCATCATCTTGACTTGGAAGAAGCCACCTCTGATATCTGATTGGATTATTTTTGCTAACAGAGAGACTCTCTGTATCCAATCTCTCCCAGCTCCCTTCAAAGTGCCTGTAAAATTCCTGATTATAATGAACACAGGGACCCAGAGCTCCAACTATGTTACATTTTTCCTGTGATGCCCGGGAAGGGAAGGGCCAAGTGCGTCAGCAGGATTTTAACTTGCATCAGTTCCCAGCGTGCTCAAGGGGATTGCTTTGTGAGGGATGAGCTGCTGGAATGCAGCATGTTCCAACCAACAGCTCCAGCCTAGGCCCAGAGGAGACCACTTAGAGCAGTGATTTCCCAAGTTCACTATTCAAGCTCGTTCTCTAGAACTCTTGTGTGTTGTTTGAGCAGCACAAAGCAGCCTGAGTGGCGATGCTTCTGCACCAGAATTTCCTCCGCTAATCACTGCTGGGATCTGTGGTGAAAAGGAAGTTATCAGCTCCTTAACGCTTGTTCCGCCATGCAGCAATACAGCACCACGAATGTGGAAGGGGAAACAGGTACAAGTACACTTTTCTACCCTCAGTTTTCAGAGATTTCAGTTTTTGTCGACAACAAAGTGCCAGGGGTTTTATTGTCTGAAGTTTCTTGATGCAACCACGCTGGCATGTTGCCTTTATAAACGAGCACGTCAAAGGCAGTTCATGTTTTGGTTTGGATTTTCCTCTTTTTATGTGACCAAAGGCAAGACCTTAGAAGGAAATATTTCCATTTATTCCATGGTCCTTAGGCTGTGAGACTTTGCTGTACCCCAGGGTGGATATTATTTACAGACAGCACTTAAGTACCTTAGACAGTACTTTTATCCTAAAGAGTTCAAGGAAAAATGCTTTTGGTTTGCTGCTTTAAAAACATGTTTTGAAAGAAAAATGTTGAAATGCAATGGGCCCAGTAAACAGCCAAAACCCAAGCTCCTCTTGAAGAAGGCCAAGCTCATCTCAAGAAATATATTTGCAAGAAAACCCTAAAACTTCCTTACAGCGTCTCACTGCTCCCTATTGAAAACACTCTTGGTTTCTAGCACCTTTTTGCATTTTGATTTGCACTGTCCTCTGTCTGTGCATTAACAGCAGAGCTAAGAGCTCCACAGGAACAGAGCAATTATTATTGACATCAAAGCTATGTCCTGTCTCACGCTTTGTCTTCATCAGTACCCAGGAAGAGATGCCCCAAGGAACACTGCTCTTTATTTTCACAGAGGTCATCTATGAAACAGCTTAATGGTAAAATCCCCATCTCCTTCTACAACTAACCATCCATCTTTGCCTCACAGCATTAGAATCCATCTGAAATATTGTTGGAAAAATAAGCAACTGTGCAGACCTTCAGCCTAATGCTGGAAACTCATTCTGGCCCAAACACAACCCAGCTGCTGTGAATGATGCACAACACCCACAGCTCTGAGGGTGCTGCAAAACCCTGCCAGGGCAAAACTGCTGCTGCATGGGTGAAACAAGAGCTGTCAGACTGTGCTGCTTCCAGACACATGCCAGAGTTAATCACGGCTTAGGGTTAATAACATTTTCTCTCCAAGACTGGTTTACCAGCACACTGCAAGGGAGCTCAGAGCACTTAGCACACTCTGCGAGATACAAGGTTTATTGATTAATAATTACCCTGCAGGAGAAATAACAGCTCAATTTAGAAGTGATTTTCCTGTTTCTTTTTGGTCTCTTACATAAAGCTCCACATCAGGCTTTACCAAAAAGGCACCTCTCTGCTGCAGTGTCTTTGTTTACACATTGTTTTGCCCAAAGAGCAGCAATGGCAGGTTACTCCTCCCAACACACCTGAAGGAAAAACAACCCCACTGAAGGACTTAAAAAACTCATGGCACCTGTAACAGGGTCCCTGACATTGCCACAGCCTGAAAGGGACTAAGAAATGGCACAACCCACACAGCTTCACCCTCAGTCTATGTCCTCAGGCATCACATTTTTGTCATTTTGTAGCAACAGTAACAGACAGAAAACCATCGAGTCAAGGCACTTGCAGCAGAAAATCTTCCTATTTCTGTAGTTTATGGAGCATTATGACAAGCTTGAAAATAGCTTAGCAACACAGAAATTGCTTTGCATACAAGTGATAACATCTCCCAGGTGAGCATGAAACGATACATTAACATTGTAGGGGAGGAGGAGAGGAAGGCATCGGATGAAATAAAGCATCCTACACAGGAAAGCAAATCAAAGACAGGAAATACAAATCCAACAGAGTTTCTGGTTTGTCTTGATAAGAAATTTAGCATTTACATTTTTTATTGCCATAAGGAGGTGGCACACAATGCTATCTCCAAAACAGCAGGAAGAGATGATATCACCGTTTTACAAATTTTTTTCTCGACTGTTCACAATCAGAAATTAGCCAGTACAGAAGGAATCTAATTAGAAGGCTACAAGTAAGGAGTGAGGTCATGTCCCCAAAGTAGGGGAAACCACTCCCTCAGGTCTCTCCCAGGAGCAGGGCATGTTGCTCCCAGGACAGGGCTGGGGGTACACTGCTGAGGAACACCCCATGCCTGTGACACTGAGGCACTGCTCCCGTGCAGCTCTTCATCTGCTTTGTCCCTTGGACAACAGGGACAATCAACAGGGACAGTTTAGGCTCTGGGGGTACCCATATGCATCACCCACAACCTGTCCTTACAGCACTTAGTCCTTCTTCCAGGGCAGTAGTTGAGCATCTTACCCAACTCATTCCCGCCTCATTTTTCCTACAATTACAATCAATTTTGACTCTCCAGTACTACACTGGAAGCCCACAGGCACTGAGACCCAAGTCCAGCTAAGCATAAAAGAAAAGCTATATGGGACTAAGTTCTCTGTTATCCACTTTGCCTCACCCAGGGGCAGCATATTTATGTAACCACTGGCCGGTGAAAGTTCATATCACAATCATTATTTAAAATACTGCATACCACATTCTTAAGAGGAAGAAACCCAATTTGCAAGAGCACATATTTAAGCAACATTACCTGCTATTTCAAAGCCATGCCCTACACATTCTTCTGTGCTGCTTAAAAACACTATTTGTTTATCTCAATTTTCCTTATTTTGCTTCTATTGTGCTTGAACAAACCCACTCCCTTTCAAGAGTCTAAAAAAAGCCTTTGGGCTACACAAACTCAAACTGACAGAATCCAACCTGGGATCTGTGTGATGCCCATTATTGTGATCTAATGACTGTATGCATGATTCAGGAGAAAAGAGATGCATCTCCATCTGCAATAATTTCTGTTTAAGACTCTGCAGACAGAAAAGCCACTAAAGGATTCATAAATCAGCACTGCTCAATCATGATAATTCAGGGTGAAAGAACTGTTCAAACTACCATAATAATGCATTAAGGTTAGACCATGCAAAGATTTTATCTTTTTTATCCTATCCAGCCTTTACTCTATTTAATGACCCTCAAATCCTAGCAAGAACAGGTTTTTTTACATGGGCTCAGCAAAGTGACAGTAGCCTGGCATACCATGGAGGGTGAGCACAGCTGAAAGTGCTCTCAGTGTTCCCTCAAATCCCATCTTCCAGTTAAAAGAGGGAAGGATATCATGCCAGTAACAAGTTTTTTAAAACAGTTCTTAGCCACTATGCAGCCAATTAAATGACATAGTCCAACACAGTCCAAACAACATCTTGAGCTTTACTTCAACATTTCATTTCTGGTGTCTGAAATGAAATTATGAACAGCACATGGTTCTGTTTTGCCTTCCACTAGAGTTTCTAGCAGTAACAAGGTTAACCTCCTCATTCTATGCCAGTATCTGCAATTTACAGAGGGGGTGGAAATGAACCAAAATATTACAGATAAGGAAATAAGATCGAGGTAATTGTTCCTCAGACCCTAAGGCAAATTAGGGCTCTTATTTTTAGCTTCACCAAATCCTCCACTACTGAAGAGTAAAATGTTACCCTCCTCCCCTGCCATGGTATTATTGCCAACGTTTTGCCCACCCTGATCTCCAGATAAGACTTGTTTTCATCCCAAACCCCTTGGTGGTACAGCACAGCATGTCCCCTTCTATTTACTGTAGGATTTTCCATTAGTCTAAGTCTCTTAAGATTGTTCCGTGGAATCAGGGAGGGAAAGATCTTTTCAACTAGCAGATTTACAAGCTTTTTGTATTAGCACTGTTAGAAAACTGTGTTACTGAAACCTTTAATTATTAAAACATGCAGAATTGACGTATATGTGGTGCTTTAGAGGGGAAAAAAAGAGTGCAAGTAGTTTGAGGTATGTAAGAACAAAGTACATGACAACCCTTCAGTTAAAAGAAGGTGTGGAGATGGAAACAATGAATATAAAGACTGCCAGAGGAATTTTCTGGCAAATTGCAAGACAGATGAGGTGCACCTTGTGAATTTAAATTAGGATCACGACTCCAAGTAGTCAGGGCAGCATGAAGGAAAATGTGTTCCTTCCCCTGTGATGTGAGGCTCCCTCTAAAGCTCTAGGGTGCCAAACTCCCTCCTTCCTCTGGGATGTGAGATCACCTCCATCTTCTCAGATATCAGACTACCTCTTACCTCTCTGATGCCACACTCCCTCTTTCTTCCATAACACCAGACTCGCTCTTACCTCCATGCTGACAGATCCCTTCCCTCCTTCCTCAGAGATGCCAAACTGTATTCTTCCTCTTGGATGCCAGACTCTCTCCTTTCTTCATAATGCCACCATCCCTCTTGCCTCTCTAACACTCCTTCCTTCCTCTATGGCAGATTTCCTGCTTTCTTCTCTAATGCCAGACTTACTTCTTTCTCTATGATGACCACAATCCTCTGTGATGTCCAACTTTTCCACATTTCCTCCTTTTCCTATGATGCTGGAAATCCTCCTCCCTCAATAGTGTTTGACTCCCTCTTACCTCTATGATGAGACTCCTTACTTCATCTCTTATTCCAGATTTCATTCTTCTTCTAGGACACCAGACTCCCTGGCCACAAAACCTGAATACTCCAAGTATAATACAAGAAATGTGCAAAATCATATATAAGATAATCAATTCATTTTGCCCAGAGCTGTAAGTGTAAAAGGAAAAAAAGAATATTAATTGTGACTATGGAAACAGGAAGAGATCGAAACTTGTTATCTCTCTACGAAGACTTCATTCCCAACGAGGAAAGGAACTTTGAATGATGCCAGGGGAGGGGAACAGATGGTAGTCATCATTTTCTGTCAAATAACTGCAACACCAAAAGGATGTGCCAGAGTAAACATGTAACAAGAACAATTCTTGCTACTTTATCTCTCTCTTTAATAACAATATTTAAGTTCTCTTTGGATCCAAGGCCTTCATCTAGAGAAGTGCACTGCCTGTACCCACCAGATAAGAGCAATTAACACTCTTGATGAAGCACCCAAGAGGACCAGGTCCTTCAGCAGAGCTTGGGTTTTGATTCATCATACATGGTCTTTTACCTGAGAGGAAGACTTGACTTCTATCAGACAGCAAAGCACACCCATGCTACAGACACAGAACCAGCTGGGAGAGCAATAGTTATGTGTCTTCACTACAGAATTCACAAGATGAACAAAATTTGACTGCTGGGTGAAATAAATGTGAGAAGAATTGCTTGAGACAGAGAAAGAAAAACAAACCCCAAAAGTTGGCTGAGCCCTTTCTTGTCCCATGCATTATACTTAATAATCTCCCACAGTGATGTTTAAAAAAAAAAAAAAAAAAGTTGGAGGAGTGTTGGGTAACAGCTCACTTTTCAGAGAGGAAACCTAGCAAACAACTCCTGTTCTTTAATCCAGCAGGATCACAGATAATTTCTTCATTCTGGCAAATACACTATCAAAAAGAGCAACTAACAAAGCATGGCTACCACAATTCCCACAAAAATATTCCCAGCCCTGCCAATCAGAAAGCATTTAATCAATAACAATGTGGTTAAATATATATATAAAAGCTGAGAATGCTGCTTTAAAAAACCAACCATAAACCCCAGGGCATATTCAAATTTCTGTCAGCCATCCTGCTATGTCTAGCATGACCAAGATATTAAAGCAAATGCCACTTTAGAAGTAGATGTTTTGTGCTTTACTATTTATGTAAATACCCATTTACACACACAATGGTGCTTTTAATTAAAAATAATGTGTTCAGAGGAAGAATCCAGGACTTTTTTAGCAGTAGTATTCAGAAGGGAAAAAAGTATTTTCAACATTAATTACAAGCAGACCAAAGCTCTTCAGAGAGAAGCAAGATGCTCTACTTTCCAAGTGACTTTTCTTCAGGGACTTACACAGTAATTAGAGATCTATTTGCCACATTTGGAACTTGCACTTTAAAGAAGACTGCCCTGGTTCTGGGATTGTGCATGGCATGAAGAAAATACTCTTGCAGGCTCAGTGGAGTAGTGCACACTCTACCACAAAGGTAAGGCTTTACCTCTGCTCATCTGGCCACAAAATTTGAATACTCCAACTATAATTCAAGAAACGTGCATAGGAATATATAAGATAATCAATTTACTTTGCCTAGAGCTATAAGTTGTACTTCACCTACCATCCCCAGCCCTGCTTTGCTACTTTTCCACTGACAAATTACTTGACAAACTATTACTGAGGCAACAAGAATTTCTAGGAGTACTACCATTCCAGAATCATTACCCCAAACTGTTTCATTTACCTGCTGTAATTACTCAGAACAATTTGGTCCTTCCACTAAGGAGCCTCAACTTGTTTTGCTGTGTTTACAAGATTAAAACATTGCCATTTCATGCCTAAAAATACTAGGTAGGTCTGAAAGCTTTGCTGAAACCCTGGATAAACAAACAGGCTGAAAGCATGGTAGTGCCCTACAGGACCACCAAACACTTAAAGTACAGTAAATCAACAGGGGGGCAAAAAGACCTTTCAAAACACCCAGTAATCCAAAACCTATTTTGGGCAATTTGTGCAGACAAATTGCATGTGGATTCTGGCTGCACCAGTTATTACCAACCATGCTCTATTTCAAATTATTTACTTCAGCACTATGATCACACTTACAAAAAAAAAAACAAAACAAAACAAAAACAAACTCTGGAAGAAATAACAAGCAAGTAGAGTTTAAGCAAATCACACACAAGTTTTTATATGAATTCAGAGTGGAAAAGATGTAGAACAAAGAGCCTTGAACTTGACACTGTGCCAGGACCTTCCCCACAAAGACTTCAGCTCTGACAAAGATCTAATCCTTGTCCTTGGACAACTTCAACTGTGGATTGATTTTCAAAGCTGCTTAATTGCTTTTGGGGCCTATCTCCCATCGATTTTCAGTAAGCATTAGCAATCTGTGCACTCAAGCCTCAGTTTTAGCTTACTTCAAACAGGACTAATATCCACTTCAGGGGAGAAGCACAGCATCTCCAAAGAGTAGTGCCAATCAAAATGTAAACCCTGCATTTGTGGCTCAGTAACTTTGAGACATTGACTGATCCTATCTTGTAGGTTCACCTAAAATAATGAGGCAAGTTATCTTATTTTAGATAAAGCTGTGTCTAGGAAAAGAAGGGAAGAGAAAGCAGACTAACTTGATGGAGTTGGAAAATTAAGCAATGTATTTGATGATGGTATGTTTTAACTGCTGGGCAGTCAAAATCCCAAATGAATTGTGACAGACTGAGGCAAACTTGAGCAAGGAGTACATCATTTGCTCAGTCTTTGCAGACTGCTCAGTTATGCAACAAAATATAGGCATTAAACTTAAAAGGTTTCCTTCTCATCCCTAAAATGCTTGTTCAGCAAATGGAATTATGTATAGAGTACTCAAACAAACCATTTTCAGGTTTGGCAAAATGACCCATAAATAAATAAAACTTCAATTTCATATCCCCCTTTAGAAATAAGTAAATAAACCAAACCGAAACCATTTACATGCCAATAGTTAAAGCCACTTACTCTAACTTAACAGGGAAACCTGGCCACGTTCCCAAGGAACGCTAAACAAAATTGTTGTTTCCACAAGCACTGCTAAGTCCCGCTTATCAGGAACCTTAGCCTGGAAAAGCACCAAGCTGTTGGGAATGCCACATACACTCCCCCACCAGGAATGCAGCTGAGGGCCTTCCTGTTCCCGAAATCAACAAAACACCCCCAGCCGACCCAGTGCGTTACTCAGAGTTGAACAATTCCCATGGTTAGGAATACGCGGAGCAGCAGCTGCGGAGCACCGCGCACTGCAAACCGCTGGCATCACAGACCTTCGGCGCGGCGCCCGCGGGCTTGGGCACAGGAAAGCTCTTGGAAAAGCGGCTTCCTTCACGGCAGGGGAAGCTCGGGCTCCTCTCCCCGCCGGGACACCGCTCGCATCCCGCCTGGGAACTTCCCGAGCCCAGCCACCCCGCACCCCGGGACACCGCCCCGCCCCGCCGCTCTCACCTGCCGGGCTCGGCCGGAGCGGCAGCGCTCTCCCCGAGCCTCCCGAGCTCCCCTAGCCTCCGGGGCCGCCCCTGGCCCGGGCCGGCCGTGCCCCGGCTCCGCAGCCCGCCGGGAGATGTAGTTCTGCCCAGGGACAGCGCAGCGCAGGCTGTGTCCCCTCCGCCCCCGCACGGCGCGGGGCTCCCGAGGCACGGAGCGGCGGGAATGGCCCAGCCTGCAGCCCGGCAGGCTCCGGCCGCGATGCCGGAATGGGCACGGCCGGGCAGCCGCTGTGCGGCACCGCCTGTGAGCTCCGCAGGGCTCCTAGCCGGGCTCGCCTGCTGCCTTAGAGAAGCGCGCTCAGACCGCTGCGCCTCCCCGGCTGCTGGCCTGGGCAGCACAGCTCTGCCCAACAGGAGGGACACGCCAAAAACACGGCTGCTGTTTCTCTGAGCCCGTGTTCTCCAAGGCCTGTCTTCCAAACTTGGTCAGAGAGACCTGAACAAGCCCCAGAAGGTCAAACTGTAGCAACTCATCCCACCAGGGAAAACATTACAAGCAAATACTAAATTCTGGATCTTCTCTTTGAGGTTTTTCCATTCAATCCCCATTTTCACCTTTCACTTCAGTCCTGACTTCCAATCTTCTTTTTTCATCACCTGCATGGCACCTCAGCTCTTGTTTGGATTGTTGTAGTCTCAACAGACAGACTTGTGATCACATTCCTTTCATAGCTTTCTACCTCTTTTACCCAATCATCCCAGTCTGTTCAAGCAGTCCTTTGCCTAGAGTTTTTCATGCAGTTCTCATGCTCTTTTACTGTGAACAGCAATAGCAGTTAAATCAAAAACTGTGTACACAAACTGTTCTGTAAGTAAGTTTTGTCCTTTTTTTTTTTTTTTGGTCCTTTTTTTGTCCTTTTGTCCATTTTCTTCTTCCATACCAAACGTGTTGGCTGAGTTCTGACCCTTTTGGGGCATCTATCTTCACAAGCTGCTCTGTACTGTTTTCCTTGAGACACCAGAAGCATTAGTAGCAGTCCATTTTTCTTCTGTAGGACTACAGGGATTTCACTAACACACAAATAAGACTGTGTTGAATTTCATAGTAAACATAACTTCTATAGGATGAAAGTTAAAAATGCAACTGTGCTGTGTGCCAAGGTCATAACCCTTTATTACAGCTATCACACAGATTCTTGTCACTGTTTAACCCCAGCTGGCAGCCAAGTACCACACAGCCACTCACTCACTCCCCCACCAGCAGGATTGGGGTGAGAATCAGAGGAGTAGAAGTCAGAAAACTCATGGATTGAAATAAAGACATTTTAAGAGGTAAAGCAAAGGCTGTGCATGCAAGAAAAGCAAAACAAGGAATTAATTCCCTGTTTCCCACGGGCAGGCAGGTGTTCAGCCATCTCCTGGAAAGAAGGGCTCCATCACACATAACAGCCACTGGGGAAACACAAACTCCAAACATTCCCCCTTCCTCCTTCTTGCCCCAGCTCTATGTGCTGAACAGGACACCCTGTGGTGTGGAATGTCCCTTTGGTCAGTGGTCAGCTGTCCTGGCTGTGTCCCCTCCCAGCTCTATGTGCTGAGCAGGACACCCTGTGGTGTGGAATGTCCCTTTGGTCAGTGGTCAGCTGTCCTGGCTGTGTCCCCTCCCAGCTCCTTGTGCATCCCCACCCTGCTCACTGCTGGTGTGGGGTGAGGAGCACAAGAGGCCGTGACTGGGTGCAAACACTGCTGAACAGTAACTAAAACATCTTTCCATTAGCAACACTCTTTCCAGCGCAAATCCAAAACACAGCTCCATACCAGCTACTGCAAAGAAAATTATCCCAGGCAAAACCAGCACAACACTCTATTTGACTATTTTAACGAATGAAAATTCGCATTTCTTCTGTCCTCTATTTGTTATAAGAATGCCAATTCAATCTCTAGCTAGCCAGTAACTCCAGCCTCTGTAATTTGCTGAAGAGGCAGCATCATACTTTATCCAGGCTATCCATGTTCTGAAAACAGGTGTGTTTAGTCACCCAGGAAGACACCCCTTTACCTCTGAGGGCCTTCCAGTTCTTCCTTTTTTGAAGTGGATGGGGTAGTCCCTGTGAGGAGCAGGGAGCTAGAATTGATGATCCTCAAGGGCTCCTTCCAGCTTGAGATATTCTATGATTCTAAATAAGACAAATGGAAAACATTAGCAACTCCATGGTGTGGCATTCATCGAAGATAATGTTGCTTTAGCATGGGGCTGAGGTAGAGGAACAACATACAGCACAGAGGAACAATACACACAGTCTCCACCTTTAGAGCAGCTGGAGTTTGTTACAGAAATTAGGGGAAGGATGTGGCTGTGACAGAACCTTACAGGACTGCTGGTGTGAGGGGAACTGCAGAGAGTTCAAACAAAGGTTCATATAAGCACAGAAAAACTGACAACAGATAAAACAATGATTATCTTTAAAAATCACTCTTTATATTGTAAGACAGGTTTTGATGAAAAATTAATATGGAGAATTGCTGATGTATAATCTTTACAATTTGTAGACTGGCAGACAGTCATCAGCCAAATAAAATAATGCCAAGAAGTATGCAATTTGCATTACAGGAAAGTAAATTAATTGCTGCAATCTTGGTAGATACTCCAACACAGAGTATGAGCTGAAGGATCTTTTTATTTTGCTAAAGTCCAAGTGCTATTTGTCTATATCTAGTAAAACCATTTTCTTATACCCTTATTGGCTAAGCAAGGTGGTCATGCAGTTTACTATTGATGCTCCAGTTACACCTACACCTGTGCTCTTCCCAAGTGTGACAATGCACAATGTCCCTCTACCAAAGCTCAGCTTTGAGAACAAAATCCTTTATTAACACCCACAGTACGAAGTGGAAAAGCTGCAACTGTGTAACGATCCTCTTCCCCTAAGCCAATTATGACTTCACCATGATCAACTGATCATAGAGGAAAATAAGAGGACCATGGAAGATGTAAAGAGAAAAAATTAAGTTTAAAACAAATTAAAAAGAAGAAGAAAGAAAAGAAAGAAGCTTAATATGGGAGCCAAAAGAATGAGGAAAGAAAGCACACTTCTCTGTGAAATCAAAATGGTCCTCTCACCACCAGTGAAATCATATCCAGGAGGTGTTTCAGTATTTGTGTTTCAAGTGTTGGCCACCTGGATACATACTAGAGGTATCTTAAGTATTTATTGGTTTGGAGCAGCTACAGGTCACTGAACCATTACTACTGGAGTAAGCCTTTAACATGTTGATCCCTTCTTAAACCCCTGCCCCAATATTGGCAATTTAAGAATGTTAAGAATTACAGCACAATTTTATAAATCCATTATATAATTTACACCTTGTACCATGTGTTCCATTCTGGCTACTCTATTTGAGAGGTTACAAGAGTGTTACAGGCTTTTAGGAAGAATAACATCTACAGTTTTTAGTTCCACAATTTCTGCATTATTCATACAAACCAGAACAATACAGAAATAAATCCAGACATTTCTCGTTTTCAGGTAAATATTGCATAGCATGCACATTACAGGGTGTTTAATGGGACAGACAGGAGGTTTTTATTAGCAAGTCAGGGAAATTCCAATATGAGAGTTTTTTAGGCTGTGGTTCCATGGCAACCTAAGCCAATCTCACTGGTTCTTTCGCTCCCATCCTTCTCACACCTCTTGGGAGTTCTCAACCCCTCCATTTCACTCCCTGTAGCACTCAGCTGACCTTTTGTGAAGCCATCTCAGCACACTAATCAGGCAGAATACCACACCAGCAGCTCTCCAGAACATCAAGGAGTTTCCTGATGCGCTGGTGAATGGGAACAGTTCGGCTGAGGCTCAGAGACACACTGGTGCTGGAGGCAAGAGGGATCAGCAGCCAGCTGTTCTATGGACCAAGGCTGCTGTGGAATGCCAGTCTGCACATGGATGGGATGATCAACATCTGTGGTGGGTGAGGAGCTATTTGCAAAGCAGCTGTTTGCTCTGCTAAACCCACGCTTGGTTATTTGCATGGTTTTACTCACGTGGCACCCAGCTCTGCTGTGTGACCAAGCACAGAAAGGTTCGCCTCTGGGCACAAACCAACAATCCCTGATGAAATTTGTTTATTCCTTCGCCTCCTGACCTCAGCTATATGGGAGCTTTGCCGCAGAAAATGTGTTTAAAAAAAACCACCCCCCAACTGTCAATCGCTGAAAGGTCAGTTCCCCTCCTGCCCCCAAATTTAAAAGCTATCTTTTATGGCAGTTTAAAGTGAGACATCGAATTGCACACGGACGTGTCTGAGGCATTAGTTCATCCCTCTGCCTTGCTGACTCCTTACCGGAGCAGATGCCTTTGGAAAGTAACATCTTGGAGCCACACACAGTTTGCCAGAGCTCATTTGTCAGCGCCCCGAGGCGAGCCTTTCATCTCCCAGCCACACAATGCTAGCAGGGCTGCAGTAGAGGTGGCTGTATTTACATGCATGAGCAACCCAGTTAAAATGCAGATTTCAGCTACCCGAACTCTCATTTGCTCACTACCAGCCAGCACAGCCATTCAGATGTCCAGAAAGCTCAACCCCCTCTCCAAGGAACCAGTCCTTGGAATCTTGCCTAAACACACGCCTGTAGCTCAGGAGGGTTCTCAGCAGAAGCAGGACAATGCAGACCTGTCCTTTCATGAACAGATACCACTTCTTCTAGACAACAAATGAACCCAAAATGCATACACTTCAAAGGGGAGGGAAAAAAAAAAAATCAATCTCTCCCAGACCTCTCAGTCTGTTTAAATTCTAAAAAAATTAATAAGAATTGCCACAAAAAAGGCAACGAATGTGAGCACAAAATCAAAACTCACTAAACAAAGCAAAATGTCCTCAGAGCTGGTTTTGATTTAAACAGAAAACTTTTTTATAAATATCAGGATTTTAGTGTAAGAGAAACTCAATAGTCTTAGTTTTATGATCCAAGTATTCACAACACCCAGGAACTGTCTGAGGAGTCATAATGGGTTGAGCACGCTGGCTCCTGCTAGAAGACTAGGCATTTTCACATAAGAGCACTCAGGGATGGCAGTCTGGACTTAACATGCTTTTAGAATGGTAGAAAGTAATTGCATTCCCATCGCAGCACTCCAAGAACATACCCCCACAACTAACTTTGACACAGTGTAAGAATATAAGGACTTACCCTCACCAGAAACAAAGATTATGTTCAACAACATGGGCCTGGACTTGCACTTCACTCTGCCATCACACCATGACCATGTTTTTATTTGCTCAGTTCCCACAGACTTCAGTTTTAATATGGTCCAGTTTCAGCCCACATTCTCCCAGGAGCATTTATTCTGGTGGAGCAGTTACAGGACACACACACAGGCTT
Source organism: Entomyzon cyanotis (assembly GCA_024500445.1). NCBI lineage: Eukaryota > Metazoa > Chordata > Aves > Passeriformes > Meliphagidae > Entomyzon > Entomyzon cyanotis. Next base: position 21,329,474 of record JAKEPQ010001015.1, on the reverse strand, counting down.
GCATAATAAGCAGGGGTTAACAAACTAGCATGCTTTGCATTCTGCTGAGTAACTAATCTGCTGCTAAAATACTGTGGCATCATTCTCATCTCAAAAATAACATTTCTACAGACTACCCACATCTGTCTCCAGTCTGTAGTGACTCAAATTAAATACTTCAGCCCAGCATCAGGGTGGGGAGGCTTATCTGAAAGGCAGTCTGAAGTGTCTACTTAGACTAAAGATCTACTTATGTGAAAGTAATAAGAGATGAAAGGCATGTTTTTATGTCATCTCCAGCAACAAAGACAATTCAACCGTTGCTTGTATTCAAATACCAACCCTTGAACTCTTAAAGCTCTTTTTAGAAAGATAATATCTTTATAAACAAAAGTTGTGTTGAGTCACACAGCATCTACCCTTAAAGTAGTATCAGCATTTCAGAATAGACAATCTCATGTCTTGAAAAGCAAATCACTATTAACATAAGCAAGGAATTAGATGTAGTTCTTCATAGCCTAGTTTCCTCCAAAAAAAAGAAAGCGAAGATCCTTTAAGACAGTTTACTAACAAAAGGACTCCTTAGATTTGTTTGATCAAAACAGCTTTGTTTCAATTAGAAGGTCCTTTGTTTCAATTAGAAGGTCCCTCAGCATACAGCACTGTACAAAGAATATCAGTTTTCAGCTAAGCTCCTGCTCCCCAAGGACACCCACTAATGCTCACAGAGTCTTGACAAATCTGGACTTGTGCATCATCTGCAGCCTAGGTAAGTTTACAGAAAAAAACCCACCTATTTTCTATGTACTTCCACTTCAGATCTCAAACTTCATTTAAAAGGTGGTTACAGTATGATTCCCATAAGTTTTGTCCTCCCCCAAGGCAGGAGTGAAAAAACACAGGTGCATTGGGGTAAGGTAACTGTGTTCCCATCCTTCTTCCAGGTGATCAAGGTGAGTGGATTCACCCTGCCTATAGCAGGATGAACTCCTAAAATGATTTAATCCTTGAAGATCAGCCTCCAGTAACAAGAGATCATCCCAGTCCTATGGACCACATCTGGCAGAAACCAGGGTTTCTTCACATTTGTTACAGCAAAATGTTAACTATTACCCACTTTCATACTGCAGGAAGAAACTTATTGAGATGAAACATAATTATTTTGACAAGTTAAAACATTTTTAAAAGCCCCTGCTTGGCTGCGGTTCCATTTCCCATTTTGACAGACTCTGGCACCAAAACACACAGTTTTCCAGAATAAACCTGTCACTCCTAGAAGTTAGGTCAGGACTTTAAGAGAAAAGCCTCTTTCATAAGGCTCTGTAAAACAAAAGTCTATGACCAAACTTCTCACTTCTACAGATAATTTTAAAATCTTCCTGTACTCCAGAGTACACTTCCCTGATGGATTACATATGGAACAGCTCAGGGCTCAAACCCCTAAAGTGGGCAACAGAAGTGGTGAAGTCACACATAAGAGAGAGCTCAGACATAAAGTCAGCCTAAGTGCCTTCTACAAAGAAAGAATCAAACTCAAGACACTCAGGGAATCCAGGAGGTCAGAACACCAGAAAAACAGAATAAATTCCATGGGTAAATGAACCCAATTTCTTGGAACAGTAACAAGGTTCACTTTTTTTTTATTAAACTACTCTCACAAAACAGAACTATTACTGACGACAACTAACAGGCAGCAACAAAATTAGCTGTAGCAGGGGAAAGCATCCTATTTTTTAAAATCATTCCACTTCTGCAAAGGTCACCTGTCTGTCACGGCTCAGGCTGCCCATGTGCTCCTGTCCTGCCTGTTTGCAGCCTGTAATTGGCACTAATTCCTGGCTGGAGAGCAGTCTCTGGCAAGCTGGGCTACCCAATGCAGAGATTCATGTACAGTGAGCACCCCTTTGCTGCAGCAGCCACAATAAACTGATTTTTTAATCACAAACCAGAGGACACATTCAAGTAGCTGGCAACATGATGGGCTAATTCAGTGAATGTTTATTAGGGAAGTGATCAGTGTACATAAGCACACATACCCTCAGCAAGAGTATAGGCAGAAAGAAACAGAGCTTGGAATTCAGAGCTTCTCTACTGCCCCATGAACACAGCATGGAAATTGCTGAAAATTCCAGGACAAAGTTAAGAAGCACCTATGTTTTTCTAACAAAGTTTCAAACAACAAAAAAAAAATTTTAAGCAGCTGCTTTATCATATTTTCTTTTACATTCTGACTGCACAGCACCACCTCAGTTTTTTCTGAGTATATGGAGAATAAGCTTAACAACACATACTCTTACAAAAGTAGCAATAATATTTCCCCATGGTTTTAGGGAAATAATTTTTGAATTTAGAAAACTAGAAATGTATTTCCTATATCAAGCCTGTTTTGCTTGATAGCTGCTACTCTAATAATATACAGTACTGTGACTGCCACTCCTTAAAAACCTACTGGAGTATAAAGTTCAAGCCTCTCAGCTACTTGGTACACCCAATCTCCCTACTACTATATTGCAAATATTAAGAAAAATTTTTGGAGCACCAAAGAAAAAACTGCAGTATTACAGTATCTTATAAGATAGACAAGTTTAACAATGAACCAAGTCCAGCCTTCTCTCTGGCTTTATTTATATTCCAAAAGTCAATACAAAAATGTTACACACATACCAGTCACTCCTGCAGACTTGAATTTTGAGTAGGCACTGGGAATTTAGTGCTGCAGTATTTTCCAACAACGTGCAACATTCTATGTTCAGCTGAAAGGGTACTCTAATGCAATATTCAAGCCTGGTGGGTTTTTTTCCAGGCTTTTAGCAAATGTGGAAAGTCCACTGCTTCCCAGTAGCTCCATTATTTTTTAGGTAAGTGATAGCAGGTAGCTACTTAAGTAATTGTTTTATTATATACAAATGCCTCTACCAGTATGGCTTTGCTTTACTTTTGGGGCTTGGTTTAACAAAAAAAAAAAAAGTTTAGAAAATGTCTAGTCACACAATAGCCTAATTACATTAAAATGTTCATCTGTTTTTAAGTATGCAAGACCTAGTCAAAGCAAGTATCAATTTTAGCTACTGGGTTTTCAAACAAGAAGGTTTTTCTGCAAGAGACAATTAAGGCTTCTATCAGCCTACCAGAGATTACTGTGAGAAACAAGCCTAAGCTACAGGAGCATTGGTCTATTTTCAACAGTGGTATTTAAGTGTTTATTAAGCTGTTTTCATCCATTTATTCACTTGGCTGGCATCCATCTGCCACATGCAACATTTGAAAATGCAGTTAACAAGCCGCTAGAATAAGGACTCTGGATAGCGTTTAGTTGGGATATTTTCTATTAAGACAATAGGCAAGAGCTTCTAGAATTTGTCTTGCTGATAGACTTCAACTCTGCCTGAAGCAAGGATGGGAAAAGGAATCCCTGCTAGTACAAAATAGTTCAAGTGTGTAAAAAAGCCACTGACTATTTTTTAGTAACAGTATTTGCACAAGCAGAGAAAAACCCCTCTCAGTTTCTCACACATCTCTAGCAATATTCTCGTGAAGTTCTATTTTAATTTTTAAAATACAGAAGTTTAATTACTTAGCCAATATAACAGTTCTACAAACTGCATCATGGATAATGTTGCACAGCTTATGACCAAGAGCAATACCAAAAGCTAGAATGTTGCCAGTGACAGTGGTAATACAAATTGGCAATTTCAACATTTCAGTTCAGAAAACATCTGTTATTCTAAACCAAAGAGATTTACATACTGTATGTAAATATTTATTAGACCCAGTCACCATGCTACAGTATTAGGTTAATAAACCCTCTCATTTTAAGAATACACCAGCATAAGGTATGAACACAATGAAATCTATATGAAATTTTACAGTAACTTGCCAGAAGTATGCTTGCAGCCTATCAAATTCAGACTAACATTGTAGATTTAAAATATTTGCTTGTCTTCTTAGCATACCTAATGTGTAAGAATAGTTGCTTGATACCCAAAAATAAATATAAGCTTTCAATTGAAAGCACTTATTTTCCTAGATTTCCAAAGTGGAGTCTGAGGGGTGAAAATGCTCCAGACTTGTCATCAGTCCACTTCAGTACATAAAAGCATCTCCTGTCCCAGTTTTTCGCTCAAATCCGAGATTTTCTTCCAGTGAAATATGACCGGAGCACTGGTTTTATTCGCAGCACTTCAGTCTGTTTCCATGGCAGCACTGCGGGATTCCTTCGCCACCATGAGTCGCATGAGCTGACTGTGGAATTTCTCGATCTTCTTCACGTCTTGTGCCTGGTCTGTTCTGTACAGCAAACACTGCAAGACAAAGTTCTTCAGATCAGCTTTCACTTGAACTGGTTTTATCTTGTTAATAGTTGCAATGCTTTTGTGCTTGGAACATGCAAAGCAAGGAGAGCACTGAAATGTTCATTTGTTACCAGGGACAGCACCAACACATCTACCCTGTTTCAAAGCACACACATATCTGTGTTTACTTTTAAGTTTCTCCTGAATGCTCATGCCTCCCATTTTGAAAACAGGGAAAGTCATCATTTATCCTACCTTCTTCTAGCTCAAAAAAGCTGTTAAAACTTGGTTTTTAAAGCTCTCTTGAAAGACACTCCATTTCGTTCCCTAAACATAAAACCAGATTTTAAACCTCAAGTTACTTTCCTATTCTCTGTATTCTAAAGCAAGTTTATTTAGGCATTGTTACATTGCCAGGGACATAAAATTCAGTATTTCCCACTCAAGGGATCCCCTACCCCAAGCAAAACCTGTTTTTCCAAGGCAGCCCTAAATGAGGAATACAGCATCTGATTAAGATAAAAAACTACCCAAACAAAAAGCCCCAACACCAAAACAACCCAACCAAAAACCCGAAACCAATCCCCATTTCCCCCCACCTGGTGTAACATCTTTCTGTGACTGAAAGCACCTAAGGCAGTCTATACCCTAGAAGAATTCACGTCTGTGAATCACCTGATTCCAACTTCCCCTATGGGAGATTTCAACAAAATTACCCTTAAATCCCCACAATTATCAGTGCCCTAGACTCAGTATCTATGATAAGCCCTATGACCCTATCAAGAAGTGACACCCTATCAAGGAGTGCCTCTACTGGAGTTTCACATCCTTTCCAGGCACTTGAAATTCCAATGCCAGACTACTTTTCCTGGAAAGAAATCTGACTTTTTTCCAAGTCTGAAGACATGAGTAGGGCAGAATACTGTTGCTCACCCTGCACTGCAGAAAAACAACTCCTTATCTATAACATCACTGTCGTTCAGCCTCATAATCACAAAGAAGGAACTTTGCCTATGGTTGGGAGTTTTCATCACTCTGACCAAATAAAAAGGACCACACTCACACTAGTAAACATCTGCATGAAAATGCTCCTGAACAAGCCAGTGTCAATCACAGACACAGCAAGAAAGGAAGGCTGAGCACAAGTTTTCAGAGCTCCCAAGCCGACTGAGAGCAAAACACAAGTCTGGGGGAGGTACAAGAAGCCCTCAAAGGGGAATGTGTTCTGTACTTACTGCCACGTCATCTGTTACTTTGATGCAGAGGTTCCCATCACAATGTCGGTATTTGAGAACAACACGCACCTGAAATGACAAACATTTTAAGAATTAGCACTTACAGCTAACCATTCTCAGAATATACTGAAGGAAATCTGCCCACATTCAGACTACCCTTAATTATAATTATGCACTGCTCCATGTTTTCACCACTTCTGTGGTGGTCCTCAGCTCTGGTGGTGTGGAAGTTGTAATCCTATAGCCAAAGTGGCTGGAAGTTGACCCCTCACATTTCCCTGCCTAACACTTGAAACTGGATTTATAGCAGCACCAGCAAGGTTAACACCGGGCATGTTAAAAAATGGTGCAAATACAGCAACAACAGTTGCAGAGACCTTGGTGACAGGCAGGATAAACTATGAGAGTCATGTCGAGACAAAACACCCCCTCGCTGTGTATCACACTCCAGAAAAACAACCGGAAGCCTGTGTTTGTAGGCTTGAAACACTTCAAATGAGTAGCTCTACATGAAGAATTGAAAGGGATCAACTGAGTGGGGAAGCTCAGCATCACTTTTTCTTCCATGGAACCTGAACTGTTATCAGTTACTCCTGCAGTCACCTGCCCTGAGCTCTAACCTATCCAGTCACTCTGGGCCTTCAAATCAGCAAAGTTCTCAAAGCCATGCTGATAAAAAATCCACATCCTCAATGACTGAGCATTATATGGTTCCTCCCGAGCACAGAACCAGCCACAGAGGCTCTGTTATCTGTCTGCAGCCTCAACTAACACCAGTAACTAGAAACAAAGCAAGGTGGCCTCTGAGAACAGTTTGAACTCACAGTGTAAACAGGTCTTTGCTGTTCAGTGACTTGTGCTAATGGTGAACAACCGCCTTCACTACTAACACATTTTGAAACTCCTGCTCCAGAATGGATCTCATCACAGATTGACCCTTTTTGTTTAACAAACTGCCACCTTCTGACCACAGCAGCAGTGTAACAGTGCATCTCCCTGCTGGGCAGGCCCAAAAGCACAAGAGGCTGCCACAAGCAGCAGTACTGACTCAGTGTATCCATAACTCACTCTAGCAAAGGGCAAGACCACTCGGGATCGGGCTGGAGAACACACACTCATCTCCCACAGTTCTTGTTCTTCCTTCAGTTGCCCATCAAGCCAAATTACAAAATTGCTGAGGCTAATTCTATGCCAAATTAACAGGAGGGTACTTGTGTTATGACTACGGGGCTTATATAAACCCCTCTGTAACCAAATTCATTGCCAGGGATGGAAAGAGATTGCCTTTGGAGGTCCACTAAGGAAAGGGGAAGAGCAACTCCTGGCTGCAGTGACATCCCTCTTCTTTCATTTAATTGAATGTCACAGAGCCTAAGAAGGCAAAACTGGGCAATTTTATTATCAGCAGCAATCACATATGGTGTCTCTTGTGCTAATTAAATGGCAGATGTTAATCTGCTTTAAATAATCAGATATTCATTTAATCTTCTGAAGGTTTCTCCAGTTCCCTATTTTAGGTGAAGAAAACTAGGCCTTTTTTACTAACCTTTTTTCAGGTGTGAGTTCCACATTGCATTTTTGTGCTGCTTTTTAGATGAACTATAATGCTTTTTCTGAAGACTGAGGTTACTGTTATTATTTGCATAAACCACCCTCCCAAAAAATCACCAGAAACAAGAAACAATCATAAACTGAGAAGTCCTTGATGAATTATTCTTTAGGATGCAAACACCTTCCAGTTTGAAAGGTCACTGCAGGCAACAATCAATAAGAGCTAATGAAAGGACAAATTCAAGTGATAGCCTTAAATGCTATCATCTCATAAAATAAACCAATTCTTGACACTTCAGCAGAAGTCTTAACCTTGGTTTCTAACACACAAGTATCCTGTGAATGAGCACAACATCTTTGAAGTTCGGTTTTTGAGGTTCATCCCAACTGCCAATAACACCACCCGAAACGCTGTTCCCTAGGGATGTTGCTGGGGTTATAAATGAGAACTTCCTGCTGTTTCACATAAAAGGATGGTCAGGTGCAACATCAAAGAGTAACTCCTTTCCTTGCAGCTGCTTTTGCCCCTGTACTCGACACTGGTGAGGGCACACCTCAAATCCTGTGCTCAGTTCTGGAGCACTCACTTCAAGAAGGGGCAAGAGAGTCCCGAGAAAGGCAATGGAGCTGGTGAAGGGTCTGAAGCACAAGTCCTGTGAGAAGCAGCTGAGAGAGCTGGGAGTGTTTGGCTGGAAAAAAGGAAGCTCAGAAGTGACCCTATCGCTCTCTTCCTGAAAGGAAGGTGCAGCCAGGTGGGGTTGGCCTTTTCTCCCATGCAACCTGCACAGTTTCAAGCTGTGACACGGGAGGTTAAGGTTGGACATTAGAAGAAATGTCTTTACAGAAAGGGTGATTGGACATTGCTGCCCAAAGAGGTGGTGGAGTCACCATCCCAGGAGATGTCACAAAAATAACTAGACGTGGCACTCAGTGCTATCTATGGTCTACCTGACACGCTTGTGTTCGGTCACAGGTTGGACTTGATGATCTCCGAAGTCTTTTCCATCCCCATCAATTCTGCAATTCGGTGATTCTCGCCTCCCCCGTGCAGTGCCAGCGCTGCCCCAGCGAAGCCCCTGCGCGGCCCGACAGACACCAGCGAAGCCCCTGCCCGGCCCGACAGACACCAGCGAAGCCCCTGCCCGGCCCGACAGACACCAGCGAATCCCCTGCCCGACAGACACCAGCGAAGCCCCTGCCCGGCCCGACAGACACCAGCGAATCCCCTGCCCGACAGACACCAGCGAAGCCCCTGCCCGGCCCGACACCGCCCGCCGCCCCCGCCCAGCCGCGCGCAGCCGGAGCCGCCTCCAGCCCGCAGCTCCCGCGGCCGGGACACGCATCCTGCCCCCCGGCCCGGGCTGTCCTACCTTCATGGGGTCGGCGAGGTAGAGCTTCTCTGCGGCGCGGGTGAACTCCTCCCAGGCCTGGAAGTGCGGCATGGCCGGGCGCGCTGGGCTGCCCGCGGCCGCGGCAAGATGGCGCCGGAGGGGGCGGGCGGCCGGCTGAGACAGCGCTTCCCATTGGCCCGCGGGAAAGCACCGCCCAATCACCGCCCAATCGCGACGAGCGTGACTCAGAGCTCCCGTGCCCCCCGCCCGCGCGCTCGCTGCCACAGCGCCCCCTGCAGGCGCGGCGGAATGGCGGCGCGCGCTTCCCGAGAGGCGCCCGGTGGCAGCCCGGGCTGGGAGCGCCTGGGTCGCGGGTTCGAGCCCCGCCGCCGGCGGAGCGACCACCCGCCCGGGGCTGGCACCTGCGGGGCTCTGCCGGGCCAGGTGCGGGCTGTCCCCGCCACAGCCTCCCACCCTGAGGCCACGGGGGCGGTGGGGACGCGGCTGGGCCAGCGTGGGGCCGGGGGTCCGGCGGGAGGTGAGGCAGGGCCCGGGCCGCGCACCTGAGGTGTTCTGCTCTGTCAGCTCGGCCGGCCCTCAGCTGAAGCGATCCCAGGTTTTCCCAGGCTGGAAGCGCCTTCGGTAAGCTGCAGGCTGGCTTCGTGTGGAACAAAAAGGGTGTGTGGGAGTCCCTCGCTGGCTTCCCTGATCCACCTTGCTGAGGGTGCTGAGGTACTGCTGAAATAAAGCTGCTCTTTGGGAAAGAGGTGGGATAGCATAGAATAAAACTATGGAACATGTTGGAGAACTCTGCTTTTCAGTCGTGTGTGTGTGTAAAGCTTTTACATAAAACTGACTTAAAAATTCCCTTCAAAAATGAGGGAGGAAAGAGTAAACCCAAGGTTTCTCCCGTTGTGTTTTAAAACCCCATTTCCTGCACTGATTTTTGTGCCTTTGTAGCACGAAGCTTGCAGGCAGACACGGAGCTAAGCTCTGCTCGTGTCACAGGGCTTGTGCAGCTGCTGGGGTGACAATAAACACGTACAACTTGCAGCCTCTATTCTCTGTTTCACAGGGATTCACTGGAAACTCAAAAGCTCCTGGTAATGATTCACAGCTCCAAGTTTTACTGAGCAACTCGAAGCTCAACAGCATGGCCAGACAAATAAACTGGAGGGTTCAGGGCAGATCTGCATTTGAGGGGACAAATTATGCAGGCTGTTGCAGTCTCCACTAGCAACAGGGGGAAATACTATAGCTGCAGGCCTTTTTTTGGCCACAAAAAGCACAATACGTGCAAGAGAGAATGAAGAAACATGGCATAGAAATAAAAGGGTGGATGGGAGGTAAGGGGAGAAAAACTAGAATGAAATTCCCTGAGTCAGTAAAACAGAAAATAATTGTTACTGTGGGGATCAACCCTGAAATAATCTGCAGTGATTAGACTGACAAACTTCATAAATTGCCACTTGTGGGTGTTATGTGGTCTAAACAATTCTGTTAAAGGGCTTTGCACCAATGAGTGCAAATGGTGGAAAGATTTAAAGATTTTTTTTTTCTTCCTTTCCAGAACTGCTCGCAGGGTTTAGGTGCTGATGTGTCTGAGAACAAGCTTCAGAAATGTAAAAGCTGTCTCTCAGGGATGCTGAGAATCAACAGATTATCAGGTGATGTATGGACAGAGCCTAAAGCAATCATCCCAAACACAGAACCTAACCTGGATGGAGTGGTTCTCTACTCTGTTTGGGTTTGGGTAGCTGATTATAACAGCAGAGTAGGAATTGCATTTGGTGGTACACAGACATATAGGGGATGTAAATACATGGCAAGGAAAGGTGTGGGGAGCACAAATCCTGTAACACAACATTTTACAGAGCCATTGTTCACCAAATCTGGATCCAGGTTTTCAAGTGGGACATGGGTATGCCTTCTGAAAGAGCCCCAGTTTTGGGCTGTTTAGTCATAAGTGTTTTAGGGTTGCTTTACAGAGGGTTTTAGTTTTGACTCAAATGTTCAGATCTCTTATGTGTTCTTTGACACAGAAGTGGTTTAGGAGCTTGCCAATTCCCCGTCATTAGCCCTGCAGTTGAGCTAATGCAACAGAGCAAGATCAGAAAACAAACCCATTGTGGTATTTTTTTTCCATATCCTAGATGATTTCCATGATCCATTTTAGGATGCAGCTTCTAAAACTGTTTTGTATGCACAATTTTGGAGGTGACAAACTGCAGCAGCCAGGGCAAAGAACTGAGAGAGGGATTTCGTAATTGGCCCTGCCTCTGAGGGAAATGGGATGTGTCACAATGACAGTTCTATACAGCCTGAGACACAGCTCTGCATAGCCTGCTCCTGGCTGCAGATCTTAAGGATTTTGTCGTCCCTGACACTGCCACCACCACCTATGGCCCCACATTGTGCTGCCACAGCTGTTTGTAACTCTGCACTGGGGATCGAACCAATGGTGGGATTAAAAGCAGCACCGTTTTTAGCAACACATTTTTTTAATGAGGTCAGTTTGGTTTTCTAGTTTACTGCATGGCCTTACGTACTGTTGTGCTGACACAGCTGTTGAAAATGTACCTTTTTTGTGCAAGACAGAATATGGGGATTCCTACTGTTTTTGCTGGATTGCCACCAAAAATGTAGGGCTGGATGTGAAACCACCCCCATCCCCGGCTCTCCTGAAAGCAGGGCCAGTTGCCGAAATCTCCACAATTAAGAAGAGAAGCTATTTCTGAGCCCCAGGGAATGTCTGATACCTGTAGTTAGTGCACTGCTTTGCTCTCTTGTTCTCCTTTTGCCTGGAGAACAGAACATTTTCTTGACATGTTTGGAAAGTAAGTTAGACCACTGCAGCTATTCAGCTGTAAGTTGTATTTGATGTATGTCCAAAACTGTATTTTTCAAGTGAGTTCCAGTGAGGGCAGTAGAAATAGTAGAAATCCTTCAATGGGCTTTTTGTTTAGTGAAATAAAATGAACAGTTGTTTATCACTGTGTGGAGTGCTTGGTATGCAGCCAATAATAATTTAGTAGTTAGTAAGAATTCTGCTAAAACACACATACTTATCTTGCTTTCTTTTCTTGAGTTCCTGCTTTCTGCCATGCAAGAAATCATTCCAACGGTCTTAACGGCCATTCCATCACTTGCAATTGAATCTGGAATGCTATAAAAGCTCATTTACCTTTCCTCAGTCTGTCTTTGTATATCCTTGCTGTATTCCCTAGACCACCTTAGATAAGGTCTTTTTTTGCTTGGATTTAAGGCCGTAAAAAGCTATGAAGCAATAATATAAGTACTTGTGTGATGAAGACTTTTCATGTGGCTTTTCCTCAGGCCTTTTCCCCTCATCCAACCTGTAGGTACATGATTAATGATCTCTCTTTGATCAAGCTTCTACATGCATTGCCACTGCAAGTTCTGCTTCGCAAAGTTGTGCTCAGGCATCTGGATTGCACGTGGTGATTTCTTCAGGTTTTTTATCTAGCTTCTTCCTTTGCATTAATGACAAAATGAAATAAAATAGTAGAAAAAGCATTGCATTAGATCTTAAGGTATCATCCACAGAGATCTTATAACTCCTACAAAGTTTGTGGAAGTTGCAGCTGCTCAGCATCACTCAGGGTCAGACATCTGGTTTCCTGTTCTTCACATTAGCTTTTATTCTATCTAAAGCAGGTGCCATATTCTTTTTTTGCAAAACTATTTTTCTGTCCTGGATAAGGAATTCAGATCAGAGCATTAAATTCATTAAAATAGTTGTCTCTCACCATGACATACTACTGGTGGGGTAAACAAGTTGGTCTTCCCAGCTAAAAGAAGCTTTGTATAGAACACTGTGCTTTATCATGCTAAATGGTGGATTAGATGGGAAACAATAGGATAAACTGATCTCACTTATGCTGCTGTAAATCCAGAGTCATCCCATGTATTTCTTTGGATTTTTTTTTTTAAATATCTGTAACAGTATAATTAAGAGCAGACTTTGGTGCTGGGATGATAATCCTGTTCTTGGACCAGGAGCAACATAAAGTCAGCACAGTAATTCAGGTCTGAGAGAGTGCTAATGAGGAGTTAGTTACAAGGCAATTATGACTGCCAGGAATGCTTAATGCTTGAAGGAGATATAGTTGCTTCTTTCAAAATAGCTTCAACCCAGCCCTTAGTAAAGTTAAGGAGAATCCCAGGCATTGTGATTATACATTCCATGCTTGTGTGTGTATGGTCTAAACCAGCCTGGGATCTGTACTGATGCAGACTTCAGTCACAGGGGGCTATTTTTTTCTTTGAAAGGGCATTTATGTGCATAGGGATGCAGATAAATCTTGAATACACTGAGATCTGAGGTCTTGACATCTCACTGGCTTCTGAGTCTCGGTGCCCATGAGAGCCCAGTCTGCAGTGAGAAGCAGTTTGTGCTCCTGGATGGGTTATAACATGCCAAACTGAGCCACAGGTTTCACTCCGCAGCTCCTGAAGAAGCACAAAGCATGCGGCTCCTTTCTAGGGGTTTTGTGTTTTACACAGCTTGGCTAAAGGTTTTGCCAGGTTGAGCCATACACAGTTAATTACATCAATGCTAATTTTCTATTCTTCAGCACACAAGCATCTTACTGAGTGATTCAGGCTCATACTGTCCTAACAGGATAATGAAATATTGGTGACACTTCATTGTTAAAAGACAGTTCATGACAGTTAAGGCTGTATGTGGGCAGCAGGATTCCAGGGCCCTGTCCTGGTGCCTGTCACGGCCCAGTCACAGCTTCAGGGCAGGGTGAGACCTGGATGCCTGTTTCTCTCCTCATTCCTTTTCCCCAGTGCCTCTGCTCCTGTGAAAGGAGCACACTCCAAACATGTCCCTGATCAGGACACTGGGGAGCCTGCAGCCTCGCTTTGCCAGGCGTTTTAGCAATGACCTTGCCCAAGGCAGCGTTGTTTCCTAGTTTGCTTTAACCATCAGAAAAGAAAATGTCATTTAGTATGGTCTAACCTAATTTTGCTCTGTTAGGAAGTATATGTATGTGGATGACAATAGCCATTGCTCTGGCAAGAGAGCCATCCTTGCCTACATTTGTGTTCTACCCTTAATAGAAACTGCCCTTTCATTTTTGGGTGCTGTTCTGACAGTGTTCTTGTTAAGCTTCTCAGTTTAGATAGCTGGGAAGATTCATTCCTTCCTGTTAAGTGGTCACTTTAGTTCCTTTAAGCATAACAAGGTATTTAAATGAATGTGCTGTCATGCAGGAGACATATGTTAGAGAGCAGCCTCTCTACTGTCATCACACTGGCTGCTGAGATTTGAGAATGAAATAGCAGTCCTCGTGATGGCCTTCAGGGAAAAGAGGAGCACATCTGGTAGCCAGCTCATGAACCAGCATTTGCAGCACTCTGGGAGCAGACAGACACTCTTAGCATTAACTGCTCATAGATTTTGTATCACCATTACGTGAAGTTTCTGAGCCTGCTTAAGATGGGCTTAGATCATCTGCTGGCACACGCTGCAAGCACATTGATTTCTTACATTAATCTTTAAGCAGCAAAGCTTTTTATTTGATAGGCATGACTTAAGGCTGGTTTACCTGTGCTGTTCATGCTGCTGTGGCTGACGTAATTGAGGACTACAAAGCACCAGAACAGGCAAGAGAGATTAGATGCTTACAGTGATACCTTCCCAAGTCCTCTGGAGCTGTGTAACTGCAGCTGGGGTGGAAGGGCTTTCCGAATTTTTAACTAAGCTGACTTCTAAGTCTGAACTACATGTCTGAGCCTGGATCAGAAATTGCCTCCTCCTCAGTTCAGCCTACAGAAAGGAAGACAGAATAGCTCCTAGTCTGCTGTAATGCTGAAGCCTGAACTTTCCTGGCAGGTGAACCATGCAGACTTCTTGCTCAAGTGAGAGTAACAGGTTTCCCTTCCCCCTGTGCTGTTGTGAGAGCAGCAACCTGCAGCTGGTGGGAAACAGTAACTTTCACTGTTTGCGAGGTAAATTGGTGCCTGTCCCTGAAGCTGCACAGCCTCATTTGAACAGACTCTTGATTTAGCTGTGTCCGTAAAAGAGCTGGTAGTCCCAGCCACTTGCCATTGCCTTTCCCCAGGGATTAATGCCCTCTCATGATGTGCTTGCAGAAATGCATGTGTAAGTACGTCTCAACCCACTTCAATCAAACTGGGCTAGCAAAAACCTCCTACTTAATCCATTTAAGTCTGGCTAAGGTTGACCGAAGTAGCTGAGGGGGTGTCCACACGAGCCTACTCTGTAGGCACATCTCAAGAGGTGGTAATTTCCACAAGAAGTAGGACGTGCTGAGCACGGGGAGTGGATCTGAATCAGCAGCTTCTCTCATCCCCTGGGCTGCAGGCAGAGGAGGACTTCAGCACATGGGCCTGCTGGGCAGCCCGGCTGGCAGAGCTTGGGAAGCTGCTGCACAACAGCTGTTTCCCCATATATCCCTTCCCGTAGTTACTACAGGAGAAGAACTTTGTGCCAAGCAGCTGTGGCCAGGAATGCGCAGCAGAATAAAGTCCCTGCAAGCTTCTCAAGCTCCCCTGTTCAAGTTTTTGTCCTTGGTCAAACACTGGTGTGGGTAGAGGTCTGAATTATGGTCAAATTAGCATCAAAGTGGATGCTCAACATTTCTGTTGCTGATTCCTAGAACAACTGCAAGCACACACATTCCTTGGATGTCTGCAGTATGGCAGCTTCCTATAAGAGGTGTGTTATCCAGAGCTTGTGTAGTACTGGGCTCACTGGCCCACATAAAACATACATAAGAGCCAGGATCAGTGCTGGGAAGGGCTTCCTTACTTCCAACATAGTGCTGCTTTTAAGATCCTTGTCATGGAGGTTGTAAGCATTTACCTGGCCCTTTAGTTGGCTTGCGTCTGCAGAGGAATTCTAACCTCAAATCTCTAAGGTTAGCTTTTTCATAATATTTGGATTAGATTAAAAATATCAAAGGAGATGTAGGTGGTGTTTAGGACTGGGGGAAGGGAGAATATCTGTGTAAATTCCACGCCATGGCTGTGACTTTATGTTGAAGGGATAACTACTAACAAGATTTGAAATGTGCCCTAACCGTTGCATTCATGCTGAGGTGTTTTTCTCTCTCCATTAGCAACTTTTACTGATCTCATTTTTTTTTAAATGAGTATTAAGTAAGTCAAAGGTTGAAGTGATCTTCCTCCTTCAGGAATTACTGACAAAGTTGCCCTTTCTTTTAGATGAGGCAGAAGTTTAGAGGTCACACAGATACCAGAAACACTTATGCAAGGGATGTGAATGAGGAGGAAATACTCACTGCTCTCACTGTTTAAGAGCCTGGAGAAAGATGACGAGCCTTCAGGCAATTCCCAGCCTGTTACTGATCATCCTGCTTTGTCTCCCTGCCTCTTACCCGATCCTGGCTGGGAGGGACAGGAACTGGGAATGGTAGCTGCATGCTTTCTGATGAATCTCTGGCCAGATCTCTCTGTATAAAAGATTCAGCCAATCTGTGTCCCCTTTATGCAGCACAAAGAGATGAGGCAGGGCAGTGTGGCTGCTCATACATATTTCAAATCCTTTTTTTTCCCTTGGGGTTATTTTCACTTTTAGTTTAAGACAGGGTAAAACTGGCTGCCCTAAAGCTAGCTCCTCTTCTATATACTTTATTCTTGTTGATTTAAAAACAAGAATCATGAGAAAGATTTGTCAGTGTAGCATTTGCTATGCAACATTTACATGCAGCTGCTTTGAACTAAATTCCCAGCAGAAGTGAAAGGATTTTGAGGCTTCCAGATCTTAGCAGACTACTGTTTTTTTGGTTTTGGGGTGTTTTTTTTGTTTTGTTTTGGTTTTTTTTTTTTTTTTCAGACAGAAATCTGTATCATATGTACTTCTTCAGTGATCCCTGGAGATCTAGCTAGGATAGCCAGCTAGGACTGTACTATCCTTCTCCTACCCCACTGAGACATATTACTAGCTTTTGGGAGGGACCCTTTTGGACCTAGAAAGTGAATTAGTTTTGCTTGCAAATGTCTGCCACTTGAAGTGACTGATTACTTTTTGGAGGGAAGGAAAACGCTTGTCTCTAGAGTTGAAAACAGCAAAAGCTGGCAAATTTGTATATGTTTTGGTGCTTATTTCTCTTCTGTGGGACAACACTCATCTCCGTATGTGGTGAAAATTCTCCAACTGTTCTGTTTCAGTTCTGGGGTTGCAGGTTGAATGATAAATCTAGTCTTATGTAACAAGAACATCATCAGGAGAATTTGAGGGCCATTTGCAAATCAAATGCTGGTAATTTCAGGTAAGATAGTCATGCCTTGCTTCCCTCCAGCCTGGCCAGTTTCACAGAAGCTGAGAATCCGTTGACTCTGATAGTTTTTTTAGGCAATGAAACCGTGATCTAATCCAGGGCCAGGGCGGTAAACAAGTGGTTTGCTGTTTGGACATGTAAGGTAACTAACTCAATTAAAGTAATGCAGGTTGCCTTTAGGTGAGGTGAGGATGTCTCCTGTGTCCAGTCAGGAACCTCTTCCCTCCTTGGTGGCAATGACAACTTCAGCAAGTGGACACTTTTTCTCCTTAGGAGCAGGATCAGTTTGATACCCCAGAAATCTTATTAGGTATTCTGTTCATTCTTCAGAGAAGTATCATGAGGGTTAATTATTTCTCTGCTCTGACTCAGACAGTGATTTTGTGCCAGAGGATTCTGGCAGTAAGTATAATCCTAGTGATACCCTCAGTGAGGAAACCATTGTTAGCGATGTTGATGAGGAAGCGCTAATGGAAGCTGAACCAGAGCCTGATATAGAAATTGAGAGACCTAAGGCAAACAAAGGAAAGAGTTTGGAAAGCTGGCTGTTTTCAGCCTTCCGCAGCAGATCTCACAAAAAATAACTCTTTGTCTTCTTCCCCCTTGCACCTCCCTGTCCAAACTCAGGCTGCAGAATGGCTCTCCTGAGGCTGAGCTGTGCTAGAGGGAGGGAGGAGCTGTGCTGCTGAAGTCCTGGTGCCGACTGGCATTCCCTAGGGAAGATGTGCAGCAAGGAGCAGGTTTCAAACACAGTGTCTCCTCTGCAAAACTGGGTTGCCAAATGGGGGCTGAGGCCCTCACTCTGCCCAGGCTCCAGCAAGGCATTGCTCCAGAGCCAGTTGGCACCGTGAATTATAAATACATTGGCCATGTTACTCTGTTTAGGGCCAGTGCTCTGGAGTTAGATGAATGCATGAATAAAACATAATTTCTGCACTGCTTTTCTCTCTCAGTATTTTATAAACTTATGATAAAGACTGGTGATATTTACCTGCTTGTAACAGTGCTGAGGAGGGCTGAGGAGGGCAGAAGGGCTCCCTGCACCAGCACACAGACCTAGGCATAACATAGTCATTTAAAAGTTTCCCCTGTCTCAAAGAGATTATTTTCCTCTCCTGGTCTCGTGTGGTTTCCAAGGCCCAGTTTAAACACATACAATGACATAGGATAGATTGCTATTTTCCATACATGGCCTTGTATGGTTATTCAGCAGGAAGCATTCATTGCTTTAAGACAGTACTGAAAGGGGTTCTGTTCTGCTCTCCAAAAGAGAAGCAGGCAGGATTATCTTGGGTCACATCTTTCTTCTAGCAGTCAAACAGTGAAACCAGACATCTGAGTTGTTTCAGTCTGTGACCTTACCCTGTGCTTCCTGATGGATCTCACAGCTTTCAGTTGTCCCTAGCTTATATGCAGGATTCTTCAGTCCCCCTGGCAATCTGCATTCCTTCTCGAGCTTGTTCCTAGTATCTTGGGCCCTTGGGAGATCACAGCCTTGCCTTGGTTTCTATGTGGCTGCTTAGTTAACCACTCCAATAATTCACTGCCTTAGTCTGGATCCCTCTGCTGAACAGGCTTAAAGGTATTCGTGGTCTTCTCTAATGCTTCTTGATGTTATTCAACCTATCCAGTGTTCTTTCAACTTGCACTCTTCCTGGATGCCTCCAGAAGCAGTAGAGCAGGCTCCAGCATTTCCTGACACTGCGGCCCCTTATAGCAACCAGCAGCTTACACATTTGTCATTCAGCTCACAATCTGCTTCACTGTTTCTGGCACCTTACAGTTGCTCTCTCATTCTCTAACATGCTATAGCCTTCTTCAGGCTCAGCAGCTGCTCCAAGAAGGTTCCTAAGGCTGGGGAGCTTTTTGCTGAAAGCATTTTCCAGATTCTCCCTTATGCTCTCTAGTAATGATTTTTTTTCCTATTTTGTAATATGGTGTGGTTTTCCTTGGCATATTTCTAATTGCTTCTTCATTTACCTTTATTGGTCCCTGATGTCCAGCATCATATGTTATTACCTGTAAAATATGGACACTGTTATTTCAAACATCCTTGTAGCTAGACTCAGCAGTTGTAGCCTTTCTCGATGTGATTGCATTCAGCAACATTCCCTCATGTCAGCTGACTGTCTTTTGTGTCGCCAACAATTCTCAACCTTCTCTGGTTTTCCTCATCATCCTGAGGCTCACATCTCACCCCACTGTGAGGCCTTCTCAGACAACTCTGCCATGATGATGTGTCCTCTGGTTTTCTGTATCACCCTGGGATGTTTCCTGACATACATATCTTACTCAACTTCCCTTATGTCCCACAGCACTACACAGGATTTTCCTACATCCTCAGCAACTTTCATGGTACTCTGATGTCCCCTGGCTGTTATCTGGCTCTCTTTGATCTTTCCCAGCTGAATCGCAGCACTCTCTTAATATCCCTCTATATATCCTCTATGATCTTCACAGACACCTCTGGCTTGCTAATGGTTATTTCTACATTCTTTTTTAAGTTTGACTCAAAACAGTTTCACTCATCTACAAACGTTTGCACTCATGCAGCCAGAAAGGATTTTCTGGTAAAGCCGTAGTTCAAGCATTAATTTTGTTTCTCTGACAACATTTTCTTAAGGAAAATACATAGCTGTCCTAATGAATTTTGGGAATGGGAGATTGTTACTGCGTTTGCAGAAATGTATATGAGCACTCTGAGGCTCTTTTACTGAATGACTAAAATAAGGTTAGGATTGTACCATGGTGAGCTTGCCCTGAGTGTAAAGACCCTGAAGCGAAAAAGACTGGCAGTGCTCTTGAAAGTTTGATTCATAACTTCTATAAAGAGAAGCAGTGCCTTTGGTTCTCTTTGCTAAAATGCATATCACTGTTAAATGAAATTCACCTGGTAATATTAGTAATGTATTTGGAATATTTGGGTTCTACAGAAGATTAAACTGTTGCTATTCTTACATTAGACATCTTTTCTCATAATGACTAATAAGAAAATCCTGAGTTGGATATGATAAAGCAACTTTTACTTGCCTGCTAGCAGGTCCCAAAACCCGCTTGATGTTTAAAGTTTTTAAACAGAAAAAAGAAACAGATGCTGAAGTTTATGAAGCTATAGAATTTTCTTTAGTCTTGTATCACCTCTTGAAAATAAACAAGCAAGAAATAATACAGGTTACATTGCCTGATGGCTATTTATGTTGCACCATCATCAATTATCTGGTATAATGTAAGCATCCATTCTACATGGATACCATTATACAGTGAATATTTCTCCTTCATAAAAATTCCAGTGCTCAACCATGTTTGTATACTTTCACTCTTTCCTTGTCCCCAGTGCTTTGATTGCTGTAAGAATCCTAAAATACTTGTTTTCCTGTTGTCTTGTGCAAACATGTGCTGCACTCATTCCTGGTTTCCACTTACAAAAATTACAGAAAAAACCGTGATATAAATCATACAGTAGTGCCTTATAGTTTTATTTAGTTCCTTAGTCAACCATGCTTTTAGTTATCTCCAGCAGTAGATGCCATGTTTAACAGTGCAAGGGCTACATGCTTATGTGCTTACTTTATTTCCTTTACTGCCCAAGTTCTAAAGCAGTCAACAGCACTTTAAATATGGATTTATGACTGCTCACGTACCCCTGAACTGCAGGGGAGGGAGAATAAAAATGTTACCAACTACAGTGGGGTCAATTTCTTTTTGCATGAAAGGGCTGCTTAGCAGAGGGGCAAGAAGCTGAACCTGGTGTTAGCTATTTTTGCACTGGCCAAGTCCTGTCATCAGAACTGCAGAGAGGCTGTGCTAACTTAACTCTGCAGCAGGGTAAAGTTAATTTAAACTTCCATATATGTACACTTCCACAGACCCCTGCTCCTTTTCTTCCCCTCTATTCACTTCTGGGACAAGTGCAGAGACCATCTCAGCTGGCTGAACATCACGTGAAGGCTGTGATGTTGTGACTGCTCTGGAGAAGCTAATTCAGCAAGTGATCCAAGTTAAGTCATAGCCTCATTAAGTATAAATAGTTTTTTTTAAACATGAAAGCTGAGCTGGACCTGGCAGCTTTTAAAACTTGGAAGCTTTGAGAGGAAAGGAAAACCAAAAATATTGAATACAGTCTGTATTACTTTTTCATCAGATAGATGTTTCTTTTATTGCTTTTCCTTGGTAGGAATCTCCGTGGTATGAAGGATTTCCCTGTGGGTGCAGAATGGGCATGAAGGGTCCTCTGGAAGTAATTTGGTCCAACCTCCATTCCGAGTGAGGCCAAGTAGATGAGCCTGCTCTCTGATGATCCTGCCGTGAAAGATGGCCCATGGTGAAAGTAAAACCTTCAAGTTTAGATTAGGAAAGCATTTCTTAGGCTTCTTGTGAGCACAGATTGACCTCTCCTGAATAATTTGTCTTCCCAAGATTTTTCTGAGGGCAGCAGTTCTGCCCAGACTAGGAAACAGCTAACTTCTGCTGACAGCAACAGCTCAAATTCCTCCAAGGTGAGGGAGTGAGAATTGATCAGAATTTACTTGTTTGATGTGTGAAGATCTATTTCTTTGCTTGGGAAGAACTGCACTGCAGTGAGAGTTACATGAGCTTGCATAAGTACTTGCAGCCAGTTCTCATGCCCATATCCTGCAGGAAATGAGCAGCACCTAGTAAGCAGATCAATTACTGTTCTGTATCTTGGTTTTTCACTATACATTTCTTTTCTTTCTGAAATTTGCCTAACTTTATGGTTCACGCTTCTTAGTTTAGAGGAAAAATATTTTTTCTCTCTTGCAAGTTTTAGACCCCTGTTGATTCTATTTGAAACCTTTTCATTGGAAAGGATACCCTGAACTGTCTTTGGCCTAGAACTCCATAAATATCAGAAAGAGAGAATTGCTGGCTAGCAAGATTGAAGACAGGCATTGCAAAATTAAGTTTTCTACTGTTTTTGCTTTGTAATTTGCCTCCTGGTTGATGTAGCAGCATTACCTCTAGCAGTCCTTGTTCTTTCTTTAGCCTCTGTATTGATATTTCTCCCAATAAGTGAGGAATCTATTTCTGTGAGCATCTTGTGACAACTGGCTCAAGTGACATAAGCCACTGAACAGCTATTGAACAAATCCAGGCTAGATTCAGAATAGGAAATTAGAGGGCGAAATCTCCACATTCAAATAGCAACAACAGATTAATCTGGACCAAATTTTTGTCCTTCAGCTTCGACTTGGAGTGACAACTGCCCACTTAAAATAGCATTGAAATGAGAAAGGAAGCTGTGTCAGTACTTTCAGTCCTGCTGCGGAAGGTGTTGGTTCACCCCTAATGCATAATGCACAGCCTCTCCAAAATACACATCCCATCAGTTCCCAGGATCTGCAATGTTGTAAAGCAGCTTGGAAAAGAAAAGGAGGAATAACTTCTCCAAAGGCAGCTAGAGAGAGAAGTCTGAGAGAGCCCTGGATATAATTACCTGAGCTGGAGTCCAGCCAGGAGAATGCTGAGCTAAGGAACAGTAAAGTCCTGACTCTGCACAAGGGATCCAGACAAATTTAAAAGAAACTGCAATAACAGAAGTGGGATTTGAGCATCTGGGAAGATGTTTGAGAGAGTGAATGAATACAAACTAAAGCCTCTAGGGAGTCTGATAGGAAACAAAAGGAGCAAAATGAAGAACAGTATATAATGGTAATATATATGGCACTGACTGTCTTGCAGTCAGGGCTACCTGGTAAAACTGTTTCTTCTGCATGATCTAAGAGATCTAACTTCTCTGAGTTCATTTACCTCTCTACTCAAGCCAGACTATATGAACAAGGATGGAAATAAGACATGTATCCTCTGTTGTGTTCTCAGATAGTGATGAATAATAACTGAGTCAGACCTGAAAAATATGTTAAATCTTTAACCAAGCACCAGGTTAATTAGCTATCATTAATGGAAAGTTTGTGCAGGAAGGATTTCTCTCTGTTGGGCTGCTCCCCAGCTAAGGAGACCTGTCTCAGACCAGAAGTATTTTACCTTTAATTCCCAGTTTCTTAGAGGATAGTTATTCCATCACTTGGCCACTGTTTCTTGACAGGACTGGTGTCATAGAAACATTTCAATTTTCCTTCACTTTTTCCTCTTTTACAAATTTTTCTCTTCTACAAATCCAGAATCAGCACACCAATGTACCTGACAGAAGGATTCTTGGGGTGGTTTTTTTGTACTTATTTGGAACTAAAAGGATACCCAGGCAGCTACCATTGTTCAGACCACACCTAAAGCTTTTTGATGCTTCCAAACTGTGCTCTAAATGATTTATAAGGTTTGTCTGAGAGACTTGGTTTAAGAAGGAATGCAAATGCATAACTGGAGAGTTGATAAATGCGAGCAGGGAAGGTGGTCCAGAAGGCAATGACAAAAAAAGGAAAAAGAATAAAAATAAAAAAGGAAGGGCTGGAGGGAAGATGGAACATGAGGAAATCCAAGTGGGGTAGTTCCTAGAATCTGAAACTCTGCATTCTTCCCACTGGCAGTTTTTTTCTTATTTTCCCTAAGCTGTTCCTTTTTTCACATTCCTCCCCCCCCCCCCCATTTGTTTTATGCCAAGAGGCTTATTTGTCTTTCCTGGCTTATTTGTAGTGCATCTGGATTTAGGCACCCTGATAAATTAGTTCCTCTGAAGACTGTAATCTAAAAATGAATGTTCAGTTGGATTTTGAGCTAATTTAAACTGATATACATCTGATGAAGTGAAGTTTAGCCATGTAAAATTCCACTGCTTGAGCAAATGCATAAACAATGAACATTATTCCCCTTCAGTGTGTCAGAAAAAGATATTGTCTGCTCCTTCCAGAAAGATTATTTTAAATTTGAAACACGTACCTATAAAAGTCTGTATTTTGCAGTTTTGAAGCTCTAAACATGGAAATGTATTATGTTAAGACATACCACATGCTTCAAGAGATTGTCTTCTACTGAGCACATTATTTGTGAGAAGAGCTAAACCTTTCATTAGTCTTATCTGCCTGAATGTATTGGTTTAATTGTGTGTTTTATTTGCTCTATAATATAAGGTGTGCTTACTGTGCTTTAGCAGACAAACATAAGCCAGGGTCAGAGTGCAAGCTCAGACAACAGTCTGCAATTTTCAACACCCTGCAGGATTTGGAATTTCATTAGTAATTTTTGGTTTTATTTTATTATTAAACACAGAATGAGAGCACCATGGAACTGATTCATCTTAGTCACTGTACTTATATGACTGGCTTGGAATTGAAAAAATGTATTTTAGTGACAGCTTTGCTTCTGATCTTAGGGAAAGCACTGGTGGGAATTAGTTAGCTGCTGTGACTTAAACAAAGGCAGATAATTAGAATCCAAATTTTAATCTTGCTGCCTTTGAAAGTGAAACAAAATCAGTAACAATCTAAAGTCATGTCCCTTGCTACTTTTCACTTCAGTCAGAGGAAGCCTGATTCCCACGAATGCCAAGAACATTACTCCACGTTGGGAGATGAGCTCTGGTGAATTTTGCTGCAGCAGCTACAGAAGTGGCTGCCATGGTTTCCCACCTGCTCTTTGCTGGAGGTCATTGCCACCCAGGCTACCTTGGGTGTAAAGAGTCTGTCACACCTCAGTTTCCTCATGGAAACCCTGGTTGTCTACTTACAATCACTTCAGCTGGATTTTTGGCTGGGTTTGCACTGATTTCCCTGCAGAGGTAGAAGCACAGGCTTCCTGCTGCACACTCAGTCATCAGGTGGAAACCTCCTTCAGAAGGCCAGGCTAGCTGAGGGAGGCAGCTCTTGACTGTACCACAGCCATGCTCATCTGTCAGAGTCAGCTCGTGGTGTACAACAACTCTATGTCAACAGAAATTAGACAAAAAAAAATTAGGCACTTCAATGGCAAAATAAACAAAAATACACGTGTGGAAATAAGAGAAGGGCAAAGTTCTTTAAGGTCCAAACAAGAATTCACACAGTGAGTAAAATGACATCTTCCTTTTCTAGCAGACATTTTTGTCATCATGTGCACGAGGGCTGAGTGCCACCACACTATGGTGCTTAGACCTTTCGTTATCTCTGGAGGGATGAAAATTGCACTTGGAATGAAAGTGCAAAAACACTGTGGCCTCCACTGGATCTACCACCTGCCATTAGAGAAAAGATCTACCATCAACTTTGAACGTTTGGGGTGTGATGCAGGCATGCCAGCCCTAACGAACTGTTCTTGTTCTGTAGACCAACTGGAGACATGTTTGGACATCTAATTTCTTAATTAATTATTCACCTAAGTCCTGACCAGAAGCAAAACACATT
Source organism: Entomyzon cyanotis (assembly GCA_024500445.1). Lineage (NCBI taxonomy): Eukaryota > Metazoa > Chordata > Aves > Passeriformes > Meliphagidae > Entomyzon > Entomyzon cyanotis. The sequence continues at coordinate 21,304,498 of JAKEPQ010001015.1, read as the reverse complement.
TGTCCAGCAAAATGTGCAATTGCTTCGGGAACTGCTGAGCTCCTGCTTTTTCGGTGTGCTGTTAAAAATCAAATTACATAGCTTTAGCAACAGAACTGTAATTAGGGTCAGTGGAAAACTGTGGGTAGGATAATATTGTGGATTCTGCAATTTTTTGTCACGTTGCTCCATAACACGCCAGAAAAACAGTAGTTTTATTGCTCCACAGTGCATTAACACTGTCAGTGAAACATCCCATGCTTCCTGATGTGGGACTGGCCCTTCTGTGAGCCTGTTACCAAGGCTGGCCTCAATTTATCATAATTCACAACTGTGCTGCTCCTGGAGTTGATGGCAAAGCTTCTGTTAACTCCTGTAGGAGGTGGACAGGTCTAGGCAGGGAAAATAGGGATGGATAAGGAGGATGATAGAGCAGAGCTGAGGAGAAAAGAAGGCAGGCTATGGTGTTTCATTATAATCTCCCCAGTTATCACTGCCTCTCATACTGATACCACCAGGAGGCTTTTTCATAGATTAAAATTACATTATAACTAAAATTTAATCAGTTCTTATTTTCCTATTCTCCATCACACTAAGAAAATCTCTGCTCTAAGCTATTACTGCTTCTGCCTCTGGGCTCTTAAGCTCCTCCTTTTTCTCCTTGGATTTTCTTTTCCTAACCCCCTCATCCTTGCACATCTTTATCCCAGCTGTTTCCAGATCTTGCCTCTTGGGGAGCTCCATTCTCTCCCCTCTCACCATTCCAACCCTCAAAATAATCAGCTGTGGGCAGGCTAACGACTGACTGTGATGTGTCATTGCTGGCCCTTTCAGCCAGGAGAATACACCTCTTGAGATCATTCTTTCAGGATGTCAGCAAATTCAGGCAAACCTTACGAGACTGATATCATAATTGGAAGGCTGCCTAGGATCAGTTTTTATAGGAAAAAAAAGAAGTTTTAACTCCTATAACTATAGTGGTTGTCTGAAGACGTTACAGAGGTTCAAATAGGTATTAAGATAATGCAAGATCCAGGCTCAAACTGCATTCCTTGTGACAGGAGAGGAAAATAAAAATGAAGAAGGAAAAAAAAGAGCTAATTGTGGAAAAGAAGCACAGAAACAATAAATGAGGAAAGGAAAAGAATGATGGAGAAATATAGAATGCTTTCATTTTTTGGTTGAAAAAGTGTGAAAAAATAAAAAAGAGATAAAAACCTAAGGAGCAAAGAAAAAATAAAAGGAGGAAGAGTAGGAAGAGTAGCGAGATAAGCTGGGGGTTGGTTGAATTCTATTTGAGCACTGCAGTGAAAAGTTCCAGCTATGGAATTACAGTCCAGATTCTTCAGATTGTGAAATAGTCCATGAAAAGACTGGATCTCCGACTTAGGGACTACCACTACCCAAGTACTTCCTAAGAATAAAAGGCTGATGTAACCGTGGCGCACCAGATGACTTGGAGGAACCTCTGCACGAGGTGTAGGAAATAGACTGGATAAAAATGGAAGTGCTCAGAGCAGATGAGCAATGGTTGAGCTCCAATTGTTGTATTCTTGTACTTCCTGCTTTCTGAACGCAGTAATATTACAAGTTCCCTTCAAATTAGTTTATGTGTATATATACACGCACACACACACGCGTATCAAAGAATTTCTTCGCTTTTTAAGGAAGGAAAGTTGATTTCCTTTCGTGTGTTTCTACATTTAGTTCCCTTTGTTCCATTGGAAGGAATTCCAGATCCACACATTGAAGCAGAGGTTCACAGACAAATCTTACTGTGCAGAAGTGTATCATCACCTGTGCAGGCTGCAAGGAGAAAAGGCATCCATTTTTCAGTAAATCTCAGTAGGAAAAATAGAAAAAATATTGCAAGTCAGAAATTTTATGTTCTATTCAAAATTCTGTGAGGAACCTGTCTAGACACAGAGTCAGCTCTTAACACAACTTTTAAGTGTTTACTCCCTGGTTCCTCTGGCTTTTCCTTCTTACAGTCTCAATTTCTCCCCTTTTTAGCTTACATCTCCTTGTCTCCATCCCTGTTTCTCAGTCTCCTTTCAGCTTCACATTTTAGTCCCCACCTTTGCCATATTCCAGCTGCCAGGAGCTCCTTCTTCTAGTCCTCATCCTAGGCTCCCTTGCTTCCAAGCTCCATGGTACTTCAGGTACCCCAATCTCATCTCTTGTCACAGGGCTGCTCCCTCTGTTCCCACTCAGGTCTCTGTCACAGCACACGAGTTTAATCCAAGCCTGCCCATTCTTTACTGAATGACTGAAAAGTGATTGTCAGAGGTTTGGCCAAACTGAGAGGCTTGTGGAAGGAACAGCAAAACATGTTTCTTTGACATCAGCATTCATGATCCCTCCCTGCTTCAGAGTAAGGATGGGCTAGGAGTGCTGCAGGAAAGGATATGAATGTTTTTAAGGCAATACAGTATACTTTTATTCTTACTTCGGTTACTTTGGCTGGAATTATCCAAAAGTACTGAGATGAGGTGGATACCCAGAAATGTAACTTTCACCTGTCATCATTAGTACTTGCTAATGTCAGAGTACTGTAATTCAGGAAGAAAACAGTGAATTAAATGGAGAGTGGAAAAACCTCAGCTACAGGAAGCCTTGTCTTTATTATCCATAATGTCACAACCTCCTTTACAAAATAGCTACATCTGCTTTGAAAATTGCAACTGAAGACCTCAGTTCACATTAAACACATTTACAGGCTCTCAGGCTTCCTAGGATGGGGAAATTATCACCATGAAGGCAGAAATAGAGATGCAGAGGCATCAGAGGGTGGTTTCAGAGTGCCACAGGGGATGGGAGAGAGAAACAGATCCCACATTACCTTCAATTCCTGTTGTATTCTAAATATCAAAATTGTCTCCCTGGGGTGTCAATGGATTCAAGGAACTCACAGTGACTGTGGCATAGTGAGTGCATTACAGGTGTGCCAGGAAAGGCAGGCATCAGTGAGGTTGTCTTCTGCTGTATGCCAGAGAGACCCAAGCAGCTCTTTTCCCAAAGAAGTTCATTATCTAGGATGCTGTTTGCTGTTGTATCAGTTATGCCAACAGTTAATTCATTACAGGGCCCCACCTGCTCAAAAATCCTCATGACTTACAGGATCATGGCTTGCGAAATGATGTTAAAAATCAAAGCATGGAAGTTTTTTGCTGACTTCACCTCGCCAGCTTATTTATCATCTAGCACATGACCACGGCTGTCACTGATTTACATATGAAACATGAGAGTTCTTTTCCCTCAGATTCTGATGTCCCCAGGCTATGCATGTGTACATAAACCATATGTAAAAGAGAGGAGCTCTGCTTTCCAAGTGTGAAAAGGAAATCATTCTACTGTGAGACACACGTCACTGGCATCCCTTTCCCTTTGTTCCCAAACATGGTAAAGAGCAATAAAGCTGTTTGTAGACTATTATGTGACGTCAAGTAAGAACACACAGTTTCCATTTTTTAATGCATATATGTATATAACAATGTCAGTGTGGGCATCCAAAGAATGAATGGTTATGAAATACTGAGCAGCAGCAATGTATAAAAGGTAAATGACACACAGCAAAGGAATCTCCCTTCAAATCACATAGCACATGAAACCATTTTGGTCTGTGACAACTATACCACTAGATTTTTTCCATGTTTATCCAAAGTAGCTTAGTAAGCATAACATGCATGCCATTCACTAAGTCTGTGCACCAAAATACAGAGTATGATGACCCTAAGCAATGTCTCCAGTGCTTGTAAGCTTGTCAGAAAGGCGGACTGGCTGCTGCTACTTCTGTAAAGTATCTATTTCAATTAATTTTTGTGAGAGAAGTGACAAAATTAGCTCTCATTCTACTACAGCTATTCAACAGTTATCTCAGTGGAATTACACCTGTGTAAATTTCTCAGAGGTAGCAGTTGTGCACATGTTCTGTGAGCTAATGAGACTACAGAAAAGGTTGTCAAGAATGGCACAAGACATACCTATTATTTTTGATTCAGGACGAACCCATTTATCTTTTCTCTTTGCTAAAAAGGGCAATTTCAGGGTTTTTCTGGTGACTGAAAGAAAAAAGTAATGCTAGATGCAGGCTTCCTTCTGTCCCATATGTCTTAAGTGTACAAAGCTTTTTTTAGAGAATAGCTTTCTTTCAGGGCAAACCAGTTCTTACTAAAAATAATTCTTATGAGATCAGATAAAATGAGAGGAATGTTGTTAGCAGATCCTGACGCCTCATTTACCTAAAAAAAAAAAAAAAAAAAAAAAAGGGCTAAATCAGCCTAATCCAGGCCTGTAATACAAGCAGAGAGCTGAAGAACCTTCCCTGTCCCCAGGGCTGTGGTTGACAGCTCGGGAGCTATTTTGGTGGCTGTGGTCAGAGCATGCAAAGTGCCCTCATAGTCTCCTCCACCAGTCTGCCTTAACCCCTGGGAATGCCCCACAGAGCCAGGCACAGCCACATGCTGGGGCTTTTGGAAAAGGCACAAGGACAAGCTCTGTGCCCAGCTGGGGGCCTGCAAACATGAAGCACAACAGCATCTCTTAGATTGGTCACACCTTCCTAGATATGCATCTGTTTAATTATGAACATTCAGGTCTAGCTGTGACAGAGCTCGAAATACAGCAAGGACTGGCTACCTGCATGGAGGTGATTCTCCCTCCAGCAGGTCTTGAGATCACACCCAGTATGAAAGTAAAACTTAGAAGGCTTTTTAGTGTTAATGTGCTCTTGGCTTTGAACTTCACAGTTCTGTCTCCTCTTCCTTCATTCCAACATCTTCTCTCAAGCCTTTAGTACTGAGCAGTGCCAGACCTCTGCTAATTTCTGGTATTGTGTATAATTTTCCATCTTTTTAGCCCATTTTTGAGGTAGACAGCAAGCCCCTGAGGCAGGGACTTGCGTCATCTATTAAAAAAAAAGCACTCAGTAATTATTTATGATTCATTTGTTGCAGCATTTGTGTACATTATTTAATAACAGATATGGACCACAAGTGTTGAGCAGACGGAAAGATCCTTGCTGTCAGGAAGACTGAAAGTGATTTTGCAGACTTCATGTGTTGTCAAATAGCTACATCAGTAGACAAATTTAGTGCATGTCTCCATTCAAATTAAGCCAAAGCAAACCAGTTGCCTTTTTGTTGCGTAAATATTTGTTCAGACAAAGCATTGTGAATTGGTTATCCACAGTTACTTGAACTGCATCAAACAAGCTGACGTGGAATTGTTTGGCCAGGTTTTATATCTAGCTTTCTTTACTCTTTGTTTAAGAGCAAAACTGAAAGGTCTGAGATGGGTTGGGGACTTTTTTCTTCAAATAAAACATTTCCTTATAAAGAATTCATTGACTGAATGTGTTAAAAAAGTGTCCCTCAAACAGGTTAATTTTATTTTCGAACTAGAAGAAGAATGCCAGGATCCAGTTGTTCATTTATAATTCAGCACTAAGCTAAAGAAACAAGGGCAGAAAATGCATAGTTGTAAATCACGCTTGCAGCCACAGAACAACATAATGCCGAGCAGCCATTTTAGGTTTTTGGTTGCTTTATACCCTTTCCACATAATGAAGCCTGTTAAGTGAATCCTTACGGGAATTGTTCCTGAGGTTTGTGTTTTGTTCATGAATTTCCAAGTACAAGAGTTTAATTTTGTGAAGTAAATGGTCTGTATTCTGTAAAAATTAGTTCAAGGTACATTTTTTTTGGAAAGGCTTCTTGCTTTCTAGGCATAACAACAGTTTTATCCTTTTAATGAAATGTAAACCCAATGTCTCTGGGAAAAAAAAATTCAGTGGAATTATTTCTGTCAGAGGGAATAAAGGTGGCAACTGCAAATGCTGGTGTATTTTACACAGTAGAATTCCTAAATAGTCTATAGCTAAATACATGGACCAGATCCTCCCTTCTCCTCTATTATGGAAATCTCAGAAAGAAATAGACTGTTGCTGTTTCACTTCAGTCTTCAAAGTGAAGCCCTAAGCATGGATGGAGTAGACGCTCTACTCAGTAAATGTGTGTAATTCTAGGCCACTTTTTTTCCCTAATGCTTTTTTGATGAAATTACCACTCTCTTCCCAAAATTTGCTTGCAGATAGATGTATTATTTTTCTCAGCAAGAAATAATCCAGGTGTCCAATCAACCCAAAGGTTATACATTCATTATTTCTATTTAAGTCAATTAGAACAGTGCAGATGTCTACCTGATTATTTGTTTCCAGAGAAAGACTAGAGAATTAATTAAAATACACAATCTAATTGAATGGAAAATCATAAGATTTTGTTTCTAGGAAACAACTTGTGAGTACAGGGAATCTAAAGTTGTGCATTTATATCTAAGTGGAGAACATATCATCTCAAGCCACTCCACCAAAGTTTGAGTCTGAGGTCAGTTTTCAGACTGTGAGTCTAATTTAGTTTCCGAATGGAGCTTAAGGTTCCCAACATCCAGAGACCTGGGTGGGGGCGTAGGGGGGGAAACATGTGATTTTGGTTTCAGTTAATTTTAGATTTATTTCTGTTTATGAGATCAGTTGTCTCTTTCTAAAAGTGTTTTCATTTTGGCAGACTCCTCCAATGAAAGGCTTATTTCGAGACATTTCCTGTTGAGTAACTGATGCTGCTGCTGCTGAGAGGTAAAGGGAGACATACACAATGTTGAAGGGAACGTATGGCAGTGTCATGGCAATGACAGGCATGAAGCCAAAGGCTGCCATTATCTTTCCTTCCATCCCAGAGGAGCTTAACAGGCAGTGCAGAGGGAGAGCACGCTACATGGCATTAGCAGATCTATCCCTTCAGCCTTTTGGGTGCTGCTAGCCAGGTATTCTGAACATGGACTATGATTTGTGTTTCATGTGGTCATAGCTTCAACCCTTCCCTTTTCTTGCACAAAGATTCACAGTAAGCTTTACAAATGATCTATTTTTGATGAACATGGGGATACTTCATCATTTATTTCCACTGTGCTAAATACACCAGAATTCAGGAAAACAGAATTCTGCATGATACTCCCATTTGGACCAAGCCATTGTAAAGTGAAATAGCAGCAAAGAATCTGTCTTTTGAGGTGAATATTCAGCCATCTTGGCATTTTGATGAATTATGGAATATCACTGTTTCCAACTAAGAATTCCTTTCTGTCTTTCTCTACTAATGACTACCTGTGTGCAATTACTCCATAGTTTCTGTACCCATCTAAAACTGCTATCAGTTTCACAGCCATAATAATAAATTTTACATTAAACAAAAACTTTCTTTACATAACAACAGGAGAAGAGACAGTGAAGATAAAATCCTGGACACTCAAGATGATTTTTTTTAATTGCCTTGTGGATTTTCTGCTGTTGCATTTAAGTCCCCTGAATACACTTAGACAAGCTATTCCCTGGTTCTTACAGCCAGCCAGAGCTTCTTTGTACAGTTGCTGTAAGAATGCAGTAGCTGGAGAGAAGTCATTGAACAGGTGAGGTCAGCATCCTAGGAGAGTCTGTCTGCAGAACTTGGTAGGTAAAACCTCGGCTATGGAAAATTCTCAGCTTTTGAGGAAAACCTGTTGTGAAGGATTTAGCAAAGTTACAGAAAGTGGGATATAGGAAGAGAAACACATTTGTGGCTGCTTGAGAACCCTCACAGAAACCAGTAAGATGTCCAAAAGGTCTAAGAATTTGAGGGAGAAATGCTTGTGAAGCTGAGTGATTTTGTGAATGGCAGCTGGCTTTACAGAATTCTTAGATGAGGAACAAAAAATGCGAGGCAGTCTCTTGTGTGCTTATTTAATGTAATTAATTAATGCATTTTGAACCACTTTTTTGGTGCAAAGGGATCCTAATTATAGCATAAAATTCAGATGTAATTGATGTAAAAGATCTTCATGTAAATGAAAAGATGAGCTGCTCTGTTTGAAACTGAAGGGAAGAAGAAATGCCCTGTTGTAAGGTCACGGTTTATGTGGGTCGGAGTCTGAGCTGACTTGTGTTAAAGGTTAACTCACACAGACAGAACATGCTCAGGTACTTGTGTGGCGCATGAACCAGCATTACTGTCCCGGGTGAGACTGCAATGCTGGCATAATGAGGATAATTTACTTATTTCTATGAGTTAAAAGATCCATTCCAAAAATTGCCTGAAAATGCTACAAATAAAGAGCTTGGTAGAGAAAGCTCATGGATTCAGCTGTGCTCAAGCAGAACTCCTGTGTCCAAGACTTTCCTGCAGCCTATAGCACGCTGATCTTCCTGAAAAAATCAATAGCTTTGGGCTTTCCTCAGTAATACAAATGTGAGTGGAGGCAAGAACACCTCTTTCTTAGTTAACATATGAATGCGACCAGAATTTGTTTGCTAGGGTGAAATTTCCTACATCTCTGTACAAGTCACAGACCAGGATTCCAAAGCAATGCTTTTAGTCCCATTTTGTTCAGGTTTGAAGGCAACACTTCTTGTGGTGTTCTTTGACCTAACATGATCTGATTTATGCATGAAATCCTCTGGGATTCCCTGGGCTAGTTCATCTTCTGAGATTTTCCTAGCCCCTCTCCCTTCCCAAGCACAGCCTGCAGCAGCTTCCAGTCTGCTCTGAGTTACCACAAGCATGGTCAACCTGAAAAGACCATTATGAGGCAGGAATTGCTTTGGTGGGATGGGAGGCACATATCCACTTTCTGCTGTTCTCCAGACACTCCATCTATTCCAGATTATGGACAAGAACATGAAGTGAATTACGATATTTGTCAAATGAATCTTGTAACGTAGCTGGTTTAAAACTCCTTTTGAATTTTCATGATGAAGGTAAGAGGTGGAAGGGTAATGCATAGCAGCTTTATCAGAATAAGTAACTGGCCTTCTTCGGTCTTAAAGCCAAAATTAAACTGATAAATGCAAAGCCCACCTCCACTATGGCAGTCTGACTGTGGTATTATATTTTCTCTGGGATTGGGTTTAAAATAATGGTCTATGAAACATGATTATATGGTAATTCCTTTTAAATACATTCCCTACCTTTTTAGATCAATGACTTTTCATCTCTCAGGAAAAATGCTGATGAATTCATACAGGCCTTTATCAATTTTTTAGCATTATAACCTCACCACCTTTTTGCTAAAACCCCATTTCTTTTTCTGCTCTTGTTCTCAGCCATTGCTCCAAAGGAGCACACAGGATTGCCCTTGCTGCTGGGTTTTAGGAACAGGTTTGCAAACTTGCATAGATTCTCATTCAGTTCTGCATTTTTCACCTTATCAGTCACTTCTTGTGGAAAGAGATGGGTTTCTCATCTTTCTAACATTTTTGTCTGTTTTCTTACCAACACATCAGCTCATATTCATAGAATCACAGAATCCTAGGATGGTTTGGGTTGGAAGGAATCTTGAAGAACATCTAGTTCCAACCCCCCTGCTATTTCTCAAATATGATGGATAGTGGCTTAGCCACTTCATCCACTCGTGCCCTCAGGACACGTGGATGCATCTTATCAGGTTCCATGGATTTGTACACCTTCACATTCCATAGATGTTTGTGTACCTGCTCTTCCTTTACAGAGTGTGGTTCCTCATTCCCCCAGTCCCTGCCTTTGCCTTCTGTGACTTGGCTGAGGTGGCTGGAGCCCCTGCTGGTGAAGATTGAACTAAGAAAATCGTTGAGACCTCACCCTTCTCCATGTCCCAGGTAACCAGATCTACCATTTCCTTCTGGAGATCACCCACAATTTCCCCAGTTTTTCTTTTATCGTCAATGTACCTATAGAAGCTTTTTTTGTTCTCCTTGATGTCCCTGGCCAGGTTTAATTCCGTCAGGGTTTTGGCTTTTGTAACCTGATCCCTGGCTACAATTTTCTCTGTATTCATCCCAGACTACCTGTCCCTGCTTCCACTCCCTGTAGGCTTCCTTTTTCTGTTTGTCCAGGAGCTCCTGGAGGATTTTAGTGATGATTTTATGAATAGATCAACCCTATCAGATGCTAATGGTTATGGCTGCTAACATCTTAGGATGATTCTAAGTCATGAACAGTTAAGCAATAAAAGGGTTTTATTTCTTTGCAGATGTGCCAATACCCTAGTACAGTTGTAATAATAATAATAATAATAATAATAATAATAATAATTTAAAATACTAAAAATATGGCATTTCCCCTTCACCCACTGGTGTAGTCACAGCAGAATGAATGGATCATTGTTAGAAGAGTCATTTCACTGCACAAAGTAACCTCTAATCACAATTGGAAGGTTAGAAATGTTCAATGAGTAATGACAATTAAATAAAATTATTGTCTGAGCATCCCTTAGGGTTGCAAATCATTCTGTCTCCACAGAGTTGGTGCTACCTGTCTTTTATTATAGATCCACAGAATCTTTTAGACTGACAACAACTCTTGTGGAAACAGTCTTGTGAAATATGATTTCTGTTTCTGTGTTTGGAAGCAAAGAGCAGTTGTTTGTACCTTGAATAAAGACATTAGTTTTGTGCCCAGGACTAGAGACATGAGAGGGAGCTTAGAACATAGCCCCAAAATGTCAGTGGAAGCTTTGAGAAACTGGGCTAATTTTGTTTAGTGACAGAGAGCAGTTGATGTTTTAGGGATAGTTGATGTCTGAAGAAACCTGTGATAAAATTTACAGCTATTGTGAAGAGAAAAAAACAGGGAAGATAGAATTTATCTAGACACTGTAAACCTAAGAGAAACAAGGGAAGTTTTGGAAAGAAGAACTTCCTGACAGTTGAAATGTATTCCAGATAGTAGAAAGGTTTTTTTCTTAAACTCTGGAAAAAGCCTGGTGGGGAATTTTTATTGGTCTTTTCCTACCTCTATTTATTTACTCTCTCCAGAAGATTAATCCTTTCTTTTTAACCAGTGAGAAAGCCCAGCATTCAGCAAGGATTTGAATGTAGTACTTTTTAATGAGTGACATTCTTGGAAAGCAGTCAGTTGACCGTAGTAGCTGAATTCCTGACTGCAGCATGCCAGTCAGTGTCAAACACTCAGGATGAGTTGTTTAGAAATAAACCTGTGACACAGGAAATAGGGTACGAGGTGGTTCTGTTCTGTCTGAGGGTGGAAGGAGCTGGAGAAAATACATCAGTGTTTATGTGGTTGTATTTGTGAAACAGGGGAGCTGAACTAACAGAGGAAGTGCAGAATAAATAAATACTCAGCAGAGAGAGTGATTACGGTTGAGATACAGATCCCTAGTCCTGGAAGCATGACTTAAGGCCAGTTGCAAGGAATTCCTTCTTTTTGATTTTATAGAGTATATCTACATTTTGGAATAGTTTCTAACTAGTTATAGTAATAATAATGGCATGTGTTCGTGTTGTAATCTCTTAAGAGCTCATTTCTTCACGTCTTTTTATAGAAACATTAATTCTTTTGGCAAAAAAATTTTGTGATGTTCTTTCTAAAATACTGAGGAAGAATATTTTTGCAACTGCTGCTTTGTGTATTTTGGGTCTCATGCATGATTTATCACTTACTAAATTTGAAATCCAAATTATGGAACTGGCTATAGCTATTGCCAGAAAGCAGAATCTGCAGTGCTGGAAAAGGACTAAAAAGGTTATCATCTGACTAAGCTGCAACTGTTCCTGGAACAATATTTGTATTGTAGGTTACTTCCAGCTTTGCAATCCACAGGTGCTCACTCACAATAGCAAAAGTGTTGTCATTCATCTATAATCAGGACATTATTTTTACTGCAAGTTATTCTAACTTTGCAGTCAATGGAAACTAACCAGCTATAGTAAAAGTGTTGTCATTCATCTATAACTGGGACAGTACTTCCATAGTAAGTTATTCCAACTTTGCAGTGAATGAAAACTAACCAGCAATAGTGAGTGTGTTGTCATTCATCTAAAATAGAAGGGAGGAGAAAGGAGAGAGATGGACAAAATATGGAACATATTTGCAACTGAGTAAAATAACCCCAGGGTAGTGCAAAGTAGCATTAAATTGGTCAAATTCAGTGCAGGCTTCCATCTGAAAGGGTACAACACCTCCTTTGGCATCTGCCTGCCTAATCTCAGGCAGAATGAAGGGGTATAGTGCAGTGAATGTGCTCTGGTGAAGTCAAACCTCTGCCAGGGCTGTAGAAGCTGCTTGCAGAGCTCAGTGCACTTTTAGGTAGTGTGCACTGAGCACCAGGTAAGTAATATCTGAGTGTGTTAAAACTTAGACATGGGAGACTGCAGTGTAGACATCCTGTACACAGCTCTTCTAGGCAAGAAACCTGCCCTTTTTTATGCCACAAGTGCACTGCAGGCACTTAACAATTATTAATAATAACTAATTAATAATGGCCCAAATCCTTGGCTGTGATTGAGGACCTCAGAGAATAACTCATCTAGAGTTGTAAGAAAAGATGGCTCAAAACAATCTTAACCAAATCCTGGGCCAGCTTTGTGCCTGGACTTTCCTCCAGGAAAAGATAAAGCAGCAGAGTACAATTTGTTCTAAGACATTAGCAAGGGAGAGTGAAGAACATAATGAATACATTTTATTGGTAATGTGTAAAAAGAATGCAGAGTGGTGGCAAATAAGACCATTAGGGGATAAGTGTATAAAATTAGATGGAAAGGAAGAGATGAGATTCGTCTATTGCACTGGTCCTAAATCAACATTTCATCTCAGAAACCACAAAAGTCAGCAACTGAGTGGAGGTGAATGAAAGACAAGGGTCAAAATAACAATCATAATTTATCTGAGTGTCAGAAAAGCATTTTTACACTAAGTACACAACGCATCGATTTACACTTGATAGACAGTACTTACACAAAAAGAGACTTCAACCCTCACTGAATAGCCTACAGCACAATACAAATTCTTTTCATGACAAACCTAAGGGGAAAAAACAATCTCTTTTTATACCAGGAATTTTCATTTAAATATTTGAGTCTACTGGGAACAGCCTGAAAGACACATACCATACTCCCGACTCACATCTACAGAGGCTTGTGGTTTGATATGCTGATGCTATTTGACAGTATGAGGGGCACTTTTAGGAACCTTGGTGGAAAGAAGCATGGTGGAAAGCTTCAGCTGCTGTTTTCGTTCCTCTTTGGAGGTGCTTGATGGAAGATCTGTAAGTTGTTTACTTGTTTAACAAGGAGTAGGGTATGCTGGTAGGAAGACAAAGCTTCGCCTTTAGGAATCAGAGGACTGTATTTGATAGCAAAAGATTTGCTTCCTTTTCTGGTGATGTTGTTTTGCCTTTTTTACACCAGAACAAAAATATTATTCCTTTAAGAAAAGACCTTCTTGGCTATTGTTCTCTGCTGAGTCATGCCAATAATTGTTTATTTTAGCATTCCTAGAGAATTTTAGAGACTGTTGACTCCCCCTTCCCCAGAAGACAGATAGGAAAAACTGTGTAATTTCATAAATAAAAGAAAAAACTTAAGAGTTTTTAGTTGAAAGCATTTCCTTTAATGGTCTGCTATGCAACACTTCAGCAGTCAGCTGACTCATGGCAACCTGAAATTGAAAATGACTTGGGGTTGAGGGAAAGCAAGGAGAGGACAGGAAGAATTATACTAGCCAGTATACTTTAACTATCTATATAATAGTTGGATCTTCATTTTGTTCAACTAACCATGACCTCACAGAATTGGTTCCGGCATCAGTTCTGTGTCTGGACCAGAGCAAAAGATGTATTTATAAATTAGATTAACATAATCAGTGATAAGAATAATATACTCAATTATTTAATTCACTTCTGGTTTGATAATCTGCAATGCCAGCAGAAGCACACTGTCAGAGCTATTTTCTTTTAGCCCATCATTTTTGGAAAGCCCTTCACTATCTCCAGAGAGAAAGCTTATGCTTTGTTGTTGCAATTCTGTCGCTTCTATTATATAGCAAATTGTGTTTTCTTTCTATACTAGTTCTACAGAAAATGATCCAAGCAAGTGAAAAAAAAATCTTTTCTTACATACTCAAAACCCAAACTTTGTATGTATTAAGCAAAAAGAACAGTATCCTTCAAAAAGCCAAAACCACCAGAAAAAATCACTTTCCCCTGCTCCAGAAACGTCTTTGACTGTAATCCTGCATTATGCTATTTACAGTCATCGAAGAAGGCCAAAGTGATCTTGCATAGGAGCTGCTGTCCTAGGACTCTGACTGTTGTGAGACATATGAAATCTCAGCTACTTTTTCCTTTCCAAAGAAACAAAGACTGGAAAGTGGGAGACTGTTTCAGAGAAGATGGAGGAAATCTCACTGTGAGAGAAAGGATTATTCTGCTTTTTGAAGGTTTTGGATTCCCTGAATGTCTCCAGAGCATTAGTCATGCATCCTCCTCATGACCCTGTATCAAGGGTGATCCATACTGATGAGATGCAATGGAATCAGCTGGATTTACTCAGCAGTAGCCTGCCAAGCCTTTTGCATTTGGCTGATATTAAACAGGAACACATTCTCTTCTGGTTTATGCCTGGGTGAGGCATTTCTGTAGCATTCAGAAAGCCTTCATTAGTTGGGTTGTTTGGAGAGGAGGCACACCATACTGCTCAACCTGAGCTGGCTTAGCCTTTGGAAGCATCTGAATTCCAGTTTACAGTGGCAGCTGAGCAGCAGAAAAAGCAAGAGAGAAGAATGCATAATGGTTTTGGGGTATTCTGAGCCTCTTGGACCTGGAGGAAGAAGGGCATGAACACAGTCCTAGGACACAGACTAGAAGAACCATTACATGGCTCTGCCTTGTAGGTTGTCACAGGCCTTAGGTTATTAGTGTGACACCACCAGCTAAGAAGGCTTTCTGCCACATTGGTTCTGTCATTGCCAGAAGAAGGGAGAGCAGTGGGACAGGATGTAAAGGGCTTTGACATCCATGCTGTGCTGCTGGAGGATCTTATCAGTGAGAAAGGTGACAGCAGAGACACACCAAGTGACTTGGACACAGGGCACACCAAGCAATTACAGCCTGAGAGCACGCGGTCCGCTACGAGAGCAGGCAGATTTCTCAATGCATAATTCAGTGCCTTAAACACGTACACAACACCAACTCGTTCTTCTGCTAGACTACTTTAATTTCTTGACAATAACCTCACTAAATTGACCTGGAAAGAAAGAGACACTCAACGTTTATAATTTGATTTCTGCCCTATATAATTTTGGCTCCTCTCCTTCTCATGTAGCTGCTAATATGAGTTACTGCAGATTTAGTATTTTGTTGCAGATTAATTCAATGAGATTTTTGACTAAGCTAGCGTCCAAAATGACTTTGCACTTGGTGACATCTGCGATGCCAGCATGCAAAATGATACTTCTGGCATTTTTACAAATTCTATTGTACCACTGAGTAGGTCTTGAGAAATCCAGCTATGGCCATATCTGATTTGGCTAAGAACACCAAGTAATATAACACAAATAGTGATAATAGTTATTTTGCAGGAGTAACAGCTTCTGGCTATTTTCATTCCCTCTCAGGCAGACCTGGAGCCCAGGCATACTTTCAGTGTTTTTTATATACCTGTCACAGTCAAAATTCTTCTAGGTTTGACTAATAAGACCAGACAGTTGCATCAGGACAGTCACATTATGATCCTGATTTTTTCTGTTATAGAACAGAATAAAATCCTCCTTCTTCTGACTGTCTCTGCCATTCCTTCTACTGATGTATCTGCTAAAGCCCATTAAACATACATCTTAGATGTATCTATATAGATACAGAGATATATTAGACACCAATTTTAACATTTCTGCTTGGCTGCCTTCAAGAGAGTTTTCACTGTCAGAGTGGCTTTCATTCCAAGCCTTTTATTTGGAGGATGTTCTGGTGATAGGAAGCCCAGATCTTAGAAAATTCATTATGCTCTAAGAACTGAGGTCCATTGTCAGTCATCAGAGTCCTCATCATTTGCTGGAAGCAATTAAGGTAATTTTATCTACCAGATGCAATTGTGTCCCCTTTTTCAGACTGTCTTTACATTGTTGTCAAAGGTGCACACTTAATTTTTAAGACCACGATGCCGCTTTTCATCTGATTACTCATCTGCATTTTGTGATTCACCTCTACTGCAACATTTTCATTGACATCATCCCTATGCCAGTAAAAACATGTTTTCTTACTGAACTATTCTTCATTAGCTTCAGTTTCAGAGCCTGTCCTTGTTCCTGGGTTGGTATTTTCTAAAAATTGTCCATTTTTTAAAATTGATTAGTTCATCTCTTACTGTGCTACTGACACCATTAATTGACAGTGAATGACCCTGCCTCACTGATCAAGGGAGAGGTTGTATGTATGGTGTCAAATAGCTGAGATTCACGCTAAAAAAACCCTTAAACGTGTGAAACCTACATCAGAAATACATATGTATTTTTAAAATTCTTTTCATATCTAGAAGTCTAGACACTTACAAAGAAGATGCTTACACATTTATTTCTCATGTACATTTTTAATAACTAGACCCTAGAAAACACTCATTAGGGAAAGATGAAATTGGAGATGCAACAGCACCAAGATGGCTTAACGGCACTGGAAATTGCAAAGACACTTGCTCATCACTTCTTTTAACCGAGACGAAAGAGCACGGGTATTCATTCGCCAGCTGACAGAAAGGAGCCGAACACGAGCTGGGTTGAAGTTACTTGTACGGTGTTCGGGGTCCGCTGCGGGTACCGAAAGCAGAACGTAAATCTGCATTTAGGAGAAGCGCGGGGCCACTGAAAGATGTAGAAATAACATTTCCGTATTCCTGTAAAAGGCTTAGGCCACTGGCTTCCGAGGGCACCGAGGGGCGATTGCCCGCAGTGCTGTCGCCTGTCGGTACCTGCCGAGCTCGGGCAGGGGGACTCTGGCAGGGGGGCTCAGGCTCAGGGGCTGCGTGCTCCTTCCCGCACCGCCAGCGCTGCACCGGGCGAGCATTCCCGGCCGGACAGAGCCCCGTGCAGGCAGCGGCGGGGCCGAGCGGGGAAGGGGAAGGGTCTGCGATGGGTGAAGGTGCTCACACCCCGGGAGGCGCCGGGCTCTCCGGGAGCCCATCCCGCCCCTCCGCTCCGGGGCGGCTCCCGGGGCCGCCGGAGAAGGAGC